>CM016939.1:0-1233792 GCA_006352305.1 Cryptococcus floricola | reverse complement strand
TAACCCCGCTAACCCCGCTAACCCCGCTAACCCCGCTAACCCCGCTAACCCTGCTAACCCCGCTAACCCTGCTAACCCAACCCCGCTAACCCTGATGATGATCTAGAGGGAGGAAGAGGCATAGGCACAAAGATGGAAACATCTTCAAGCTGAGAGGTGGAAGGCCAGTGGACAGACTTCTTTTGAGTTGGTGGAGGGGGAAGAGCGAGTGGGAGGGGAGGAGATGGAGTGTTGACTGGAAGAGAGGGATCCCAGTAGTTACTGATTCTTTCAAGCACATCAGGCTTCTCGATCCACTCACTCTCTCCATGGAAAGTCTCTTTCTTTCCACTGCCCTTCGCTCCAATGAACCATCGCATCTTGACACTCATTGCCCAAGACCACTCGAATTCACCCAGTCCAAAAATTGTCAGACTTTTGTTCTTTGATGCAGCAAAGTAGCAAAGACTTACTGGGTTGTCCCCACAATCTGCTTGTAATACTTCTCTTCCTCCTCTTCCTCCTCTTCCCCCTCCTCGCTGCTTCTCCAAATATCTCCTCACCGCTTCCGACTGCCACGCCTCCTCCTCATCTTCCTCCTCCTCTGCTTCCAGTGCATGCTCAACCTGCTGTCCATCCTCAACTTCCTCCATATCCTCATCCTCTCTTCCTGCATCTGCATTGCCAGAGGCCTGTTCTGACTCCATGTCAGGTTGCCATTCCTCAAAAGGTGGTGTATCACCCCAGGAAAGTATAGCTGGCATATCAGCACCATGATCTGATGAGTCGATGGAGTGGGAGGAGTGGGTTGACTGAGCAGAGGGTGGAGGGGGGGAGAGGGAGCGAGGGGGGGAGCGAGGGGGGGAGCGAGGGGGGGAGAGGGAGCGAGGGGGGGAGAGGGAGCGAGGGGGGGAGCGAGGGGGGGAGAGGGAGCGAGGGAGAGAGCGGATAGGTGTGTTGTCAAAGTTATCCACCTGTGAATGTGTCAGTCAGACATCAGGCATACAGCATGAGTAGTTTCTTACAGCAGCACTAGCATTCCTGTTATGAAGGTAGCCATAATGCGGATTGCCAGGTGCAAAGATGTTGCTGCCTTGAGGCTATACATGTGTCAGCATGTGTCATGAGGTATGAAAAGCGTTGGGAGAACTCACAAGTGTATAACTATGACGCACTGCTGGGACTACAACATCCTCATCTCCTTCATAGAGTCTGAGCACCATGTTGAAGGTGTCATCATCTAATTGGATCAAATGATGTGGGATGGTCCTCTCCAGCACCATCATAGTGAACAGGCCGCGCATTTGTTCAACTTTGAGTACCACCTTGCAGGACGTCTTCATTCCACACCTCAGTTTGAAGATCCCACCTCGCAAGCCATACTTCTGCAGGTGTACAGCTCTGTGAGAACCATCACCTCTGTCGTTTGGGCAGGAGATTCCACCAATGACCGACCTGATCAAGTCAAAGAGCTCTGACATTGCCCTACCTGACGGATAGAGACTTGCCAGATGATTGCTGACAGTCAATGTCGCTCTTTGCTGGGGTGTATAGGACGCCTCCTCCCACCAACGAGGTTCACCAGGTACAATAGGTGTGAGGAACCTTCTCATCCTTTCGCCCTTCTGAGAGTCATAGGGATTGAGGTGGAGACCCAAGGTCACCCATCTTTCCCACATGGCTTGCACAACACTCTCCTCTGGCACAGAGGTGCTAGCCCCATGGAGGAAACCCGCAGCAGTGAAGGCACTGGACATACGCCTGTTCTGCGCCATATAAGCCCCTTTGGTGACAAGGAGAACCTCAAGCCTCTTGTTCTTGATTTTCTTGTAGACGGGGTTCATCCAGGTCTTGAGGTCAAATATGGCGCACCTAGACACCTCCTCAGCGATAGGAGGCACCGGAGGAAGGACGTAGCGACCAGTGTCTGGGCATTGGCGAAGAGGGAAGATAGGGGGTGGTGGTGGTGGGGTTGGTGAGGAGAGTGAGGAGCGTGGTGATGAGGAACCCGAGGATGAAGGTTCACTTGCAGAGTGCAAGGAGGACTCATAAGAGTAGTCCGAGTCGTCATCAGAGCTCTGGTCGAAAGAAGCATTGATGGTGGTTTCAGGCTATTGCACTAGTCAGCCACTGTCCACAACAATACAAAGTAAGATTACTCACCTCAAGCACATGATTGTTGAAATCCAGCAGAATGCCCATAGCCTCCTCCAAAGTCCTTGCCTGCAGAGACACCTCTATCCTCCAGCCCCCAATAGCCCCAGGTGGGTGCGCCTCCAAGCTGTCCAATATACGCTCGAGCTGCGCATGTCTGCTCCTGAGACCATTGTTGGTTTTGGGATCCGTGACATCGATTTTGCTGTTGATAGCCTTGAGACGATGTACCAGGCGAGGGTAGATCTTGACAGTGATATCCTGCCCACGGAAGCTGAAGTGTGTCTTGGCACTGCCAAAGCCACCACCGTCAGGGTAGAGCATCTCCCAAGTCTCAACACCACTTCTGTGATGGACGTTGTTGAAGAGGAAGATGAGGTCCGAGAATCTTGTCAGACCGATATCCCAGATATTGTCGCCAGCACGGGGGTGTTGAGCCTCAGCAGGCTCTCGTCGGTAGCGCAGCATCGAGGAGAGAGGCCTCTTCATCCCGTAGTTTTGGAGGCGCATAGTGGGGCAGCCAAGGGAGATGAGGATTTCGAGGACAGTCGTCATTGGCACTGCCAGTGAACCTACAAATGTGTAAGCAATTTCTTGTGACATAGTGTGGGAATAGGGCTCACCGGTGATGATCGCACGTCTTACACTCCCATCCTCTATAGTATTCCACCGTGCCAACGCACGCACAAAGTCAATGACATAGTGGGGCTCCACCAGCACGCGGAGAGGTGAAGTCACAAGCAGCGACCACTCCTTGTAGGGCTGGATATCCCTCGCACCTCTGTAATTATTCTTTTGAGATGATGACAGCTTCACCTCGTGCAATGCACTGTCCAAGTGGTCCAGATAGTACTGGGGTGACACACAGAGATTGTAGCAGTCGAGGTCGGCATCTCGGAGGGGGGAGCCATTGATGATATCATCCTGTACATCAGGGGCATACTTGGAGATTGGCTGGAAGGGATGGATCTCATGCCTGATCGAGGGGTGCTGAGCCTGGAGTGGAGGGGGGGAGGGAGATGCGGACATGGTTTGGAGACCATCAGGGAGGTCAAGGGACTGCTCCGAGAGCCTCGGGGAGCTTTGAGGTGAAGGGAAGAAGTCGGAGCCATCTTGACTGGTAGAGGAGTTGCTCATATTGCTAGACCAGAGTGTCAGCAGAAATCCTTTTTGTGATCACAAGAGATCTGAAAAGAGATGTAACAAACAGATGTGTAATTGGGGTGCTTGGATGGTAGTGTGGTGTGTTTGGATGGTAGTGTGGTGTGCTTGGATGGTGGTGTGGTGTGCTTGTGGGTTGCTGAGGGTAGTATGCAGTACAAGATGGAAGTGTGGAAGAGAAATGATAAGTCTGGCTTTTTATGCATGCAAAAAGTGGAATCGGGGTGATGTCATAGTGGATGCATGCACAAAGTGACATCGGGGTGATGTCATAGTGAAATCGGGGTGATGTCATAGCTGATGCATCCACAGATCACATCAGAAACTGGGCCGGGGTGTCCGGATCGCTGTGCGTTCAGGCCGCGGCTGCCGCGTTCATCTTCTCTTTCATCTCTTTCAATATCCATTCAACATCCCTATTCTGCATCTTCTGGTACATTTAAGGGGTTGCAATTCTGGTGAAAATGATAGCCCACCCCTCCTGGGCCACGTCTATACCAAAAACATGCATGCTTAACCCTGCCAAAAACCCACAACTGAAAAAGCGCGCGCCATGATTTGGTTCCGTTTCCCTATATCTCCGCCGTCGAGGCCTCTATCAATGATATCTAAATGGATATAGGACGGTCTCGGTCACCGCTACCTGCACGTACTTAATACGAGCAACATAGACGAAATATGCATACCCAACATATCAATGTGTCCCAAAACGACCCCTATGGACGGGACGCGCCATATCTCCCTCAATATTGAGAATATTGGAGGCCGACCGGTGGAGCTTAGGAGCCGGCGAAACGTATCTATCGTTTGAGCCCATGAACGCCAAGATCGAATCAAGGCCGACTTTAGGAGAGCCTAGTAACCCTAAGGTGGACGAGGCGTTCAAACTAGGTGATGGATCAGCACAGATATGTAGAGAATAATCTTGAAAAAGAAAGGTTATTGGTAGGATGAGGCAAGACGTATAGTCAAGAAGGATGTAGTTGATCGAAGGAGGGGGGGAAGACGTACCTCCCACTGAATCCATCCAAAGTCGTTGACACTTTTCGAGTCGATGTAACTGATTTCATCTACCAGATCTCAGCAATCATCTCCGAGCTATCATACAAGTCAGCTTTGGCCACCACAGAAAGAGGAGAGGCTGACTTCAATGACCATAGTCCCGAGTTTGTGACTCTCCGCATCTACTCTCCCTCGCGCCATCAACGCCATACCTAGCTCCCATACTCTACGCCAATCAGTCTCGACACACACAAGGGAGAGAAGTATACTCACCTTACATACTCCATAGGCGCCACGCTCTCTTCCCCCACCAGTCTCACGTCGAGACGCATATAGGCAGGTAGGGACAAGATGCGGCAGAAGCATTTGCAGAGTGACTACTGTGTGCCAAAAGGTGCATGATATTGATACAAACAAAAGGAAAACCTACCCCTGCGCCTCTTCCCCCCCCATACGCATTACTCTTATGCTTCGGCACAAAATCAAACCCTTCAGCCACCTTGCCCAAAAACATCTCTGAAATCTTGACCCAATCCCCCACAAATGGACTCGCCAGCAACGTCTCGAGCTCCGTCCTGCCCCTATACGCCGGCGGCCTCTCATTCATCTTTGCCGGGATACGTTCGAGGAAGGTACGTCGTGTCATCCTGCTGTGGTGTCTCGAGACTGACAACGTATCCTGCCCTCAGTTCCCGGAAGAGATGTGGGAAGGCGACTTTTCTGTCAAGGCGGGCAGCGATGACGACAAGCGAGTCGTCGCCTTCCTCAAACAGATGAAAGACAAGCACGGCTCAAACAGCGTATGCTACATCAGGTACCATCTCTTCACTCTTGCTTTGTCGATCTACTAACGCACCTTCACCCCAGCTTCGGCTCCCTCTTCTTCCCCATCTTCCGCCCCGAACTCATCCGCTACATCCTCAAAACACTCCAAGAAACCGGCGTCCCCTTTGTCTTTGCCTACGCTTATGGGATCGTGCCCGTGCCCAATGAGGTTATTGAAGAGTTTGCGGGGCTGGAGGATGCTTGTTTTGTCAAGTTTGCGCCTCAGTGGGCGGTTCTGAAGCACCAGGCTACTGGGTTCTTCCTTGTGCGTTCTCTTTTGTGTGTAGGTGGGACACTTTGCTGATGGTATTGTAGACCCACTGTGGTAGCAACAGTACCCACGAGGTCAGTCAACTTGATCTTTCACCTTGTTCGCGCTAATGCCCAATGACAGACAATGATGGCCAAAGTCCCCATCGTCTCCATGCCCTTTGCAGCCGACCAAGGCGAGATCGCCTCCCTCCTCACCGACGTCCTACACGTCGGCATCGACCTCAAACAGACCAAGACATTCATCAAACCGCCTTTCAACAAGCTCTATGACGGGACTGTTGTCGAGGGCACCAAGAGCGCGATCAAGGATGAGATGAGGACGGTGTGGAAGAGGATGAAGGGGAAGGAAGGGGAGGAGATGAGGGTCAGGATGGGCGAAGTGAAGGAGAGGTTGAGGGAGAGTTTCAATAATGGGAGGGGGAAGCAGGATATGATCAAGTTGGGCGAGTGTCGATTGTAGAGCGCGCGTATCGCTGTACACGTAATTCTTGTTGAATGAACAGTCAAGGCGTTCGTCATTACGGGACGAGCATCGCTTCAAGACATACACAGAGCAGCTCGAGTATGTCATGTGTCATGTGTCCGCTTATAACGATATACGAAAAGACGAATGAATGAGAAACCCTGTAATCCATCACAACATGTCCGTCCGCAAAGAACCAAAGAAGGGTCCAAAGATATATACTGTACTACACCGCCGGTCAACCTGAATGTCCTGCGGATATCACCGCACGCGGATGTCCGTATGATGTGATCCAAGTAATCGATTCTGATGTCGCGCGGACATTTTGGCGTCCAAATGTCACACAGACATTTCGATGTGTGTCCTTCAAAATGTCGCACGGATATTTTTATGCAGTTTCCAAAAACATCATATGGATATTTTCAAGAGTATGTCAGAATGTCTGGTGGACGTTGTATACAGCTGTTGCCAACGTCGCCTGAATATTTTCCTGGGGTACCAAAAATGTCATATGGATATTTTCAAGGGTATGTTAGAATGTCTGGTGGACATTGTATGCAGCTGTTACAAATATCAAAATGACACTCAGACAAGTTACATCAGACATCTACAGAACGTTTATTTCATTCACTTCTCTCCCTCCTTGCCCTCTATGCGCGCCCTCCCCGCCCGCCCGCCCCTGCCCGCCCGCCCGCCCTTGCCCGCCCGCCCGCCCCTGCCCGCCCGCCCGCCCCCCCCCGCCCCCCCGCCCGCCCCTGCCCGCCCGCCCGCCCCTGCCTGCCCGCCCGCCCCTGCCTGCCCGCTCCTCCCTCCTTGGCTGCTTCGAGTCCTCTTGGGAGCTGGACCCTCTGCAGCCTCCTCCTCAGAGCCTGACTCTTCCGTGCTACTGGCCCTTTGAGAAGCCCGCATCTCGTCTGCCTTCCGCCTGGCACCTGTTGACACAGAAGGCTGAGCACTCAAAAGAGAGGGACCGGATGCTGGTCGTGATGAGGACGCCGATTGAGACAGTCTGGAAGAGGACGCCGGTCGAGAGGGCTGCGAGGGTGCCGGCAAGGGAGCTGGTGAATCCACTACGCTTTGGTTAGTAGACATCATTTTGAGAGACATATGTGCGTACCAGAAGGATGGGGGTCGACGAGCTCGCCAACAGAGTCACCTATCGAGCATAAGTACGTATCGAAGCAATTCAACATAGCATTGGAAGAAAAAGCTTGCTACTCACAGGGCCTGTCACCTCTCCCAGCTTCGTCTACGGCCCGGCCAGCCTGTGACTCGGGACGGACAACTGGAAGCGCCCAGGGTTGAGCGATGCAATTGCGGAGAACCGAATGGACATGATTGAGAACTTGGACTTGAAGGCCCTCCATGTCCTGTTGCCGGACAGGGGTCCGGCTCATGCCCTGGCTATCCACCAATTGCCCATACACCGCCAGGTCAGACCTGTAGTACTCACGCTGCGCGCTGACAATATTCAGTTATATTCGAGACTGATTGTGACTCACGCTGTGATCGCCGGCCACCCGCCCTCTTCATATAAGCCCTTCAGCTTTGAATCCACAAAGTCCCAGAAAGTCACCCCCTTCTTTTTGGTTCCTCCCTCGGCGACAGCGGCAATCGTTCCCTGCGCATCGAAATCTTGAGCCAGGCCCCGCTGTCATGAGTCAGCCACGTCTCGGTCACACAAATGGAACTTACCAGCATGGCAACCCTCCCGAGTACCATGATTGTGCGCTGGTTTCCCTCAGGCATGATCTTCTTCGCTAGACAGAAGAGGTTGGTACCCTTGTCGACTGACCCCTTGATCTAAAGCCTATATTAGTCACTGAAGATACATACAGTATATGCCTTACCTCATTGAGGACATTGAACCTTTGAGTGGTCAGCCTTTTGCCAATTGCCTTCAGCACCACATTGTAGTCGGTGCTTCCGACAGCAGGGATGGTACCAGGGTTGAACCTTTCCATCAGGTCCTGGACGGTTGTGAGTCGTTCCTCTGCATGGCATAGAACCTGTCGGGACGAGAAAACTTACAGCGATACATTTATGCAGTCTCTTGTCCTTGTAGGTTGGAAGGATGGGACATGCCATCACTTCATCGACATAAGTGGGGACAAGTTCCTGTTGTTTGTCAGTAAAGTGAAGCATTACAACGACGAGACCACTCACGACAGCCTCTTCTGCCCGCTTCCTTCCTTCATCTCTTTCGATGAACGCAACCATCATGATATGGTGCTCGATAAGTTGGCGCCTCAAGTCGAGCTGCCAATGCAAACATTAGGGCGACCCACATATAAAACTCACTAATAGATACCTGACCGAACTTCTTCACCTGCTCCTGACTCTCTTGTCCCAGAGTTCGGTACGTCTTGTGGTTGCGTACAAAGCTGGTGTAGTCGGTCAATTCGCCAGACACATCAGATGATCTCTGATGCCCTCTGGGGCTGCGTCGTGTAGGAGTGGCAGGGGTCTCAGTCTGCTCATAATCGCTCAAGTCATCCCAGTCATAGGCAGCAATGGGGTCGGCGTCGGTAGCGGTGAGGTAGTTGGACATGGTGGGTGTGATCTTGGGTAGTTGAAGTGAGCAAAGGTGAAGGATATTGTCAGAAAAGAGACAGGTCTTACAGCTTATATATGCGCTCGGAACAATGTGGGCAGCCTCCGGCGACTGGGGTTGAGACACTCACGTTACATCTATTGTTCTCACGGCGAGCACGGCGAGTGGGCCGAAGAGAGTTGAGGGTTTCATTTGTTCATGCTGGCGCATTGTTCTATGGCGGGAACAATAGAGAAAGAGCTGATGGGACAGGGAGCAAAAGGACAACAAGAGATCAGAGACGGATGAGGAGGCGAAGGCACACACACAAAAGGCCGAAAGACCGAAATACAATCGCGGTTGTGGCAGGGAGTGTTTCAGCGCGACGCGACACGTTTTCATTACTGTATTGTTCTCTCAAGACCTGAGCCCTGGCAGCCTGCGTGCCGTAAGTGTGTGAAATGCACAGCGGCTCGCAGATCTCCATACTTTTCCATCACTTCCCACCTAGTCCACCAGTATGGGACGAGCCCCTTTATCAGACGCAGAGCTCAATGCCAGAGGTATGTCTACCTCAGGAAGTTAGTCGCATTGCTGATATACAAGACAGGTTTCCGCCGCCTCCCTTCGCCAGATGACGGCAAGGTAGTGTGCATCGTGTGCCATCCAGTCCCCAATCCAATCAGCCGCAGGAATATAATTTCTCATGAGACAACCGATCAACATAAGAAATACTTGTCGGAGAAAGCAGTCCGAGATGCTCAACAGAGCTACCAAGCGCGATGGAATGCTCATTCTACGAACACGGCGAGTGCGTATGAGATCCCTGTGTCATATGCTCCCCGACATTCAATGGCAACACCGTCTACCGACTCCCAACCTCGCACCTACAGCACTATCAACGCCGTAAATAGCGACCCTCTGCCCCTTCCCGCCGGTGACAACTCTCAGGAGCCTGTCCCATATGAAGACGATGAACCGATATTCGAAGAGACTCTCTTAACAATGGCCGAGCATGAAGCCCATGTCGCAAACTTGCGGCAACAATGTGAAGATGAAGATATTGAGCGAGAAATTATGGAGGGCTTCGATCCCTTGGAAGATAGCAGACATTGTGAGTGTCTGTCCTGTTTCTGGGGCTCGAGCTGACCTTGTGTAGCTGCAAGATGGAAGAATCACAGCCGATCGCAACTCCCATCGGCCAGTCGTGATAGAAAAAGCCAATGGGCGCCTTGGGGATCTAAGATGGTGAGTTCTGGACCAGATTGTCTCATATCATCACTCTAATCGTCTTCGAAGATGTGTCTTCTTCACGCACTCGACGGATTTCCTCGAATTAGGTTTAGTAGAAGTCAGTGGGAGGGTATTTTCCAAGTCCTCAAGGACCTCGGACACAAGGATGTCCCTTCATGGTCCTCTTTTCGGCGAGCGAGACGGGAAATACTCAGACAAGTTCGCCCGGTCCAACCAGTGTACCATGAGAAGACGTCAAACGACGACAACTTCTGTATCATTGATCCCTGTGAGAGCGTTGCATTGGTAAGCATCCACTTTGCTTGACTGGTACAGAATACTTACACCAATTTAGATGATGCGAAATCCTTCCGTGGCTTCAGAGATGCGGTTCTACCCTGAAATCGAGCCTACAGCGATATCAGAGGACTGGGATACTGAGTGGTGGAGATCGTGGCCTGAGCATCTACTATCTCCGATGTGGGTCCAACCAGACACTGAGTATCATTTCTTTGTTGGTGAAGTGGCTCTCTGCAAAGACGGTCGCTTCATAATCCCTTGCAAGTGGGTCACCAAGAGGAATAAAGTATTTGCATATTGCAAGCAATTACAACGTCTTCAGGTGCGAAGTCATCAGGATTAGTGAAAGAGGGTTTGAGGACTAATCGCGATACAGGAATACTTTGATCACAGCTTCTCCATGCTGGACAATAGTGAGACCTTGATTGCAGCGGATGATCTACATCTCCCAACCACGGAGATTGTCGGTAAAAAATGGCTCTTTGATGGCGAAGGTGAGTTTGTCAATATAGCGTACAACAACAACCAGCTTATTGGTCCAGACGAGTTTGTTGAGATCGAGGTCAGCCAGGCGCGGGTCCAGGCAAAAGGCAAGGCTATGTATACGGTCTTTCTACCCCTCTGGATCGACGATGTGTCAGGTAACATGTAAGTGAACACTTTGGATCAGATTTTACATGGCTGTTGACCTCTACGCAGCTCGAACCTGTTCAACAAGCACATCAACGTATACGCCCACATGGCCAATCTTCCTCGAAAGCTGTTAAACCAAGAGTTTTTCGTTATGCCATTGTCGACCTCGCAGTTTGCCAACTTTGCCGAGCAAGCTGACAAGATAATCCGACGTATCCAGTAAGCCTTCGAGTGTTATATCCGTTCGTGCAGCTGGATGCTAATAAGCTTTTCAACAGGCTTACCCACGAAACTCCTCATACAACCTACAACGCAGCAACGGGCAAGGAGATGTGCTTCACACTCCATGTTCCATATCTTCCGTGTGATAACCCACAGGCTGCTGAGGAGTGCTCGTTCATTCGTAATGGTAATGCTCGGTGCAGGAAATGTCTGGTGCACGGGACGGTTGCGCAGCGCAAGTCTGGAGAGGGGCTTTGTGATCTCCATAAGGTATTTGAGATCTACTTGTCGGCCCTGTTGGTATGCTGACATCGTACCAGGACGATCATCCTGCTCGCTCGAAGGATACGACACTCGAAGCCATCGCAGACCAACGGCATATGGCTCTTCAAGGAAAGCTCACCAGAGTAAACGCCCTTGCTTCCAAACAGGGTGTAAGAGATACTGTTTTCGAGACTTGGTTGCCAAAGATCAAGGTCAAGATACAACAGTACAGGCAGGCTCATCCGGGCATCCAAGAAGGGCCTCTGCTCGAGTTCATGGAAGAGTGGTTCGCCGAGCAGCCGGGTTTGAAAGAGAACCCATTCCTGCACTTGGAAGGTGAGAGTGTATTCGTGATTTCTCTTTGATTGTACTGACTGTGGGATAGGCCTGGACCCCAACCGCGACACACCAATCGAGACGTTGCACACGTTTCTCTTGGGAGTTGTCAAGTACTGCTGGTGGCTTGTCCATAACCAGTGGGGCATCAAGGATCCAAGGATTGACATCTTCATTGCACGCCTCTCTTCCCTTCCAAACGATGGCATTGGTCGCGTGACTTGGTCAGCAAAGTGCGTAATCCCTTCATGTTTACTTGACATGTCTGACTGTAAGGTGGACCCTTTAGGTACATGCACACTTACCGAAATGCGCTTAACGGCAAGCATTACCGTATCCTGTCGCAATTGTTGCCTTTCGCTCTCCATGGTCTGGTCAGCGGCGAGATATTCGAGCTTGTCAAAGCAGTCGGTAATCTGGGGGCTCACTTTTGGTACCCTGAGATTGTTGATATGTCTCAGTACACGGTAAGTCATTCATTGGTCAACAAGGATCATTTTCCTGATACAATTCATATCAGGCTGACATGGATATCTTTGTCGACAATGTCCTTGACGCCTTCGATGCTATCGACCCTGGGAAGATGGCATGGAAGTCAAAGCTCCATCTCCTCGTTCATGCCTCCCTTGACACTCGGCGATTCGGTCCGCTGGTGAAGAAATCAACCGAGGTTCAGGAGAAGTTCAACGGTTGTTTCAGGAGACTGTCCATGATGTCCAACGGTCATGCTCCAAGCAGAGACATCGCCATTGGATTTGCGGCATGTCAATCGATCGCCCATGTGCTGCTTGGGGGCTTCTACAAAGCCAAGTCAGGTAGCTGGGTGCAGGCTGGCGATCGCGTTTTAGCTCTTGCGATGGACAGCGACTTTGTACGGACCAATCTCGGCTGGGTCAGGAAAAAGATTGAAGCACCAGGTGCGTTATCTTATGTTCTTTCTCAGTGTTGTCGTCTGACTTTCCGTCTATAGGAAGGGTGAACAGACTTCCGAAGAACCTCCAGATCGAGAAGGGACAACACTGTGTGGTGGCCCGCTCAAGAGACGTCTGCAGAGTTGATTCTTGGGTGCTAGCAAGAGACGTGAGTTGTTGTGACTCATATTGTAAGAAGGTACTAATTAGCAATAGGGAAATATTGGTGTTTGGGGACGCATTGCTGAGATCCTCCCAGGCGAGCGTCAAAGTGAAACGCCAAACATCACTATCCAGGCCTTCGAACTTGGTCAAGAGCCACATCCGCAGCTGGATATGCCTGTCTTGTACAAGGTACCAGCAGATGATGAGCGCTCAATGATCAAGGTGGCCGGTCAGGTGTGTACCCCATCTTATTCATTGAATATCTTGCGGCCAATGCTGACGTCGATCATTAGGATATCGATTTCTTGTTTTCTGCAGTACACGACTGCTTGAGAGGTGGTTGTCAAGAAGATGGCGAAAAAGTCGTGTACCAAGAGCGCCTTGCAACTTCCCAGAAGGAAGCTGCTGTGCGCCATCTTAACGACGACTGCTTTGTTATCAACTTATCCGCCTTTCACAATGTCGATGTTCTTCGGTCTGCCCTTCCACGCGACCTCTGCCGACCTCGCCGCTTGCTCGAAGACCCATGGGCTGTGCGCTACGCCAGGGGGGAAGCACTCAAGAATCCTAATGCCTTGGACGATGGAGATGCGGAGGAAGGAGATGGGTCTTTCAGAGATGGGGGAAGGAATGTCCGTGGAGGCCAAGGTGGCCGTGGCGCCATCAGAGGACGAGGGCGAGGACGAGGACGTGGACGAGGACGAGGTCGAGGGCGTAGGCAAGAAGGTGGCCGTGGGGGAGGTGAAAGCCGTGAGGAGTTACAAGCAACAACTCAGGATACTGTCATGGAGAGCAGGCCTTCCGCGGCACCGCCCTTAGCCAGGAGAGAAGGGTTCCCTGTTTATACGACGACTCGATCTGGCCGGTCTATAAAAAGGAAAAGAATAGGAGGTGATGATTTCGTTTCTGATGATTTGTCTGAAGGCGAGTACTTGTCGGACGAGGAAGGAAGCCTTGTCCAGCAAACAGAAGTCGAAGTTGAGGGGAGGGAAGGAGAAGTAGAATCGGACGACGACAGTGATGGAGTAATGACTGAGGACGAAGATGCGGACAGCGACATTGAGGAATTGATCGCATATGAGGGGCCTTGTTGGAGGAGTAGGGTGTAGTATATCTATCTAGAAGTCTTGTGTTGTACATGACATATACCCACCACATGCATGGGAAACCCGTTTTAGAAAGCAGCGCCATAACAAGCAACCATATATATGCATTATCCATATGGTGGTTTTGTATGTAAAGGTATCCTCCGAAGAATATCACAGGGACATTTCATCCTCCTTGGAGAAATATCACAAGGACATTCGGGCCCCTGCAGACGTCCGTGGGATATTTTGGTCGCGGAATGTCTGTGAGATGTTTTTGAAAAATGTCAGAATGACATCACAAAATGAAAATCTCCGATGTCGCGGGGACATTTCCACGGTTTTGGCCGCGAATGTCATTCTGATGTTTCGTTTGACCGGCGGTGTAGGGTGTAGTAATATCTATCTAAAAGTCTTGTGTTGTACATGACATAGATGGGCAGGGGCGTGGGTGCTGATGTGGGAGTGCGGGCGACGGGGCGAGCTGTGGCGCTGGCGAGGGTGTCGCTGGGGGCACTCCGGGGGGTGCTACACTGTCCATGGCCGCTCTGCACAACAAAGAATGGTATTGTAGCTTTTAACTTGACCCTCTGTCCCATTAATGGAAGCCACCGAGATCCTTTGTTTGTGCGTCAGTCGGGCTGCATCCCCTTTGTATCTCACCTCATCTCGCTCTCTTTGAGTAAAAGGATAACAATTCATTACATATATAAAAACGATACAAAAGAAAATCCGAGCTCGTCTCCCAGCCCCCAGCCATGTCCTTTCTCAGGAGGGCATCTCTCGCCCGCAAAACACAGGACGACGAAGCCTCCCCCAGCCCCCAACGAGCACCCAGCATCTTGGGCGACAGCTCTCCCCGAGCTCACAACAGCAGCGACGCAAGCAGCATCGCGGATGACTCCTCTATAACTCCCAGCAAGAACAACCATGGCAGCAAGCGCAAATCCATGTTTGGGTGAGATTACCCGTCTCTGGGATGCAGCCTGCCGTAAGCTGACGGCCACTATAGATGCAAAGGCCGAAAGAGGCTCTCTTCTTTGTTCTCATCATCATCGACTTTGTCGTCTTACGCGAGCGATCGCGAGGGAACCCTCAATTCGACCACTTCCTCCTCCTCGACTTCTGTCCGCTCGAATGTTACCGGATCTGTCCGTTCGACAACAGCCGACGCCCCCGCTGAAGGTGTGATTGAATTTCCCCAAAGGGGCTTGAGCAATTTGAGGATTGGGACAGTCACTGGCGAAGTGACAGAGTCGCCTGAAGCCTCGCCGACAATCGAGTCGGGTTCCGCGATCGGTGCCCAAGACGCGGCTACAAAGCGTACGAGGCGAGATAGCATGTGGTCGCAATGGGAACTTGAAGGTGTAGGCGCGGATGGTTCGTCTAGCGATGAGGATGACAGATTCCTCACTCCTTCAGAGGGCCTCAGCGAAGTTGAAGAGGAGGACGAGGATGAAGTGGAACCAGACGCCTTGATCCAATCTGCCCACCCCGCTGCTATCGCGGCGGCAACGACTATCGTCCCAACAGCGTCTCCCTCCGACTTTAAGGTTGAATATAATAATGCCGAGAAGGGCGCTCTGGTGACCGACACCAAAGACATTAGTGGCACAGGCGTGTCAACCATTCACAGGAGGATCCCTGCTATGACAGAGACCCGGGTCAGACGACATGTGTCTCACAGACCTGATGCCGCTACGGTGGACCAATCGGCCGTGCTAGCAGAGGACATTGAGACTTGTAGGGGAACTATAAAGCTGTTCTTGACTAGTCATATGAAGGAAGCAGAAGACTTTTGTCAGGAGAAAGCGGGAGAAGGTCATCGTTTGTACCTTCAGAGTGCCATGGGGATCATTGAAGCGTTGAAGGTGAGTCTGAATCCATATCATGAGATCATTGCTAATGTCAGTATCAGGGGATGATGACTTTTGACTCTGTCGACCTCCACAACGCTCTCGACATCTGCAAATCCACATCCATCACCGCCTCTACCCTTCGTCGTGCCAACGACAGCGTGATGCACCGTCTGGGCGGTCTCGTGAAATCTGGCGGAGGTCTTGCTCGTATCAAAGCCATGACTCCATTGGAAAGACATGCTGAGCTTGTATATGCTGAGCAATCATTGTTGAAGGCCATGTTGGCTATCGTGGCCGGAGGTGATTGGATCGGTCTAGTGCGAGAAGCGTGAGTGATATCGTTTGCAATCTGCAAATCGACTGACATCATACAGTTTGAACATGCGTACAGCGCATGGAATCTATAGGAGTCTTCAGCAGTACTTGGAAGATGCAGACAAGCATGGGTATGACGACGATATTGATATGGACTTCCGCTCGGTACGTCTGATCCATCCCTATCTTACTCGACTGACGCGTCTACAGGGTGTCCTCCTCGGTACCGGTACCTCGTCGCTCATGCTATCACTTCTCCCCGGCAAAGTCCTCAAAATTGCGGGAGTCTTTGGTTACGCCGGTGACCGTACCGTCGCCCTCAATACATTGATGACCGTCGGCGGGTGGACTTCTGGCGTCGCCGAGCCAAGTCTTGATGAGACGAATGAGGGATTGAGGCGACCTATTTGTGATATGATTCTCCTCGCCTATCATCTCGCCACCTCTGTGTTGATGTGGGTCCAAGACATCACAATGTGATGTTCGCTGACATATTATAGACCCATTTCGGGGATCGATGTGCCATTGGCAAGGAATGTGCTGGCTTACAACATGAAGCGATACCCTGACGGTGTAGTCTTCCTCTATTTCCAAGCTCGATTACAGACCACGCAATGCCAGCCTGCCGAGGCCAACCAGTCTTTGCAGAAAGCTTTGGATCTTCAGCTGGAGTATGTGCAGCTGCAACATATGTGTCTGGTGAGTTCTGGGGTTTTGATGAGAGAAATCAATGCTTAAACCCTACCAGTGGGATTACGCTCGTAACCACATGATGATGGGCAACTTTAAGGGAGCTCTTGATTGTTTCTCCATCTTGAAGGACGAATCGAATTGGAGTCGGGCGGTCTACACCTAGTATGTGGACTCTCCCGGTCTGAAGCGTCCAGCTGATGATCGTGTCTTAGCGCTGCTGCGGCCTGTATCGTCGAGATGGTCGAAGACGGCCGCAAGGAGGCTAGTCTTGAGGAGGCCGACAAGTTGATGAGGCAAATTTCCAAGTTGACAAAGAAGATTGCCGGAAAGTCTTTACCCATCGAGGTGAGTGTTGCAACGTCACACCAACTTTGACTCGTCTGATTATCGTTACAGAAATTTAGTTCACGTAAAGCCCGCAAATTCGAGTCCCAAGGCGGCCGCCTCTTCCTCCCCGCTCTCGAACTCACTTACGTCTTTGGCTCTCTCAGCAACACCCCCCGCCGCAGCCATCTCGATGTGCACATTCCTCGTCTCAACACCATGCTCGGCAAGCTCGAAGTCGGCAAGGACGAGTACGGGAGCAAGAACGGGAAAGAATACTGGGACAATTATGTCCTGGGCCATTTCCTGCGTGGAATGTGCCATTTCATCGCTAAATGGCAGCCGAAAGATGCGGTGATCCCAGAGAAGAATGTGAGGCCTGAAGACCCCTCGGACGAGGAGCTTGACCAGGCGGCCGAGAAGGACTTTAAGGCGGTCATCAGGCATGGACCAGACGTACAGCTTGATCATTGGATCTTGTTCCATTGTTACTACGAGCTCGGTCGACTTTATGCTCAGAGAGGGGATGATGAATTGGCCAAGCATCAATTCGAAATTGTCATGTGTGGTAAGCATTCCCTTTTGGTTTTGCAGCATAGCTGACACACGCATAGGTAAACTCCCTGACCACAATCCATACATGGCGAAGGCCGCGGGTAAATACTCGCTTGAGGGCGCCTTGTTGCTCAAGACCCATGCTGCTCTTTCTGCTGTGGAGGAGCGTGAGAAGGAAAGGAGCGGAAAGTAGAGAGGACGTAGTGTAGTGACCCACAGCCATGCCCCAAATTTCGACATACTGTGAAAGGTGATACGAGTGTATAACGATCCTGTTTGGAATAGTTTTCTATGATACCCATGATGAGCGACTTAATGCTGCATGATATTGGTTGCAGATAGTGTCAAACGTGATGCAGTGAAAGAGGTTAATGGAGAAGATCCGTTCTATCGACGAGCGATTTGTCCTTTCAACGCACGACCTTATATGTATGATAGAGACCGGATGTCAATCTAGTCTCTCACACCGATTCCCATTTATCTGGCACCACCAATATTCCAAACCACAAGCCGATTGTACAGTCTTCCCCAGTCTTTAACAACCACTGAAGAAGAAGAAAGAAGAAAGAAGAAAGAGGAAATGTACTCTGCCTCTGGACCTCTCCCTGGCCCTAGTCTTCCTCCACCCAACGCGCCACCGTATGTTCCACCGAGGGCTATTTGAAGTGCGATGCAACACCAAGGAAGAAAGAGGCTAAAGTGGGGGCATAGTTCAGGAGTGAAAATTCGAGAGATAGTCTTCCTCCACCCAACGCGCCACCGTATGTTCCACCGAGGGCTATTTGAAGTGCGATGCAACACCAAGGAAGAAAGAGGCTAAAGTGGGGGCATAGTTCAGGAGTGACAATTCGAGAGGTTGAATGATGATAGTGTCTTCATGCGAGGAGCCATACGGCGCCGTATCATCATCTTGTTCATGCACAATTGACATTCTCCCGTGAGCGCAGTGTAGCACGTCCTGCATCGATGACCGGCAATCCCGGGAAAATACGGTTTCAAATGATTCATGTTGATTGATAGTTGATTGAAAAGTACTGATTCTACAGCGCAGAGATTGGTAGGAGTGTTTATAGACACAAGATGATTTGAGACTCTGATATAGATTGAACATGATAGTGTGTGGGTATATAGCTTTGAACCAAGCAAAGCAGAGAATATAAATCAATTATAACCCTCCGGTATACACCACAAAGAGACAAACAAAGAGAACCATGGCGAGAAGAGCCTCCCCAAAACAGAAAAGAAATGATGATACACTGTCCGTTCACTTTCTTGGAAACGCACATTACTCTTGGGCGCCGACGACCAAGATGCGGCCGAGGCTGACCACAGCTTGATTGAGGGTGACCAAGCTGCCGAACGCAGCCAGTTCGCTCACTGAAGATTCAAGAGGAGCGGCGGAGGCGGTAGCAGAGGCAGAGGCGGAACCAGATCGAGTGGAGCTGACGCCCGTGGAGGAGGCGTTGGTCTGAACGACGACAACGTCGGGGAAGGAGGAGGTGGAGATGATGGACGAGGCAGCAGATGAGGCCGCGGATGAGGAGGCGGCAGCGCTGGAAGAGATGGTGCTGGGAACGGCGCTGGTAGAGGTAGAGGGTTCGATAGAGCTTGAAGGCGACTGGGAGCAGGATGAAGAGGACGCCACATATGTGGAAGTGGGGGGAGTGTAAGTGGAAGTCGAGGTAGGGGGAGTGTAGGTGGTAGTGAGAGGAGTGTATGTGGAAGTGGGAGGAGTGTAGGTAGAAGTGGGAGGGGTGTAGGTGGACGTAGAAGGTTTGTAGGTAGAGGTAGGAGGGGTGTAAGTCGAGGTAGGGGCAACATACGTCGAGGTCTTCTTGGAAGAAGTGGTGGTTTCCTCGCTAGAGTCGTCGTCGTCATCCCATCAAGTCATCTGGAAGACACCCTGCAAACGTATGTCAGTCTACTGGTATATCGATTGAAGATCTGCTTACATCATCCTCCGTGGCACAGTTCAAGAACAAAGAGGTACTCATGTCCAAAGCGCCATAGACACATGTCTAAAGCAGCTGTCAGCTTTGATACGGCTAAGCTTCATGGTATGACTTACGGTGCATTCGTCTTGAATGGTCGCACCGACCTGCTTACCGCCGTATGAAATGGTAATGGCCTTGCCACATTGGGGACCGGGGTAACCGGAGCCGTACTGGGCAGTGTTAAGGGCGACGATGTAGTCGGTCGGTAGCGGCGCTGATGCGTATTCAGCAAACAGGGTCCAATATATCTGGAAAACGCTACTCACTTTGTGCCACCCACAAGCACCGAGGCTAACGTCATAGAAGGTAGTTTGGCCACTGTAGGTGTTTCTCCTCTTCTCGAGGGCAACAGCCTTCTCTACAGGAGCAGAGAAGGCAGGGAGAGCGAGAGCGAGGGTGAAGAGGGCGGAGAAGAGCATTTCTTAGATCTATTATGTGATGAGGTATAGGGGCGCGGATGGGTCTAGGTGTAAGAGGGGCCGTTGCCGATTCTGGCACTGTGAGTGTTACCTCTGGTCCCGGCGTTGTAGACGATGATGCTCTCTAGTGGACTGGTTCATGCGACTTCCCTCCCCTCCCCCTCTTTTCGTCCTCTTCCTCCTCCATCTTTGCCGGGCCAGTCTGTTGTCTACAGCCTCTGCCACTGGCATACCTTATCGGTTGGGTGTGAATGAGGGATCTTGCGGGCGGAAATATGGGAGTGAATGGACTGTGTTCAGAGAGACGTGTGGGAAGCTGTGGTCGAGTGGTGGTGTGATACGTTGGAAGAAAGGATTGCGGAGATGGCCGCCGGACGTCCACACTGGAATGCGCCCCAGAGTAGTTTTACATATGTCTTCCTCTTCTTTAATCTATTAAAACATACAACCTCACAACAGCTCCAACCTCAGCAACAGATGCAGAGGCATTTCCTCATCCGGCTTCTCCCCGTCACTGGGCACGCAATCACTGTCCTTCTTATCGGTCTGGGATGGGTCGCTGTCACTTGAGTCGCTTTGAGCCCCTCCCCTCCCAGCTGTATCACAAGCAAGTGACAGCGACCCGTCCCAGCCCGATAAGAAGGACAGTGATTACGTCCCCAGTGACGAGGAGAAGCCGGATGAAGAAGTCTCTCTGCATCTGTTGCTGAGGTTGGAGCAATTGATGAGTGAGTGCAAGCAGGAGGGGGGGCTTGAAGCTCATTCTGGATGATAGGAAAGTAAAAGTATGGTGAAGTCCAGCCCGCCTTGCGCATTGTGGAGATGAGATCAAGTCGCAGAGTCAGTCCACTTCAAATCTTTCTTGTATTTGATGGACGTGCATTCAAACTAGTCTAGGACGGGGGAATCGACCTAACAGCAAAGGAAAAGAGAGAAACATGAAAGAAATTAGAACGACAAAAAGAGAGAAGAAGACTAGACATTTTGAGGATAAGAGGATTGATAACGCGTCAAAGAGGGGGGGTATTGGCGAGAGCGGATGACGAGGGGGATCATGATGACCGAGTGCCGGAATATGCGCCTCTAACGGCCCTCAAAAGACGCGAGATAGTCGGAAAGCTATGACATCCATCAGCACCCCACACCCAACCCTTGTCACAAACAAACGAAAAAAAAAACTCACCTTGAGAGCCCCACTCCGAATCTGATCACCAAGCTGCTGCACATCCGGATTCGCCATAAGCCTCTCCGCCATATCCCTCACACCCCTCTCAATCCCAGCCAACGCATCCCCATCCTCCCCCCCACCCCCACCCCCACCTCCATACCCTCCTCCCCCACTACCAGACCCGCCACCAAGCCCATCGTCGGATTCTTCGTCGTCGCGGCCAAAGTAGGCGTTGGAGGAGATGGCGGTGGCGCCTTGGAAATCGCGGAGACGGGATTGGGCTTCGGCGGTGGCGGTGGGGTCGTAGGAGCCGCGGCCAAAGTACATGTCGGAGGAGATGGCTAGTGGGGGGGTCAGCGATGATCATACGGTAGGGCGTAGAAGACGGATGATGTGCGAAGGATGTCGTAGGGATCATAGATGGGATGGTAAAGAGGAGGAAGGAGATGGAAGCGATGGCAAGTGAAAGAGTAAAAGCAAAAAAGTCGATGATGCCAATGATGCAAAGAAGACAGCACGAGAAGAATACAAACTCACCCTTCTGAGTTCCAAACTTTTCTCGAGCGACACGGACGCTATCCTCCTCAACAGCGCGACTAATAAGAGTCAGCTTCGACCACACAGAACAGTAGAGCATACACTCACGTCTTGGTAGGCGCCGCAGCAGCAACACCATGCACTTGCCCGAAACCTAATCTCACCGGGCCAGTCGCCGCCCCCGTCTTCTTCCCCGCCCCATTCGCCGGGGCAGCAGCCCTACTAGCATTCGCACTCGCAATCTTGGCCTCCTCCGCCGCCTTCCTCGCCTCCTCCGCATCCTTGGCCTTCTGCACCTTCGCCTCCTCCTCCGCCTGCTTCCGCTCCAGCGCAACCTGCTTCACCCGCTCTTCCTCTTCCAGCGCCTTCCTCTGCGCCGCCTCAAAGTCGATCGCCGTACCCGCCTTCTTGGCGCCGAGCTTGGACGCACCGAGTTTGCTGGCGCCGAGCTTGGAGGGCTTGGGGCCGGTGGAGGAGGAAGACGATAGACGGGAGGCGGAGGGGGGTCGGGCGGCGGCGGGGGAGGACGCTCGGAAGGAAGAGGAGTTGACGGTGCGGGGAGCGGGGGCAACAGGAGCGACGGGTGCGAGGACGGGCTTGCCGATGGATGGAGGGGCGGCGGGGTTCGTTTCGGCGGTGGTGGGCGTAGCAGGCTTGGTCTCGGCTTTCTTGTCCCATGAAGAGAAAAAGTCGTCGTCTGCGGCCGATTTGGACGGGGAGGCAAGGGGGGTGAGCTCGAGGCCGTCGATGTGGATGCCTTGCGGGTTTCTACGAGGACACATTGTCAGAAACGCGTCTCTGAGCCCCGATGCTGTACGTACCTCAGAGCATCCTCCTTGATTCGTTTCGCCAGCTCATCCTTGTACAACGTCGCCTGCCTGCTGCTATATCTCGTCCTAGCATCTCCATTGGTCGGCGGCAGAAGGCTGGCCCCATTGTTCTTTGCAAAAAACTCGGCGAGGGAGGCGTTACCGCCGACCTTCATGGTCCGCAGTTGCTGGAGGGACCACGAGTCGAGATTGGTGGAGCGGACGAAGGAGATGTGGACACCGAGGTTGCGGTGGACGGAGGAGCAGTCGAGGCAGAGGTATATGCCGAAGGTGACGGAGCTCCAGGTGGGGTTTTTGGCGTGGCAGTCGAAACATTGCTAGATCGGAGTGAGTGGAGAGTGGAGCTGGGCAGGCAGGGGCGCACCTTGTTTGACTTTTGGGATTTGAGGTGGGCAAAGGTCGCCGTGGTCTGGGCTTTGGTGGGATCCATGGTGGCCAAGCTGGAGGGGGAGATTGAAGATGGACAGAGGAGAGTGAGTTGTCAGACACGACGAGAAAGAGACACGACAACACCCAGAACGCGAAAGGCGCACATCGCCGCATCGCATACCACCCATTTTTCTCTTTTTCTCCCAACTCGCACTCACCATCCAAAACGCGGTAGACGGACATAGACTAGATGCATTCACAGATGAGAGGTATCCGAGCCCGGCACAAGATTATAAAACGACCTAATGAGATTTCCTTCCCCCCCTCAGTTTTCTCGCATCACCTCCCCCACTGCTCGCGCCTCCTCCTTGAACCCCACTGTCCACCTTGCTCTTACTCCCCGTCTTACCCTTCTTGTACGTCTTGGGCATCTGAGAAGGAGGCGGAAGTCCATCGCGCTGCTTGGGCTGGGTCTGCGGCTGGGGCTGCGAGGTGGCGGGTTCAATCGGGTCATCCATGTCCTCGGGCATAGAGTCGGGTGGTGTAGACGAGTGCAGGATATCAGCAAACCGAGTCTGGCCATACCATCAGCGTCACGCAAGCACCTAGTATTCCACTTGCGCTTACCTTCTTCTGGGGTTTAGTGACAGACTGCGCGCTCGAACGCGCCTGCGTCGATGGGGGAATGTTGAAAGTAGCCTCATTCACGCTCTCATCCATCTCGTTGACCATACCCTCCTTCAAACCAGAGACTTGTTCCGCGCTGTCGACATCAGCATCCATCAATCTCCTCTTCTTTCCAATGTTCGAGTTTGAGGGCGTTTCGGAAAGGAAAGCGGTCGATGACTTGGTGCCGACGGGAGAGTAGAAGGACGTCTTTGAGTCTGCGGCGTGCTTGGTAGGCGAGTGTGGAGAGGTCTTGCCTGCATTCACAGTACTCGTTGACGAGCTCGTGTAAGGCGAGATTACCGCAACAGCTTCCGTGATAGCCTATACAAATCGTCAGCTCCTGATATAGTCAAAATCAAATCCTCAAACTCACCAGAGGGGCCACGGGCGCCGCCATGCTGTTGGACATCTTGACATGCGAAAGCGATGATATCTGCGATTCGAGCTTCTTGCAGCGCGCTTCGAGCTACCTCGACGTCAGCCTCTCGCTTCTGCCAGGTCAAAGTGCTACCAACCTTCTTTGTAAAATTCGCTACATAATCATCAGCGGCGAGCTCAAGAAGCAACGTAATTAGATATGTCTCACCTTTCTCGTCGAGCTCTTGTCGATAGAAAGCTACAGCCCGACGCCATTAGATCCGACCGTCACACAGATAAGGAGCGACCTACCTTGTTCGCCTCGTTTGATCTGTTGAGTGACTCGCTGAACCATGACAACCTCATCCGCCGTCTGCCCCACCGTCAGCAGAGCCCCCATGACCATGTAGCACCACAACAACTCACAAGCTGATCCCTCTCCCATCTCTCAATCAAATCTATCCCCCCCTCAGCCTGTTCATCAACCTCTTTCCTGATCCGCGCATTCTCGCTAGACACTTGTTCGAACCCGGCCCTCAGCTTGCGGGTCTCGTCGTGGAGTTGGTCGATCGTTCGATGAGCATTGTCGAGAGAGCTTTGGATGGACGTGATGGCGTGGTCTTTTTGCAGTATCTGCGCCGTCTATCAGTAACAGCACTGCGTGAAAGACAGAGCGAGTGGACGTTACCTGGGTGTTGGCGCGCTGCAGCTCGACGGCGTCATTCTGTTCGCTCTTGAGCTGTTCCATTCGAGTTTGAAGCGCTCCGAGAAGGTCATGGACGTGCTTTCGAATGATCATCAGCCAGGTCTCGAGCCCTACGCGTCCCAGGATTCGACTCACACTTGTATCGCTCTGCTGTTTGAGGTGTGCTTCGAGCTGCCTTGACAGCGTACAGACTTCGGCCTCGAGATGCTTTTCAGACTTTCGACTGTCCTCGAGCGACGTCTTGAAGAAAGTGTCAGCATCGGGGCATCTTATCAAAGAAGCTCACGTACCTGCGCGGCTTGCAAACGCAACTCTGCCTCTTGAACTTTTTGTGCCAGCGCCGCTGAACGATCCCTCACAGCCTGCATCATCATCAGCGAACACTTCTCATCGCCCCATTAAGATACGCACCTGCTTTGCATCCCTAAGCTCCGCTACTTCCTGCTTCAACGCCCGTTCCTTCTCTCCCTGTACTTTCGCAGCTTCCTGCAAAGAGGCGACTTGATCTTCGAGTATAGCCTTCGAGTCGATGAGGGATTCGTTGATGTTGTCTTGCAGTTCTGAGCTTTCTTGCAGTTCCGCGATACGAGCCTGCGCCGTCTCGAGCTCTTTCTGAACGTTCTCCAGCGTTGATCGTAACCTAAAGAGAGGTAAGCGATAGTCATTCACGATCACGAGATACTCACTCCGCTGCCTGCTTCTCTTTCTCTTCGACCTTCTTCGCACATTCAGCGATGTCGGAAGCATGTTTCTCCTTCAACTCTTCTATCATGCACACTAACCCGCTTTTGGCGCATCCAAGATCGCTCAGGAAGGATTCGACTTTAGATATCTGCTCATCGACTGATTTTTTGGATGACTGCAGAGAGCGATAGTCGGCTTGAAGCATGCTATAGCTGAAAGCAACATCAGCTTATGCCGTCGCATTATACCGATCTCGACGTACTCCTTCTCTTTTTGAATCAGCTTGTCGCTTTGCTCGTGCAAGGAGCGAAGAGTATCTTGCAGAGCCGCCGATTCGTGTGTCGAGTGGGCTCTCATGCTAACGAGAGATTAGACAATGACACACAGCGAGAGCTGACGGCTTACGACTCGAGGTTGCTCAAGACCGACTTGATGTCTGGCCCGACAGTCTCTTCGTACTCTCGAAGTTTGAGCTCCATGTTTGAGCTGCAATATGTCAACGTCAGCGGTATACCAAATGAGCTGATGATCATATCGCACTGTTTCGCCTTCGCATCATCGAGCTCTATACTCTTCTCGTTCAACGCTTTCTCGAGAGCCTCTTTCGTCGCTTTCACTAAGGAGAATAAACGTCAGCCGCTGATAGCGGGCGGATGATGAATATAACTCACCCTCATCGACAACAATGTCGTGAGAAGTAAGACTTTGCTTGACTTGGTTGAGAGCTTCGCGTATGTTGCCGATGGTGGAGGCATGGCCGGATAACTCTGCGCTGACCATTAGCATATCAAATCAGTGGCATAGCTGCAGAGACATACCCTGCTGAGTCTCTTCTAGAGTCGTAGACTTGAACGCGCCAAGCTCTCGAGACAACTCTCCCAGCGATTGTTGATAAGAACTGCTTTGCTCGGCGTAGCTCTCTTGAAGGGCTTGCATCGCTTGAGATTTGGAATACTCTCTACTCTCGCGATTAGCTGAGGCATCGACAAGGACGAGAAACACTCACTTTTGCTTCACATTATCTTTCCAGCGCTTAGCACTTCCCATGCTGGTTTTCCAAGTCTGCTCGTCTTTGGCATATGACTCGACGAGGCGCTGATGTTGGCTGACGAGGTCATCGTGGCTTGACTCTTTCTGTTGAAGAAGCTTTTGGTGATTGCCAAGATCTTCTCGCTATATCGTCTATCAGCTTTGATCGTGACGAGAGACAGGGTTGAGCTTACGAGACTATCGATCTCACCGTTCTTGGTCTGTAACAAGCTCAAAAGCACCTGCTCCGAGCTACCAGCTTGATCCCTCTCTCTTCTCCCCGCAGTGACGTCGTTGTCGTGACCGGGCACTGTCTCGGCCCTCTCTACCGTCTTAGGCGCCTCCTGCTGGGCTCTCTGCAAGCCTATCTGTTGAGGCCGCTGAGCATCGTTCATGGGGTGCGAAGGTGACGACTCGGGCTGCCGCACGCCTCTTGCCTGCGGAGGAGAAGGCTGGAATTGCATGCTATGCTGACCTTGCCTGACGGAGTGCGCAAGCGTCGCGGGCTGTTGCATTTGTTGACGAGGCGTGCCGTCTTGCGCCTCGGGGTCGAGGTAGAGGACGGATGAGGGTGAGTCGAGTCTGTGAGATGAAGCTTTGGGCTGTGGGGAGCGATAGTCGTCGGTGGAGAGATGAGATACTCGATGGGCAGCGGTGGATGAGCCTTCTTGTACAGCAGTATCGGCAGAAGACGGATCGCTTCCACTGTCTTCTCGAGCATACTGATGAGATTCGCCGGTGTCCATTGGCTCATACTCAAAGCTCGGTCGAGTGGTATGAGAGGGAGGGCGATGGGTGTCTTGCAAGCCTTGACCGCCCTCTCTATCTGGAACGTCTTCTACACTCGGTTGCTGGTACTTGATGGGCGGATCGCCCCAGCCTCGGGAATGGCCTTTGGGAGCAGGTTGAGCGACAGAATGGGACGATCGTGAAGCAGGCGGGACATGACTAGCAGGCTGGCGAACCGGAGAGGGTGCGATAGGCGCTGCATGATACGAAGGCTGACGAGCTGGGGAAGGCTTGAAGCCATGATGAGGTTCAAACTCTCGTTCGGATGGTACCTTGCGCTGAGTGTTAGGCGGGACGTGACCATCTCTCGCTGGTGGTTGGAAAAACCTCCTCTCGCCTCCGCCTCCGCCAATACCCCCCCTGCCCATACCGGAATCCTTCTCAACGCCCTTCTTGGCAGATGCAGCTTCTCCATCAGTCGTGCTCGAGCCCCTGCTGGAAGGACTATCTTGCGGCAACGTGCTCTGGGCGAGGGGGTGAGGAGCCGTCGGTCGAAAGGGGAACATGCCTCTCGACCTTGCGCCGAAGAGAGGAGTAGTAGATGTCGCTTGAGTAGAGGCGTTGGAATGCGAAGCTTCGGGAAGACTGCTATGGGACGCTTGCCTGAGAGCAGGGAGTGATTCGAAGGGGTTCTTCGGTGCATGAGAGGGTTGCGCGAAGGAGAAGCCAAAGTCTTCGTTCATGACGCAGTCGTGTCGAGTGGGATGATTGTGATCTATAGACGTATCAGCATCGGTCATAGAGAGTTACTGAACCTACATTGGGAAAGAGAATGTTGAAGGAGAAGCTCACGTACCCGTACAGTATGAGATGTTGGGTGATGACTAGCGAGAACTCTGGCGCGACAGCCGTGACTGGACCCTTGACTGAAAGCAAAGTCGTCAGTATATACCCTCTTTGATCTCAAATCCCGCTCATAGCTGCACATGATGAGGAGCACGCCAACTCGAGAGGTAGCAAAAACAGTCTCCACCCAATGGCAACAAGCCCCGGCGGTCCGAGCCCCTCTTCTCCTTCTTCTCTGCAAGGGATGATCAGGACGTACGAGGGGTCTCTCGACGGCGTCCGGTAGGGGGCAGAGGGTCTTGGGTAGGGCAGGAAAGTCTATGAACGTCGAGGATGGGCGGAAGGGTACTGGGGGATAGATGGAACAGCAAAAGAAAGAGAAGAATAGATGTTGCGGTTGACATCAGCTTCCCCCGCTTAGACCGCCTCGCCTCCACTTTCGCGTCGCGCGTCTCGTTCATCCAACCTTCTGCTAAGCTGAGACGATATAGCAATGGAGCATTCACGACTCAAAACTGCCGCACCCTCCTCTCAGCCCTCCAATGGGCCGCCGACCCCTCCCGCGGCGATGTCAAGGTACTCGCCCTCATGGGCAGCGGCTTCTTTTCCAACGGTATCGCCCTCAACACCATCGAATACGCCTCCTCCCCCGGCCAAGAGACCTGGGACAATATCTGCGCCATCGACGATAGGTTGATGGCGGAAGAGTTGAAGACAAAGTGTGAGGCGGCGCTGGAAGAGTGTTTGCAGAGGTTGCAGGGGTGGAAGATGAAGATAGGGGCGGTGGATATGGCTGGGAAGGCGTGGGAGAAGAAGGCCGAGGCAGATCGGCTAGGGGAGGGGGAAGGGGTGAGCGGGGCGAAAAATCAAAAGACAAAGAAGGTGAGGATCTGGAAGGATGTGGCGCTTTTGGAGGAAGGGGAGGGGGTCAAGAAGAGGTTGGATTCTGGAAAGCAGGCTGTGGCATCTCGTCGAGAGGCAAGAGGCAAGAGGCAAGAGGGTATAGATTTGTAACTGTATTTGTAACAGCATTAGCCTGGGCATCGCACTTTTCCTTGGTATAATTCTAGAAATGCACACTCCAGAGTTTGGCGTTGCTCAGAATCGTAGATGAGTAGGTCTGTCATAGGGGTGGCCCAATAAGTTGTCGTCGTTTGCCACTCTCCTATGGTCACGTATCATCATATATCATATTCTTTCACTTCCACCCATCACCCATCCCTGTGGCACGCCCTCGCCACTCACATCCACGCCAACACACGCCAACATGTCAGGCTTCGGCAACGACCCCCCCCACACACCCGAATCCGTCGCTACCTGGATCAAGACATTTCCCTTGGACACTCTCGAATTCGAAACGGACACCAAGAGCACACAAAAACCCACCTCCACAACCTACCGCGTATGGGAAAAACTTGAGGAAAGAGGCATCAGAGTCGTCTATGACGAAAACCTGAACGGAAGACTCCACGCATCTCTCGGTTCTCAGCAAGTGTCGCTGGGGAATGGAGTCACTCGTGACATGGAAGACGATCTGAGAGCGGGACGGCGTAATGCTCAAAGAATCACTGTTGATTCTGAGCCTATTCTATGTTCTGTCATGTTGACAAACTTCTTCAACTGCTCTACCGACGCCATCAATGCCGGGCTTCCCAGCCACCTCCATGGCAAGTGGGAACCGTGCGCAGACAAAGGGAGCGGCTGCCCTGATTGGGAGTTCCGGCGCAACGGCATAGTCATTGCCATCATCGAGGTGAAGCTGCCCAGCGTTCTTACGACAGCTGGCGAAGATGCGGTGTCGCAGACCGATAAGAAGGAGGATTCAGACAATGATTACGTGCCCAGTGACGAGGAGAAGCCGCAAAACTCTCCGCATCTGTCGTCGAGGTTGGAGCAATCGATGAGGGAGTGCAAGCAGGAGGGGGGCTTGAAGCTCATTCTGGTTGAAAGGAAAGAAGAAGATGGTAAAGTCCAGCCCGCCTTGCGCATTGTGGACCAACAGGCGAATATCGCGCTGGACATGACGCACTGGGCAATGGCATTGTCCCAGGTAAGCTCAGAGCACTACTACGACTTGCTATGATGGCTGTTCTGACGAGTTGCTCAGCTCTGGGAAGAACTTGACTGCTACGACCTCGACCTCGTCATACTCACCTCCTACGAAGTCTGGATCCCTTTCGAGCGTGATCCCGACATCGAGAACGTGCTTCGTGTGGGTGACCCAATCTATAGGACGGAGCCCGGAACTGCGCCCGAGCCCGGCAAGCTGTCGCCTATGGAGCTTGCGGTGGCTTCCGTGATTGAGAGGGAACGCGCACCCCCACTCCCCTTCACATTCTCACCTCTACCTGTCTTGTCATCGTCCAAAGCTTCGAGGAATGAATCAACGCAGAATGACCAGAACGAGAGGGGGGCAGTGGCATCGGGATCGAAGGGCACGAAGCGTGGATACGACACAGTTGAAAGCACTGGCAGCGCTGGAAGTGACAACGCTATTGATGGAAACGCAAACATCCCTAGGAATGTCAGTGTCATTTCACGTTTGATTTTCTCTCATGGCTGATTTATACTCTTCTAGCAACTTGCACCCGTCACTCTGCAGGTTTCTGTACTCAACCATCGCTCCTCTGACGCTCGTCACTACTTTAATCAAACCAACTTGGATAATGGCTACATCACCGGTCGCCTTTCCCCCTCCGTCATTGCATCCTTGGCCGACGACAACAGCATCCACTCGGGACTGCCTACTTCCGAACTTAAAGCCCACCTCGCCCTCAGCAGCTATATCAGCTCTGGGCGCCTGTGGGACGTCTACCACTCCGTCCTCACCGTCGAAGGCCGTGTGAGCAAGAAGCTCGTCGCCAAGGTCATGTGCCCTGATACCTATGATGATGGAGATGAGTATTACGAGGGGTCATTCGAAGACTCCAAAGAGGCAGTGGCTGCATACCGTCTCGAGGCGGCGCTGTACAGTGGTCCTCTCGCAAGCCTACAAGGAGGGGCTGTCCCCGCATCGTATGGCTCGTTCAGTGGTGCAATGTCTCTCCGGCTCATCTCTGGGGGCTACCCATTGCACATCGAATTGATGGAGGATGTCGGGGGGGCAGCCGCCGGAGAGGGTAAGCTGCGGGATCTGCCTTTGCAGGATAGGTGAGTGTCTTTCGGCAGCTACAATGGTCTTGTGCTGATCACATCCTCAGACAGGCTATCCGAAAACTCTACCAGCAACTTCATGCGGTGCGCGTTCTTCACCGTGACGTAGAGCCACGCCACATTCTCCGACGCGCCGACGGCCGCTTTGCTCTCATCGACTTTGACTCCTCTCGCTCGGTGGAGGACGGTCCCGAGGGCGACCGAAGGCTGGCGTCTGAGGGGCGCTGGGTAGCGGCTATGCTTGGGTTGAAAGATCGTGCTGCGCGAAAACGGTCCCGAGGGCGACCGAAGGCTGGCGTCTGAGGGGCGCTGGGTAGCGGCTATGCTTGGGTTGAAAGATCGTGCTGCGCGAAAGGCAGAATCTCTTGCCGGGAGTCAACCTCAGCGGGCAGAGATGGTGGTCCACCCTGGGGCGGTTGGCCGGGGTATCCAGGTTGTGTAGATTACAGAAACATATTGAACATCATTACGACTACATGTACTCGTACTGTACATAAATAACGAGGACCCAGAGGAAAGGAAGAAATACGTTCACTTGGAGGAGGCGCAGATGGCCTCGGAAAGGAAGCAGTTCGTAGAGCGTCTACAGCCAAGCCGCCTCGAGATCGCCTGTGAGACATTCCCTTTGTTCCATGATGACGACTTTCTGTGCTGACTGAGAGATCAGCTGGCGCGATACCGAAGCGGGTCAAGTAGGAGGAAGCAACGCGGGCATTGTGGTGTTGTAACAGCTGTGGGAACGGTCGAGGTGTAAACGGAAGACCATGTATCATACTATATATACCCAAGTGAAGCACGGCAGGTCGACGTTAAAACGCCTCTGGCCCCGCCAAGTGAAACAATCCCCCAACATCTCTCATCAGGAGCGCTTCTCTCCGCATCTGCCCGGACTGTCCAGACGCGGCTGCATTGATAGTCGTCGCTTGATCGTGGCAACCCCTACGTCCTGGCAGTCCATGCATGCCATACATGTATTCTGGAAAAAGAAACCTCGCTTGCGACGTATGCATACGAACGATATACAATGTTGAAGAGCCACGTTCGGATAACGCCGCAAATCCCCGCGCGCCCATCTCCTCTTTCATCTCGCCCCTTCTCTGACGCCCTCCAGCAGCAAGCCTCCAAGCATCCCCGGTGCCCAAAAGTTAGTCTGTTACTCAAAGGTATCTACTCTTGACCACCCTTCGTAATTATGCCCGCTTATCAACGCTTCGCTCTCCTCGACGATTTGTAGAACACCGACGAACGACACATAGGAAGAAAGATGTCTGAACGCGCAGCGTCTGAAGCTGTACCGGAAACATCGCCGAGACCCGGTTTCACCCGAGGCGGTTTCGCGCCCATCCCGCACCGCCACTCGGATATCGCACCAGCGCCTGTTGAGGCAGCGTCGAACGCTGCGCTCTCGCCCAAGATGGACCAGGAGGACTGGGAGCGCGGTAGGGGCGGGAGGGAGAGGGAGTTGCCGAGGAGGGAGCTGGATCATGAGCCTGAAGAGAGGGAGGGTGGGAGAGGTGGGAGGAGGGAGTGGGATGATTTGCCGCTGAGAAGGGGGAGCTGGGATGATGATTATGGTGCGTCTCACACTATCCATATTTTTGTCCAGCTGTTGATTATTCCTCTAGACCGCCCTAAACGTCGAAGATCACCTTCACCCCCCAACCTCCCACACCGCCGCCCCCGCCTGGCTTCCCCCTCCCCACCTCCCCCGCACCACCGCTACCTCCCCGACCCCGCGTCCATCGAGACCCTCCTCCCCTTCCGCGCTTTCGCCGAGTGGTTCCGCTCTTCCCACCCGCAGACTGCGAGGCAGGACGAAGAAGAGACGAGGCTCCATCTGGAGCGGATCGATCGTGGGGAAGTGAAGGGCGAGGAGGGGAAGGAGAAGGTGGGGATGGCGAAGCGGTATGAGCGGTACAGGCGAGAGTTTACGGGCCGCCAGCTTTATGCGCTGTTTTTGACGCATCGGGATTCGGTGTGGTTCAAGGAGAAATACTTGCACTACCCCGAACATACCGCCCTCCGCCGCCGAGTCAACCGCCAAGGCCGTGTGCCGCTTGTCGAGACATACATCACTGCCCTCCGTTCTGGCGCTAGGGATGACGTCAACTACGACCCCGATGGGAACGGGCTCCAGTTGGACGGGGTCAAGGTCGATGTGGAAGAAGGGTCTGGTATGGGCAAAGTGCTGGAGGGCAAGTCGGATTGGGGAGAGGAGGAGAGCGTGAAAGCCGAGATCCAACCGAAGACGAAGCAGATCTTTTTAAAGACTGTGCCCCCTGGTACGAGCCGCAAGTCGCTGGAAGAACTGTTTGGGAGGGTCCCGGGCTTTCTGTGGTTGGCGCTCAGTGATGTTTCAGTCAAGAGGAGTTTTCATAGGGTCGCTTGGGCGCAGTATGCCGAGTCGACGGATGTGGCCGAGGTCATTGACCAGCTTGAAGGATCCAAGGTGAGTCTCTGCCCGTCTTTTCAAAGGTTGGACGAAGCTGATGGGGCTGGTAGCTCGACAACTTTGCGTTCCACATGAATATCAATGTGACCCCGACCGTCGGTCGTGTGCGCGTAGCACCCCCCGCCGTCAACGCGCTCGAAAAGCTGCTGCATGATGGCGAGACTGCCAAGCTCTTTGCCCTGCGTTTGGAAGAAGAGCTCGTGGGGGACGAGGAAGAGGAAGAGAAGAACGAAGGGGGTGGAAAAGACGAGAAGGCTGGGGAAGAGGAGGGGAAGGGGAAGGAGGAGGGGAAGAAGGATGGGGCGGTGGTGAAGGGTCTGAGGGAGCGTGGGAGTGATGTGGTGGAAGAGGTTGTTGGGAGGGTGTTGGAGTTGAAGGGGTTGCAAGGCGGGGATCTCGACTCTGCCCAGTCCATCCAACGCGTGAGTCCATCCCCTCTCTCTCTCTAGACACGAGCTGATCATCGTAATAGGCCAAAATCATCCTCGACCACTGGATCTCGTACCTCCGAAACGGTCTCTCTACTTGCTTCTATTGTGTTTGCCCGGCGTCGTTCCCGGAGGAGCTGCACCGCAAGTGTGTGGGGCATATCCGGTCGCATCTCGATCCCTCGCCAAAGGTGGAGGAGAATGGTGATGTGAAGGAGGAGGGTGGGGATGTGAAAGAGGAGGGTGGGGAGAAGATTGGGGTGGATGTGGATGTGAAGGTGGAGGTGGAGGTCAAGGAGGAGAAGGATGAAGTGAAGGAGGAGGGGAAGGAAGAAAAGGAGGATGTCAGGGAGGGGGATGAGGATCGCGAGATGCGCGATGCCGAGAATCCTTCCACGTCCAACCCCGCGCGTCCTTCCGACTCTCACGACCGCTGGGAAAAGGACAAATTCGACAAGTCCCAATCCCGCTCCAAACGCCATTTCCCCCAAAAGACGGCTTCCGAAAAATGGCTCGAATCCCACGCCCACCGCCTCTTCCCGCTCATCTCCACCGACGTCGACGTCCATCTGGCAGACTATGGGGGTCGGGATGTGGAGGAGGAGACAAAGAAGATTTGTGCGCCGTTGATCAAGCAGGAGGAGGAGAGCAAGTATCGGTGCAAGGAGTGTAACAAGCTGTTCAAGGCGCCAGAGTTTGTGATGAAGCATGTGACGAGCAAGCACCCGGAGATTACGGAGAGGAGGATTGACGATGTGAGTATGCTTTGAGCTTGGGGAGCTTGGGGGAGAATGAAAACTGACGCGGGTGTAGGTGTTGTACCTCAACAACTATGTACTGGATCCCCAACATCTCCAACCGAACGTCTCTTCCCTCGCTGCCGTCAACGACAAACTCCCCACCGGCCTCCCGCACCACTCTTCCTCCTCCTCTCTCCTCCCCCTCCCCGTCTACCCCGACTCCATCGCGCAACCTTCCCTCCCCAACATGCCGCCGCACATGAACCCGAACGGGAACCCGAACGGCACGCACCAGGGCCACGGGCAGTTTAATGTGATGCAGCAGCAGATGATGATGATGATGCAGATGCAGATGCAGCAGGCGATGATGATGGGGATGGGCGGGATGGGGCCGAGTCCCGGGGGGCCGGGGGGGAATGGGGGGCATGGGCATGGAGGGCAGGATCGAGGGGGTATGGCAGGGAGGGGAGGAGGGTATGCGGCGCCGGTGAATGCTGCGCCGTTACCGCCGCCCCCGCCTGGGGGAGAAGATCCTCGGGCAAAGAGGGGGAGAGTGAGTTATCAGGATCTGGATGAGCCTGGCGCGGGTGGAGGCGGGGGTTTGCCGTATTAGCGTGAAGAGATGGAGTGAAAAAGTTGGATATATATTATGCATGGTTGTGACTCTCTATTGGCTCGCCCCAGACGTCGTTGGGGTTCTCGATGGTGGCGAGGATTCGGGCAGCGAGTACGAGCTTGTCCCAGGTCTTGCCGACGTTGAGGACGTGGATACCTGGTGACGTTAGCCAAAGTCCATTGGAGTCTGAAGTTTGCGCCTCCGCCGACCGCCCCTAAAGATTGCGCCTCCGCCTCCCCCGCCCGCCCACCCCAACGTATTGTCGCTTCGCTCCCAGAGTACGCTCCCTCCGGTCGCTGTGCCACCCACCCTCCCCAACATGTACTCGCTCGCTGCGCTCGCTCGGCCCCGCTCGTTGGGGTGGCGGCGATGTCCGGGACCGGGTACTTCACCGGGCGGTCCGGGGTGACCACCGCCAGCGCGTTGACTGGATGCTGCTCCTCCCTCCTCCCCCTAAGCCCAGCATGTCCCGATCCATGCTAACCCCCCTCCGCGCCTGGCGACCCAACCCCCTCCGCCTCCGCGCTACCATCCACACCACCCCCCTTCTCGCCCGCCCCACCAAGTCCCCCTCCCCCGGCGTCCCCGGCGTGCCCGGTGAGAGCGATGCCCAGGAAGACGACCCCAAACAAGGCGGCGACGGTTTCTTCGGTGTCCGTCCCCCCCCTTCCTGTTGTCCCAAGCTGACATCCTGCAGACCCTCATCTACGGCAGCAAAGAAGCCAAAGCCGAAGGCCTCACCGCCGGCGACGGCGACCCCGCGCACCACCCCCACTCCGCCCTCGTCGGCCGCAACAAATACATCCACGAAAAGATCACCCACTCCGTGCCCCCCTCCTCCCGCCAAGCCTACCTCTCCGCCGCCGAGACGTACTACGCCGCTCTCATCGGCCGGGGCGCGGCGCTGGGCGGGATCAAGCTGATGGGTAGTTGGGAGAATATCGTAGGGGATGTCGGGAGCTTTACGCATATCCTGGAGCACGACGGGTACAAAGGCTACGACCAGAGCTTACGCGGTCTCCGCCACGACCCCGTACGCCCCCCCCTCCTCCTCCTTCTTCTTCCACCCCCGCTGACTCTGGGCAGGAACTCTCCAAGCTCCAAAACGACATGCTCAACCACATAACATCCCGCCAACACCAGCTCGTCTCCGAATTCTCCTTCTGGCCCTCCTCCCCCCCCCACTCCTCGGGCTACCCCGACGGCGGGGTCTTCGAGATGCGCAGTTATCTGCTCAAGCCGGGTAGTCTTTTGGATTGGGAGTATGCGTGGAGGCAGGGGTTGGAGGCGAGGAAGAAGTTTGTCGTGCGTCTGACATTCCATTCCACATTCCAATTCCAATTCCAAGCTCTCATGAACGGCCTCTTTTGGCAAGTGAGTGAGGGTGGGGCTGATGGCAAGTAGGTGCCCGTGGGAGCATTCTTCTCGCAAGCAGGTCTTCTCCACGAAGTCCACCACATCTGGCAATACCCGTACGTCCCCTCCCCCTCTCTCCCCCTCCCTCCACCCCCGTCTCTCCCCGTCTCTCCCATCCCCCCCCTCCTCCGCCCTCATCTCCACCCTCCCCCTCTCTCCCTCCCCCCCGCCCCGCCCCTTCCCCCCACCTCCCCCTCCGACACCCCGCCCCGCTCGGAGAGGAAAGACTGACGTTCGGTCAAGCGATATGGAAACCCGCAAACGCACCCGCGACCAAGCATGGACCGTCGGAAGCTGGAGTAACACTGTCAAAGACGTACGTCCCCCCTTCTTCTATCCTATCTATCGCTCCCTCGGCCAAAGAAAGAAGAAGAGCACCAACTGACACACGAAATGGCCAAATGGATGTAGACTGTAAAGCTCGCCTATCAGATGCGTTCACAGATCATGGTACCCACGCCTTTCAGCCCCATCAAATGAATCAAATAAACCCCCTCCCCCCCCCCCTCAACCCTTCCAGTCGGACTAGGGGGGAGTGAGAAGAGGGTTGGGAGATATATACATTACGAGTAAAGATGGAAAGCGAAAAGCGAAAAGCGAATCAGAAAGGAAAGCAAAAAGGAAAGCAAGGAAAGAAGGAAAGACTGGAAGAAGTGCGCTCGAATGGAAAGACGGGAAGACGTTTATGTATTATCCACCAAATGAATATGAATATGTTTCTCTCGGTACTCGTACGCTACAAATGGGTTGCTTGTGTCGGTTCGAGGTGCCGACAAACGCGCTGTGAGCTGTGACCTCCCGACAGTCACCACGAGCTTGATTCAGCCATTCGGGTATCGTGCTGGCGTGCTGGCTGGCAGGAGGCGGAACCAAACCTTGCAGTTCATGCGGCCGCCGAGCCCTCCCTCCACTTTCTGCGTGCGCAATTGCCACCTCGACACTTTCCTTTCACTTTCACTTCTTTCTCATCTACTTTACTTTGAACTGTATACGATGTCTTCCCAAAGAGAAAGAGGAGGAGAAGGAGAAGGAGATGTGCCAGACTACGCGAACCTCCGACAATACGTGCACAACCCTGGGTGGAGTGATGCTCAAGAACGCGTACGTCCCTCCCCCTCCCCCCCTCTCCCCCCTCTTCTCCTCCTCTCCCCTCTCCTTCTCCCCTCCTCCGCCTCCCTCCCTCCCCTCCTCCCCTCCCCTCATCCCTCTTCTCTGGGCTCTGGTCTCCGCGCTAACAAACCACACAAAAGATCATCCTCGAACCATACACCTACATCTCCACAAACCCCAACGGCAAAGAGATCCGCCCCAAGCTCATCGCCGCTTTCAACCTCTGGCTCGAGGTCGAGCGTGGGGATTTGGAGGTTATCACGGAGGTTGTTCGGATGTTGCATAATGCTAGTTTGTTGTGCGTCCTTCTTCCCCCTCTTCCCTTCCCCGAGGGAGAGAGAGAGAGAGATAGAGAGGGAGAGAGAGAGACAGAGAATATGACGCTGATAAGGAGGGCAAACCAGGATGGACGACGTCGAAGACTCCTCCGAACTCCGCCGAGGTCTGCCCGTAGCACACACCATATACGGGATCCCCCAAACCATAAATACCGCCAACTACGTCTACTTTCAGGCTTTCCAACAACTCTTGCAGCTGGGGAAGGGGAAGGATCGGGATCGGGAGGATCGGCTTGGGAGAGGGAAGGGAGAGATGGAAGATGTCGGGAGTGGGGAGAGTGGGAGGAGGAGGGGAGGGGGAGGGGAGAAGGATTTGGTGGAGGTCGTTAATGGTGCGTCTCGTCTTTCGTTTTCGCTTTCGCTTCCTCTTTCGCTTCCTTGTTGAGGGGAGAGGGGAGAAAGGAGAGGGCTGATTAGGGTGTAGAGGAGTTACTGCAGCTCCACAGGGGCCAGGGTATGGACCTCTTCTGGCGCGATTCCTTGACATGCCCGACGGAGAAGGAATATGTCGATATGGTCCTTGGCAGTACGTCCCTCTCTCTCTGTGTGATTTTCCGGAGGCTGATCTGTAGCAGAGGCGGGAGGGCTGTTGAGATTAGCTGTGAAACTCATGATGGCCAAATCTGATTCCAAAGCGTAAGCCAAGCCCCCCAGTCATGAATGAATGAATGAAAAGAGCGATTTGCTGATAAAAGATGTAAATGTAGCAACTATGTCCCGCTCGTCAATCTCATCTCCATCTGGTTCCAAATACGAGACGACTACATGAACCTCTCCTCCACCGAAGTACGTCCCCCTCCCCCCCCCTCCTCCCTCTTTTTCATCTATACGTCGAGAGAAGTAGAAGTAGAAGAGCTGAATTTGAGCGATAGTACGAGAATAATAAAGGCTACTGCGAAGACCTGACAGAGGGCAAATTCAGTTTTCCGATCGTACACGGTATCCGCGCAGACCCTTCCAACCGACAAATCCTCAGTACGTCCTCTTATCCCCTCCCTCCCCTCGCCTCGCCTCTTCCAAAATCCAAAATCCAAAGCTGACAATGACAAAAAAAGACGTGCTACAAAAGAAAACAACCCTCCCCTCCCTCAAACACCACGTCGTCACATACCTCCACCACACCACGCACTCCTTCACATACACCCGCTCCGTCCTAAAGTCGCTCGAAGGGCAGATATTGCAAGAGATCAGAGAGTTGGGGGGGAATGGGATGTTGGAAGGGGTTGTGGCTGCTTTGAGTTTGGGGGAGGAGGAGGTGGGAGAGGGTGGGGTTGAAGAGCCTGTTTGAGGGGGGTTGGTTTGAAGAATGATCTTGGGAGATCTTGGTTTTCGCGAATGTGTTGTACCATTATGACATGTATATTAGCGATGCAATGCTACGGGCACTCAAAGATAGAGGCCACGAAATGGCCGGGCTGTCATCAATGTCGAGCGCTTGCGAGCATACCAAAGAACGACGTGACGTGTCAAACGAACATTCACAGTTTCATGATGAACGTATATACAACCTACAAAACCCCCAATACTATACAACCATCCCTCCTCAAAGCCCCTAAAAGTCATCCCCTTCCTCATCATCGCTCCCCAACCCCATCTCCTCCATCATCCTCTCTCCCTCCTCTTGCAACTTGTCCAACCCCGTAACTTGCTCGAGCACATTCGCATTGTTGAAGACGGAGAGGAGGAAGGGGAGGCCTTCGGATTTGTACTTTTCGACAATCTGTAAACAACCGTCAGCTTTCTTGTTCAATCCGTATCGTACAGAAACCCATTTGGGGGCTGGGAAGGAAAGAGGAAGAGAGAGAAAGAGAAAGGAAGGAAGGAACGTACAGTCTTACTACACCCAGTACACCTATCGTAAGCAGCTCCCTCCACCAAATGCGTCTTCCAATCATGCAACGTGCCCCTCAACTGGTGCGGTACCAGCCCGAGTGGGGAGGGGGTATCGATTGTGGAGGATGTGGAGGAGTCTGCTGGGGCGTTGATGCTGAGGGATCGTTAGTAATCATCTGGCAGACGGGGGGGGTAGGGAAGAGGGAGACAGGGAGGGAAGGTGAGGAAGGGGAGAGAGGGAACGTACCCGAGAGGATGTTGCAAGAGCGAGACGAGCAGCTCGACAGCCATCGCTGCTGCTATAGGCGCCACCCCCGGGCGAGTGACGGTACACATCTGGTCAAGCGTCCTGTCCTTCAACGACTATTCGTACCATCAGCACCACCCCACCATGTCGAGGAACGGAGATAGGGAGAAACAAGACTCACATCGGCAGGAGCGACAACGTCGTTACAATAGTAACATCCCAACCTCTTCCCTCCCGCTCCCTCTCCCGCAGCATCGACCCCAGCACCATGCCTCATAACAAGATACCCATCAAACCCGAGCGCAGCATTGATAACAACCTTCCCTTCCCTCGCCCCCATCACCGTCGGCAACCACCTCGACTCTCTCGAGTCCATCAACAGAAACACCGCATCATTGTCCCTCACCAACCCCTCCAACCTCTGCACATCCTCCCCCACCGTCTTTCCCGGCGGATGGCCCGGCATGGGGATGGAAAAGGAGTGCGCTTGGGCGTTGACACCGGGAAAGATGGATTTGAGGGCGTCGGCGGCGCATTGGGCTTTGGGGGCGCCGCCGGAGAGGGAGTCGGTAAAGGTGAAGAGGGGTTGGCGGACGGGGTTGGAGTAGGAGACGGTGGAGGAGTCGACGAATGTTATGTTTCGGACGCCCCAGCCCTGTGCAGGCCTGTTAGCGTGGACGGGCAGATGGTGGAAGGACGTACCATGAGAACGCGGGCGACATAACAACCCAGCGTTCCGGCGCCCAGCAAAAGACATTTGGTCTGCGAGATCTTGTCGAGGTTGAGAGATGGCATAATACGCCATTTGATAAGCTTGAGGTTGAGATCGACAGCTTGCGCCGCGAGCCTTCATTGTCAATCAGCTTCAGAAAGAGAAGGGACGATGAAAAAGTACCTAGCAGGATCCAACAACGGCCCCAGATCCGCCACCCGACTCCCCAACTTCCCTGCCTTATTCACCTCCCACCCCACTGCCTTTGCTTCCTGCGCATTCTGAGTCTTGTCAAGGTTTACGATACCTTCAAGACTGGAGCCGCCGTCCCGCAAGCAGATGATACGGGCAGTGTGTACGTTGTGTTTGGCGTTGAGGTAGAAGAGGTAGTTGCGGATAGGCCAGCCGGGGGAAGAGGGGGATGAGGAGGGGTCGTGGAAGGCGATGGTGACCTAATGCTGATCAGTCCATGATGCTTGCTCGGGACGAAAGAGCGTACCTGTTCACCTTGGTCAAAGAATGCAGAACAAGACGTTAACGGCGCTACTTGACGCTGCCCAGTGGATCCCCTGACAAGGTACGCTTCTTGGTTGTCAAGCTTCGAGCTCAGAGCCCGTATCTCTTCAATTTCCTACGGCTTATCAGCACAGCTCCAAAACACCTAGACGCACCCACCTCGGCATTTGCAGGGCTCAGCTCCCCATTCAAGTTCCACGGCGGACTGGCGACGAAACCGGGGAACGCAAACCAGTAGTGGTACTTGTACTTTTTCAGATCGGCAAAAGTGACGAGGAGAAAAGTGTTCAAGAGGGGTGTATCGGTGTCGAATGATTGCAGCATCTGTGGGCTGTCAGCGCGTTCTGCTTGGAGACGTGATACCTTACCTGTTGGACGACTTCATGGAAGACCTTCTTCTTCAGGTCGGTACTGCTGAATTCTTCAATGGTGTTGAATAGCTTCAGAGTCCCTCGCATGGGCATGGTGTTGGGGAGTGATCTGTCACGAGTCAGCGATACTCTAGCGCGGGAGTTTGCAACGCACTTCTCCCCAGCCACAAACGCATCTCCACCCAGCACAGCACTCCCATCTATCCCCACTCTATTCTCATCACTCTCCTGCGAAGCATTCCTATCGATGACCACGCGCTTGCCCTGCTCGAGATACGCATGAATCGGCACGAACGAGTCGTCCAGCTTGAGGTGGTCGAGCTTGTGGGCTGTGAGGGCTGACCAGAACTCGGGGGTGGGCTGTGACTTGTGTGGGCTGATGGTTAGGATGGGCATGGCAGATTGTGGAGATGCAAAAGATGAAAGAGGAGATGACTTGTGTTGCTCGGTGGCCCGGGGACAGCTTTCCCACGGGTGCCAATCCGCGCCATCATCTCTTGCAAAAGTCAAAACAAAAACAAGCAGACGCCATGGCAGCGCTCACTGACAAGATATCCCTGCCCCCGCTGCCCCTGCTGCTCGCCTGGCTACGGTCACCTGCCGCAGTCACGAAATGCTTTGTCGCAGATGCCTGGAATGCCCGCGCGATTGTCCCGCCTGATACTGAAGCCGTACAATACAGACAGAGTGAGTTTCTATATTCTGGTCGATACCCCGCTGACTGGAGAGCACAGGCGCATATATCATTGGCCGGTACCCTTGCTCTTACGTTGAGCTTGTTGCCTGGGTCGCGGGCGTAGACCACAAAGACGATTCCATGGTCGTATACCGCAAGTCGCCCTTCATACTTCATTCTTCTACTAATCCGCCACAGTCGACGATGGAGACGGAGTACACACCATCCGCGTCTTTGTCCGTCACCCCCGCATCCCAGCCACCACCCCCACCTTCCACCAAATTGCCTCCGAACTCGGCATCTCGCCCGTCCATCTCTCCGTCCCCGAACGCGACAAGGTCGACGAAATTCTCGCTCGCAGGGTCAAAATCGCGAAAGCGAAGAAGGAGTGGAAAAGGGCGGATGTGATGGTGGGGGATACTGTGAGGGTGGTGGGGGCGTTGGAGGAGATGCGGTGGAAGGATGGGACGGTGAGGCAGGTTCTTGTTTCGGATAATGGCGGGAGTATACGCAAGTCTTCTTCTGCTTCTTCCAGTGGTAGTGCTTACGAAGAAGCAGAAGTAGTATCTCCCGAAGAGCAACTACACCACGCCGAGCTCGTCGAGCAACTACACCGCCAAGTATACAACCGCCCCTTCGCCATCCCCCAAATTACATCAGCCAGACCCAGAGGCAAGATCGCTCGATCCAAGACTTCTCTACCCAGCAAGAGGCCAACTGAGGAGGATGAAGATGGCCAACATCCAGCTAGCGATATAACCATCTGCACCCTCTCCGGTTCCCCAACCCAATCCATCTCCCAACACCTCGTACGCCTCCTCTGCTTCCCCTCCTTCCCCATCCCATGCTGACGAATATCAGACCCCTCCCCGCCCCCGCCTCCGCCACCCCTCCAAACTCCCTCCCCCCGCCCTCACCCGCCCCACATTCCGCCGCTACCTAATCCACCACCTCTCCTCCTCCATCGAAGATGCCCTCTCCACCATCATCCGTGAAGGCGGTGTCGAACGGTGTCGGAACGCGTTGCGGCGGTACTTTCCGGCTTATGCGACATATGTTAAGCGGCGGGATGGACCTGGAGGAGGGGGAGGGGGGAGGAAAGCGCCTTTGACGGCGAAACAAGCTATTGGCCCTCTTACGCCTCTGTTCGAGCAAGACATCCTGTCGATCCCTATCCTCCAAACCCTAGCGCGGCGGATCATACTCCAAGAAGCTCTTGATGCAGAGCGCGAGAGGAAGGGAAGGATCAAAAGTGGGTTGGAGAAGAAGGATGATCGGGCGATATACGAAGCGAGACGAAAGCTGCGCAAAGCCAACGAAAAAGCCCTTGCCTGGGCCAAGGCCGGAAACCCCGTGGAAGGAGAGGACCAAGTCCAAAACGCAACATGGCTATCCGAACCCCAAATCACAACTGCCACCACCTCCCTCCTCACCTACACCCTCCGCACAGCCGCTTCCTCCGGCGAGCTCATCCCCACCCGCCTCTCCTCCCTCCTAACCACCTCCGACTCGCCCTATGGCTATTTCTCCCTCCCTCCCCAATTACTTTTCCCTTTATTGGTGCCGTTGATAGAGAAACATAGCGGGTGGGGATCGTGGGGCTCGAGAGTTGGAGGAGGGGTGACGGTACAGCAGTTAGTCAGAGAGTTGCAGGGGTGGGAAGAAGATGGACGGTGGGAGAAGGTTTCGGAGGGGGTTGTTGAGGGGGCGTTGGAGTGGGGGGAGGAGGAGGAGTTTGTGGAAAGGCAGGGTGGGGGGTGGGTTTTGGCGGAGGGGTACAATTGGGTTTGATGAGGTTTACGAGTAGTGTACGAATGCTGGATGGGTGGACTTTTGTCTTGTCGTTTGGGGGATTGTTGTACACCGACGATGGTCTTTGTTGCATTTGCCGTTGATGGTTACGAGTATGGGTCGTGTTGTACTATTCATGGGGCTTTCATCGAGCAAGAGATGACGGATATGCATAATGTGCGATGTATCTTTCGATGCCCTTTCGCAACCTTTCGCGGGCGTCATTCCCTTCGGATACTTGATGTATATGGGTTCCTCGAACCGGCCATACAAGTACGCCCCTTTGACGTCCGTTTGACCAACCTCGAGTCCGTGTTTGGCGATTATGACGAGGAGTAGTCGTAGGCTTGTGAAGCGGGATGTGGGGCACCATGTCAACTCGTAGTCGACGCCTGGTTGTTGACTGAAGCCTTGCGCGACAAGTCACCATTCCCAGTCTAGAAGTCAAAAGCGTCAGTACTCACACCATCGTCAGGACCCCCCCCACTGCACATAACCCTCGCTGCGAGGCGATCCATCCTCCATCATCTCAGTAGCCCATCGTGGTCGGTCATCCCGCCGATACCGACCCTCTCTTCCTTCAGTCCACTTATTGTGATCAACAGCGTACTCGAGTACAGCGCGATACTACACATATCTGCTTCTCATCCGGACCATGTAAGACTCGTGCTCGCTTCATTTCCTCTTCTCTTCGTCGCCATCTCACGTGATTAAGAACACTCAACATACTTTGCATTGTTCTTCGCAGATCAAGAAACCTTTTCTTTTCTTACTTTATCCTACAACCATCTTACTTCAGACCTCCAAAACACCACTCAATAAACAGCATTCCCAGCAATGACAGGTTCCCCCGGCCCCTCCTTCTTCCCCTCCTTCCCCTCCTTCCCCTCCCCCTCCCCTTCCTGCCTCTTACGCTCCGCATCCTTGAACTCATGATACGGATCCACACTATCCCACGCTTCCAACGGCCACCCATGCGCCTCCCCCTCATTGATCCTGTCGTACAGGGCAGCGAGCTGGGGCGGGATGCTGGAAGCGTAGAAGGAGGGGTTCTGGAGCCAGATACGGACTAGGTGTCGGGCGTTGGTGGGAGAGTCGGAGGATGATGTTCGCGCTGGGTTTGGGTCAGTACTTGTGTTTGAAAGCAAGAAGGGTGGAGGGGAGAAGAAGAAGAAGGAGAAGGAGAAGGAGAAGGAGAAGAAGGGGAAGACGTACCATGGAAAACAGTCAAATTGTTGAAATACTCCAAATCCCCCTTCTCCAAATCCAAGTCCAACCCAAACCTCTCTGCCGTAAAATGCACCGCATCCAATGCCAGATGCTTCGCCGTAGGGAGGGGAGGCACATCGGCGTCGGCTTCGTAGAAACCAAAGAAGGGGCGGCGGGAGTAGGATGAGATGACGCGGTTGTTGTGGGTGAAGAAGAGGGGTTTGCCTGAACTCACGTCAGCACTCGTTGATGAAGGGAGAGAAGGGAGAGGGGGCAGGGAGAAGAGACGCACCGTCAGGATACTGCTTGTTCACCCAATCATCCTTTGCCAGCTCGCGCACGATATCCCTCCTCGTCCTTGCCAGCTCGTTATAAGTATGCGCCACCGACGCGAGCTGGGAAAGACCGCCGGTTTCGGCAACGCCAAGTGTGATGAGGCCGATGATGCCGGCAGAACCGTCGTTGTGGTAGACTTGGTTGCCGGAAGTCTGGCCCTTGACGGCTGTGAAGACGATCAGCTCTTGATGATGAGGCGCAAAGAAGAAAAGGGACGTACTGATAGCGGGACGCTTGTCGACGTCCAGATTGGTAATATCACTACTCCACATCAGTAATCACCCAAGACAAGACAACAAGAACAAAACTCACCGAAGATGGACAACATTCTGCAACCCCTGCTTAATCCTCTTCTCCGAGATATAACTCGAAACACCAACAAACACCGCCAACTGCTTCTCCCTCGTCCACTCATCCACCGGCAAGCCCCTCAACACTCGCAACCCAAGCCCATGGTTGATCTCGTGCTCGGCATTGCGAAGCGCCTTGTAGAGGGTGGAGTCTTCCGGGATGGGGAAGGTGGAGGGGGAGATGAGGTTGTTGTGGAGGTTGAGAGAGATGAAGTGGTCGTGGGCTTTGTCGATGAGGGAGATATCCTCGGGGGTGAACTTGTAGAGGAACTTTTCGGCTACACACTGTCAGCACATGCACATCATTTGTATGATGTGAGGCTCACGTTGGTTGATCAACACTCGGCCGTCCCAGTCACTAGCAGCATGGTCCTGCTCTGGGAAACCTTCAGGGAGAGGGTCGTTCTCAGGCTTGACGTAAGCCTTCTGGTCGGCGGTCCACCAGTCCAGGGAAGGCTCGTATGACGTCTCGTAGATCTTTGCCTAGTTTCCTATCAGCTTGACCATTGTCGCTATAAGAGCGAACGAACCTTCTTCTCAGCCTCGGAGAGGAGCTTCTTCTGATGCGCCCTCTTCTGGGAGTCGACGCCGATAGAATAGCCGGCAAGTGGCGCGTTGACACCGAGGTCCTTGAAGGAGTCAGTAAGGGCGGAGACGGGTGCTTGTACTGCTGTCATCGTGCTAGTGTCTTCTTGTGGTGATTGTACACCCACACATGCATTTATATACCTACGTTGAGTAAGCAGAAGCAGATGAGCTCGACATCTTGTATCACATCACGCCACTCTACCGGCTATCTGCGAAACCGCCACCCAGCTCGGCCGACGGCCTTGTCCGCTTCTTCAACTATTTGGTTCTGCCTCCCTCTATTCGCCCTGTATCGGACAGATATACTATTCCATGCGTGTAACAACAGCAACTAAATCATACTTTTTCTTCCCAAGATGAAAGCAACCCGTATTTGTCCATTTCACCCTCTGCGAACCCATACCGTGTACGATAAAACCCCCTTCCCCACCATCCCCCATCCCCTGCCCGTTCATATCTCCAAAAAGACATTAAGAGAGATCATGTGATAGTAACGATGTCGCCCTTCTCATCTCTCAGCACCACGATATCGCACTCGATAGGCTCGCCAGAGTCCATGTAGGTGAGGATGGTTTGGTCGAGGGGGTCGATCCTGTTGCCGTGTCAGCTCTCATCCTCTAGTAAACGAATCCCACTCCGCCCCGCCTCCCACGAAGCCTTCAAGCAGAGTACAACGACAAACTCCAACGCCCTCCCATCCATCGCGATCACCAAAAGAGTAAGAAGCAAACTCACTTGACGCCCATCTTCTCCATCCAGCTCCTCCCCAACACCACATCAAAGTGTTTCTCCTCCGTCAAATACGCAGCATGCAGAGCGGTCCGAGAGCCGACAGTGATAGGGATTTGGCCGATCGTGCGGATACCTGCGTAGCCGCCGGTGGTACCAAACTATGCATGGGATCAGCAAGAATCCTCGACGTAGAAGAAGAGGATGAAGGAAGGGAGGCGAAGGACTGACCTTCTTGGGGACGAGTTTGTGTCGGATAGCAAACTCTCTTGAGACGTAAACATGTCGATAGCCCGCTTTCAATAACATTCTCACTACGCCGCCGTCAGCTCAAACTCCAGATCAATCCCAACAAGACTCACCGCCAGAAATCTCCCCAACCTTCCCCATGACAGTCCTCACCCCATTATTCCCGTGAAACTCCTCCCAAGCCCTGCGCTTCACCACCCCCAAATCCTCGCTATACGGATCCCCGTACTTGCTCTTCCTCGATACCGTCGACATGACCGATTTCGCGCGGCTCTTCGTCGAGACGCCAGATACAGAGGGCGCGCCGTTGAGCTTGCTTCCTTGCCCGTGGGCGTGGGAGTGGGAGTGGGCACCGGGCGGAGCGAGGTGGGAGCTCGACGAGACGACGCGACCTTGCCCGCTGCCACCTGCTATAGGCGCTCCGAGGTGATGCGGGTCAGAGAGCGGGCTGAGGGATTTGAGACTATGTTTGACGGGGGTCTTGCCGTCCATCGTACCCGCCCTCGCGCCATTCGCATCCACCTCCTCCCCTGCTCCCACTCCCACCTCTTTCCCAGCATGGCTCTTCGCCTTCTTGGACTTGGTCGTTTTACTCTTCACAGACGGCGAGGTAGGGTAGGCAGGCGGCGGCGCGTTGCCAAGCGCCGTTTGGGCGTGGTGGGGGTGTTGGCCAGGAGCGGTAGGGGCCTTGAGGTGGAGCGTAACAGAAGGCGTGGAGGAAGGCGGGAATCGAGAGAAAAGGATTTGGAGATCATCGTCTACCGCCGTCCATCAGCATTCATCCCTCCTCTTCTCCTCGACGCCCAGAGACAAGAGACGGAGAACGACGCACCATCATCCAAACTCCACCTCCCCCCTTCAAACTCATAAACCAACCCCGTCCCCTTCCTCTCCCCTTCACCCAGCCCCGACTTGTTATAGATCCTCTTCAAAAGCTCCGGCTGAGTTTCATCCGCTATCCCCTCGTCAGTCCGATCCCCAGCTGCCAGCAAAAGACGCAGAGGGGACGTACCTTTATGCGTCAAAGCGAACGTCTTGTGCGGGGCGTGTACGTTGTAGAGAAACATACTCCCTTCCTCTTTTCGTTTGTTTGTAGTTGGATGGAAAAAGTAAACAAGAAGAAAAGAAAGAGAAGATAAAAAAGAAAGGGTGTTTAGTTTCTCTTTCAGCCCTCCCGGTTGTCGCGATCCCGCCGGATGGGGGTGGGCCTACGTCATAGTTAACGTAACCAAATATAGATTTGGACATTAATTACAGCTAGCGGCGGATGCCGTATTTTGCGCAGCTTGATATGTTGGGTGAATGGTTTGGAAGGGTGCGAGAGGTGTGGGAGATGCATCAGGCTTGGGGGAGGTCGGTGGACGAGGTATCTTGTGAGATCGTCTATGGACGTGATGATAGTAGCAGAGCAAAAGCTCATACAGTGCTGCGGGTTCGTTTGCTTCATAACGTCGATGCAAACCATTCGCCGACGGAGTGTCTTGATAGTGTTCTCGGCCCGAGGTGTACGTGCGAGCTGGTACTGACATGGTGGACAACCATCTTTGCTCCTCTGGAGGATCCTTGAGATAGCCGCCGACGAGTCTTCTGCCGTAGCGTGTCTTGGAGTCCGCTTTCGTTCCGGGCTCAAACAAGGTGACAAATGAGTCTATGCTGGACTTTGCCTAGTATGTAATTCAACCTCGAAGGTCTTTGCTCGCGAGGTTAGCCTCCGACTGCTCAACTCTCTCGGGAAGAACGGCCAACATCATATGCTATATCGCCCTCGTCGCGGCGACAGTCGTTTACTGCTATGTACGTACCAGAGAATACTACGATATTTCATACATTAGTGCACAAGCTTCATATACGATGTATCAGTGGAAGGTCTGTGCTTGTTGATCACGAAAGTTGATTGAGAGATAAACAGCCACCAAGAAGTGAAAAGTGGAGGTGCGGCGATCTCCGCCCTTGTCCGTCCGTCTTGTTGTCGCCCTGCCTACTCACAGTACATTCGCCGTATATTTGGTCCCCCATCCCACCTTCCCTCCCTCCATCTCTCCCCCCACCACCCCACACAAGGGATCCTCCAGCAAAGATGGATATCGACAAAATGTTCAAGCTCCCAAAGCTCCCAGCATCAGCCGGCCAAAAACGCAAAATGCCCGACAACCCGAACCCAGAGTATCTCAAAAAGTTCAAATTCGACGAGGCTGCTCCCCTATCCCAAGCCGTGGATGAACCTCATTTGAACGGTAATGGGAAGGGCAAGGGGAAGGGGAGACAGGTGACGGTGCAAGATGAAGAGATGGAAGAGAGGGAGGAACGTAATGCCGGAGGAGGAGGAGGAGGGGAGGTGGAAGATTTCTATGATGATGCGGATGATGAAGGGCGTTTCTTCGGGGGAGGTCTCAATAACGAACAAGAAGTACGTCCCCCACTTCCCCATCCATACCTCATACGTGAAAGCACCAAGCTGACAAGTGTTTGAAGCAAATCTTGAACATCTTTGACGCGGCCGGCGAAGGCGAAGACGGGTCTGTCCTAGACTTGCCAGCCCTCAGAAGACAGCTGGGCAAGTTTGAGAGGATCGTCACGAAGAATGCAGAACAGCGCGGAAAGTATCCCGATGACCCCTCCAAGTACGTCCCCTCTCCCCTCCCCGTCCTTCCCCCAAGGCAAGGACAAGTCTAACATTGGAACAGGTTTATAGAGTCCGAAGCCGACCTCGACACCTCCCTCAAATCATTCCTCCCCCTCACCCAGAACCCACCTTTATTCTACCCCGAACTCGTCAAAGCCGGTATCATCCCCATCCTCTCTGGGCTGCTCGCGCACGAAAACACCGATATCGCTGTTGACGTCGTGGAAGTCATTCGGGAGTTGACAGATGAAGATGTCGGGGAGGAGGAAGATGCGGATGGCGGGGCGGAAGAAGCGGAGAGGGCTAGTAAGACGAGGATGGCTATTGGGCAGCTTATCGACGAGCTTGTAAGTTCGTCATCTTTCGCTGGGGGCGAATACTGATACTTTGGCAGCTGAACAACTCCCTCCTCGACCTCCTCGTATCCAACCTCTCCCGCCTAAACGAATCCGAAGAATCCGACTCCCAAGGCGTCTTCCACATCCTCGCCGTATTCGAAAACCTCCTCTCCTTCATGCCCCCTCTCGCCTCCACCATCACAAGCGAAACAAGCCTCCTCGGCTGGCTGGTCAGCAGGCTGGAGAAGGAGGGGTACGATAGTAATAAGCAGTATACGAGTGAGGTGTTGGCGATGTTGTTGCAAGAAGGGAGGGAGGTGGTTTTGAGGTTTGCGAAATTGGATGGGCTGGATAAGCTGCTTCAAGTTCTTTTCGTACGTCGCTCTTCTCCTTTGACGCTGTTTACAGCTGACGACTCGTAGCAATACATCAAAAAAGATCCCGGGGACGGGGAAGAACTCGAGTTCATGGAAAACGTATTCGACTGCCTCTGCACCTCCCTCGCAGAACCCGAGATGAAACAAGAATTCCACGACTCTGAAGGCGTCGAATTGATGGTCATGATGATGAAGTACGTCCCCTCCCTTCTCCCTTCTCCCCTCCCCCCTCACCACTTAAACTGACGTGGATGTAGGGAAAAACGCCTCGCCCGAACACGCGCTATCAAAGTCCTCGACTACGCCCTCCAATCAACCCACGGCGCCCCCTCCTGCATCCGCTTCATCACCGCCTCCGCCCTCCCCACCTTCTTCTCCGCCTTCATGGGCAAATCCACGCACAAATCCAAAAACCGGCACCTCCAGACCAGCCAGGTGGAGGATGAAGAGCACTTGTTGGGTATCTTGGGCAGTCTGTTTACGAATTTGGAGAGTGATTCGGCGGAGAGGATTAGGGTGATAGCCAAGTTTGTGGAGGAGGGGTATGCTAAAGTAGAAAGATTGCTCGAGCTGCGGGAAGCTGCCGAAAGCAGGCTCGCACCCGTCAAGCGGGATATCGAGGATGAAAGGAAGGCTTTGAAGGCGGAAGGCGCGGGGGAAGAGGAGATTGAGGAGATGGAGGTGGAGTGGTATTTGAGAAAGATGGATGCGGGGCTGGCGAGTTTGCAGAATGCGGATTATGTGCTGGCGTGGGTGGTCATGGAGGATGATGGGGTGAGTGCATTTCTTTCTATCCGAGGGGCGCAAGCTGATGAGTTGTAGGCGATGACACACGCAAGATTGTTACTCTCGAGGAAGGGCATGAACTTCAAGAACATCTCATCGGTCTTGCGAGGTACGTCTTTCATCACTCCCTCGTTGATCTTAGCTGAAAGACATTCCACAGAACTCAAAGACAACATCGGTGACGACGAAGAAGAAGGAGAAGCAGCAGATGGCGAAGCAGGAGGAGCAGCATTGCAGAGGATGATTCTGGAGCAGTTGATAGCATTCTTGGAGGGTCTGTAATATCGAGGTGGGAAATGAATACAACTATTTGCGCCTACAAGAGCAGCCTTAGTTGCCTTGCGAGTAATGTCGTCTTCATGATATTCCCATGCTACCTGGAGCACTCGTTCTTGCCTGCAGCAACCTCAAAGATATATAACCAGGAGGACCGGACCGGACCATCGTCAGCACTGTCCTTCTCATCAGCATTGTCAGGACTTTATGAAGCATCTATAGTAACAGAAGCGCACAACATGAGGTAGAACCTCGTACAGACTGATTCGATATGATACAGTACTTGAGATGCTAGCACCTGACACCGGTGCAGCTCGAAGTCATGCAAGCGCAAGGGGGAGGCAGACCCCGCCAGCAGCTAGATAGTTTTGTTTCCGACATCTCGATTCCAGTCTCTCCTAACATCATGATCACTGTGTCTGACCTATCCGTTCTAGCTGCTGGTGTTGCCCCTTGCCTTCTAGTGTACGTCCTATCGAGGAGCTTTCTCTCCTCTTCTGCCACGCTTCCCTTCCGTGGACCTTCCTCCCATCTTCCACCTCTCTTCCCCTCGCGTAGACCTTACTCTCCCCTTCCTTCTCCTATCTCCTTACGTATACCTTCCTCTCATCTTCCGCCTCCTCTCCCCTCCTCTCGGGGGAAGTGATAACGTGATGCAGGGGAAATTGGAAATGGTTGGGGAATGGGTGGAAAGTGGCTGGAGGGTGGTGGGAAATGGTCGGAAAGGGTAGGGCCCTTTCAAGTTGTGCTCAGATGATTGCCGCACATGATGGTCTTCCGGTTACGCAGTCGTTACCCAAACAGCTCTTTCTAGTTGCTGCTGATCAAAATACTTGAGAAAATTCCTTCAAGCGAACCATGCAGACTGATTGCGATGATATGACACTTGAAGGTAAGCTACCGGTCACATTCCACCGCTCGTGTGCGGCTCGTCGAAGAAGGTGGCCGAAGTCCCCGAGTACGTCTCTATCCTGTTCTCTTTTGGTCTTATATATGACCACCGAGTTGCGCCACTCCGCGCAGGGAACAATTGTTTTCGATGCACATGAACTCCTTACACTTGCGCTCAGATTTGTGATAGGATACATAATAGTTCGTAGATACATATATTACACTTGTCACTTGATACAGCAATCACTTCTGATTCATTGCTGATGCCAACGTCATATCTTCCACCAACCACGCTTTTGCTTATCTGGCATCAGGATATTGTCGTCATGAAACAAGGGAAATGACTCACAATAGTGTTGGAAGTCGCTTTCCAAACCCTTCACGAGCTCCTCCCTTTCCGAAGCAAGCTCCTCCTCCGCGTGACGCCTTATCCTCTCCTTCTTTTCTGGATCGTTGGTGATCCTTTCCCAAACTTCCACCCTTTCCTTGAATTCCTCACGGATACACTCGTCATAATCGCGCAATGTTTCGTCGATAGATTGGCGGTACGCCTGTATCTTCTGTTTATAGGCAGGTGTGGGGGCGTAGGCGGAAGAATGGTCGTCGGCGTTGGGGAGGGTCAGATGAGGAGAAGCGAGAGGGTGGGATACGGTGCCGGTAGACATGATGGTAGGTGTATGGAGCGAAGAGAAGCGGGAGGAATCAAGATAAATTCTCTTCCGGTCTTATATATGACCACCGAGTTCCGCCATTCCGCGCAGGGAACAATTGTTGTCGATGTACATAAACTCCTTACACCTGCGCTCAGATTTGTGATAGGATACATAATCGTTCGTAGATACATAGATTACACTTGTCACTTGATACAGCAATCACTTCTGATTCATTGCTGATGCCAACGTCATATCTTCCTCCAACCACGCTTTTGCTTATCTGGCATCAGGACATTGTCTTCATGAAACAAGAACAAAGACTCACAATAGTGTTGGAAGTCGCTTTCCAAACCCTTCACGAGCACCTCCCTTTCCGAAGCAAACTCCGCCTCCGCGTGGCGCCTTACCCTCTCCTTCTTTTCTGGATCGCTACTCGTATTGATCATGTCCCAACCTTCCGCCGATTCCTCAAATTCCTGACGTTTACACGCGTCATAATCGCGCAATGTTTCGTCGATAGATTGGCGAAAAGCCTGTATCTTCTGTTCATAGGCAGGTGAGGCAGACATGATGGTAGGTGTGCGGAGCGAAGAGATGCGGGAGGGATCAAGATACACGACGGCTTGCGTGAGCCGGTGGCAATTTAAGTCACGTGACTGACGGATTTCGCCGCCGTCAACTTGCGCGACTTGCTTCGTCTCTTGGATGCTGGTGTATAACGTTGACATCACACAAACTCAAAGAAAATACACCATACCCTTCCGGAAGAATGGCTATCCTACCATCCGATCTGTCCCCCCCGACCGGCCGACCAGTGACGAGGATGGAAGGCGGCACGAAACGATCATCAAGACGTTGTTCGAGATGATGGTGTACGGTGGTGAGGAGGCAGCCGATATGCCCCACGGGACCCTCAAAGCCCTATCCACCTCCTATGTCTTCTTTGAACCGCTGGCGCGCTGTATCCTGTACCGTAATCTCGTTGTCTCTGGCGACCCGTCCCTGGACGTCGCTCTCCCCACCCTCCAAAACACACACGCAGGCACCATCCAGCCCATGGACAATCTCACACCTCCTCGTCGACCCGCATCCACCATGCACTTGCGAATGCGGCAGGTACTTGCTCTTACCATCTCGCCTCCGGGTGTGTTGGACGTATGCAGACGTGACGTCGGTGAATCGGGGGTGTTGGATTCGGAGACTTCGGGGGAACCGTGCGTGGATAGAGCTGTGATCTCTGTGAGGCTAGAAGGAGGTGAAACGTATGAAGCAGCGGTTGAGGGGGTAGTCTCTTGGATGAGAGCCGAGCTGGAAGAAGGGTAAGTGTCGTCTCCTACTGTCATTTTCGATTCTAAATTCTTGGTACAGCTCTATCCACGCACGGTTCCCCCGAGGTCTGCAAATCCAACACCCCCGATTTACCGACGCCACCTCCCCATCTGTCCAACGCATCCTCGACATGACCATCCTGGAGTACATCTCTCAAGCGCCATTCACCGTGACAGCTCTATCCACACACGGTTCCCCCGAGGTCTGCAAATCCAACACCCCCGATTTACCGACGTCACTACTCCATCTGTCCAACACATCCGGAGACGAGATGGTCAGAGCACTTACTTGCCGTATTCGCAAGTGTATTGCAGATGCTGGTCGACGAGGAGGTATCAGATTGTCCGTGGGCTGGATGGTGCCTGCGTTTGTGTTTTGGAGGGTGGGGAGAGCGACGTCCAGGGACGCGTCGCCAGCGACAACGAGGTTGGGGTAGAGGATGGAGCGCGCCAACGGTGCGAAGAAGATATAGGAAGTGGAAAGGGCTTTGAGGGCCCCGTGGGGAATATCGGCTGCCGCCTCACCACCGTACACCATCATCTCAAACAACGCCTTGATGATCGTTTCGTGCCGCCTTCTATCCTCGTCACTGGTCGGCCGGTCGGGGGGGACAAATCGAATGGTAGGATAGACATTCTTCTGGAAGGCCGTGGTGTATTTTCTTTGTTGCTTGCAACTCCTCACGGCTTTCACCTCTCCCACGGCCACAAGAAAGGGGATGAACTTTGAAAACGTTTCTGCAGTCTTACGAGGTACGTCTTCTATCAGTCTCTTGTTGATTGACCGTCGCTAATAGACATTCGCAGAACTCAAAGACAATATCGGTGACGACGACGAAGAGAAAGACGGAGAAGCGACAGAGGGCGGAGGATGAGGAGCAGCATTGCAGAGAATGATCCGGGAGCAGTTGATAGCATTCTTGGAGGGTCTGTGATATCGAGGTGGGAAATGAATGCAAAGTGTTGTTTACAATAGCGGAACCAGAAATTCGGGTGATCTTGCGCAGACACACAGCCCGGGCGTGGGATGGGCAAGGACATGTGCGTGGCGTGTGATCGTCAGGTGCGCAAGCCATCGACATGTGCAGCAAACGATCAGGACCCGATCAAGGGGCATCGGAATGCCGACGGAGCTGGGTTTGGAGGAGGGCCACGCTTTATGCGTTCATTCTACCGGGAGTGGGGGCGGGGGGTACATGCATGCTGCACCTGAACTATATATGTACCCCCATGGAGAATACCTGTCTGGGTCCACCCCTTTTTCGTCAGAGCGACGCTGAACAACTCTGCCTCCGAACAAGCTGACGGAACCAAACACGGCGCAGCTTCATCTTCCGGGGGCCGCGCAATATCTCGTTCAGATCCCTGTCCACAGTAAGCGCCGAAACCGAATGATGGGCCGTATACTGACAGCTGCTCACAGCGATCACGGTACAGGGGAATGCCAGGACAAAGGAGAACATGCACAATTGCGGCAGTCACCCCGTTCATTGCACTCAAGAACCAACGCCATACCCCACGCCAATCGACCCTCCTTCACATGCCCTGTCTCCTTTGCCGGCCTTTGGCCAAGCCTTCTTCGGCATGAGCGAAAACAACTCTCTCGCCGTTCTCGCGAGCTTATCGAGAACCGCTGCTTGGATGCAAAGCAGCCCTCTGCGAGACCGGGTATTTCCGCCGGGTCAGTGCGCTCGCCATCACACAGCTACAGCCACAGTGCACAAACACTAAGTAGAGCTTACCCTGATTCTCACAGTTTCGTATCTTTCTCACGACTTCCAGCTCCCCTCTCACGTTGCAGGTAAAGTGGGGATGGGGGGTGGAGGAGATGGAAATATGAGGTGGGAGACGGTAAAGCTTCCGGCATCTCCATCATCTACGCCACTCTTCATACCAAGCGCGAGATGAGAGGAAGACAGAGCTCTGAGCTTTCAAGGGTCGTATGTGTATACAGGGCAGTGTGTCTCGTTTCAAATCGCCAAAATCGCTACAGGGTCTCCCAAACCGGACCCCTTTCAGAGCTTTTCCGAAATGGCCAAAGGAGCGACGGTACGATAAAACATTCGACTGAATATAAGCCTCAAGCCTCAAAGCCCCCTCAATCCCTCATCCCATCCCGTAGATCTTTCTTTCCAGCCTTTCTGCTGTCAGCTGGTTGCTGTTTGTCTCACCCGACCCCCCGACGCTTCGATACGACAAGGAAACTATGCCGCAGGAGATGGAGAAGAAGGAAGAGGAGGAGCAGAAGAAGATGAAGATTGCCATCATCGGCGGTGGTGTCAGTGGCTTATCGGCTCTCTGGGTACGTCTCCTTCCTATCCTTCTCTCTACGAGTCACAAGCTGACGCATTGACCAGGTTTTGAACGAGTATACGGCACATGAGGTGCATATCTATGAGAAAGATAGCTGGTGGGGCGGACACGCGCATACTGTTGGGTTTCAACGTACGCTCCCCTTCTCATCTCCTTTCGCTGAAGCGAGTGATCACTGATAAGTTCTGCAGAACCTGGTAAAGAACCATGTCAGATCGATACTGCTTTCGTACGTCCCCTCCCCTCCCCTCCCCTCCATCTCCATCTTCCTCATCTCCCCTTCCGAAACTGAGACTTATTACTGACAAACGAATTCAGATCGCCATAAACGCCAAAAACTACCCCAACTTCCACCGCTTCATAACAACCACCTCCCACGCCGTCGACCTCATCACCACCACCATGTCATTCTCCCTCAGCCGGGATGGCGGTGCGTTTGAGTGGGCTAGTACGGGGTTTTGGGGGTTGTTCTGTCAGGGCGTTAATCTGTACGTTCTTTTGCTCCCCCCTGTCCTTCCTAGAGTGGACGTGGAGTAGTCGCAGGGGGCAAGCTGATGAAGGGATAGGTTCAAACCCCGCGTATACAGGATGATGTGGGACATCTTCCGATTCCACATCTTTGCCAAAGATTTCCTCTCCTCCCCTCCATCTTCTTCTGCCGCCGACGAAGGGATGAGCATTGGAGAGTATCTCGATCGGGAACAGTATAGTCAGGCTTTTAAGGAAGATTACTTACTTGTATGTCCCCCTCCCTCCCCCTCTTCCTTTTCCCCTCTCCCCCTCCTCCCTCAGCTCCACGAGAAAGAATGGAAGAATGATGATGAAAGCTGACAATGCCGAAAAAAGCCACTAACAGCAGGTATCTGGTCCATCCCCCCCGACAAAGTAGCCCTCGACTTCCCAGCGCTCGCGCTCATCCGGTTCTTCCACAATCACCAGATGCTGCAGCTCTGGGGCCGGCCGGCTTGGTTGACTGTGAAAGGCGGGTCGGCGAGGTATGTCGATAAGATTATTGGAAGTATCGCGGCCAAGGGGGCGCGTGAGGGCTCGGGGGAGGGGGAGGGGGAGGGGAAGGGAGAGGGAAGGGAGAGGCTGCATTTGGGGGAAGGGGTGCAGAGGGTTGTACCTCGGGGAGATGGACGATTTGGGGTTGTTGAACGGGGAGGGGAGGAGGTGGTTTATGATAAAGTCATCCTCGCGTACGTCTCCCCCTTCCTTCTTCCTCTCTCCCCTCTTCTTGAAACTCATTTCCCACCATCAGAACACACACAGATCAGGCGGTTCAGCTCCTTGGCGAGGATATCAGCGAGGAAGAGAAAGAAGTCTTGGGTGGGTGTGAGTGGAGTCCGAATGAGGCTGTTGTGCATTATGATGAAGCTGTAAGTCTCTTCATCCTCTGGCTTTGGGGTATGGGAGTAGCAGCTAATGGGGAGAATAGTTGATGCCTGTGAGGAAAAGCGCCTGGACTGGTAAGTGTTCCTTCGATCAAAGGAAAGAGAAGGAAGAGAAGGAGGGAGGGAGACTGATGAAGGGTTGATAGCGTGGAATTACCTCACGTCGACGACGAACGCTGTCATGCCCGGTCACGAATCCAAGACAACCGCCTCGGACGTCAGCACCATCTCCATGTGAGTTTCACTTCACTACTAGTCGGACAGTACTGATGAGAACCGCAGCACATTCGACCTGAACGTCCTTCAGTCCCTCCCCGTCGCCAAACACGGCCACATCTTCGTAACCCTCAACCCTCCCACCCAACCATCCCCCTCCAAAACACTCTCCCGATGGGTATACCACCACCCCCTCCTCACCCCTTCTTTGCATGCAGCGCAAAAGAGATTACCATCCATCCAAGGTGTTCGCGGGCTGTACTTTGCAGGCGCCTGGACGGGGTATGGGTTCCATGAAGATGGGTGGCGTACTGGGATGGAGATTGCGTACCGCCCTGAATTTGGGATACCAAATTCAAAAAGGCCATGGGAGATTGTCAAGGTTGACGGTCGGGATATCAAGAGAGAAGCGGGGGAGTGGCTCTTGAGACCACTGGTCGGTGGGATGGACTCGGCGTTTAAAGGGTTTGCGGGGTGGATGTGGTGGAGTGCGGGGATGTATGTTTCTGTGATTCATAGGTTGTTTGGGGTGAAGATGAAGAGTGCTTAGAACTGTCTATACTGTTTACCTGTGCTATGCTGTCTAGATGTGTTGATCCATGAACTGTTGTCCTTCTGCCACTCTCGGCGATCTCCGCCGTGCTCTTTCTGCGCGCATCTTCCCTTTCATCCCCTCTTCTCTACTTTTCACCCATGCCGCCCCCGAACCCGCCCCCCCTCGACCCCTTCCCTCCCCTCTCCCGCTCAGCCCCCGCCCAGCCATCCCGTGCGTCGTACGCTTCCATCCTCCGCGGCACCTCCCCAGCTGGCGAAGACGACATCGACCGCCAAGACGTGCTCGACGACCTGAACGACTACCACCGCCCCCCGCCTCCCCCCATGCCCCCTCGCCAGAGCTCAAACCCCAGCGCGGGGCCCAGTATACTCTCCACCCCGAGCTCGGGGGTGGCGCAGGGCAGGTCGGTGGCGCAGGGGGCGCGTAACCCACCGCACCAGAGCTTGACGCCGACTTCGGGGGCTGTACCGCCTACCAATCTCAGCCCACCGACGCCTTCGCCCACGCGTGCTGCACGCGCGGCTAGGCGGGCGGCCGAAGCGGGTGCTGTTGGACAAGAAGAACGAGGGGAAAGTGGAAGCTCGTTCACTTTGGAGGACATGTTGGGAAATGTACCCCCTCCTGAGGTGTTTCAAGTGGGTGGGAGGAGAGGGGGGAGTGTGGGGACGCAGAGGGCGGCGAGGACGAGTTTGCCTGCTTTGGTAAACCCTAGTGCGAGGGCGGGCGAGGGGCTCCTGAGGCTGGTCTCGGACCTGCACAGTACGTCTCTCCTACCATGTTCTTGTGGCGTACTGACTTGAATAGATGCTCGTCAACGCAACACAAGCTCCTCAGACAACTTGCCTACCCGGCGATACAGCGCTCGCCCCATAATCCCCCTCAACCTGAGCGACTCGGACGAATCAATGACCGAGGGCGAGGACGACGCGCCCGCGGCCTCTGCCATCCGTACACGTCTTGCAAGACCAGCAGGCATGGGAGGCGGAGGAGGTGGGAGAAACGGAGGAGGCGACCACGACAATCTCGAAGAATGGCTCGATGCGTCGATTTTCAACGAGTCTCGGCTCCTCGACGAGATGCGCGCCAACCCCCTTGGACGAGAGAGGGACGCCGAGAGGGACGCCGAGAGGCAGGGGGACGAAGGGGCCCACCTGCATCGGGGAGGCAACAACAGACGGCGCGAGTATCTCGAATGGATGGACCACATCGGCGACTTGAGGCACTCTCTCCCTCATCCACCATTGCCACCTCGCGCAGAGGGACTGCAGCCGACCAACACCGACCTCGCCGCCGTCTCCCAACCATACCTCGTCAGTCGCACTGGTACCCGACGCGAATGCTCCTCCAGCTCTTCCACCCCACGCAAACGCCCCCGTCCCTCCTCCCCACCACCGCACCGCGCCTCCTATCTCTCCCACTCCACCCTCCCCTCCTCCACCCCTCTCCCTTCCTCCTTCTTCCCCCCGCTCACCCGCTCCCACCTGACACTCACAACCCACATCTCCCCATCCTACGGCCCCGCCCCACTCATCACCTTCAAAGGCCACCACCCCACGCGCGAAGACGCCGACGCCACAGCACTCTTGACCGAACAGCCCATCCCCCTTGCTGCTGGGATCCACTACTATGAAGCTGAAGTGCTGTCGCAAGGGGAAGAAGGGTACATGTCGGTGGGGTGGATGGTAAGAGGAAGGAATTTGAGGCGGTTGGTGGGGTGGACGGCGGGGACGTGGGGGTGGCATGGGGATGATGGGATGTTGTTCCGAGGACAGGGCGCGGGGGAGCCGTTCAGCGAGGGATGGGGAGAAGGAGATACAGTGGGATGTGGGGTTGATTATATCAAGAAGACTGCATTTTTCACCAAGAACGGGCGTTTGATGGGTACGTCTTTCTCATACGTTATAGGGGCAAGAGCTGATGTGCAGTAGGTACAAAACAGATTGACCTTCCCTCTGAACTTCACCCCGCCGTAGGCCTGCGGACGGTTGGCGAGAGCATCGCCGTCAACTTTTCTGGTCCTTTCAAATACGACATTGACAGTCGTGTCCGGGATGCCAAGGAAGAAGTGATCAGAGAGGTCGAGGGGACCGAGGTGGCGAACGTTGTAAGGGTGGTAGACCAGCTGCCTCGCCCGATAGCGTCACCATCTGAAGCAGCAAAAGAAGAGAACATGGACATCGACCTCCCCCCAAGCCCATCTCACAAAGGCAAATCCAAAGCCTCGCCCACTCACACCTCCCCCTCCCCTCTTGGCGCACCCTCTCTCATACCGCTCGACCCGTCCGAAAAAGCTTCAGCCGCTTTGGTGCTCGACCACCTTTTACATCACGGGCATGATCGGGCAGCGGCGATGTTGCGTCAAGGGATGGCTAGGCGGAAGGTGATGCCGGGAATGAGGCCGAAAGAAGAAGGGTTTGCCGAAAAGTCTGCAAAAGTCCCGAGCTTTGGGTCTTTACAAGAAGGCAAACCCCCCGTGCTCTCGGACTTTCCCTCGACACTCTCAGCTGCGCACTTTGTCGCTTCACTCATCCGTACACCGTTTGACCATTCCCTGTTCAACACTTTCTGGCGCGATCTCCTAGATCAGGGCCCTGTGTCGGATACCAGGTATAGCTTGGAGTGGAGAGGGCTGCTTTGGCAGTTCTTGTTTGTCACCACAAACGGCGGGGGGGTAGTAGACGAAAACTCCGCCCCTAGTACCTCGTCCTTCCCCACTATCAATTCCATCAACTCTTCCAACACCGACACCGACCCCGACTCCGCCTCCCTCTCCCTAGGCTTCAAACTATCCTCCCTCATCGCCCACCACAAACTCCCCCTCGCCGACGTAGCTGTGATAGAAGAAGCTTTTGGGGCACTAGCGAATCCGGGTGGGGAGGGGTGGAAGTCGGGGGAGAGGTGGAGGGGCTGGAGGGAGAAGTTTGCTGATGATTATGTTGCTTGGGTTCGCCGTGAGTCTTTCCGGGTGACTTGGAAATCAAAGCAGAGCTGATGAGATTTTTCAGAGACGAGTAATGCGAAACCGCAGAGTCATCTCGAAGCTGCCATAAGCCAGACACAAGCGGTATTACGGACATTAGCACAAAACCAAGGAAAGACTGGAGCGGCCTTCGTAGGCGTAGCCGACGTGCTCTGAGTGGGACGTTTTCGAACGGATTGACAGTAGTTGTGTGGCATAGATGTGAATCATAATTGTATATGTAGCTCTTAGTATATGTATAGGCTTTCTCCGGGGGATAGGGTGTATCTCGATGCTGCGACGGGGTATACAGCTGAGAGAGGGGAGACAGGGGAGAAAATAGATCCTAGGAGGCTGAGGCCGAGGACTGTCCCGAGGGTGGCGGCGAGGGGGTCGAATGTGTTGTTGGAGGAGGATTGAGAGGAGGATGAAGAGGAGCGGGAGCGATGGCGCTGGTGGTGGTGGTGGTGACGGGGCGGAGGGTAAGGGGGGTCATCGGTATAGGTAGAACGATCATCTCGTCCATGGTTATCCTCCCTTGCACTGCTGGCATCGTCATCCCGATCCATGTTTCGACGGCTCCTTCTTCTCCTATGCGCTTCTGTCCCCCGGTCATCGGATTCATATGCAACATGTCCTTCTTCATACTCCATACGAGGTGCAGAAGAAGAAGACGAAGCAGACCGGTCAAGAGCATCAAGCGCTCTCGAAAGATGTTCGTACGCCGCAAGGTTGTTTGATGCCCTAGCTTCGGAGAGGGCTGATTCGATGTGGGATCTGGCTGAAGACATGTCGAGGGCCGTATTTCTTGCAAGAGCAAGGGGGTATAGTCTGACGATGTATGTGCGACAATAAAAAGCTCTCAGGGACGGACTTTGAACTGCGCGGTCGTGGGGATGACAAAGGTTGAGACGTGACGCGAGTATATTGAAGGGTATGTAGGTAACGCAAGTGTGGGGCATGTTCGATCAACCATCTGTAGCGCCCAACTTGCCACGTATGGGAGTTATCTGTACTGATAGTAATTCCCAACAAGAACGTTGCATGAACCTCAAACATACTATTCCCCGCCTCCGAGCTCCAGCTCCTCCAATCTTACCGCCCACCCTCCCCTTCTTTTCTTCCGAGTCGGGTATATACTTTTTGAGTCGTGGTGACCGCTTACTGGGGTATATGGAAACAAGAATCAAACATCGACCTTCCTCAGTTTTTGATCGCAGCCTTTCGGTTTTGTCGACACAATAAGAGGGAAGGCGAGACTAAATGAGGTTGCCAGCAACCTGCTTGACAGCCGCACCAAACCCTCCCGTCGAGCCGAACCCACCAGACCCGCGGGCAGTCGCATCCAGATCCTGTTCAACATCAGCCCTTTTCTCTTCATCTCCGCTGTCCATCCCATTCTCAAAAGACCCAGTCGAGAGGAAGAGTACTCACATCAACCTCCTGCACCTCCGCCAAAATAATCCTCTCCAAAATCAACTGCGCCACCCGATCCCCCTTGTTCACCTCAAAGTCCTTCTCTCCAAGGTTGAACAAGAGCACCATGACGGGGCCCCTATAGTCTGCGTCGATGACGCCGGCGCCGGTGTCGATGTGGTGTTTGGCAGCTATCCCAATCTTATCAGCTCTTGCGCAGAAGGGAAGGGAAGGGAGGGGAAAGGGAAGGGGAATGGAAGAGGAAGTGGAAGAATGACGTACCAAGACCGCTTCTAGGGGCGATCCTCCCATAAGTCCCCTCGGGCACAGCGATGCTCAACTGCAAGTCCACCAACTCCTTCCCCCTCGCGGGGATGAGCTTGTCCTCCGCCGCATAGAGGTCGTACCCTGCAGAGAGAGGAGAGCCTCGAGTAGGGGCAGTAGCGGCCGACGAGAGTTTCTTGATCAGAAGCGTGTTGGTAGGCTTCAGGTCATATCAGTATGTCTGCCTTCGCAACTTTGAATGATAGGAGATGAGAACGTACGGCAGCAACACCATTCTCCTCCTTCTTCCCACCAACACTCAACCCCTTGAAGCTTTCCTGCACAGACCCCACACTCCCCTTCATCTCCGCCTTTTCATCTTCACTATCACTCTCAGCAGCTTGAGGGATATCGAGCGAACGGGCAGTGACCTCCGGGACAGAGTCGATCTGTTTCTTCACCTCCACAGGCGTGGGCTTCGATTCCTCTTTCACAGCCGCCGGGGCAGGGGCGGAGGCTGGGGTGGCGGCAGGCGCGGGGGTCGGCGGGGTAGGAGTCGACTTGGGCTCTTCCTTCTTCGGCACTGGGGACGCAGCACGAGCGGGGGTAGAAGCGGACGTAGGGGTAGGGATAGGAGCAGTATTCGCCGTCGTCCCTCCCGTTTCGAGATCAACCACCTTTGGCCTACTCGTCTTGCCTGCGAAAAAGTCGGCGGCGCTTTGGGCAGCCTCGATAGAGTTTGCTTCGGGGTAGATACTATAATCATCCTGTCAATTCCCGTGCCGAGTTCAAGTGAAGAGGGAGAGGGAGAAGGGGAGAAGGAGGACGTACTCGGCCTGGAAACTGTCCGCCTTCCTCGGCACGATAAAACTAAGCGGCTCGACACATCCTCCAGCAAGCTTGTAGGCACGCGCGATTTCGTTCTCGTTCGTATCGAGCGCTCGGCGGGGGATGAGGGTCATACCGCGTTCTGCTCCGTGTTAGCTTCCACTTTCATCACCCTAACCCGAAAGAGGGAGGGATAAAGGGGAGGGGCAGGGGAGAGGGAGGAGAGGGTGAGGGGACGTACGAGGGTCGGTAGTCTTGTATTCGGAGAGGAAGTGGAAGCTGTCGTTGTCGTACTCAAAGTATCGGATGTTACCGTCTCTGCCATACAGTCAGCTTTGCACACCAGGACATCATATCGCGTACCCTTTACCAGCGAGAAAGAGGACGTCGTTGCCCTCGGCAAAGAAGGGCATCATGACACCGCTGCATGAAGATCAGTATCAAGCGTGCAAGCATTCCAGAAGTGACGTACGCGCTAGTGTCGATCGACTCGGTGCTAATGTTGGTAAGGCTAGAAGTATCCCAAAGCCCAAGTTGTCTATCCGACATCTTGCTAAACTGCCCAGACCATCAGTCCAACACTCCACCAATCCCAGATAAACTCACCCCAGTGGTAGCGATCCTATCCCTATCACCCAGCCACACCACCCTCGAACCCTTCACACCAGCATGCCCATCCGTAATCCTGACCGCCTCCTTCCCCGCCCTAGGATCAAACAATCTCAACTTCTTATCCCTACAAGTAGTCGCCAAAGTGGTGCCGATGGCGTTCCAAGCGATAGACTGGATACCGTCCTTGTGCCCTTCGAGAATGATTTCGGGGTTGGGAGAGGAAGATCCGATGTCCCAAAGACGGACGAGGTGGTCGCCTGAGGCGGAAGTGAGGAGGTTGGAGGAGGTGGGGTGGAAGATGACTTGGCCGACTTTCCTGCATTGACTCGTCAGTTTGGCATGTCAGATGGGCAGTGTATGTGAGAGTGACGTACCGGCCTCCGGCACTGAACTTGGCAGCAGGGCTGAGATCTTTGGGCTCCCAGTGGTCCTCTCCCCAGCCCTCAAAGAGCGAGTCCTCGACTTTCCAGACAAAGACTGTGGATAATCAGCCCTGATCCCTTACGCCATACAGCCCCGCCCCGACCGATCCCTTGCATTCCTTGTCTCCTAGTGCGCTGCATCAGAAAAAAAAACAGACTACTCACTCTTGCCATCTTCACCAGCACTCGCAACAACATTGTCGTCAAAAGGGTTCCACGCTGTATCCAACACCGCGGCAGTATGCCCCCGCGCAAGAGGGACGATATCCGGGAGCTTGGTCGGGAATCCCTCTGGCTTGGGGGGTGTGACAGGCGAGAAGAGCGGGAGCACAAGAAAAGCTCCACCGCCGGATGCCTGCCAGTTGACAGAGAGGTACTTGCCCCCGGCCGCGACGAGGTCTGTGTCCCAGGCTGAGCCGGAGATCTTGACGTTCTCGTAGTTGACCTTGGATTTGCTGCCATAGACGTGGCGGTACTTGGAGGGGCGGACGAAGCGGGACATGGCGGGGATGTATAGGGATAGGGGGATATAGGGGGAGGGATGCAAGAGGAGATGGGCACAATTGGTCGTGGAGATGGCGTCGGCGCGTCGGGTCTCAGTCTCCCACGGTCGACAGTCAGCGTTCACCATGTCGTCTGGTCGCCGCTCATACTCTTTGTCTTTTGCATCTCATCAATACTGTCCAGCAAGGAAGCAATACTCATCTTGCCATGGTCGGCACCAACTCAAAGCAAAATACAGGGGAAGAGGAGGGTCTGTTGAGTGGTGATTGGGCCGAGGGTCATCGTAACCCAAACGTAATAAACTGGCCCGCATATTGGACAATCTTCATGTAGAAGACGGCTTGTTAATGCCTTTTTTCTCATCGGTACCTCTTTGGAATCTATCCTCGTCATTCCCTGTTCATATACGCCCACCACGATCCGAGGCGAAAGTATATGCGATTACAATCCTGCTTCCGACTCTACCTCTCCCCCCCCCCGGCCACGACGAGGTCTTTGTTCCAGCCCGAGCCGAAGATTTTGACACTTCCGTGGTTGATCCTGGATTCGCTACCGTGAACGCGGCGGTCTTTGTGGATAAGTGTCACTCAACGTAAAACAAAGTCGGCGCAACAAATACGTGTCACTATCCTGGGAACGGTATTGCCTGGGAACAGTATATTGCCTGGGAACAGTATATTGCCTGGGAATAGTATTACTTCCTGGGAACGGTATTGCTAGTATGATGGTGTGTATCTATGTCATTTCCGGTCACCTTTCTACTGATCCTTTCCAAGTTTTCTTTGTGAGAACATCTTTATTCCCATCTGGTTGTTTCTCAAATCATACTGCCTTCTTCTGTTGCGTCGACGATACAGCACTTGCCACTTGCCTCTACTTCCATCTCAACATACCCCAAACCACCAGCGCACAGTTCATAAACTCACCATACCATGTCTCAGGCCGACCAACAAGACGCAAACCCGACTGACCCATCTGTCGAGGACGACCGCTCACACCCCGCGGACGATCGTTTCGCTGACGCCGATCACGACAAGGAGACCGAGCCCGAGTCTACTCCTGCACCACCTCCACAAGGAGAAGTGGAGCCTGAAGATCCGTTTCTTCGTACGATACCATCCAAATCTTGTAGTAAATTCACCTCTGAAGGGTCAGACGAACATCTGATCCTTCAGTCTCGCCATGCTATGGGCAATCTTATCAGATATGGGGCCCCTGGAAGCCAGAACTCGGAGACGGGCGCGCATTATCTGGAGCTGGGCACAATGAACGGTAACAACGAGTGGATCAGCACTTGGAATGACGCTCCAGGACTCAAGCTCAACAGTGAATGGTCGAGAATCGATATGTGTACTCAGGTAAGAAAAGCCAACGCAACCAACATTTCAGTCTTGTTCTGTAGAGATCGGCAGGCTGATCTTTCCGCTAGCTGGATATGTATATGAGGAGAGGATGATATTTCTCGTATGTTGGTATGATGCTCTACTCTCGGACCATCGTATCGTACTAGCTCGGGGAGAAGTATCATCACGTCGCATATGTTATGAATCCTTTGCGAAGACGGGGTGATAATGCGACGATGTCTTATCATCTGAGCATAGCTTGTGCGTCCTGCAGAACTGAGCCGTACTTTCCTTGCTTGCTCCAAGTCAACAGCAGCAGTTATCGCGGACAGGGACAAACGGCAACGTAAGACGCTGTTTCGAGTCGAATCTGAACAACTCTACATATCATATACCTGTGAAGTTGATGGTTAGCGCAGCTATGATGGTACGCGCTCATGTTCCTCAGGATCCTGGTTCTATAGTTATACAGAGTGAGAAATGAGCCCTAAGCTTGTTCTACTCTTCAGACTTTGCCATCCCATCAGTCAACTAGCGACGATACAAACTTTACAAACTTCCGCCACGTTGCTTTTGAGAATTCTTAGCCTTCTTGAGAGCAAACGACCGTGTATCATCTCTCTCATTTGAGATGTCCAGGTTTCACTGGAGCATGTTGGGGACAAGTTGTGACCCATGCATCGAAAGGAATAGACCTCGCTCTGAGGGGTGTCGGCTGGGATAAGGATATATATGACTCAACATACTCAATGGAGCAGGTGCAACAATGGCAAGTGTCAATTCTGGGAACGGTATTCCTATCATGAGAATGTGTATCTATGACATGTTGGCACCTTTCTGCCGGTAGTCCTTTTTCAGTCATTGCGAGGCGAGAGCACCTTTATTCATGTTCTCATGCTTGGGATGTCATGTTCCGCTCTTCTTAAATAATGCCACTGCACCGACAATTACAAAAGCTGCCTTGAGCCCCACCCCAACGAATTTTCAACCCTCAACACATTACACATTACACATTACACATTATATCGCCATGTCTCAGGCCAGCCAAGACCCGAACCCGATTGACCCATCTGTCGAAGAGGATCTTAATAATCAGTTTCTGAGTACGATCCCACCCGAATCCTATAGTCGGATCACCTTTGGAAAGACGGGCGGAGGTGAAACCTTTTTTTCTCAAGATGCTATGAGCGGTCTTATCAAATATGGCGCCAGTGGAAGCCCGGACTCGTGGACGGGCGTGCATTATCTGGAGCTGGGCGAATACAATGGTAACCACAAGTGGGAGAGCACTTTCAATGATGCCCCAGGACTCAAGCTCGACAGTGAGTGGTCGACAAGCGAAATGCGTACTCATGTAAGAAGAGCCAATGCAACAAGCATTTCAGTCTTGTTCTGTAGAGATCGGCAGGCTGATCTTTCCGCTAGCTGGATCAGTACATGAAGAGAGGACGTTATCCTATGTAGGTATGATGCTCTAGTCTCGGACCATCGTATCGTACTAGCTCGGGGAGAAGTATCATCACGTCGCATATGTTATGAATACTTTGTGAAGACGGTGTGATAATGCGACTGCATCTTCTGATTGGAGCATCACTTTGGCTTCCTCTGAACAATGCTTCCCACCCTTTTCCAACATCATTAGCTGAAGTCAGTCATCGCGGGCATGGTCAAACTGTAACGTAAGACGCTGGTTCGAGTCGAATCTGAACAGCTCTACATATCATATACCTGTCAAGTTTATGCTTAGCGTGGCTATGATGGTACACGCTCATATTCCTCAGGATCCAGGTTCTATAGTTATGCAGAGTGCGAACTGAGCCCTGAGCTTGTTATACTCTTCAGGCTTTGCCATCCCATCAGTCAACTAGCGAGGATACAAACTTCCGCCGTGTTGCTTTTGAGAATTCTTAACCTTCTTGAGAGCAGACGACCATGTATCATCTCTCGCATTTGAGATGTCCACGTTTCACTGGAGCATGTTGGGGACATGTTGTGACACATGAATTGAAAGGAATAGACCTCGCTCTGAGGGGTGTCGGCTGGGATAAGGATATGTATCACTCAACAGACCAAATGAAGCTGGTGCAACAATGGCATGTGTCAATTCTGAGAACAGTATTACTATCATGAGACTGTCTATCTATGATATAAAGATACCTTTCTGCCGGTAGTCCTTTGTCAGTCATTGCGAGAGCACCTTTATTCTAATTCTGCTGTTGGGGATGTCATGCTCCGCTCTTCGATAAGGATATATATCACTCAACATACTAAATGGAGCAGGCGCAACAATGGCATGTGTCAGTTCTGGGAACAGTATTCCTATTATATGTGTATCTATGACATGTTGGCACCTTTCTGCCGGTAGTCCTTTTTCAGCCATTGCGAGGCGAGAGCACCTTTATTCATATTCTCCCGTTCGGGAAGTCATGCTCCGCTCTTCTCAAATTACGCCGCTGCACCGACAGCTACAAAACCTGCCTTGAGCCCCACCCCAACGAATTTTCAACCCTCAACACATTACACATTACATCGCCATGTCTCAGCTCGAACTATACCAAGACCCGATTGACCCAAATGTGGAAGAGGCGCTTGGAGAACAGTTTCTGAGTACGATCCCATCCAACTCCTGTTGTCGGATCACCTTTGCAAGGACGGGGTTCCGTATGACCCTTCCTTCTCAAGGTGTTATGAGACCTCTTATCAAAACTGGCCCCGTTGGGGACGAGGAGTCGGGCGTGCATTATCTGGAGCTGGGCACAATCGATCATAACAACGAGTGGCATAGCACCTACAAAGATTACCCAGGACTCATGATCAGCAATGAGTGGTCGGCACCAGAGATGCGTACTCAGGTAAGAAGAGTCAATGCAACCGACATTTCAGTCGTGTTCTGTAGAGATCGGCAGGCTGATCTTTCCGCTAGCTGAAGAGTTATATGAGTGGACAATATTATTCTCGTAGGTTGGTATGATGCTCTAGTCTCGGACCATCGTATCGTACTAGCTCGGGGAGAAGTATCATCACGTCGCATATGTTATGAATCCTGTGTGAAGACGGGGTGATATGCGACTGCATCATCTCATTGGAGCATCACTTTGGGTTCCTCCGAACAATGCTTCCCACCCTTTTCCAACATCATTAGCTGAAGTCAGTCATCGCGGGCATGGTCAAACTGCAACGTAATACGCTGTTTCGAGTCGAATCTGATCAACTCTACATATCATGTACCTGTGAAGTTTATGCTTAGCGTGGCTATGATGACATGACACGTCCTCATGTTCCTCAGGATCCGGGTTCTATAGTTATACAGAGTGCGAACTGAGCCCTAAGCTTATTCTATTCTTCAGACTTTGCCATCCCATCAGTCAACTAGCGAGGATACAAACTTCCGCCGTGTTGCTTTTGAGAATTCTTAGCCTTCTTGAAAGTAAACGACCGTGTATCATCTCTCTCATTTGAGATGTCCAGGTTTCACTGGAGCATGTTGGGGACAGGTTGTGACACATGCATCGAAAGGAAACCTCGCTCTGAGGGGTGTCGGCTAGGATAAGGATATATATGACTCAACATCCTCAATGGAGCAGGTGCAACAATGGCATGTGTCAATTCTGGGAACAGTATTACTATTATGAGACTGTGTATCGATGATATAAATATACCTTTCTGCCGGTAGTCCTTTGTCAGTCATTGCGAGAGCACCTTTATTCTAATTCTGCTGTTGGGGATGTCATGCTCCGCTCTTCGATAAGGATATATATCACTCAACATACTAAATGGAGCAGGTGCAACAATGGCATGTGTCAGTTCTGGGAACAGTATTCCTATTATGACATGTTGGCACCTTTCTGCCGGTAGTCCTTTTTCAGTCATTGCGAGGCGAGAGCACCTTTATTCATATTCTCCTGTTTGTGATGGCATGCTCCGCTCTTCTTAAATTATGCCACTGCACCGACAATTACAAAAGCTGCCTTGAGCCCCACCCCAACGAATTTTCAACCCTCAACACATTACACATTACACATTACATCGCCATGTCTCAGGCCAGCCAAGACCCGAACCCGATTGACCCATCTGTCGAAGAGGATCTTAACAATCAGTTTCTGAGTACGATCCCACCCGACTCCTGTAGTCGGATCACCTATGCAAAGACGCGCGAAGGTATCCCAGGTATGACCTTTTCCTCTCAAAATGCTATGAGGACTCTTATCAAATATGGCGCCCGTTCACGCCCGGGCTCGTGGACGGGCGTGCATTATCTGGAGCTGGGCAAATACGATGGTAAAAACGAGTGGGATAGCACCTGGAATGATGCCCCAGGACTCATGCTCGACAGTGAGTGGTCGACAAGCCAAATGCGTACTCAGGTAAGAAGAGCCAATGCAAACAACGACTCAGTCTTGTTCTGTGGAGATCGGCAAGCTGATCTTTCCGCTAGCTGAATCAGTACGTGAAGGAAGGAAGGAAGGATGATCTTTCCCGTACGTTGGACTTGAAGGAAGGAAGCAAGGATGATATTTCCCGTATGTTGGTATGATGCTCTAGTCTCGGACCATCGTATCGTACTAGCTCGGGGAGAAGTATCATCATGTCACATATGTTATGAATCCTTTGTGAAGACGGGGTGATATGCGACTGCATCATCTCATTGGAGCATCACTTTGGCTTCCTCCGAACAATGCTTCCCACCCTTTTCCAACATCATTAGCTGAAGTTAGTCATCGCGGGCATGGTCAAACTGCAACCTATTAAGACGTATGTTTCGTCCATACGTATCTAGCCGAAGCTGAACAGCTCCGCATACTATATACCTGCGACAGTAAATAGCTTGGTCATATGGTAAGCGTTTTGCTGTCCAAGTATATAGGTGGTGTCATAAAAGAAGTGCGGCAGAGGACAAGATCCAAGGTCGCCCCTTCTTTACCCACGAACGACGAATAATAATGCCAAGACATGCATCGGCCATCGCCGAACGGAAGCCCGAGAACCAGCCGAGAACACCGCCATTCTTCTCTTTCATCGTGTATCTCTATATATTCGGCCTACGAAGATATGGGCACAAGCGCCACCCCCACAACTGGACAGAGACTCGACAAGGAGACGGAGGATGTCGTCAACGCGGGGGAGAGGGCAGATGGAGCTTTCGGTGAGTCATGACCAGGGTGCTTGGTACTGCCACTTACATCTGGTGCTTCCTTTCAGCAGTCCAAGAAGATGGTGACACCCCTGACCACACTTCGGATCACAAGAATCATGAGACCGCCGACTCACCTTCACTCTCCCCTGGGAAAGCCTCGCCAGCTGCGCCATCAGAGCCAGACGACAAATACACCCACTGGACCTCCATCCAAACCTCCCACGCAAAGTCCCTTCACACCCGACCCTCTCACATCTCCATCATCCTCACTTCCTACTGTCTCATTGCGCAATCCGCCTCATTATACCTGGGCGGAGGCTGGCTTTGGTGGATGGCTGCTCCTCTTGCGGTAGTCGGTCTGGTGACTATCGGTCAAAGAGCCGAGGCGAATGAAGAATGTGTGGATCTGGTCAGGCGTTGCGAAGAACGAATGAGGTTTTGGGCCGAGCAAGAGAAACAGGAGGCAGTCGATACCGAGTTTCTAAGTTTTCTGAACGGTGAGTTTCGACCACAAGCGTGTCCCTTTCAGAAGCTGATCCAACCCGCCCAGACTCCAAATCCCCTCCGTCATTCCAGCCAATACCATCTTCCATCCTCCTCTTCCCCTACGAGAAAGGCGCCATACCCGGCTCTTGCATGTCTCTCTTCATCTTCTCCCTCGTCTACCTCTTCGCCTTCTACTCCGGCTTCAACGGCGTTCTGTTCCACGTCGGCGGGTTCGGGACTTTCCTCTCAACCTTCCGGCTTCGCATCCTTTTTGGCGCTTTGACGATGATGGGGCCGCTGATCTGGTATCTCATCTACTACAACCGCGCCTCCGCATCCACGAGGCTGGACATTGAAGGGGCGAGGTACAGATGGGCTTGGCACAAGGAGCATATGGGGGTCGGAGGGGTGAAGGCTCTGGAGGAGATTTTGCCGGGAGAGCAGGTCGATTATCTTCGGCGGTTTTTTGTAGGAGAGAGTGTTCGGGGAGAATGAAAGTTTGGTGCCATTCTATTTCTCTTTTTGTGTTGACAGACAACAGCGGTTGCAGTTCCTTGATGTCAAATGCATCTTGTTCATACAATCTCAGCTCGCATTGGTGACTCACATGGGAACTGATTGGTATCATCACCATCACTAGTAGCTGCTGCCACCCCCTGGAAAGTTTCAGAAGATCAGATGCAAGAGGACATGAGCGCGACTTCTTATGTTTGAAACGTCAGCTTTGATTATATGTAATCGATAAGTAACGTTCCATACTACAAATGCAACTTTTGAAAAGTTACTTGGGGTATCGTTGCTCGTCTGCCTTCTGGCCAGATACCTTTCCCGCGACGGTTTGACGACAACTGCTATGAATCAAACCATGATAGCGTCAATAGCTTTCGCGAGGGGCGTGTGAAAGATATGCCTTGTATCCTAAGCCATAATCCACTTGAACGCTAACCTACCGCCGCTGTGCTACCGCTGCATATAGGACGCGGCGCAACAACGGACCTCGGCGGACGACGAACAGTCTTGTATCGCTCGTATCTCACTGGTCCATGCATCTATCCAGAATATTTCTGCGGGAGGATGCATGGGAGAGCACCCTCTATCGCATGGTACAAGTCCGATCGCTAAGTTAGTTGGGATTTATATACACTCGCGTGTCGGCGGGCATTCCGGCGACTGCCGCAACAATGACGGAACGAGCGGGAACTCATTTAATCCTCGTACATTGTAAGTCCCTTCCGCATTTTACTTATGACCAATACTGTACATCTATCAAATCCCTCTCTTCTGAAATGTTCAGCACCCGCTCGAAAAAGCAGAAAACAGGAGAAGAACAGAGCCTGTTAAGTGGTGAATCGGCAGACACGCATGTGAAGACGAAAGAAGACGGTCTTGGAGAAGGCGCCAAACGTGGGGTCGACTCTCATGGTCAACCAGCTGCGATCACCCTCGAGTCATCTGGCAGCAAGATCCAACAAGTTACTGGCAACTATAACGCACTTGCTCAGGTCCCAACACTCACTTCCAATCCTCGTCCCGCCTCTACAAGTCTAAGCCCCTCCGAGCCATGCTCTCCCTTGACTACCTACAATCAAATGATCGATCAATGGGTCGATGCCCAAGTGGCATACTCGGACACTTGGCGATCTCGCTATCCCGTCATCTACGCTATCCTGACTGTATACTGCATCATTCCTGAGATCGTGTCGTTGGCCTACCATGGAGGTTGGATGTGGGGTATATTCATCGCGTGGATCTGTTTCACCATCATATCTGGGGCGTTCTACTATGCCACCGGAGGCACAAAAGCTTTAGCATTGAAGAATGTCGAGCTTGTTGGGGAACAAATGAGATCACGGCTTGCTGTTAATGTCGAGCACCATAATCTCTCGATTCTCAACTTCCTTGATGGTATGTCTACCATAGCCCCTCAACGCAGGTTACATCAATGACACTATCTCAGATGACACTATCCATCCTCCCCCGTTTTCCCCGATACCTCCGTCAATTCTCATCTTTGCCCACGATCATGTCTCAAAACATGGTGCATTTGTTCCACCAGGGTTATTGTTCGTCTATCCGTACTTATTTTGCCTCCTCTTTGGTTTGTTGGAAATAATCGACGACCTCGATGAAAGTGGTGGAGCCGGCTTCGCCATTATTGGGGTGCATATCATCGTGATGACTCCCCTCTTATATTACGCCGCCTACGACCCATACAGCCATCTGTGCGGCAAAGTAGATGGGCAAGGTGCCCAACGGCGATGGGCATGGCACAAAAAACACTTCCATTCGTGGGGCACCAAGGCGGTCCAAGATGTCTTGAAACCAATAGATATAACCATGCTCAAAGATACTGCCGAGCCCCTCCCCGAAAACAACACCCCGGCCAGACTCCCCATCCCTCGTGTTGTTCCAGTAGCGGCGCCTGCAAATGCTTCTACACTCTCCATGGATGGTGAGCTCCTTGCATCTTTAACGGGCAAAGAGAAGGCTGACGTACGCCTAAGCACTACTCCAAGAGCTGCAGCGGAGGACGAATGGTGACAATTTGCTCGAGGAACTTCAGCAGAGGATGAATGCAGGTGATGCGGCTCGGGCGGCGTATGTGGCTCTGCTCGGTCCTAGACGCAATGTCGACCCTCCTTCTTATGTTTGAAACGTCAGCTTTGGTTATATGTAATGGATAAGTAACGTTCCATACTACAAATGCAACTTTTAAAAAGTTACTTGGGGTATCGTTGCTCGTCTGCCTTCTGGCCAGATACCTTTCCCTCGGCGGGCATTCCGGCGATTGCCGCAACAATGACGGAACGAGCGGGAACTCATTTAATCCTCGTACATTGTAAGTCCTTTCCGCATGTTACTTACGACCAATACTGTACATCTATCAAATCCCTCTCTTCTGAAATGTTCAGCACCCACTCGAAACAGCAGAAAACAGGAGAAGAACAGAGCCTGTTAAGTGGTGAATCGGCAGACACGCATGTGAAGACGAAAGAAGACGGTCTTGGAGAAGGCGCCAAACGTGAGTACATAACGCATTTTTGGGGGTCGACTCTCATGGTCAACCAGCTGCGATCACCCTCGAGTCATCTGGCAGCAAGATCCAACAAGTTCCTGGCAACTATAACGCACTTGCTCAGGTCCCAACCCTCACTTCCAACCCTCGTCCCGCCTCTACAAGTCTAAGCCCCTCCGAGCCATGCTCTCCCTTGACTGCCTACAATCAAATGATCGATCAATGGGTCGATGCCCAAGTGGCATACTCGGACACTTGGCGATCTCGCTATCCCGTCATCTACGCTATCCTGACTGTATACTGCATCATTCCTGAGATCGTGTCGTTGGCCTACCATGGAGGTTGGATGTGGGGTATATTCATCCTGTGGATCTGTTTCACCATCATATCTGGGGTGTTATACTATGGCACCGGAGTCACAAAAGCTTTAGTATTGAAGAATGTCGAGCTTGTTGGGGAACAAATGAGATCACGACTTGCTGAGAATGTCGAGCACCATAATCTCACGATTCTCAACTTCCTTGATGGTATGTCTACCATAGCCTCTCAACGCAGGTTACATCAATGACACTATCTCAGATGACACTATCCATCCTCCCCCGTTTTCCCCGATACCTCCGTCAATTCTCATCTTTGCCCACGATCAATATTCAAAAATGGGTGCATTGGTTCCACCAGGGTTCTTGTTCATCTATCCGTACTTCTTTTGCCTCCTCTTTGGTTTGGTGGAAACACTCCCTGTTCTCGATGAAAGTGGTGTAGCCGTCTTCGCCATTGTTGTGGTGCATATCATCGTGATGACTCTCCTCTTACGTTACGCCGCCTACGACCCACACAGCCATCTGTGCGGCAAAGTGGATGAAGTAGATGGGCAAGGTGCCAAACAGCGATGGGCATGGCACAAAAAACACTTCCATTCGTGGGGCACCAAGGCCGTCCAAGATGTCTTGAAACCAATTGATATATCTATGCTCAAAGGAACTGCCCAGCCCCTCCCCATAAACAACACCCCGGCCACACTCCCCATCCCTCGTGCTGTTCCAGTAGCGGCGCCTGCAAATGCTTCTACACTCTCCATGGATGGTGAGCTCCTTGCATCTTTAACGGGCAAAGAGGAGGCTGACGTACGCCTAGCACTACTCCAAGAGCTGCAGCGGAGGACGAATGGTGACAATTTGCTCGAGGAACTTCAGCAGAGGATGAATGCAGGTGATGCGGCTCGGGCGGCGTATGTGGCTCTGCTCGGTCCTAGACGCAATGTCGACCCTCCTTCTTATGTTTGAAACGTCAGCTTTGATTCTATGTAATGGAAACGTAACGTTCCATATTATAACACTGTCACACGTAGCAGATCCCTGAAGTGGCACTGGCGCTGAGTTGTGTGGATGGTTGAAGGACGCGCGGTGTAAATATTCATAACTCTTTCCTTGCGATAATACCGAAAAGGTCTTTTCCCCTCTATCAAATCCTTTTCCAGTCCCCCCTCCCTGCTGCGTCCCAGCTAGGTCGTAACAAACACCCTCTCTGTCGCCAGTTCGTTTTGGCAGTCTCACATACGTCAGATGACTGTGCAATCCACCCAATGCGCGAATTGTATTTCCATCCTCTCCCCAGGGAAGGAAATGAGGGTGCGTCTCCAACAGTCTATTCCATGCATTTTGTTCTATACTCTCTCAAGTCTTGTTTCGATAGACGTGAGACACTTGAAACACTCGGCGTCCAGCATCTCAACCCTTCCACCGCCCCTTCTCGTTCTGTTCATCCCTCGCGCGAGGACTCAACACCACACGCTCACTTTCCATTCCCAGCAATACTGATCCCTCATCAGCGCCCTCTCCCCATGATCGCCACCAAAAGAAGAAACAAAAAGAAAACTCACATATCCGCAAACAGCTTCCAAAGCACACTAAACAACAACCCCTGCAACCCATTCGTCCCCAACCTCACCCCCAATCCCCTCCCCATCAACCCCCACACCCCTTCAGCTCCCACCACCTCCCTCGCCGCCTGCGCATACCCCACATCCCCCGGGTGTGTTTGGCGATACGTTTTGAGGACGCGGAGAGAGTTGGAGGAGGTGTCGGATACGAGGGAGGCGGAGAAGCCTATGAAGGCTTGGCGGATGAGTTTCTGGGGGAGGGTGGTGGGGAGGGGGAGGTGGGTGGAGAGGTAGTTGTAGGTGCCGAACCAGGGATCTAACTCTCATCAGCTCTTCCCACATTCTCCTGACGCAAGGAAAGAAAGAAGAAGAAGGATAAAACCCACAATGCCCAACAAAAGTAGCAGCAGCAGTAGCCCCAGCCCCCCACCACAAACTCCCCACCCCCCTCTCCCCCACCCTCGCCCTCACCAGCCCCCACCCCGCCTTCCCGCCTTGCGTCTGCTGCGTCGTCTTGATCGTATCGATGGGCGTTAGGAGCATGCGGAAGCAGGCGGAGGCGAGGGAGGCGGCGATGGTTTTGAGGAGGATGGGCCAGGGGAGGGTGGAGAGGAGGGCGAGGATGCCGGCGTTGGCTGCTGTATCGCCGAAGCGGGAGAGGGGGCCTTGGAATCTGTACCCCTGTCAACATTCTCTTCTTCTCTTCCTTTCTTTCTTCCTCCTCATCTCTCGCTGACCCTCTGAATCTGAGCGGGAAAGCGAAAGAGGAAGAATGGACACTCACAAAGCCGCCGCCAGCCCCGCATAATACCTCCTAAACCCCCCATCCCCATAAAGCGTCCTCGCAGCATGCCCGACCCCCCCACCAAACCTATACTGATAATTCATAACAGTCCTCATCGGCATCAACGTCAACACCTGCACCACCATCGCCGCTGCGCCCGCCAGCCCCCCGCCCGCAGCAGACTTGAGAGCGGAGAGGAGGTCAAAGTTGAGGTCGTAGGAGATGCCGCGGGCGGGGATGGCGAGGGCGAGGGTGAGGGGGAGGGAGGAGAGGAGGGAGGTTAGGGCGGTGTGGAGGAGGGAGGAGGATTGGAATGGGGTGAGGGGGGAGGGGGAGGGGGAGGGAGGGGGGGAGGGGATGAGGGGTGGGGTGATGACTGTTAGTGCTAGCACGAACGACTTTACGCATCCAATCAGCCACCCATAATCTTGAGAAGAATCGGAGCAAGAGAGGGAGAGAGAGGAGACGTACGAAAGCAGGATCCTGCAAAAACACTTCCGTAGAAGGAATATGCCTCAACCCTCTCACGATCGGCAGCGTAACAGCAGGTATCGCAGCATACCTCCAAGCCGAAAGTATGAGCACCGTACCCAACGTCGGCGGGACCGGTTCTTCCTCCGACCTGTCCAACCCGAGTCCAAGGTCAGCCATTTTTATTTCGCGAAGGGGTGGGGTGACTTGCGAAACTTGATGCCCAGCTCGAACGGTTACGCCAGAAGTGAAAATATCAAAAAGGGGATAGAACTGGCCCAGCGCTACGAGGCCGCTGCCGATCCCGAGCCACAACCACCCCCCTTCTCCCTCCCCAGCTCCTCCCGCGCCAACACCAGTGATACCCCGCTGCAAAGGCTTCACAAGCCCCACTACCAGCCCCACCACCGCAGCGAGCACGATCGGCGAGCGGAGGATGAGCTTCAGAGATGTTTTGGGGCCTGGCTCCAGCGAGGTGGAGGGGGAAGGGGAAGGGGAGGGGGAAGGGGAAGGGGGAGGGGGAGGATGGGAGAGGAGAGAGGTGCGTTCGGTGGCTTCTTCTTCGGAGGTATGCTCCCCGCCCGGGAGCGGGATATATCGCTCTGCGTGTCCGTCCACGACGCGCGGAGCGGTGTAGCGGGATACGAAAGGCTTCAAAAGGTTCCTACCCCCCAACCCCAAGTCAGCCAAGGCACAACAGCAACAGCAAAGATGTGTGAGAGAGAGAGAGATTGGGACGCACCTGAACACGTTCGTAATCAAGATATTAACCAAGATATACAAAGACGCCCTTTCCAAGACATGCAGATTCGTATCCCTAACCCTCCAATGAAGATGACTCAGCCCCCCCTCCGGCGACACTTTGTATAACGCCCAAAGCACCAGCAGTGGGTACGACGATACACTTTACCACCACCCAAAAGTCAGCTTTGCCATGGAAGGAAAGGAGCGGAGCCATGAGAGGAAAAGGGGGACGTACTTGTTGTATGTCGAGGCCTCAACAGTCCATTCTGGCGTTTTGAAGTAGTTGTGGATACCTATAGAGACGGCTAATGAGGCTATGTGGGTGGTGAGGGCGATGATCGCCAGGGGCCATGCTGCTGGACCAGTTCAGCTTGTTACGCTTGTCTTGTTCGGGCGGCGTGACGTACACTGGAGGAGGGTCTTCCATGTCAGAGTGGAAGACGCTGCTAGGCCTGTGAGAAGCAAGAGCGGCAGGAGCAAGTCTTTATTGATGTGTGACAGATTCTACTTCAAGTCAGCTCCAGATTCACGATGCGCACTCTGCTACGAGAGACATTACCTTGCTAAGCGCCGGCACATGTCTGCCATCATACGCATATCCCACAAGAAACACGACATTGACAGCGAGCACCGCCTGGAATACTGTGGTGAGCACGTCGACGAACGACTCCATCTTGCTTTGTACAGAAAAAGAAGAAGAGAGAGGAGAGATGTGACGAGCTCTGATGCCGGCGCATCGGCTTTCCCCGTCCCCTCGGCCATCGCCGACCCGTGCCTGCTTCTCACCCGAAGGCAAGACGCGATCTCACGCCTGTCGCACCCACGCCATCCCATGACCCGCTTACATCCTCTATCCCCCTTCTCGTCTTCCCCCATCTCCAAAACCTGCTGTGTGATGTATAACCATGCCGTTCACCGAAGTCACCCTGAACGACGGCCGCAAGATCCCCGCTATCGGCTTTGGGACATGGAAAGTCCCCAACGACGTCACAGCTGGCGAGGTGGACCAGGCTATCGATATCGGGTTTGACCATATCGATACTGCCCAGGGTACGCCCCTTCCCCTTCCTCCTTCTCACTTCACTACTTCTTAGCGTACGGACGAGAAGCTGTAGTGTACGGCAACGAAACCCAAGTCGGCCAAGCCATCAAACAAAGCGCCCTCCCCCGCACCGATATCTGGGTATCTGGGTAACCACCCAAATAATCCGGCGCCGACGACAAACCCCCGCTCCCCGCGTCAGTCCATCCTCGAATCCCTCGACAAACTCGGGCTGGAATACGTCGACCTCTACCTCATCCACCATCCGCGGTTGGCGAAGGGGGATATCAGGGGAACGTGGGAGGCGTTTGAGGGGCTGAAGAAGGAGGGGTTTGTCAAGTCTATCGGGGTTTCCAAGTCCGTCTTTCTCTCCTTCTTTCTTTCTTTCTTTCTTTCTTTCCTTCCTTCCTCTTTTTCAAAAAGCATGGTCGGCTGACTAGGGGCAGCTTTACAAAACAAGACCTCCAACAGCTCCTCACCCACGCCACAATCCCCCCCGCAGTCAACCAAATCCTCCTCCACCCCTACGTCATCTCCACCCAAGCTCCCCTCCTCGCCTACCTCTCCCAACAAAACATCGTCCCCGAAGGCTACTCTTCCCTCGTGCCTCTCACCTCCAAGCCTGGTGGGCCGGTGGACAAGCCTGTGCGGGAGATTGCGGAGAGGTTGGGGAAGGAGCCGGAACAGGTGCTTTTGGCTTGGTCGAAAGCCAAGGGGTACGTCCTCCTCCTCCTCCTCCTCCTCCCCCTCTTTATCCTTCCGTCCACCCTCCCTCCATTTAGGATACCCGAGCTAAACTGAATATATAGTGCCGTAATCGTGACCACCTCATCAAAGAAGTCAAGGCTGGAATCCTACCTCTCCGTAGGCGACATCACCCTCTCCCCCGACGACGTGCGCGCCATCGACAAGGCCGGTATCAAGGGTCAGCTCTGGGAGGAGAGGAAGGAGAGATTGGTGAGAGCTAGCAAGTGGGCTGTGCCGGTGTATATCGGATTTTGGGTCTTGTTCAAGGCTTTCAGTGCTTGAGTCTGGGGGAGAGGTGCGGGAGGTAGTTTTGAAAGGAAAGTAAAGTACTCGTATATGGACAGATGTGGAAAATCGGATCCTCTGTCGATTCTCATGAGGAGCGCTAAACAGACTAGTAACACAGAACAGGCTATGTATCTCTCTATAACAGACCCCCACAGCAGACTCGACGCGGCACGGTAGAACGAGTTTGGTCCAGGGCTGATAGGGGACAAGCCCATTTGGAGTGGAGAGATCACAGCTGCACAAGCTGTATACTCTTGTTCAGGTATTCGGCCATGCTCCAGTATCCCTCAACCATCTCTCTGCCTCTGCCACACTTTCTAGTACCATCATGGCCATGCAGGCGATCGGCGTTCCGGGCTCGGGAATGCCGAGGATGAGAGGTGCCTTTTGGGAAGGGGCCGACAGTTGGCCGAGTGGTGCGTGATCGTTTCTGTTTGCACATCCCCTTATATCCTCTTATATCTTCTGATTCTATGCATCTCCTTCATCCCCCGTCCCCCATCTCATCCCTCTTCTCCCTCCGTCTCATTCAAACACAATGCCAGTCACCCAAGTCACCCTGAACGACGGCCATACCATCCCCAGCATCGGCTTTGGCACCTGGAAAGTACCCAACCAAGTCACCGCTGCTCAGGTAGCCCAAGCGCTCGAAGCGGGGTTTACGCATATCGATACTGCTGAAGGTACGCTCCCTCCCTCTCCCCTCCCTTCTTCATATACTCATCGGACGTCTAGTCTACGGCAACGAACCCGAAGTCGGCCAAGCCCTCTCCTCCACCCTCTCCTCCCCCACCTCCCCCCTCACCCGCGCACACATCCACCTAACAACAAAATGGTTCAACATCTCCTCCCGCACCCCCCGCCAATCCCTCCTCCTCTCCCTCCAAAACCTCGGGCTCGACTACGTCGACCTCTACCTCGTGCATCAGCCATTCTTGGTGAAGGGCGATTTTGCGGGGGTGTGGAGGGAGTTTGAGGGGTTGAAAGAGGAGGGGTTGGCGAGGTCTATTGGGGTTTCAAAGTACGTCCTCTGCCCCCTCCTCTTTTCTGCAGTAAAGGGGACTGATAAGAGCATAGCTACACGAAGGAACAGCTCGAACAAACCCTCGCCTCAGCCACCATCCCCCCCGCAGTCAACCAGATCCTCCTCCACCCCTACGTCATCTCCACCCAAGGTCCCCTCCTCGCCTACCTTAGAGAGAAGAATATAGTCGCGGAGGGGTATTCGAGTTTGGTGCCCATCACGAGCAAGAAGGGCGGGCCTTTGGATGGGGTGTTGGAAGAGATTGCGGGGCGGCTTCAAAAGACGCCGGGACAGGTTTTGCTGGGGTGGTCCAAAGCCAAGGGGTATGTCCTTCATGTCCTTCTCCCCTCCTCCATCCCATCCCCCTGCGCTCTTCCTCGTACTCTGCCTCCTCTCACTAAACAGTCTGCTGACAAGATACGATAGCGCTGTCGTCGTCACCTCGTCCTCCAAGAAAGACCGGCTGGAATCATACCTCGCCGTCGGGGATATAACGCTCACGGATGAAGACGTGAGGGCTATTGATCAAGCTGGTATCAAGGGGGATATCAGTAAAGAGTGAGCTGGGAGCAGTGGGCAGGGGGCAGGGGGCAGGGTGCAGGGTGCCTGCCGTGGAGAGCGGATTTTGGCTATCTTGTTACATGGAAACAAGCTCAGAGGGAATGGATGTATATAGGTCTACAGAAGACAGTGGATGACCTCTCGGGAAAAGCTTAACAGTCTTCTGAAAACCTCGCCGAGCAGACTTCTTCCACACTTGTCATCGATCATTCAACGTGGCGGGTATCTCCGCTGACGCTGCTGACACTGGCGCTGATGCTGATGCTGACGAGCTGCTCTGGCATGATGGCCTTTCCTTTAGTCTTCATCACTCACAGTGTAGCATGGAATCAAGAGATAGTCGTCCGAGTGGACGCGCAGCCAGCCCAAGAGTGACCTGCAGCCATCTCGTCACTCTCAGCCTGGATAAACACACTGCATTACATAATGACGTCTTTCAAATGGATATATAAGGGTGGGCATCTCATCATCCACTCTTCTCTTCCCCCCATCTCCCCCCTCGCGGCCATGCCCCTCAAAACAACCTACATCCCCTGCTCCCCCATCCTCTCCCCCAACCTCCCCCCCACCACAACCTCCGTCCCCCTCGCAGACGCCTCCCTCATACCCATCGGTGTCGTCCAGACCGTCCTCTGCTTCGACGGGGCGCTGGATGAGGGACGGTTGAAGACCGCGGTCCACCTTTTGTCGGGTGTGTGGCCCACCTTGGCTGGGCGGTATGAGAGGCGCAAGGTTGGGGAAGAGTACGAGTTTGCCGTGAGGTTTTTCCACCATCCATCCTCTCCATCCAGAAGGGCGTCTGTGCTGATTGTCAACGATAGATCAAACTCACCGCATCCCCCATCCCATTCGAGACCCAAACCCTCACGCTCGCCCAACCCTTCCCCACCACCCACGTCGTCCAGCCCTCCCCCGACCCCTTCCTCCCCCCCCTCGGCGCGAACTGCCATCTCCCCAACCATCCCCACGCGCACATCTTCGCCATCCGCCTCACATCCCTCCTCCCCAGCGGCACCTCCGTCCTGGGCCTGCAAGCAAGCCACCTGATCGACGGCGAAGGGAAGCGCCAGCTGTTGAAGATGCTCGATGCGTTCTACACGCACGGCGAGGCTGCGAGGGAAAAGATGTACGCGCTCGCGGGGTGCGTGCTTCCGACGTTCTTGCCGCATGTTGGGCCTTTGCCCCCCTACGACCCTACTTGGAACCACCCCGTTGAGCGTAAGGGCCACTGCCATGACTTGGCCGGGATGATCAGCATGTTTATCGCCGCCACCGCCCAGTCCGTCCCCGTCGTCATCGAACTCTACCGATCAGAGCTCGCCTTCTTACGGGAAAAGTACCAACACGACATCGGGGTCAAGCTGTCGGAGCAAGATGCATTGTCGGCTTGGTGGATTACCTTGCTGAGGAAGGTGGGCGTTGATGTGCATAGGGTGATGTACACTTGTAACGTAAGCCCACCCCTTCACACACTTACTTGCTGGAATCGTGGCTGATATGATTACAGTACCGCAACTTCTCCCCATCCCACCCCTCGTTCCCCGCCACACTCCCCTCTCTCGCATTGAACGCCGTCTTGTCATTCCACATCCCTATCCCCTCCTCTTCTCCCCTTTGTTCCACCCCCGCGACCCCTGCCGAGGTGGCAAAGGCCATCCGAGAAGGTCTTGCCAGACTCCGAGATGCGCCCGACGAACAACTCTGCTGGATCTCTGCAGGTTCATACCAACTTAGGAAAGCAGCGATTGAAGGGAAGGGGTATGATATCATGCCTGACGATGGTGAAGTCTGTATCAACTCCAACTTGCGGTAAGTTCCCTCCCCTCCCCTCTCCATCTCTCCCCTCCTCTCTTCTCTTTTCTTTTTTCAAGTTTTGCGCGCAGAGCTGACGTGGAGGAACAGAATGGACTGGCAAGTCTCCTTCGGGTTCCCCGCGCACCAAGTCGCTTTCCACACATTCATCTCCCTCCCAAACTTTCTCCGCGTCTTCAGGGCCAACTCGCGAGAAGGAGAAGAAAAGGGAGAGCGGGTGGAGCTGAGCTTTAATGTGGCTGATGAGGGCGTGAAGGAGAGGATTATGGAGATTGTGGAGGTGGAACGAAGGGCTTGGGGGGAGGTGGGGGCTGGATTGGGTGGATTTGAGGCGTTGAAGTGAATGTGGGGACAGAGTGAGGTTGTGAGACCTGAGATCGGACATTTCGACTATCGTTAGCACTCTACAGAGTATCAAATCATGCAAAAAACGTTCCATGTGTGGAAGTTGTGCTCGCTACACCAGTACGGTGCCGACAGATGACCATAGCTCACAAAGGACCGACCACTCACGGCCGTTCTACTCCTTACTTTTGAGTCCTTCATATCGATCACACATCCTCTCAAAGGTCTTGTCTATTATTGCAGCTGTGTAGTTCGGCACCCCTTTGTCCTGCCCAAAAGCTGCCTTTGATGTGAATGAGGAATAATCGCTCGGGCAGTCGTATATAAACCAGCTTCCTCTTCGCATCCTTTTCCTCCCTATCATATCGACAAGATGCCATTCACCCAAATCACCCTCAATGACGGCCGGAAGATGCCCGCTATCGCTTTCGGCACAGCCAACATCCCCGACCCTGCTTCGAACATTTCCCAAGCCATCAAAGTCGGATTCACTCATATCGACACTGCTCAAAGTGATAGATCCTCTCCCCGTTCTCCCTTCAAACACTGACCCGGGGCACAGACTACGGTACCGAAACAGATGTCGGCCTCGCCATCAAATCAACCGACCTCCCCCGCCGAGATCTATGGATAACCACCAAATGGTCCAACGTAGACGACAAGACGCCCCGCCAGTCCATCACCGAATCCCTCGAAAAACTCGGCGTGGAGTATGTGGATTTGTACCTCATCCACAGCCCAAGCTTTCAGAAAGGACGCGGCGAGATTCAGGATTGGTGGAGGGACTTTGAATCGTTGTATGAGGAGGGGCTTGCAAAGTCTATTGGGGTTTCAAAGTGCGTTTCCTTTGCTTTCATCTTGGTGAAGCCTGTGACTGAATGTGATGGAAGTTTTACGAAAGAACAAATGGAAGAACTCCTTCGGCATGCGACTGTCAAGCCGGTCGTGAACCAAATCTTCCTCCACCCTTATAATATCGTCACCCAAGGTCCCCTCCTCGCATACCTCGCCGAACAGAACATTGTAACAGAAGGCTATTCTACCTTGACGCCTCTCACCTCCATGCCCGGTGGACCTGTTGACAAACCCGTCGAAGAGATCGCAAAGAGGCTCGGGAAGACGCCGGAACAAGTCTTGTTGGCTTGGTCCAAAGCCAAGGGGTGCGTTCTTCAAATGTACCAATCTTCTCGCTCTTCACACTGACGAAAATCTAGCGTTGTAATAGTGACAACCTCTTGCAAGAAGGATCGTCTTGAGTCGTACCTTGAAGTTGGAGATATTACACTCTCGCCTGAAGACGTTGATGCTATCGACGAGGCTGGTAAGGCTGCCTTTGTTGGCGTGGTGAACTGATCTGAGGGGCCTTTACGTACTGTGCATTCAGTGTGTATGCACTACGGAGACTTTGAAGTCAATAGACAAGAATAGCTCTGGCCTAAAGATCGAACGAGTCTTTCACGTCGTCATCCTTTTTCGTTCAGATGAATTCCTGATGTCGCTCCCGCTTCCTCCCAAATAATTCTACTACGAACCACCATATCGCCTAAAGACGGTACAATCGTACCCACATCACCCGACAAGACCCTTGAAACGTCATCTTCACTCGAGAAGAAACCTGAGATCCATACTCCTCCCGCCTGCTCCGCGGTTCTATCTCCCCTACCAAGCGCCTCTACCTTGTCAACACCCCAGCGCTGGGCCAACGCCCAAATCAAATCTGCTAGATCACATTCCAATCGGATATATGCTCCGATTCTCTTCCATCTTTTGCTCATGGTTTATAACGTCCGATATTACACTTCAACTATTTTCAGAGAAAAACACAAAGATTAGAAATATACAAGAACCGCCTCTGAAGCCGCCACCTCAATTTTGACCTCCCCGCCCGCCACATCCATCTCTTCCCAAACCTCCTCGCCCTCCGCCTCACAGCTCTCCCCATTGAAACTCTGCCCCCCGAACGTCGGACTCTCCCCAAACTCCACTTGCGAAGTCGACCATGTCGCCGTCAGCCTCTTTCCTTTCACCTTTCCACTTTCTCCATCTTCGAGACCGGTGAGGACGACATTCTCCGAAGGCCTAGCGGAAGTGGTCGTGTTGGGGTAGTATTGGGTGTTGAGTATCACGGCGCGAAGGAGGGCATCGTTGGAAGAGTGAAAAGTGTAGATAGCGAGATGAGATGTGGACGAGTCGAGCTGGGTTATATAGGCTGCGTCGTTCAACGCGGAAGCGGCAAAGATGGCTCCTAACCGCAAAGGTCAGCGAATGGTTTCGGAAACGAGAAAGGGCGCACCATAGTATGGCGAGAAGACTTGATCGCGACCCCACCACGAGTATGGGCTATTGCCGATCGTACCTTATCACTGGTCAGCATTGCTGGGGATGAAGAAGAAGACAGACATACCATGGTGGAAGTGCAATCTCTCATACCCGAGTTTGACACTCTGCAAAACATAATCCACAATCCAAAGCCCTGCGCCATACGTCGCCGATATCCCACCCCCACCACAAGTCGCCGAATTCGTCTCCCCAAATACGAGCGGTCTCTCCTCTCCCAACTCGTCCGCCGCATCAACCTCCCCTTGGAACGTCATGACAAACTCCACAATACTCGAATGATTCTGAAGACTCTCCAAGTCGGTAGTCGAATCCCCACAAGCCGACTGAGGATAAGCGTGGTCTGCCCAAGATCTCACGTATTCCAGAGAGCCAGAGGACTGCTCGAGAGGACCGAGCTCGGCGATGGAGAAAGTTGGAGGCTGGAGGAAGACGCCAGCTTGGATAATGGCGGTTTTGTTGAGAGTTGTCGAAATTTGACTCTGCCAGTCGACTTGGATTTGGGCATCGAGGGAGGGTGACCAGGTCTGGTTGTTGGCGATGGGGTCGTCATCCGTGTACACTGGAGCGATAATGTCAGCGACGTCGCGTTCAGAACATGCAGATTAGAACACATACGGTCGGGCTCATTCCCCAGCTCGATAGCGAAAAGGTTCTCCATTTGTTCGACTGCCTCCTGCGCCGCCGCAATGGTGTTGTTGATATCGTTCAAACGCCTGTTCAATCCGATAGTCGTCGGGCCGGAAAGCTGCGACGCAAGCTCGAAGAAAGCAGGCCCGTAAGTGAGGTTCGCCGGCGCGTCGGCGGGATCATCGACAGAGTACGTGACGGCAGAGGTCGAAGAGGGGTCGTATGTAGCTCGATCCCTGTGTCGATATGTCAGCCGACAGCAACAGTGTAGAGCATAGAAAGTACTGGGTGGTACCGCCAATGCGGATCCTCGTAGCGGCGCCGGCGGCATCTCCGAGGTTCTTCAAGCATTGCGCCGTGTTACCGAGGACTTGTACGTATTCGGGAAATGTGAAGAACTCAATACTGCAGACTCTTCAGCTCGACAGTCATGCCTTGCACTTTCAAATGAAGGCGAAATAGGAAGGTTACACACGATATAGCGACTGGCGCAGCATCCTTGACTTTCGCCTTGTCGCCCGAGGTGACGTCAAATGTCGTCGCATTGGCCGAATCTTGTCGGGGGACTACCGCTGCAGATGCAGCCGAGAGATAGAGAAGTATCGCTGGAAGGCTAACTATGGGGAACATGGTGATAGTCAGCATCTCTACGGACAGCCAGCGAGTGGGGTCTTATATTTATACTCACTTCGATGGACCCGGCCTCGACAATGACGCACATGATTCCAAGACCACTCTACTTATGAGTAGAATCCGTACCTGCCGTATCTACACCGCAATTGCACACTCAAATGAAGGAGTGAATGAAGAATGGTGAAAGAGCGCCGGTGTATCAATCGACCGGCCCATTTGCGCGTCACATGCAAAACATTGATGTTGTTGTGTTTTTAGCGTACTTCGGGTAATCATTCTGCAGCAAAGCAAGCCTGTCATATATGGTCTGGTGGTATACCGAAATCGTATCCGGGCATCGTTCGAGTGCCAAGGACCGTATAAAGCGCGAGAGATCGACATGCGATACGTAGTCACAGAAGAACGAAGAAGACTTTTCCCGACCGCCGGTCCGGTGCCGAGCACGGAAGGCCGAGCCTCTTCGATCTTTGGTGGACTGTTGGTCTCTTCTCTCAATTGCGTCTCGAATTCCACAAGAATACAGCCGTGAGGTGCTTGTCATTGTCAAAGGCAATGATCAGAAGTGATTCAAAGATGTTGAAGCGGATACTCTCAACGGTACCCGTCGCTGATCCCTAAGTTAGCCCTTCTTCGCGGACCTCGCGTCGGCGTTCGTCGCCGACGCCGACGCGATAGCCCTGGCTTGAGTTTAGTTCACCCCCCGATGCTCGCAGCTTCTACGACTGATAGCATTAGCCTTGCATGCTACTTGACGGTACGTCGGGAACAATATGATTCCCTTTTGCTGGGGGCATAGCTGACCGAGGCCGACGATGATTGAGAAAGGAACATAAGACAAGTGCAATATCCTCTTGTTGTGGTCATGCAGAGATAGTATGTAAACCATAGAGCCCTTTCTTCAATCAAATCGTCCATGCTCCTCATATTCAAGGGTAAGGGTTCAAATCCTTAGTACCCCACAGATGTGCAAGTTTCACACCCATCCTACCCTGCCCAGCCCAAATCGGTATATATACATCAACTCTTCTCAACCCCAAGTCCTACAGCACCATCCAGCCTCGAATCCCAAACCATGTCTGAAGACTAAAGCAAAAGCCAGCACGCATCATGCTGTACCCGTCTGGATCGACACATGCCCCACGCGCGCGATACCATGTAATCCGTCGTCGTCGCTGTTCCTCCCTTATGCCATTCCCATGGCGGCTTTCCCCCTCAGAATTGTCCGGCAGTCAGCGCCTGTACGCACAGTCTCTTTCTTCAATTCCTTTCTCACTTGTCATATCGCTCTGTCTGACCGTGGGGGGTGCCGCCTTTCTTCCCCATTCCCATCTGGTCGTTGGGATCAGCCCACAAAATCCCTTGTCTGTAGTAAAACTCCCTTCGATCAAAGCACATTTCCCATCTTTCCCATCGACGCTTACCCGACGGCAAGGCGAAAGTCTTCTGTTGTAGGCTTATAGGGATGATGAGAAAGGAATCATCAATTCAACTGCTATCATGCTGTGAACATTCCCAAATGCCACCAAAGCACCGTCGCTCAACCTTCTCATTTGACGTTGTTTTTTCTCATACCACGCCGCTGAACCAAAAAAGGGTATATATACGCCACTGACTGCCTATCTACACATGAAAGTTCACCCCACCAATCCAAACCCAACATGTCCGAAGACCAAACCACCGCCAGCAACACCAACACCAGGGCCACAACCCCCTCCCAACAAAGCGCTCCTGACCCCGGCCCATCCCGCACCTACACCACCATCCCAGACACATTCACCGTAAGCGATGTCTACGTGCGCAACCCCGACGGCGACGGGTACGTCACCGTCAACTCTTTGCCCCCCCTCCATCCTTCAAAGATGGGAGATGAGTTTTATCTGAGGTTGCCTGATGGGGAGTTTTCGAGGGCTTCTAGGCCCAGGCGCTAGGCGCTAGGAGGGGAGCTGAGGTGACTGGGCCTGGAAGAGAGAGAGAGAGAGAGAGAGAGAGGAGGGATGATGTAGAATACAGTTGAAGGAAGAAAGTCCTCTTCGTCGCCGTTGCCTAGCTGTTGGGCTCGAGATGATATGCAGTACGAGTACAGTGCATACACGAGTGAATACTACTCGATACATTACGCACCGTACCCATTGCCCTGGGTGACAGTATGACTGCGGCCAAAGTGATGGTAGATGCGTGTCAACAGTGGGGATGTTCCGCCGGGGGTTGATCAATGTTTTGGTGACTGGCATATTTGACGATTTGGCGCTCATAAATGGACTTGGCCAAGATGTTGATGAATGATCCTGGACAATTGTCAACGAAGGGGGGAAAGCATAAAGCCTGGTAAATAGGCTCCTTGTACCTTCTTTAAGCAATCATCGCCCGAATACTTCCTAGAGTCCCCGACGGCCGCAACACGAGAAAATCGCAATCGTGCTGTATCCGTCTGGCTCTGGGTCCGTCGACACAAACCCCGCGCGCGCGATACCATGTAATCCGTCGTCGTCGCTGTTCCCTCCCTTATGCACATCCCCCGTGGCCCCGTGGCTACGTTTCTCCCTCAGAATCGTCCGGCAGTCCAGCGCCTGTAACGCACAGTCTGTTTCTGCAATTCCTTTCTTTCTCACTGTCATATCGCTCTGTCTGATGTCTGACCGGGGTTCTGCCTTTCTTCCCCATCTGGTCGTCAAATCAGCGACTCCTTCGTTCGAAGCACATTTCCAAATCTTTCCAATGACCACTGTAACCCGACGGAACCCGACGGCAAGGCGACCGTCTTCTGTTGTAGGCTTATAGGGATGATGAGAAAGGAAGCTCCGATCGAAGCGATACACACTTGCACCTGATAGGAAGCGCAACGTTCGGAGCTGCATAGCACTCCTTTGACGTTATTTTGTCTCATAAACCAAAATGCGGTATATATACGCCACTGACTGCTACGCATGAAAGTTCACCCCACCAATCCACACCCAACATGTCCGAAGACCAAACCCAAACCCAAACCAACGCCAGCAACACCAACGCCAACGACACAACCCCCTCCCAACAAAACACCCCCTCCGAACAACGCACCTCCAACCCCGGCCCATCCGACATCTACACCAACTCATACTTCACCTACGATGGCCCACCCCGCATCTACACCGGCTCATACTTCACCTACGACGGCCCATCCCGCATCTACACCGCTGTTGAAGAAGACTGGACCGTAAGCAAAAGCGGCCTCTACGTGCCCGACGGCAGCGGCACCGGGCGGCTTGTCGCCATGAACTCTTTGCCCCCCGACCATGCTTCAAGGAGGGGAGATGAGTTTTATATGGTGGATGCTGATGGGGTGATGGTGAGGGTTGAGAGGGCTGGGACAACGCGCGCTACTTAGGCGCTAGGAGCTGAGGTGACTGGGCCTGGAAGAGAGAGAGAGAGGAGGGATGATGTAGAATAAAGTTGAGGGGAGAAAGTGCTCTTCATCGCCGTTGCCTAGCGTGTTGGACTCGAGACGATATGCATACGAGTACATACTACTTGATACATTACACACCGTCCCCATTGCCCTGGGTGACAGTGTCAACAGCGGGGATGTCCGCCGCGGGTTGATCGATGTTTGGTCCGGGGAAAGGACGTGTGGATCAGGGAGTGATCGGGCACAGACTGTCGCACGCTGCTTCTTTTTTATCGTCTCCATCTTTTCTATCCAGCATGGACGATGCGCCATGAAGCCCCCCGCGACGACTTCAACCCCGCCCTCGCCTGTACGTCCCCCTCCCCACCACCGACACCGCTGACACCCCCCAGTGGGCCCCTTCTTCCTCGGCTTCTGCCTCGAGAACCTCGGCATGGGCATCGTCCTCGTCCTCTCCCTCAACTACCTCATCGCCATCCGCACCCGCCCCATCGCCCCCGCCGACTCCGACCTCAAATGCTCCGCCTGCCTCGTCTCCTTCTGTCTCTTGTGCAACCTCGCCCAGACCCTCGTCGACCTCGCCCGTGGCTGGAATGTACGACGCGTCTCTCTTCCCGGTAAAAGATTGAAAAGGGCTAACCGGACGCGTTATAGATGTTTGCTGAAAACTTTATGAGCATTCGCGCCGTCACCACATCCACCCCCCTCTTCTTCATCTCCCCCTTCCTCGGGCTCATCCCCACCACCATCACCCAGCTCTTCCTCCTCCACCGCTCCATCCTCTTCCTCACCTCCCTCTCCCACCTCTGGCCGCGCCTCTCCCACCCCGTCTCCAAGACGCTCTTCGCGGGGCTGATGCTAGCCGCGATAGGGACGAGCTTTGTGTCGGGCACGATCACGAGCGTGTTGACGTATCGCGTCGGGATGCTCTGGAGACTCAACAGCCCGCAGCAAGGCGTCGGACGGCTGTTCCAGACCGTCGAGATGATCTGGCTCGGCACAAGCACCGGCGTAGACGGCTGCATCTCTGGCGTGCTCTGCATGGAACTATGGTGGGCGAGGAGCAAGTTGGGTATGGAAGGCGGGGTCATGCGCGAAGTCGTCACCAGGCTTATCGTACGTCTTTTCATCGCGCGTCGTGTGGTGGGAGGGTAGCAACGATGGGAGGGAGGCTGACGCGAGCAGTTGGTCACTTGTAACGGCGGTATGGCCGTAACAGCCCTCCAAGCCATATCCCTCCTCCTCTATCGCTACTCATCCCACAACGCTTTCTGTTACCTCCCCATCACCATCGTAAGCGCCCCCCCCTTCTCATTCGTCCTTCCGTCCTGCTTCCTCTCTGCTTCCTCCATCTCTCCATCTCTCCCCTCTCTCCTGCTTATTACCACGAAAATGCTGATAAAGGATTAGCTACCAAAAGTATACAACATCACCCTCATCCTCTCCCTCGCCCTCCCCCACTCCTCCGCCCAACGCGCAAACCAGCCAAACCACGTCTTCTCCCTCCCCACCATCCTCGACTTTCCCCCTTCCCCTTCTTCCCGCCCCCCCCGCTCCCCCCGCTCCCCACGAAGCCCAAGAAGTCCGCAAAGTCCCAGAAGTCCGCATACGCCAAGAGGGCGCGGGGGGTATCCTTATGCTTATCCTTATGGAAGAGATGGAAGAGAGGGAAGGGAGGGAAGGGAGGAGGGACGGAGTCCGGTCGAGCGGAAAGGCCGGTCGAGCTCGACTTTGACCCTGGGTGCTACCCGCCGGCGCGCAGGCGCAGGCCCGGGGGTCGCAGTAGGCGTGGGTGATATCGTGAAAGAGAGATACCACCCAAGTATGCGTTATGCCTTCGCTTCGGGTTCGAGCTTGCCCCTTCCCCCAACTCTTTCTGGCACAAGATCCGGCTCTGGCTCTGGCTCTGGCTCTGGAGCAAGAATGGGAGGAGGCGGTAGAGGGGGGGGGGGAGGGGGAGGGGGAGGGGGAAGGACGAGTTCGTGGTTTGATTTGTCCTCCCGCCTGCGGCGGTCTGCCGGTTCTGACGGCGACAGAGGGAGGGGCGATGATGAGGAGCGCGCAGGAGCTGGGGGAGGAAGCGGAAGCGGATTTGGGAGCGGGAGTGGGAGTGGCAGTGGGAGTGGCAGTGGGAGTGGGGGTGGGGAGAGGAGGGGTAGTACATGGCATGGTCCCGATATCAACGTACGTCCCCCTCCTCCTCCCCTTCTCTCCCTCTCCCTCTCCCATCCCTTCTTTCTTTGTCGAGTCCGAGGTCCGAGTCCGAAAAAATCTGACAACCATATCCCAGGCTTCAAACGAATACCGCCGTCGTCCAAGTGAACGCAGTATCATCCCCCTCCTCCACTCCCCCGCCTACTCCGCCTCCGCCTCCGCCCCCTACTCCGCCCCCTACTCCGCCTCCTACCCCACCCCATCCTCGCTCTCCTCTTTCCCCTCCCCCAACTCTTCTACGACCTTTTCCTATCCGCTCGGGCTTTACGAACCACCCAGCCTCATCCCTCCTCCCGCCGGCGCCAGCGCCGCCGGCGACTCTTCCCATAACAATAAACACCTCAGCTTCAGCTTCAGAGAAACGGACAAGGACAAGGAAAAGGAGAAGGAGAAGGGCAAAGAGAGAGAGAGAGAGCCCGTGGTGTTGCCGAAAGATCATCCGCTCTGCCATGCAGCATTCACGTTACCGAGCGTACCGAAGAAGAGCTTGACGGTGGGGAAAGCGCACTCGTTTTCGGATACTGCTTCTTGGGGCGGGGAGGGATCTTCGCTCCTTTTGTCTCCCGGCGCTGGGTCGGCGCTGGGGTTGGGCGTGGGCGTGGGAGGAGGGATGGGAGTGGGCGTGGGCGTGGGAGGAGGGATGGTGGATTCTCCAATGCCATACGTGTATGAGAAGGAAGAAGATTTCTGGGCTCCCTTTCCCCGGTCGCCGTTGAGTGCGCTTGGAGGGCCGGGTTCGGGGAGTGGGGAGGGGGAGGGGAGCGGTTCCGGGGAGGGGAGTGGGAGTACGTGGGGTGGGAGTGGGGATCCGTTATTGGCGCCTTCTTGGTCTTTGCATTCCAACTGCAACTCCAACTCTCACTCAAATTCCCACTCCCACTCCCACTCCCACTCCCGCTCTCATTCTCATTCGCATTCTCATTCTGAAGACCAAACACACTCTCAATCAATTTCAAACGACCACGACCACGACCACTCTGCAGCCCATTTGACGAACGCTTGTAATCCGATCGAAGAAGGGTACGAGAAACAGCTGTCTTGCGCTTCTTCAGTCTCGTCCTCTTCTATCGCTCATGGTGATGGTGACGACGCGCTTGGATCTGGTACCCGACCACGATCAAAGGGCCGAGCGGGAATAGACGTCGACGTGGAAGACGAAGAAGAAGAAGAAGGAGGAGGCACCTCACTTCCAGCTACCCAACTCTCCCTCTCCTCACCATCCTCTCCATCCTCGCCATCCTCTCCATCTTCACCATTCTCCCGCTTTTCCCACGCAATCTCCACCAACACCCTCAACACCTCGAACGGCCCCCCAAAAAAGCGTCTTTCGGGCGAAGCGGCTATCATAGCGGAGAAGCGGTCAAAGGAGATGGAGAGGAGGGGTGAAGAGAAGGAGGTGAAGAAGATGGAGTGGTTTGAGATGCTCTAGCTCTCGCCCGCCTTGCTTTCTCGCCTTTTCATTTTTCATTTTTGGTGCCTCCGAGCTTGAGGGGAATGTGATAAGTTCGATAAATTAGATGAGGGGGGCATAGACGGGGAAGGGAAGGGAAGGGGAAGGACTTTTACAACCATTACGACAAAACATCATCATCATCATTTCACCATTACCAAGTAGAAAGTATCCTGCGATTCAGCAACTCTTTCTTTCTCATCATCATTTTCCACCGGTTTGGTGGTCTTTTGACAAGCCCCCCAAAGCATGAGAGGTGGATGTAGTAGTAGATATACCTATGCATGTACTGTAATATCCGCTCAGTTCTCCAGAGACGCCATCCGTCACCGACGTCCCACCGTCCCTCTCCCCCCGGCGCGCCACCTCCCCCACAACAGCACTCTGCTGGTCCATCATCTTGAAAACAGACCCCATATCCTTCGACATCTCCAGCACAGACTGAGTCTCCGTCGAGGACTCGAGACATCAACGAGACACAACTTAACGGAAGCAAAGATGGCATTGTTCTGTGTTTGGTTCGCATTTGAACCCCCTATGGACGACCGAACTTCTGGCTGAAGAGAGGCTACTTCCCGAAAAGATCCACATTGTCTCAGACTCGAGATCCGGTACAATCTGCAGGAGATACACCACGTCCCAAGGGAGCTTGATCACTCTGGGTGGCTCAACTAGACGCCTCGGTCATCGTGACTGTGGTGTGAGAACGCACAGCGATCGGGACACTGTCGAGGAAAAGACTTCCCGCGACCAAATTTGCTTTTTCCGGCCACAACGCGACCACATTTTTCCACCTGTGCCATAATGCGACCACACAACGCGACCTTTCCAATCTTTTAAACGGTGTACATTGCAATCCCGTTGGCGTCTTCCCCCAGCAGAGGCTTATCGTCGGGGTCGACGGGGCAGAGGGGAAGTATTGTGCTGGTTCTGAATTCGACGAGGTGAGCACTCTTTCTTCGACTCTTTCGCACTTTTGCCTCCGCTCACCCCTGTAAAACCGGGTTGTGCTTCTGTTTGTCTTCATTTGATTGGGCAATTACTTCCCTCTTATTAAATGCGAGAGGGCACATGCCATTGGAGTACACTTGCACGTATTGTAAAGGTGCATGGCAGCTCTCAAGTGATTAGTTCTCGTCAACTCTTCGTTCAACTCTCGCCTGGTCTATTGGCACAACTACGTCTGCTGCTCCACCTTGGCCAGTCTCGAATGCTCTACTAGTTCATTCCGTCTCGTTCAAGAATATCCACCCCGTCGGTCAATGCATAGTCACATTACGTCAAATTACATACAAGCACAGCTCATACCTGGCGACCTGACTTCACCTTCCCACCATATTCCTCGTCGCCAAAAGCATATGCAGCTCGACTATCTCATAAGGCTTCTGAAGCTACAAAGGACGGTATATACAATTTTAGATTGGCCTGACCGTCAACAGGCCTGACCGCGGAGGAAGGGGCAGAGCTCATTCCCCAGTCGTGTACGATGGTCTTCCACATTGTACACTCATGATTGCAAACGCCATGCTATCCACAATTGTACTGACCATCCATCAGAGTGTCTCAGAAGGCTGCATCTGCAAACAATCGTCGAGAACCGCCAACAATTCTCTCAAGAGTTCAAAACCGATCGGCCATCGGCTTTCCGTGCTCTATCTCGACATCCACTATAAAAGTTCCGTCTCTCTTCCAGAGCTTCCAGCCCCTTTTCTCCCTCACATCCGTCCAATGCCGACCATATCCCGACTCGATAACAGCCCATGCCGTAAGGCCATGACTCGTTCTCCACCAGATACGGCCGTCTGACGCGTGAAATAGACCGGCAATCAACACCCGAGAGAGGAACCCGAATAAATCCGTCGGCGCCCTCCGCCTGCAGCTCCGGCAGCGATAACCGGTGCGAATTGGACTCTGCGTACTCCCGATGACTCTGTTACGAACTTTTCTTTGAATCGGCAGAGGTCATATATAAGACCGCCCATTGGAGAGAGATGTCAATTCCATACTTGTCTTTCCACGACAAATCTTTCCAATTACTACCACAACAACGATAACACATCCAGCAACCATGGCATCCGAACAAGCTGTATTTGACGCCGAAGTCCAGGAAGTCGAACAATTCCAGAAGGTACGTCCCTCCCCGCTTCTTTGAGAGTACCTGCTGACTATCTCAAAGCAACCCCGCTTCAAGAACAAGCTCCGCTCCTACTCTGCCGCCGATGTCGTCTCCAAGAGGGGTACTTTGAAACTTTCATACCCTTCAGACGTACAGGCGCAAAAGTTGCACAAGATCTTGGAGAGTAAGGCGAGGGGAGAAGGTGGTGGATGCACTGCTACCTATGGAGCGTGAGTCGTCCTCTATCGATTGTTTGGCTCCAGCTGACCTTTTGCAGTCTCGACCCAGTCCAGATCACACAAATGGCCAAGTACCTCGAGACCGTCTACGTCTCTGGCTGGCAATCATCATCTACCGCCTCCTCCTCCCTCGAACCCGGACCCGATCTTGCCGGTAAGCCCTCCTTGTCCCCTCTCAAAGCCCCAGCTGATCACTTCGCAGACTACCCTTCCAACACTGTTCCCAACAAGGTCGCCCAGCTCTTCACCGCCCAACTGTTCCACGACCGCAAACAGCGCTTCTACCGCTCCCAGGCCCGCGCTGCTGGCGAGTCCCTCGAGCCTCCTGTCGACTACTTGCGCCCTATCGTTGCTGATGCCGATACCGGTCACGGTGGTAAGTCCGCTACTACCACCAATTGAGAACGATCACTGATGAGGCGCAGGTCTGACGGCTGTGATGAAGTTGACAAAGATGATGGTCGAGAGCGGTGCTGCCGGCATTCACATTGAAGACCAAGCCCCGGGTACGAAAAAGTGTGGTCACATGGCTGGTAAAGTACGTCCCTCTCCCCTCCCTTCTCACCTTCCCAAGCTCACATTATACAGGTCCTCGTCCCCATCTCCGAACACATCAATCGTCTCCTCGCCATGCGCCTCCAATGCGACATCATGGGCACCACCAACCTCCTCGTCTGCCGAACTGACTCTGAAGCCGCCACCCTCATCACCACCAACATTGACCCCCGCGACCACGCCTTCATCCTCGGCTCCACCAACCCCGACGCCGGCGAGCTCAACGAGCTCATGCTCAAAGCCGAAGCTGAGGGCAAGAGCGGTGCGACTTTGCAGGCTATCGAGGATGAGTGGGTTGGCAAGGCGGGTTTGAAGCTTTACCCCGAGGTCCTCGCGGAGGCGCTCAAGAAGCAGGGTGTCGACAAATCCAAGATTGCCGAGTTTGTCTCAAAAGTCAGTGGAACGGCGCACGCTTCCCACTCTGCCACCACCGCCCTCGCCAAGTCCTACGGCCTCACCTCCCTCCCCTTCTGGTCTTGGGACACTCCCCGTTCTAGGGAAGGATACTACCGATACCAAGGCGGAACGCAATGCGCCATCAACCGAGCTATCGCGTTCGCCCCTTACGCCGACTTGCTTTGGATGGAGACCAAGAGCCCCATCTACAGCCAGGCCAAGGAATTCGCCGATGGTGTGCACAAGGTCCACCCGGGGCAGTGGTTGGCTTACAACTTGTCGCCGTCGTTCAACTGGGAGAAGGCGGGGTTGGGGAAGAAGGAGATGAAGGAGTACGTTTGGGAGCTGGGGAAGCTTGGTTTCGTCTTCCAATTCATCACTGTATGTCTCACCCCTCTTCTGCTTCTTTTGTTGCAAGTACTGATCTATCGTAGCTTGCGGGTCTTCACTCGAACGCCTACATCAACGACCTCTTCGCCAAGTCATTCGCTACCGAAGGCATGAAGGCCTACGTCGAGCTTATTCAAGGACGAGAACGCGAAATTGGATGCGACGTCTTGACTCATCAAAAGGTTAGCTCCCCCTACCTCTTATCCTTGTTGAGTTGCGCTGACAGGAAGTGCAGTGGTCTGGAGCGGACTATGCCGATGCGATGATGATGACCGTTACCGGTGGTGTTTCTTCTACCGCCGCCATGGGCAAGGGTGTCACAGAGTCGCAGTTCGGTGGTGACGACAAGAAGTCTTCACATAAACTCTAGTCGTTTTTCTCTACTGTCTCTCTCTCTCGGGCCCAGTCGTCTTGGATCGGTTTTTCGGTGTATGATTAGGAAGGTTATGTCCCATGCGGAAACAAAATAGGATTAGTGACCTGTGGCTTTATGAATCGTTTTGCATACGTACCTATACCTCTTTTCATACTCCTCATCAATCCATCCGGTTGATCAAACCTCTTCCACCGTGTCCGATCAGCAATAGAGCGGCACTATTGATCAGAACGTGCTAGCCGCTGAGAGTAAGCTGAGACGAAGAAGACAGTCGGCCTCGGTCAGACATCGCCACGTCGTCACGCCGTGCCGGCCGCCGACAACAAACAGCCCCGTAGCATGTCACTTTTGAAAATGTTGTCATCATAGCAACAAGCTCAAGAAAGTCGCAACATCAAGATCTTATCAATACATTCAAGCTATTAAGTCTAACATTCGGTCACTGTGTCCATCTCCTGCACTGTCTCCATCTCCTGATGGCTCCAGCACCCATTATCAGTCTCTGAAGCTGACACTGTCATCTTCCAAAGATGGCGCATTATTTGTCTGCTGCTATAGCCGGTACTCATAACAGAGCCTTCCTGTTCTTTGAGAAATTCAGACAGGTATGCAAATGGACCGACCGCGTTCTTCGCTATTGCGCTTGTGTTACGGTCTATCTGCTGGCGTTCGGACACACTAGGAATACCAAAAGTCGGTACCAACATCTGAGTGTGAGTCTTGTGGTATTTTGAGCTCCGGGCTACCATGTACCAATATACCATTTTCATGTTCTTGCAGAGCGATTCATAGTGAATCTTGCCTCGAGAGTCAAGTGGGAGCGCTGGTATCTCAATGATAGAGTGCTGGATGATCTCGCGGAGACGCAGATGGTGTATGAAATTCAATAAGACATTGAACATAGGTGGCCCAGGGGAGCGTTCTTCCACCTTTAGAACAGGGATGAAGGAGCGCACAAATGTCGAGACGTAGCCTTCTTCGTCTAATCGTTCGTCACCCTTGAACAGGTAGTCTCCCATGTATCCGCTCATCGTCATTTTGGTGAAACTGGGCAGGGTTGATATGGGAAGCTGTTTTCTCGACTGCAGTGTGATGGGTGGTACTTCCTCGTCCCAGGGTGATGGTGGTGGTCTATCGATCCATGAGTGTCGGTACCCAGTACGCACCCCCTTGAGGCGAGCTATCGGTATCATCTGCCTGGTACCGTCAGGCAACTTGTTGCCCTTCGGAACGTACACTAAAGGGGGAAAGTAGAAGCATATCTCTCGAACGTGCTTGAAGGCGTCCTCCTTTCTCCCGTTTGATATCGAAAGCCCGTGTAGGAAGGATTTCACAGTGGCTGGGAGAATGTGCGCGTTTAAATCCACTTTCCCGTAAAGCCTGGGGAGGAAGAAGTCGTAACAATACTTGTTGAGCGTTACGACGACTGAGGGCCTGAGGCGAAATAGTTCGTCGAGTATACGGTGGTGCACGGGGTGTAATGCCTCAAGAGTTTCGACCGCTGCTGACGGTTGGCATATGCGGCGGAACACTCCCGCCTCACTCTCGTACCCGCCGGTCTTGATCTCTGCCAGCCAGTAAGCACCTTCCTGGGTACCCAGATGTGCTCTCATGCTCACCTTGTTTTTGCCTTAAGGTTTTCGTATCTTCAGCAGTAGGCGAGTGGTGGCTATGGTTGGAGAGATGTAGGGCCTCAAAAGTGGGAATAACATCGCTTCCCTCCTTATTGTCAATAATGAACGCGGAATCGGCCCTTGTTTTTGTCGTCATCTCCCGACTCAATCCTTGCGCATTGGCGTCAGGTCTATCACTATGATCGGCACACCAGTTGGGGATAGGTGTAGACGACAGGGGGGCGACCGAGGATCTGTGGGCCATCTTGATAGAGGGGTTCTGCGTCAGATAGTATATAGGCGGAATATGAATTGGATAGATGGGATGGTGGTAACCCTTATTCCGCAGCAAAGTCGAAGCGGGAAGAACTGCCTATACTGTGGTCGGCGGGTCGCGGCTTTGTCCTTGCACCCGTACATCGAACGCGACGTGACCCTACGGTGACAACAATATCATCCTTCTGTCCGCCCCGATAGTACCAAAAGGTCTCGTCCAAATGTATCCATTCGCTACATGTATCCGCTCTCTACATGTAACCATTATCTACATGTATCCATCCTCTACACGTATCCATTCCTTACATATACCGACCGCCACTCAGCCCCACCCGGCTGGTAGGGGGAGCGATGCGGTTGTAGGCTTGGAGGCCGAGCTCGAGGTCGGACGAGGTGTGGATGTGGGAAAAGATGTCGAGAGGGGTTTTCTCGAGAGAAGTGTGGTGGGTGCCGATGGGGGCGCTGGGGAAGTAGACAGGGGTCAACTCGGCGGGCATGGCCTTGGCAACGGATCCCTCGATGTCGTAGTCGGCGTCGGCGGAGGTGGGGATGTTGATGATGACCTAACAACCCTCGTCAACACCTTCATCAAAAACCTCAACGCGTATACGAGAACTCACAGCATCAGCACCATCCACAGTCCTGAGACGTTTCTCGAAAGAAGCATCCAAATCTTCCCTTCGGATAGGCCTGATGACGTTCTACAAAGGCAATCAGAGTCGTTAGCATCTGCGAACTCGTGATGGTGGTTAGATGAAAGAAAACTCGCGTTGCTGGTATCCTCAAGTCGCTCGACTTCAGCCTGGACAGCGGTGAGGCGGTCATTGAGATCATTGACAAACGCTTCCTCCTCCTCCTTGGGGGCAGTAGTACACTTACAGACACCCCGAGACAAAACAGGAAACCAAGAAAGCGGTGCCAAAGATCTTCGTTTGCAATAATCGAAGAGGCGAAAGATGTATATGGTGTATTGATGCTGGTCTCTGGGTGGTGTCAGTGAGAACCGAGATCAATCACGTTAAAGTCCTGAAACTCACAATAAGGTCGAGTCATCATGGATCCCGCGCTCACTTCAGTCCGCCACGGCTTATCACGCAAAGCCACCTTGCTGTTGAACGATTTCTCTTTCCCTTTATACCGCATCTTCAGCTCCCATCTCCACCAACGGGCTGACATGAAAGGGGTAAGGCTGTGGGCCCACAGATTCTCCAGCCACTGTTCCACCAGGTACACATGGGCGGGGTCTCTTTGCCCGAGGTTGCACCCTCATCCGCTATCCAGCGCCCCCTCCCAATATCCCTCGCAACATCCAGCATCACTCGCCCCGCGCTCCCATGTCGTCCACTCTCACAGTCTGGTTTTCTGCTCAATGAACTTCGATAGCTCGTTGATATTGGCCGGAACTGAGGCGTAGTAGGAGGGGGTGTTGATCACGACGAATTCCAGGCCGGGCAGAGGAGCGTTGTTGGCTAGGACGAGGTCCAACTGGGCCGAATTGTCGATGGTGAGAGTGAACGACATGGGAGCGCGGGGTGAGTGATGCTGGATGTTGCGAGGGATATTGGGAGGGGGCGCTGGATAGTGGATGAGGGTGGATGGCGAGAGAGGTGCGTATGAGGGAAGTGGATGGGGGTAGTGGATGAAGGAAGTGGATGAGGGAAGTGGATGAGGGAAAGAAGGGGGGATGAGGGATGACTTGTCACGACCTAACTGGGACGCAGCAGGGAGGGGACTGGAAAAGGGAAAAAAGAGGGGAAAGAGTAGAAAAACATGATATGAATTGAATATATACACCGCGCGTCCTTCAACCATCCACACAACGCAGCGCCAGTGCCACTTCAGGGATTTGCTACGTGTGACACGACAATGCCCTTCATATACCCCTGGAGGATGCTGGCTTGCATAGTACCTACCGTGACTGGGACTCCTGTCACACCACGTCAAGCAACCTTGGTCTTCTCTTCTACTCAGCCCACCATTCTACGGCGTGGTCTGCTAGGCGGACGACGTAGTGCTTCGCTACAAAGAGATTCCAGCCTGCATCCATATCAAGCACGAGACACCAGCGCGTCGTTATCAACATGAAGGGCCTGAAACGAATGATGCACTGCTGACGCGTCAGCTCTCCTGCAGGAACTAGCGGCGAGGGCGCCGAGGTGATAAATGAAGTGCCAAGCGCTTTATTCTCGTCCGCCACATTCAGCATTTCTCTCTTGACCCCCCATGCATGCCTCCCTCATGTGTCCCACAAGCACGTATATATCCTATATCATCCACTGAGCTCCCCTCCCCGTGCTCTCTGGAAGCATACAAACAAACAAAACCCCCGTGTGTGGCTGACGACACACCTGGTGGGGATGACAATCAGGTCCGGGGCGGTGCCGACGAGCCATCATTCCCATCAAAAGTCCAGTCAACCGACATCTGATCCCGTCCCGCTATATTGTACTATATATACCCCGCCAATTCCCATCCCCCTCTCTCTTTTTCTTCTATCTCACCCTCCCCTTCCCATACCACAAAGCACACTTGCTATACACAACACAATGCTCTTCGGTACCATCGACACCCTCGCCGGCCTCGCTGCCCCCGACCACTCTCTCTCCCCTGCTGCCCTTGGCCGAGGTAAAGACAATGATGATACTGACGATGCTGCCTCGCACCCTGCAGGTAGTATCAGCTCTGCCATCTCAGTCGTCGACTCCGACAGCCTTGGGCAAACCCGCTCATCCTCCTTTGGCCCCGTGCCCAGCCCACGTTACGCCAGCCTCGTCAACGCCCTCCACGCGCCCTACCCGCGCGGCGATTCCCGAATGCAAGCCATTGCTGCTCACCGACAGCAGCTTCCCAGTGCCGCCGTCGTGAAGGGCCAAGGTCTGTCTGTGGCTGCTCTGTGCGCGCTTCTTGATGGATCTTCTCTTTCTTCCGCTCTTGGCGCCACCCGTGACGATGTTTTGCCTACTCGCGACTTGTCTGGTGCTTCTTCAACCACCGTCTCCGCTGCCACTACTCTTGCTTCTGCCCTTGTTGGTACCCGTGGGGTTGATTCCAAGCGCTCTCGAGAGGTACGTCTTCTGCATCCTTCGTCCGTACGCGCCGTGGCTGACTTCACCGTAGACTTTTGAGCACGACAACCACGTCGACTACGACGCTGCCCGCTTCTTCAAGCGCTCTCGTCTCTTGTCTACTCCTCCTGGTCTGGACGACAACGCGTCCCACCCTCCCGCACTCTCTTTCTCTCGCTCTCCCTCCCCCGAGCTCGAGGAAGTTCAAACTCCGCCCATGGAGGTTATCGCCCTGCCGGACGTTCAGCCTGAGCGAGGCATCAAGCGTAGTGCTGATGACGTGAGTACTATCTTTTCTCGCTCTCGACTATTGCTGACATCAGCCCACAGTTCGACAATGACGTCGATATCGCTATGGAGCCCGAGCTCGAGCCCAAGAAGAAGGTCCAGCGGGTGAAGGAGCGTACCGCCGTGCCTCCTAGCCGCACCCTCAAGCGAACTACGGCGACTCTGTCGCTCGCTGCCCCTATCAACCGAGCCGCCGTCATCGCTGCTTCGGCTGCTACCGCCGCACCCACACCCATTGTGGCATCTTATGCTCCCAAGGCTTGTCCTTCTCTCCCCGAGTCGCGTAAGCTTCATCGCACTACTACAACTCTCGGGCAAGCCGTCCTCCGCCCCCTCCCCCTCCAGACGATCGACACGAACAGGCCTCCTCAGGCTTCTCGTCGAGCTCTTGAGCGCACCACCTCCGCTTTGTCGCTTGCCACCCCTTCAAAGCCGAGCTCTCAGTCGGCCAAGGCCAAGGCGCTGTGCAGGACACCTCGCCAGGCGTCGGCTGTACCCCGCAAGGTTCGACAGTCTCGTCCGCTCAAAAGCTGCCTCGAGCGGTATGCCCCTCCCGCTTACCCTCCCCCTGCGCTCCACTTCGGCAAGCCGGGGCAAACATGGCCGGCATTCACCTTCTTCTGCCCAGTCCCCCGGCGTCGCCCTACCCTCTCGGACGAGGAAGCTGCCGAAGCAAAGAGAGCTCGCAAAGCTCGCAGGGAACTCAAGGCCAGTAGGACCCGGAGGCGGAACCCGGAGACTGGGCTCGAAGAGTTTTTGCCTCGCCCAGTGCCTGGTGCCGAGCCGGAGCCTGTGCTAGAGAGCTTCAAGGACGTGGAGCCCTGGAGCGAGGGGCAGAGTGAGTTTGCGGCCCGGACGGCTGAGACTGCCGAGTTGGCGGCTATGGTGTAAGTCTTGTTGGTTTCTTCCCACTATACTGAGCGCTGACGAGGACCATAGGATGGAGACGTTGTCTCTTGACGATGTCATTGCCAATCTTGGCAAGCTGACGGTCGTCCCCAGCAAAAAGAAGGTGGTCACTTGGGGTGGTTGCCAGAACCGCTTCTTTTGATCGCCTCGATTCGCTGTAGCCAGCTTGCTTGCCCCATCTTGGACCTCGTCACCGTGAGTCTTCATCGTCTTCAGCAATGTCTCATCGCTGACTTTCAGCCATAGGACCTCAAAATCTCGTCATCATCATGCTCCCCGACGCCTATCGCCGACGCTGGCATTACTATTATGCCCCATCACCACCCCTCTCTTCCCGCGCAATATAAACGGCAAACACTGCGTCCTTCCTTCTCTCATATTCAGCCCAAGCTGACTCTACTGTTCTCGTAAGTGTTTCTCTCTTGGGGCGAGACGTAGCTGATGAAAAGTACCAGATACTAGCTCAAACTTTACCATCACTCAACGACGCCGACCCTCGACTATGACAATTTTCATTCACCCAACATCATCATTTGTCATCGGTCTCGGCCATCGCTGGTGCTTTCTTCTGTTGTGTATGTCTGCCCTATCCCCGAAGGGGCACCGCTGACTATAGCAAGCCTGTTGCCATCACTTCACCGTCTTGTAGTCCGCATCATCAACCCTCCCGCTGTTCTTCTCTCTCTCTTGTCATTCGTTGTGGCTGTTCTGTGGATCCACTCATTCATCGTCCGGCAACGTGGTCGTCGTCTCTCTCGGTGTCTTGTTGTCTCTTTCTCCCGGTAGTATCATAGGTACTTGTATCGTCGAATAGGTATTGTAGTACATACCCACCTTAGCACATAGACCATAGTTGATACCCTCATAGTCGGTAGTGTACATGGTTGATAGCTCTTGTAGTCCCATACATACGTACGCATATACCTTTGTAGATGTTTATAGCTTATAGCATTCGAGTAGCGATATATATAGAGTTGTACTGTTTATAGCAAGTAGTTGATGCAACCCTCGATAGTTCAGACTTGTCAATGTACAGTACGAGACTTGCAGACTGCAGGTGGCTGGATGCAACTTGCCCTGTCACGTCACAGACATCTGCCTACTGCGAAGCGATACCCAATGCGAAGCGTAAACAACATACATGAAGGGGCATATGGACATTTCGAGGGGTACAACCACATTAAACAGATACAATTCTGTATCATCTCTATCTCCAGACCATCAAGACTTCTCACCAACGCCGGGGTCTACGACATATGCAGCGCCAACCCTCCTTCCCTCTTCCCTCTCTCTTCCTCCTCCTCCATCTCCACCCCCCCTCCCTCATCCTCTCCCTGACCCATCTCCCGATCCCCAACAACCCCAACAACAACACTGATATCATCCTTCTTCCCTCCCACAAAATCAATCCCCTCTTCTATAGCAGCGCACATGAACGGCGTGGTGGTTGATGTTTGTTGGGATATCTGGCGGGCGCGGGTGCAGAGGGCAGAGGCTGCTGATTGGGGGGAGAAGGGGGTTGGCTGGGGTGTGGGTGTGGGGGAAGGGGAGGTGAATTGGGAGATGGTTTCGAGGATGTCTTCGTCAAACTACGTCCCATCCGTCCGTCAGTACCTTCAAGTCGCAATGGCAGAATAGATGGGGAAAGAGACGAACCATATTGTCCATAAGCCCATCACTCCCGACGACGACGATATCACCCTTCTTGACGGGTACGTCAAACCGCATAGCGTCCTTCATCGGTTCATCCCTACTATGCGTGCCGACCTATCCCTCTTATCAGTCTTCGTCCTTTTCTCATGCCCTTCGAAAGAAGGTGGGGGAGGGGGGAGGTAGGGAAAGGGAAGGGGATGGACTCACTTGATGAGGAAAGTTGAATGCGTGCTGCATCTCTTCGGTCCGGAACACCACCTTGTCACCTCTGATCAACAGCAGGCAGCAGTCGCCGAGGTTGGCTATGTGCAGGGTCGAGTTTTTGAGGAGCGCTATCAGGCATGTTGAGGACCCGTTGACACCCTACTCGACCATCAGCTCCCCTTCACAAAGGAAAATAGAGGGAAGAGTGGGAAAGAGGGGAGGTGATGAGGGGGACTTACTTCAGAGATGGCACACGATAAACACTTTTCATACCCCCTCTGCATAATCTCCACCGGGTCCAACGGCCTCCTCTCCCTCTCCTCCCCTACCCCCTCCTTCTCCCCTAGAGTCCCGTCCTTTCCCTTCCTCTCCTTCAAATACACTTCCGAACCTTCCGTCCACCCATCCACTTCCCTCTCACAGAAATGCGTCAACAACCGACTCCACCTCCCCGCATCCGCTCCCCCCCTCCCGCTCGCCGCCCAAGCACCAACACCATCCGCTATGCACATCCCGTCGACTCGGGTAAAGTAGGCGTCTTCGCCGACGGAGACGGAGGATGATTGGAGCTGCGCTGAGGTTGGGGAAGGTGTTGGGGGGAGGGGGAAGGAGCGTTGTCTTGGTGGGACTGGTGGGCGGGGTGGGGAAGAGGAGGAAGAAGGTTTAGGAGGGAGCCGTTCTTTAGGCGACCCCGAAGCGCCCAGATGAAAGACCAACGTCGCCCCATACGCCGCTGGCGGTACATCCTCCCCCGCCATCATCGGCGGTACATCCTTCCACCCTTTCCTCGTGCCAGACGAGTAGGACGCGCTGGTGGAGGAGCTGGAAGAGTGGGAGATGGGGTTGGAAGTGCGTGGTTTGAGGGATTGGTGGGTTGTGCGGGGGGAGGGGGCGCGGGGGATCATGTTTGTTGGTGGTGCTGAAGACGACGACGACGACGATGATGATGATGATGATGAGGAGGAGAGTTGTAATGCTTGAAGAAGGGCTTCGAGGCTTGCTTGGGGGGTGGAAGAGGTGTACACCCCCCGGTCTGGGAAGAGATACATCCCCTGACTCTGCGCGCCGTTCGAGCCAGAACTGCTTCCCAGCGGTAACGCTACCGTCGAGAGATACCTCGTCCCCCTCCCACTTCCACTCCCACTTGCACTACTCGCTGAGGACGCCGGGTGCAAGACGACAGAGGAGGTGAACATGGTCGACCTTGTGCGGGGAGTCGTCGGCGCGGAGGGTCGGTGACGGATTGCGCGCGCCGAATGGGAGTGGGAGTGGGAGTGGTGGTGGTGGGAAAGGACAATATCGCTTGAATCCCAGGACCAGCTGGGTACCAGCTCACCCATGCCCATGCCCATCCCGTTCCCTCCCCCGACCCCGACCCCGGCCCCAGAGCTGGAGGCAGAAGCAGACCGACCCCAGCCGACGTTATAAACCAAAGACGGCGTCCCATACCCATACCCACCCCCACCCCCACCCCCTCCTACTCCTCCTCCTCCCCCTCCACTCCCACTCCCACTCCCAAAAAGCCCAGGGCTCACACTGACATTCACATTCAAAGCAAGCACCCCCGAGGGGGAGGGGGAGAGGGAGAAGGACGGCGAGGGGGAGGGATGTTGGGCGGAAGAGAGGGTGCGGACGAGACCTTTGCCGAGGCCTGGTTTGGGTTTTGACATGGCGAGTCTGGCAGAGTACACCCCTTGGTGTTGGAAGAATGAAGAAAGAGAAGAAAGAGGAGAGGATGACGGATTCCGACTTGGGAGTGTTTTGGCGAAGCGGCAATCACCGCCGAGTCACTTTGCCACCGCGCTGCTTGCTTCGTATGTTGTATGTATCTTTCATTTGCATGGGGTTCATTGTCCGTTTGTAGTATAGTAAGAGTATTGTATGGCATAGTATGGCAGCAGCATAGTAAGGAAAAAGGGCATAATTAGGAAGCGAAAGCGAAAAGGGGAGGAGCGATCAAAGGGGAATCAGGTTTGTACACTACCCCCGAAATGCTTATCTCCCCCGAGACATCGAGGCTTGGGTATGAGTGGGGGAAAGAGGAGCGGTGAGGGTGGGAGATTAGAGCAAAAGACTCATCACCGCCAGCAACCCCAAACCGCCCATCATCATCGGCCCGACCACGAGTGCGCGGGGGCCCGCACCCGACGACGACGAGGAGGAGGAGGAGGAGGAGGAGGAGGAGGAGGAGGAGGAGGAGGAGGAAGAATTGGCTTTGAGGGCTGTTGGGGTGGTCGAAGCAGTGGCAGAAGCGGTAGCAGGCGCAGTGGAGAAGACTGTCGTAGTCGTCGCTTTGCCCGTCACAGTCGACGTCACACTAACCACCTTCTCCTCCCTCTTCTCCTCCCCCTCCCCCCCTGACTCTGAGCGCTTGACATTCCAAACGCCATTCCCACCCACAGACGAATAATACTGACACTCGGACGTCTCCGCCGGCGCATGCGCCGCAGGCGTCGTAGCGTCCCCTTGGTAGAAGGTCGTACCGTCGTACACGCCCGGGGCTTCGTCTGTGGGCGGGGCGAGGCAGGCGTCGAAGCCGTCGGAGGTGGAGCCGGGGATTGTAAAGTCGCAGCCGACTGGGTCATGGGAGGGTTAGCTTGAGAGAGAGGGGGGATGAGAAAGACGGAGGGGGAAGGGGAAGGGGGAGGGGACGTACGGAGGTCGTAGATGTGTTGGCAGTATGAAGCAGCATCTATCGCTTTTCGTCAGTTCCCCTTCTTGCCTTCTTGGGCTTTTTCGCTCTCAGCCAGCGTTTGACTTACTATCGCCATCCTGACAAGCTCGAATACAGAATTCATCTACCCATCAACATTAGCCTTTGACCCTAGATCGAAGAGAAAAGAAGGGAAAGTATGAGGCTTACCGGAAGACATGAAGCTAGTCCACTCATGCGTCTGTTCGTAAGAACCAGAGAAGGCGTTTGTAAACACGAGCCCGCCTTGGGGGTTGCCGAGGCCGGTCCAGGCTGTTGTTTGTCAGTACAGCTGCATACAAGAGACGTGGGAGGTCGGTGGCGCTTACAGTGAGGCTACGAAAACGTCAGCACAAAAGAAGAAGAGAGGGAAGGGAGAGGGGACGTACGTCAAGTTCACCCCCCTCATCGCCGTCTGCGATCAACAGCTTCGTCAACTACCACCCCCCATTAGCTTCTTGCACCCCAACACTTTGAACTCGAAGGGATGGACGCACGTCGCCTTTACCAGTAACCTGGACATACGAGACTTTGTCGCTCTGCACTTTAACAAAGTGCGCCCCGGTCAGAGTTCCTTCGGGTATGAGCCTGGTCCCGTAGCCTGATTTGAGGCAGTACCTACCCCCCATCCCCATTAGCCCCTCCCCTCCAAGAAAAAGGCATAAGAGAATGAAGGTGGCTTACGAGACAACGATCTCCTCCACATCCCCAATCGTACTGCCCGCCTCGGGCGGCCCCCAAAGACAGAAATCGTCCACCCCATTCACATACACATTCTGGCATTTACTGTCTTGCGCGGAACCGTCCCCGCAGGCGTTTGTGCCGTACTGGCCTTCTTCGGAACTATCGGGGAGGGAGCCGGGGGAGTAGGTGGCTGTGTATTGGGCGAGAGCGCTGGGCAGGAGGGGCAGGAGGGGGAGGAGGGAGGCGATGGCGGTGAGCATGGTGAAAGAGTGTGGGTGTAAATGAGCGACTGGGGTGGGTATATAAGTAAAATATAAACGTGGAGAGAGGGAGGAAATAACGAGGATGATGCAGTGTAAATACCGGCTTCTCGATCAGACGGAGCCAAATCAACGGGACAAACAACAGACAGGATGACGCTAGGAACGAGGCTAGGCAGACGCTGGTAGCAATCTTATCGCTTGCGCTTTCTTGGCGGCACAGCATGCATCCATCGGAACGAGGGGATGCATGGGGATCACTCGGCCATGCTGCGTGTATGGGAGAGTGTAAGAGAGGGGAGACTGCCTTACAGATCACCGGCAGGACGGGCAGATCTCGGCGCTCGGATGCCCGCCGTGCCGAAAGCAAGCCGAAACCATCCTAAGAAGACAGAAGTCAAAGAATACGAGCTATCAAGACCTACAACTACTCGCTATAAACAGTGCAACACTATGGGTATATATCGCTACTCGAATGTTCTCGCCACGTTGACAAGAGTGCAGGAAACCGATAGAGAGGGGCAACCCCGAGGAAAGGGTGGGGGTAACGATTCAAGACGTTGATGGCGTACAAGCTTGCTGCCATCAGCCACTGCCTTCTTCAAAGAGGTAAAAGGGAACGTACACAGGAGAACACTGCGCGACGAAGACGTGCCATGAGTTATGCCGACAATCGATGCTGGAAAGTGACGTTGGACGAAAGGGAAAAGTGGTTGGGGGTGTTGAGGGAAAATGGCAAGATGGTGACGACAGGACGGACAGCTGGGAAACTAGTACTTTCGTCAGCCACTCCTTCGCACCAGGCAGAAGAACACTTACGAAAGAGACGGTCAGCTCGAGATGCATGTATCTTGAAGAGGAAGGACGTGGTTGTCGTTTGCAGAGGAGAGGCGGCGTCGTATGGTCCAGCGTCGCGTTCCTGGTGATATCTGTTGGACATGAAGGATTATCTGATACCATGTCAGAGATAGTACGATACGAGTGCGCAAGATTGGACAACACTCACCTCGTCAAAGAAGCCGAGGCGCGTTTCACAACCTCCCCAACCCACAACATTCTTGCAGATAGGCTGGACGGACAACTTGGTCATAATTTCAGTCACGTCGTCGAGAGAAATCTCTCCCATGCTACAATACCCATCAGCATCTTGAAGTGACGTTTGCGAAGAGGACGACTTACACCAGACGAGTAGCCTCATCATTCCAGGGCGTCATCTTCTTGAAAGAACTTTTTCCCTCGCTCCAGGGCTCCATCTCCCTCCCCCTGCTCTTCACTTCAACAAGCCGGGGCAAACATGGCCTGGTTTTACATTTTTCTGCCATATCCCCCGGTCTCGCCCAAGGCACTCGGCGTGGCAAAAACTCTTCGAGCCCAGTCTCCGGGTTCCGCCTCCGGGTCCTACTGGCCTTGAGATCCCTACGGGCTTTGCGAGCTCTCTTAGCTTCGGCAGCCTCCTCGTCCGAGAGTGTGGGGCGAGACCGGGGGATAGGGCAGAAGAATGTGAAACCAGGCCATGTGTGCCCCGGCCTGTTGAAGAGGAGAGCAGGAAGGGGCATGGCGGGAGGAGCATACCGCGCGAGGCAACTTTTAAGCTGACGAGGCCTTGGAACCTGTCGAGGAGTGGGGGTCGCGAGCGACGAAGCGGAGGTGGTGCGCTGAAGAGCTCGACGAGAAGGCCGAGGAGGCCTGTTCATGTCGATCGTCTGAAGGAGGGGGGGGGGGGAGGACGGCTTGCCCGAGAATGGTAGTCGCGCGCTTGAGCATTCGCGACTGGGGGAGATGAGGACAAGGCTTGGGAGCATAAGATGCCACAAAGGGCGCTGGGGCGAAGGTGGGAGCCGAAGCGGCGATGGCGGGTCGGTCGATAGTAGTAGAGTAGGCAGAGGGCGACAGAGTCGTGGTAGTGCGCTTGATAGCTCGGCTGGGAAGCACAGCGGTACGCTCCGTGACCCGAAGGACCTTGGGCTCCGGCGAAGACTCCATGTTGATATCAAAGTCACCGTAAAGCTGCGGGCTATTGTCAGCAACGCTCGAGAGCAAGACGAGATGATACTCACGTCATCAGCACTACGCTTGACGGCTCGCTCAGGCTGGACGTCGGGAAGGGCGATAGTGTCGATGGGAGGAGTAGGGATGTCCTCGAGCTCGGGGGAAGGCGAGCGAGAAGCAGAAGCAGAGGGAGGGAGGGTAGGACGCGTTGTCGTCGAGATCGGGAGGAGAGAAGAGACGAGAGCGCTTGAAGAATCGAGCGGCGTCGTAGTCGACGAGATTGTCGCGTTCGAATGCCTAGAGTGGAGTCAGCCAGGGCTCGTACGGACGAGGGATGCAGAAGACGTACCTCTCGAGAGCGCTTGAAATGAACTCGATGGGTGCCACCAGCGGCGCCAGTAGCAGTAGCAGCGGAGAACGTGGCAAAAGAAGCATCAGACAAGTGGCGAATGGGAAAGACCATGTCAAGAGTGGCGCCAAGAGCGGAAGGAGAAGATCCAGCCAGAAGAGTGCACAAAGCAGCCACAGACGGTCCTTGGCCCTTCACGACGGCGGCACTGGGGAGCGGCTGTCGATGAGTAGCAGTACCTTGCGCTCACGAAACGCCGCGATGGTAGGGCGCGTGGAGGGCGTTGACGAGGGCATCGTATCGCTCACGCGGCACAGGCCAAAGGAAGAGGAGAGGCGGGTCTGCCCGTCGACGACAGAGATGGCAGAACTGATACTACCTGCAGGGTGCGAGGCAGCATCGTCAGCATCATCAGTGTCTTTACCTTGGCCAAGGGCAGCAGGGGAGAGAGAATGGTCGGGGGCAGCGAGGCCGGCGAGGGTGTCGATGGTACCGAAGAGCATTGTGTTGTGTATAACAAGTGTGCTTTGTGGTATGGGAAGGGGAAGGTGAGATAAAAGAAAAAGAGAGATGGGGATGGGAATTGGCGGGGTATATATAGTACAATATAGCGGGACGGGATCAGATGTCGGTTGACTGGACTTTTGATGGGAACGATGGCTCGTGCACCGCCCCGGACCTGATGGTCATCCCCACCAGGTGTGTCGTCAGCCACACACGGGGGTTTTGTTTGTTTGTATGCATCCAGAGAGCACGGGGAGGGGTGCTCAGTGGATGACATAGGATGTATGCGTGCTTGTGGGACACATGAGGGAAGCATGCATAGGGCGTCAAGAGAGCAATGCTGAATGTGGCGGACGTAAACAGAGCGCGACGCGCTGGTCGGTGGCACTTTATCTCGGCGCCCTCGCCGTTCCCTGCAGCACTGACGAGTCTTACGCTTCGCATTGGGTATCGCTTCGCAGTAGGCAGATGTCTGTGACGGGGCAAGTTGCATCCAGCCGCCTGCAGTCTGCAAGTCTCGTACTGTACATTGACAAGTCGGAACTATCGAGTTTGCATCTTCAACTTGCTATAAACAGTACAACACTATGAGTATATATCGCTACTCGAATGCTATCAGCTATAAACATCTACAAAGGTATATGGGTACGTATCTATGGGACTACAAGAGCTATCAACCATGTACACTACCGACTATGAGGGTATCAACTACGGTCTATGTGCTATGGTGGGTATATACTACAATGCCTATTCGACGATACAAGTACCTATGATACTATCTGGAGAAAGAGACAACAAGACACCGAGAGAGACGACGGCCACGTTGCCGGACGATGAATGAGTGGAACCACAGAACAGCCACAACGAATGACAAGAGAGAGAGAGAAGAACAGCGGGAGGGTTGATGATGCGGACTACAAGACGGGGAAGTGATGTCAACAGGCTTTCTATCGTCAGCGGTGCCCCTTCGGGGATAGGGCAGACATACACAACAGAAGAAAGCACCAGCGATGGCCGAGACCGATGACAAATGATGATGTTGGATGAATGAAAATTGTCGAGGGTCGGCGTCGTTGAGTAATGGCAAAGTTTGAGCTAGAATCTGGTACTTTCCATCAGCTACGTCTCGCCCCAAGAGAGAAACACTTACGAGAACAGTAGAGTCAGCTTGGGCCACATATGAGATAAGAAGGACGCAATGTTTGCCGTTCGTGTTGCGTGGGAAGAGAGGGGTGGTGATGGGGCATAATAGTAATGCCAGCGTCGGCGATAGGCGTCGAGGAGCATGATGATGACGGAATTTTGAGGTCCTATGGCTGAAAGTCAGCAATGATACATTGCTGAAGACGATAAAGACTCACGGCAAGATGGGGCAAGCAAGCTGGCTACAGCGAATCGAGGCGATCAAAAGAAGCGGTTTTGGCAACCACCCCAAGTGACCACCTTCTTTTTGCTGGGGACGACCGTTAACTTGCTGAGATTGGCGATGACATCGTCAAGAGACAACGTCTCCATCCTATGGTCCTCGTCAGCGCTCAGTATAGTGGGAAGAAACCAACAAGACTTACACCATAGCCGCCAACTCGGCAGTCTCAGCCGTTCGGGACGCAAACTCACTCTGCCCCTCGCTCCAGGGCTCCACGTCCTTGAACCTCTCCAGCACAGGCTCGGGTTCGGCACCAGGCACTGGGCAAGGCAAAAACTCTTCGAGCCCAGTCTCCGGGTTCCACCTCCGGGTCCTACTGGCCTTGAGATCCCTACGGGCTTTGCGAGCTCTGTAAGCTTCGCGAGCTTCCTCTTTGGAGAGGGTAGGGCGACGCCGGGGGACAGGACAGAAGAATTCGAAACCAGGCCATGTCTGCCCCGGCTTGCCGAAGTGGAGAGCAGGGGGCGGGCGGGCGGGAGGGGCATACCGCTCGAGGCAGCTTCTGAGTGGACCAGACTCTGCAAGCTTGCGGGGTATAGCCGACGCCTGGTGAGGTGTCTTGCACAGCGCCTTGGCCTTGGCCGACTGCGAGCTCGGCTTCGAAGGGGTGGCAAGCGACAGAGCGGAGGCAGTCCGCGGGAGGGTTCGACGAGAAGGCTTGGGGGGCCTGTTCATGTCGATGGGTTGAAGCGGGAGGGGGCGGAGTGCGGCTTGCCCGAGGGTGGTAGTCGCGCGCTTGAGCATGCGCGACTGGGGGAGAGTAGGACAAACCTTGGGAGCAGACGAGGTCCCAAAGGGCTCCGGGGTGATGGTAGGTGCCGACGCAGCGATGGCCGGTTGGTTGATGGAAGTAGGGGGGGCAGCGAGCGACAGAGTCGTCGTAGTGCGCTTGAGAGCGCGGCTAGGAGGTACGGCGGTACGCTCCTTCACCCGCTGGACCTTCTTCTTGGGCTTGGGCTCGGCCTTCATAGCGATATCGACGTCATTGTCGAACTGTGGGCTATTGTCAGCAACAATCGAGAGCGAGAAGAGATAGTACTCACGTCTTCAGCACTACGCTTGATGCCCCGCTCAGGCTGAACGTCGGGCAGGGCGATAACCTCCATGGGCGGAGTTTGAACTTCCTCGAGCTCGGGGGAGGGAGAGCGAGAGAAAGAGAGGGCGGGAGGGTGGGACGCGTTGTCGTCGAGAACGGGAGGAGTAGACAAGAGACGGGATCGCTTGAAGAATCGAGCGGCGTCGTAGTCGACGAGATTGTCGCGTTCGAATGCCTAGAGTGGAGTCAGCCAGGGCTCTCACAGACGAAAGATGCAGAAGACGTACCTCTCGAGAGCGCTTGGAAGGATCCTCACGGGTGCCAACAAGGGCAGAAGCAAGAGTAGTGGCAGCGGAGACGGTGGTTGAAGAAGCACCAGACAAGTCGCGAGTAGGCAAAACATCGTCACGGGTGGCGCCAAGAGCGGAAGAAAGAGAAGATCCATCAAGAAGCGCGCACAACGCAGCCACAGACAGACCTTGACCCTGGATGACGGCAGCACTGGAGAGCTGCTCTCGATGAGCAACAATCGCTTGCACTCGCGAATCGCCGCGCGGGTAGGGCGCGTGGAGGGCGTTCACGAGGGCATCGTATCGCGCACGCGGCACGGGGCCACAGGGGGATGAGCGGGTCTGCCCAAGGCTGTCGGAGTCGACGACAGAGATGGCAGAGCTGATACTACCTGCAGGGTGCGAGGCAGCATCGTCAGTATCACCAGTGTCTTTACCTCGGCCAAGGGCAGCAGGGGAGAGAGAGTGGTCGGGGGCAGCGAGGCCGGCGTGGGTGTCGATGGTACCGAAGAGCATTGTGTTGTGTATAACAAGTGTGCTTTGTGGTATGGGAAGGGGAGGGTGAGATAGAAGAAAAAGAGAGAGGGGGATGGGAATTGGCGGGGTATATATAGTATAATATAGCGGGGCGGGATCAGATGTCGGTTGACTGGACTTTTGATGGGAATGATGGCTCGTGCACCGCCCCGGACCTGATGGTCATCCCCACCAGGTGTGTCGTCAGCCACACACGGGGGTTTTGTTTGTTTGTATGCATCCAGAGAGCACGGGGAGAGGTGCTCAGTGGATGGCATATTGCATGTCTATGCTTGTGGGACACAGAGGGAGGCATGCATAGGGCGTCAAGAGAGAAATGCTGAGTGTGGCGGACGTAAACAGAGCGCGACGCGCCGGTTGGTGGCACTTTATCTCGGCGCCCTCGCCGCTAGTCCCTGCAGGAGAGCTGACGCGTCAACACTTCATTTCAGACGTTTCATGTTGATAACGACGCGCTGTTGATACTGGTGTCTCGTGCTCGATATACATGCAGGCTGGAATCTCTTTGTAGCGAAGCATTACGTCGTCCGCCGAGCAGACCACGCCGTTGAATGGTGGGCTGAGTAGAAGACAAAAGTTGCTTGACGTGGTGCGAAAGGAGTCCCAGTCATGGGAGGTACTATGGAAGCTAGCGTGCTACATGGGTATATGAAGGGCATTCTCATCCCCCTGTCCCACGTAGCAAATCCCGGAAGTGGCACTGGCGCTGAGTTGTGTGGATGGTTCAAGGACGCGCGGTGTACACATTCAATTCATGTCATATTGTTCTACTCTTTCCATGCGATAATACCGAAAATCTCTTTTCTCCTCTTTCAAACCCTTTTCCAGTCGTCGTGACAAGTCATCCCTCATCCCCCCTTCTTTCCCTCATCCACTTCCCTCATCCACTTCCCTCATGATCCACAAGCCACTTATCCACCAAGTACACATCGGCGGGGTCTCTTGGCCCGAGGTTGAGGATGTTAAGGGTTCTGTGCTGCCAGGAATTCTCGGCTTCGGTCTGTTTGAAAGCAATCCTGATGATGATGGCCCCGCTGGGAGCTGCATGGTGGAAGAGCTCCTCCATGTAGCTCCCGGTGACACCATCATCATCAGGGTCGCATTCAGACAGACCGAAGCGCAGAAATCCTGGCAGCACAGAACCCGTAACATCCGCAACCTCGGGCAAAGAGACCCCGCCCATGTGTACCACCTCCGTCGCCCTCACGCTGCCGTTGGGCTGTGTCGAAAAACTCGACCAAGAGTATGCATCTTGGCTCCAGAACTATTCATTCACTTTACACTCGGCAACGTATACACCTCTCAGCCCAGAGGCAAAAGCAAAAGCAGAAGAACGAGTGGAGGGCAAAAATGCAAAAAGAAAGCCTCCGGCGGGGCTCGAACCCGCAACCGCACGATTAACTGATGGCCCGTAACCGGTTCAAGCAGACTCGATAAGAGTCGTGCGCGCTACCGATTGCGCCACGGGGGCTTCATGCTTTCGGATTGTAGAGCATGTACAGGATCGGCCACACGCGAGTGAAGGAAAAAACGTTTGTTTTTGCCATGTCCCACAAGCACGTCATTCAGAGCTGCTGTAATGGAGGCCATCTCGTTCGCTCATTCATTCTCATCCCATCTACTTTATATACCACCTTCTCCTCTCTCTTCCACTACATCCACGCAAAAATCAGCAGTGCAGCAATGAAGGCTTACATCTACGACGACATCCCGTGAGTCTCTCGGTCCCCCGATTTTTCATGTCCAAAATCCGCGGACTCGTGTCTCACCTTTTCCTTCCACGCAGAGGCGACCAACGTCTTCCCCATGATACCGGCAAATACCTTTCAGAAGAGATTCTTGCCAAGCTGGGGGTGACCTACAAATTTATCCCCATCGATGAGCAAGAGCAGTGGAAGAACAGTATCGATGTCTTTGCGAAGGAGAGGGGTTATAAGAACGTGAGTCCCATCACATTCTGGCTGCCTCTCGCATGATGCCCTATTCGAGAAGGGGCTTGATGCTGATATACGTTGGAATGCAGAGGGACCAAATTACCGTCACACCAGCAGGCCTCGGCGAGTCATACGAAACCAAGATCAAATCATTCTTCGACGAGTAAGCTCTTCCTTCCCCTCCCCACCCATCAGCCAAATACCATATACTGACACTTGTATGTAGGCACCTCCACGAAGATGAAGAGATCCGGTACATCCTTGCTGGGTCGGGCTACTTTGATATCCGAGGCGCTGGTGAATTCCACGATGAGCAGTGGATCAGGATCGGGCTGGAAGCTGGGGACTTGATCGTTCTTCCTCCTGGGTACGTCCCTCCTTCCCCCCCCTCTCCCTTTACCTCATTCCCTCTTTCCCTCACAATCACCTCCATCTTTATCTACCTCTCTACTGTTCTTAGAAAGACCCACGTGCTGACACACTATGACCAGTATCTACCACCGCTTCACCGTCGACTCCAACGACACCATCACCGCCATGCGTCTCTTCCAAGACGAACCCAAATGGACACCGTACTCTCGTCAACAGGGCGGTACCGATGATCTGGGGAGCAGGTCGTTGTACCTTGAGAGCGTTACGAAGGGGAGTGGGGTGGCGGCTTGAGGGTTGAGGGTTGAATGGGGAGATGGCAGTTGGAGCTTGTATCAGTATGCAATGGGTGCTTTACCTAGCGTCGCTTGTGAGAGGCTGGTATGCCAGGCTGATGGGCGGATACCTTGACGGTACGCTGAGCTGCGGGTTCGAACGCTTGATCGTTCGTGAGCTGGGCATACCACGTTCGGGCGGGGTTGACAATTCAAGAGTGTCATAGTATTCTTAGAGTTTCGACGGATTATTACAAGAGCGAAACCGGCGAAGGTACACCCGAGGATTGACGTAGGTGCTGGCTCAGCCCAAAGTCTGACTGATATGTGATTCCAAAGATGAATAGCTGGGCCACAAGGGTATGCTTGCGACCGAATGAGGAGGCCTAACTTTCGCGAGTGAAACCTCCTTGGAACCCATACATTTCAATTGATATAGTACTCTTTCTGGACCGCACGGTAAGGTAACGTTGATCCATGACCCATCATCAGCGACATGTACAGGCCTACATAGCTCCCGTCTGAGCCACAAGCAGCCAAAACATGAAAGCCCCCGTGGCGCAATCGGTAGCGCGCACGACTCTTATCGAGTCTGCTTGAACCGGTTACGGGCCATCAGTTAATCGTGCGGTTGCGGGTTCGAGCCCCGCCGGAGGCTTCTCTTTTTGCTCCTCTTTTGACTTTTTGGACGCTCCTGTTGAGATGCTATGCATTCGGATGCATGAGGTGCGAAAAATGAATTGAAAGTCGTTGAAAAGTTGGCGCTCGGGCCAGAAAATTTTACGAGCTCGGGATTTGGCGGCGCGGAAGGCCGAGCAAGCCTATTAAGCTTTCCCCCGCCATGCGTGTTTCCAGTCCCAGTCCCCCGTTATCTCACTGGTATTCCATGTGAACGACGGGAGCACCACATGATATGATCAAGGCAAAGACAACTACTGGGGTATACGAAAAGATGGCAAAGAAAGGGCATAGTATGGATACATTTCATTCCCGTACACACAAGTGTTACAACCATCACCTCTGTCCCGTTACGGCTCCGCACTCAAGCTGGGCTTTCCTTGAACCCTTCTATGCTTCACATCAGGGAGGCGTAACATGAGAAGAAGAAGACGGCTCACCGGTCTATAAGAGCTCACGGGCCCGCTCCAAAGACTCGATAAGCCGCTCCCTGCCCTCAGCGATTAACTCTTCCATGGAAGCCCTAATACTCTGCGTTTATGCTGGGTCGTCAAAGAGGGCCATGAATGCCACTGCTTCTTCCAGATAGAATGGATTGCGTTCATCATACCGGTCCAATGCCTCTTCGTATGCCCGGCGGTAGCGTAGTAGTTTCTCCTCCTAGTTCTGTTCGTGGGAAGGTGATGAGGAGGTAGGTTGGCCGGCAGCGTCTGAGAGTCATCTGGGCGACAGAATGGGAGATAGCGTCGGCAGACATTGTAGCTGACATGCAGGTAGTGAACAAGTAGAGGCAATGGGATCAAGATTCGCCACCGTCTAATTTCCGCCCTGTTTCCGCTTTTCTATCTTGTCTTTATTCTTCTTCCCGCAACACCTTATCCGACGATACCTTATTGCTGTGCTTCACATCCGCTGAGCCTCAGGCATATAAACCCCGCCACTCAGCACAATGCCCTTCTCCATCTCATCTCATCCCCACCGCCACCGTTCGACGCGTAAACACCCCAAACACACCTGTCACCCAAACACACACCATGGTCCGCCAGCGTAGCCACTCCATCTGCCTCGACGTCCACCCTATCCTCGACGCCCCCGATGCTCCCCTCGCTATCGATTCTATTCCACTCACCATCGCCGACCTCACGTTCCCGTCTGTTGAGCCTCTCATGAAGAGTCTCCGCCGAAGCGACAGTACTGGTAGCCAGGCTACCATCAAGCCGACCCCAAAGCAGAGACAGGCGTGGGAGATGATGATGTTGAGGCAGAAGGAGACGGAGACGGAGGCGACTCCGAAGGCTGAGAGGAAGGAGTTTGATTTCGCCCCTGTCGAGACACCAGCCGAGAAGGAGGCCAGTCCGTCTGTCAAGTGGCCCGCCGATTCGGTGCTCATCAACCTTTCCGACGATGCTTCCTACGACCAGTAAGTCTCATCCCTTACATTATATCGCTTATTGGGCTAACATTCTCAAGCGTACCCGATGTGAAGGAGTACCTCCGCCTGGTCGGCTTCACAATCATGCAAGCCACTTTCACCAACATCGCTACAATCGACCCGGAGAGGCGTTTCGACATCTCGGCCCTCACTGGAGACGAAGTGGTCCAGATCGGGCGGGAAACGCTCGCCAATGCTCAGCGCCGAGGGGAAGGGTAAGCCTCTTTGTGTCCTGCAGGAAGAGCAAGGCTGACAATAGACATAGCATTTTCGCAGCCTATCCCAAAGTTTCCGATATCTCCATCCCCACCAACTTCCCTCCTTGGGCCGCGCTGCTCCGACGCAACCTCCACTCCATCGCCGAAGCCGTCCGCCCCAAATTCGAGGAGAAAGACGAAGCATTCGCTCCCATCTCCGGCCGCTGCGCCCTTGGCCGTAAGAAGGTTCGAAGTCTGCAGAAGAAACGGGTGGTCAGCGGGGAAGACGGGGCGAGGTGGAGCATGGGTGGAAAATTGGATAGGGATGTTCTTTTGAGGCCTGGGGAAGATGGGCCTTGTGAACGTATGATCAAGGCAAGTGCTTTGCCTTTTGACATCGGTGGTGGCTGATGAGAGCGCAGACCAATATCCGCGTACCGATCCCTTCTTCTCTCTCTCACCTCGAACCCGGGTCATCGGAATACCGCCGCCTGATCGCTACCCTGTACAGGATCGACGCGCACCCCGCGGCACTCGCCTTGCGCCATCGTACGAGTGTACTCAAAGTATTGGTCAAGCGCAAAACCCTTCTTCTCGATAGGGGATTTGACGTCAGCTTCACGTTCGATTATCGCAAGGCTTATTTCCCCAGGGATGGTGAGGAGAAAGAGAAAGAGGACTTTAAGGTGGATCACGATTGGAGCGAGTACTTGGAGAATATACCAATTGTGGGGGACTGGAGTCAGGCGGTGGAGATGCGATGTGCGCAGAAGGATGGGAGGTATGAGGCTTGGGAGAAAATGAGGAGGGAGACGCTTTCCTCTCGTTAGGAACATAGAAACGACTTTGCTGGTACATGTATTCTGTATACACATATCTTGGGAGCGAGTCAGTACGTCGGTCCGTGGAAGAGTTGGTCTCGTTCCGAGGACCGCATTCCCTCCACCATATGGCAGGACATTGGGTAGAGTAGATGTCGGTCTTGAAGGTTGTACATGTGATACACTCTGCAGCACCACGAGCTCTGATGGGCCACTCAGCTCATTCTCATTTCCGATACATGTTCGATGATACTACAACAATATACACAACAATCGCTTCTTCTTTCCCGCTTGGGCTCACACCAACTATGATCCGCGACGAAGCCACGACGATTATCGACGTCTGATCTCTCCACTAACCCGCTTCCAGTACAACCCATCTCTCTGACCTCCATGCCCCCCAACAGTGTCCAGATCTCTACAGCTCCGGCGGGGCCACACCGCCTCACTGCAACAGAAGACAGAAGGACCCACAGTATGATCATGGAGCATCTGAACTGCCTATGCCGCCCGGGTGTCTTGCCCCGCGACACACTCAGGACCTTGTCTGCCTATCCCTTGGTGTTTATCCCCATAGTTCGGCAACATCTCTACTCGTCCCTCGCCGTCTCGGGCAATCCCGCCCTAGACGTCGCCCTCCCCGCTCGGCGCAATACCCACATGTTCAGCATTCAGCCACCGATCTCTTCTGGCTACCCCGACTTTCTCGCGGCGTCCATTGGAGTGAGGTTCGATGTTGCGTCGCGGCCATGGATGCGGCTTTGGAGCGAGCTTCGGAGGTTGGAAGATTCAGGCGAAGCGGTGAACAGGGGGTGTTGTTATGTCAGCCGCCGGGAGAATCGGTCTGCGACGTGACTGCGCGGGTTTCGTCAGTTTGGGCAACTTGGAGCATCGGATGACGTTGCTTACCCCCTTGACAGCTCTCGGAAAAGCCAAAGCACCTCCCAAAATCCTCAGGAGCCGGTAGTCATCTCCTCCCGCAGTCTCCTCCAATCTGACAATGACTGAATCTGGTGGGTTCTTGTCAGGGAGAAACACATCATACCGAAACGTCGAGCTCGGGGTAGGCAGAAGAGATCGGTGGCTGGATGCTGAACATGTGGGTATTGCGCCGAGCGGGGAGGGCGACGTCCAGGGCGGGATTGCCCGAGACAATGAGGGACGAGTAGAGATGTTGCCGAACTATGGGGATAAACTCCAAGGAATAGGCAGACAAGGTCCTGAGTGTGTCGCGGGGCAAGAGACCCTGGCGGCATAGGCAGCTCAGATGCTCCATGATCATACTGTGGGTCCTTCTGTCTTCTGTTGAAGTGGGGCGGTGTGGCCCCGCCGGAGCTGTAGAGATCTGGACACTGTTGGGGGGCATGGAGGTCATAGAGATGGGTTGTACTGGGAATGGATTGGGGGAGAGATCAGACGTCGATAATCTTCGTGGCTTCGTTGAGCGATTGTTGTATATATTGTTGTAGTATCACCGAACATGTATCGGAAAGGAGATTGAGCTGAGTGGCCCATGGGAGCTCGTGGTGCTGCAGAGTCTATGGGTGCGGCTTTGGAGCGAGCTTCGGAGGTTGGATGATTCAGACGAAGTGGTGAACAGCGGGTGTTGTTGTGTCAGCCACCGGGAGAATCGGTCTGCGACGTGACTGCGCGGGTTTCGTCAGTTTGGAAACTTGGAGCATGGGATGACGTTGCCTACCTCCTTGACAGCTCTCGGAAAAAAGCCAAAGCACCACCCAAAATCCTCAGGAGCCGGTAGACATCTCCCGCAGTCTCGTCTCCTCCAATCTGACAATGACTGAATCTGGTGGGTTTCTGTCAGAGAGAAACACATCATGCCGAAACGTCGAGCTCGGGGTAGGCAGAAGAGGCTGGTGGCTGTATGCTGGACGCGTGGGTATTGCGCCGAGCGGGGAGGGCGACGTCCAGGGCGGGATTGCCCGAGACGACGAGGGAGGAGTACAGATGTTGCTGAACTAGGGGATAAACACCAAAGAATAAGTAGATAGTGTTTTTAGCGTGTCGCGAGGCAAAAGACCCTCGCGGCATACGTCGTACAGAAGCTCCATGATAGTACTGTGGACTCTTCTGTCTTCGGTCGAAGTGGGGCGGTGTGGCCCCGCCGGAGCTGAAGAGAGCTGGACACTGTTGGGGGGCATGGAGGTCTTAGAGATAAGCTGTATTGGAGCGGGATAGGGGAGAGATCAGACGTCGATAATCGTCGTGGCTTCGTTGGGGATCATAGTTGGTGTGAGATATGAATATGCACCATGGGCGTCTGACCTGACGACGGCACTGACGAGAGGCCAGTCGCGTGCGTCTTCGGCGGCTGTCCCCGCTAGCCCTAGGCACTACTTATTCACACATCCCGCCTCTTCTTCATGAACAGTCACCATCATGTCTGTCGACACCGTATCTCACGCACTCGCTCACATAACCCTCTCCGAAGCCAAGGGAACCACACCCGCGTCCTGTACCACGAGCCACCAGAAGGACCACATGCAAGCCTACGACGAAGTATGCAAGAAGATATTAGACGAATATGACGAAGAGAGCCGTCGGGAATTTGAGGAAGATCTGGAGATTGTGAAAAGATATGGCGATCTGAAGGAAGTAGAGAGGATGAAGCAGACCGCAGTGGAGCAGATCGCTGAGGACAGGGCGGAGCTCGTTGAGTCTCTGGAACAAGGCCGTCTCTATTTTTTACGCACCGGTGAGTTCCCTTATTTTGTCCAATTGAAGATGACTCTCTGATATCAGGTACTAGAAACTTGAAAGCACAGTGAGGTGGCGAAACGGAGGCGATTGTCAACGAAAGCAGCAGTGGAACAGAGCCGATTGTTGTAGAAACTGTGTATATGCAAGAATGTGTATTAGGCAAAGTCACATCGCAATCGAAGCTTGAATGAAGTATAGAGTTCTGAAAGTACGGTAGCCTTCCACTCACTAACCTGTCATTGGGAGTTGACGGTCTTCTTGAGCTGAGCTGAGACACACCTGCGTCGCGTTTCAAAAGCGGGTAGCGGCTACTCCTATTTATTCACACACTTCCCATTCTTTTCTTCATCCGCACACTCTCCATCATGTCTGTCGACACCGTATCCCATGCACTAGCCCACACAACCCTCTCCGATGCCAGAGGACCCTCACCGGTTTCCCGCACTACGAGCCACGAGAAGGACCAACGCATGCAAGCCTACGACGAAGCAATCAAGAAGGCCATAGACGAGTATGACGAAGAGAAACGTCTGGATCTCGAGGAAGATCTGGAGATGTTGAAAGAAGATGGTAACAATTTGAAGGAAATAGAGAGGATAAAGCAGGCCGCAGAGGAGCAGATTGCTGAGGCCAGGGCGGAGTTCGTTGAGAATCTGGAACAAGGCCGTCTTTACCTTTTACGCACCGGTGAGTCCCCTTATTTGGTCCATTCGAAGATGACTCTCTGATATCAGGTACTAGAACCATGGAAAGAACAGTGATGTGGCGATAGCAACGGAACGGAGGCGATTGTCAACGAAAGCAGCAGCGGAACAGAGCCGATTGTTGTAAAAACTGTGTATATGCAAGAATGTGTATCAGGCAAAGTCTCATCGCGATCGAAGCTTGAATGAAGTATAGAGTTCTGAGAGTACGGTAGCCTTCCACTCACTAACCTGTCATTGGGAGTTGACGGCCTTCTTGAGCTGAGCTGAGACACACCTGCGTCGCGTTTCAAAAGCGCCGTCCAGACTTGAGGAGTAACGACCACAGCCAAAGTGAGATACACAGCTACTGTCTTTGAGGGTCTCGATGCGCTACACTCTGAAAGGCTTTACCTGAGTGCCCATCAAACTCTCGAAGAAGGTTGGAGGAAAGTGACCAACTGCGGCGGCTTCAGGGCTTGGCTCAAGGTGCATCAACCTCGACCCGCAGGAGATCCCGACCCCTAGGGTGGATCTTGGTCCCTCGTACCATTCTGACCACAGAGGACGCATAAAAATTCCGGAAATGAGGTTCCGAAAAACAATAACGAAGTAGACGAAGCGCCGGTGGCCGGGCCCGCGCGGTGAACTCGTGATTCTCATTGTCTCTTTCATCCTCCCATTCTCCCGTATCCCACCCCATCCCCACTCCCCCGCCATGTCCTCCGGCTCATCAGCGTGGGCAGAGCCCCCCTCTCCCTCCCCCGCCCACGCACACCCAAAGCCCATCCTCCCCTCCTTCGCCGCCCTCACCCTCGACCCTTCCCTCCATTCCGGCCCCGTCCCTCCCTCGCTCCCCACGCCATCCCCAGTCTCGCCATCGCTCGCGCAGCCTCAGCCTATACCGATCAACGCAAACCCCCTCGCGGACCATGGCCCCCTGACGCCCGCCCCCAGTCCAGGCCCGCGGGGCAGGGAGGATGGGAGGATGGACTTGGAATCCCTCGGGCTCGAGAATGACTTTCTCAAGAATTGGGTCGACCAGCAGGGGACTCTGCCGCCGAGGGGAAATGTTGGCGGGTGGTTTACTGCCGGTGGTGGTGCGGGGCATGAGAGGAGCGCCGACAGCACCGCAAAGGGCAAGGGCAAGGCGCCGGTCCGACCGTCACATGGTGGGCACTTGCATTCATCATAGTGAAATCGCTGATGGTCTATCCAGATACCGACCTCCTCTTGTATCAATTCACTCGCCTCCCTCCTTCAGCGCGATTCAATTTCCTAAACTCGCTCGTCCCCGAGCTCCGATTAGACGAAGCGCTGCTGGTCAGCCGCAAGATCGCCCCTCTGCTTCGAAGAGACTTTCTCAAAGAACTGCCTATCGAATTGTCGCTGCATATTCTGAGCTTTGCAAGTTCATTTTAGTCTCCCATACGCCCAAGCTGACATGCTCCCAGGTCGACGATCCCAAAACACTGGCCCGGTGCGCTCAAGTCTCCCACTACTGGAATGCCTTGCTGCAAGACGACGCCACCTGGCGCTACCACTTTTCCCTGCACCACCTCCCCGACGGCCCCGCATCTCTAGCAGCCCTCGCGAGCTACAGCCCCTTTATGAAACGCCGCACCGCCGAAAAGGAAAAGAGTCGTTCGTCCAGCACGCCCAAAAGGCTCACACCTTTTGGTATCGAAAAGCGTATCGCCAATCTCCCTGTTGCCATGCCGCTGCCTATACCGGGCAACACATATCAATCCATCGTGGCGCTTTCGTATCTGTCAAAGACCAACTGGACCACTGGCGGTCTCTTGCTCGCCAAGCACGTCTCTATCGACGATAGCGTCGTCACCAGCCTGTGTATGGACGATAGCTTTATCGTCGTTGGGATGGCCAACCATGCCATACACGTGTTTAACGCCGAGTCTGGAGCCTGGATGCGAGCGCTCGAAGGGCATGCTGCCGGGGTTTGGGCTATGGTGCTCGTTTCTGCAAACGTCGCAGACGATGAAGAGGAGCCAGACGAACGTGTCGGGACAGATACGCCGCCGAGCTGGTATCAGCCTCAACCGGCATCTGGAGCGTATAGGGACAATGGGCAATCACGGAGATCGTCATTCACGGGTGTTGCAGCGGCGGAGAGAATACCGCCATTGGGCAATCCCATGGGCGGCTCAAGACCCAGCAGCGTCATGGGCTACTCTTCCCTCGGGCAATTCGATTACCCCTCCGACCCCCATGCGGGCAGCAGCTCGCATCGCCGGCCGTCCCCTCCACCTCCGCCTTCCCCGGGATCGACGAGGAAGAAGAGACGGGAAGGAGGAGGAGGGAGCGATGTGACTGGGAGTATAAAGGGCTGGCCTGGGCTTGATTATAATATGGCGGTTAGTGGGGGGTGTGATAGGGATATCAAGGTGTGGAATGTGGATACCGGGTACGTCCTCTTTACTAGTCTTTGGCTGGAGCTGACGAAGATCAGGGAATGTATCCATACCATGACCGGCCACACTTCTACCATCCGATGTCTGAAAGTCCTCCCCAGTCGACCCATCATCGTCTCTGGATCCCGCGACAATACCATCCGGGTATGGAACCTGGAGACTGGAGAAGAATTGCATACCTTGAGGGGACATGCGGGGAGTGTGCGGTGTGTGGAGGTCTGGGATCTGGGAGAGGAAGGCGGGGGCGGTAGGGCTGTTAGTGGAAGCTATGATCATACTGCGAGAGTGAGTCGTGCTCTGTCCATCTGCCCACAAGCTGATATCGCCCAGCTATGGAACCTCGAAACCGGCGAATGTCTCCAAGTCTTCTCCGGCCACTACGCCGAAATCTACTCTATCGCCTACAACGGCTTCACAGATACCATCATCACCGGTTCCCTCGACTGCACCGTCCGCGTCTGGAAAGCCTCCACCGGCGAGTGCCTCGCCCTCCTCCAAGGCCACACCGCCCTCGTGGGCCAGCTCCAACTCGAAGGCAACCGTCTCATCACCGGCGGCTCAGACGGCCGCGTCATCATATTCGACCTCACCTCATACACCTGCATCCACCGTCTTTGCGCACACGACAATTCCGTCACCACCCTCCAGTTCAACCATCAGTTCATCCTCTCCGGCGGAAACGATGGAAGAGTAAAGTTGTGGGATCTGCATTCGGGGAGGTTTGTGAGGGAGCTGACGAAACCGTGTGATGCGGTATGGCGCGTTGGGTTCAGGGGGGATAGGGTGGTGGTGCTTTGTCAGAGGGATGGGAAGACGAGTTTGGAGGTTGTCAGTTTTAGGGTTGGGGAGGGGGAGAAGGCGAGGAAGAAGAGTAGGCTGGAGGGGTCGGGTTCGCGCAGGGGCGGAGTGGAGAGGATGCGCAAGTTATCATTGCCTTTAATCTAAATCTTGTCTTTTGGTGTTGACTCGAATTGAGTGGTTGTCATCTTTGTAACATCTTTCATACACATGTTTGTCCAATGCTATTTGTTTGTTTGCAATACGCAGCACGAGAGTCTGTATACCTAGCTGCTGTCCAACCATGGCCGCGGGCAGCGCACCAAACCTACCAGTCTGACTCGGCGTCTGACTCGGCGAATTCCACCTCTTCGTCGGAGGTACTGGGATAATATCGGTATTCACGAATTCCGAACCATGGTCGGATCTAACAACTGTTGCCTTGATACCTGAAGTACTTGGCGTTCAAGTCTCGTGATGAAATAGTCGATATGTGGGAGGAATTTCGACTTGTTACGGATGGGGACGGCGAGGCGGATACTTCTGCGATTCGTTTCGTTGGTGTGGATGAGGATGGGGTCTGAGAGAAAGCAGACGCTAATGCTTTGGCCCTTTCGGTAGCGGCTGACTCTGTAGCTTCGTCTTCGTGTGTGCTGCCTCCAGATTTCCCAATGGATAAGAGTCATGGTGATGGGGGCATGGCTGCGCTCTTCCAGAAAGAAGCTGTTGCAGATCCCGACAGCGTTGGAAGAGGAATAGCCGTATCGAGGCAAAGGGGAATGAGCCATCGACCACCGGGCGGGAGAGATGTAGGTTGCTTTGTGGGCCAGGGGGGTGAGCCAAGTAGAACTGTAGACTGAGGCGATGTCAACTGTCAGACCAACACCACAGCTCAGCCCTGAGACCGACTCCGCCACAAGTTCCGACGCGACGCATCCAAAATTACCATATCGGGCAATTTCCCGCCCCATCTCCCTTTAACCATCATTCCAGTCTTCGCTCCAATGCATACCAACCATCAAACCCCTCACCCCCATCCCAAGCCCAACATCAACCATACATACCCTTCAGATACACTGTAGAGAGGATGATGCGGCTGGAAAACGCGTCTACACGGATAGAGTCATTTATCTCCCATCAAAAGTGGGGACACGCGGACGCGTTTTTTTCATGCGCCTGCGTGTTTTTTTTGGCGCCACCCCCGGCTGCCGTCGTCGTACGAGCGTTCGCCTGGGCATGTGGTCCGTATACGGCATAGATATGTATCTCTTGATGTATGGGTGATGGACATGCTCTTGGTGTAGAAGACGGTGTGGTAGGGTACATAAGGTACAGGGAAAATCCGACCGACGGCACGTGTATCAGAAAACGATAATAAGGATACATGAAAATGCCTACAGCCCCCGCGCCCATCCAGCTCCACTACCCTAACCTCCCCTCAAGAAACCTGTCCAAGAGCCAAGGAAAGATAGTCGAGAAATGTCCGCGATTTTGATACAGTTGATTTATGAAAAAGCAATTATAGACACAAGATAGTATACCACACCAAGAGTCCAAGATCTATGATCAAGAAACCCCTCCGACCGCTCTACCGAACCCAGCAAGAAGAAGTCTATAGACGATCTACCTCCTCGGCGAGCTTTTCTTTCCCTCTCGTTGAGCGTAGGACCCGTTTTCCCGGTGTCAACTCGTCCCCTTCCTCCAGCCCTGCTTGCTCTTCCAAAAACGACGGCATCTCCGTCTCCCCTCGTACCATCAACAGCTCATTCACCAACTTTGACCTCTCCCTCCTCCTTCCCGGCGTACCCGACCACGACGCCGAATGCGCCATCGGAGGCGGCAGGAGGGATGAAGATGGGGAAGAAGAAGGCGATGTAGTGGTGTTGGAACGTGATAATGATGGGTGAGAGATAGGTGAGGGAGGGAGCTTTGATTTGTATTCGGGGAGATGTGAAGGGAGGGAAGGGACAGGGGGTGGAGGGGGGATGTTTTCTTGGTTTTCTGAGGCCAGTGGTGGGAGGTCTGCGCCGTCTTCGGCGGCGACGGATCGGGATCGTGAGCGGCCCCGGCGTAGACGCGTGGGGGTGGTAGCCGTCCGTCCCGCTTCAGCCTTTCCCTTCCCCTTCCCCTTGGGATCAGGCAAGATCACGAATCCCGGATCATGCTGCGCATCTTGTCCATTCTCAGCACCAGTATTCGGCAGATTTTGCACGTTTGATGAGGTGGGGAGGACGACGAAGGGTGATGAAGTCGTCTCGTCCATGGGCGGCGACGGTGCGAGCCTTGGAGGTGTTATGATAGCCCCCGATATCCCGCTACGGCATCCCGTCAGCAAAAAGGTACCTTTGCACAAAGGAAGACGGACGCACCTCGTTGGAGTCTCCGGACCAAACAACCTCCTCGCAGGGGACCTCGCCCCATCCATCCCCTTCTCCCCCCTCCCCATCATCTTTGACAAGCTCATCCTCGGCGTCACACTTGCCCGCTTCCCATCCATCCCGCCTGAACGGAGCACAGATCGTGATCTCGAGGAGGAAGGACCTGGGGAGGGTGGGGGATCGAGTTTGGAGTGTTTCTGCGGGGACCTCAGGCTGGTGCTTGAGGGGGATCGTTTGAGCATGGGGCGGTCTTCTGGGAGGTCGAGGGGCGCGAGCGGCTGGCGTGTGCGTGTGCGGAGAGAGTAGGGCATGGTGCGTCAATGTTTGGGGGATGGATGAATGAGAACAATGGGAAAGCAAGGAGTCGAAGGGCAAGGGATCAAATTTGGCCCCGTCTCATATTACGTCAGGTGGTCATTCGGAAGCGCGGCGAGGTCCGCCGATGGCTTTCGGGTTTCTTCTGATCAGTTGCAGTGATCTTATCAGATTAATTTTTCGAAACCACCTTGAGCACGACGAGGCAGAGGCAGAGGCAGATCATGACGAGACAAGAAACAGCACCGTGGACACAGGGCGGCACCAGTCTGAGGGAGAACCCGGAGGCTGGGCCCAGTCGGTTACCAGCGCGTGGCGATTTTCGGACGATGGGCCGAATCGACCAAGGTGTGGATGGTAGTGGGGATTTGGGGATGATGGCGGAGGGGGATGAGGGGAAGAAGGGAGGTGGGAAGAGTAAATCGAGGTTGTTTGGGGCGAAAGCAGTGGCGGCGATGACAGGCGCGATGGCTACGAGTTTGCTCAGTGAGTTTTTCGATTTCAGCATCGGTGGAGGAGTGGCGCTCCCGTCTTCAAGGATGATGGCGAGAGAGTATTCTCGCATGCCCCAGCACTTGACAACGGCATGCGAAAATGATTGTCGTGGAAGGCCGGAAAATCCTTTATACTGACTTTACCCCTCAGTGACCCCCTTCGACGTCCTCAAAACCCGGCTCCAAACCGTCCCCCCTCACCCCTCCCACCCACCACCCCCACCCATATCCCCCGAATGCTGCCAAACCACCCTTCCCAACCCCGCATCCACCTGCGCCACCTCCCCCTCCCCCCCCTCTCCCCCATCTTCTACTGCTGGTACAAAACCCCAAGGCCAGTTGTCATTCAGCGCCCTCCGTCCTTCCTCTGCGCCTGTGGCCCCCCCGAGCGGGTGTTTGAACCCCTCAAAGTGGGCGGGGATATGGGGCGAGACCCTCGTCATCGAGAATGTAGCGAGGGCTGGGAGCGGGGTGTTGGTGTTGCCGAGGCAGGTTGATGCTCAGCACCTGCGGGGGGCTGGGGCTACTTTTGGGGAACAGTCGAGAAAGATGCTTGGGGGGTCGTTTTGGAGGGAAGTGAGGGCGGTTAGGGCTGAGGCGGGGGTAAAGGGATTATGGAAGGGTGTTGGGACTGCCATGTGCGTATATTCTCTACTTTGTGGATTTGAGCTGACGATGAAGCAGGATGATGGGTATCCCCTCGTCGGCAATCTATATGCTCGGATACGAACACCTCTCCACCATCATCTCCCCCTACTTTCTCCCCGCCGAAACACCCCTCTACGCTTCCACCACCTCCTCCTCTCCAACCACGGCAGAAGAAGGATTCATCTACGAAGACGACCAGCTGCAGATCCTCACTCCCCCGCGCCCTTCTTCGTCAGGTATAACGACATTGTCTGCGAGTCTCACGCCGGTCCCGCTGATAGCAGGGAGTCTTGCGAGGACGTTGAGTGCGACCGTCATCTCGCCCATAGAAATGTTTAGGACGAGGTTACAAGCTCTCCCTACACGTACGCCCTCTCTCCTCTCCTCTTCTTATTTCTAAGTGGACGTAACTGATAAAAGTAAAGCAAACAAACCCCCACCAACCTACGCCTCCGTCTCTTCCGACCTCCTCTCCCTCACCCGCTCCAAAGGCCTCTCCGTCCTCTATCGCGGGCTCGGCCCAACACTCTGGCGGGACGTCCCCTTCTCCGGGCTATACTGGGCCGGCTTTGAAGGACTCAAAACGTTCCTCACGCGATCCCGCGAGGGAGGGAGGATGAGCTGGGCGGATAGGGCAGGGCTGGGGCCGACGGCGGTGAGCTTTACGGCGGGGTTTTTTAGTGGGACTTTTGCGGCGCTTTTGACGCAGCCGTTTGATGTGCTCAAGACGAGGAGACAGGTTTTCAACCCTCTGCCTTCTTGTCCGCCTTCATTCTCTTCCCCTCTCCCCTCTCTTCCTTCCATCCTCCACCACTCTTCCTCTTCTTCTTCCTCCTCCTCCTCCTCTTCTTCTTCCACATCAACCTCTACCGGCGGTACCCCCCAAAAACGAGTACGACCATCAACCCTCGCCCTCTGCCGGCACGTCATCAAAGAAGAAGGGTGGCAAGCTGTTTTCAGGGGGACGAGCGCGAGGTGCGGGAAAGTGGCGCCGGCTTGTGGGTTGATGATTGCTTGTTATGAGGGGGTTGGGCGGGTACTTGGGGGGGAGGAGTAGATGCGAATTCAATCCTGCAATCCTGAAAGAAGGGGGATGCGAAGAGAGGAAGGAGTTAGAAGCAGTGGAGCATTTTAGAATATGTGTATTCAAAAAATCATTAAGGGTGGATAGGGGTAGAATTCATAGTAGAGGAGGGAGTGCATTTTACATGTCATCAGTTTAGTATGCCACATCATTCAACTTGTGTGCAGACACCATTTTGGCGACAATGAACTCGACTTGCGCAGTACCGCGTGACACCTTTGCGAGATGCCTTCTTAGGAGTATGATCCTCCATAAGATCTGGTGGTGCTATTCTGAAGAACAGGTGACTTGACACTGCTGCTGCCTTCGCGGCCTTGTCGTTGTCGCTTCAGCATCGCCATCCAATGACTCCATGAGAAGACATTCCCTTTGTACACGAATTCCCTTGCCATTAGTCCGCTAGTGCGAGGCATACTTCAGACGCAGAATCCTCAAACATATGAATGCTGACGAGACGTCTTGCTGTTGCTCACGTTGAGTAGGTAAACAAACAAGCCTCAGTCAGCACCACACTCGGCCTCGCTCTCATACTTTTCGAACAAACATAGTCATGCCATTTCTAGACGTTCTGCCCATTGTTTGACCACTGCCCAGAAGAGAGGAGCCATGTTTCTGTGCCAGGTCCAAGTTCCCCATGGCCAAGATGCGCCGCTGACGTAACACTCGTGGGGATAAACAACTCGGCCCCATGGAGACTCCGGCTATGGCCTGTGGGAGACGTGCGCGTATCTCTTCATGCACAGAGTGGACATGGGGGGTGGGTAGACATGGGGGGGGGTAGACAGGGTGAGGAGGGATGCATGCATAGACAATGGCCCAGTGAGTGGGCATGCGTGGCAGCCAGGGCCCCGGAGCCAGGCACGTTTGGATGTCTCTTGTGCTCCCCGCCCCACATGCCACATGTACCCTCTTGTTGATCTTTTCTTCTTTGCTTTCTTTTCTTTCTTTTCTTTCTACTTTCACCATCCGAGCACCCAGAGCCCGACAGACAGAGCAAGGGAGACCATAAACAGCACAGCCAGACGTCTTGTGTCATTCTCTTGTCACGATACCCTAGTGTCTTCTGCGCAGACAGACACAACAGCAGGTATGTCGGTCCCCATCACTTATCACTCAACGTCCTCCCTGTGCTAGGACAGCAGCTCTCAAGCTCAGCATCTTGCCGCTGTCCTGCAGCTGTGGCCTGTGATAACTAGGCTACTGCCTTCACCTGCCATTCTCCACATCTTGCCACTGTTTGTAGTATCTCGCATACTAACAATACTCAGCCATGTCCCTCCCCAACGCTTTCGTCACCCTCGTCACCACCTCCGCCTACCTCCCCGGCGCCCTCGTCCTCCTCCACGCCCTCCGAGACCTCCACCCCGGACCTCGAGACTTTAAAATCGTCGCTCTCGTGACACCCGAAACGGTCGACGCCAAAACCATCGGGGAGCTTCGGAAGGCGGGATATGATCTTGTCATTGGTGTCGAGCCTATCGGTAGTGGAAGAGCCGGAAGCAGTGCTCTCAATCTGATGGGTACGTCTCTATACATACCCTTGGAATCTGCGCTGACAACGAGCAGGCCGTCCGGATCTGAACTTTGCCCTCACAAAGAACCATCTCTTCCGCCTCTACCCCTTCTTCTCCACCCTCATCTACCTCGACGCCGACGTCCTCCCCATCCGTCCCCTAGACCACCTCTTTGAATCCACCCACCCCCACGTCCTCTCGGCGTGCCCCGATACCGGCTGGCCAGACTGCTTCAACTCGGGCGTCATGGTCGTGCGACCCCGTGAAACTGACTGGGAAGGACTGCGCGGGCTGTTGAAGGATGGGGAGGCGGAAGATGGGATATATAGGGAGGGGAATGGGAGTTTTGATGGCGCGGATCAGGGGCTTTTGAATGAGTGGTTTTCGGAGGAAGGGGGTGGGGGTGATTGGCATCGGCTGCCATTCACGTGAGTCTTCTTTCTCCTATGTGGGTGTAGCTGACGTTTGATAGGTATAATGTGACTCCATCGGCTGCTTATACGTATGCCCCGGCATATAAGCGATATGGCCACAAGATCAGTAACGTCCACTTTATCGGGCCCAACAAGCCTTGGGCGAGTGTTGGCCACCGCCCTGCCGGAGTGTCCAACGTGCAAGGCAAAGAAAAGTCTTTTGACTGTGAGTACTACAAACTACATGTCTATATGCTATGCTGACACGGCAAAGACCCTTCACTTATCGACCGCTGGTTCGCCGTCTACGACGCCCACATCCGTCCCTCCTCCGCCCAACACCCCGACATTCGTCAACGCTTTGCCGTCCCCGAACATGTCGCCATCTGGAACCAATCCCCCTCTTCTCCCAGCTTTCCTGCCGACGCCTCGGACAGGCTGGACTTGTCTGAGCTGAAAGCTGCGTCGACGCAAGGTGTTTTGGCGTTGAAGCCGGGGCAGTATACGAGTTTACCGCTCGAGGGGCGGGTGGATCTCATCATGCCGAAACCGCACCTCGAGCCCAAGCCCAAGCCTGCTTCTGTCACTCCTCCGGCACAAGACCCTTCTGCGCTCAGTTCCCCGCCGATCGAAGCTGCGCCTCCACCAGCTAGCATCACCGTCCAAACCACCCAGCCAGCTGTATGGGACGCCCAGCGCTCCTCCCCTCCGAAAGAAGCCAAACCCGAGATGGCCGTTTCGCATTCATACTACCCCAACGCCTGGGAATCATCCCCCTCCCAACAGTCGAGCTACTACTCTCACCATGAAAAGCCCATCGAGCCAGAGTATCCGACCCTGCCGGCGAGTGTGGTGAATGATAGTTGGTACGCCCGGTTTAGTTCGAGTGTTCCGGATAGGAAACAGTTGGCGCCGGTTTTCCCTTGGGAAGAGAGGGGTCATCCGCGGCCGCAGAGGGTGTTTCCGAAAGGTGAAGAACCATTACCCCGTCTGGTACAAGGTCTTCGCGCCCCGAGCATATCCATCCAAAACCCTTCCCCGCCCGCTTTATCCACCTCCTCTTCTTCCTCCTTGCCTACGGAACAGCGCAGCCCCAGCCCGCCTACGCGGATAAAGTCGATGCAAGAGTCCATGGCATCTTACAAGAATGCATGGGACGAGCTGCCCGAGATTGGGCGGTACATGCAGCGTGTGGGCGGGGGGAAGGAAGTGCGAGGGGGGCATGAGAGGGTAAGGTCGCTGGGTAGTGTGCCGGGTACGCCGAGGGGTGGGTTGGGGGGGTTTAATCTCTCGCCTGTGGCTGGGGTGGGAGGCGGGGGCGGGGGCGGAGGAGGGTCGGGAAGGAAGGGGAAGAAGAAGGAGGATAGGAAAGGATCGCAGGAGGGGTTGGAAGATTCGGCAGACGGGGATGATGAAGTATCGACGTCGGACGGGGAAGATGCCACCCCCCCACCTCAGGGACAGTACGCCAACAACGCGCGATATCGAGACCGATATGCCCAGACGGATCGGGTGAGGCTGGTGGATGAGAAGATTGGGGTAGGGGAAGGAGCGGGGTTGGGGACGTCGCCTGTTGTTAGGACTTTGCTTCTTCCTTCACGAGGAGGAGGAGGAGGGGGGAGGGCGGTAGCGTTCCCTCGACAAGGCGAGGTTTCCCCGACGTCGGGTGGTACGGCGCAAGGACCAGGACAGGGGCACAAGGCAACACCCTTGCCAGCGTACAATTTCGATTTCAAATCCGCCCAACATCACGCACACGACCTCGCCCAAACCCAACGCCAACGTGCTTTTCCACCATCGTCTTCACTCGGCTTGGCAGGGTTTGGAGGGCCATACTCTAGCTCCTCGGGTGGATCGTCGTCTTTCCCCGGCTCGGGGGCTGGGAATGCGAATGGAAATGGAAACGGGAATGGGCGAACAGGCTCGACGAGGGTGTGGGATCCGTCGACGGATGTGGATGCGAGGAGACGGGATAGTCAGGAGGTGTTGCAGAGGTTTTTGAGAGCGGCTATGGGCCAGGAAGAGGCGGGGCGGTAAAATGTGTGTGGTCTGAGATCGTTCTTTGTGTTACTTTGTGTTTGTTTGGCGTTTTGTGAAAAGTGTTTCTATGATTCTATAGATTTGTTGATTATTATTATACCCGTTCTTGTTTGTCATTTCGCATACCTGTCATGCCGATGCACCTGTCTGACAGTCAGTCAATTGTACCGGGTCAGACTGTATTCATATGGTTCAGACTGTCCGTTCGTCATTTGAGCTCAAATTGCACATTCCCGATTCATATTATCTAGACTATGACGACTATCCAGCTTTCAGCATGGAGAGAGGGGAAACGATGAAAAAAAAAAAAAAAAAAAAAAAAAAAAAGAAGTGTACAGCTGCTGACCCCAGCTTGAATCTTGTAGATCCCGGTATGTAAATGAGCCATTTTCGAATCGGAAAAGAAGACTTGCACAAGCTGGTGGTCGTCGTCGTTGATACCTTGTTAAATGTCCGATTGATCACAGTTTGACCAGCTTGGATTTTCCTTCGCTCTTCAGAAGCCAACAAAAGGCGTCTGACAGGGGCCACAACGTCTCTTGGCGGTGTAGCCGTGGGTCGGGACAGACAACCCTGGTAACAAGCAGCCAGGATCAGGATCAACCACAAGAGGTACTCGCTGGTAACGCTCAATCCACAAGGTGAAAGGCAAGGACAGAGGAACAGCGGGGAAAGTACCTACCTAATGGTGTATCAGCTGTGTAAACCTGTTGTTGATGAATGGTATTTGGATGACTTTTAAGTGGTGCAAAATGGATGTTCCTCCAGAGCCTACTCTATGCAAGCGTGTAAACAGTCGACCAGTGTTCATTCGTCAATGCGTAAAAATTCAATTAAAGTGGTATCTAACAATCAACCCCTACTTTCCCTCTTCTTCCTCTTCTCGCTCTATGACTCTTCCCTTCTCTTCCTTCAACTCTCACCTCGCCTCATCTCTAAGCCCACATGATACAAATCTCCAGACCTCACTCCAAAACATAAAACATGGTTGTTTCTTTAAACAAGACCAGAGCTCTGAACACCACTCGCGACGCTCCTCCTCTTGGTAGACGCTTTACTGCTCGTCCTGCTCAACGAGCCATTGGACCTACGGCGGCCGGCGGGTACAGCGGGGCCGGAAGGACGTTGGCCCGAAAGACGGGTGACTATTTCGATTCTATCAGCTCTTCATTCTTTTGAAGTAAGGCAAGGGATGGGAGGGAAGGGATGGGAGTGAAGGGAGGGAGGGGAAGGGGAGACGTACGTTCTTTGACGAAAGCGACACCCCAAGCTTCGGCGGTATACTTGCTAACATAGTTGTAGAGCTTTTGCCAGTTGCTCTTCCTCTGCTCGGGACCCAAAGTGAGGGATTGATGGATGGCGTCGGCGGTGGATTGGACGTCCCCTACAAAGTATGTATCAGTACGAAATGCCCAAAGACAGAGAAGGAAAGGGAGGAAGGGAGGGGGGGAGGGGAGACGTACAAGGGTTGATGAGGAGGGAACCGTTCAAACTCTGGGCGGCACCGGCAAATTCAGAGAGGATCATGGATCCGTTACGTTCCGCCTGAGAAGAGATGTACTCGTATGCGACCTAAAACCCCATTCAGCAAAGCCATCCGGATGCAGAGAGAAAAAAAAAAAAAAAGAGACGTACCAAGTTCATACCGTCACGCGTAGAAGTAACAAGACAAGCATCCGACAATGCATACATTGCCGTCAACTCCTCAAACGGCACACTCTTGTGCATGAAATGGATCGGCATACTCTCCACCGTTCCAAACCTGCCATTGATCCTGCCCACGAGCTCATTCACACAAGCCCTCAAGTTTTGGTACTCTTCCACATCCTGCCTACTCGGGATAGCAAGCTGCACCAACACAACCTTGCCGATCCATTCCGGATGCTGCGTCAAAAACACTTCGAGCGCATGCAGCTTCTGCGGGATACCCTTGATGTAGTCCAATCGGTCGACACCGAGGATGACTTTGCACCCTTCAAAGCGGGCTTCCATCTGCCGGAGACGGGTGCGGATGGATTCTTTTTGGATGCCCTCGGTGAATTGGTGGGGGTCGATACCGATGGGGAAGGTGCCGACTTGGCAGTAGCGGCCTTCGAATTCGATACCGTTGGGCTGGGTTTCGAGGCCGAGGATACGGGTGCAGGAGGAGAGGAAGTGGCGGGCGTAGTCGTAGGTGTGGAAACCGATGAGGTCACATTGGAGGACACCGAGGAGGATCTCTCTTCGGACGGGGAGAATACTGCGAGATGTCAGTGGTGATCATTTGAGAAGAGAAGGGGACTCACCGGTAAATTTCGCTGGAAGGGAATGGGGTGTGCAAGAAGAAACCGATTCGAACACCCTCCTTGCCATTCTCCTTGGCAACAGCCTCCTGCTTCTGGAAAGTGCTCATATCTCGGGAGAAATGGGGTCTGCCATGCGCATGGGTCGCTTCCCCGCCCTCCTCCTCTACATCATCCAGCAACTCCACACCCTCATCCGCAACGCCCTCCGAAACGCCCGGGTCCATCTTCAACACCTCCTTCACAACCGAATCGTCCACACCCTCCTTCACCCTCCCAAGCTCCTGCCTGACCATCTCGCCCTGCGCAGACTCGCCAGTGATCATCGAGCGGAGAAGCATGGGGAGCAGCATGAGGTGGTAGTCTTGGACCCAGACCATGTCGCCGGCTTGGACCATGCTGGAGACGGTATCGGCGAAACGCATGTTGGCTTCACGGTATGCGAGCCAGTTTTCGGCGTCAAAGTTCATCTCTCCGGGGTGGTAGTGGAAAAGAGGCCAGAGGATAGAGTTGGAAAAGCCTGGCGCGGGGAAGCGTCAGACTGCGCTCTCATAGTGACGAAAGGGGGACGTTACCATTGTAGTGACGGTCAGCGAGCTCGTCAGAGAGATAGACAGCTAGACAGTTGTACTCTTCCAACAATCTCTTGTTGACATGTTCACGATCGGCCATGGGGATCTACGTCACGGTCGTCAACGGTGCTCCGCGTTTTCGCGCATTCCAGAAGAAAAAAAAACCTGGCCAACAAGTTTGTACGCACGTCTTTTCCGGGCCAGCCGATCCAGATGAAGCTCATGCTCTTTTTGCAGCCACTCAAGGCAGACACGAGACCACCAGAGGACATCTGTGCTTGAATGTTAGCCCCAAAGCACCTGCGCGAGGGGCGAGAAAAAAATAATCAATCATGACGTACTTTAAAGTGATACTCGCCATTGTCGTCTTTGCTGATGGTGACGGGCAGACGGTTGGAGACGACGATGAGCCTCTGCTCCTTACCGTCGGCTGTCTGGCCCATGATGGGAGAGTCTGGGGCGGACGGAGAGGCGTCCTTCGCGTTGGCTGCGGTGTTGGCGGCGGTCGCTGCGGGGGAGAATGTGCCGCTGAAGGAGGTGGAGGTGGGGGAGTTGGGTACTTGGTTGTTGGGCATGGCGTCAAGAGAATGTTCGTTTAAAAGCAAACGCAGAAAGAGATGGGAATGAAAGGAGGCTGGTGGTGAAGAAGTGAATGGAAGGACCGCGTTGACGTCAGACGGCGAGGGCCGCCCCTTTCATCGTATCAACCTGAACGTGCATCCCTGACCCCTGTGCATCTGCGAGCACCGACAAGCCGGGGACGGAGCCTGCGCGAGAACGAGAACCCGCCCGCCCCCCTGGCCCCAGCTGCAGGCCCATGGGAACCACCCCCGTCTCTCCGGACCGTGTTGCCGGGCAATCCGTCGCACCGCAGCCACTAATGGGCTGGGCTGCTGGGGGACACGGCTACCGTTGCATCGCGAAGCAAACCATCCCGTCTCCCCCCCTCGCACCTCCACCCCCGTCACTCTCTTCTTCTCTTCTTCTCTCTAGACCCACTGGGAGCATGCATCGTAAACGTTCATGCATGATTGGATGACCCGGGGGCCGGATTCCAGCAGAAACCCCCAAAGTCTAAAGCCGAAGCCCCCTCCGCGCCGATCAGTTCCGCCCCCACCCCCACCCCGTCGGACATGCGCGCCTTCACTTATGTAATGCGCACGTGCCTGGGGCATCGTTCAACGTGCTCAGCCTCAGCAGGTATGGCTGATGAGTGATGACTGCTGGATCCGCTCTTCAAGTGCAGGAATGCGCATAAGAGATCGGCGCATAGAGCGTTATCACGAGCATTGCCATACATCTAGAAGATACAGCAGAGCAGAAAGCAAGACCAAAATGAGCCAACGAAACGGAAAAAGAAGAGCAAAAAAAGTCCAACCAATCATGCCATGCTCGTAGGCGTACCAGCTCTCGATACCCCGCCCTTCCACTCCGCCACCACCCCCAACCCCGCCAGCGCGCTCAGCCCACTACTCAACCCACTCGACTTGCCCTTCCCACTCCCCTCCCCCTCCCCCCCTCCCCCTACGCCGAGACCGAGGCCAAAGCCAACAGGATCCATCGCCGTCCCCACCCCATTCGCCGCCATCTTGAAGAAACTCCTCTTCGGCCTCGCCTTTGCCCCCGCCCCGCAGGGATCATCCTCATCCTCATCGTCCTCGTCCCTGTGATTGTTATTGTTTTGGCGGCTGCGGCGGAGGGCGTCGCGTTCTTTGGCTTTGGCCTGGGCTTGGGCGTAGCGGGCGGACCGCCAGCGACCGCGGCCCACACCTCCGGCTCCGCCTTGTCTGCGCGCACGGCCGGGACGGGCGTAGGCGGAAGCGTCGGGCTCAGAGTCGGATGATGATGTGGATGGGTCGTCGAGCGGGTTTGCTCTTCTGCGCTTCAACAATTCTACCCACCCCATCCATCAGCTCTGCCCCCACCCCACCAAAGAAAAGAAAAGGGGAAAGAAGCTTACTCTTTATTCTCTGATCCAGCTCATCCTCAGGCTCATCCCCCTCCCCCCCACCACCATACCCATCCGTTATCCCCAACACCTGCCCGACCGACTTTTTCGGCACCTCGCGCATCTGTACGCCGGGCGCGAAGGGCAGGTCGCGCAGGTTTTCGAATACTTGCTGTTTGATGCGTTCGAGGTATTCGGGCGGGTTGTGGTCTTGGGCGTTGGTGGGTACGACTTCGAGCTTGTACCTAGGGCCGTAATACTCCAAACTGCCCCAACTCAGTCAGCTTGCGACTTTCGCAAAAGGGGAGGGGGGGGGGGAGGAAGGGGGGGACATACTATTGGTTGTATGGCAGTTCCTCGCCGAGCTCGACACCGCACATGATGGCAGTCTCCTTCGTCCACGCCCTCGCCACATTCTTCACCGTATACCCCCCACCCCCCAACATCATCACCGGCACCCCAAAACTCTTCACAAACCTCGCACACTCCGCATGCCCCTCCAACGTCAAATTAAACCCCCCCAGCTTGTCGCCCGAGATACTGTCCGCGCCCATCTGGAGCACGACGGCCGAGGGGCGGAAGTGGGCCATGATGCGGTCGATGACGGGTTTGAAGATGGACTGGAAGGAAGTGTCGGTGACGCCGTCGCGGAGGGGGACGTTGACGGCGTAGCCTTTGCCCTTCTTCATGCCGACGTCGCGGACGTCGCCGGTGCCGGGGAAGAACTCGCCGAAGCGGTGGAAGGAGCAGGTCATGACGCGGTTGGTGACATAGAAGGCTTCTTCGACGCCGTCGCCGTGGTGCACGTCGACGTCGATGTACAGCACTCGCGGGTGTATGCGGAGGAGCTCGAGGGTACCCAGGACGCTAGGTCACGAGTTAGGAAGCAGGTTGCGGAAAGAGGGATGCAAGACTTACATGTCATTGACGTAGCAGAAACCACTCGCTTCAGTCTTTTTCGCGTGATGCAGACCACCTGCCCAGTTGATCACTACATCCGCAGCACCCGCATTCAACCTCTCGGCGGCGCCCAGAGAGCCTCCAGCAGAGATGGTGCAGAATTCAAACAGCCCGTCAAAGGCGGGACAATCTTCACCTATCAGGCATCGCGTGCCCCCGCCCGTCAAGGCATCCGCCGTCTCCGGCGTCACCGCCTCAAGCAAGTCGATATACTCGTCCGTATGAAACCTCGTCATCTCCTCTTTCGTCGCCCTCCTCGGCTTGAACACTTGCATCGTCTTTGACCTCGCCCCCCTCAACGCCGCCTTCTCCCACTTCACCTCCGCCTCCCCCATCTCCCCCCCGCCCCACCCCTGCGCAAGCTCATCATTCACCCTCCTCCGCCCCTCGCCCCAGATATCAGCAGGCCCGTGCTCCGCGCCTTCTTCGTCGCACATGCCATAGTTGACGATGAGGTTGTGGGCCATGCGGATGCGGTGGGGTTTCATGGGGTGGCCGAGGTAGTAGTTGTAGTTGCCGACGTCTTGGTCGTAGTAGTAGGCGACGCGGCGGGAGGAGGAGGAGGAGAAGGGGGGAGGGGTGGAGTCGGATGGGGGGTGGGTGGGGAGCATGGTGGTGAGACTGGAAAGTCTGCCGGAATGCAAGATCTTTGAAAAGTGAGCCTGTGTCACCGGAATGTTGTCGGACAGCACGCACGCTTCGATGTCAGTCTATATGGTGGCCCAGATACAGCCAGGGGCAGGATGGAGTCGCTCTGTGGAATGTGGACAGACTGACTGCAGGGGTCATAAGCAGGAATAATGGTCGGATTCTCATTACGTAAAGGTGCAAGTGGAGGCGGAGAGTGCCGCCCGCTGGATGTCAACAAACCACCATCACGCTCGAGACCACCACGGCCAGGCCTCTCTCGCATTTTTCCAGGTATCCATAGCCCATCAACTCATTACGGTCCTCATCAGACCACGTCCCTCCACGATCTACGGCTGCCCGTTTCACCCTGGGACCACTCTGCGCACGGACCGCCCTGCCCTATAAACAGGGACACCGGGGTACACCTTAGGAACGACGTCATTTTTTCATCTCTTGCCACTCCTATCTGCCTAGAATCGTCAGTTCTCGCTGCCATATCCCATCCTACTGCATCTCCGCTTACCGTCCCCAACACGCTTATAGTCGAGTGTTGCAGCCACAACACGAGGCCGCCACTTCCCACACCCATAACCCTGCCCAATAACACTCGTCCAAACTCACCTCCCCATGTCACCTCTCCACTCCCAAGCCCAGGCAGCCCGCCTCGCCGACCCCGCCGTCGCATACACCCTCCTCGAAAAGCTCGGCGCTGGCAATTTCGGTACCGTCTGGAAAGCGTTCGTCCTCATTCTCTTCTCTTCTCTTCTCTTCTGATGGGTGGACCGAGCTGACGGGTTGGTCTCAGGAGTCATAATGATACGAAGCAGATCGTGGCGATCAAGATGATCGACCTCGAGTCGTCGGAAGATGATATATCAGAGATCCAGGCGGAGATTGCGCACCTGTCGTCGTGCTGGTCGGACCATGTGACGAAATATTATGGGTCGTTCGTCAGAGGCGCGAGGTTGTGGATCGTGATGGAGTATCTCGCTGGAGGAAGCTGTCTCGACTTGGTACGTCCCCCCCCCCCACGCACCGCGCCATTACGCTCGACATGGACTGACGAGGACAGCTCAAACCTGGCGTGTTTACCGAATCCCAAGTCGCCGTCGTCTGCCGCGAACTCCTCCTCGGCCTCGACTATCTCCACACGGAAGGCAAGATCCACCGCGACATCAAAGCCGCCAACGTCCTCCTCTCCGCTTCCGGCGACGTCAAGCTCGCAGACTTTGGCGTCGCCGCCCAGCTCTCGTCGCACAAGTCTCAGAGGCACACGTTTGTGGGCACGCCGTTTTGGATGGCACCCGAAGTCATCCGGCAGGCGGGGTACGACGCGCGCGCGGATATCTGGTCGCTCGGTATCACAGCTATCGAGATGCTCAAAGGCGATCCGCCCCTGAGCGAGTACCATCCCATGCGCGTCTTGTTTCTGATCCCCAAAGCGCGCGCACCGAGATTGGAAGCAGGTGAAGCCGGTGAGGGGCTGAGAGACTTTGTGGAGAGGTGTCTGCAGAAAGACCCGGAATATAGGGCTACGGCGAAAGAGCTCTTGTCGCACCCGTTCATCCGCGGGGCAGCCAAGACATCTACCCTCGTCCCCCTCGTCGAGCGCTACCAAATCTACGCCTCCCACCTCCCCTCCAAACCCTCCTCCCGCCCCACCGCCTCGCTCAACAACCTCGCCTCGGGGCACGGCCTCACCATCGACCCCTCCTCCGGGCGGGGGAGCGTGTCGAGCGATGCGGGTGATGCGGGGTGGAACTTTGATGAGACGATAAGGGGCACGAGAAGGGGTGTGCCGGTGGAGCTGAATTTGGAGGAGATGGAGGAGGAGATGTGGGATGGGGAGGTGGAGGTGGATCCGAGGACTTGGGATGGGACTGTCAAGGAGTATGGACAGGGGCATGGGCATGGGCACGGGGGTTTGATGAGTGCGGAGACGATGACGGCGAGTGAGCTGTCTTTGCCAGAGCTGGAGAGGCAGCCGGCTAGGAGCGAGGCGTCGGGCAAGTCGACGTGGAAGCAGAGGAATGATGGCGTGCGCGGGACTGTTGTGAAAGAGGGAGACGTCGGGAATGGGTTGGTGCTTCTTCTTCTGTGTTGACAAAATCTGATGGTGCGGTAGGTTCTCGACAGTCCGGCCGATGAAGAAGATCGACCTAGCCGGATCCCAACGTCTTTCAAACGCCTACATTGGCGCTGGCTCCATCCGGCATCAGCGCATCCCCGAGAGCCCATCCAAATCAAAAACCCAGCCTGGCGAGAGTCCAACCAAACCCAAGCCCCAGGCAGTCGAAGAGACTACGGATAGTAAAGATCCTAGAGATCCGCGCGAGCTTGCTGGCGAAGCACTAGTAGAAGACGTCATCCTCCCCGTCCTCGCCAACGTAAGTCCCCCTCCCCCTCCCCCTCCCCCCCTCTTTCCCGAAACGCCCACTCACAAAAAACCCCCCAACCCAGCGAACCCAATCCCCCTCCCTCCCCGCCCCAACCCTCGAAGCCCTCTCCCTCCTCTCCCGCGGCTTTGCCGACCTCGCCGAAAACTCGCCGCAGGAAGTGTATGGCGTCGTCATGGATATACTGGGTAGTATGCGGAGGGGGGGAGGGGAGGGGGGGAGGGTGGGGCGGGTTTTGGGGGGGATGACGCTTGGGAGGGAGGCGGGGGTGGGGGTGGGGGTGGGGGGGAAGGTGGGGATCGAGGGGCAGGTGAATGGGCAGGGGCAGGGGGAGGGGGAAGAGAAGAAGGGGGAGGAGAAGAAGCATGGGAAGGAGGGGAGTGATTTGGTAAAGGAGAGGAGCGTCATTGCGGACCTGCTGTACCTTCGATGTGAGTCGAGTCAACGCCTCAAACTAATCTCTACATTGCAGAGTCACTGACGATTTTTGTTCTACAGGGCTCGACGGTCTTCGCCTAAAGTGGCCCGGCTCTCCCTAGGTCCCTAGGTCAAGCAGATCGTTTTCTTTCGTTCAAAGCCCATAATACGTATACGACAATCAGATTGGACAATGAGTATAGATATAGTAGTACAGTACGAGTAATCATCTTTTCGCATCTTTTCTTTATAACGCAACGACCCCATTCACGAATGACCCATTGAGTTTTCTTTTGTAGAACTAGACCTGTTATAGATGGATTCAGGTTAACGACGAACTCTGATGCCGGTCACTTGAGGAACAAGCGTTCATTTCGATACCCAAACCCAGCAAACTTGCTCTCGTCATCCACTTTGTTTCAGTATGCCGACCAGGCAAAGGATGTAAATCTCGTATGACATGTTATTTGCGATATTGTATGAAGCCCCCGTGGCGCAATCGGTAGCGCGCACGACTCTTATACGAGTCTGCTTGAACCGGTTACGGGCCATCAGTTAATCGTGCGGTTGCGGGTTCGAGCCCCGCCGGAGGCTTTCTTTTTGCACTTTTTTCGCCCTCTTTCCATTTTCTTTCGCTTTTGCTTTTGCTTTTGCTTATACTTGCATATGTTTACTTGGCGGATGTGTTGACGTGTATACTGTGAATGCATTGGTCGATCTCTCGTCAGAACCCGACCACAGCGCCGGACGCCGGTGGTTGTGTTTCTGCTCATCGCGATCGGTGTTCTCTTCCAATACCTCTCTGTCTCTCGGGGTCGGCACCCTCACGCTTCTCCCTTGCCGATGCATTGGTCTTCCATGCAGAAGTATGACTACGCTACCCCACTCCCCCACCCCCCGACGTGTTCCAGAACAGGACGGAGGTTGGCTGACGTGCGAAAGGAGGTTCATACGCGCTAGTGTTTGTTTGGCCGATCTTCAGCTGACGTCGGATGGCGGGCACACCCACATATCCCCGCCGGTGGTATACATATATAAGGGGGCATTCTCATCTTTCACTCTTCTTTCTTTCCATCCCCACCACGCACACCTTCCGACACCGCCCTTGTCCTCCTCCTTCTCCTCCTTTTCTCCAACATACTCATCCGCATCAATCTCGAGTCAGCCTATCATGCCCGCCCTTACGCTCAGCAGTCTCACTGAGATCGACTCCCTCGTGGCAGCAAACGAAAACATCACCAATCTGGACCGTTTGGTCCTCAACTGTTCCCTCTCCCCACCTCCTACATCCCCCGCCGTAGAAAGTGCACAAGAAAAGGCGACACGACATGGGATAGACGATCCTGTTGGCCAATCACGATGGTGATGATCAGAGGTGTACCAAGCGGGGGCCAAAGTTGAGGACCAAACGGTCTAGATTGGTGATGTCTTTGTTTGCTGCCACGAGGGAGTCGATCTCAGTGAGACTGCTGAGCGTAAGGGCGGGCATGATAGGCTGACTCGAGATTGATGCGGATGAGTATGTTGTCAGTGATGATCAGAGGTGTACCAGGCGGGGGCCTAAGGAGAGACGTACAGGCTGTATATACATGACTCCCGACTTCTCAATATGCATCTCTACACTTTTGTATACCGTCTAGATACCACGATCGAACAGTATCCTGATGATCCACAGCATAGCAAAGAAAGCTGTCTCTCACGCTGCGCTGCGCTGCCCATGCCAGACCAAGATTTCTCGTCTGTATCCTCGCCTGGGCAAGGTGCGGCTCCGCGCCTTCGAAAAATATCCATCGAAGAACTGCTATTATGGGCTATTTGCGGTAGCACCCATGAAGAGTTGAACTTGGATGGGAGTCGAGTGCGCGCAGCTAAATGTGGCACCATTTCAGCGGCGGGAAGAATACCCGCCTTTCCACCCGCCCCAGTGCTCTCATATGTCCTTGTCTACAGCGCTGGTACACCATCGCGTCTCGATTCCACATTCCACCTATAATACAGGCATTGGACGTAGTACCTTGTCATCAAACAACCAATGATTATCCGGGTAAAATGACCTCATTGAGCCCCCAGCCCCCATCGCCTCTTCCTATCCCTAGCAAGCATGTCGACCCTGGGGATGTGACACCAGCCAGAATTCGGGTGCGGAATCTGGAGGAGAGAATGACAAATGCTGGTCTCGCGGGCGCGTTAGCCCTGGAGGACAATATCACTTCTCAGGCGCTTCACGTCCCCAGTCATACGCTTCCGCTTGAGGATGTTACTATCTCAGAGACGATTCAAGGTGAGCCATCACTCAGATCTAGAGATGGCCACCAAGGTGCTAAATCCCAGCTAGAGACCATATTCACCGCGTATGAGAATGAGGCGGCAGTATTTCGCCGTATCTGCCAACCACCCACACTCTACACTCTTCAGGCTCTACACCCTGTGCACCATCTCCTTCTTGGCGAGCTTTTCCACCTCCAGCCCTCAATCGTTGTATCGCTCAGCAAGTACTGTTACGACTTCTTTACCCCAAAGCTTTATGACAGCGTATACTTGAATGCGCTCAACCTCCCCGCAACGTCGTTCATTCACGGGCTGTCTTTGTCGAGCGGGCGAAAGAAAGAAGCTTTAAAGCTGGTGCGAGAAGTACGGTTCTATTTTCCTCCTCTGGTGTATGTTCCTAAGGGCGAAACGTTACCCGATGGCAGCAGACAAATGATACCGATAGCTCGCTTGAAGGGTGTGCGTACCGGGTACCGACACTCATGGATCAAGGGACCATTCTCAAATGACTACACACTTGTCGACCGGCTAGAGGATCAATTGCCTCTCTCAGTACTACCCAGCTTCATCAAGATGACGATGTGTGGATACATTGGGGACTATCTCTTCACAGGCAACACCATACGTGAAGATGGCTTTGTCTCGACATTTGTGGGCTCGTGGCTCCCGGTCTTCCAGGAAGGGTGTTTACGTTGGCGACCAATGTTGGATGACTTGTGCCTTTTCCTACGACATTTCCGCCTTGCTGAGATCACTCAACATTCTGTCATGGAGATACCAGTCCTCCCTCTTGATTCTCAAGGCAAGACGCATTATGAGTCACTTTGTCAGAATCTGGTCATGATCTATGATTACATGTCATCATCGAGATCGACTTACTACAAGAGTCACACTCAGATGTTTGTACCAGAATTTGGCAACTGTAGTATGGCTCAACACCGGCAGATAGACAACACAAGGGGAAATGAGATTGGTGTTGGTCCATTTACATACTTGTCTGATCTGCTGAGACAGCAGGATCATGTTGTGACGGGCGACAGTATATATTACGGCTCAGGAGATATGTTGCCTCGTCTCTGGAAGATGACAGTGTCAGCTTCGGAAGCAGAGGACGGGTGCTGTACCCGCCTTGGTAGCATCAGAAGAGCAGGCGCAGGAGGCTATTAGCAACGCAGCGAATGCATCAGTTGGTTCTATGATCCATACTGTTGCGGTATGTAAAGGAGCTATGGAGCCACCGTTGCATTGTACATAAGCTGCAAATACTGTTCCAGTGGGGCTGGAATGGTGACCTTTTGCAGCGGTTAAGAGGTCCGAGTGATTGAGTGTTCCTTTGCAGTTGCATTCTTTACACGGTATTATAATCACCTCCGAGCCCTTTGATCTCTCACCATGAGCTGGAATCCTGACGTGTCGGTTTCGCAGGGACTAGCGGCAAGGGCGCCGAGGCAATGAATCTATATGCCAGGCGTTCCATTCTCGTCCGCCACACTCATGCAACGGAGCTGGACTGCAACGACGGGCAGGAAGTTTTTGCGCAGCAGCTGCTGATGCTACAGCACTCAGCCTTTATTGAGTCTTTCCTCCAAAGATTCAACAGGCTCCTCAAGGGGAACAGCGAGGGGCTCAGCAGCTGCTCATGCTCAAGCACCGGGTCCCGGTAGAATCTCCCCTCCTTACAGAGGTTCAACAGGCTGGTCAGGGGCAACGGTAACGGACTCTGTTCTGTGAGGTCTTATCCCTTGCGGACCTTGGTGGTCCGATAGATATCCGTGTGCCCCCCCCCTGTCTCTGATCTGCGAGCTTTAGAGTAACGACAATCGGTCATGGCTTGTCCGACCGAGTGTCAACTTCTCCACCTCAGCTTGCTCCCCGGCGACGTGACACGCCAACGGGGCTCAGGAGCAGGAGTAAGAAGGCGCGTTGGGAGAGATACTCTTGGTTTGGCGTCCGACACAAGCTACATGTTCCGGATGATCACGAACAACGTAACATTCTCGAATCCGTACGATACTCGTCCAATACTTGCATATGCACAATGATGACGCCGTCCTCCAAATCCCATGTACACGCATCTACCTTCCTGATAATGCTTTTTTGCGACTCTGCTACCAGCTGTTTCAAACGGACATCTCCCCGGCACAATCCTCTTCGAATCGCTGTTGTTTCTCCTTGAAGGGAAGGGATTCGTCGGAAACGAGCCATAAAAGTTTGGCGAAAGCGGCTTCGTGGGTGAGGTCGTATCCCGGCAAAACACCTATATCATATCAGCATATACCCCTAAAACCCCTAAACGCCCCAAAACCTTTGAAGACGTACCAAGATCCAACAACATCCTCCCCTGCGTATAAAGCGGATAAACATTCGGCACCGCACACTGCGAAAGAACCACCACCATAACCTCCCTCCCCACCATCTCCTTCAAAGCTTCAATCACCCCATTACTCGGGTCGAGGGGCAAGTTGCCAGAACCGTAGGCGGAGAGGATGACGGCGCGGCATGTGGGGACGGCGGCGATCTGGGCGGAGAGGAGGGAGCCGGAGAGACCGGGGTAGATGTGGATGGAGAGGACGGTGGGGTCTGTTTTGAGGGAGATGAGGGGGGCGGGAGGGGTGAGGGAGCGGGGTGGGAGGGGGGATGCGTCGCGGGCTGAATGGGTTGTGAGCTAGGATGGGGAGGGGGGGAGATGGGGTGACGTACTGATTTTGACGTTTAGGTTGATGATGGCAGGGACGCATGGTGAAGTGAATGCGGCAAACAAGTTGGGACTTGTCTTTGTCGCCCTGGACCCATCATAAGTGGATGTCCTTGTCAAGTTGGATGCCGAGCTTACCGAGTGCCACGAAACACCTGGTGGTTGAACACGATTCCTACCCCGGCATACGGCAAAACGCCCGCCACGAACAACGAATCGAGAATGTTGGTCCAGCCGTCTGACCGGGGCCGGGAGAGAGGGATCTGAGCACCAGTGACCACAATGGGCTTTCCAGAGTTGGCGAAAAGGAATGAGAGGATAGCTGCTGTGTATGCCTAGAAGCTAGTCAATTGGGATCTCGTACTTGTCGGAGGAAAGGATGCATACCAGGGTGTCGGTACCAGACAGAATGACAAAGCCGTCATAGCCTTTCCAATTCTCGGACACCAGCCCGGCGATCGTATTCCACTCTGAATAAAGTAAGTTTCGTCCCCTACGATACGACATTCAACATGAGAGCTCACCGGCAGGTGTCATCTCGCTACTATCCATGTGTCTGTCCAAATCCAAAATCTCATACTCTACCTCCCTTCCCTCATCATTCATCTCTGGCGTGACCAGCTTTGGGTACTTTGTATTCTTGCCAACCTTGGTGGTGATGACAGGAGAGTGGAACGAAAGGTCGTTGGGGGTTGAGACGGAGGACGAGGAGAGGGATGGTGAGGCGGGTGATGCGAGGGAGGGGTGTTGGCGGATTCGGCGAAAGAAGGAGTCTTGTCGGAGCTGCGAAAAGCGTGAGGAATTGAGGACGAGATGGATGATGAAGAGCTTACAGGTGCAAGACCATTTTCAGTGAGCTCGGATGCGATGGTGCCGCCTGAGATGGTATCAGCTGGAGCTCGAGACGGCCGAGAGAAGGGACGTACCGGTACCGATAACAAGGACGCTCCGTCTGATGCCTTTGCTCGTAGTCATTATAGGTTGTGGGCGGGCAAGGGGAAAGATGGGAGGAAGGCGAGGAAAAGGGGCGAAATGGGAAATCACCAAGCGCGAATGGGAAATGAATCCATTACGAGCCACGACGTGCCTGAGTGCCTGGATATTGAAACCCACTGTTTGGTTCTGGGGCAGCGCATTCATATGTAGTCGGGTTTGATGTGTACGCTTTATCGTCAAGGATCTCGTAGAAGCCTACGGTGGGAGCTGCGAAGCTGAGGGCTGAGTACGAAGCCATTAGCGGAAATCAAAGCAGCGGAAACAGCCAGCCTTCAACCCATGGTTCCGCACCTGCTTATAAGTCAATCACAGACCCCTCATGATGTACAATATCACTGCACACATACTTTCATATCATCTTCAACACATCGGTCCAGCGCTTCAGAAAACACACAATGGTTCGCCAGCGTAGTCACAGCATCATCCTCCCCTCCAGCCCGCTCCTCAACGACGACCCGTCCTTCACATCCGTCGACGACCCCCCCTCCCCCATCTTCCGCATTCCTTCCCCCATCATCCATCCAGTAGTCATCCCATCCATACCCTGTGACCCCATCCCCTATAAGAGGCGGACCGAAAGCGACGCCACTATCAGACCGTCGGTGAAGCAGTTGGAGAGGGAGAAGGAAGATTGGGAGGATGGGGACATGACGCCCAGGGCGGAGAAGGAAAGTTTCATCTTTTTTGACATGGAGGAAGAGGAAAAGGAAGAGGAAGGGACGAGTGACAAATGGCTCTTGTGAGTGGAGGATCCCCGTTTGCAGACTCGCTGCAAGATGGCGGCTTACAAGAGGTCTCCAGATGTATGGTACTCTTTCTTTTGTTCATCACATTCTGGTCGAGTGTGTTCCAAAAAACACAGAAGGAGATATCTCACATACACACTATCAATCACTCCTTGATCTAGGCGTAACCAACTCTTGTGCGATCAATCAGTGAGTACGTGAACAAAGAAAGGCGTTCATGTCAAGGATGCCTGAAAGCTGACAAGGGGTTTCAGTCGAATACTCGTATAGCTCAGGCCCATATACGTAGTGATTCTCAAACGTACATGCCCATGAATATGTATCACCCCCCTCAAAAAGTAGACGACACAAGAGGTCCTCCAGCTACAAGACAAGGCCGCCTCATATGAACAGCAGGCAAAAAGGCAAAAGCGAAAGCCAAAAAGAAAGCCTCCGGCGGGGCTCGAACCCGCAACCGCACGATTAACTGATGGCCCGTAACCAGTTCAAGCAGACTCGATAAGAGTCGTGCGCGCTACCGATTGCGCCACGGGGGCTTCATATTTGAATGTTCAAATGACTCCGTCGGAAGCTGAAGTATGGGGAACTGTCGTATACAAAGAGAAGTAGGACTCATAGCACGACTTTATCTTTTTCATAGCAATGACAGTGGCCTCGGACAGAGCTCACCAGTCATTGATCGATGCGTCAATAGCTGTTGAGCATTTGCGGTCTGTATGGTTTGGCGATGAAGAAGCTTGGGTTCGGGCAGTTGAAGGAGTCGGGGACTTGGAGGGAGGAAGAGGCGAACGTTTCCAGAGGTTTGCCAGCAACCAGCCGGTATCGATGTGAAGCATAGGGGTGCAGGGAGTATAAATATGCAGAAATGGACATTATATAGAGACGAGGAGAGAAGACAATACCACAGTCTATGTACTGTACACGTCGACGCCTTGCCGAACGGGATCAATTTCCTCTAGGCCTGAGGGCCGTCATTGCCAGGCATGACAAGCCTTCTGCAAGCCTCGAGCTTGTTGTTGCTTAGCTTCTACTCTTCTAATAACCGTCTCTTTATCTCCCAGCTCGCCTTCATCCGGTCGCCCCCATGTTCCCAGTCCCCGCCCACCTTCCCCGTTCTGGAGGGGAACACATCTCCAGCCCCGCCCAAGAGGACATACCAGCCCCGGCCGACTCGGCTCCGGAACAAGAATCGGCTGTCCTCACACTCCTCAAACCATTGCTAGACGCCCCTATAGACACGTCAAAGTCTACAGCTCCAGCCGCATCTGGAGCGGAGAAGAATAAGAAAGGGGCGCGATGGACTGCTGAAGAGATCCGAAAAGTTAGGGAGAGCTTGGAGAAGGCTGTGGAGGAGAACAAGGTGAGTCTTGCGCTTGTTGGGATTTTGCAGTACCCCTTGGGCGGTAGAGTGCTGATTGGTATATCAGGCTAGAACGCATCGACTGGTGCTCGACAATCTTCCTACCATCTCGCATGACATCCAGCTTTCATCATCCTTGCGGACAGACATGAGTCAAGTCAAGACAAAGCTCGAATCTCTGGAGAAGGAGATCGATATCACAGATCCTGCAGTATGCTCACCATCCATCAAAGACGGGAATGCCAACTGATCTTGATCTGCAGACCTCGTTCCTCCCGCCGCTGGTAACAGTCCTCAACAACCACTTCTCCTCTCTATCCACTCTCAACACTTCCCGCGCCTATATATCTGCTCTCAAATCACTTCAGAACAAAGCGCAGAGCGTCTCAAAGCTAGAGCAAGCGATCTGGTCTGGGGAGACGGCGGAGAACTGGGTCATAGAGGCGCTCTCTTCTGAGCAAGCTGTCGGAGAGGGGTCAGAGGCTTTGGAAATAAAGGAGACTAAAGCTGTCAAGGCTCTAGATCAGAGGAAGAGGGAATTGTACGACGAGGCTGTTCAGCAGGTCCTTGGAGGCTGGGCCGAGCTGGTCACTGTCGCGAAGCGAGGTGAAGGCGTGGTTTTCACAGCCAAGAGTGAGGTGAAGCTCCCTGCTCCCAAAGGTACGCCCGAATACGTCATGTTGAACTGGTTTGATTGTTCGATAGGTCCCCGTCCGAATAACCTGCAAATGACGCCGGCACCTCACTACTCTCAGACAGCTGTTCTTCAAGCACTGAATTCCCTCGGCCTACTAACGCAATCGCTACAAACTCTACAAACCCGACTTCTCGAGGACGTGATCATTCCGATAACGGCCTCGCGTTGCACTCTGAATGTATCTTCCAGCGAAGGAGAGACTGTCCTAAGGGTAGAGCCGAGTGCGAGCACAGTGGGCGAGGAGCAAGTCCTCGAGAGCGTCCGCTCCTTCTTGTCGAACCTCTCTCCGACTCTGATCCCGAGTTCTATCGAATTACCCGAAACCTCATCATTCCTTCTCTCCAGCATAACCACCACCCTTCAAGCTCTCCTCGACAACTTCCTCCTCCCCCTCCTCCCTTCCTCCCCTTCCGCCCTACCCGCTTGGATATCCCTCCTCCAAACGGCCCTCACCATCGAATCCTCCCAACCCATCTCCGACGACCAGAAACAAGGCCCCATATCCCGATTCTTCCAATCCCAAGCCGCTTTGGAGTATGCCACCAAAAGGCGATACGACTCTGCTGAGCTTGTGCGTGGGTTGGTGTTGGGGGGATGGAAAGGATGGGAAGGGGTCAGGTGGGAGAGGGAGAGGGAGGTGGTGGGTGTTGTGGAGGTGGAGGTTAGTGATGATGAGGAAGTGGAGGATGCAGAGATGACGCCGGTTGTGGAGAAGAAGGTGCCGGTGAGGGTGAAAGATGAGGGATTGGAGGAAGAAGATGGGTGGGGCTTTGATGAGCCTGTGTCGGCCCCGGAGAAGAACGAGGAGATTGCAGAGGAAGCAGGAGAAGATGATGGGTGGGGATTCGACGAGCCCATTGCTCCTACAGCCCCAGTCTTCGAACCCGAACCTGAACCAGAGACAATACCCACACCCGCTACCGAACCAACCCCAATTGAAGTTTCCAAACCTACCAAAGCTCCACGGGAAGCCAAACGTTTAGGTAAGAAGGCTGGCAAAAAGCCAAAAGAGCATGACCCTTGGGACCCGGTCCCTGACCTTGCACCCACACCTTCTGAGGTTTCGGAAGCTTCTTCCTCTCGGTCCGAGACGCCTGTGTCTGCTAGTACTTTTGTTTCTGGGCAAGAGATCAACGGAAATGGAGTCGTGCATGCTGAGCAAGAGCCAAAACCAAAGGCGAAAGCACCGAGGGAAGCGAAAAAGCTCGGGAAGAAGGTGGGCAAGCAGGTCAAGAAAGAGTATGATCCCTGGGATGTTGAGGCGCCTGTTGCCGCTGCTGTGCCTGCGCCTGTATCTGTATCTGATGCGGTGTCGTCTCCCGCTCTTACGGATGAGGTGGAGGGAGGCTGGGGATGGGAGGATGATGCGCCTGTGGTTGCTCCCGTTCCAGTACCAGAGATCAGAAAAGATGTGACTGCTTCGCCAAAGAAGAGAAAGAGGACGGCGTTGAAGGAGGAGAGAAAGGTCATCAAGGAGGTGTACCAGGTGTCGAAAGGGTGTGAAGAGCTTCTGATCATCGCTCGGAGGTTGCTCAAGGAAGTTGACGAATTGAAGTCTACAAAGTGTGTCCCCTCACATCATGATCGTACCGAGCTGACTTTCTTGGCTCCGCAGATTGGACTCGCCCTCGTTCGAGAACGCTTCTACATATACAACCATCCACCAAGCAATCGCTGAAGTGTTTACCCTCTACCGCGCCCTGCTACCCACCTACTACTCTCAACAGCTCCTCGAAGTTCCTTCTCTCGCTCTCCAAGCGTACAACGACACCAACTTTTTATCCTTCTCTCTACCCTCCCTATCCTCGTCAGCAGATTCACCAGAGCCGTCCTGGGACTTTGAGAGAGAACAAGATGCGTTGCTCGCCCTCGGCGATCATCTACTGGAAGCGTTCATCACGAATCAACTGGGACAGATCGATACCGAGCTGGAAGGAGTGAAGAGGCTTGAGGGGACTGGGGATGATGTCGTGTTTAGAGATAGCGAAAAGTGCATCAAGGGGTTGGTGTTTGAGTTGGAAAGCTTGAGTCGGGTCATCAAGGTACGTTCGTCCCTCTTCAGATGAGGATTTGAACTGACAATTACACAGCCCGTCGTTCCGCAATCTGAGCGATATCCCCTCCTTGGCACTCTGCTCACCCACTTTACCTCCCGTCTATCCTCATTCGTCCTCTCTCTATCCGACATTACCGAGATCGAGTCAAACCGACTGACAGAACTCGTGAGGCTGGTCTACCCACTAGAGAACCTATTTGCAGGCGGAGAGGGAGTTGTAGGGCACGTCAGGGGATGGCTGAAATTCTGCTACATTGCCGAGATTCTTGTACGCCCTCCGTCCTCTACAATCTCGTTTAACACTGACCATGGAACAGCAAGCCAACCTCGTGGATATCACCTACCTGCTGGACCAGAATGCGCTGGTGGACTTTACGCCCGACGAGCTTATTGGGCTGGTGAGGGCGCTGTTTGCGAGCAGTGAGAAGAGGGATAGGGTCATTGACAGGATTGAAGCTGAGGGGACTGGGGCTGGAGGAGAACAGGAGCATGAAGATGAGAGGTCATGAGCTTCCCCGAGCTGTACGTATGTATGATCTGCTGCATAGTAGGCAAGGTCATCTTGATACAAGCGACATATGCATTATATGATTGGTAATAGGCACGCTATAATCTATCCCACAGCTCTTCATCGTCCGCACTCAGCCCTTCCCTTCCCGCATTGTTCTGCACTCCGGTCCCCGCTCTCCTCTCCTCCTGTGACACTCTATCATACCCTCCTCGCCCCCCTCCACTCCCTACCAAGCTCCTCCCTCCAAGCCCGCCCTCATTAACCCGCCTCTCCGTATCCTCTTCATCCTCCCAATCAAAGTCCACCTCTCTAGCTCGGCTGAGGTCGATTGCTTTGGGCGGATTCATCCACGAATGCCCCGACCGTCTGAGAATCGCGCCAAGACGGAGGAACTGGATGGCATTTCGTCCGACCAGGAGGATGGTGTCGAATATCTCTTCTGAGCGGGTGGATGAGGAGCAAGGAGAGAAGAAGACGAGGAGGAGGGTGAAGAGGCAGAATGCCAACAGGGTGAGGTCGACAACGTTGAGGAATGTTATGGGAAATTTCTGCAGTGTGTCAATAGGGAACAAGACAAAAGTGAGAAGCACGTACCTTGCCGTTCGCAAACCACCTCGTTGTCACCTCGAGGACCATCAAGCCGTTGAGTATGACCTCAATAATGTGCCATGTGATCGGTGGACAGTCGCCCTTGTCTGCACCATTGCCATTAGCATCGACAACTTGAGCAATAGGGACAACGCACGCGTCGCTATAAGACTAAGCACCAGCGTCGCCAGACTTAGCCCCATCATAGCCCCATAGAACAGGATATAATAACGACTGAACAGTATTCTGTTGGCTACGCCGCGCAGTTGTTCACTCCGAGGCAAGTGGTAGGGCGAACGAGATGGGACTGCGGTGGGACCGTCGTCATTGAGATCAGGGTCGAGGTCAAAATCTCTTGGTGAGAGGTGTTGCGCTTCAGGATCGAGGGAGGGCATTTCGCTGCTCCAGTAGACAGGGCTGAAGATGTAAAAGAGGATGAGAAATGAAAGAATGCGTGTCGGTCTCTTTGTCCGTCAAAGGAACGAAAGTCGGTGATGCGTGCACGGAGATCGCCGCAACTCCGCTTGTCTCGGCGGTCGTCACTCAACCAGGACTGAACCTGGACTGCACACTATGCCACGCTCTTTTTTCATCTGAGTGCTCTATCATGGAGCGGGAAAAGCTGACAGCAGCACCTTATTGCAGTCCCCTTCGCTATCGGGGAATATCCGGTCGACATCGAGCCCTTCATACACTGCGTGGCACTGTTGTAGAATGATCTTTCTGCATCAGGCCAAACACGAGTCATTGTCCCTCATCCTGTGGCTTTCTCCCCCTTTTTTCCAGAGATGTGAGAGAAAAGAATCAATCAGGACGATTACCAAGGAAGGAGAATATAGTGGCGCGCGGATGATGAGAACATTGCATCATTGGCGGGAACGACATAATATTCCATTCTACTCACTTCTTTCCTCTGCACTCCCATCCCGTCTTACTACTCAAAGACCTCCGAAATACACTTATCGCCATGTACATCAGCCTTGACGCTACAACCGAACCCCATCCGGATTCAGCACCGGCAAACCCCAGCCCGCGCGCACCTCTGCCTGCCGCCAAATCGAACAACGACAATACCAGCACTCGTCCGCCGTGGATGTACCGTCCCCATACAGAATACCACATGCGGGACGTCGAAGAACTCTCTAAAGACTTGGGAGATTTTATGCTGCTCAAATACGGGCCTGCGAAACGGGATGAGGGAGGGAATGATGTGGCGGGATGGTTCTACCCTCCTGAACATGGGTGGATCAGGTGGGTTGGGGACAAGTTGGATTCCAAGCCCATGATATGTGGTGGGCGTGAAAAGAAGATTCATGTGTACGAGTTTCGCTTTCGGAATCGTGTTGTGAGTAGTCATCTAGAGACATGTCAAAGTATAGTACGGCTGACTATCTGTCAGTTGAGCCGGGAAGCATTCATCAAAGCATGCATGTGCTGCCTGCAGATGCAAGTGTTTCTGGACGATATCAACAATGCAGTAGAGTGGGGCGGCGTCGAGCTGAAAGCGGAGGAAGAGCAAGAGTTTGAATCCAGCCGAGACTTTGTCGGTGCCCACTTCCGCCTTCAAAGAGGTTTCTGACATACTATCAGCTCGCGGTCTGCAACAAAATGTTCCACCAGCTACACTGCAGTCTGAGAGACTGGGAGAAAGCGGGATCACTCCCCTCCCAATGGACCAAACCCACCTACGGCCTGCGTATCAAATATCGCCGCGATCTCGAAAAACTCGTCGACTTTGACTCGCCAAAATGGCAATCATTCTGGAACGACAACGACCCCATTTCTCGCCCCGCCCCAAAAAAGATCCGGCCGACCTTTATGTTTGCCGCAGAACAGTGTTTGGGGATGATGCAAGAGGGGTTCAGTGTGAGGCTTTGGCGGGTATGGCAGGGTGCTGGAGTGGCTAGGAGGCATGGGCGGGCTTCGAAATACACGCGAGCTTGCGATGACGCGAAGCTGGGGCTGTACTACCCTCGCAACGAGCTTCTTCTCAAGGTGGAGAAGGGACATGGAGAGGAGCAGCTAGTGCTAGACGCGGATAAGGAGCTCAAGATACAAAAAGCAGAAGGTGAGCGAGAGTCGGTGAGGGCTTGGCTAGCGAGCAGAGAGTATTTCTGGATCAAGGTTGAGAGGTTCTTTACGGTGTATGTTGATTTCGCTTTGATAGAAAAGTTTTGACCCGAGCTGACATGACCATAGTGTTTCATGCGCTGTCTTCTTGACTATATCACTGGGATTCGTCTACTTCATTTTCTCGATGGCCAAGTCTTTGAGTCGCCTGTAACACCCATAACCCCAGTCGACGCTAGGCTCCACCGTCTGCCTTACTTTGACCTTGCTTCTCTTAAGATGTTGGACTTGTAATTCAGTAGGTAGAATGACGCGCGAGGTTATGTATGGTGACGGAACTATTCTGAGGGAGATCGTTGGCGGTATCATATTCCATAGCTGGTGTACATGTCCGCTTCTTGCATCTTACCAGGTGTGAAGCGCTGAATGGACTGTATACCAGCCTTCGACATAAGACTTGAGTCACGCATTTCCTAGTCTGTCTGTCTGGACTTTTGGGAAATGCTATGAGCTGCTATGAGGCTGCTATGAGGCTTTATGTTTGACAGGTGGAAGTGGAGTTGGGTGGGAATGACTCCAACATCATGGTAGTGCGTCTCTGCTGGCCGCCTGGGGAGTGTATTCTTCGGTCTTTGAAAGGACTTGCAGTGAATGAGAATGGGCCCGGGCGCGCGGGGTGATGGCTGCCGACCGAAGGGGATCGATATACTAGGAAAGAAATGCATTCTACGAGTACTCGTAATGTTTTGATTTGGGACCTGACTGGCGAAATGCGAATTGGGGCTTGGGGCATGACTGCGGATCAAAAAGAGATGGAGGAGGGAATTGGGGTGAATCGTGCAACGGTGGATTTTGAACTCGTTGTATGATGCCCGATGCTCGGGAAGACACTTGCTTGACCTGTATGTACACTCCACCACAGTCTTCTCATGCATAGTGTACCCTTCGTCCCGTTGCTAACTAAGCCAGTGACTGCTGAACATCAGTTGTAGATGTTCGATGTTCGAAATCTCCGCTTCCAGACGCGACGCAAGAGATGACATCAGCAAAATATGATCACACCACATCTCCATCCTCCATATACTTATGACCCCATGGCATACATATAAAAACCGTATTCTATCCATTCTTCTTGTCCGACTATAATAATTGGTTCTAAAATATCCAAACAAAGATCTACTCTGTGGTCGTGGTCTCTAAACGCCCGATAACCGCCTCCCGTCCAAACTCGCCCGTCTAAAACATCCCAGCGGCTGCTTCTCCCCACTCGTACTCGTACTCGTCTGGCCCGTACTCGTCCCCGGCCTCCCCCCGCCCGCCCCGCCCGACACCTTCCTCCCAGCCCCACCACCAGCCCCAGACCCAGCCCCAAAAGCCGACGGCGCTGTCCCAGTCCCCGACCCTTTCTGCCCCCTGATAGGTTTCGCATCCAACCACATATCCATCAACGCCCGTCTCTGCCTCTCCTTCTCTTCTCGCTCCTTGATGAAATCTGCGGAAGAGCCCGAGCCGGAGGTGGGGGTGGTGGAGAGGACGGAGGGTGAACTCGGGCGGCGCGTTGGGGTTGGGTCGGCGGGGAGAGGTTTGGTGGTTGGAGCTGGTGCTGGAGCTGGTGCTGGTGTGGGGGCAGGGGCCGGGGCGGCCTTGGGGATGGTGCTAGGGATAGACTGGGAGGGAGACGGGGAAATGGCGCTTCTGAAAGCAGCCAGCGCATTCGGCGTCGTCGGCGTCGGGTACGGCCCACTCCCACCCGCACCCGCACTCACACTCCCCTTCCTCCTCACACTCCCCTTCCCCCCACCTTCACCCGCACCACCACCCAACTCCACTTCCAGCCCCACCGCCCGTCCAACCCCAGACGGTTTCCGTCTCAGCCGCTTCTCCTCGCCACCTTCCTTCTTGCGCTTGTCGGGCGCCGCAGCAGCTGATGATGAGATGGTTGTTGTTGGGGTTGTAGCTGGTGTCATCGGCAAGGCGGGGTGGGTTTGGGCGTGAGAAGGTTGAGAGGGCAGAGGCGTAATAGGCGGGGAGCGTAAGAACGCTTGTGCACTACTCTGCGGTACAGACCCGGCTCCAGCTCCAAACGCAGAAAACGCAGGCGCCCCCTCCTCCGAGATCGACCCCTGGCCCCTCGTCCTCGGCCTCGGCGGCGGCATCAACCCCTTCCTCTCCCTCTCCTTCTCTTCCTGCTCCCGCGCGTTCTCATTCGCCCATTCATCTTCCTCCCACTCTTGCGTCGTATACCCGTTCAACGCCGTAGGCCTCACCAACTCGTTCAGCCCGTTCAGCCCCAAAGAGTCGCCGCTTGTGTTGACGTTGACGGGGGAGAAGGATGATGGTGGGTGTGCCGTCTTGTCAGAGGTCGAGCCGTTGGCGTTGGCGTTGGAGGTCGTGGCGGGGGCGGGGGTGGGTGAAGCCAAACTAGCAAACACATTCCTAGCCCTCTGTTCCTGCATCAAATGCACCGACTGATGTCTCGCCGCATTCGCCTCCTTCTCCGACCTATACTCTTCCTTCACCCCTTCCAGCTTTGCCCCCTGCCCTTGCCCCTGCCCTTGCCCTTGGATTGAAGGGGCAGGGGCGGAAGAAGAAGAAGAAGAGGACGGTTTGGGAATGAAGAATAGGGAACATTCCGAAGTCGAGTCGGAAGCTGCTACGCTGACGCTAGCCGTGGCCGTACTCTCATACCCCTCTTTCTCCCTGCCCCCAGAAACAGGCGCAGGGGCAGATACAAGAGCAGGCGCAGAAGCAGAAGAAGCAGAAGCAGAAGACCCCCGCCCAAACATCTTTTCCATCCTCCCACTCCGACTCCCACTCCGCCCCTCCTCCCCAATCTTGCTCCTCTCACTCGGTGGGATGATGTACACTTCCTCCTTTTGTTGTTTGACGGGGGAGAGCGGGGCGGGGGCGAGCCGGTCAGCCCAGGGACGCGCGATACCTTCCTGGCTGTCCACTTGGACTTGGATCTGCCCGTGTACCTGGGACTGGGCCTGGGGGTGGGGGTAGGGCGAGGGGAGGCTCGCTTGGGAGCTTTGTTGCGAGTTGGGCGGAGAGTACAATGTCCCTCCCGGCGACCCCGGCGACGCAACCTTCTCCCCGCCCTTCTTCTGCCCCAACCGTCCCCTAAGACCCTTCACAACACTCCCCAAAGCCCCGAAATCCGGCAACCCCCCAACAGCATCCATCCCGCTCACCTGCCCCCCCCGACTCCCCGGCGCAGCGACGGCGCCAGATACGACCGACGTCGACGAGTTGGAGCTGGAGACGGAGCGGGCGGAGGAACTGGCTTTGCGCGGGATGTGCCGGGTCGTCGTGGGTGGCCCGGCTGAGGCGGAGGGGGAGAGGGAGAAGGAGGCAGAGTGGGAGGAGGAGAAGGAGGAGGAGGAGGTGTTGGCGCGGGGTTTGGTTTTGGTGTGGCGGGTGTGCATGGCTGATGGGGGGGGAGGGGAGGTGGAGGATTGGGCTTTGGCGAGGCTTTGACTCAGGTAATTCTCGTCCAGCGCTGAGAAACCCATCGCTTCGCATTCTATCAGCTTTTGTGTCTTCAAGGGAGAAGGAGAAGGGGAGAAGGGGAAGGGGAAAGGGGGACGTACAGTGTTCATCTCGGGGAGTCTTCATCCTCGTCGATCCTGACCATTCTGAAGGTAGACCGACAGTACCAGACTTGGGCGATATCGACGCGCTCGCCCCTCGCCCGCCACCATGTGACCGTGGTGCATTCCTATCTCCATCATCAGCCCTACTTACCCCTTAATAATTAGAAGACTTACTCTGAGGGTACGTTGATGACTTCCATCTTTCCTTCCCGCTCATCATCACTCTCCATCCTCCTATCCACCTTCACCCACTCTCGCACCCCTCCACCAGCACCTGCGCTGACGCTGGGCGTGCCGCTACTAGCAGTAGACGAGCGCGCGCGAAACATGTCTTGCACTGTCAACCCTCTAGGTTTGAGAGAAGAGGAAGAAGAGGGGTAGGGGTAGTCGGGGGGAGGCTGGGAGGGGTCGAGGAGACTGGTCGAGCTGTTGTTTGCGGGGAAAGAACCGTACGACCGATCGCCCAAGTACGCCGGAAATGCGGGTTTTGAAGATGGATAACTCGGCCGTGCGCTCGAGCGTCTCGGTATCGGCGGACCAGTCGAGTATCTCGTGCCAACGACAGAAGAAGAGTGCCCGGCAGTGATAGTCGTCGTGACAACCCTGTCCACTTGTCCTTGTGCACCTGGCGGCTGCGGGGGCAGACCTCGAGGCGGTGGGGCGGGGGGTATATAGTGGCCTGCGAGGCTGTACGGTCCGTGTGGGCTCCTCGCTTTCGTCTCTTGCGTTTCAGCTCGGGAAGGGGGCGGTCGTGAGGGGGCAGCGGGCGGGGGTTGTGAGGGGGCGGAGGTTGGAGGTGGAGGTATCGGCGTGCGTGACTTTCTCGCCTCGCGCCAGGATCTGACCGACTGTTCTCTGGCCGGGGGCGGGGGTCGGGAGGGGGGCGGTATATATGTATATGCGTGCGATGCCCTCTATATTCCAGAACGTGTTAGCTAGCTGTTCCTCGGTGCCTCCCCAGCAGGCTAGCGGGACACGTACCTTCGCCGTACCTCCCGCATTTTTCGACCCGTACCCCCACCCGTCCCCTTCCACCCTCCCGCTCAGTCTCGATAGCATCACCAGCGCATCCTCCTCCCCTTCCCATCCCTCCCGGGGGTGCGCGGGTGCAGGGGGGGCCGATGCCGGGGGTTCCGGAGGGGGCGGACGCAGACGCACAGGGGGGTTCATAGACTGTGTTCGCTGTCGGTTATCGTGAAACGAAGGCACATCTGGCGTCGACGGCTGCGTACTGCTCCCTCCCCCCACTACCACCCTAGGCCCCCTCGCCCACTCATCCACCTCCCATTCCATCTCCCAACTATCCCTCTTCCGCCCTTCTCCCCCATAGCCATAGCCATAGCCATAGCTCGACCCGCTCGGAGGGGGCATCATCACCGGCAGCTTCATCGTCCCTCTCTTGCCCCTCCCCTCGCACTCTTTGTACAGCTCGGCGGAGGAGGGGGCAGGGTGGGCGGGAATGTCGTATGCATCCATGACGTGCTGGATACTCGGCATCCCATTCAACGACTTGTGCCCCCTGGACCCCGACCCCCGGGAGCCTTTTGCGTTTGCATTGTTGGAGAAGGGGGAGAAGGAGTGCGCTGGGGAGGTCGGCGTCGGGGCGGGGGACGGGTTGGGCGAGGGGGTAGCGGTGCCGGTGCGGGATGATCTGGATCTGGGGCGGAGGGAGGCGAGGTCAAAGTGGAAGAAGGACGCGCCGTCGCGTGGCTGGCGTTTCTTGATGAGCGGCATCCTGCTTGCTGAAGAATTGCAAGAGGACATCTGAATATGCACAAGCCATGGCAGCGTAGAAGGCCCGAGCGCAGAGCATATCAGAGCCAGGCCCGGGCGGGTGTGGGCCAAAGGACACCGGGTGGAGCATCCTGTGCTGTGCCGCCCGTGTTGCAGGGGGCAGGTAGCGTGGTGCGTATACACAACATCACGGAGACACCTGGATTCAAGCTCTGATCGGGAAGGAGGAGGAGGATCGTGCGCGCGTCGGCCGCCGGGGTGTTGTGTACGAGTATGGTAAAGCAGGAGATGAGAACAAGGCATTCATTCAAACGGGCACATTATATATATGCACGCTCTTACGCAACATCCCATCCATTCACGTAATCCACGTAATTCCCCCCTAAGCCCCAAACCTCACACCCCACCCCTCCTCCCTCAACCCCCTCACACTCTCCCCAACCCTCTCCCCCCTCATACTCTCCTCCTTCCCCACCTCCACCCCCTCCTTAATCGCCTTCAACGCCCCCTTATCTTTGATCTGGATGACAGCGTCGATCAGCTGTCCAAAGTCTGGCGGCGCGGAAGCGAGAGGCGGGAAGAGCGCTACGCCTTCGGGGTATTGCCCGGGGAGGTAGGAGAGGGTGAGGGTGTTGGGGGCGAATAGGTTTTTGGCGTATGTTTGCGAGTAGAGGTTGGTCTGTGTCCCGCCCGCCTTTTTTGTCAGCCTGCTTCTTCTTGTGGGGCGGGGGGAGGGGGAGGGGACTGACGAAAGGAATCATCAATGAATTCATCGGCAAACTGCCTTCTTGCTCCTCCCTAAAATCGATCTGCTGGTCTGCTACCCAATACACCTATGTATTTGTATTCCCCGTCGGCCATCACTCCCACTGAGAGGAGAAGGGAGAGGGGAAGAGGGACGTACATTGTAATCAGTAACCCAAACTCTCCCCTTTTCCGCTTTCAACACCCTCTTCTTCCCCTTCCCCTTCCCCTTCCCCTTGCTGTTGTCCGAGGAACCAAAGCTCGGGGGCAGGACGAGATGGATATCCACAGCGTGCGGGCCTGTCGTAAATGTCTCGCCTGTATTAATATAATTTGGTGAGTTTTGTGAGTTTGTCAGTAGGGGAGGAAGGGGAAGAGGGAAGAGGGAAGGGAAGGGGGGAAGGGGAAGGGGAAGAGGGGAAGAGGGACGGACCGTAATCAGCTATATCAGGCTGACCATCTTGTGTGAGCTTGACGTCGTTCAGCGACATGATGATGGTCTCCCGCTTCCCGTCTTTGGTGAATGAATGAAATGAATTGACGAAGCGTGAATGCCCAAGTGAACAAGTGAAACAAATTGCTTTGTATCAAAAAGAAAAAGCAAAAGCTGTGCGCCCCCTCTGATGACTGACTCATCCGTCAATGCCACGTTTTTCCCAGATCCCACTCCCATAAGCACAGAAGCAGAAGCAGGGGGGGGCTGAGGCACCATCAGCAAGTACGAGTTATGCCAAGAGAAGGAAGAAGGGCGGGTGCCTTTTTGTCTTTCCGGCTTCGGCTTCGGCTTCGGCTTCTTCGGGCGCGTGCGTAACCGTTGATAACCGACTTTCTACCGTAAAGATAAGCCTCCTCCGTCTCTTTTTGATCCGCAGTCATGCTCATGCCCCAAGCCCCAATTCGCATTTCGCCAGTCAGTCCCAATACAAATACTACTGATAGAATGCATGCCTTCCTAGATATCGATCCCCTTCGGTCGGCCGGCCATCCAGTCACCGCCGCCGCGCGCCCGGGCCCGGGCCCATTTCATTCAACAAAGTCCCTTTCAAAGACCCAAGAATACACCCCCCAGGCGGCCAGCAGAGATGCACTACACATGATGTTAAGAGTCATTCCCACCCCACTTCCATTTGTCAAACATTAAGCCTCATAGCAGCTCATAATGAGCTCATTGAACAGTTGTCGAAGGCTGGTATACAGTTCCTTCAGCGCTTCACACCTGGTAAGATGCAAGAAGCGGACATGTACACCAGCTATCAGTATGGAAGATAGTACCGGGCCGCCAACGATCTCCCTGTTGAATTTCAACTCTTGCTGCTCCTTGGCTGTCATCTCGACATTATGGTTGACCATTGCAAAACGAATGTCCTCCTCAAACATCTGCATCTGCATACAACACATGTAGGCTTTTGATGAAAGTGTCTCGACTCGGCTGGTATTTGTAGTAGCTTCACTCACGATACGATCTCCAAAACGAAAGCTCGTACACAAAAATCTTCTTGTCAGGCCCCCTGCGAGCAAAGGGCTTGTCATCCTTCGCATCGTCAATCGCAACCCGCTATAGCTCCCTCACCCATCCCCTTTGCACTCGTAACCATCCCGCAAACGTCATTCCCTCTCTCATCCCGCTTTCGTCCATACCCGTATGGGAGTTGCATTGAACTCCCCAAAGTCGCAAGAGGGTTGTATAATGACACAACGTCTCTTCTTTGAGATCCGTGTCCGCGGAGATGAACAGGTGCGAAGGCGGGGGAGCCCCAGTGGACGGATTTCGTCATTGTCGTCCGTGTCGCTGGTATCGTCCGAGTGGACAGACGAGCGATTGTCGTCCCCTGCTGGTTGAGATTGGACTCTGGCGTTGGCGTCAATCGTGAAAAAAGTCGATACCGCCAATGATGCAGCGGCAAGTCATCACTCTCACTGATGATTTTACGCCATGGCAAGTTCTGCATTAGAAATGGTGACAGACGTAGATGAAGTGACATGCTATTTGTCATGCATTACCCTCCTACTGTAAGAACACTCCCATCTTTGACACATCAATCCCACTATCGCCATACAACCGCATCACCTGCCGCGTCATCTCCTTTCCAACACTCCCCAAGCCTATATGGTCATACTTTGGTTTCGACTTGTCAACCAGCTCGTAAAACGCCTTTTGCTCAGCTTCGACTAGAGGATGCGAGCTGTTGGTCTGACGGCAGAGAGGTGCCCATCGGGATTGGGTGAGGGAGAGGGTATCGCGGAGAGAGGTGAGTACTTCGTTGGCGAGGGCTATACTCTCGGCGTCGCTCTTGTCTTTAGTATCGCTGCCTGCATGGGTGGAGGAAGTGGTGGTGAATGATCCGCGGTAGATGTCTTGACCAGACGCGATGGAAGTGTGGCTCCAGACGTACGCTTTCTTCTCCTCTTTTCCTTCATCTATCTCCTCTCCGCTGATCTGCTTGGAGGAGGGAGTTTGCAGCATGCTCTTGTGTAGAATGCCGTTGATGAAATACGTGTCTTCGTCATAGCCGTCTTCACTTTCCTTCAACGATGTCGGCGCAGACCAGACTTGGCAAGTAGCTCGGGACGACGACATATTTTTGGCTTTACTCGATGTTGGTGGTGCGGACACTCCTCCCGGTCTTTGCACATGCTCGCATATTTATGTCGGATGGAGAAGAAGGGATGTATTGTGGGATGATCGTCCCTCCCACGAGATCGGTATCGGAAGAGGCGTGCGTACAGGTTCCCACAACCAAACAACGTGCAGAAAAGCGAGCTTCTGTCTTATATCATACTCCTTTCAGTCTTCCCCCAGGGGCTGAGAAGAGGCGTGAGAGATCTCATGGATGAGACCATGGGGTGAAGGGATTGGCAGCAGTGTTTGCGCGGACATTGGAGGGGAAAGGGGGTTTTACATGTGGCAGAGAAAACTCTGTAAAACAGAGAAAGGCGTTTTTGAGGACCGATTCAAATATCAAAAGGTGTCTCAACAGACCTTCCTGTACGAGCGGTCATCGCCGACACACCACCTGGCATCTCTTCTCCGTGCTGTCGCAAAAAAGATCCCTAATGTCTTTGGAACGTATTGACGTACCCGAATTGCACTGGCACCATGGGTATGCATACCGTGGTACACGTCGGGATAAAGCCTCATCGCCGCCGGGCTGGTGGTCTGTTGACGGCGATCTATCACTTCAAACCCATTCCTTGCACAACACAACTGATAATTGCAATACTTTATACATGTGCTTCTCACCATCTTCTTTATCCCCTATTGATATATAAATAAAACTCTACAACCTCGATGAAAACACTTCGATCGACTCTTACAAATCTCCTCCAGATTGCTGACCATACCCGCCCCTCCCACCACCCCGGCTATAACCCCCTCGTCCCCTATTCCCATACCCATACCCTCCATAACTCCCCTGCTGTTCTCCGCCATATCCACCTCGGCCCCGTCCGCGTCCGCCGAAACCTCCTCGTCCTTGGCCTGCAAAAGCACCAGGAGGCGGTCCACCAGCTTCTCCGAACGTGTCGAGGTTACGATGACGTTCCTCGTTCCGGCTGACCTTTCCTGTCGAGTGCGAGATATTGTCAAAGAATGACGATTTCTGGTACTTTGCCGCCGCCGGGGGCGAAATGGGACCAGCCTGATCCGGTTGAGGTGAGAGAGAAGCAGAGAGGGAGGGAGGGGGTGGTGATTGTGTTTGGGCAAGAGCAGGGTTGGGAGCAACTTCGCCGATGACCACGGGGCCCTGAGCGCTCGCAGACTTGATCGCCTCCCGCTCCTTTTCGAATCGCTCGTTTGCCTTGGCAAAGTCAAACTCGGCATCCGGTACTTCGGGCTGCTTCACTTCCTTGCCATAGCCTCTGCCATAACCGTTTCCGTAGCCTTGCTGGCCCTGGTTGGAACCACGACGAGGGGGGTGGTCGTTGGTGGACAGTTCAGACAAAGACCGCTCGACGCGGGAAAGTGCGGTAGCGGCAGAGATGGCAGAGGTTGAGGGTTTAGCGGGAAGGTCGTAGCGCTGTTCTGCAGGGCTAGTGACGTGTTGAGGTGGTTGGGGTACAGATGATGGAGCATCTTGCGACTATTTCTTTGTCAGTCATGCACTTGTCTGAAGCACACAAAAGAAGACGTGGAAGAGGTGATAGATCAGAAGGAAGGCAACGGAGGTGTCCACTTGGTTTTGCGCTCTCGGACTTGCGCCCGAAGGCATTTACATCCGAAAAATGTTTCATCATATCGGCACCTCTTCCACGCCTGCACAAATGAATGTAGACTCACGACAGAGGCAAGAATGGGGTCTTCTTCTGGTTGCGGCTCGGTCCCAGGGACGTCATAGTTCTCCACCAGTGATATTGAGTCGATGGATTCCGTCCTGAGGCTCGAGTCAGCCACGCCCTGTGAACAAAGGAGCAAAGCGGCGTACCTAAACCTGACCCATCCTAATGATTTTGTCGATCCTGGCAGCTGTCGCGCTGTGGGACGGCCCTCGGTACCATGGTTGTACACTGCGCGAGTCAGTCTCCGTCCAGACGCAGAGACACGTGGAAGGCTTACCCTGAGCAAGACAGATGGTCTGGTCTTCTTGACTGATATGGTCAAAGATACCAGTGTATCGTACACCAAGCTTGGAGATTACCTGGAAAGGCTTTCTACCCGCCGTAAGTTACTCGAACAGCAAGATATGAAGAGACAGACTCACCCCTTGAACTGGTCGTAATCCAAAGCCATCTTCGCTCGACACTATCTGGGTATAAAGAGAGGTCGAATGGGGGGAGGGGAGAGGAGAGGGGGGCAAAATGTGTAGATGGTACAGATGCAAAAGAAAGAAGAGATGGTAAATGGCTGGGGATGAGAGCCGTTTCGGGAGAAAATGAAGAAAACCTGGGGCATTTATATTCCTCCCAAGCGGAGCCATTTACGCGTTTGTTTTCTTTGTTGACGTCTGAATTTGGGTCTTGAAGCAACAGCAGCAACTCATGGGCGACACTTGGGGGCTTGTACTCTCAACGGGGGTACTGGGGCTTCTTGCCTGGGAGGGTAAGGTCCTCCGGACAGCCTGGTAAGTGTCTCTTTTCACCTCGAAGCCAAAGCTCATGAGCATGTCAGGCTGGCACTAAATCTGCTGGATACGCTTCGAGCACTGCGGACGGTCAGGTCAAATGGACGAAGAATTGGTATACAAACCAGGAAGAAGGTCATGAGAGAGGCGCTAGCTTGCTGGATCATATACGTGAGTCAATGCCGATATGCCCTTGCTCGTGTCTTATTTGGTTCCTTCCAGACTTTTGCTATAGCCTACTAGAGAAGACGCTGATCGATAACACAGATACTAGGAACATCAATCAGTCCTATCATATCTACCCTCGTCGCCTGGATCCCGCTATACGCGCCCATCAAAGCAGTCGTCTGCCTATGCTTTCTGTTTACCCGTCTTGCTGTACGCCGCCGCTTCTCTCAAAGTCAATCATCGTAAAGCTCACCTCGGTCTAGTCCTCTGCAGTGATACTATCATCCCTCAAGCCCCTCATCAAGCCATACGAAACCCCCATCGACATATCGATACATCTTCTCGAATCGCTTTTCGCGCTGGTATACCACTTTGGTATCGAGCTGCCGTTTGGCAAGGTCTGGTCTTGTCTTGGAGTGATCAGGCAGGGAGGATAGAGCTGGGGGACTCAGAGAGCTATTTCTTGGGCGAGAATAGGATGGCATATTCTTCAGCCTTCTCCCAAACCTGCGCATCCTCGGGATGGTGCACCTCCCACACCTCCCCACTCCCCTCCACCCGGGATCCCTCCTTCAGCTCCAAACGCCTTGTCCCGAAAGACTCCAGCACGTCCCACAAACCCTGTCCCCAAGTCGACGACCCGCGTCCGTCCACCTCTCGAACCCATCATACTCTCTCCTCCACCTCTCCCTCAAGCGCCTCCGGCACCCCCAGTTCGTCGTCCAAGACGTGTATCCCCTGCCCTTCCGTCTTTCCCTGCTGTTCCCACCCATCCTATCATTGTTGTTCCTTCGACTCCTCCTCCTCTGCAAGCGGTCAATACTGTCGCATCCGGCTCGGGAACAAAGTCTCAGGGATCAGGGCTGTTGGGTGTCGCGGTGGACGAACCCGTTAGACGGTCGCCTCGGAGAAACAAGGGAAAGCGGGAGGCCGATGACGAGGAGTATGTGCCCCCTCTGGAAAAAGATGGGCAAGGCCAGGCTGTGAGGGTCACAAAGAGGGCGCTGAAAGTCAACGAGGAGAAAGAACGGCCCAGGGCCTCAGCTACAGCACCCCGAGCAGGAAGACTAGGCAAGCCTTCCAAACGCCTCCATCCCTCTCAACCAGATCACACTGCCGTCAAATTCACGGTCTCGCATCCTCCCCCATCAATTCTCTCCAGCGCCGTCCCCAAGAGGAGCTCCACATCTGTCAACCTCTCCAATACCTCCGTTGCTACCAACAGCAGACCACTCCCTGCTTCAAGGTCGACGGCTATGTTGTCTACTACAGCTAGTCGAGCGAAAAAAGAAGCTGTGGCTGCCGATACTGCCGGTGCCACCGGCGGTGGGAGTGCAAGCTCAAGGAAAGGCAAAAGGGTTGCGCGATCGGCGACTTTGGACGCTCTTCCTGCTTCGTCTTCCAAAACAACGACGTCTCGCGCAGCAGCCGTGACCTCTGCATCAGTCAACTCAAAGACGGAAGCGGCGGAGAAGAAAAGACAGGCTACCGGCGCGGGGGCGAGGGCGAGGGCGACTGTGAAACGAGCAAAGCGAGATGATGCCGAGGATGAAGGACCCGAAGAAGCAGAAGACAGCACCGTTGGAGGGAAGACGAGGGAGAAGGTTGGAGAAAAGCGGAAGGCCGTTTCGACGAGAGCACAGCTTGGTGCAAAAGAGACGGAGAATGGGAGTGTGGCGAGAGCGAGGAAGAGGACGAGGTTGATGGGAGAGAAGCGTTCTTGAGCGAAAGCAAGGGCGGTCCGATAATGTTGTAGTCGTCCAGGCTGGGTGTAGAGTAGTGTATGAATATTGTACAGAGCACCGAGTGATATCGTGAGCCAAGAGGACATGGGCTACTAGCGACTTGGCTCAAAGAGTATGAGAGAGGCGACGCGATGGGGACAGGGATGCAAGGTGGGCGTGAGAAGGCTCAAGTGAACAGAAGGGAACAGGAAAGAAGCAGGGAACTGATAATTCATATTGTTGAGGACACCGTTTCCCTCGCTCCTCACTCTATCTACCCATGGCCGGCACGCAGGACCCTATGCTTGGATCAGTCCCAAGATCAACCTTGATGATGAAACTACTCACACTCGAGACTAACCGCTCCAACCCAAGCTGATCTCCCACTTCTCCTTCACCACACAGGTTTCCCAAAACACCGCCTTCTCCTTGCTCCCAGCCGTCGCCTTGGCCAGCCACAAGTCATTCGGCAAGGTCATCTGCGTCGCCAACTCCACCCATCTGGTAACACGGTGTTTATCTTCGTCGATATCATCGGCGATATCTTCGTCGATGTCATCGTCGTGCTTGACGGGGGAGTTGAGTCGGATCGTCATCTTTCGTGTAAGTGGCCCGTCGTACGAATGATCGGAGAGGATCACACGAAGATCGGTGGCACAAGCGTGAGAAACCTTCAAGAGCTCCAAGATCAAAGATGCGACGGGGGAGGCGATGGCCGGGGACGGCCACGGGACGTTGCACAAAATCACGTTGGGAGGGCTTTGAGGGCCTCGGGTGATCAGAGTGACTAGGTCTGAGAGATTTGCGGGAATGGAGTAGGCGTCATCTTGGGCGTCGATGATGATTTCTTTCAGGCCGCGGAGGGGGCGATCGGCAGTGAGGAGGTTCTGGAGGTCGGCGGGGCAGGTGATCGTCACGGTTGGTGCCATGGTGTGGGGCGTGACTGGAGGGGGGTGAAGAGAAGAAAAAGAAGAGGGGGATGGGAATTGTGGGGGTTATATATGTGCAGCTGAGGGTGATCTGGTGGGGATTGGGCAGTCGCGTCATCCGTCCTTTGGGAGGTGTGAGAGACGCGACGCGCCGCGGATCACCGCATTCCGAGGTCAACACGCGTCAACAGCCATGCGGGAGTGGCGATAGAGCATGGAGACATGGAGGCGCCAGAGTGCGGTCATGAGGAGAGGGGCTGATCCTGGTGCTTGATGTCCAAAAAGCGATCCCCGACTACCTTATATCAACCGCATGACGAGCGTTTTTGCTGGGCTGGCTGACCTCATCCCCGACGCCACTGACATGAGGTGCACGACTGAGAAGTGGGATCTGTAGGTTTATCCAGGAGGGGAGAAGGGTACATTAGCTTCTGAATGGCCGCTTCAAGCGACTGCGTATCACAAATTACATGACTGACAACCAGCGATGCGCTGTGCCAACAATATGAAATGATGACCTCCACCTACCAACATCTTGGGTTTGGTAGATATAGATGGCCAAGCCGACAGTCTGTTTCATACTCTGGCAGTATGTAGAACCGTATGAGTTACATAAATAATTGAGACTCGGCAAGCGGGAACGCGGCGCATTAGCGGAAACATGATATGACAATCGGCCATGTATGCGCTCGGAAACAGGCAAGCGTTGTATCCGAGTTGTCTCAGCATATATAAGAGGGAAATAATCGTTGATTTCTCATTGTAACTGTACATCTCGCCACTATGGGAAGAAAAAGAAGAACAACCGCCACCAGCATGGCCGAGGACGAACTTGTTCGGATGCAGGCATTCTTCCGCCTCCAACGTGAGCTCCAACGTCAGCAATGGCTATCGCCTCCCATTCGCAACGACTACGACAGAGATGAATTCAAACCGGCCTCAATTATCCAGCGTATCGAAGAAGGTTTAGATGAAGATGACGACCCAGATGAGATAGCCTACCGAGAATGGATGCGTGAATTTGCGCCAAAACAGGCCATACCCGCGTCATCTTTGAAAGACGACGAGGAAGACTCTGGAGAGAATCAAGGTGAGTCGAGGTTCAGGCGTATGGTGGCTTCAATGAAATTGACTGCATGACAGACTCAGACAGAACCAAGGCGTATAAAAGTGAAGCGGAAATCTTCCGACATATCTACTATCCTTCTGCCCTTGCACTCGTCAATATGGAGTGCCTGCGTCCGGTGCACCATCTTATCCTTGATGAGCTATTTCTCGTCAAACCCTCTATCACTGTATCGCTCAGCAAGTACTGTTACGAGCACTTTATCCCAAAGCTGTACACGAAAGTGTACTTCAATGACCCGCGCAATATACCAGTCACAGCGTTCATGCAAGGGCATAAATCTCCGAACGGTCGAAAGAAGGAAGCTTTGAAACTAGTCAGAGAAGTGTGTATCTACTTTCCTCCCTTGGTGTATGTGCCAAAGGGAGAATTGCAATCCGATGGTACCAGAGAAATGATACCAACACATCGCCGTCAAGGCGTGCGTACCGGGTATCGACACACGTGGCAGACTCTGCCCCCAGGGGCAAATGAAGAACCTCTCCTCCACTATGAGATATGCGATGAGTTACGTGTCGTATCATCCATCTACCCGGACCGCATTTACATGCCCAATGCAGAACAAACAACCTTCTGTGGATACATGGGAGACTATTTGTTCTACGGTAATCTTGAGGCAGGCAATGTGTCTCGTTATAGGCTTGGCCAAACCAACTATTACACTGGATGGTCGATGAGGGAAACATTAGACCAGTTCATGACCTCAACGGGTTTAGGCCAGAACACAAAACACTCTGTGATCCAGGTCCCGTCCTTCCCTCTTGACTCGCGAGGCAAGACCTACTATCAGTCCCTTTGCTTGGGATTGAGAACACTTCGCTATTTATCCGCTCAGCCTAGACTATTCCAGAAACCACGCCGCGAGCGTCATACCATGATGTTTATGCCGGCTGCCAGTGGCCCAAACAATAGTTTGGCTCAACAGCGCCAACAGACAGATGACCCGAGTGAAAAGAACGAAGCTGGTCCGCTCACTTATCTATCTGAGTTTTTGAGGCGGCAAGAAGGCTGCTTTGCCGAGATGGAATTATGCACCGGCAAGAGAATTTTACCCAGAATTCTGCCGCTCTTGAGGTTGACAGTGAAAGCATCCGAGTCTGGGGACGGGAAGTGTGTCCAATTGGTACCACCACCTACCCCAAGGGCAGGTGACCTCTGGACCTAATAAGGCAGGATGAACGGCGATTGTATACTGTTGATGAGTAACATGGGATTATAAACATCAGGCCCGCCTAGCATGCTGAGGGCTGAAGATTGTAAGGGATGAAGGAGGAGATGATTGAGCCTGTGTCAAGTAACTTATCAGATATTGATTTTTGAAGACGAAACCAAGATGGGGATGTATTTCTCTTCTTCTTATATATCATCTAAGCATTTCAGAGGGTCCAGTGTCACCGACCGTGTCGTCGAAAGAGTCAATGCAGCGTCGACGAGTGGCTATACTAACAGTATTATAACCAGCAGACAGGAGCCAAGTCTAGTATAGAGTAGAGCTTCGTTGTTATGCCGAAAGAATAACAGAGTCGTACAAACCGAGCTGTTTTAGGCATAATGACCGTATGAGAGATCTTGGACAGAGTATAACGAAGCTAAATTCAAGGTTCATTGACGTCTACCGAAAGCACTGGTGCGATATGCGTGGTCTCCGTGATCCAGACCAACACGGGGACCCCTCATCTCAACCTGTCACACGTAGCAAATCCCTGAAGTGGCACTGGCGCTGAGCTGTGTGGATGGTTGAAGGACGCGCGGTGTATATATTCAATTCATATCATTGTTCTACTCTTTCCATGCGATAATTCCGAAAAGGTCTTTTCCCCTCTATCAAACCCTTTTCCAGTCCCCTCCCTGCTGCGTCCCAGCTAGGTCGTGACACAACCCGTGGTGGGTGCTGCAAGCTATCTAATCACCTTATTGTAATCCACAAGCTCGTTGTATTGGCATGGCTGCAGAGTCATACCGTCTGAAACTTCTTCTTGTGTCATGTGAGAGGCACGATACGCGGAAACATGGCATGTAGCGGAAAGCAATCAAGCATCGCAACGACCGTCGCCGCCCTATCACTATGAATGGTCGATTGATGGTTTTTCCGTCAGTGTTTACGTTCTTGATTTGCGGATTTTCCAGTAGTCTTTGATGGGTTTTCCACTGTTCATCAAATTCTAAGGTTGTGATTTGTATGGTCGGAAACCGTTATTTATGACCGCTTTTTGTAGGCAAATGACGGATCTTCCAAAGGTTGAACTGGGGAAATCTCAGACCGCGCGTGTTGGGGAACGCCGAGGATGACGCGTCAACTTTCCCTTGCATGGCATTGTAAGGCTGGGTGGTCCTCGGCTGAAAGAACATAGTCAGCCTTCAAGCAACATGCCCTGGATACATGAAAGACCATTGATGGTGGCCGCGCTTGCTTGAGACGTACGGCTGTCCAGCTGAGCTTCTTCAAACCTCGCCCTTCTAACCGTATATCTAGTAGCTCTCGTCACCCCTATGAAGGTCTTCAGCTGCCAACTGCCATTCTATCCATTATTGACAGCACTCACAGATCGACGTATATCTTTAGACATCTGAGCCTTTTGGTTGGGGGAAAGAGGGTGGGGATGAAGCTGAGTATGCTTGTGTTCTGGGACGGAAATTCGGCCTTGAGGAAAGTACCCCGAAGGTTTGCAACACGCAGGCCAAGGACAATTCGAATAGGCACCTCTCAATAGGACAGGCTGGTGGGGTCATGAGTATCATTCATTCACGTAAAGTGTTATCCTGTTTTCCAAAACCAAAAGAAACAGATAAAAACCGAAAACCGAAGATCGAGAAGAACAAGAAAGAGTAGACTCCGTCCCTTTGCTTTTTAGTCTCGCCACAGTCGCCAAGGTGCGTCGAGGGTCGAGAGCGTAGATGTAGCAAGGCGTTGACATGAGGGATGATTTGGTGAAGAGACAGTCGTGTGTACAATGCGTGTTGGGTGAGTGGAGTGTCATGTTACTTTTGGGCGCTGTTTGTAAGGGTCAGCATTGACTCATGTACTGGCTAGTATATGATATCTCTCCCCGATGGCGTCCTAAAAGCGATTGGTTGCCCCCCACCGATCCACGCTTCGAGCTTCCCGACTACAGTCACCGTCCCCGACTCCACTCTCGCGCTCAACACCCAAGAAAGAGAGACCACTCACGCCTTGACAATCGGCACCACAATAACGACAATCAACACGCAGATTCCGATACCAATGATAATCCTCATTTTCATGTCCTTCCACCACATTTGACGGCGCACGTTCGAAGCCGAAGTCTTGAAGCCACGGGCAGAGACAGCCAGTTCGTCTGTTACGTTCCAGATCATAGTCAGCTTGTGTTCTTCGAGGCGACCGGGCAAAAGGTAGAGAGGGGAATGAGAAGAAGAATCATTTGTGTTGGGTATGTTCCCTCCATGGCACAAGTGCAGAATCACAAGTACGCGGAGCTAATAGAGAACGTGAAAGTTGATAATCATTTGTCTTCTTTCGCCTTCGGCCATTCGCAGCACCGCCTCTTCTTCAACACCCACCCAGCCTCCATTACTGGCACACGCCCCATCCTCCCGTATCCCATACAGATCCCAAAGAGCGAGTCACAAGCCAGGAAGAAAGGCGTACCGGTTTTGTTCTGCAAGTTGTCCAAGTTCTCTCCACGCTCAGTCACTTTAGTGATGTTGTCGTGCATGGTGTCAATAGTCTCATCGATCTGAGATTGGATAGCAGCAATCTACAATGCGATCGTCAGCCTTCCATCCTCTGCCCCTATTCACGAGCAAGACAGCAACACCGAGGGCACGGTCGTTCACGGCACCTCCACCGTGACTTCAGTCTTCCTTCAGATAGAGGAAGAGGCCCACCTTCTTGTTCTGGACATTGTTCTGTCCGTTGTTGTTGGAGGGTCCGCCGGCGGCACCGGAACCAGCAGGGATATAAGGGTCGTAAGGTTCAGAGGACCTGTATCATTGTTGTCAGCGCGCCCGTCTCCCGTGAGTCTCATACGTGCCGGGTCCCTCAGAGTAGAGGGAGATGGGGGGCAACGTACATGTTGAGAATTGCTTGACGGGTGAGAGGGGACAGGGAAAGTGGCAAGAAAAGTGTGAGATCTGGGTTCGGGGCGATGCATGACAACCCTCGGCGGCAGGTTGCGCGGCGGGAGAGCTTAAAGGCGGTGACTTACGTAACCTCCACCAGACGCGTCGCGTCGAGAGAGAGGATGGAATGTAAAGATCAGTCCTCAAGCAGCCAGGTATTCGAAAAGGCTCGTTGCTGAGGATGAGGTTCAGGACGGCAATTGCGAACGTCTCCCTCCTCACTAGTACGTCCCTCTTCCGAATTACAAAGTCAAAGTCAAAGCTGATATGGAGATGGGATAGAAATCATCCGCGCCCTCTCAGCGCTCGCAAAGACGTGTGTGATACAGCTGTCGCAAGAGCAGCTGAGGTTCATTGTACCAGGCCATGAGAGTGCTACAGGTGTCCAAGTATGGTCGTACGTCTCCTTCCCTTCTTCTCTTATCTTCCTTCTTCGGCTGACGCAGAGCATAGACAAGTCAAAACAGTCCGTTTGCACCCTGCAAATGTAGCACAAGTCAGAGCTTACTTGTTTGTAGGGGACCTTGTTCGAAGGCTACAGGATCGAGTCGAATATGAACAATGAGATATGGGTGGAGGTCAACCTCGACGCCTTGCATCGGGTCCTGAAGAGTGCCGATACTGCTGGTGAGCTTTTCCTCTTATTACCATCGTCATGTCGGCCCTAGCATGCCAAGCTCCGATAGGTCTTCTCCTCAAACTATGATGACTGACAATTAACCGCAGTGGGCGACGGCAAAAGCGAAGCCTTCCTGTCCGACGCAGAGGTAACGCTCAAACTCGGCAAAAACAACTCTCAGCCGATCTGGTCTTTCGGCGTTCGTGGATACACTGTACGCTTCTCTACCACTCTCTCCTGACAATATCAGAAATTCAGAGGTGATGAGAACGGATTACTGACTGTATTATCAGGCGACCAGGAAGCAGATGTGCATCACGCACGAGATCAATGTCAAGATCCTTTCTGCCCGTCGACAACAGGAGTTGGAAGAGCCTCTTTGTCCACAGCCTGATGTGCGTAGTCTCCGTGGGCTTTGCCCTCCCTTTTGCTGTTAAAGTAGCAAACGCTGACGAGAGATATAGATCCATGTAATTTTACCGAATCTCTTGGATCTGCGAAATGTGGTGGCGAGGATGGGGCATTTGGGCGATGATATGGAAGTCTCAGCAAATCACGTACGTATACTTCATCCCCTCTTACTCTCTTCCCCCCCGCTCCCTTACGTTCTAATTTGTCTCATTCTGGCGAAAGATGGACGCTCGCAGATAAAGCAATGATTGACGCCAAGGTATAGGAAGGGAAACTCGAACTATCTGTGAAAGGCGGTGCTGTAAACCTTGCTACCACTTGGAAAGAACTCAGGCTGCCCTCTGTTAATGGCGAGTCTTCTTTCTGTCTCTACCTATTCTTCTTCCTTCGGTGAACGCTGACTATGGACCACAGACCCGGAAGGAGAAGAAGTCACCCCACCGCCCGCCCCGCCAGATAGCCAGATGTTTAGCACAACAGTCACAGTGAAAGGGCTGTTGAAGTTTCTGACGAGCCATTGTATAAGCCAGGATGCCATCATGTGTGAGTCCCTTCGTCTCACAGTCGACTCCTCCACCTTTCTCGTCATGATGACCCCGATGAGCCGATGGCTGATGGTGTGTAGGTATATGCGAAGATCACTGTGTGATCACATATGTCTACATCGGTACGTCTTTCGTAAATAGTTATCACTGAGCTGACATCTCGATTTAGGTCCGATAGAAGATGCCGAAGGCGTGTTGACCTTCTACATTCCGGGGAAGGTCAAGGGAAATTAGGAGAACAGAGAGTACTTATATCAAGCGTTATAGTTCCATCATCGTCATCAACATCATCAGTTGTACTAGCAGCCAACCATCATCATGCCACCATGCCTTCCTGTATGAATTCTATGCATTCTAAATCAAACGTCCAACGGTCGCTCCCCAAATCCCATCTATCAACCCCTGCACCGGTCCCTGCAAAGCAAACTTCTCCCACACCGCCCCCCATGCCCAAGCCACGACCCCGCCCCAAGCCGCCCCAGCCAAAATCTGTCCCCAAGTATGGTACCCCAGCTCTTTCCTGCTCCACAGCCCCGCTGCCCAATAACTCGTGACAGCTGCTCCGGCGCCCCATCTCTGAACATCGGGAGATAAGGGTATGGATGAGGAAGTAGGTAGGCAAGAGAATAGGGGGAGGAGGTAGAAGAAGTAGAAGGATAGGGCGGAGGAGTGGGTTGAGGGGAAGCCGTAGGTCTTTTTGGGACGGATTTTGGAGGGTTTGGAGGAGGATGGTGGGGGTGGAGGACGGGGTTGGCGAATCATCTTCTTCAGCACCTTCGCTATTTCAATATTAGCAAGTATTAAGTCTGAATGGGTGGGAGAAACGTACCTGATAAAGAAGATGAAAGCGCTCCCAACGCGAGCCAAACGACATGAGCATCACGAGTAAACAAGATGGTCAACGCCGTGGCGGCGGTGACCGTTATATGTGTCTCATCCAACACATACAACAGGATTGAAGGATACTCTGAAGGGGAGTGGGGGCGGAGCATTCGGGGGGGAATATAGGAGGAGTGAAAGAGAAAGAGGAGAGAGGGGCAATGACGATGGGGGCGATGGAGAAAAGTGGAGGCACTCTGAGGCACGCAAGTGAATATGGTGATGTAACGATGTCTATTCTTCTCCTACAATTTCCGATTCCTGTTTTTCGGCGAGTGGCAAGCGCTGTCCAATACCCTTCGCATTATATCAAATACCTCGGCATACTCAAAACTTCTTTCAAACCTCCTACGACAACGGAATCCAAGAATCAAATCCAAATGTCTCGACCAGCGTGCCAGCAAGCGAAGGAAGATCTGCTTTCCTGTATAATACGCACAGATTGGTATGTCCCTTTTTCTCTGTTGACAAGCATCGGCGCTTAATGATCGGAATTCGATGACTGTAATAGCGTGCTGAAAAAGGGCAATACCGTGACTGAATGCCTCTCAAAACCTCAGGACCTCCCGATACAATGCCAACATCTAATCACAAGATTTGCTGACTGCAAGAAAGGTCTTGTGAGTACTCAGCCTTTGGCATATCCTTCTCATATTCTTTTTCAATTCTTTCTGCGTTTGTCACATATTCTGGTCATGTCGCTGACTCCAGTCTACAGCTTGACATGCGCCGCCGTTTCCGAGGCAACCACCTTTCAGAAGACGCCAAAGCTCATGCCCGGGGCGGATATGGGGGAGATTTTGCGAGCAGGAGTGCACACGATGATTATCTGGATGGGACCGAAGGAGGGGCGAGTGGGCAGGGGGTGCCGGATAAGAGCAGTGAAGAGGGTGGGCGGCGGTATTGATCTCGGCTGGTATGGTGGAAGAAAGGGTGCAGTGTAGGATATGTCTCAATGTAATAATGCCCGATTTAGAACCGCTCACGCGAGCTGTGAAGATGAGCTTGGGTACAATAGCCGATTGACCGTGTGTCCAAAGTGACAGTCGACTGAACTGCGTTTGACGACCACGTTGCAGTATAGGGACCGACTACCGAGTAACGTAGGGATAAGCCACCAGGCCCAGAATGAACACATTAGTCGTTCTTGGTGACACAGTTCAGGATTCTGCGTCGCAAATCCCAAACTTACCGTCGGGCGTCACTCTACGTCACGGGCGAAGGCTTCTTAGCGCCGCCAGCGAATATATGGCACTTGACATGACTGGCAGAGCTGGCAGACTGTGGTACATTGCAAACCATTCATACGGAAAGTCACACGCTTCTCCACCAGGCACCCAACATGTGATCTTCGGCATCAGAGCGGCATCACTGCCAAGGGGCGAGTTCATGCTACATCAAAAGATCGTGAACAGTCATTGTCAGCTGATTGTTTACTTCAAGCGGATGAGGCAAGTCCCGATGGGTCTGCAACAGTCTGCACGCAGCCCATAACTTACCGGCCAAACCCACCGGAAAGCAGGGTGATCATTAGGGTCAAACGGGTAACGCCACATCGTAACCTACGACATCAACATAAGTGAGGATATTGACAGCTCAATATTGGGTATATTCGGTACAGACACTCACACCACATTTCCTGCACCTTTCATGCCTCTCTGGTTGACAAGGGCTTAAATAAAAGGGGAACGAACAGCTCCAGCAGCGATACTGGGCAACCTTGCCTCGTTCCCATCCTATTAAAATAGGGCTGATTGCCATCTGTTGTGTTGCTTGGTCGTTCTGATTGATATAGTCTCCTTTGAGATGGAGACTACGACTAGGGTGGCGACTACGGTGCTGATGTGTAGTAGCAACGATGGTGATGATTCAGCAGTGATGCATCTGAGTACGTACTTATACTCACTTGGCGGTCAAATTCGGATGTGTATTAGCGGCGCAACATGAGCTAGCCACGATGCACATAGCCTCTTCACTCAGACTGTGGGTGGGATTAAGTGGCTTCCGAACGATCATTTCAGCCATCGATTGCCACACAAACCACAACGACGTTCGAATGCATGAGGAGTGGCAAATGATTGGGCCTTGACCCAAACATGAAACACGAGCTTGCGATGTGAGCCCTCTGCTGATTTCATTCAGTGACCAGCCTCTTCTCGTCTTCTGTGTATCTCTACACCTCCTCTTGTTAGGGTCGCTAGCTAGGACGTCGGAGCCACGTCGCGGGCCACGGTCATTAGGAGTCTACTCTTCTTGTCTGATAACTTTCCTTACACACTACTACGCATCACTGTGGGACCAGAAGTGACTCGATATAAGTATCATCCAGTAGTTAGTTATCCTCTGGTCGCCCTAACAACTCTGATGCATTTTCAACGAAATCCCAGTACGTGACCCAAGTACTACTCGACCTCAAGTATACTCCCGCGCATTTCTACATGCATCGAGCTACTCATCAAGTCATACTGAAGACAACGCACACACACTCGTAACATTATGTATGCTGCGTCGCGCTTTACTGGGGCTGCTCTTCCGAAGTGTCATTGTCGTCTTGATTGTTGTGAGGGCTAGAACTCGCTCCAGTTGGAATAATGACAATCGATGAATAACTCCTCGTCGTCTGATTACTTGCTTGTGATGTCCATTCCCCTTCAACGGCTCCTTCTTGACCAGATGGGCCGTAGTTGAAATCAACCTCGCATCCCTCGAGGCCAGCGGCCTGCAAGGAGAGCTCCACTGTGCTCTTGACATACTGCCTCCTGTCCTCTTGTGTCATCTCTCTATGATTCTGCCTCAAAAGGTCATTGATATGAGCGGTCATGACGCTGAGCTGCTGATCCAGAGAGACCCCACCATCGAGGCTAATATGATATCCGGCTGCTGTATTGTTGAGACTAGCGTCAACGTTGGGGTTCCGGTACTCGGAATCAGAATCGGAGGCCCTCCTATCTCCCCTTCGGCGACGCTGATTAGAACATTCGCTCAAACCGACTACGATGGTACTGTAGCTATCAGAGGCCTCTCCGGCATCTGAAGGAGGAGGATTGCTACCAGCTTGGTTGTCCTCTGGCATCTTCGAGTATGTATTGTGTTGGTGCGCTTGTCTTGAGTACCCTGTGTGTAAGATGATATGCCTATTAGTCTGTCTATATATATATATATGTTCACATCTTCTCAAAGTAGAACAGACCGCGTCGTTCCCAGTCCTCAATTGTTGAAAGGACAGTCTCTGAGAACTAGAAGAGTAAATTCAATAATGACTTCGAATGCGAAAGGGACTCCGATACAATGCGTTGTTTTCACCATTCTTCTACAAAGGCGTCATGATATTGAATTGTCTTCTTCTTTGGGAACAACGCACTGTTCTAGGGAGTGTGACTACATCGAGTAGTACTGACCCTTTCATCCTCCTCGCGAGCACAACTGGTCGCGATGATAACAACTCCGCTTCTTTCTCACCGGCCGCTGGCCATCTAAAGTGTCGTCAGAGATGAGATTGCAGTATCTATCTCAGCTCCGTTGAAGCTTGATTGCAGGACACTACAAGATGTTTTGAACAGGATTCCGCCTTCCTGTATTCACAGATCACGAGTATGCGAGTAGCGTAGCAGATAGGGACAACGTCATCAGCTGGCTATGCCGCCATTCCTTCTACAGCTAATGTGAACCAGAGGGCTGTTTGCACTTCAATTCTCACACCATGTCGATTCACTAGACGTTTTTCTCCCCGATCTATCAACGGGAGGCAAGCGCAACGAGGCTGGACAGAACACCAATAGCTTTGTTGTTGTCGGCCCGTAGCATATGCTGCTTGCTGTTCCTGCTTCTGCTACTGCTACTGCTGCTGCCATGTTGTTGTCGACCTCGCACACCTACACAAATCTGCATCTTTTTGTTCTTGTCACGGGTAAAAAAAGCTAGCATACGGATGTAACCAACATCGATCTCTGAAGACTTTGTCACTGCCCGTTACCAGCAGTATCATCATCTTCTGAAGCGGGGTTCGCGGTGTCACCCTCCTCAATTGGTACCAGTCTAGCCGCACTGACTGTCCCCTCTGTAATTTCCCCCCCTTCAAAGTTTGAATCTCCTTGAACCCAATCCGGATCGCTGTGGTCGTCAATCTTGAAATTGAGGATGAAATCACTGTGGCCTAGCCTTTGTTCCAGCTCTGACCGTACAGCACTCAGGACACGCCGTGATCTCTGTTCACGAGTCATCCCAGGATAACGGTCTCTCAGAGTGTCGTTTGCCTCAGCTGTGAGTCTGCTCAGCTGCTCAGCTAGAGGAGTGGAATCATCCGCATCCAAGGAAGGCATGCGAAACGATTCCTCGTTGTGCGACGACGGGCTTTCTGTATTCTTAGGACCAGCTTCTTCTTCTCGATTCCCGGGAGTCGTGCCGAATTCTCTGAATGCATCTTCGATGAGTTGCAATCCTTCGTCTCGTGACAACAAGGGGGTCGCGGTTTCGAGAATGACTATTTCCGAGTCATCTTCTGGAATGTTTTGTCCTGACATGTTATCGGCCGTTGGTGGGAATTGTACCTCTGGTTTGAACTGATGATGGATAAAAAAGTGCATGTATGACCGTACTTGTACTTCTTTATAAGGGTATGGGATTCTCATTTCAACCGATCACATCAACAAAGGGTTCTCCGGGAGGGCGTGATATCATAGTCCTTTTTTGTTTGTTGATGGTGGGGGTGGTCATTTGTCACCTCTCGTCAACTTGTGAGAACACGGCGGTCTCCTGTCACAACGGAGATTCCTAATTTTCCCAGAACGGCCATTCTAACTGTGAATCTGCAATCGCCCGGGAGATCAAGAGAATGCTTCGCCTGTTCCCCTAGCCGAGCTGCACACAACTAGTAACGGGAGCTACGAGGGTGACCGTCGCCCTGCCCGAAGTACTGGCTCTGAGATGCATGGCCGCATCGTTCAAGCTCTACTAGTAATTCATACATATCATTTCAATTCGAAGACGAGAAATCTATACTCGAAAATACAACGAAGATGGGACGATCAGAATAGACACGAAGAAGCGAAGAAGGCATAGTGAACATACCCCGATACAAACAAGGACACAGAGTTCACTCCTTTATGCTCCTAAAGTCTCTTCAAAGAAATCTATAGTCATAAGACCTTCTCTTGTACTCTGCATTGTCGATACCTCCCTGACGGCCTTCTTCGATGCTTGGAGCAGCTGTACCGGGCCGCAGACTATGACGCGTCAGCCTGTTGAAGCTCTCAAAGGAAAAGGCAAGACTCACCAGACACGTTCATGGCACCTTCTGCCTCTCTAGCATCTTCCTCTACAATCTCTCTTAGATCTGCTCTTCCCTTATTCCACCGTACATAGCTCCAGGCTTTCATCGTCATTCCCCAGCCTGTATCTTCTTCTTCTTCCCCATCTTGTGCTCCTTCGTACCCGTCTTGCTCATCGCTCAAAAGTGGAATTCGCACTTGTTGAGCTTTGGGAGTGAGCAGCTCGTCGGGGCGATATGATGGTGCGGGGGAGTGGGAGCGAGAATGGGAGCGCGACTGAGAGCGAGAATGGGAGATGGAGTGTGATCTGGAGTGGGAGATGAAGGAGAGCGGAGTCGGGGAACGAGAAGCCGGGTCGGTTACGATTCTCTCCAGCAACGTATCAGCCAATCCTAGACCCGACTCCAGTCCTCCGCCACCTCGCTCAGGTTCTGCGATAGCATTAGGTGGCCAAGGCTCATCCGCTGAAGGACTCTTCGTCACGTAGATATCCACCAGCCAATCAACCCCTGCGCCGGCTTGTTCTGCTTTCGTAGCATATTCGGCAGCCAGGTTGAGCAAGGGGGCGATCCATTGGATGTGGGATGCGTGGCGGATATGCCAAACGAGGTGGAGATGCTTGATAGCCGACCGGCCGGAAGCTGCGTTTTGGAGGATTTGCAGAAAGTGGGAGGATGTGAATGTCACACCCGTACCTCCTGCCAACAAGACGACAGTCGAGTAAGAGTCCAGACTGTGCGGATAGCCATACGGTCCTTCGATGAGCAGCGGCAGCCCTTCTTCGACGTCGGAATGGAGAGCGTGCAGGAGACGCTTGGTGAAACCGGAATGGACTCGGATGAGGAAGCTGGCAGCGTTGGAGGTGGAAGTGGGGATGTTGGCGATTGAGAAGGGATGGGATTCATGTGGGGAAGAGGTGAGGGACGGGGCGCTGATGAATCTGCCACGTTCATGAGCTTCCACCCCGATAACTAACTAGATGGGAGACCTACGCGTGCTGACCAGCTTTCCAACTCCAGCCTTCCCTCTCGATCGTGACCCGCATCACATCGTGTTCCAGCAATTCCACTTTGACACCTCTCTCCGGACCTCTATTTGGCCTCTTGCCTTTCTTTGCGTCACGGCGAGATTGGATGAATGGCGAGATCTTGTTGATATACGCGACTTTGATGAATCGTAGGCAACGGTCGAAAGCCCAGATCAGAATTGCGGGCCAGACCCAGTAGCTGAGACGACTCCAATGAAAGTAGGCACCTATCAGGTACAACCTGGGAAAGTCAGTGTATGTACAAACGTAAGGTGCTAAGCGCTTACAGTGAAAAGAGTATATGCGAGACGATGAAAAGCTCCCAAGCCATCCGTCTAATGAAACGGAAGCTCGTCAACCAGAGCATCGTGAACCCCGTCAGCGCGGCGATGCCCTATCCCCTATCAGCTCCGTCCTTATCCACATACAGTCAGACTCACCCAAAGAAGATAAGGCCTAGTATCTCCAGCCTCCCACACATCCGGCGTCCAAAGCAGCGCATGCCCCCAGCTGGTCAGAAGACAGACCCGAGAAGATGCGCGATGGAGATAGTTGAGTTTCTGGTAGGTGATGCCGGTGAGGGAGGCTATAGGATTGTTCTTGGAGACTAGGAGGAGTATGATGGGGAGTTGAGAGAAGGACTGGAAGAGGTCAGCATGAGTCGTATTGAGTGCCAAGGAACTCACCATGACGCCTAGCTGATTTGCGGCATTCTCGTACCCTCGAACAGGGAACCATGCTAGAAGACTATCAGTTCCAAGATCGATAACCTCGGGAGCGACTCACAAGTAGTCCGGTGTAGGCAGAAGAATAGGTACACGACAGTGTATAACACCGTAAAGCCCGCATCGGCCACCGTCTCTGGCATATACAGCCATACGGGGAATCCCTGCATATACATCACATTCCTCCACCCAGCCCCTAGAGCCCTGACACGTCTTCCCACCCACCCGCCCTTGCTCTGCTCGAGCTCCTCCAGGGCGAAATCCCGCTCGGACACTCTGGCAGATTTCCATTGCCTTCGCCGCCGGTCGAGACTCTGCTTTAAACGTTTTTTGTGTCGTGTGGTACGGATTAGGTGGAGGATGATGAGGATTAGGATTGTAGAGGATATCCAGATCCAAGAGTAGCGGGAGGCAAAGTAGTGATACTTTGGGGGTCTGACGTAGGGTGATGGGGTGGGTGTGGCATTGTGGCCGTCGGTGGTGTTGGAAGGGATAGACGGGAGAGTGTGGTTGAGAGAAGGCGAGTGAGGAGTGGGCTGAGGTAGGAGAGAGGATAGTGTGATGGATCCGGGGGCGGAAGGGGTGAGGACGATCTGGTCTTCGCCCATACCCGAAAGATTTTTGAGATAGTAATATCAACAAGAGTAAGCCGCTGAAGGGTGGCAAATCATTCTACGTCGTTGGAATAGAAAATGTCTACCAGCTTGGCGTCTTCCAGCTAGTCAGAGCAGAGTCAGCACTGAATGGCAAGTGACAGGGGCGGAGACGGGGCGGCGCTCGGCCTGAGATGAAGCAGCCATTATAAAAGGGCAGACGTACCAGAGGCATGCTTCTTGCGCGATGAGAAAGCAAAAGAACAAGTCGCCAATGTCGCCTTCCTAAGTCGAGCCGGTGCTGTAAAAAATCGTCGGGCAAATGCGAAATCCTCCACGCTCAGACCAGATCCACGCTGTTCTGCCTCCTGCCTCCTTGCTCATTATCACGCACCTTACGTTTTCCCCGCTGTGCCCATGCGGTTTCTTCTGGACCCTGATGACATCCCTACTCCAGCCCTTGTCTAATCAGATTGCCACCCTTCCCAATCCACGACACATCTCCCATTCGCCAGTTTTCGGCCGGGGGCGTTGTTGTGCACGATGACACCCCTGGCTGCCCTGAAACTTATCTGATAAGCCTCGGCCTTTCCCGGAGTTTCCGGATTTAGGTATTCCAGCCACAGAAGACGGAGTACGCGTTGCTCTCCGCGATGAACTGAACGTGTCGTGATTTTTGAAGCAGAAAGAAGAAGTGAAATCAAAGTGCAGCGATGTGCGCGCCGACGGGTACAAAACGCCCGAGGCAGTCCACGTTGGAAGGCTTCGCCAAGTGAGTTTCCTCTCAAAGCTGGTACTTCAAGCTGACACTCTACAGGAAACGCCCAAATATCACCGACCATGCTGTTCTCCAAGGCGGACAACTCGACGTCCTCCGCGCCGTCATAGACAACAAACAAAACGTCTTCTTCTCCGGCAAAGCAGGAACCGGCAAATCCCTCACCCTCCGCCAAATAATCATTTCTCTCAGATCTATATACAAGAAGGATAATGAAATCGCCATCACCGCTCCGACAGGCCTTGCCGCTATCAATATTGGCGGGGATACGATACATACGTGGGGTGGGATTGGGTATGGGCTGGGGACGGCGGAGGAGCTTATGAAGGGGCTGAATGGTATACAGAGGAAGAGGTGGAGAGGGTGCAAAGTGTTGATACTGGATGAGAGTGAGTCTTTCGCGAGATGGCAGGTGGTACTGATGGGAGACAGTTTCCATGGTTGATGCGAGGCTACTGGACAAGCTCGGGGAGATGGCAAAAGCACTTCGAAAGTCTGATGTACTCTGGGGAGGAATCCAGCTGGTATTTTCTGGCGACTTTTTCCAGCTACCGCCGGTGCCGAGAGATCGTAGCGATAAGCCACCGTTTGCGTTTTCGAGCGAAACTTGGAAATTGATCGATCAGCAGATTGAGCTGAAGACGGTATACAGACAGAGGGACCTCGGTAGGTACTTTTAATGCTGGATGATCCGTGCTGATCAGTGGACAGGACTGAAAAAGATCCTGGACGATGTCCGTTATGCCAACCTGAGCAAAGCCACCATCAACCTCCTCACCATGATTGACCGTCCCCCCAAAACAGCCCCTTCTGCTTCTTCCACCGAACCTGCTCTCGCTCCAGTGCTGACAAGCACAAGAGAAGAAGCCGACCGCGAAAACACTTCTCGTCTCAACAAACTCCCTGGGAAGGTGATGGTATACGACGCGGTCGATACTATCAACCGTCCTTGGGACGCCTCCATCTTTCGCGGGGTGTTGGCGCCGAAGCGACTGGTAGTCAAAACAGGAGCACAGGTGATGCTGGTGAAGAAGATAGGAGATGACCTTGTGAACGGTACGATGGGCCGGATACTTGGGTTTGACTATCCGCAGACTTTCCGCGCGGTCGCGGGCCAGTGGGTTAGAGATGAGGAGGATGGGAGTATTGAGGATGAGAAGGAGAGGAAGAAGGAGGCGAATTCGAGAAGGATGAAGAAGGAAAAGCTGGATACGGAGGGAGAGGCGCAGCGGTACCCGGTGGTGAGGATTGTGTATGGGGCGAAGGAAGGTACGGTGGACGTACTCGTCAAACCGGATCGGATTGAGATGGAAGATACCAAAGGCGGGCTCAAAGGCGTTCGGAAGCAGGCAAGCTTAGTTCACTCTATGTGAGATTCTACTGACCAGCTCGTAGGTACCGCTTATGCTGTCTTGGGCAATGAGCATCCATAAAGCTCAAGGCATGACCCTCCACTCGGTCATTGTCGATGTTTCGCGCTGCTTTGCCCCCGGGCACGTGTATGTAGCGCTCTCACGCGCGACTTCCATCCTCCGTCTACAGGTGAAAGGCTTCAACAAGGACAAGGTAAGGTTTCTTCAGATCATGCTAAAAGGGTGAGGCTGACATAAAAGGCAGGTGAAAGTAGACCCGAGGGTGATGGCATGGGCGAGGACGTGGATGGATATTCCGCCTCAAGTATAGCATTGTTCCTCGCGACACTAACTCTTAAACGTGTACATAGATGTGTTTGTATACAGTATCCATGTATGTTGTATTTGTATGTAAAAGCATGAGAGCCACGCTGCATCCGCGCACCTGCCACAATGCCGAACAAGTTGAAGCATGACCGCCAGGCACGACCCAGCAGCAGGAGGCCGAATGGAGTCATGGTGACGCTTGAGACATGCGGAGGTGGTGGGTAGGTTGGCAAAGGGGTAGAAGGACAAGTAGAGCTCAGATAGGCTACCAGAGTGTCTCCTGCCCGGGATATGCTCTCAGTAACTTGCAATGTTGGTATTAGCATGTCACCCGCCGAGAGCCGCCGCCGAGGGCGGCGGTGTCCACCTTGTACATGTTGCCGATGATCTGTTGCAAAGCAGCTGTTGTATTCCTTTATTCCGCTTTTCATCTCATCCCGCCCCATCAGCCATGCTTCGACTATAAGCACCCGCCATCACAGCCCCCCCTCCAGCCCCCTCGCCGCCCACCCAGCTTGCCCCCTCGTCACCCTTCGCTTTCCGCTGGCACGCCTCCGAAGCTATATAGCCAACCACCCAAACACTATTATTCAACATGTCCTCCTTTCCGCGCCGCAACTCGGATCCAATTATCCCCTTCCCATCCCGCCGAGACGACTCTAGCAAATCACGCCAAGCAGCTCTTCCCTCACAGCCTTTCGACACTGGTTCCGCCGGTACCCCTGCCACCTCTCTCGCAGGATCCCTCTCCCGCTTGAGCGTCGCCACCCCCGACGCTTCGTCATCTACCCCGTCGTACTATCCGAGCGGAGACGACGAGTCCAGGCCACCTTCTCGGGCAGTGCACAAGCGTATGAGGGTGTTGCGCAAACCGAGCCACACCGTCTCGGCGACGAGTGATTCCGAGGAAGAAGACGAGGGGTTAGAAGGGGAGGAGGGAATTGATGTGGATGAAGAGGCCAAAACTTGGCTGCTTCATGGAGAAGAACAGCGTGAGATGAGTGAGAAGAAGAAGGGGAAGCGGAGAGATGATACTCCGCCGAGAGGTATGGCCGAGACGTTGCCTCCCGAGATACTCCTTCAAGTGAGCCATTCCGCTGCTTCGTTTGGATCAGTCTGACAAGATGTAGATATTCAAATACCTCCCTGCCAACCACGACCTCCTCTCTGTCCTCCTCGTCTCTCGGCCATGGTGTCTCTGCGCCTTCTCCCTGCTCTGGCACAAGCCCTCCATCCCGACCATATCCGTCCTCGGCTCCATCGCCCGCGTTCTCAACTCTCCAAATCGGTCATTACCCTACGCCAACGCCGTCAGACGGCTCCATCTCTTGGCAGTTGCACCTTACTTGGGCGATGGCCTGTTCGAGTACCTCAGCGTGTGCACCAAGGTCGAGAGGATGAATCTAACGGGGGCGACTAAACTGAGCGCCAAGGGGCTGGCGACGGTGCTGGGATGTATGCCGAATATGGTGTCGCTGGATTTGACGAATGTCATACATATCGACGACTCGGTGATGAAGGTGATCGGGAAGCGGAATACAAAGCTTCAAGCGATCAACTTGTCCGACTGCAAGCTCGTTGGCGATGATGGTGTTTTAGCGTTGGTAGAGCACAACAAGCTGCTTCGACGGGTGAGTATACCCCTGATTATGTTGCGCTTGCTGACATGTCATAGGTCAAATTCGACAGATGTCACCGCATCTCCCCTAAATCGCTCATTCCCCTCATCCGTTCCAATCCGCTCGTCCTCGAATACGATTTCCAAGAGCTCCTCACTCTCTCCGACGCCGTCCTTCACTGTGTATTCCTCCACGCCCCGCACCTCCGCGAACTTCGTATCTCCGGCTGCACCGCCCTCACAGAGAACTGTATACCCGACTTGGAGGAACTGGCAGACATGTCGGAGGACGAAATTGTGGCGTGCTCGGAGCGGATTGGGTTGCAGCCTGATCCGCTGAATGGTGTACTGGGCTTGAGGCCGAGTGCAACGTCGTTTGATAGTCTGAGGGTGGTGGATATGACGGGGTGTACGTCGCTGGGAGACCAGGCGATTGATAATCTGGTCACGAACGCTCCAAAGCTGAGACAGTTGACGTTGAACAAGTGTTCGTCGTTGACGGACAAGAGTCTGGATAGTATTGGAAGATTGGGGAAGCACTTGCACAATCTGCATCTAGGCCATGTCTCTACGTAAGTCTTATCTCCATTCGTGGAGAGGCCGGTCTGATCAAGATTTAGTATCACAGATAGAGGAGTGATCAACCTCGCTCGGTCATGCTCAAGGATCAGATACCTTGACCTGGCGTGTTGTACCAACTTGACAGATGCCTGCGTTGCGGAAATTGGCGAGAGCATGCCGAAGTTAAAGCGGTTTGGTCTTGTCAAGGTGCGCCCTCATTCCTCGCTGTGGTCGATAGAGCTGACCCGTGCAAGGTGAACAATATCACTGATGAAGCCCTCTATGCTCTTGTCAAGAAGCATACCACCCTGGAACGAGTGCATCTGTCGTATTGCGAGCAGCTCACTATCAAGGGTGTTGCTTTCATGCTCAACAGGCTCAATGGTCTCAAACATCTGAGCTTGACGGGTGTGAGCTCGTTCAGGGTGCAGGATCTGCAAAGTTTCTGCCGACCTCCTCCAGAGGTGCGTCCTTCGCCGTTGTGTAGAACGCCTCTAACGTCGAGTAGTCCTTCAACGAGCACCAAAGAGCTGCTTTCTGCGTCTTCTCGGGCTCACGCGTCAACGACCTAACGAGCTACTTGAACGAATACTATATTCCCAACATGGACGCCAACGACACTTCCGAAGACTCTGGCGCCGAAGGCCCATCCTCCAGTACCTCCTCCCTCACCGTCCCCGGCGCTTCCCACGCCCCATCGCCCGCTGGCCCAAGATATCGAACAGCACCCCAGCCGCCACTTCATCCGAGCTTGGTGTACCGCCGCAGCCTCACGCACTTGAGGGACCAAGATGCCTGGAGGAGCATCTCACCGGGGATACCGAGTGAAGCATTTAGGTCGTCGCCGGGAGTGAGTGGAGACCTTGGGCTGGGAGGTGGCAATCCGGCTCTGGGTCCCGGTGCAGGGACGGCGGCGGCTGGGTATCCTACCATCCAACCACCTGTCTACCCGGCGTACCACACCGTACCACAATACCCTACCCCTTCGCAGCATCTTGCTCCCCAGCAGCCCGATCAATTCCGAGATTCCTCTCGATCTTCCAGCCAGCAATCTCTCCAGCGGTCCTTGCTTGGCCGCTTTTCGAATGGACCAGGCGCTGTAGTCAATGGGGGCGAAACCCGAGGTCGACCAATGGGTCCTCGAGCACCATCAGGTTCTGGTCCTTATCCACGTTATCAAAACGCTCCTCCCCCACCGCATTCGTCGTTTGCTACCGCTCAAGCACATTCTGCTTATGGCAGTGCAAGACCCCCTTCTTTGAATGCTTTCCAGTCTGCGGTGTCTACGCTTGGGAATCGTACACAATCTGTGGATAGGGGACAGGGTTTGACGGGTTTGGAGGCAGGATGGAGAGGACACGAGCAGGCCCAAGGACAGGGACAGGGGCAAGGGCAAGGTCAGGGAGGACAAGAAGGGGCAGGGAGGAGGCCGCGGTGGTTTTCAAGGCTTGGAAGTAATCGTTGATCGATGGGTTGCAATGAAGAGGCCATGACGAGAGTGGGGATGGATGTGTATGTGACGGAATGTAGCATTGTTCTGGGATACCTATAATCTACGAGTACTGTATTGAGTCCAGATATTCACGAGTCGAGTTCCATGTATAAGGCTGACTGCTATGCTGCGACTACTCTGCTCATGGCTCTCGTTCGAGGAAAAGACTTCACACGGAAAAAGTGAATTTGGTCGCGGGAAGTCTTTTCCTCCCCCGCGAACCATCCGGACAAAACGTCACATGAAGCACCCATGAAACCCATACATGTCGCCTAAAAGCCGCCCAACCGTTTCTTGCTCTTCTTCTTCTTCTCTAACTTGCCTCCAAACTTGCCCCTTTCCACTTGCGTACTCGCCCACTCTGCCCCTTGACTCTGATTTTGGCTCCGACTCTGCCCCGCTCCACTGAGCTCCTGACTGCCACCGCCATCCCATCCGGGGGGCGGAGATGATCTCGCCTGTGCCGGCATGCGACTAAGCGAAGGAAGTGAGTGAGAAGTCGAGAGGGTAGGGGGTACGAGGTGTGAGAACTGATGAGGCTCGGGTGTGTTGGGCGATGGTAGCGCGAGGTTGGATAGCGTTCGTGAGGATGGAAGAGGACGGATAGGTCGAGCCGTTTGAATCGTTGGGAGGGGAGGGGCACGTTGGCTGGTGGAAGGTTGAGTCACTCGAGGAAGTGGGGTGGTATGACTTTGGTCGAGGTTCCAATCTTCCCACACCCATGTAGCAGGGTCTTCTCCCACTTTCCAGCCCTCCATCAACGCTTTCGCACTGCGGCTCTGCAAGTCTGCTTCCACCGCCGCCCTTTCAGCCTCTTCACCTTCCTCGTCCGCCCATTCTTCTTCACCATTTCCTTCATCTTCACCTGAAAGAGTAAGCGGAAGACGAGGTTGAAGTACGTTGAACTGTATTCTCCCCGGCCCTGACTCATCCAATGTCAAACGGCTCGCAGCTTGCACAAACTGCTCTACCTCATCCCTTCTCTGTACCTCTGCTTGCTCGTCTTCCAGAGCTTGGTCGTGTGCCGATTTGGGGATCGGAAGAAAGTCTTCGGGAGAGATGACTTTGCTAGAGAGGAAGAGGGAGACGACGAGCTGGGCTGTGGCGTGTTTGTCCCTAGCGCTTTGCGGTGGGAAGGCCTCGCAGAGGGAATCGTACAGCTTTACGGGATCGATGTCGTCTTTCGATAAAGGAGGCTGAGCGCTTGCTAGAGCGGGGAGGAAGGATTGGAGGTCAAGTAAAGAGGTGAGGTGCTTGTTGAAATCGATCTTGCCAAGGGCTTCAAGAGTCGGGCGAATGGAAGAAGGGTGCAGAGGTATAGGGAGTATCTTGCTGACTTTGCCTTCCTTTTCCTTCTCTTGGCCATTCTCGGCACGCTCGGGTTCTGAAGAAGGTACCAGCGAGTCTCTTGCTAATTCGGCCCTTTGTGGGCGTTAGCGCAGTCTTAAAACGATGGACGCAGTACTCACACAGTCATCACGCTCTCCACAGGCGCTTCCGTCTCTCTCAAATACCTCTCAAACAATTCGGGGACAAACCATCGTTCCTCTGCCACCTCGCTCTCATCATCATCCCATTGCCCCTCTTCTCCATCGGACATCATCTGCACATCCGCATCCTCATCTTCTTCCTCGATGTCCGCCTGTGCGAAATCGAGTCCCTCGGCTTCGGAATCCTCTCCAGAATCGGACCCATCGTCGTCTTTGCCGATAGCAAGCCAGGCCCACCTGAGGTTCAACTCTCGGAAACCGACTCTTGCTTTCTCTTCCCATCCATCGCCGGCGCCAAACTCGTTCCTGTCGTCCTTCTTCGCCAGCTCAGAGACGGTATCGTCCCAGGAGGTTGGAATTGGTTCGAGCGGCTTTTGTTTCTCTGCCGAAGGAGGGAGAGGGGTCGTAGCGCTCAAAGGGATATAGCTCAAGGTGCCATCGTCCGACAGACCGAGCAGAGACGAAAGATGGCGGCTGGGTGATATTGACAGGCTCGTCAACGTCGTAGGGATGCTCTCTGGGGGAAGATTGAGAGATAGCGCGTAGGGTTGACCGATGAAACGTAGAGGCCCGGATTTGGGGGTTGTAAAGACGGTTATGAACGAGTTGGAGGCTGAGTATAGGAGGGTGGTACACTCACCTGTGTGATGGTCAGCTTGATCAACTGGCACGATGAAGTTGACATACCCTTGTTCACCCCGGGCAGTACAATGATCTCCATGTCGTCCGCGCCCTCATACCCATGTTTCCACCCCAAACTCGGGACTCCCTTGCCCATCTCGTCGATCCAAAACACCTCGTGGGTAGTGCACATCACCGTCCACTTGCTGCCCCTCGCAGCTGCAGTCCTCTCAATACCGAGAAAGCGACGTGTGGGACCATTTAGCGTCATAAGACTCGTAGTAGGGTGGTCGGGATCGTCGATATCGATGATTGTCGCTTCTCTTGCAGAAACGACTATCGCAGTACCCGGCCTCGTCCCAAAAGCCACCCCCCAAAACCGTTCTCCTTCCTCCTCTTCTTCCTCGACAGCCTCTCGTACCTTTCTCAGCTTCATAACCTTTTCCAACCTCCCGCCTTTAGTCTCCTTTTCCTCCCACCACAACCAGACACCACCGCCCTCATCGATTACCAGCGCTCTTGACCATATCTCGGCGTCTAGGGCGATGTCAATGTGTTTGCGGGATTCAGTATCGACGTAGGATAGTTGGGCTATACGTGTTGAGGAGAAGGGCGAGGTGGTAGATGAGAGGGGGTGAATGCTGAGGAGGTGGGTGGTGGTTTGAAGACGGACGATGAGGGCTGTAGCGTCTCCTACTCTTTGTCAACCAAACCCTCGCAGCGGTGTTGGTACTCACGGTCTATACGAGATGTTGAGACCACATCGGAAGAGCATATTTGCAGTATAGGCGTCGGGAATTCGTCTGCTGGAGTGGTAGTAGGGACAAAGCGGAAACGAGTCCGCCGTTCGACTTTGGCCATGGTTGCGGGCATGAACGGCGAGATGTCTGATATGTATAAGCAAACTGTCCGCCATTAGACAGACTTGGACTCACTGAGCTGATGCCCCACTTTCCCGGTCGGAAACGCCACAAAACTTCTCGCTGGTCTTCCCTTCGGATTCTGTACAACCGCCACCCTGGCACCTCTGTACACATCCCTCTTCCTGTTCATCTCTGGGTTGAGGTCGAGGTCCAGATGCGGCCAGCCGGGTTGTTTGGACGTGCCCGATGGACCGGCGGAAGGAAGGTCTTCAGTGAGGATCTCCGTGATGACGTCTCGTAGGCCATCGCGTTCGTAAGGGAGACAGAGCGATTCAGCGTATTGCACCTATTCCTATCAGCTCTGACCTTTTGACCTTCTGGGACGCGTGCTCACAGAGCTCTGAAGAACGTCCTCGAAAGGCATACCCATCCCCTCTGTCTCAGTCGAGATCGTCCCGGGAAAGTATGTGGCTGCCTTCCCAGTAGACCACCTCCCCTCTTTCGTCCCTCCCTTCGGATCTTCCAAACTCCAATTCCAACCCCACCCTCCTCTCTTATCCCTATCCAGCCTGACCCCCGCCTGTTTCCCAAACCCTCCCACTACACCGCCAACACCAACATCATCCGTAATCCCTACTCTCCGATCATCTTCGTAGACTGAATTCTTGCCCTTGCCTTTGCGAAGCTGAGATTGGGAAGGTTGGGTCGGGTCGAGCTCGTCTTGTTGAGATCCGTCTTGGAATGCGCGGTGGTGGCGCTTAGTGCGGGGGAGGTGCAGATGGTGCACCGAGGGGGGGAAAGCCATACGCCGGTGGATTGTGATGACGGGAGGAATGAAAGAGGAGATGCGCGCAAAAGTTGCCGACGGTCTCAACTTGGGCCGATTACCCAGTCCAAATTTAATATGTGTTTAAGAGCCTGATATGATTTGGGATGCTGCATTTCTTGGCCCAGTACATGTGTTGAATATGACAAGGCTACCAATTGCTTTACAAAGAGAAACACAACGTATGTATAAGGACACAAGGGGGAAGTAAAGTAGTTTATATACCTGATAGTAAACATGTTGAAGAATAGATGTACAACTGAAGAAATGCTTGTCACGAAAGTCCCAAAACACCAACACTCAAACGCCATAACACTTAACACCAGCGTCTCTTCTTGTCCTCAGGCGACTCAGAATTGTCGGAGGCCTACACCAAAGCCATCCTCCTCCTCCCTACCACCCCACCCCTAAAGTTCCCCATCCCCCCAACACGCTTCACGGCCTGCGCCCTCTGTATCTGCCCAAACGCCTCAAGGATATGGCACGGCTGCAACGGCTGGCGCGCAGAAGGCGGAGGGGCAAAGAGGGATGGCGGGTTGGGCGGGTGGGTGGGTTTGGGCGGTTCGTCGGATGCAGGGAGGTCGGAAGGTTCTTTGATTGGAGATGAGAGGGGCGCGGGGGGTTTGGTGGGTGATGATTGGGGGTCACCGCCATTGGAAGAAGTCTTCTTCTCCATGGCTACCCCTCCCGCGCCGGCAGCACCAGTCACTTTGGTCTTTTCCAACCTCTCCCTCAAGTCCAACGCCGTCACACACAGACTTCTGACCATCTCGAAAGCGAGGAAACCGAGGATATCGACGATATCGTCGTTTGGACGGACGTCGAGGTAGGCGCCAAAGTTTATGAATTCGCGGAAACGGCGGGCACGGCGGTATGTGAAGGAGGCCTGGCGGCATTCAGAGTATTGGGCGTATTCGCCTTTTGTCATCTTCTTTGTGATTTCGTCGGCTTCCTAGGAGTCATGTCAGCATTATACGACAAGATGGTGAGAGAAGAGGGCTTACTTTTAGACGCTGCATGGAATCCTCGTATGCCTGCAGCTCGTCGTCGTCTTCCTCTTCATCCTCTTCTTTGCCCGGTATACTTCTCAAGAAGGCAGTGAACGGCGTCAACAGCTCCCAAGGCAGCTTGACCATCTGTCTCCTCCCTTTCAGACCCTTCTCATCCTCCCCTCCTCCTCCTTCCTCCAAATCAACATCCTCCCCTTGCCCTGCTCTCTCCGCTTCCTCCTTTGCCCTCTTACGTACATCTTTCCAAGACAGATACGTGCGCAGGCGGTTCACTTTCGCGCGGTCGTCTCGGATTAAGAAGATGAGGTCTTCAGGGGAGAGAAAGCGGGATGATCGGAGGTGGGTTAGGAGACGGGCGCGGGTGACGATTTCAATTATTTGGGAGCGGACGATATCTTCGACGAGTTTGACTGTTTCGGATAGGGGGGTTTGGACTTCACCAAAGACAAACATCTGGGAGGGGAGTTAGCATGCTATTTTGGGTAGACGTATGCCGTTTCGGTGGCGGTTGTCAGAGTTGACTACCCAGCAGAAGATTTTGCGCGAGAGGCAGATTTCCCATGCCTTTGGTCTGAGAACAATGGGATAGGGGTTCTTGGGAAGTAGGGCAATATGTTTGCCCGAATCCACCCATGCCAAACACGCCGATACACCTCCCAACAATCATCCACAGACAGAAAGTGACATACCATTTGCCTTATCTCGACCATGTATTTATAGTCGCCCATATCATCCCACCCCCACGCCCCAGCGCCACTCGCCTTCTTCTTGTTCGGCCCTGGTCCACGACGTTTATCATCCTCATCCTCGTCATCCGAGTCTTCCTCGAGCGGGGGTGTGCTCCTCTTGCGGACGCGGGATGAATTTGGGAAGGCCGGGAGGGGTGGCGGGTGGGGGGAGGGGGTGTGGGCGGTGTGGTGCATGGCAGGGAGGGCGAGGGAGGACATGGCGGGGTGGGAGATGAGAGGGAGATTCGAAATGGGATGGGTGCAATTGGAGTCTCGTTTACCTCCTCGGGGGACGCTTGGCTGCCGAACAATTGATAGAACCGTGTCCGGACATGTTCGCTTCTTATCAGGCGCTTATCCCCGTCCGCCGATGCTCGCCTCAGTGGCGTGGCGGCCTATCTTCGGTCCATTTCTCGTCCAGCGTGCTCTCCCGTCCTATCTGCATGCACAAGCGAGCGCACACAAGCCACTCTTGTCCAACTATCGTCTATCCCCGCCCGCCTGGCCCCTCGTTAACCAGTCGTTAACCCCAGGTGACACCCGATTGATCTCGCAATTATACTTCCGAGATCATTGTTCTCAATGGCGTCTGTCAGACTCGGCGGCGTCTTGATTCGATTTGTCGTCTCTTTGACCTGGCCTGTCCGACTGGATGGAAACTGGAGTGTTACTGAGCAGAGGATATGGCACCTCGAGAGGGTCAGTAAGGCAGAGCAGACTACAATGCTGTACATGCAGAAAGACATAACTGAGCTGGGTGACGGCATCCAAACGACCCAACGTCTGACGCGCTTCGCTTCTCGCTTGTTTACCACCTGCGCCGGGTTGTCTCTCGTCTCTGGGATCTTTGAATAGTACAAAGTACGTATGTACATGCGGCCTAGTCAGTGCCCTAGTGGCACCAGAGTTCACCAGCATCTGCGACAATGCAATTGAAACGTTTGTTATTGGATGACAGCTGAAGAACATTGACCGAAGATGGCCCCACAGCCCTTACCACCTCTATTTTTTGAGCCCCGCTCGTGTCTTATATCGGTACCCTTCGCGTAAAGCCGATCTGCGTCGTGCACTCTTTTGGATCTGCCGTGGCTGCCGTGGTCTTTTGCCGTCTTGCCGAGAGCAGACGAGCACACCTCGTCTAAAAAGATGATCTCTTTGCTTGTTGATTCGCCCAAAGTTTACCAACATTTACCAAAAACAGATCGTTTCTTCTATTAGCAGTTGAGCCAACCGACGTGGCCGATGTAGCCATTTGTATTACGCTTGCTTAGGCCGATGCATGTCCAAATCGGTGGGTAATTGGGGCATAGTTGGCGCTGAGGGCTGGCGGGTCTTGACGGACGTTCCGGTGTTGGTAGCGAGAACGACTCTAAGAGAGTTATTCATGGTTTGTGCTGCCAAAGATAACCGATGCCGTAGTACGCAATCTCATATTCGCTCATCCTCCATGCGATCCATGCGGAGCACGCAAAGCAAAGAAGCAAGCGCTTGGCCTTTGGCCTTTGGTGTCCCGTCCAATCCCCGTGATCCCCGTACGATTTGCAGTCCATCATGATTCCATGCAATTGGTTTTGGACTCCACAAACAAGCCCACCGAAGGCCGAAAGATAACTTAAAAAACGACCCATGCTTTCCCATCATGTCCATGTCCGTGTTGGCGTGTCCGGCGCGGTCATGGCCGCTGATATGATCGGTCCAGACCCGTCTTATCCGAACGCAAAAGCACAGTTGGCTGGTGTGGCTGAAGACCCGACGATAGCCGTCTTGCTTCAAATTCTCGGGCCTTGGGCCTTGGGGTCCCACTCAGGCTTATGCATGAATCTCGATGTCTCGGCAAAAGACGTTCATGAACGGTGTCGCCTCGCCTCTCGCCTCGACGTGTTGGGTTGCACAAGTCACAAAGCGATATTGGAAGCGCAACCGACCCCGTCAAGGCCGTCGGCCGTCGGCCTTGATAGGTATGAGGAGTAGGCGTTCTCGTCATGAGCCGTTATCTTGCCGTAAAGTCGCATTTGTATCTTTTCGGGTCGGGCGCTCTTGAAGGCGATTGGGGCGGCTCTCTCTTGTCAGTTGTCCGTTGCAGATGTCACGGGTTGAGCGCTGTGGTGTACTTGGTCTGGACTCCAATAGGATGAGACAGAGGGTGCGAAGATGTGTCTATCTGCTTGGCATGATCTTGGTATGAAGTGACATGTCGCGGCCGCCCGAGACAGACGGAGATCCATGATATGATTTCGAGCGCTCGGAAACCGCAACATCGATTGCTGACGACTCTGTCAATTCTCACTCAACTACTCCTCGCTTCCGCTTCCTCGGCCTTGTTCCGATGCTTTCTCATTATCACTCCCTTTGCGTATCGCACCGCCATATGCCATGTGCAAGCCCGGCGTGATAAGACGAAGAAGGCTCTTATCCTAGTTCTTATCTTCGTTTTTCGCCAATGCCGACGAGGATAGTCCGAGTCCCCGGCTCCCGAGCGCTTGCGGCTTCAGTTGTATTTTGGGTGATTGGATCCGAGTTTGAGATATGTAGTGTGGTGCTCCCGAGTGTCGCTTGAAGTTGGCGGTGCTATCGAGCGGTGAGTGTTGATATGCTACCACCTCTTATCACGAGCGTGGACTAGTTTACGGGCCCGGAAAGGTGAGGCCGGTTTGCAGTCTGTATGAGCTTTGATACATTTATGATATCCGGGATCGCTTGTTTGAATTGCTGTATTCGTGCCCTTGCACTCTCGCTCTCCCTGTTCTTGCATTATGATACATATTCGACAATGTACGATGACAGTCAATAGCGCTTTCTACCATCGACCATGCGCCCCGCTGCCCTTCCAAACTTCAGCCCTGGTCAGTCATTGGATCACAGCATGCCTGACATAGACAAGACTTGCATTCATCGAACCCTGTACCTGCATCACTGGTCTTCCTTCTCATCTCTCTTCCCCTCAACCTCGTCCGGCTCTGCACGACAAGCGCGAAACATTTGAGACGGATGGACACACGAAACAGCCTATCCCGACAAGGTCGGGGAGGGTTAGATCCCTCAAGTTCTCGTGGCGAAAACGTTTAGTCATTGACCAACAGACCGAAGCATTGACTATTCTCTTGACGCTGCTTTGTATATATACATAACTACTACATCGAACGTGACGACACCATCGCTAAAAAGGATTAGGCTCTCCCTACAGAGGCCACAAGAGCCGGTACACCGAGGGGCGTCAAATGGACTTGGGTGTCCCCAAAGCTTGATCCGTCTTGCAAAGTCAACCCGTACCCTATACATGGTATCCTTCCTAGCTGCTGATCGCTAGAGCGACGTCCCCCCATACTCATATTGTCTCATATTTACTTGTTGTCCACTCGATACACCTCCCATCCTCAGCTTTTGACGCACTCACTATCATCTCCAAGAGCGGAGCCGTATTGGCTAGAATGGGCTTTCCAGTTCTTTGTTCCACCTCAACCATGGTGCCTTCTTGTTGTTTCAAGAATCCAGACAAATAAGCAAATGGACCAACCTCGTCCTTTTCACTTGTCGGGTGATCTGTCTGTTGGCGATTTTGAGCATGTTGTCACCTTGGTTGCTGTCAGCCGGCACAAACATCATGGTATGGCTTCTGCGGTATGGGGCTTCGAATAAAGCGGGCGACACAGGTAGCTTGTGGAGTGACTGCAAGTTCAAGCAAAGAGACTGATAGTGTGTAGTCAAGAGGGAGGGCCGATGATTTACGCGTCGCGTCCGAGGCACCGAGATGACTCTGCACTACGCGTTTCGCGTTCGGTGGAGGCAGTCCGTGCGGTGTCACGGTCAACCTCGTTTCCATTTTCTATCTCTTTTCCATCTACAACTTGTCTTGCTTTCTTTCTCCCGCCCCTTCTTGCTGCTGGCCCACCATGGAGCGACACCCCCTCGCCGCCCTCCACGGCAATCACCCCCCCTCTCCCCACGCGTCCACCTTTGACAACGCGTCTCGCAAACGCACCAAGCTCGCTCCCATTTTCGCACGCAACAAAAGAGCTCAGCCCAGCTCCAGCCCTCTTTCTGGTCAAGAGAATGCGTCACCCTCAAGCAGCCAGGGCCCGAGACGCGTGGTAGACAGGTCGAGCCCTCTGTCGCCAACGCGGTCTTACATCCGGAACGACGCGCCCTCATCCCTTCACTCTGCTTCGACCACCGAAGACTCTTCTGACGAGGAAGATCTACCAAGTCCAGTATTAGGAGGCCACAGACGCAAGATCCAACACTACTTTACCCCCAGTACCTCTTCGAGTTCGCGCCCGCAAGAAAAGGAGAGACGCGTTGAACCATTGGCTGTTGTGGAGCCAACAGTAGAGTCGAGCGCGTGGAAGCGGCGTAGAAGACGCCTGGGTGTCAATTCACGAGGGACAGGGCTAGATGCCACCAACTGTATGTCGGCTTTTGGCTGTGCGATCAATGCTGACTGGGTCGCAGTGATACCTCCACAGCCTCCATATCTGCGCGAACTCTGGCACTCTCTGGCACCATACCACCCCGAAGAACCACCATCTTCTCTCTTCTTACCATCTATCCACCCCCCGAACGGCATCGCCCGCGACTATTCACCTCCCTTGACTATAACTTTCAGCCATACCGCCAAACGCTACACGTCCCACGAGGCTCGCGGCCAAGGCCTGCGCAGACTGATAGCAGTCGGCAATGAAGAAGGAGGGTTGAGGATTGTCGATTTTGATGAAGGTCTTGGGATGCATAGGGAGGAGAAGGGGTGGTGGTGGAGAGCTCATTCCAATACGGTGTTTGATCTGAAGTGGTCGGCAGATGATACTCGCATCGTACGTGTTTTGACACCAAGACGCGTCCATACTGACTCTACAACAGCTTACCGGGTCTGGCGATGGAACATCACGGATTCATACACTTACGACCCCTACACCCACCCTCCTTGCAACTCTCCGCGGCCACACGGCCTCTGTAAAGACGGTCACATTCTTCGACCCAACGCGTTCTGCGGAACCGTCCATGTCTTCCTCCATCGTCGCGTCGAGTGGGCGAGATGGCAACATCTTGATTTTTGATGTGAGAACCAAGGGACGGATGGTGGAAGGATCCGACGATGGACGGGGGTCGAGGGAAGGGTCGAGGGACAGGTATATGAATGGTGTACCGGGGTGGGCGGCGCAAACTGGTGGAGATGTTTTGGATCCTGTGATGACTATCAAGTCGGCTCATGGAGACCGTCGGACCTCAAGCGTGAGTACAGAATGACACGAAATGAGTTTTACTGACACCAGACAGCGCTCTGCGACGCGTTCCGTCACCTCCCTCCTCGCTCTGAATTCCATGCCTGGCACTCTTGCGTCAGGCGGGTCATTCGACGGTATCGTCAAACTCTGGGACCTCCGTTTCCCCGCCCCAACACCCCGTTCCCCCCCCCCGCGTCCATCTTGCACTTCCTCAGGCGTCTTGCCAGACTGCACCCTCAGCGGCGGTTCCCCAAGCAAACGCCCGAGGAGCATCAACGCCATGGTTGAAAGCCCTTCCACGGGGGACATTTACGCTCTGTGCGGGGATTCCAAAGTTCACGTCATCCGTCCTTCCGCTGCCCTCTCTCCTGAAGGAATGGCAGAAGCGACCCTGGACCAAGTGGCAGAAGCCATCCAACCCCAAAAATTCACCCACCCCGACCTGCTTATCAACTCGTTCTACATCCGTCTCTCCATCTCTCCTGACGGGCGATACCTCGCTACAAGTTCGCCCCGGAGCGGACAACTAGCATGGGATACCCAGTCGCCCAACGTGGCGGCGGAGACGTATGGATGGAAAGGGAGGGAGGTTGGGGCGATGGATTGGGGGAAGGATGTTTTGGCGGTTTCGGGGGATGATTGTGGGGCGCATTTGTATCGGTATAAGCCGGAGGTGGGGAGGTTTTCGAGAGGGGAGAAGGGGTTTGAAGAGTTGTTGAGGGGGCAGGATTGGATGGGCGCTTGGAGGCCATGAGAGTGTATAGTGATGATGAGGGGTGATTTGGGTTTTGGCATTGACGAAGATTAAAATGTAGTATAACGATTATGCATAGTGCTTGTATCATTTTGAGTCATACGACAATTACCACATAACATGCCGCCTGATCGGGCAACACTGCTGTCATATGGACGACTAGCGCGAGGCCTGTCAAGAAGGTTGGTCCACGTGTTGTTCTACCGCTGTCGAGGTGCTGGAAGGGGCATTTGGATCAGCGTGGCTTAGCAAGTTGAGTGGCGTCCAAGATATGTCCCGAAGAGATCTCGATACACCATATATGCGAACAATACCAATACAACAAGTGTATGCCCAAACGACGATGGAAGCCATTATTCGTTGGCTATTCGCAGCCTTCCAACGCTGTATATTCGGTCGTCTCGCCGATCCTGCACAAAAGAAACTTGCACTTCAGCCCCCAGTAACACTCAGGATGCCAACGCCTGCGTCATCACCACCCCCATCGCCTATCTCACCACGTCCTACTTTGCTGCTTCGACACTCTTCATCCACTACCAGTATCGCACGGCATAGCTACAGCGATTCCAGTAGCTACGACGAGATAGTGGCTCGCGACCTTGCCAACTATGGCAAGCCTGTCATTGCCGAGTCGCTCTCTTACATGTCGCGCCGTCCACCTGTTGGAGGGGAATGGGTCCGACAGTACTTTTGTGGGAGATGTAAACGCTTATACACTGGCAGCCCGAGCCACCCTTTTGAAGGAGAAGAGTGCAGGAGATGTGGGGTACGTCTTTTCCTATTTTGAACAAAGATCAGATGCTTGCTTTGCTCACTCTGAGCTAGAAGATCCTTTTCTCAAGCATTTTGGATTACAGGTGTTCTTATGCTTGGGTGCGACCAGTGAGTCATTATTACCTGCTGTCAGGCCTCACGGTGTCGCCATAGTAGTAGAGGAAGGAGAGATCTCTGATGCGTGTGGCAGACCCAATTGAACAGGAGACGCTGCTGGTGAAATTGCTCTCGACATTGTCCTTGTTCTGAAGACGAAGACGAACGAAATGCGCAGAAACGACACCTTGGGTGCCACGCGCGCCAAGTAACTGGCAAAGAAAGGCCTTCTTAAGTACGAGTAGGTCCACTTCATGGATCAGCATGCATCCGAGAAAAAAAAGCCAAAAAGCGTCAAAGGTCGTTACTATACACACACCAGAAGCCTTATCATAGTCCCGCAACCTTCTTGTATGCTGCTGGATTCAAGCGCTGATGAGCCGCCTTGATGACATACAGCGGGAAAGACGAGACCGCCACGATGATGGCTACCTTGACCGCGAATGTCTTTGAGAGTACAAAGCCCATGTCTGTCATCCCATTAGCCCCGTAAGACATGTTAGATTCGAGAGGACTCACCAAAGTACTCTGGCAAGAAGGCCATGCTTCCGAAGTACACCGCTCCCGTTCCCACTTCACTCAATACCATGTAGCTATGCCATGTGGTCACTTCCAGTGCGACCATGATGAGCTCATTGATGACCAAAGCTGTGAATGAAATGGCGACGATATGCAGGAACTCGGATTCGAAGAGGAGAAGGGAGAGGAGCATGATGATTCCACCTGTTTGTTCAGATGAGCATTGCCCTCAGTCAAACAACCCGGCAATACGGACCTTGATAGACACTAATGGTAAGCCAGGTGAAGAAGGTCTTGTAACTCAAGGAGCGTCCCTTTGTGAGCTCCTTGTAAAGCTCAGGGTAGAGCAGCGCCAAGTCTTCATTGACATCCCTATCGAGAACCAAAGAGAAGACGGGCGCCATCGTGTATAGCGTGGCGTAACCAACTTGCAGCCATCCTTGGTAAAGGGCGATGGCTGTAATTGCTGATTAGCACGGGCACACTTTGGGGAAAGAAGATACTTACGGGCAAAGAAGAAGATAGAGCTAAAGACAGCTTGGATGACGGCAATGATCAATCCTCGATGAATGACAAACTGCGAAAGCTTGGCAGAACGTTTGTACGAGTTTCGCCCGTGCCAAAGCAAAAGCTTGGTGAGATGTGAGAACTGATTGATACTAAAGTCCGCAGCCAAGGATGCCTGTTTGCCTTCTTTGCCGACAATGCCCACACCTGAGAAAGTCGGTCAGCTTCTCTTACTGAGTCAAAGTATGAAGAATGAAGAAGGGACGTACCAACATCAGCAGCCTGAATCATGCTGACATCGTTACCGCCATCACCGATACAGCACACCGTCTTTTTCGTATACTCTCGAATCAAGAAAGCAACGTCGGCCTTTTGCGTCGGTGAACATCGACAGGCGACGACAATTGGGAGCCTTGTGGCGAGAACGATGAATTCTGTGCGGAAGCGGTCGAGACAAAGCTGGGCATAGTTGGTCAGTCAAGGAAGAAGTCGTCGGCAGAGGGGGCGCACCTGGAGTGATTCACCATCAATGACAAGACAGCAATCCAATTTCGTTTGCAAGAAATCGAGCATGTCTCGAACCTCATCTGCCGTCCTCACTTCACTATTGTCAGCAGTGGTCCTAAGACTTCATTGTACGGGACTCACGTTTGGCAACCTGATGAATATACTGTCCCCTTGCTACAAGCTTACTGCTGACGGCAATATTCGTAGCCGTCTCAATCTTGTCCCCCGTCAACATCCAGATCTTCAACCCGGCATTCCTCAACAGCTCCAGCGTAGGCTTGACATCCTCCTGGAGTTTATCTTCGACTCCTGTCAGAGCCAGCAACTCGACGTCCGACTCCAAATGCGTCGAGATTACCTTCGCCATCTGCACCGCCCTCCCTTCTCCCGGCACTAACAGCGCCGCCTTGTACGCCTTGTCAAACGCCGCATATCCCTCCCCACTCAACTTCTTCCTGCCCAGTACAAGCGTCCTCAGACCCTCTCTTGCCATATTCCCACATTCCTCATCTAACCAATCGTTCTTCTGCACAACCTCCCGCATGACAACATCTGCTCCCTTTTGCACAAAGAGATACCCTTGCGTCTGCTCGTCTCGGACGATAATGCCCATGCGTTTCGATTCGGAGGTGAAGGGGAAGATGGCGAGGATGGAGAATTTGAATGTCTGGCCGGAGGGGGTGGAGAGGGTCATGGAAGTGCGATCGCGGTGGGTGAGGGTGAGGCCGACGGACTGGGTCCATTCGACGATGGCGACTTCGTCGGGAGAAGAGGCTTGGTAGGTCGTGGTGCCGTCGTCGTTCAACACGGGTGTAACCTAAAGACTGTGAGCAGGAAAAACAAAGAGCAGATGGAAACGTACGTTATGGCATGTGGCGAGAGCCATGACGGCGTCGCGAACTCGGCCTGTCATATCCCTTCTACCTCTTATCCCCGCACTGGGTAATGAGCCTTGCCTACCATCTGTAACCGAGTCAGTGTATGTCAGACTCGCATGTGGGTGTCTTACGGCTTCCGCTTGCTTCATCCAAACCAGCAATTAAGAGATGCGCTACTTCATCCATGGAATCGAATCCGAAGACCAGCGTGCCCATGTGCAGCTTCTTCAGCTCCATCTCTGATGTCATAGTCAGTATTGTACATCATTGGATGCCCTAGAAGAGAGCTTACCATTTCTCGTTAAAGTCCCCGTCTTGTCGCTCAACAAATACTCCACTCTCCCCAACTCTTCCGGCAATGTTCCAGTCCTCACCACTGTACCCTCGATCTCTTTATCGGTATGTATTTGGTGCGCATACACCGTCTTGCCCATATCGAGATTGACACGTAGGGAGATGGGGATGATGGATGAGAAGAGGATGAGGAAGCGGAAGACGTAGATGTACCACTGTCCGCGAAAGCCGTTCAAGGCGACCAGGAAGAGAGAAAGGGCGAATGTGACTGTACAGAGAATCTGCCCGGGATCAGCGTAAACTCGTGTGGTTGACTGGCAACTTACCTTTGCCATCCTGTTTACTTCCTTCTCCAACGTCCCCATCTTTGTCCCAGCTTCGCTCGTATTCATGACGGCCCTCGTCTCTTTCCCCGTATACGTGACAACTCCGACGGCAGACCCCGCCGCCAACACCGTATTCGCCCAAAGCACATTTTCCACAGAGAGTGGAATTTCCGCCTCATCCACCTCTCCCGGCCCCATCGACCTCAGCGTCAGGACACCATAGAAAGTGTGAATGTCCTTGATAGGCGGATCGGCATAGAGGAATCCCTCGGCGCTGCCCACGTACACCTCGCCCATCTTTTGTGTCTCACCCACAGCGACTTTGAGCTTCCAATCCGTCTCTCCGTCCAGCTGGTCGGTTCGGATGAAACAAGTGCCTTCTTCCTCGCTCGTTGTGAGGAGGACCATATCGGCAGGTACACGCTGGTTCTTCTCGAGGAGCACCATGTCGCCGACTTTGATACTCGAAGCTGGAGTAGACCGTGTTTGGGGACGAGGGAGGTGGTGATGGTTGGGAGATTCGTCGTCGAGAGTGAATTGATTGGGTTCAGGAGTGGGCGGCTGGGGGAGGAGGACGAGATATCGGGTTGAGTTTGCCTCTTGATCTCTCTTGAACCGCAGATAGTCGTCATATGCCTCCTTTCCCATCGTCACTGCCAGCACAAATGCTAGAGGTGCAACATAGGTCACGATGTAACCGATCTTGAGGGCAGGAATGAATTGGGAGAGGGCGACGACAAGAAAGTAGAAGTTGAAGAAGAACTTGAATTGCTCGTAAAAGACGATTGGGAGGAAGGTGATGATGGAGTATTTCTGATTTCTGACCGTATTTGCTGGGTATGATGATTTTGATGCTACGCGATATAAGCCCTCGACACTTTGCTCATTGTGAAAAGACACTTACAAGTCGGTTGTAATGGCACTATCCGTCCCTTTGACTTTGGACTGATGCGTGGCTTCGAGTGATCTTCCTCGGCCGCTTCTCCACCCAGCCCTGACCCTCCTAAGAGCGCCTCCTCTTCCTCCCCCCCGCCCTGTAGATCACTGACCCTCTTCTTCTTCTTGTGATTCCGTGACATCTTGGAGGATGGCGTCGGCGTCTCCGGGGGATCTACTGGGAGGCGGGGCATGGCCGAGGAAGGGGTGGCGCGCTGGGACAGGGTTCTGAGGGGTACTCCGTTTGCGTCGAGGGGGGTGTAGTCGGCCATCAGGGCATCCTAGAGCTGCCGGACGAGATGAATGAGGAAATGAGGGATGTGGGATCTGTTGACGAGCACGAAGTGGAGGTCTCCGCCACGCGTCGCGTTGGTTTGGAAGAGCATCATAAGCGGTGTCCCAATACTACGAATTTGAGTCCAGGTCACAGAACCAAAATCGTGCCAGGAATCAGGGGATGAACACTCATTCTCTCTTATCCGTCTTGCATGGAATGCATACAGCAAACACTATCGACCAACAGCAACTCGAATATAGCATCCGTCCTGCTTATGTAACGAGGACCGCCGCCGGCAATTTCTCTTCCGCTTATCCGATCAATTTCCATTCACCTCTGTTTTCCTTTTGCGCAAATTACAACAGATCCATTACACCGCCTACATGCTTCATCAAGATCCCGGGCCCAGCTCGACGTCGAAGGGAAAGGAGAGAGCGACGGGGATGACGATCAACACGCCTTTGGAAGAGTCGGTTTGGCCACCATCTAGGGAGAGCGATCGGTGGACGGCGTCGGAAATATGGAAGAAGAGTAGGGAGAGGGCGAAGTCAGATAGAACGAGTTGGGACTATGGCGAGTATGGATATATCAAAGTGTATAGCGCTGACTCCGAGCAGTTTTGAGTAGCGGAGTAGCTGGAGGTATCGCTGGTTGTGTTGTTAGTCACTCTCGGTCTCCTGGTGGCGTTCTGCTAATAGCCTCGGAAGGCGAAGACGTCAATAGCACCGTTGGATCGAGTCAAGATATTGTTTCAGACGTCCAATGCGGAGTTTCGTCAGTATGCTGGTGAGTCTTGTCTCATCACGCCGTCTCGCCGGAGGCCTCGGTGAATGGATCTCGATGTGTATGACCGGCCCTCAATTCGTCTCAGAGCAGCGATGACATCAGGCGGTCGAAGCATTGGGATCACAAAGCCCGTCTACTATTCATCTGACTCTCATCCCCTTATACCCGATCTGACTCTTGCTATAGGCACACCGCTCGGCATGTTGCACGCGACCAAAGTGATCTATAAAGAATCGGGCATTAGAGGACTTTTTCAAGGACATTCTGCGACATTACTACGAATATTCCCTTATGCTGGCATCAAATACATGCTTTATGACTGGTTAGAACGGGTGCGTATCATAGCTTGAGTTCGTGAGGCTTGGCGTGACTGACTTGTGGTTAGAAATTGATCAAGACGCCAGATCAAAGAACGCCTGCGAGATTCTTCCTTGCTGGTTCCCTATCTGGTAGATCTACAGTCCTTCTCTTTCTTTGCGGAGCTGATTCAAGAGTATAGGCGTCGCATCTGTCCTCTGCACATACCCCCTCGAACTCATCCGCGTCCGCCTAGCATACCAAACAAAATCCAGCGGCCGCACTTCCCTCACCCAAGTCGTCAAGGCCATTTACCACGAAGCCGGCATTCCCCCCTCCGCCAAAAAATCAAACGCCATCTCTCCCTTCATACGGAATCTGCCATTATACCCCTTCTATCGAGGTTTCTCGATGACAATCATCGGCATGGTGCCGTATGCCGGTGTCGGTTTCCTCACGTACGGCACACTGAAGAGGCACGCTGCCGAATACGTTCCCTACTTCCACCAGCACCCCACAGCGCGCGACCTTGCTTGCGGTGCTGTAGCAGGTGCCGTCTCCCAGACTGCATCGTACCCCTTTGAAGTCATCCGACGTAGGATGCAGATTGGCGGTACGCTGGGGAATGGAGGGATTAGCTGGAGGGAAGCTGTGAGCAAGGTATACAGTGCGAGGGGGTGGAGAGGGTTCTATGTGGGGTTGAGTATTGGGTATGTCAAGGTCATACCGATGTCTAGGTGCGTTCAATTCCTATCCTTTCGTGTTTGCGGCCCGCTGATATCCTCGTAGCATATCGTTCGCCACTTGGCAAGCAATGAAACGCTTGATGGAGCTCTAGACGCATCATACAAGAGAGGATATGGAAGGGGGTGGGAAGGAGAGGGTTGTACGGAGGAGGCGTGTATCTTCAACCACCAGCATTTTTGTGATTATCTTGTCTTGATACCTACCACACTTTACGCATCATGCATATTCAAACGACGTTGTACTCATGCCAACATATCAACGTTTCCATATGGGAGGGAGTGCGAGCATAAGACACTTCCGACTCTACGTTGAAAGAGACCCATACCCAAGCGGACATGGCCGCCTCCACGAATTCCCGAACTTATCCGCCCCTCCCCTTTGTCCCCCAGTCCTCACTCAGCGAACCAAAGCCCGCGCATTCGACAGACAGTGCTCTCCAGCTCTCCATAACGCATCATCCAACATGGCTGTGAGTACCTCGCCAGGGTAGGGTAGAAAGGCAGAAGCTGATTCTGGTGTAGTCTGGTTTCGGGTATACTGGTGGTGCGTCGGTTGGTCTCATATAGAAGAATCGGCGAATGTCCGAAAACGATGCTTTATTGCAATCGAGGAGAATGAGCTGGGATATGGCGGATGGGGAGGATGGGGATGGGAAGCTGATGAGGGAATAGGTCGAACAAGATGTTTCCCCTTCTGGCAAGAATTCTCCAAGGTCCGTCTATCACCTCTGCGAACGTTGCTCCGAGCTTACCGTAATCCTCACTTCCTGTCATATCCTCCATGCTCTTCAACTCCACTATATCCATCATTCAAACCGCATCTTCATTCACAATCATCGCCGTATCTCGTCCACTCTCTAATCAACTTGATACAAACCATCGAAAATCAAATCGCGCGCGCGCGCCCGCACAAACAGTGCTACGCCAACGCCGACAAGCCTACCGACTGTATCGCTCCCAAGGACGATTACCTGGAGTGTCTTCACAACACCAAGGAGGTGGGTTCAACTTTTATTTGCGTGATATGGTGGTTTAGGGGTAGAAGGGAGGTGGAAGATCATGGGGGAAGGGACGGAGAGGAGAAGGGGTCTATGATTTGGAGCGTTGTGTATCAGGATGGGTCGTCGCGCTGGAAGGGGACCCATGCTCCTTGTGCGGAGTCTTGATAGATCAATGAGAATGGTGGTGGGAAAGTCGAGCCATCTCGAAGGGGTGGTCGAGACCAACGACGTGACACAAACGAGAAACATAAAGCTGACCATCATCTCTTCCCCTCTCCCTCTCTCCCCAAAAACCTCGCATCATTCTCCTCTTACATCAACACCCCACTTCATCAAACCATCAGATCGCCCGAGCCAAGGAAGTCAAGGCCCACTTTATCCAAAAAGAACTCCACTCTGGCTCCGATGCGCGTAAAGCCGCCGAGAAGGCTGCTACGGGTGTGGTAGTGTCTTTGGGGCTGGTGGAAGGGGAGGAGGGAAAGTAGGCTTGGGTGATGGGCGGGGAGCATGTATTGGATTCGGATTTCGACTATGACGGATGTTGGGATGAGGGCATGCGGGGCAGGGTACAGCTTGGCATCTCCTCGTTGACGACCACCGAACACCGTCGCTTACTCGATCGGTCCTTCCCATGTTGGTCGGAAACTCTTTTCTGCATTAGCTGTTTCGGATACACCCCCGCTACGACTATTATCACTAACGGCTAACCAAGCTGTCCCCTCCCTATTCCAAGTCTGCACCATCTCGTCCACGGGACAACTGCGTCGGCAGAATAGAGCAGAATGTCATCATTCGAAACTTGAACGACGGAGGGACTGATCCAGGGCGGAGGCAGATCATAGTCCTGTGAGACTTCATATACCAGTGCATGGTCCTCAGACATGGGTGTGCAACGAACAAACATTGCTCGAGCTCATTCCAAAGACACTCGGTATATCCCATTTTGTATACATGAAAAATCTCATCAAAGTGCTCTTCTTCCAATCCCTTCACAAGACGCATCCGTCTAATCCTCCTCCATACCCTCTTCCAGCGCAGCCTTGGCCTTCTCCTCGGCAGTCTTCAGCAAGTCTTCCGGCACGAGCGCGTGCTTCCATCCAGACTCTGCGCAAACCCAGGTCATCTCGAGTTCAAAGTCCTTGTCCTTGTTTTCGTCGTGTACGAGGTAGACACTATATCTCATCAGCCTTGCCCACATCAAGAAGAGAAGAGATAGAGGAAATACGCACATTCTCGCCAACTCATCAATCCCCTCCTTGACACCGATCGCCTCTCCCTCCTCTTCCCGCTTCACAATCTTCTCCAACTCTGTCTTTGCCAGCGCTTTACCCTTACCGACGGCTGTCGCCTTGTAGCCATAGTACACTCCTGAAGGTTCCACGCAGTACAGTTGGGGGAGCGGGGTTTTGGAGGCGGTGTCGACGCCGGCGATGAGGGCGGAGAGGCCGAAGGGGCGGACGGAGCCGTAGGAGGTGTAGGCTTGGAGGAAGGCGGAGAGACGGTCGGCGAGGATCTGGGTGGTATGTTAGTATGAGGGTGTATTGTGGTCAATCTCCAGCATAGCGCGAGCTGGTTCCCTTCACTTTCCATCATTCACACCCATCTCCCACACCCTCCATCCCCACCACCAATACTCAGGCCTCAGACCCAGATAAACAAAAAACCCACCTTCACACTGATCCCCCTCCCATACGTCTCCCTAAAATTCCCACTCTCATCCCTCGCCCTACTCGCCAAGTACTTTCCATCCGCCAACAGACCGGCACCGGCCATACCAATGTGTTCGTCCACAGAGGCGATACGGCGGTTGGCGCCTTTGACGAGGAGCTTGGAGTGGAGGATGCGTTCGGTTGCGAGGAGGATGCCGTCTTTGCATCGGAGGCCGACTGCTACGCTGCTCCATGTCAGCTTCACTTCTGAAAAAGGGGAGGGGAGGGGAGAGGGGTACTCACCCAGCAGCTTCGACAGCTTTACCTGCGTACTCGACCTGGAAGAGACGTCCGTCGGGAGAGTAGGTGGAGACGGAGAGGTCGTAGCCTGTGCCTATTGAGGTCATCTTGTAGAAAGATCGTTGGGGGGGATAGTAGAATAGTAGGGGTTATGGAGTGAGAGGTCATGGAAGAGACGCGCCAGCGAAGACGCATAGACAGGCGGGGATCGCCGAACGGGAGCAGATCAGGAGGAATGGGTCGCGGGGGGCTTCCTACTCATGCCGTCGGCCGGCGGGACCAACTCATCCACTCGTCTTGCCTCTTGCCACAATCCATACACAGGCAGCAAGTACAAGGGCAAAGCAAACATGAAGCTGAACGAAAACACGGTCATTTTTGGGGACAAGGTCATCCTCGTTCCCTATCGGTACATCGCTCCCTTCTCGCTGATTGACTGGAAGCTGATTACTTGCTGGATGCTGCAGAGCAGAACATGTCCCTGTGAGCTAGCATACCTTTACCCTTGTCCAGCCGGTGCTGGATCCCGAGGAGACAATATCAGAGGAATGATAGAGGCTGATGCTGGGAACGCAAAGGAATACCACGAATGGATGAAATCGCCCGAACTGCTCGAGTTGACAGCTTCGGAACCGTTATCCCTGGAGGAGGAGTATGAGATGCAACGTAAGCGCCCCAATACTGCGCTCTGTATAGGCTGACAGTTGGCGGTCTAGGGAAATGGTTGTTGGACGAAGATAGTTGGTTCTTACTCTCTGGACTCTTGGTCCTGTATAGACGTTGGGATGAGAAGACTGATAGAGGGGTATGGTATAGAATTGACATTCATCCTCCTCGCCCGTCCTTCTCCCCCCTCCGACTCATCCACCGATTCATCAAGATACATTCTCTTGCCGGAAGCGATCCAAAAGTGCCGTATGGTCGGGGACGTCAACCTTTTCTTGCCGGATGGGAGGGAAGGTGAAGGGGAGTGTGAGATTATGATTGCTTGTACGTCTTTTCGAGTACCAGCTCAAGTCCAAGGTTGAGGAGGCAGGAAGGGAAATGAAAGGCTGATGAAGGTATAGCGAAAGAGGACAGACGGAAAGGCTATGCAGTCGAAGCACTTTCCCTCTTGTACGTCCCTTCCCCTTTCCCCTATGCGACCACACACTGAGTACCATCCAGCCTCAAATACACCACATCCTCCCTCCACCTCCCCGCCCCCCAGCTCCTCTCCCGTATAGGTTCCCAAAACATTCCATCCATCCGGTTATTTAAAAAACTTGGCTTTGGCGTGGTAAAGTATGTGAAGGTGTTTGATGAGGTGGAGATGCGGTTTGGGCAGGGGGATGTTGAGGGGCTGGATCTGGATGTTGGGGTGGTGGAGAAGGGGAAGGAGGTTGATTGGGAGGGGGCGGCGTTGGAGGGGCGGGTGGGTGTGTATGAGGCTGGGGTGTAGTTGCTGTTAGTCCACTTTTCCTTCCTTCTACAAGCAAAGAGGTCCAAGAAAGACGGATCTATGCATCAGAAATGGATCCCCTGTCGATATGACGTGTGTTCCTGAGCTATATCTAATCGTCCCTAATCGGGGCCAGGGTGCGTTTCGATGACATCACATTCACCGCAACACAATTTTGCACTCACTCCACGACGCAGCCAAAGGAGCCCCAGTGATGACGAACAGCAGCCAGACATCATACACCGCAACAGTACAAAAGATGCAACATCCCATCTCGCTTTGCATCCCACTTTCCTCCGCGCTGTCTGCCTTTCTGCTGCTTTGCCACCTTCTCTTTTCACCGCCACAAACACAAAGTAGCACACCATGTCTGAGCAGCTCCAGCCCACCCAAGAGTACGTCTCTCACTACCATTTTGCCACAACCCGCGCTGACATCCACAATAGACAGGCTATGCAGGCCCGCCAAGAATCCGTCAACGAACAACGCCGCGACGTTGCTCTCGGTCCCCTCCGGTCCCACCGTGTGCCCCTGCCTAATGAGCTCGCCGAGTTGACGCCCGAGGAGCAGCCTGGAGGCAAGCATGAGAAGGGCGACAACACGCTTAGTATCAACATTGCTTTGGACTTGCTTGTTGAAGTGTGAGTGTTGGATCTATGTTGAAGGCATGAGGGGAGCACGAGCTGATGGGGTGTGATAGGCATTTGACGGCGCGAGTCAAGGGTGATGTTACCATCGGTCTTCTCTAAGCTCGACATAAAACTCTCTTGGTGCTACTAGGCGGAGTGAGGCGAGGCGAGGCGCACGTATGAAGAAGTAATAGGCGGCGACGACGGTAGTCTTGCAGGACTGCGTTTGTATTCGTGTGTAATGATTATCATGCCCATAGACCCCCTTTTCTAGACGGGGACCCTGTTTATAGATGTTTGACAGCAATCCCTTTGATGGATGGATATTTGTTCTTCTTTTCGTGATCACCTTTGTGTCTGGAGGAATCTGGAGGTACACAACGGAGCGTTGCTACAATCACACAGCGATGAAGGGAGGAGTTGATGAAGCGGAAGACAGGAATCATTACAGCGGATGCTAGTTAAGACTCACCATACTATAATTTGCCGCTGTCCATCCATATAAAGGACATTTTCTGCCTCTATATACAAGCAACCACTCCCCAGCGTATTACTCCTGCAGATACAGCCAGCATCTATCAAGCATCAAGAATCTATCGTCATGGCATCAGAGACAGACACCATCGTGGGCGAAAGAGTTTCACCCGGGACCATACCAGGTCTTTTCCACAGTATGAGGACCGCCCCAGAGCCGGGGACGATCGATATGATCGATCTCACCCCGGATGGTGAAGACTGGAGTTTCCAGCCACAAGCTTCGAGCGACAGTTTTGCTACACCTGAAGCAAATGCGCTGTTTCAGGATTTGTGTGGCAGCAAAGTCCACTACAACTCTCGCAGGATGCAGCTCGTCTTGCCGGCATCCATCTGTTCAAGATCGGATTGGGGCATTGGCCAAGACACGAACGCGTTCGAAAAGCTTCCTATCACGATGATACAATTCGAGATACCGGCCGACTTTCCAAAAGTCGAATTCAATGTTCACAGAGACCCTGATGACGGTTCAGTTGACGTGCGCGTAACAGACTTTGGGGAGGAGGACGAAGACGATCTGGAAACGGAAGTCACATGTTTTCATCCTGTGATTGGCCTTGCTGCGCCCGAGATTGGCTCAGACACCGGTCTCCTGTACCGCAAGGGTGATTACTATCTCTCACAAGAGCGCATGACGATCACCTCCAAAATCGTTGCAGGCAAAAGCAGAATGGATCTCATCGATCACGAGACAATGGGCCACACTGTGTGCGATGGAGGTGTTCCACTTGGACATCGGCCCGACTTTTCCGGAGACATCACGTTGACCAGATCAACAAGAGACGGGGATAGAGTCTCGCTGGATTTGGAGGCCGTATATAGACCGTATCAGAAAAGTGTGACCCGCCCGGCAGCCACGGACGATTACAGTTTTGTGACGATGTGCCGGGATGACGAGAACAGCTGTTCGGACGTGCGATTCTTGGAACCTGCGAGAAACGTGGACTACTCTGTCGAACCGGCGAGCGAAGTTACAGGGACGACAGGCGAATGGTACACCGACGCTGCTATGTGGGATGGGGCCTAGAGTCACCTGATGCAGGAGTTCGGTCAAACAACAAGACAGAAGAGGCGTGGACTGATCTAATAGGGTAGGGTGACTGTGAGAGATAGCCGAGTCATGCATAGCAGTTACCGTGGGAGGCGTCGTGTATGGTTGTAAGCTGACATTCACCATGTCGTGTTGATGAAGCATCCCCAGCAACAATGCCAGCTGCACATGTTTGAGGGATAGACCACCTTTTGTACAGTGTGAATGAGGAGGCAGGACGGTTCATGTGTCTCTCGTCTTTACGTCAACTAAATCTACACCGTAACCTCTTAGACCTCCCTCCAGAGGTCCAGCTATTGGATTGGGAGCAATGTTGGGATGATCACAGCCTCCCTGCTTATCGTCCAGATGGAGGAAAGGCTTGTTAATGACATGAGCCAACAACCGATGACATTGCGTTGGCGCAGCGCATGACAGCAGCAGTGATCGCTCTACGAGAAGGTAATTCCCAACCGCCTGCTGTCACGATCGCCTGCGGGAGAGTTACAGGGCGATATTTTTGGGGAGTCTACAATAAAAGAGTGACATTCAAAAGAGGACGGCCTTCTATCCGACAAGAAAATGGAGATAATTGCATTGCGAATCTGCTGTCACGATCGCCTGCGGGAAGGTTGCAGGGTGATTGCTTAGGGAGTCTACAATAAAGGAGTGACATTCAAAAGAGGACGGCCTTCTATCCGACAAGAAAACGGAGATGATTGCATTGCGAATCCTTCGCAAGGAAAAAGGAGTGTTGCTTCTTGGTCGCGAAGGGAAGACTCTTTTAGGCGTTCAACGGCACCCGATATAAAGCTAAAACTCTATACAATCCGCCTCAACTTATCCCATACAACCAGACAGGATCAAATACAAGGTAAACCGAAATCAAACATGTCCGAAGCAAATAATGTTGCTCTAGATGACATTACTCGTCTGGAAGAACGAGTATCGCCCGGAGCCTTACCAGGTCTTTTCCACAATATCAAGATGTCCCAGGATCTCGGAGGACTAAGTATGACCGACATTACGGCAGAACAGGAAGGCTGGAGTTTCCAGCCTCGCCCATCGAATGATAGTCTTTCCCCTGAGGCAAAGACTCTAATGGATGCTTTCTGCGAAACCCGGGTTCATTACCATCCCCGCAAAATGCGATTCAAGTTACCTGATCCTATCTGCTCTCGATCCGATTGGGGTGTCGGTGAGGATACGAACGTATTCGAGCGACTTCCTATCACGATGCTTGAATTCGTGATACCACCTGACCACCCACAGGTAAAATTCGAATTGGACAGTGACCCGGACAATAATATAGTCGATGTACGAGTCACAAATTTCGGACAGGGTATTGACTTTCTGGATACAGAAGTCACATGCTTCCATCCCGTCAAGGGCCTCACACAACCTGAACTCAATTCAGAGACTGGCCTACTTTATCACGAGGGCGACTTCTATCTATCGAAGGAAAATATGACTATCGCCTCCAAGAAGAAATACCTGATGTTCGAACACAAGCTCGTCGCAGACAAGACCAGAATGGACACAATTTATCATGAAAAAATACTGAAGGGTCACGACGTTACATTCGATGACGGTTTGAGGTTTGGGTCTCCGCCTGACTTTTTCCGCACTATTGCGATGACACGGACAACACGAGCGGGGGATTCCGTCTCGCTGGACGTGCGAGCGTACTATACTCCCCGGGAGAAGAACGTGACCAGGCCTGAGGCCACCGACAGTTACAGCCATGTAACAGTCCGCCGGGACAGTGATACTGCTTGCTCGGACGTGCAATTCCTTGTACCAGCGAGGATGCCGAGCTATACACCAGAGCAGGAAGCGGAGATTGTGGAGACGGCAGGCCACTCTTTCACCGAGGCGTCAAAGTGGACAGTACCAGGGCTTAGTGTGGAAGAACAATTTTGAGAGAGTACAGTTCTGCCAATGAACCTGATGCAGAGAAAAGTCCATCAGGTACCACATATATGTGTCATTTATATCATTTGCCTGACTCGCATGTGAAAAAGTATTGAGGTTGCACTTCCTCTTCCTGCGTGATACATTCTTGCACTGGAAGTAGTCATAGAATATGTAAAGTTTGAGAAGATTGCGTAACTTGATGACAATGATCTTGGTTTGGGAATTTGCTCTGGTCCAGGGCGAAGTTGAGAAATTTCCGTACCAGCCTTCGAAGCGTATAATCACGGAGGAGAACATGAAGTCAGTGCTCACAGGAATCAGCCAAAGACAATGGCTTTGGATCAAGACTGTATGTTGAGTGAGAAGACCTCGTTTCGAAGCCGCGCAGACATTCACACGGTCATGATGATGAAATCTGCTTAGAAGACATACGCTTTGGATTCGCATCATCTCGCCCTTGCTGAGAATGTGAACTTGCCTTTTAAAGGAAGAATGAGATTTGGTTACAGGGTGGGCGGGTGAATGGGGATACCGCAAAGGAGGCACCAGAATCATTTTTTGATTCTGCAACCACAGCTGGCATTAGCGCTGGCAATATATTAAGGCTTCCTCGTTTCGAAGCCGCCCAGACATTCACACGGTCATGATGTCGAAATCTGCTTAGAAGACATACGCTTTGAATTCCCATCATCTGCCCCTTGCTGAGAATGTGAACTTGCCTTTTCAAGGAAGGATGAGATTTGGTCACAGGGTGGGCGGGTGAATAGGGATACCGCAAAGGAGGCACCAGAACCATTTTTTGATTCTGCAACCACAGCTGGCATTAGCGCTGGCAATATATTAAGGCTTCCTCGTTTCGAAGCCGCCCAGACATTCACACGGTCATGATGTCGAAATCTGCTTAGAAGACATACGCTTTGAATTCCCATCATCTGCCCCTTGCTGAGAATGTGAACTTGCCTTTTCAAGGAAGGATGAGATTTGGTCACAGGGTGGGCGGGTGAATAGGGATACCGCAAAGGAGGCACCAGAACCATTTTTTGGTTCTGCAACCACAGCTGGCTTAGCTCTCGCAATATATTAAGGCTTCCCAATCACAACTTCAGAGCATCACTTAGCCCAACCTTCGAAACCAGCCATCACATACAGCTCTCAGCACACTATACTTCACTCCAAATCTTTCATACAACAGTCAAACTCCTCGACATGGCAGAAGGAAACCCTGCATTCGGTAGCGCATTGGACGAAGTAACCCGCCTGGAGGAAAGAGTATCACCCGAAAGCTTACCCGGCCTCTTTCATAATATGATGACGACCCCGGCTCTCGGAGGACTAAGTATGACCGACATCACAGCAGAGAATCCAGGCTGGAGCTTCCAGCCACAGCCCTCGAACGACAGTCTTTCCCCTGAGGCACAGACTCTAATGAATGCTTTTTGTGAAACCCGGGTTCATTACCATCCCCGCAAAATGCAATTGGTGTTACCAGATTCTATCTGCTCTCGATCCGATTGGGGCGTCGGTGAGGATACGAACGTATTTGAGCGACTTCCTATCACGATGGTTGAATTCGTGATACCGCCTGGCCACCCACAGGTACAATTTGAAGTGGACAGGGACCCGGACAATGATTCAGTCAATGTACGAATCACAGATGTGGGAGAGGATATTGACGTTCTGGAGACCGAAGTCACATGCTTCCATCCCGTCGAGGGCCTCACACAACCTGGACTTGATTCAGAGACCGGTTTGCTTTACCACGCCGGCGACTTTTATGTCTCAAAAGAGAATATGACTATCGGATCCAAGCTTATCGCAGACAAGACCAGGCTAGACCAAATTGATCATGAAAAGTTGGAAGGCCACGCTTCTGTTTGTGACAACGGTGTCGCAGTTGGACCTTGGCCAAGATTCCTCCGAAACATCTCGTTGACGCGAACGACGAGAACCGGGGATGACGTTTCGCTGGACCTCAAAGCTTTATATAATCCATCCCAGAAGAATGTGACCAGGCCTGCAGCCACTGACGACTACAGTCATGTGACCATCCGCCTCGACGATACGGATGTTTGTTCGGATGCACGATTCCTTGTACCTGCGAAATTAACGGACTACACTCCAGAGGAGGCGGATGTTGCGGGAAGGACTGGCCCGTCCTTCACCGAGGCGTCGATGTGGAGTGGAATCACAGTTTAGTCTGGTAGCACATCACGGCGAAGCCGCCAACAGAGTATGTGATAGATCAACGTATGTAGAAAGCCTGACGGTACATTTGAGATGGGTATTGTATGCACCATGCAAACATCACCACATATTGAATTGGGAGCAATGTTGGGACCATCACAGCCTCCCTGCTTATCGTCCAGATGGAGGAAAGGCTTGATAGTGACATGAGCCAACGACCGATGACATCGCGTTGGCGCAGCGCATGACAGCAGCAGTGATCGCTCTACGAGAAGGTAATCCCCAACCGCCTGCTGTCACGATCGCCTGCGGGAAGGTTGCAGGGTGATTTCGTGGGGAGTCCACAATAAAAGAGTGACATTCAAAAGAGGACGGCCTTCTATACGACAAGAAAACGGAGATAATCGCATTGCGAATTCTTCGCAAGGAAAAAGGAGTGTTGCTTCTTGGTCGCGAAGGGAAGACTCTTCTAGGCGATCAACAGTACCCTGCATTGGACTATCTAAGATTAGACACCTTTCTTTCATCATGATTCACCGTCAGAAGGGGGGATATTGAGTCTTCTAAGCAGTAGTGACACAAACAGCTGCAATGTGACAGCCCTGCTCCGCACCCGATATAAAGCTAAAACTCCATACAATCCGCCTCAAGTTCTTCCATACAACCAGACAGGATCAAATACAAGGTACACCGAAATCAAACATGTCCGAAGCAAATAATGTTGCTCTAGATGACATTACTCGTCTGGAAGAACGAGTATCGCCCGGAGCCTTACCAGGTCTTTTCCACAATATGAAGATGGCCTGGGATCTCGGAAGATTAAGTATGACCGACATTACTGCAGAACAGGAAGGCTGGAGCTTCCAGCCTCGCCCATCGAATGATAGTCTTTCCCCTGAGGCAAAGACTCTAATGGATGCTTTTTGTGAAACCCGGGTTCATTACCATCCCCGCAAAATGCAATTGGTGTTACCAGAATCTATCTGCTCTCGATCCGATTGGGGCGTCGGTGAGGATACGAACGTATTTGAGCAACTTCCTATCACGATGGTTGAATTCGTGATACCGCCTGGCCACCCACAGGTACAATTTGAAGTGCTCAGGAACCCGGACATTGATTCAGTCAATGTACGGATCACAGATGTGGGAGAGGATATTGACTTTCTGGAGACCGAAGTCACATGCTTCCATCCCGTCGAGGGCCTCACACAACCTGGACTTGATTCAGAGGCCGGTTTGCTTTACCACGCGGGCGACTTTTATGTCTCAAAAGAGAATATGACTATCGGATCCAAGCTTATCGCAGAGAAGACCAGGCTAGACCAAGTTCAACATGAAAAGTTGGAACGCCACGCTTCTGTTCTTGACAACGGTGTCCCAGTTGGACCTTGGCCAATATATCGCCGAAACATCTCGTTGACGCGAACGACGAGAACCGGGGATGACGTTTCGCTGGACCTCGAAGCTTTATATACTCCATCCCAGAAGAATGTGACCAGGCCTGCAGCCACTGACGACTACAGTCATGTGATCGTCCGCCTCGACTTTATGGATGGTTGTACGGATGCACGATTCCTTGTACCTGCAAAATCATCGGACTACACCCCAGAGGAGGCGGATGTTGCGGGAAGGACTGGCCCTTCCTTCACCGAGGCGTCGATGTGGAGTGGCATCACAGTTTAGTCTGGTAGCACTTCACGGCGAAGCCGCCAACAGAGTATGTGATAGATCAACGTATGTAGAAAGCCTGACGGTACATTTGAGATGGGTATCGTATGCACCATGCAAACACCACCGCACATAGCTCGCTGATGACGATGATGACACAGACAGATTGATTAAGGTATCCTGGCCGGTGTTGTTGGAGGAGTAAGCTACCGCACAACGCGGAGAGCTGGGAAGGAGGCTGCAATGGCCTTGTAAGCTCAATACGACGGCGACCGGTCCCGAAACCGGTAGATGTCACAGTATCTGCGGGAGTCTCGTTCACAAAGTACCAATGATACCTGACACGAGGCCAATCTGTGTGTGTGGAGGGAGGACTGTGCGCTTGGAGGACGTTTAGAGATAGCTTTGTTCTTTCTTCTTCTTCTTAACAACCAGTCAATGCACGTCCGAGGTCCTCATACCTAGGCAAGGGCAACTCTAGACACTACAGACTATAGACACTACAGCAACTACAGCACCAAAGATACTACAGCAACAACGCCCCCCCCCCCACTCTCCACCTAGCCCGCCCTGCACCTTTAGCTCGCCCTACCCCTGCCGTGACAGTAGACGAACAATTGTAGTTCGTGTCGAGCCAGTGTAGGGACGGTCAGCCCGTCTTCTGCCCAATCCAGTGACATCATGGCGTCGTAGTGCAGTCGAATAGTGCTCGATTGGTATCGTGCAGTGCATCGGGGGACATTACATTACGACAGGGTAACTATGCAAAATATACTCACGCTCGAATGTGAACAGTAGCTACTGACTCATGAGCCTGCTCAGTACGGCCCTTCCCCATCCATCTCAATATCGTCATCGTCATCGTCATCGCCATTTTCATTGAGACTCTGAATCTGCGCCATCAGATCAATCCTCTCTTGCTCCCCTAGATCCAGATCCGGCACATCTCCATATCCGTCATGCTCGGCGTTCAGCCCTAATTCCGTCTCCGTCTCCGCCGCCTCGCCAGACATTGCCGTCTCGGCAGTGCCAGAGGGAGCTTGATTTTGAAGGAGGGCATCGAGAGGGATCGTTTGAGGGGTTGACTCGCTGTTCCCGTTAACAGTGAGGATTGGCGTACTGCCCCTGTCAGCAGTGTCTCTCAGCCTGTCCCATACACCAAGCCCTGCGAGCTCTGCCAGATTCTCCTCGTCTGCTCCGAGACCTTCATTCTTGGACTGCGCGAGGAAATCGTCATAAGCCGAACGTATGGCTTTGGGCGTCTTGCTCTTGGGCCGGGAGGGGGTATGGGTGGAGGACGATGGAATGTGGGACTTTCTAGTCAAGTCGTTGAGAGGGGCAGTGAATGGCTGGTTCGGTTGCGACCTTGTAGCTCTCGCCGCCGCCGGACCACCAACAGGGGTACTCTTCCCGAGACCAACATTGGTTTGGCCTATCTGGTCCAGCCCGAAAGCCTTTCGCGACTTGATGTATGCTGACGAGGCGAGGAAGACTTCGGCAGGGTTCGGGTCGTGGTGATTGAGAGTCAGGTTGAACAGATTTTCGGCGAGTTGGCGTTTTGCTGCTTTCCCTGGGGCGTCATGCGAGACGACCTTCCCGGGGGTAGTTTTCTCTGAAGCGTTGGGCGTTGAAGCAGAGGCTGGAGGATTGGCTTTGTCTCCCAGGGCAGAAGCGAGGGTGGCAGCAACTTCCACTTCCTTTCCATTGACCTCGCTCGTAGTCACCGGCGCAGCACCCCTCAAACTCGATTCTCCCGCAAAACCCAACCCTGGCGCACCTCTCACAGGCTCATCCCTCGCCGAGCTCGTGTTGCCGTTCCAGATCGGTTCGTCCCTCACAGAGCTGATGTTTACGCTCCGCACAGGCTCGTCGCGTACTGAGCTAAAGTTGGGGCGGAAGGCGGTAGTGGTATCTTCACCCCATCCACGCAAGCCTATACCCATGCCCATACCACCCATTGCGAAGCCAGGACTGAGAGGACCGGAGCTGGGACATGCGGAAAAGGGCGCAGGTCTCTCTCTGGAACGAGAGTTCTGTGAAGAAAGTCCATCTCGCAAGCCCCGTGAACGTGCCTCCCTCTCCCTTTCCCGCACCTCGCGATCCTTTTCTTCTTGGACTCGACGGACACGGGCTTCACGACAAGACATCCAAGCGAACCAGAGAACGTTGTATAGCTGGAGGACGTCCTCTTTCCAAGCTTTCATGTAATTCTCTCGGCGGAAGTCACGGGTGAGTCGTTGGCAGCGAGGGACGTTGTCTGTCACATTGTCAGCTAAGCCGTAGCAGACATAGAGGACGTACGACGAGAGACAAAATCGATGGCTATTTTGATGGAATCAGAGAGGTTGCAGACTTGGTGTGCACATCCAGCTGGTATAAACACCGCTTGACCCTTCCACCTAATGAGCAATCGCTCCCACTTTTACGTGGAATACTCACAGGATACTGCCATACTCTCCATCCTGAAACTCCCTTCTTCTCAAACAACTCTTTCCTCAAATCTGAATCCAGATAGAACCTTTGCGAATGTATGGGATCGATAAAGCTATGCGTCTTGTCATACTTGGACTTGAGGAAATCGCGGATCTTGTCGGCCGCTGAGGCGGGGTAGAGGTCCCAAACGGCACAGCCTGGCTTGGTGCCCTTCTTTGACCCCTTCTTTTTTTTCTCCGTGCTCTTTTCTTTCTCGGGAAGATCAGGTTGATCCTTCTCTGCCCCTTCTACAGGAGAATCACCCTCAGAATCATCCTCTTCAACGGAAGGTGCCGCATACAACATGACATTGATGGCATCTGCCACATCCATATGCAGCCTCGTCGATCCAAACCCGCCTGGCCCTTCGTCTGCCGCAAACGCAGCATACATCTTGGGTCCTATATCAGGTCGAGTCGGTCCAGGTGGGAACTACAGAGGGGTGAGCTCGGATGCAACAGAAGGTAGGGAGACACGTACATGAGAGTAAAGATTGGAAACGCCATCGCGTCTTGTCCAATCCGGCGCTGGCAAAGCCCGTGAAAAATCGTGATAGAGCGTCGGATGCGTATTCGCAAACTCATCTCCGGGCGGCCAGTCTTTCAACTTTAATATCTTCTTTCCCCTCTTCTCGCCTTCCTCCCCGAATTTGGCAAAGAACCGGTCGATAGTGGAATCTTGCGGATCATCTGATTGACAGTCGACGACTGAACACTTTTCCGAACCAAACATTTCCCGGAATCGGTCGGGACCCCAATCGCCCATCCGGCTGCCGATGCCGTCGACAATGATCGGCTCGCCCTTTGCCCAGAGCTCATCGAATAGCGAGTCGGTAAGGTTGGGGGCGGGGAGGTACATGTAGGGAAGGTTTGGTATGCCTGCGGGGTCTGGAGGGTCTAGATGGGCGACGGGGGTGGGGTCGGAGGATGTGAGGGGGTCGAGGACGTGGGAAGCGGGGTGGCATGTCTCGGTGTAGACATATTTCGGAGGTTTGGCAGCAGGAGGTGATTTTGGAGGGGGTGTCGGTTGGCGAGGAGGGTCATCGTTCATCTCTTTGAAGATATCATCGAGGTCCCTGACCTCTTCATCTTCTTCTGACCCCTTTTCCTTTTCAGGTTCTGGGGCCTTTTCCGCCTTCTTTATCCACTCTTTGACAAGCCCCGTTGCCTCTCCATCCCCTCTCAGCCCCATCACCCTTAGCTTTCCCGCCAAGTCCAGCTTGTCGGAATCTTTGCCAGCGAGCACATATTCACTCAGACTCAACCAATGCTCCTTGATCTCATCTTTCTCAAACCTCGATACCGCCTGCAGATCACCTCGCACATGCCACGCCAATTCCTTGCCCTTCTTTTCTGGCTTCCCTCCGTCCTTCCCGGCATCTTTCCCATTTTGCGTAGCTCTTGGAGGCTGAGCGATGCACTTCAACAACCTCGGCCTCGCGGCATCCGCAAGCGGCCAAGGGCTCTCCTTCATCCCCTCCACACTATCCGGGAAATATCTCTCGCACTCCAGACAGTAATCCCTTCCACAGCTCTTGCAGAACCACCAGCCACCAAAGATGGTAGACGAGCAAAAGTCGCAGACTGATCGGTGTTTGGCCGTGTCAATACCGCGGTATAGAGTGCCTGGGTGGGTGTGGATGTGCCGGGATTCGGAGGTGATGAGGGGGAGGAGAATGGGTGCGACTGTGTGTTCTGTAGCGCTGATAATGGCTGGGGAGAATTCAGAGGAAAATCTGGTTGGGAGAGGGGTCAAGGGTTGAGGCCATGGGTTATCGGTAAAGTAGCCTGGGCCCGTGATAGCGGTGGTCACTGGATCGATACTGACATTGTCAGCCAAAGTCTATGAGGGTCACGACTTACGGAAAGACACGGAAATCCCTGAATCGACACATATCCCCGCTCACTTTCGAGATACACTGCGTACACTTGCCCCAAGCCGCATATATCGGTCTCTGACAGGGCGACATTTGCACCTCTATTGTCTGTCCCTTGAGGATCTTCTTTCTCTGCGCTTCGGTGATGATCTTGGCTCTGGTGGGCACCTTTTCTGGACCCTTGACTTTGAGGCCGGTACCAGTGGGGTCCAAGGCTTTCTTGGTGTGCCGAGGTTTCTTGTCGGATTTCGCCTTTTTGCTCTGACGGTCCTCGTCTCCGGTGTCGTTCGCGCTTTGCGAGCCATTCGACTTTGGTCTGTTGATACCGCGCACGCTCTCAGAGGTGGCTATGATATCAAGCTGCGCTCTTGCCCGTTTGATGCCAGCACTCGGGTTGCCACTCTGGGTCGTGTCATTTGACTTTGAAGCGGCAGGCGCAGTTTCAGACTGGGAAGGGGTAGCAGCGCGTCGGGCGGCACTGGCAGATGACTCTGCATGAGGGATGGCTTCGCTGGGGGCTGCAGATGAGACCAACGCTGGAGGAGTAGGGGACCGGCGAGTGAAGGGAAAGTCGATTTCATCTGGAAGATCTGGCAAGTCGGAGAGGGGTGATGAAGAGGAAGCCGCTGCACATCTGTCAGCTTCGATAGCTACGACCATCGACACAGGCGACGCGTTGTCAAGATAGCGTCCAAGACTCACCCTCACGCTCTGCAGGGGGGCCCGCTTGTTCCGGCTGCTCTTCTTCACCATCATCAATCAGATCCTGCAGATACCCCATCAACTCCATTCCTCCCTCTCCCTCGTCTTCTCCCTCGTCCTCCTCCGCAGCATATTTCCCCCCCTCCTCTTCCTCGGGCACTTCCATCTCTTCATCACTAGGAATCACCGGAGCATCCTCCTGTGGCCGGGGTGCTGGTGAAGGCGGAGGCGAAGCGGGCGGGGCCGGTACGCGGTCGGGATCAAACTCTGTAGGAAGTGGGTCGAGGCCGTTGTCTGAGAAGGACATTGTGCCCCGAGATGGATACAGTACAGATGTTAGTGGGAAGTGGGAAATGCAAGAGTTGAATAGCGCGTGCATTGATTCCGTCGGCGGCGATGTCCGCTCTCTTACTTTCGTTGTCTTGTTTTTGGAGGAGGATTCATCGCATGCATCCACAGTAACACGCTCAAGATGGCAGATGGTGAGTATGGCATATGAGGATGTGGCAGTGCTAACTCCATAATAGGGAGAGGAATCCAGGATACTGCAGGTCGCCCTCGCATGGCTCGAGACGCGTGCTAACTGTTCCACAGCGCTTCAAAGACAAAGAAGCGGCCAGTATCAAGTCTACAAAATTCCCCAAACACTTTAGTGAAAAGGTGCGCATTCTTCTTTGTATAATCAAGAGGTTTAGCTGACATTGCATCCAGGTGGACCTTCGGAAAGTCAACATCGCTGTCCTGCGTCCATGGATAGCGGAAAAAGTCACCGAATTGATCAAGATCGAAGACGATATTGTCGTTGAATATGCTTTCGGCATGCTCGAGGACAGGGAGAATCCTGTGCATTCCTCTCTCGTATTTACCCGCGTGCAATAGAGCTGACAGGCAATAGACACCAGACCCCAAGAAGATGCAAGTGTCGTTAATCGGATTTATGGACAAGTTCGGTGCTGCCGCGTTTATGGACCAGCTCTGGAAGCTCTTGTTGTCTGCCCAGAAGACTGTCGGCGGTGTTCCCGCTGAGGTGCGTCCCCTTCACCGCTCCTATATGTTGTATACTAACAAAATGAACAGTTCATTGAAGCCAAAAAGGCCGAGCTCCAAAAACGCCAACAAGAAGAATCTTCCCGCGGCCCACCTGCCCGACCCCAAGCTACCGACTATTTCGACGGACCTCTTGCTTCTGGTGGTGGTGGGGATAGGAGACATCCGGATAGACGGGATGTGCCTCCGCCGAGGTATAGGGATGAGTACCCTCGTGATGGCGGGAGGGATGGAAACCGAGGGGACCGAGGAGATGGAGGTTGGGGCAGTGGACGAGGCGGAGGTGGTGGGAGGGGAGGGTACGGCGGTAGAGGCGGCAGAGACGATGGCTACGGCCGACGGGGAGGTGGTGGAAGAGAATTCGAAAACCGACCTCGCGATAATGGCTACGGCAACAGAGGTGCCCCAGGTCCAGGTCCTCGGGACAGATCTCGCTCTCCTGCTCGCAACACAGGCTACGACAGACCCCCTCCTCGCGACTTTGACCGCCGCCCTCCTCCTCATCGCCGATCCCCTTCGCCTCACCGCCGTCGACGACCCACACCTCCTTCGAGGCCTTCCCCTCCCAGAAGAGGGAGGGACAGCGCGACCCCGCCTCTTCGCGGTGGTGCGGAGAGAGGAAGGTCGAGGTCGATTACTCCGCTGAGCAAGGGCCGTTCGCCCAGCCCACCTCCCAGGAGGAGACGCTCCCCATCAGCTTCTCGTTCCCGCTCCCTTTCTCGCTCTCGATCCCCTCCCAGGCGAAGACGACCTTCGTACACTCCCTCGCCCTCTCGTTCTCGCTCCCCTCCTCGAAGACGCGCCCCGCCCCCAAAAAGACGTTCCCCTTCTGTGTCCCGATCCAGGTCTAGGTCTAGGATGAGGTCGCGCAGCCCGCCTCCCAAGAGGAGGAGGGAGTACACCCCTACGCCTAGTCGATCGCCTGCCCCTCGACCGAGGAAACGTTCTCCCAGTCCCAGGAGGCCTAGGGATGGGAGTCTTTCTCAAAGTAGGACTAGGAGCAGGAGCAGGTCGAGGACGCCAGAGAGGAGGGGTAGTAAGGGGATGAGTATCAAGGGGAAGGGGCGACAAGAGTAGTACTGTGTGTCGTTTATCGTTTGTCGGATGTCGTCCATTGTTGAGATGTACAAGTTGATGATCTAGGTAGTGGAGAGAGTAATGGCAAATGCAAATTATGTCTGATCTTTTGGATGCCGTTGCTTTATATATCACACACTGCATAGACTAGAGACTACTAGCAGTTTGCCAGAAAAACGAATGTGCACGACGTTCTACGTCTTTTTTCGATACGCGGCAAATCTCTCTTTTGCTTATACTATCAGGATTCAAGGGAGAGGGCTTATCGATGGTTATCATGGACAGGGTAGGCATATTGAGGTTGAGGATAGGGCCGAAGTTGTGCGGGAAGCCAGGATTGGAACTTGGTTGGGAGCTTACTCCACTATCACCCCTCATCAGCCTCATGTCATTCCCACGAAAGAATAAGGAGGACTTACAAACCACGTGAGAGTCCCCGTAAGCGAACCTAACCGGGAAGGATAACTGACCCAACCTCCTCGATGCACCATAATAGGCCAAGAGGGCGAGCGTATACTCGGGCCGCTCGGGGTGTCCTCGCAAGACGAGCTCTCCACCGTCGGTGAACGAACCAAACTCGTGCCCGTGGGAGACAATGTACTCGCCGAGGCTAGCGGGAGAGAGGGAGAGGACACGGTCGATGGAGGCGGGAGGGAGAAGGTTGTAGCGGTTGTTGTACTCGAGGAGGGTGTCGCGAAAATGCGAGGTGTGGAAAAGCTCGGGGAAGCGGTCCAGGTGGGGGAGGGCAAAGTCGGAGCCGAGGGAACGAAAGCGGTCAGACCACCCCGCCCAGGAGGTGGCGTTGAGCCCGCCCTGAAAGCCATGGGCGTGCCCGTGGACGTGGCTGTGGCCGGGAAAAGTGTGGACACCGGGATAGGTGGAGCCGTGGTGGTGGTTGACGTGAGAGTGGGACTCGGAGACGCGCTCGGTGATGGGCACGTGCACGGGCTCGCGGACGATACGCTCGACGACACGGTCGTGGTGGTGGTGGTGGTGCACATTCTCGATGTGGCGCTCGATGACCGGGACGGGAATCTCACGAGTGCGCTCGACGATGGTGGGAGCAGCAATGGCGCGGACGGTGGTGTTGATGACCTCGGTAGGCTGTGTATAACGTCAGTCATTTTCTTTCTTTGCAAAGGGCCCCACTTACAGCGATCAGCTCACGACCGACGAAACCATCAAGGCCGCCATAACCATAGCCACCGTAGGAGCCATAGCCGGTACCGTATCTAGAGTAAGCACCGTCGATGACAGCAGCGCCCCGGCCGAGGTAAGAGCCAGAGTTGAGGTAGGTGGGGGCGTAGCCGCCGAGACGAGTACCGTAGCCAGTAGCGATAGAGTGGCCTCGGGCGAAGGGGCGGTAGGAGTCGTGGAGAAGAGAGGGGGCGAGACGAGAGCGGCTTTGGATTGTGTGAGCGATGGAGGGCTGTATGACGAGAGGGGACGTACAAGTAGCCAGACATCCTTGTGTTTATTATTGTTGTTGAGTGGTAGTGAGAGTGGATTAATGAGAGTGGGTGGGAGAGAAGAAGAAGAGGAAGCCGGGGGGTATATATACCTTTCCTGGAGATGAGAATATGGCCGGGGTGGAGGCATGCGCGGCGAAGGGCGCACCTGTTCTTGATGTGATGGGCGCCTCCTTTCCCGTTCATTTGGGCTTTCATTACCGGTGTATGACGAGGTGCAAATGACAAAGGGTATGAGGGATGTGGAGCGCACGGGGAAGCTGATGGCAGATGGCCAAGGCGCAGACGGAGAGGGATGGATGCATGATGGAAAATCCCCCCACTTGTGTCGCAGAAGAGACGTGCTGACGAGAGGGTTCTGCATGTTCACGTCGTATAGAGATCACACTATTTATTATATACAAGTGCTACCTTGACTATCATAGAGACGACCTTGGGTGACGTATGTCTGATTGACAAACGAACAACCGGCTAGGAGATACTCCTGACGGCCATTACTCAACGTGGCAGCTTGACGCCCTCATTGATGTTGCACCATGGTCACCGAAAGCCGAAAGGTATGCAATATACGCTATCCTGCTGCGAGGTAGAACAGGCATGGGCAGCAGAGAAGGAGTGATGATCAACGATGTACCTCTTCGGCGACAAACAACTAACAAGCCCGAACCGATGGGCGATACTCCCTCCTCCGAGGATCGGTTTCCAAGGTGACTGCAGATCCTGCGTATTTCATTTGGCATCTCGTTATGAACATTTTTTGTATTTCGTGCAGCGCAGAAAGAGGTACCATTGACATGCAACACTGCCATCTGGGCAGATACATATAGTGCTAACAATACTATTGTTGGTTACAGGTGACACTCTAACACTATTCGAATCTCATGCGTGCGCTACAATCGAAAACAATCACTCCTCCATCGCTCTCGTCTCTTTCACCTACCTCACCCTTCGAGACCCAGCCCAAGTCAATCTTCTTCTTCACCGCTTCCCTACCGTTGACAAAACGCCTACGCCTTTTTGGTCTTGTCGGCGGGCGGCTGTCCATTACTCTCATCAACGACGATAGCCCCTCCATCCTCCACCTTCCCATTGTCCTCCGTCTCACCCTTCTTTTCGCCCCAGAAAGAGCCCAGCTCCGAGACTCCCATAATCTTTGAAGCAAGAACCTTTGCCGTGTCGGGGAGATAAGACCACTTGTCGGTCGACTGGCCGGTGAAAGCTGGATCGTTGGCTTCGATGGGGGTATCGATCGGGAGCGGCTTGGGTGGGATGGGGTTGGTCGGGTCGAAGATGTTGCGGCCGGGCGCATGGTTGGTATCGTGCATGATCCTGGCCTCGACAGTCTATCATCCCATTAGCACGTTGACAGCCAAATCAACAGTAAAGTCACGTACCTGTTTCGGAGTGAACGAGATCTCCTCAGCCAAAGGGAAGCCCTGAAGCTTCAACTTCTTTGCCTCTCGGATCGCTGCCATCTCTTTCCTCATCTGCGCCATGGTCTCATCTCGGTCCTTGAACGCCGACTCGGGCGGTGTGTACACGTTTTCACTGTTCTCATTGTCGATGTGAATCGTAACAGCTTCAGATAAAGCGGAAGAAGGGGTCACCGAGCCGCGAGAGGCAGTCGTAGAGAACGGATCGTTGACTTCATCAGAAGACTTGACAGACTATCCAGCTTATCAGCGCTGCCACACCAACAGACAAGGTTGAGACGTACATCGTGATCAACAGTGGTCAATGCTTCCATCTTCTCTTTGAACAGCTCTTCCTCCCTTACTCGATCTTCCTCACGCGCTTCTTCAATCTCCCGACTAAGCTTCTTGCGATGCCCGATTTTCGCTTGTTCCTCACCTGCAGGGAGAGTTCGGGAGGGTTTGGCGGGGGAAATAAGGCTGGGGATCGTGGGAAAGGGGGTAGCGGCATGTTGGTCCGAGGCGGCTGGGGCTGGCACGTCGTCAATGACAGTAGGCTCGGGGGCAGGCAGTGTGATTTTGGTGTTGGCTCCGTTGTCGGCGTTCTTCTCGTTGGTAGCGACGTCGGCGATGTCATCCTCATCATCATCTTTGGGCTTGAACGGGGTGGTGAACCTCTCGATGCTCTCCACCGTGTCTTCCTATTGACCCATCAGCACTCGGCGCCCCATTAGAGAGGAAGGGTACAGGAGGCAAGAGGAAGGTGTGAGACGAACGCACATGAAAGAAAGCAACGCCGATGCCCACTTCACGCCCGAAAGACTTTTTCTTGTGCAGTTCGCGTTCGTGTGCGAGTGTGTTGTCGTCCCGGGCTTCGACGAGCTTGTCGCTGAGGTTCTTGCCTCTGCGGAGAGTAGGAGCGGTGGTGTGGATGCGTTGGTTGGGTCGCAGGGGAATTGGGGAGTTTTGGATCGGCATTTTGGGGCTGGGGTGTGAGGAGGAGAAGATGGAGAGGAGGAAGGAAAAGGAGATATGAATTGGAGTAATAGCGAGTGTGAGGCCTCGAATAGACAGATCGCCGTTTCCACACCGCAGGGGTCCTTTCACTGGCCGCGTGTTGATTCATCACCGCAGCGCGCATCTCGTCAGCTCACCAGCTTGTGCGCTTTCTACATGACATGTAGCTCGTTGTATATGCACATTGCTACTGCATGAGTGTCGCCGGAAGATATGATATGCCGAAAGCATCGGTCAAAAAACGTAGATTGCACCACGGCCCAGACTTCTTTGTGCGCCGTTCTATCTTCGACAGTACTTGTGCATGGACGCGGCTGTACATCACCAACCTATTCCAGCCCATACTCCTTCTCAAGCCACCAAAGCTCTCGATTGGCGTTCTTTCGCTCAGCCTTGTAAGACTCCCCGATAATGGGAAGTCTGGCAAGCTTAAATAACTCGATATTTGCTTCTTCGTGCTGGGCGGAGATGGAGATGATGGATGATGGAGGACACGTGAAAGCGTTTTTGGTGGGGCATATACATGCCAGCGAGGATGGGTGGTATGGTTTGCATAGTTTTGACAGTTTTCTCTAAGTAGACATAAGGCAAGGCAAGGTAAGACGGGATAATTGAACCGGTTTCTTGCGTTGTGCTCTGCGCAGGCTCCGTTTGTGAATCGTCTTTCGGTGCACTCCGAAAGTGGAGGGGCTTCGCTTCTTTGTCCCCATCCAACAACGCGTTCCGAATCCCCGTCCATCCGGAGCCACCGCAAAACAAACAGAACGGAGATTCCGCCAGCCACCAGCCAGCGCTCTGCGTCTAGTCCAGGAACATCTCGGAGGTGAGGCCGGACTGACACAACTGGAAATGAACGGCACGCGTTTTCGGGAGTGTAAGTTGCGCACAACATTTCAGAACAGTAGTAGTGCTAGCCTGCTGTTTGGAATGCAGCAGGTCTTTGGAATGGTCGATCTTCGGCCTGATGCTTGGCGTCAAGGTTCATCCGTTGAGCGCTGTATGGTTCCTTTGTTTCACCTTGACTCGACGGATGTTCCAGCCTTCATTCACTCATAAAGTCACCCTTCCTCCTCTCTGCTCCTCCATCATATCTTCACGCTCTATAATATATATTTAGAAATCTAGAACAGCACACTTTGAATCATGGCCGCTGTTTCAAAGCTGCTCGCCCTCCTTCCCTTCCTTGCCCTCTCCCAGGCGGCTACCAGTGCAGAGTGGAGGTCGAGGTCTATCTATCAGTACGTTCCTCTTCACCTCCTCAGTTCCGACGAGCTGATAGACTTGAAGAATCATAACCGACCGCTTCGCCCCCCCGTCCTCATCCACCTCCTGCAACCTCGGCTCTACCTCCTACTGCGGCGGTACTTGGCAAACCATCATCGACAAGCTCGACTATGTCCAGAGCTTGGGGTTTGATGCGGTATGGATCAGTCCGACGGCATTGGGTGTTGAAGGCAGTACAGAGTATGGAGAGGGGTACCATGTTGGTCTTTTCTTCTTGTTGGCAATGGGATGGATTAGCTGATACTCTGGGCCAGGGTTACTGGACGTCCGACCCGACCAAGCTGAACCCCCATTTTGGGAACGAGACTGACCTCAAAGCGCTCTCTTCGGCCTTGCATGGAAGGGGTATGTACCTCATGACCGACATCGCGATCAACGCCCTCTCTTCCACCTCTTACACGCTCACCTCCGACTCGCTCTCCGCCGCCAACAATGGTACCCTGCTTTTCAAAGACCCTGCCAATTATCATGAGCGGTGTCAGATCGATTACAGCGATGAAGTGTCGATCAGGCATTGTTGGTTGGCGGAAGGAGACAATAATGGGGCTGTCGCTATGATGGATCTCAAGACGGAGGATGACACCGTTGCTGGGGTGTTGAAGGATTGGGCAAAAGACTATGTGGACAACTATGATATCGATGGCTTCAGGGTGGATGCTAGTAGACATATGGGGAAGAACTTCCAGCATGATCTGTGTGAGGCGGCCGGTACGTTCTGTATCGGCGAGATCTTTGACTATACCACCAGGTGCGCACCCTCCCCGCTTTCGAAGGGTGAGAGCTGATAAGAGCAGTTATGTGTCGCAGTTCCAAGGCGACAACGCCCTCGACGCCACCCTCGGCTACCCCATGAAGAAAGGTCTCGTCGAGACGTTCACCGGCTCTAGCACCACCTCCACCCTCGCGCACACCATCTCCAACGCTGCTCAGTACTACGCTGACCCGACAGTCATTGGCACCTTCCTCGACAACCACGACCTCCCCCGGGTGAATTCGTTGACGGATGACAAGACGTTGGTTTGGAACGCGCTGGTAGGGCAGTTCTTGTACGGTGGGATTCCCATTGTGTATCAGGGCACGGAGCAAGATATTGCCGATGGGCCTGGAGACCCGCAGAACCGCGAAGCGTTGTGGAATTATAACGACTATTCCACTTCTGGCGAGACGTTTGGGAGGATTAAGAATCTGAACAAGATCAGGTCTGGGCTGGGAGGGGCTGATAGTAGCTTTTACGAGACTGTTGGGGAGGTCTTAGCCCAGCAGGATAGTGATATTGCTATCAAGCGGGGTAATGCGCTGGCTGTGCTCACCAAAGTTAGTATCTTCATACTGTGAGCTGGCTGGTGCTGATATCTGGTTGTAGCGAGGTGGATCGGGCACTGGTACATGGACTGTCAGCGGGGCCAAGTTTGGCAAGTCTGCTTCTATCGTTGAGTGTGTTTGCTTCTCTTTCTTCCTCGGACGCTGCTGATTTTGTTGATAGCCTTATCTCGTGTGACACCTTCACTACCTCGTCTTCGGGCGACATCCCCGTCACTTGGACGGCTGGACAGCCTTTCGTCTTTGTGACTTCGGACGTTGCTAGTCAAGCTGGACTCTGCCAGTGAATCAATAGATTGAAGGCTGCTGCTTGTCAGTACCCTACATAGACGATTGTGAAGTTTGTTTCCGTCGGCGGTCATCTTACGAAACGAGGATCTCCTTGTCCGTTCCACCACGAACTCACAGGCTCTCTCTGACAAGCGAGATGAACTTTGGCCATCTCGGCACTCCGAATGCAGTCCCCATATTCATACATGCTCTGCATCCAACCCACACGCAAAGTACGCAAACAAACAAGCACAAAAAAGAGATTTCGTCAACGCTCAAGCAACACCTACGTAGTTCAGGAACAGCCGAGATAAGACCGATAGGAACGCGTTTTGAGGGAGTAAACATCCAAATAACATTTCGATATGATACTAGATCTATACACTAGACTGTTCTTTTGTTTGTTGATCGTTCAGTATGTAGCGGTGCAGTGACGTGGTCAATCTTGGCCTGGATGTTGGCGTAAAGACTCACTTGGCGGTCACTCCCTTTGAGCATTGTGTTTTCCTTTGTTTCACTTTCTTCACCCCCTCAAATAACTTCTTTCAAGGACCTCCTTCCTCCTTCTCCCTCTTCCTCTCGTCTCTTCCCGTCTCAACTCTCTTTATAATAATACAGACAACAACAACAACCACAGAAACATGGCCGCTCGTTCCAAGTTGCTCGCGCTTCTACCCTTCCTTGCGCTCTCTCAAGCTGCTACCAGTGAGGAGTGGAGGTCGAGGTCTATCTATCAGTATGTCCTCCTTCCCCTCTGTATATCCCAAGCTTACAAGCTCGACAGGATCATGACCGACCGTTTCGCTTCCCCCTCCGATTCCGCCTCTTGCCCCCTGGGCTCGACCACCTACTGCGGCGGTACCTGGCAAGGCATCATCTCCAAACTCGACTACGTCCAGAGCTTGGGCTTTGATGCGGTGTGGATCAGTCCGACCGCTCTGAACGTTGAGGGGAGTACAGAGTACGGCGAGGCTTACCATGTGAGTATCCTTTCCGTGGGAGGAGGGATGGAGAGCTGATGCTTTTGACAGGGTTATTGGACGTCCGACCCGACGCAGCTCAACTCCCATTTCGGCAACGAAACCGACCTGAAAGCGCTTTCCTCAGCCCTCCACAGCAGGGGCATGTATCTCATGGCCGACATCGCCATCAATGCCCTCTCCTCCGCCTCATCCACCCTTTCAACCGACTCCCTCTCTGCCGCGAACGACGGTACACTCCTCTTCAAGGACCCTGCCAACTATCATGATCGGTGCGATATCGATTACAGTGATGAAAACTCGATCAGGCAGTGCTGGTTGACTACAGGGGATGATAACGGGGCTGTAGCTATGATGGATCTCAAGACGGAGGATGACACCGTTGCTGGGGTGTTGAAAGATTGGATAAAGGAGTATGCGGAGAACTATGATATCGATGGGCTGAGGGTGGATGCTAGTAGGCATATGGGTACGGATTTCCAGCATGACCTGTGTGCGGCGGCTGGTATCTTCTGTATCGGCGAGGTCTATGAAGACAACACCAGGTAAGCTTTCTTCTCCCTTCCTGGAGATTGAGAACTCATGGAGACTAGTTATGTGGCAGGGTTCCAAGGCGATAGTGCCCTCGACGCTACCCTGGGCTTCCCCATGAAGACGGGCCTCGTCGACACATTCACCGGCTCCGATACCACCTCCACCTTGGCAGGCTACATCTCCGACGCTGCTCAGTACTACGCCGACCCGTCAGTCATTGGCATCTTCTTGGACAACCACGACCTCGCCCGAGTCAACTCTTTGACCGATGACAAGACGCTGGTCTGGAATGCGTTGGTGGGACAGTTCTTGTATGGTGGCATACCGATTGTGTATCAGGGAACCGAGCAGGATATTGCCGATGGGGATGCGGATCCTAGGAACCGCGAAGCTTTGTGGAACTACAACGACTATTCGACCTCCGGAGAGACGTTTGGGAGGATCCAAAACCTGAACAAGATCAGGTCTGGATTGGGAGGGGCGGATAGTAGCTTCTACGGGAGTGTTGGGTGGGTGTTGTCACAGCAGGATAGTGATATCGCTATCAAGCGGGGCAATGCCCTGGCTGTATTGACCAAGGTTTGTCTCTTCATCTTCTGTGCTGACTGGTGCTGATTTCTGGCTGTAGCGAGGTGGATCGGGGACTGGCACTTGGACCGTCGGCGGCGCCGACTTTGGCAATTCTGCTTCCATTGTCGAGTATGATTCCTTCCCTCTCTTTGTTGGGCCTTGCTGACTTGATTCTAGTCTTCTTTCATGTGATTGGTCGACTACCTCGGACTCGGGCGATATCACCATCACCTGGACGGCTGGCCAGCCTTTCGTCTATGTGACGTCGGACGTTGCCAGTCAAGCTGGTTTGTGTCAGTGAGACGACAATCGACGGTAGTTGTTTGCCACAAACCCATAAGTCATCTATCCTCATAAACTGATACCCATGTATACGATCGATGTATTGCGATAAACGAACCAAATGAAAGAGGAGATGGGCGGAAGCGATGACGTAGCCAGGAACGCGCCGGCCATCGTTGTCTGGAATGAAGTCGCCGAAACCCGACGAATGTTTTTTTCAGCGCTGCGCGGTTACGGTCGTGTGAGATCTGGGGTATGCGGGGTCCTCTGCCAAGATGGCAACCACTGAGACTATACATACGTAATAAGCTTCTCTCTCTCTCTCTTCTCTTGCTCTCTTGATTCTTTTCTCTTCAATACCCAACTCTCCTTTGTGTGCTGCCAAGACGCACCGCAGCGCACCGAATATCGACCAACACACACTAGCATCGCCCTGACATTGCCCCAAGACGTCTCTTCATTCGGCATCAGCATCTGCAACACAAACATCTACAATGTCGCCTATATCGACAACAGTCACCTTTCTCAAGTGGCTCACTGCCGCCCTCGCTATCGTTACTCCCGCCATAGCCGGCGCTTTCACTTCCAGAGTCGTCCACGCTTGTACGTCCCTCCTCACTTGAGTACTGTCGCTCATGGGTGTGGTATAGTCAAAGGGACGTCTTATCCCGCAGAATACCCTGCAGCTCAAGCAATCATGACATGCAGTATATTAGCATCTGTCTACTTTCTGTCTTAGTACGTTATCCTCAATGTTTCCAAGTAGCCAAGTAGCCAAGCTGATGATGTCAAAGTGGCCTGTTCGTGGTAAAGTTCCCGGATAGTCTATATGTGTCCGTCATAGCCGATGTGGCTTCCATCACAGCACTCTTCGTTTTTTTTCTCAGTACGTTTCCTTTTCCTACTACACCTGGGCACATATCTGACCTGCTCGATAGTCTCCTCGGCAGCTCTATCCCTAGACGCCAGTCTCTTTGGTCGCTTTTCCCAGACTCAATTTTGTCAGCCGTATAGAGATGGAGGCAGCTGGTGTCAATATGCGACAGCAACGGTTGCTTTGAGCTGGTTTATCACTGGATTCGTATGTCCCGTCTCCGATCCTTTCCTCTTCTTCCCGCTCCCTCCATTTCTCAACCCAAGTCTTGATCACTGACGGTCTCTCAGCTCTTGATAATCCTTATTCTTGAAGTCGCCTTGACGCTCGACGTATACGACGCCGAATACTCTGCTTGGCGGAGACGTTTCGGCGAGCTTTTCGGGGACCAAGAGTACAGGCCGACGAGGCGGGGGCGGGAAGCGAGCGCGGAAGAGGGGAGGCTCATGCAGGAGCTTAGTCGCTTCAAATGAGCTTTCTTCCCCGCATAGATTGGGCTGGTGTTCATGATTGGTTGGTTAATTGCCAGAAGTGTTCTTGGCGGGTTCGACCAGGAGTGTGGATTTGTATAACAATATTTGTAGCAAGTAGCATAGCCCAGGCATATATTTATGTGAATTATAATCTATGTAACGTACAACTATACGTGACAGGTCTATTATTAAGCCGTCCTATTCTAGCATGTATTACTGTAGGAACACTTTCCCTTTCATACTCCTCAACTCATCTATCCAAGATCCCGGTCCCAGCGCACCATAATCGGCCAAAAACTGTCCATCCGTGCTAGTAGTCTTGTACTGCTCGGGCTGCCGTTTCTCCCCTTTCTTCACCATCTCACACTGTTCTACCTGCCTTTCAAAAGTGGATTTGAGATGAAGGAGAGGAGGGTCCAGTGTGGATGTAACGTCTGTCTGTCTAGGAATGGTTGAAAGCAAGTTATTGCCTGTGCGAGGTATTATCAGCCCCGAAATTACTTGAAGAAGTGAGAAGAGAAGGGACGCACAGATGGACATGACTACAGGTATTGTGGTATATTTTTTCCACCCCCAAGCAAACGATCCACTCATGAATGCCAGTCTTTTCCAAAGCTTTTCTTTTGCCACTCCGCTCGGGGATTCGGACAGAGCAAGACATATGGTGGAGATACCGTTCCACAATGTTGCTTGTCTGTATATCATATCAGCCATCGTGTGAAAAGCCAGTAGTATATTGGGGACGAGAAGGAGACGTACATCCAGCCAAAGTACGTTCCATCCACTTGCTCTTGCGTGAGGACGTTCAAATGGAACGGCAGCAATTCCCCTAGGCCTTCTACATATTCTGCCAGTGCTGTTTGGTGATCGCCTGTGATTATACAGCTTAGGTTCCGATGATCAGCGTTGGTGGTATGAGGGAGAGAGGAAGGGGAGACTTGCTTCATGGCAGCGACCCTTCTCCGATCTGCTCGGTCGACACGCTCTGCTAATGAGACACTCGCTGTATCGACGACTTTGAGCTTTTCAAGCCATGTTTGAAAATCTGGGCTGTGATGAGACGTATGCGATGCGATGTAGAGGACCCCCATTAGGTGAAGTTGTGCAGTACAGATAATCGCGGCACTGTTCCCAGCCTTAGCCAAGATCCCAAACCCAGGATGGTGAGAGACTTACTCGGCATTGTCCGCAAGGCTTGTGGTAAGAGCCCAAGCTGACCAAATGTCATCGTGCGAAACGCTCTCGGGTATCACCCTTGCGTCCTCTTTTCCACTCTGATTCCGATCCCAGTGTGGAAACATTTCTAACACAAGTCAGTTCAAATCCCAAGAAAGTGGAGACATGATTCTTACCGAGAAAATCCCCAGCCTCCCCACGAGAACTCTCCCAGTGCACCGGGCCCAGACTCCCGAGCACGGTCTTCTTCTCATCTCCCAGGTTGCCGAATATGAGATCTTTGTCAACGTCTTCTAGGGCAAGAGCTTGGACGTTAAAGTCGTTGTCTATTGACGAGTCGTTGTCGCCAATCGAGGAAGAAGAGGACGAGGACGAGAAATCTGGGTCGTGGAAATGTTGGTTGAAGAGATCGGCTATCCTCCGAGCTGAAGCGAGGTTTCGTTAGGAACATGGTAGTCGCTAGAGCCAGAAACAAACAGGGTGACTCACTAGCTTCATACACTGAACGCACGGTTGCGAACTGACGATGATGAATGGTCACCCACGCGCATTTAACAGACATGTCGACAAAATAGCGGAGGATCTCATCTTCTTCGCCTTCATCCCCGTCTTGCGATAGTTGGAAGAAACATGCGCTTAGGCGGTTGAACAAAGACGATTCGCTGGGACAGGTGGAGTATGAGATCAGTTCAGAGAGATGATAGGCGGGTCAGGGAGACTTACAATCCGCCGATCTTTTGCCTCAGGGGATGACCCGAGGGGAAAGCGTCGGTATGGAATGGGAGGATGTAGGACCATTTGGTAGCGTATCTCCATAAGGCTGTTTTATAGTCACCCGAACGAAATGCTCTATAGAGACAAAATTCAGCCCATGAATCCTTCCTCAGCAGACAGCAAGCCAGAAGAAGTGATACTTACGAATCTGCCCCTTGCACCCAATGATCCTCAGCCATCGACAGCCCTAACGAATTCTCCCGTGGCCTTCTTCGCCCTTCTCTCCCGTTTCTCCAAGACAGGAAGGACCTTAACCACTCTCCAAGATCAGCATTGGGAGTGCAGAAGCGTAGGATTTGGTCGCGGATGTGGACCTGGAACAGGCGGATGGCATGGTTCTCAGCAGCGATGGCGGGGGGTACGAGTTCATACGTGAGTCGGAGGGATGGGTATCTAGTCGGGATATTAGAGCTGCCATCCCAGTAAGACTTTGATCACATAGTCATGGGCTGAAGACTTACTCGTCCTCGGCCACTTGAAGATATGGTGGGAGAGGGCAGAGTTCCCATGCCGACCAGAGCTCTTCTTTCGTCAGGGGTCTTGGAACATTGTCGGCAGAGTTGGAATTCGGTGGTTTGAGAGCCTTGACCGGTGTGACGGTGATAGTCATGTGGGGGATTATACACAGTGTAGATTATAGAACGTTGATGAAGAAGAGAAGCGGGCAAAAGTTCGCGATGTAGCCAGTGTAGGCCGCGTAGCGGGCCAGGGGCGGCCGGCTCAGGCCCGCTCAGGGAAAGTCGGGAGGCCGCTAATGAGTGAGCCTTAATTACTTGTTCTCATCTTCTACACTTGTGTACGCTCGATGTATGCCCTTGGAACATACCCATCGAGGAATACGCCTCTTGGACGCAGATCTCATCTACATTTCGCCCATCTCGCCTCGATGTAGATAGTGCCTGGCTCTGATTTATCTCTGGCGCGGTATGTCGCTTGGTCGGCCTTGTCCGATTCATAATCACATCTTGCGTCCACAGACAACATGGATCTCTTCATTCTCATACCCACTATCACAATATCCAAGCCAGCATGTCTTCCACACTCGCCCCGGAGGTATTGTCCCCCGACAATCCCATCACAGACCAAACCATCGCCGACCTTTACGCCAGGCTGCCCCCTGCCATCGCTCCTTTGCCCTTATCGCCGCCCCAAGGGAAAGACCTTGAAGACTACACTTCACTCTTGCAAGGGATGTGGGAAATCTGGAAAGATGTGGAATATATGGATGACTATGTGCCGAATGTGGACGAAGAGAGGTTCCCGCGCAAGGATGTGCGGTGGGTAGAGAGGGGAGAGAGTGGGAATGAATCCGGCGCTTGGGCGTGGCAGTGCGATGTCAGAGATCAGACTCAGAAAGCATCTGCTGGCCTTTTGGAGGGAAAGACGGTATGCTTGAAGGTGAGTAGGCAGGCTAAGCGGGGACGTCAGCTCATTGCGTGCTCTAGGATAACATGACCCTCAAGGGCGTACCATGTCTTATCGGCACATCTGTCATTCAAGACTGGACTCCTAGTACAGATGCGACTGTAGCTACACGTGTTCTTGAAGCTGGAGGTATAATCAAAGGCAAGGCAGTATGCGAGAACCTGAGTTTATGGGGTGCATCGTGTTCTGCAGCGACCGGTACATATCATCGCCTTTCTTCTGGGGGTATCACTAACGACAACACAGGGCCGGTTCCAAACCCTCATGCCGCTGAGTATTCAGTTGCCGGCTCGTCCTCGGGTAGTGCCTTCCTAGTCGCCACATCTGCAGTCGACTTTGGCTTGGGAGGATGCCAAGGTGGGTCTGTTAGGATGCCTGCCTCGGCCGCTGGTATCGTGGGCCTGAAGCCTACGCACGGTTTGGTGCCCTATACTGGAGTCGTCAGTATTGAAGCTACCCTGGACCACGTCGGCCCCATGACGCGAGTGAGCAATGTCTCCCTCAAAGCTAGAAGAAGGCTGACGCTCGCCAGAATGTCTTGGGCAATGCTACGCTTCTCCAGGCTATCGCCGGTGCAGATGGGATCGACGACAGGTCCTCTGCTGGCTGCCCATTCCTTTCCCAAGTCCCGGCTTATCCAGAACTACTCAAGCAAGGTGTCTCGGGACTGCGTGTAGGGATCATCGAGGAGAGTCTGGATATGCCGTTGCATGACGAGCGGGTCAGTGAGCTAGTTGTCAAAGCTGCTGAAGCTCTTCGGGCGCAGGGTGCAACGGTGGAAAAAGTGAATGTCCCTTTTCATATTGAAGCTCCAAAGCTCTGGGCGGTAAGTCCCTCCTTGAAGCGCTTCGCAGATCACTGATATGATTGCAGGTCATAGGTCGATTCAGTGCTTCGAGGACGATGCTAGGCCAAGCTACCGGTCGCCGCGGTCTCGCACTGAACGAATACACTGAAAAGCTACTCCCTCTCACCCAAGAGAAAGTGGACAGTATGCACTGCGGTGGATATAACGGCATCATGAACGGTCTTTGGGGATGGGAAAACAAATCACCAGCAGTAAGCTCCTTCTTCCCCTACCTCCTCCCGGTGTATGAATGCTGACTCATTGCCAGATTGTCGGTAAAGCAACAAACCTTATCCGCAAGCTCAAAGACGACTACCTCGCCGCTTTATCCAAGTACGATGTCCTCATCACGCCTACGCTGCCCATGCTCCCGCGCAAACTGCCGGCGAAGGATGCAGGCGTGAAAGAGTTGATGCAGAATGCCGCTGGACTTACTGGGAATACTTGTCCTTTCAACCTCGTATGTCCCTTCTCCATCTCCCTTTTAGCTTATGGTGGATGAGCCCTGGCGCTGACTAGAGCTTGAAGACGGGTCAGCCTGCGCTAAGTCTCCCGGTGGGAATCTTGCCGACGCAGGAAGTCGATGGAGCGAAGCTTCCTGTAGGGATGCAGTTGGTGGGCAAGATGTATGACGAGGCGACGATTTATCGTGTTGCATATGCCTGGGAGACGGCATATGACTGGAAGACCTTTGATTAGATAGGTAGATGGATACTTTAAGATGTCAAAGTCATAGGAAAGCATGGGCTGAAATCATGACCTGGTGAAATGTGCATATCCTTCCTTCTTTTCACTTGTTCTTTTTCAACCTACAATTCTCCCCATCTACATTCGCCTCCTTTCTCCTACAGCAGCAACAGCAGAGCCCACCCGCACTTAACAAGGCTTGGCATAAGTAGAAGTATTCTTCTTGATATGCAGCTTGTCCATGTGTTCGGCGAGGTTGCCGTGGTCTTCGCGCTTTTGGTGGCGCACGGCGGTAGACATGGAGTAGGAAGGTCCGGCGTCGTCGATAAGATCCTCCACACTGCGCAGAGTTAGTTGTGCGCAACAGAGATGTGAGGGTGGAGGACTTGCACTTGGATGATGTCTTGGACGAGTTTGCGGGCGAGGTCGCCTGAGAGTGATTCTCGCACGACTGCACGCAGGATTTCGGTATCCTCACAATCCGGCGCAAGAGGATAGCTATCCATTCCGTCAGCATCCTTGACCTCAACACAAAAGAGTACAACTCACTTGGGCACAATCCACCCAAAGGCTCGGAGCTGCATCTGAATCCACTCCTGCTTCACACCCGGATACTTGGCCTTGAAATCGTCCGAGAAGCGGAACGAAACGACAGGAAGACCTTCGATATAGTACTCTGCATCGTCGAGGCCAGGTGCTTTGCCGTGTACCGCCTCGCTAGCGATATGGCTCACAGTCTCACTAATCCCCGGCTTTGCCCCGTCATCGACAAGGCCCTTCGGGCGGTGAATCTGCGAGAGACAAGTAAAGTACCCAGAATACTCGAGCGCGCGGGAGATGAGACGTGCTTTGGCGAGGTTGTTGTCCATGATACGTTTGTACCCTGCGAAACCGAGGTTGAGGAATGTAAACATTTGGGCGAGGATGGGGTGGGCGGGGCGCGAGAAGTTGAGGTTGAAAGAGTAGTCGGTCTATAGCCTCTTGTCAGCTCTGGATGTATTGGCGGATGGGAAGAAGCGTACAGCACCGAGGTAGTGGAGTTCAAAGATCAAGTCTTTGGGGAGGTATTCGGCGGAACGCCAGATGATCCATCCGACACCGACGGTGGACATGCCGTACTTGTGACCAGAGGCGTTGATACTGAGCACTCGGGGGACTTTGAAATCCCAGACATAGTTGGGGTATGCGAATGGTCTGTGGCCGAGTCAACACCTGTAAGAAGTGGGGCAAGAGAGACTCACGCGACGAAACCGCCGGAAGCACCGTCGACGTGGATGGGAATGTCGATGCCGGTCTTTTCCTGGAAAGCGTCGAGCTCCTTGGCCATGCCTTGGACAGACTCGAAGGCTCCGGTGTAGGTGGATCCGAGGATGCTATTTTGGGTCAGCGTGTCCCAATAGATCGATATACAGCAGAGAGGGGCGTACACAAAGACACCGATGGTGTTCTCGTCGGCGTACTTGATAGCATCTTTGGGATCCATCACATAGCTTCCCTACTCGCCCATCAGCACGCACCCAACCTCTGAAGAGAAAAGTCTGACCTCCTTCTTGATCGGCACAAGCCTCGCCTCAACCTCAAAGTACCTTGCAAACTTTTCCAGCGCCACCTGCGCCTCGGCACCCATGATAATATTGGGCCCGGGCTTGTGGATATCCTTGCCCTGCGCCTTCATCTTGTCCTGCCATCGGCGCTTCAGAGCCAAGCCTCCGAGCATGATGGCCTCAGACGAACCCGTGGTTGCGGTGCCCATAGCGGTGGCGCCTTTGGGGGCGTGCCAGAGGTTTGACAGCATGGAGATGCAGCGCTCATGGATAGCTTGGGAAGCGGGGTACTCGTCCTGGTCGACGAGGTTCTTGTAGATGTTTTCCTTGATGAGCGTCTCGGCTTCGTCGGGCACCCAAGTGTGGACAAAGCTACCAAGTGTCAGCTTCAGCGAGATCTCATAAAGGGGGGCCTACGAGGCGAGGTTCATATTGGGGTTGCCATCTACCACGTGTCAGCATATCCACGTTCGCAGTCGACAACAACGCACCGAGCATGAGCTCGTCGTGCAAGAGCTGGTAGGCAGTCTTGGAGTTGACGCCCGCAGAGGGCATGGTGAACCTGGGCACCTCGACGTCTACATCATAGCGAGATGTATAGGGGTTGTCGTAGACTGTCGCTCTGGGAAAAGGTAAGCGAAAGTGCTAGGGGAGAGATGGAGGCGCACGACCTGTCGTGAAAGTGTTTCCTGATGGGGTGGTCGCGGGACTCTTGGATGAGTTTGTCGGCGTCGACATGCCTGGAGAGGGCCATGTTGGATGATGGGAGAAAGAGATGCAGTTGATAGATGCGCTGTTATATACCGCAACAGAGATGCAGCTGACAACGTCATTGGGATATTTCTGGACATCTACAGATCGAGGCACGCATCGGCGGCCGCCCCTTTACGTAACCGCTTGTTGATGCTCGACGACGAAATATGAGTCAATCTCATCGCACCGACTTGGTGTAGCTGGCTCTACAAACCTCGAAATGTCGAATCAATTCTTCTCCATCCTCCTCGGCGGCTCCTACGAGGGCGAAATCGAGTACCCCGCCTCCCTCTACGCAAAAGACCCCACAAAGCTGCCCCAGCTCTCTCCCGAGCTCTGGGCCCATGTCCTCTCTTTCTGCCTCGAGCCCCCTTCTTCCCAGTTTGACGACTACCAGCCCCAGCCCGCCCTCGCCGCATGTCTCCGTGTCAACACTGTAAGTCTTACGGGGCAATGTGGAACAAGCTGACGTGCTGCAGACATTCTACATCGCTGCTGCCCCCATCCTCTATCGAAGCCCTGGTTTCTTTGATATCGGCAACTTTTTGCTCGGCGCCGACAACCCCGTCCCTGCCGCTCTCGCCTCTCAGATGCCCGGCGTGGACAAAGACATGATGTACTTGAAGCACGGCAACACCAAGCTGCCCCTCCTGCGCCATGTCCGCCGCATCACCCCTCTCGCTTGGGATATTGACCTGCGGGATATGGCTGAAATCCTCGCCGACCAAACACGGTCTATCGAGCTTGCGAATACGATTCTCCAACCGATTATCCGTCATCAGCCCCGCCCACCGGTGGAAAACTCTCCATTTTTCCCTCACTTGAGCCAGATCGCCATCGACCCGTCGTTCCGGGGCGGCCCGTTGGGCAAGCCGAGCGATATCATCCGTACCGAGTTCTCAGACGACTTTACCACCCTCCACAAATCCCTGCTCCTCTCCGGCCCTCTACCCAAAGCCGTCTGCTGTACCGACCACCCGTCCGTGCCCGTGCTCCGTGCACTGGACTGGGTCGACCGGAAGAAGGGCACTTTACCGCGGGTGGTGACGATCCATACGGAACTGAAAGAGGCATTCGATATCATGTTTGGCGTGACCACCCGGATCTATGTGGACTATTCTGAACACGAAGACCCCGAGACGTTTGACTTTTTGCCCCATGAGGGCGATGCGCTCTTGCCGCGAGATGCTGTGATCGACTTTTTCATGGAAATGTTTGAAGACTCGAGTCCTGCTTTTGGCAGCACTCTGACGAACCATTGGGACGGCGTGGTGGAGAATACGGTGATTGAGGTGTATGGCCTGGAGAATATCGTCGATTGGGAAGAAGAGGAGGATGAGAGCGATAGCGATGAGGATTATGGCGATGAAAGCAACTGGAGCGGCGAGTATAACGATATAGGCGGGTCCAGCCCCCGTGGATTAAACAACCCCTCCGGCGCCCCAGCCTCCGAGTCCAACCCGCGCCGCAAGTATCTCCGCAAACTCCAAGAGGAGCTCTTGGAGATCTTGAATGATGTTGGGGGGTATATGTGGCTGCCAAAGCTGCGGTTGAAGTTGGGGCCAGATGCGCCGCCATGTGAGGCTTGTGGGCGGGGTCCGCTGCCTGGCCTTCTGAGAGCGACGGGCGGAGCCAAGGAGGGGAGCGAGGGGGAGTGGACGGATATCGAATAGGAATATCGATTAGATGGGGGTATACTATTGCAATGCATGGTGCTGTCAGGCTGTCACTGCATCTTTTGCTCTCGTTATGCACTCTGACTCTTGACGCGACGCGCCGATTACGTACTGTGCGCTGTCTCCTCTTTGTTGTGAATTGCGCACAGACCTCTTCGTTCTTGTGCGCACGGACCACCGGGTGACAGGGGCGGGTGCCCTAGCAGACGCGCTTTCCCATTTACATCTATCTTCTTCTTTCTTCTCGTCAGCCATCTCGTCAGCCATCTCAGCATCCCCTATGCTCATGAGGCCCACCATTGGCCACCCCTTGCAGCTCTCTCTTCGCCATGGACGCCCACAATAACACTATCGTGACAATCCATATCCCCCGCCTCGGCAACGTACAGGTCGAAACATCGCAGGAACTGGTCGTACAGGACGTCGTCGACCTCGCTTTGATCGAAGCTGAGGAGGAGTATGGAGAAGAGTCTCTCAAGGTTGCGCTTGATAGGGAGGAGGGGACGAATGAGTGGAAGGGAGCTGTTACGGGGGAGGACTGGACTTTGCTGGAGATGAGAGCTGCCCGGAGTGTCAAGTGGTGGTCTGAGGCGGACATCAGCAGCTATACAGATGGCAAGTCGAAGCCGTATACCTAATCATACGACTGACGAAGCATATCAGGTCTCCTTGAGCCGACACAGAAACTACCTCTCGATATCGGCTTTACTCTGATACAACCTCAGACACCCATCATCGTCATCCTGATCACCATCCCGACTAGCAGCTCGCTCGATCCTCTCAAGATCAGAGTCCCCATATCCACATCTTCGACCTTCTCTCTAATCCTCTCAGAGCTCGAAAGCACCCTCGGCCTCCCGCGCTCGACGGCGGACCTACTATCTCTCAGTGCTCCCGGAAGAGTCAGCAAATCTCGTACTGGGTCTTATGCTGGACAAGGTACTGCGGGGTCTTCCAATGATCTACTTCAGTGGCAAGTGTCCATGGAACACACGGGCTCTCACGGACGACTGGCCCTCGAAGCCAACGTATTCGACTCCCTCAAGCATTCACAGAACCCAACAATACAATTGTCTCTTGACGAAGACTGGCTTCTTAACGGATTATCAAGTAGAGGTGGCGGCGAAGAAGGGGCAGAAGAGGAAGGAGGCACGATCAAGGCGACTGCAGCAGCGCATGTCGCAGAATCGCCAAGCTCGAAACGTCGGCTAGCCGGGTTGTTCCAGCCCTTGGTTTCGCAAGCTGCGCCGACGGCTCCTCTGGCTGTCGCGACGCTGCAAGGCGCGAGCGCGACCCAAGATGAACATGCGGATGGTGTAACGAACGGGCTAACGGAGGCGATGGGAGAGACCTTGGGACTAGCAGGAAAGGCCGCTTATGATGAAGATGAGTGGGAGAGGCTACTTGTGAGTATCACACTACGCTCCGTCAATCGCTGACCTCTTCAGAACGACTTGAACCTTCATGGGGCGAAGCGAGATGCCATGAACGCCATCACACCCTCCCGCAAAGCCCTCATCCTCTCCCAAAACCGACGCTCATCCGTATCCTCGGCCACCAGTCCCACTTCCCCATCGAACTCGGCGACATTCTTTTCTCTTTCCGCTGGCACGAATATAGGTCTTACAAGGTTGTTACCGCAGTATACGGGGCCGTCCTTTGCGAGCTATGAGCAGGGGCAGAAGGAGGGGGGCGAGAGTGGAGAAGGAGGATGGGCGAAGAGGTTTTCTTTGACGAGCTTCAAGGATTGGACAGCACCTTCGGCACCGCCGGCAGCTGTGGTAGAGGCTCCCGAGTCCACACCGGAGCCAGCACCCGAGACCGCTAAGGAGCCACATATATCTGCCAAGCCTATGGAGAAACAGGGCACTGGCGGATTGTGGGCTTGGTGGACAGGGGCGTCCAAGCCGGAGGATGGTAGTCCTGCTGGTTTCATTGAAGGGCTCGAACAGTACGTGGTCATATCGTCCCTTGTGATATGCTGATCAGAACGCAGAAAGAGGCCTCCAAGTGTTCAAGTAAAACATCTTCTTTCTTTGCGTGTAACACTTTCCACCGCAAAGCTCTCGTGGATACACGAATTCCTACATCTCAAAGGTATCGTCCATCTAGGTGCATTGTTGGAGAGGGCTGCCAAGAAGCATCTCGAGAAAGGCGATGTGGAGGAGCAGATCGTATGGGAGGTCGTCAAGAGTTTGAGGATTCTGATGAACATTGATGTAAGTGACAAACACTCGGCCAAGAGTCGGACTGATGCGTTCTAGGCTGGATTCGGCGCTGTACTCGACTATCCATCTGTCATAACCTCCCTGACTCTCAACCTCCTCACCCCGTCCCCAAAACTTGGAGCTTCCATCGCCGACCTCCTATCTGGCCTTACCATACTATCCCCAGGAGAAGCCTACCCGATCATCCTCGATGGCCTATCGGCTCTTGCTCAATCGACGGGAAAGCTTTCTAGATTTGCGTGGATAGTCGACAGCTTGTCACGTGGTGATGAGACGGATTTCGGAGTCTGGGAGTGGAGGATGGCGGCGGTGGGGTTCATCTGCGCGTTGATCCAGGCGAATGAGGGATTGGAGGAAAGGTGTGCTTTGAGAGGAGAGTTGATCCGATGTGGCTTGTCCGGTGCACTAGAGGTACGTGTCCTTTTATGGGAGGTAACATCGTGGGTAGCTCACACGGAGGCAGGTGTTGGAAGACCTAGAACCGCCGGAAGCATTTCTACTACAGCTCGACGCATACCATATCGATCGAGAGAACGACGAGGAAGATCTGCGGCTACTCTACCTTGGTCGTATCAGAGGCACTAGGGCGTCTGGGGCAGTGGAAGCTTTGCTTGTGGCGCTGGAAGAGTGCGGTGCGGATGAGAGGGATGAAGATGCTGTGGTAGAGGTTGTCGAGCTTCTGGGGCGGGTCGTGGAAAGGTATGATGAGTGAGTGGCTCAAAGATAATGCAGAGACCGCACGAGCTCATGACGTTCGTAGTGAGGAGCAGAATGTAGCTGTCAGACGTATCGCGGACCAGTGCAAGAAGCTTCTAGATCTTCCTGTGTGAGTCGATCGCTTGGCCTTGCCCTTCGATGCTGACTGTTTCTTTGTAGTGATGATTCTGATGAACGTCCCGAAAGTGCGCTACAGATCGAAAAAGACTTGTCTGAGCGTCGAAGAGAGAGGGAAGGGAGGAGTCTGCTTGAGGCTGAGAATCAAATGCTGCGAGGAAGGGTGCGTGCAATGTGACCCAAAAGTATCCTTACTGACCTCTTTCAGATTGAGGATCTCGAAGGACAGTCAGCTCAGAGCGCGGACGCCCAGGATCAGCATATGCGCTTCCTGCTTGAATTGTCTTCTCATCTCGAGACATCTCCGTCAATATCCGAAGAGGCTACGTCACGGGACATCCAACAGAGTCTTATCGACCATGTCCTTCAATTGAAGAGCTCCATGTCAGATGATCAAAGTCGCCTGACAGAACTTGGCCAACAGCTCACAAAAGCTCAGGAACAATTAGCAGGGGCCCAGAAGCAGCTAGAGGCCAGGACGTCAGAAGACAAACAAGGTTCTGAGGGACGATCTTTCGAAGTGGCTGCTCTGAAGCCTGGTCGGACGAAAGCCCGGTCGGCGCTCAAGGTCAAGCTGCCTACGTCCGTGCAGAATGATGGTCTTCTGTCGCCTCGGCTTCCCTCGCAAACGGAAGGCACGATGGGAGCGAGTGAGTCATTGGGCAAGTCGTTGGTTGTCCCGCCCGTGATCGTTTCTCCTGCTCCTCCGCCACCGCCTCCGCCTCCGCCTCCGCCTCCGCCCCCACCTCTTCCCAAGGCGCCCTTTCCAGGCGTTGCTCCTCCCCCGCCTCCCCCTCCACCGCCCCCACCTGGCCCTTCTAATCCTAGACACTCCGGCATGCCTCCTCCACCGCCCCCGCCGCCTCCGCCACCAGGACTGCCCCGAGCCGGCCCTTCAAGTATGCCCCCCCCACCGCCTCCGGCCCCTTCATTCCCAGGCAGACACGCTCAACACACTCCTCAGCCTCAGCCACCGCAGCATCAGAAACTCAAGCCGTTCTTCTGGTCCAAGATGAACGGACCAGCGGTGAAGGATACAATTTGGACACATATTTCTCCAAACTATGACTTTGATGTGGATGTGGATGAGATGTTGGAGGTGTTTGCGGTACAGCCGGCGAAAGAGAAGGCGGAGAAGAAGAAGCCAGCGGTCGTTTCGATACTAGATATCAGTAAGTCAGCCATTGCTCCAAAGTTTGATAAACTGACCGATATCTAGCACGCTCGAATAACATTGGCATCATGCTGAAGAGGCTGAGGCTATCTCCTGCGCAGATACGGCAAGCCATACTGGAAGTGGATGACGAAGTTTTGGATGCCGATGACTTGGCTCTGGTCAGCAGGATGTTACCTACAAAAGAAGAGGTGCGAATCGAATATCACGGTTGGTGACCATGACTGACTCTCATCAAGACCGAAAGGCTGCAAAAGTTCAACGGCAGTGTCTCGAAGCTGTCTAAAGCGGATCAATACTTTATTGAAGTGAGCCCTTGCTCCTTCTATGCTGCCATCAGCTAACAATTAGGCTAGCTGAGCAAAATTCCCCATCTCCAACTTCGGCTTGAAGCACTCGTCTTTATCCGCCGTTTCGAACTCAGCATAGCCGAAATACTGCCGGACTTGATGATTTTGCGCCAAGCGGCCAATCAGTTGAACGAGAGTCAACGGTTCAGAGAAGTGTTGCGGATCGTATTGGCTCTGGGGAACAGGTTGAACAGGGGTACATTCAGAGGGAATGCGGCGGGCTTTAGAATCGAAGATCTTTTGAAGGTGAGCGCCAGAGCACATGTCTTGTGATTTCGCTAATGAAATTGAAGATGAAGGACACGAGAACGTCGAAAGGTCCGGATTGCCCTACAATGCTTCATTACCTCGCCAAGGTGCTGCTCAACACTAATGCTAAATTGATCTTGTTTGCCGAAGAGACTCCAGCTGTAGAGCCAGCCGCACGTCGTGAGTTCCTCCCATATCGCAAGGTGGTGCATGTTGACATGGACAAAGTGAACTTGACCGACCTTGCCGCCAATATTGTTTCCTTGATGTCCTCGGTTCGCCAAGCCACCACCACCCTGACTCTACTCGATTCGTCAGAACCTCTTCACACTCTTTTGACCGAATTCCTCGGCAAAGCTAAACCGCAATCCGCCAACTTGCAAAAGATCCACCACCAAGTCCTCTCTGAGCTCCGCCATCTCCTTCGATACTTTGGCTACAAGACATCCTCTGCCAACCCCTTCCCCCAAGCTGTGGACGCAGACAAGGGAGGCGAAAAAGATGAAGGTCAAGGGGCCGAAGAGTTCTTTGGGATGATTTCGAGTTTTGGGAGGGCGTTGGAGAAGGCTGGGGCGGAGATGAGTGCGCATATGATCAAGGCGAATATGACGGGGTCTACCATCGCTTCGACTTCAACGGTCGCATCGAGCCCTGCACCTGCGCCTAGACAGCGGTCGAACGAACCAGCGCCGTCGAGCTTTAACAATCCCTTCTTGCAGCCGAATCGGGCAGACCAGTCGTCAGCGCGCAAGCTCTCTGCTCGCAATACGCTATCTCGGGGCGAGCTTGATGAGACAATCAAGACGATTCGTGGTGGTGTTGGGAGGAGGGAGAGGCAGGAGATGTCGGGAGGTGGGACAATGGGCGTGATGGGGAGGAGGACAGTGAATCGGGGCACGATTGGAGGGACGCTTGCAAGGAGGACGGGCGAGAAGCGGAGGGATAGTGGAAAGAAGGGTGGGGGCGAAGAGCGGACGAGGTTGAGTCGGCTGTTTGTCCATGATCCGACAGGGCAGGGTGCTTGATATGATGACGTTGCTGTTGTCTTGCTGTGCTGTAGAAATAAAACTTCTGAACCACTTGCATGATATGGGTTTTCTAGTTTACAGCTTCCTGTTGACTTGCTCCTATCCTACAACTATTTTCCTTTTCTTTTTGAGACTTCAACACAAGAGAAACACAACAGTACGAGTCTTGATGCACAATGCCGATGAATGGTCGATGGCGTTCGACGGGGTATACAATGAGGGGTTATTTGGACTGTGGGTGGGGTAAGCTTTGCATTGGGTAGATGGGAAGGGGCACGTACGAGATGGAATCCATTGGAAGGGCTGGTGCCGATGTAGCTGTTGGTAGGGGGCGACTGGGCGATACCGTAAGACGTCTTGGCAATGTCGGCGAGGTCGATTCCTCGACCTGGGGTAGGTCAGCATTGCTAGTCGTAGGGTATGATATACTCACCAGCCTTCTTGTGAAGCACGCCTTCCCTAAAGTGGCGGGCCTTCTCACGCTCTTGGTCAGTGACAGAGCTGCCCCTCCTACCGAGGTCGGGCCTGTCAACAGAGTCGAGGCTACCAGTGCTCTCGGTAGGCGACGTCGCGACGCCTTGAGACTCGAACTTTGCGTCCCTCTGCTGAATGTTCAACCCCTTAAAGTCATTCCCAGCATCGCTGGCCAGATTTCGGCCGACTGGGAACGCATCGCCCTCCGACTCGAAGTCAAAGATGTCGGTGGCCTCGTCGGGGATGGGCTCGTCGAGGACTTCGAGGTCGCCGTCCTGGCGGCCGGTGGACTCGTCGTCGCCCTTGGTGCGGAGGGAACCCCAGTTGTGTCTGCCGGCGCCAGACTTGTGGGCGAGTTCGGTCTTGGTGAGGCCGGAGCGGGAGTGCTTGTCCTTCTGGACAGCAGCTGGGTAGGTGTCGCGCTGTGGTCGGGAGTGGGGGGGTGGGTAGGGTGGGGTGGGGTATGGTCACATCACGGGTGAAAGGGGTTGTCCAGGCGACAAGGCGATCCAAGGTGGTTGTGGAGCGGGGAATAAAGGGTCGTCCAGAGGGTGTTCCAAAGGGTGTTCCAAAGGGAGAGTGGGGCGATAGCCATGGTGGGCGTGGCGCGTAGGTACGCGGGCGCAGTGAACAAGGCAGACGGGGAGATGGGGAGATGGACAGGGAGGAGTGACGATGACATACGTTGGTGGAGATAGAGGGGAGAAGAGGTGTGAGCATCTGGGTGGTGTAGACGCAGATGGCATGGCAGCGATACTCACTTCGGTCCTGGTCATGGTGGGGTAGAAGATGGAAATACGGAAGAGCAAGGGGGGGGTCTTGGGGGATATATATACGCAGCTGTACCCTGATAGGCCGTCCCCAAATAAGAACCCAGTCACAAGACGCGGTCGACCTCCACTCGGCCAGAGTCGCAATCGCAGGTGATCCTCGGAACCTTCTTCCCCACGGGGTATTCCCGCGGCATCTCTCGGCAAGTGGCAGCACAAGTGGCACTCGGGGATCCCAAAGAATGCATCTATGCAGGAGTGTCTATGTTGCGTCTAGCTTGCTACAGCTCATCGTGTTCCACGGGAGGGGTATACTTGAGCACCTCTTGCAGTTCTGTGGACGACCGAGTCAGCGCCACGCTTCTGCCAATCATGCCACGCAGCCTCTAGCGTCCGCGATAGAACACAACTTACTCTGCCTAGTCTCTTTCGAGACCTCAGTGGGGAACACGACAGAGTACTCGATAAACATGTCTCCTTGGGGAATGTCCATGTATCCAGACATCTGCACGGGGTTCGGTCAGCTTGGGAGTATGCGGCCGGAGGGGTACTTGCGCCTTCGCCTTCGACAACTTCGACCTCTGCTGGTTGGGTGGTACCGGTGCGCGAGACGATAATCTTGCGTCCATCCAAGTGCTTCAACTCTCTTCTGAAACCCAGCAACGCCTATTTCTTATCAGCTCGCCTCCCCTTGCTCAGTTCAGTTGACACTCACTTCAGCAGCACTCAGCGTGACCCTCCCCAGAATCCCATTCTCCTTCCTCCTCCAAAACCCTTCGCCCTCACCCATCCGACTGCGCACACGGACAACAACATCCCCAGCATCCATCCCAATCTGCTCATCCGCCTCGCCATGGAAGACTTCTTCAAAGCCTTCAGGCGCGCCGGCGGGGATATTGATGGCCATGGTATGTTGGGTTTGGATCGTTTTGGCGGAAGAGCAGACGTGGCATTGTTTGGTTATGCGTTTACCTTTGCCGGCGCAGTGGGGACATGCCATTTGGACGTTGGTAAACATGCCGGGGAAGACTTGGTGCCGTTGGACGGTTACACCTTGGCCGTTGCAGTGGTTACATTGATGGATGTCCTGTTCTGTTTCGGCGCCGGAACCATGGCAGTGCGGGCAGATGACTCGGCGGGGTATTTGGAACTGTACAGCATATTAGCGTGGCATATGGGAGAGGGAAGGGGACTGACTTCTACTGTTCTACCAGTGTACATGTCGTTGAGAGATACTTCGAGGTTGGTGATCATTCCCGGTCCTCGTTGTTCTTGCACGCCGCCTGGGTTCAATCAGCCTTACACTCTCTTACAGACTCTCCCACCAGAGACGGAAGAACCAACCTCCACCAAAGAACCTCGCAAACGGATCTTGCGCACCCCCGGCTTTCTGCGCTTCGTGCTGCTTCAATCCTTGTTCTCCGTGTTTGTCGTATATAGACCTCTTTTCCGAATCGGAGAGTACCTCATAAGCTATTATACGGTTAGCATACTTGCTGAAAAGACTAGGCAAGAGACGGACCCTTGGCTACTTCTATGAAGCGTTCGTGGGCGGCTTCGTCAGGATTGATATCAGGGTGCAGTTTCTTGCTCAATTTCTACGCTCCCTGTAAGACTTGTTCTCGCTAGCATTATAAGAGCTTCTTACCCGGTATGCCTTCTTTAAATCACCATCCGAAGCACCCTTCTTGACTGGACTCTTCGTCAGTCGATGTCGACGTGGCAGCCCCTGTCCGACTCACCTCCAAGCACGCTATACAGCGACTCCGCGGCGATACACCCGCTTAGCAGGACGAGGGATATGATACAGAGGAGGGGCCCTGGGAGCATGTTGAGGGTGGCTGGGATGGATTAAAGTAATTTTGATATTTATTGACAGCAGCAACGCGGTGGACGCGTGGAGGCGGGGATGTCCGCTGATGGCCGGGCCGGGTATTGTTTGCCGCCGTACGAGATATGTCAAGTAACAACAGGATGCTCAAGAGGGGCACAGAGTACACAGAGCAGAGGGAGACTACTAGGGGGGTCCAGGCGGGCCTCGCCGCTGACGTAGACTGCCTCGGGGCACAGGAGGCGTGGAACGACGACAGCCGGCGCGGGGTGCAGGAGTGGGTGGGCGATACAGCGTCCGTGTGGAGATGCTTGAGGGTGCGTACAGACAGAGTAGTGGGTAGAGCTGACGGGAAGTAGAGAAACCGATATGACACCGACAAAACGCACGCACTGCTCTTATCAACCCTTTCCACACGGCTCGACATGGCCCTGCATAGTCCCCTCCCAGCCATACTACCATACACCGACACGCCCCTCTTCCATATCCTGCCCCTTCCACTACACACCGATAGACAAGGCCGCCCCGTCGCAGTCCTCACCGTGCGCGAGATAAGGCGGGATGACGAAGGCCGCTTGGACGATGTCAAAGAGTGGATGTGGTGGGCTTTGGAGATGTGTCGGAGAACCACGAGGGATTGGTGGGAGGGAGATATGTGGGATGCGAGTACGAACGGCACTTCAAAGGAAAAGGCGGTGGGACAAGGGGGAGAGGGCTTGGTGTTGGTGGTCGATGCTGCCGGGGCTGGGTATCGCAATCTTGTCAGTGTCGCCCAGCATTCTTGTCCTCATGCTGATGTCCGTCTTTAGGAAGTGGACCTTCTCCCGACGCTTCTCTCTATTGGACACAACAACTTCCCCGGCCTACTCGAGGCAGTATACATTGTCAATGCTCGTTGGACACACCAGAGCATGTGGAGTGTCGTTAAACACCTGCTTCCAAAGTCTGCCTTGGAAAGAGTCGACTTTATAGATAGCAAGGCCGCATTGGAGAAGAAGTTCGAGGTGGGGAGGTTACCGCGAGGTGAGTACATGCGTGATACGTTAGGAACGAATCTGACGAGAGCAGCGCTGGGAGGCGAGAGTGACTACGACTTTGCACCCTCCAACAACCCCATCTACACCTACTACTCCCATCACCCCTCCTATCCCCCTACCATCCCCTCCGCCACCACCATCTCCCGCACTTCCTCCGCCACATCCATAGCCGACATCTACTACTCCTCCCGCAACACCCCGCTCAGCAGCCTCGCCCCGTCCCCGCTGATGAGCAGGCGAAACAGCTCGACAGGCCATCTGCGCAGGGTGGCCTCGGGTGGCTCGGGTTTTCGGGCTGGGTATGGGGAGAGGCTGAGGATGAGCAAAAGCCGGGACGAGAGGGTGCTGCTTGAGCCAGTGAAGGAGGGGATAAAGAAGGTGGCCTCGGCGCCTGATGTTGTTGCTATCGCCATGCCCGACGACAACGCGCCTGCATCACGTCATCTTCCTGTCTTTGACTCTTCCACGACCACCAGCGCCGCTCCATCCCCACCTCGTGAAAAGCACTATCCCCATACCCAGTCAAGCAGTGCAGTACAGAGGATAAAGTCCATCTCGGACTTTCATCTCTACCTCTCTCCTTCAAGGCTCGCAAATATCGATCTGCTGTCGGATTCTGATCCGGAGGATGATCATCCGCCGCCTCCTCCTAGGAGAAAATTTCTCCGTCCGGCATTATTGGATCAAGACCTCATCCCGCCTTCGGGACAGGTGCCGCAGCCGCAGAAGAGACCATCCCTCCAGATCAGTGCTGTACCGAGACATATGCAGGATACCGCGGCGGATGCGGGCAGGACGTATACGGGCATGTTGCAGGAGCATCACGCAAAGTGGCTGAAAGAGTGGACTGGGACGAGAGAAGAGTTGGGGTTGAAGGATAGGGAAAAGCAGGTAGAAAAGCCAGAGGAGCCCGAAGAAACGGAAGAGCCGGTGAGGACGATATCCGTATCCCCGCCTGCCGGACAGCGCCCCGCATCCCCAGTCATGCTAGAACCACCGTCCCTCCCCACACCCCTTCCCTCACCCCCAACAACCTCCTTCTCCATCAAACCTTACTCGTCCTCAAACCCCTTCTTTGGCTACCCCGTCGTTCAATCCGGCAACTCCATCCATCCCCGCTATCCCCGGCGAAAGAGGGATCTCGCAAAAACGCTCTTGTTCTTGTTGATGCTCAAGCTGCAGAGCTGGAGGGATGCTCTAGAGAGAGCGGTGGGGCTGAATAAACTGCATATGCCTGGCGTCTTTCGACGGCCTTCGGCAGTCAGGCGCGGAGTGGGTCCGTCTGAAGGACTCGTCAGGTCTATGATGGGCGGCAGTTTGGACGGCAACGGTAGGCAAGTGGGAAAGAAGGGGAATTGGGATAAAGACTGGTGGTGGATGATTATCGGGGTGTTGCTTTTGAGGGGAACGTGGGGAAGGTTGGTGTTGGCGCCGTTGGAGGCTTTGGGGTTTGGCACCGGCGAGTGGCGGGGTACTTTTGGAGCAGGAGGCTGAGCGCATAGATTGTTGTATGTTTCAGTTGTACCATATTTCCATCGTTGTCTTTTGTCCTAGTTAGTTGCATGTATACCATTTGATATAGGGTTGGGTGACAAAAGTAGTGACGTGAACGACGGGATCAAAAGGACGCGACACGTCGATGGCAACTTTGAGATTTGCATTTGTTGGGTTCCTTTATTCTCGCAAAATCATGGCTATCCTACGGTAAGGTCGCTGCGTCCGAGTATGCAAAAAAAGCTTATGCTGGAACAGACTCGCAGTGTGTATATCTGGAGTATACGCTGCGTTTCTTCTCTGGGCAATCGCTCAAGAACGATGTATGTCAACCCCCTTTTTCCCCGCTCAACCTGTTCTGACGGCATGCAGTATCCAAACCCTTCCCCTCTATCCACCCTCACCCCCATTCTCAACCGCACGATCCCTCAGAGCCTCTTCCAGGGGACAAATTTCCATCTCCGATCTTTCTCAATTTCGCCCAGGCGATCGCATCGTCGCTGAGCGCGTTATGTTATTTGGTTTTCAATGCTTGGAGAGAGGGCTGGAATGGGAGGGGATTGGGGAAAGTGCTGGGTTTGACTGATTTATTTGGTGGGGAGAGGAAAGAAGAAAATGGGGTCGTTGAGAAGGCTGGAACAGAGGTTGCTCCCAAAGCAAAGCCGGGCAGAAAGTCGCTCTTGGCCCTGCTTGTACAGGTATCGATCTTCCAGACGATAGCGAGCCCTATCGGGTTTATGGCTCTCCGGCACATTTCTTATCCCACCATGGTTCTCGGCAAGGTCCGTGTCTCCTTCTCTTTGCTTTACATCTCTCATCTAATCAATCGCATAGTCGTGCAAGCTCATCCCCGTGCTGCTCCTGAATGTGCTTTTGTACAGGCGCAAATTCTCGTCGCACAAGTATGTGGTGGTAGCGCTCGTTACGGTGGGGATCAGCATGTTCATGTTGATGGCCGAAGCGCCAAAGAAGAAGAAGGGTGGGGCGGATAGTATACAGGGTCTCGTCTTGTTGCTTGTCAAGTGGGTTTTTGCCCTCCAGAGACCGTACTTGGCTGATGATTCTCAGCCTCTTGATTGACGGTCTCACCAACTCGACTCAAGACCAAATATTCTCGTCCTACCCCACATTCACCGGTCAACAGATGATGTTCACCATGGCCCTCACAACTCAAATCATCCTTCTCCCCCTCCTCCTCATTCCCCTTCCATCCCACCCAATTGCCCTCCTTGCCAACCTTCCCCTGCCTCTGACGAATACCTTGCCCACATCATCACTCACTTTTGCCCCTCCTGCCGCGCTAGAGTCAATCTCTTTCCTCCTCTCCCACCCCGCGGCTCTACAGCCTCTGCTGGCGTATGCCCTTCTCGGCGGGCTGGGCCAGCTTTTCATCTTTGAGACGATCCAGCACTTTGGATCGCTCACCCTCGTCATGGTCACCGTCACCCGCAAACTCTTCACCATGCTTCTCAGTGTGTTTGTGTTTGAACACAAGCTTACGCCAGGGCAGTGGGGTGGTGTGGGGGTGGTGTTTGCGGGTATTGGGGTCGAGGCGGCACAGAAGAGGGGATCTGGCTCGAAGAAGGCTGAAAAGACGGACAAGAAGGAATAGAGCATATACATCTACAGGTACGATATTTGCATGGCATTTCATGACTTCTACATGTCGCGGGATGGGCTACTTTTTACGCCCCGAGTGCGAAGGGTTGTTCCATAACCCTCCCATCAGCAGCAAGACACGGACTGCTATCAGCAATATGGTCGCGATCAGGGCACTAGTCCTGGTCAGCTTTCGGCAAACACTGATGATAGAAAGAGACACTCACAAAATCCAGCCGAGACCAACCTTGCCCCTCCAACTTTCATCAACATCACCCGCCCCGACTCCGACTATCACGATCACAGGTACACTCCAGGCCAAGAGAAATACCACGGCTAGACAACAGACCCACAAGTTCCTGAGAACCTGTGCGTGCCAAGTCCGCATCTTGATCTTCTTGGGAGGGAGGAGCTTGAGGGGGGCGATGATGCGGGGTTGGGCGTGAGAGTGGAAATGTATGGTGTAGAGGAGGTCACACAAGAGGAGAATAGAGGTTACCAAGTCTACGATAACAGTGGTTGGTCAGTAGCCCAAAGGTAAATTCAAGTGATGATGTCTAGTGCTTACTGAAAGTCAACAGAAATGCGGCGGTTGACATTGATTGGGCGATGGATTTGGGTAAGCCCAAGATTCCGACGTCTTCGGTGGACGATGTAATTTTCCAGAAACTGTCATTTGTGCAATCACCATCACCCCCGTCCGACCACGAACACCAGCCCCATATTCCGAATCCGTATGAATCTCCACCGCTAGAGGTCGCCGGTTTGACAGTCAAAAGCCACATTCGTCCAGACAAGTTGGATCTGTCGGAAGAGGATAGTGGAACATTGTAGAGCACTACGAGAAAGAGGAAGACGGTGGAGATTAGCGTGAGGAGGATGGCGAGTAGGTGAGGGACGGGGGAGTTTTGCTTCTTATCGGACATGATTCTTCCTGGATTGTATGCTGACTGCCAAGTTGAAGCAGGTGACCCCTGAGCCTTACAGTAAAAGCTATGCGGCTCTTCTTAAGGCGATGATCCAAGTGATCAGAGCCACATACGTGCATCATGCCAGACAGTGACCTCAAAGGTTGAATAGGAACGTACAATACAGAACCACAAAGGATGAGGTGAATGAGTGACGAAGGAGCGTGTAACCTTTATACAATACACCTTCAATGATACTCACCTTGTTCAGACGATCTCTGACATGAAATTCTATGATACTGTCGCCCTTAGCACAACGTTTAGCCAATAAGCCCGAGACACCTTCGTCCAATGAACCATTGTACATCGCTGTGTACCATACCTTTCTGCCTGCTCCTTTTTCAATCTTTCCAGTTCGATACTTGCAGACCCATTTGATCCGAAAATCAGCACATCTACAGCTCAATGGTGTTCCATCATGCGCCTCGCTCGCGAGGTCTGAGTGCCATCACTGCACGTTGTGGCAATGCAGCAGGCTAGCAGCTCAACGGTTACATAGGATACATTTTTCTAGCCCTTCGATATCTTGGTCCTCTTTTTGCCTTCGCGCTTGATTATCAGCCCAGTTTGCCACATGCAAAGACACTGAGCAACCATCCAACATCCCCAAGCACCCCAGAAGCTGTAAAGCATCATCAACTACTGTTTCAACGGCAGCGGACTCCATATCTACTTACACCTTGAATCCGGTCCCTGTAGCCGCTTGGAGACCCCCGCTTTCGGAATTCACTTGCGACCTTCCCACTAGAACAGTCACAACCATACTCGCTCCTAATATCAGCATGGCAACAAAGTAATACAAATTGAATCTCCAATCTCTCAACATCCAGGCGCATTTGGTCTTGTAGTGCTTCACTTTATCTTTGGGGTATTTGTAGGGGACAGGCCAGGGCGGGTAGGGGCCCGGGAATAGGATGGCCATGAGGAGTATTATCAAATATGAGAGAACAAGGAAGGGGGTGAATATTAGGGGAATTGCAACTCCAGATAAGGCATCTGATACAGCACTAGAGATATGTTTGTCAGGAATCCCCCGGCCATCATTCGACATCATACGAGCCGCAGAAACTCACTAGGGAAGCTCCAAATCATATATGCCATCCCACTCGCTGTCTGCGCTCTCGGGTAGCTTATATGCCATCTTCTTGGTGCACCTGGCATCCCCTGTCCACTTTGTATTTGTCCATTCGCACCATCCCCATATGCCAAATCCGTAAGCGTGGAGCCCGCCGTCAATGTTTGCAACACCTCCTATCCTCTTGGCCAAGGGACCAGACCTTGGTGAGGTATCGTCGCCCATCTCAACAGAAGACCAGTTTTGTATCTCTGTTGAAACAAGCGACCGCTTACTGCCCCCGACCCACTTTGGATAGTCGGACTCGGTTTCATTGATAGTCAGCATCCACATTCGTAGTCCCATTTTTCCAGTGAGACTCGACTGGACGTGGTCTATAGGAGCGTTGTAGAACACAAGAATCATGAGCATCAAAAATGAGATGAATGTGAGGAGGATGGACAAAGAGTGCCACAGGGGATTAAAGCGGAGCCCGGAGGAGGAGCGGAAACACCCCATTGCTGATTCTGTTCGAAGAGCGGGTGTTCTTGAGCTTGTGATACCTGTCAAAGGCTTTTGAATTTGGGCGTTGGTGAGTATACAATGCTGAACTGGGCCTAGGTTACTGCGCTGCGAGTTGATGATAATGTCGCCGCTGGACATCGAGATCGCATTGAACCTTTCTCATCGACTGACAAAAAGGAGGGCCATATGCCCTCCCTATATGGATTAGCAGAAAGGAGTGTTGAACTGAGACGCTTGTATCATCTGGTTGGAACTGGCCTGACCATTGCACGCATCTTCGTTTTTGTGAGCTCACAGTGCGGAAGACGTGATAGAAGCTTCGACCGCATCAACATGCATTAACTGCATGACCCAGTCTCAGATGTCTCTCATTCCAGCCTCTAAAGACAGTCGCGATAAAGAAATCACAATATTCCCTCCCATATTATGAGCCACAATCGGTTTAGATACTCAGTCGTGCCACCATGAAACCCAAGCCCAGCATGGCCCCGAACCACCCTGTCCCGACTCCCATCCATCCGACATTTGAACTCGCCCCACTTGTCCTTCCAACTGGTCCTCCAGCGCCCGTCAGATTTGAGTTCGATTCTGCCTGTCTCGTCGTCACTGTCGCTCCGGTCTGTTGATAGACCTTAACATAGTTCAGTAGCATGACGGTATTGTTGAGATTGGAGGGATTCGAAACGTATTCGGGGCACGTGCCAGGGCAGTAAGAGAACTCTGGAGATGTTTGGGTCAGATATGGATAAAAATGCACGAGGAATGCTTGGTTCAAAAGTGGGAGAGAGGCTCACGGTCCCAGGTGTTGTAGATCCAGTCCCCGCAGATGTTGACATTCAACGTCAATATTTGAGCCTTGAAAAACGAGGAGAGGTCGCAGATAGAGGCATCCCAAGTACCCACGGGCAGACCCCATGTAGACGGGGACGGGGTGCTGTTGTTGATGCTAGATGAAGAGATCAGTGATCAACTCATAGCACGAATCCATACGCTGACTCACTCTGACGGAATTTGCGCTCTGTTCCAATTCCCTGCGTTCGGGTCAGCGTCTAGAAACCCCTTTCGAATACAGACACCGTACACATCCTGATACCATCATTGTCCCACAGCATGGCAAATACTCCGCCTCCGGCTTCGTTGAAAGGCATGCCGAAGGAGGAGTCGGAGTTGGAAATTATGGAACAGCCGCTTCCACCTACTCGGCAGCTTGTCATCAAGATGACCCTCAGTGAGCAGACTTCACCACCACTGACCGTTCGAAGAATCACAGTCTAGATTCTGTTACCCACGTCAACCTCAAACTTCGGTTACACGATGAAACAGCAACTTACGCCCATGTATCCAGTGTACAGATCCTCAGTACTTGAGTTGATAGCGCACCCAGGCATAGAGTGACTATGATATATCAGCAGACGTATGTAGTGCCGAGTCTCTATGCTCACATTGACATTTGGCTATTATACGCAGTGATATGGTGAGATGCGGTCTCACACGTTGAAAGACCTGGAGGGAAGCTTACTTGTTGGTGTTGGCCTGAACCCCTTCAATGATGTCGATCTCTCCCGTCTCAGGCCAAGCGCCGTCGGCTCCAAGGGTCCAAACTACGAGTAAAGTGTGAGCAATCTGACTATGGTCAAGGGTGCTATGATAAGCACATACAGGCCGGCCACACGCCACAACCCCAAGGCATCAAAGCCATATCGATGATGAAGAGCCCGCCTTCGAAGAGAGACTTGGTAGTTATCCGGACAGAGTTGCGATGTGCTCCTACATCGGTTGTGGCCCAGTGTTCGGCCTTCATGTTCATTAACGTCGGCGGTGTCGTCAAATGAGGAAGAGCTTACCTGTATGCCAGGTACACCGTCCTTGGTCCAAAACGCCAGCCCATCCGAGAAAGCCTTGGAACGACCGACATAGTTGACCACTAAAATCAAATGAGTTGCAATGTCACCTGCGGCAAGAATATGACTTACGGCCATTGCTTGGGTCTAGAGGGAGCAGTGTCTATCAGCGCCGCTGGGATGGTTGTAGTGATCAGGTGAGTCTCACCGTCCTCTGTGAACCAGTTCCATCCGTCAAAGAAGGTCTCCCCCTCATATGCAATCTGAACTTCCCATTCCAGCGCCCGTCTTTCATGTCGAGTCCAGCTGAGGAGTTCTTTTTGGCTGTACATGACTCTCTTCGGACCTGTATGAGCGTTAGTAAGGTCTGATTCCAAAAGAGGCGCTAGTCTCACCGTCGGGCTCGCCTGCTGCAGGGGGTGCTGACTGGACAGCGTGTGAAGATGATACCACAGAGGACGTTGCAGGCAAACCGCCTGATGGTGCCTCTTGAGCCAGAACATGCCCTCCAAATCGGGCTACCAGTGTCGCTCCCCACAGGTAATGCGTCAGAAGTCTCATTTTGTGCTTCCTCGATAGCGGAAAGTGAGTGTTAGATGTTGTGGAAGAACAACATGTTTGTTTTTGAGAGGGCGTGTTATAGTCGTGCGCGTTCTGTGTTGTCCTCGAGCCTCCTTTGGACAGGCCTTCTGTCGGGTGAGTCGCCGCGCCGCCCGCTTGACAGTTGGATTTGTGGTCGACACTGAAAGCCGCTCATGATCCAATGTCGCATTCAAGGAACTCGGAGCGTCGCAAGAGAGAAGTCAATCGCACGTTTGGAAGAACAGCACATACATACCACTCCATAGCCGTCGGTCGCCGCCGCCAGCTGTACCTCACTCCGCAGTAGTATCGTGCTCCTATGAATATATGAATATACTTTTTCATTAATTCCTGCCCATATGGACTGTAATCGCTACAATATGGCCAGAACGGTTTCGACTTGTCAGGGGATTGTATCAGGGTATACAATATGACACCCCCCTTCCTCGCTTCATCCGATGGTACGGTACAAGCCTACAAACAAGCAACCGTCTCGAGCCCAACCCCCCTGCTCACTCTTCTTCTTCCAAGCTGGCAGACTTCTGACTAGCTCCGGCGCCTTCGTTTGATATAGGATCATATCTGGTACCGTTGGGATACGAGACACCATTCTGGAGCTGTGAAGGAGGCGCCGACTGATTCTTCTTGTCGAAAGCACCAGTTTTCCGCAGCCATCTAGTCGAAGTCAGTACACAAGCAGATACGTAGATGACGGAACGACACACCTTTGCCGGACCTGGTGATAGCTCCTTGTGGGAACACCTTTACTGACTAAATCCCACTTCTCTCCATGTATAGCCACAGCTCGCGCCAGCAGCTCATCCTCCTCCACAGTCCACTTCAAATAGGGAGATCGCACGCGCTTGATTGGCATCTCTGAGGTGTAGTGCCAGTACCTGCCGAGACCAGGGACGACCCGACCAGTCGGAGAGGCGAAAGCACCAGGACCACCCCCACTACCTTCGGAAGCTGCTGCAGCAGCCGCTTGCGGATTTGGAGGGTTACTGGAAAGGGGCGTGGTCGTGAATACATTACTGGATGAAGGCCCGCCTGATTCGAGGTACTTCGCAGGCGTGTACTCTGAAGCATTGCTTGACCCTCGCATCCTTCCTTTCGGCGTCTGCAAGCTGGGATCGAGCGAGTCGTCTGTCATGCTCGATGACTCGTTCAAGTGCGGTCGCCCATTTCTCGGTGTCAGGTCGATAGGCGCACCAAGCGAAGACTCCATCGGGCTTGAGGCTGTCAGCCGCAGTGGGTGTCTGGAAGAAGACGCAATAGGCTGCGCTGGCGAGCTCTGAGGGGCTGTCTTGGCTACGTCAAGCTGACTCGCTTGCGCCAAGAGATCAAGAGCCGACGCTGAGCCTTGACTAGAGCTCGGGGCATGGCCCTTGTGTGGTTCATTCTCACCCCACGCAGATCCACGGCGCCGCTTAGGACTCCCCCGCTCAGCATCGTCGTCTGGGCGAACTCGTGTCGTACTCCTGGTGGCGCTAACAGATTGGAGTATAGTCGGGTCGGTGACAGCGGGTGACGAAGGGCGGGTAGCCATCTCGGCAGCGCGCAGCAGGTCATTGAAATTCGAGCCGCCCGGCGTCGTTTCGGGGAATGCTGGGGCTGCACCCCGTGGCCTCGATGGTGTCTGGGGTACAGCGGAACCAGGCGCCGCACGCTTGACCCCTCGTTTGATCTTGCCAGTGGCAGGGGTAGCCTGCACCTTGACTTTGGCTTTAGCAGAGACGCTGGGCCGTCGCTCGTCTTCGCCCTCGCTGTCATCATCAATTTCTGATAACGCTTCTTCGCCGTACCCCTCCTTGTACCCCAGTCCACCTTCGGGGCCAGATACCCCAGCTTTCCTCAACTCATTGATGGTCATCCTGCCGACCTTTGTATCTCGCTTTCGGATAGTCCTGATCGTTCTCGCCGCCAGCAACAGATGTTCGGCACGAGCATCACCCATCGTCGTGCGGGCTGAGCGGGAGGTATTGAGTTGAGGCATGTAGCGCGGTAAAGGCACAGCGAGTTTGGCCGAGATGTCCGGTTTGACGTCAACTTCCGTCGATGTCGAATGTAGAGGTTTGGAATCGAGAATGACATGGGGCCGGAGGAGGCGGAGCTCATTGACAAGACGGTCGATTTGGCGTTGGGTATCCAGAAGCTGCAAGACCGATGAGACACTCGCACGAGCTGACGTTGATGTTTACTTACCCTTGGGGCCATCAGTCTATTATCCATCTCTAGGCGCTTGTTGGCTGCCTCCAGCTCCTTGTGATATCCAACGTCGAGATCCAAAACCTTGCGCTGGCCGGACTTTGCCGAAGCCTCTGCATCCTTAGCAGCAATGATGGCTTGTGTTTCTGTTTGCCATGACTTTCTTTCCACGACATGCCGTTCGCTGTCTTAATGTCAACACTGCCGCTGCGGACCTAACAAACATTCCGCGACTTACCGTTCCGTTGCTATTAGTTGCTGAGAGAATTTGGATTGTTGTTGCAAACCTGAAATGGTTCGTTGTTGCGCTGCTATTTGCTCTTGCAGCAAAGGCGCCTGATGGGTAGCCACAGGAAGCAAGGCGTTGGCCTGCGGTTGGCGTTAGCGAGGTGCGGATCATAATCCCCAAGTCATACACACCATTTGTAGCAGCTCATCCCTCTGAGACCATCCGTCCCCTGCTCTTTCAGAGGCGGCGATCTCGCCCAGTCTGCTCTGATACGATTGGTAAAGACTCGGGTCGAATTCTGCTTCATCCTCGTCCTCGTGCTCCAGGACATCTGTTTCCACCGCCTTCCCCTTGCCTTTCCAGTTCCCCTTCTCGGTGGACAGCGGGGGTCCCATATCAAGACTGCTTCTTTCGCTCCCGCTCGCACTGCCCAAGCCAGATCCCATTCCGAGACCGAATCCTTCACTTTCCTGCTGCTCTCGTCTTTCTGCGTCCCTGTCCCGGATCTCTTCTGGTCCTATGCGGTCGGTGGTGGCGCGGGGTGTGCGGAGGTCGACTGTGTTTGGTGTTTGGTCCATGCTGGGGGTGGTGGGCTGGGAGAGGTGGGGGGTCGGGGTGGTTGTGCGGGAGGGGGGGCCGGGGGAGGGGGAGGGGGCGGCGGTGTCTATGGGGGGCAGCATGCGGCGGGCTTCGAGGACACCAGGAAAAGAAAAGAAATTGAACGTCGCTGAGAATTACTGAAAGCGGGCGGCGACAGAAAGAGAAAGCAAGCGCCGTCATCCACAAAACCTTATTTACGCTCCCTCTTCGGCGGCAAATGCCGTTCGTGGCACTTTGCGTGTTGTTTGGTTCTCTTCTCGCGCACCCCGCATCCATTGCGCACGACTGCACCATGCATCTAGCACACGTATAATCTACCAAATCAAGCCCAAAATATGATTCTCGAAATCGCCTTCCATCTAAAGACCGCCCTTCACAAGCTTGCCTTCCTTGAAGACAGCTAGGAGATGTTGCTCGGGGAGGTCGAGAACAGTGATGTCCTCGAGGGGATTCTTTTCCAGGACGAGAATGTCGGCAAAGGCACCAGGTGCGATGACACCGAGCCGACCTTCGTATCCGAGCATCTTGGCGGGGTTGATAGTGGCGTGCTTGAGCAGCGTAGCAGAAGGAAGCACCGTGGAACGGACAGTGAACTCCTCTACAAGTGGGTCAGCTGGGGGCCAACTGAAGCTGAGAGGGATGCGCACCTGTTTGCAAAGCATGCATGGAATTGAGAAGGTCGGACCCGTAGCACACGGTGACTCCGGCTTCCTCGGCAATACGGAGGGCATTCAGGCCTTGCTGCATGACTTGAACACTCTTGTCTCGCTGCTCCTCGTTAAGGAAGCCTTCGAAAGGTTTTCGGAGCATGATGCCATAACAAGAGAGGGTGGGGGTGAGGTAGACACCGTTCTCAGCCATACTAATCAGAATTCGTCAGATCGATACAGAAGAGGAAAGACTATCAGCTTACCGTTTGGCCGTGGGAGCATCCATGAGGTTTCCATGTTCAATACCCTTGACACCGTTGTCGATAGCGTGGTTGATGGCCTCGACAGTGTAGGCATGGGCTGTAGCCTAGGACACAAATGAGCCAGAGCAGAGAGAGAGATAGGATATAATCTCACCATTCTCTTTCCCATTTGCGAGCAAGTGGAGGTAATGGCCCTGACCTCCTCTGGGGAATATTGCACCGTCTCAATAGCGTCATACTCACTGGAAACACCCCCACCCAGCATGATCTTGATAAAGTCGGCGCCTTGCTTGAGCTCTTCTCGGACAGCCTTCAGAACCGCTGGCACTCCATCGGCAACGCGCCCGAGAGACTGCGAATGACCGCCACAGCAAGAGCCGCCGTCACCGCCGGACAATGCCGGTGAGAAGTCGGCATGACCACCTGTTTGGGAGATAGCTTTGCCGCATTGGAAAAGCCTGGGACCCTCGATAAGACCCTCTTTAATGGAGTCAGAGAGGATCTTGTTGGCGCCGCCAGTGTCTCGAACAGTGGTGAAACCTCTCTGAAGCATGCCCTTGAGGACATAGGTCGCACGGAGAGCGACGGTGTCAGAAGGCAGTCTGACCATATCGGCCATCGTCTGGATCATGTCAGCTCTCGGGCTTCTTTGTCGTCCAGAGCCCTCACTCACCTGTACGCCAGGTACGGCAGTCACGTGTACGTGGGCATCGATGAGCCCTGGGCAGACAAACTTGCCAGAAAAGTCGTATACTTTTACTTGGTCGTCGAGCTGGGCAGCACTCTCGGGCTCAACAGACACAATGACACCCCTGCTGACTTTGATGGTCTGAGGTCCTTCGAGAAGACTTCCAGAAGCGGCGTCCACAACATTGACGTTGGTGAGATAGAAGTCTTGGGAAGCAGAAGAATACCATGGCTTGACTGCGAGAAGGGGCAGCCTGCAATGTTTGTCAGCGCGAAAAGACAGGCGTCGATGCGAGAACAGTCTTGCTCACAAGGACTCCCGAACCTCGACGGGATTAGGGAATGATTTGGCAAAGTCAAATTCGTCGGACATGTTGGTGTTGTTAGTGATAATGTGAGAAAGAAGGTGTGAGTTTCGTGGAAGGAGGAGAGACAATAGAACTATGAACAGTATCTCATAGTCTTTATCGGTCAAACCGCAGGCCGATAAGTCACCGCGGCGTCCAAAGCCCCTTATCGGGGAGCCGAGCAGTCGGTCCTGGGTGGGCAGAGTCCCGGTGCCCTACCTAGCATGCAGGCAACAGACGTGCAACCTATGCACACCGACGTGGGCTGGGGCGCAAGCGACGGCTCAGCTCAGCTCAAATGGACGAAGGCCACTCTTGTCATGCATATGTAGACCGAACCAAAGAACGCGTGACTCGGAGAAGACCATTTTTGCCGTCGGCTCGTCGTGCGTTTCCCTGAGGTTTCCCCTCTTATCTGCCGTCTGCCAGGCACATGTAGTGTATTCTCCGTTATATATGTCTCAAGTCGATCAGTACATCACTGTCCATCTCTTCTCATCTTCCCTCCTTCCTGCAGTACCATCATCACGACAAGCAAGCAACTAGCGTCATGTCTCTGAGCCCCTTCAAGTGAGTAGTCGCGACAAACGCCTTCGTGCACACTTGCCAGTCCTGACAATTGGAATAGAGTCCTTCTTTTCGACTGCTATGGTGTAAGATAAGCCTGTCCAAATGAACGTGCTTCGCTGATGACAATGCATTCACCCCCAGACTCTCATTGTGGGCCTTCCGGACGTTATCGGGACGAGTGTCCTTTGCTGATCACCGGATGTCACAGGACTGGGAGACTGGCATGCTCGAGAATCTCGCCCCTCTTCTGCAGCAAACTGAGAGCATCGACCGCGAAAACATCTTCAAGGTTGTGGGGCACCACGAGGGCCGCATCCAGACCGAAACCCCGACTATGCTCTATTCCCAAGTGTCAGTCGTCTGCTACTCCCCTCGCGTAACAGGGTGGGGCTGACCCTTGACATAGTCTTGATGGTGTCTACCATGCTACTGCCAAAGACTTGAACCTCAAAGACGATGACTGTAAGTCAATTCGCATTTCCGATAGCACACTGATGACACGGGCAAGCCCATGCTGCTGCGTTCGGGGCATCTGTGCCCAAATGGCCTGCCTTTGAAGACTCGGCGCATGCCCTGGAAAGACTCTCGCGATTGGGACTGAAACTTGTAATCTTGTCCAACGTCGACAATACCAGCTTCGAAGGGTAAGCTGCATTCATTTGGGTTATCAGGCTCAATGACTGACTCCAATTTCAGCTCCAAACAAAAGCTCGAGAAAGGCTTCTCATTCGATGCTCTCTATACAGCCGAGAAAAGTGAGGCAAACCTGCGCTACCGGTGGCTGTTCATACTGACGCCTTGTGTAGTCGGATCTTACAAGCCTTCCCTCAACAATTTTGAATACGCATTGCAACATGTCAAGGAGGATTTCGGCTTCGGCCCCGAAGACATTCTCATCGTCGCCAACTCAAAGCTGCACGACATTCAGCCGTAAGTCTCACCTTCACAGTTAAGTCTGTCTACTCACAACGCGCTATTGTAGGGGCCACAAGAAAGGATTGAAGGCGGCCTGGATTGATCGCCAGAAGGCTGTGATGGGCGTGTCTGCTTTCAAGGATGTTATTCCAGACTTTCAATTTCCTAGCATGGACGCCTTTGCAGACGCCATGGAGAAAGACAAGGGATTGAACTGATAACCCGCTGTTCATAGTATTGGCATGCATTGGTGTGAAACTATACATGAGACACCTTTACTGATCGTTTTCCGGCTCCGAATCGGCATCATCATCGTCCCACTCCCCATCGGTGTCCGCTGTACTGTCACTTTCATGACCACCATCTATCAGTGCAGGCATTTCAATGCTGAGATAAGGGGGAGGGGCTACGATGCCCATATTTCCTCCCGTGCCGCCCTCGTCTTCTCCGTCGCTCCCAGAGCCATTGTGATCTGGCGGCCCATTGTCGACTTCAGTCCGCAACGCCCTTTGCTCTCTCTGGTCAAACACCCAGTCGAAGAAGGCTCCTCTCCAATACCACGACCCGCATTGTCTGTCGATGCCATACTTTGCCCCCGAGTCATCTTCATCGGATGGATCGATAGATTTGGCAGGCTGCCTGTAGCGTCCTCCAGAGTTCGCGTTTTTGGTGAGGCCAGAAGTGGGCGCTTGTGTTCGGGTTAATGTTGGAGATTTCGACGAGTTGTCTTTAGTTGAAGTTTTGGCTCGTCGGGTGATGATATTCTTAAGGGCTTTGGCTCTAGATTTGATCCTGGATTACGCCACTGATCAGCAAGCCCGAACCAAAGAATCGTAGAGAGATCTTACACATGATCATGATGACCTATTGGCCCGCCATGTGACCTCAGGGCTAGCGCTTGGACGGCAGCCAACGAGAAACTGCCAAAGACCCATATCAGCGAGATGCAGACTTCAAGTTTCTGCTCGTGACTTACACTTTGGCTGGTCTACAACACACGTTGAAGTCAGTACTTTCCACAAAGCCTCGAGTGACTCACAACTTTGGAGTTAGCGGGTTGGGCTACTCGATGTCAGTCAACTCTTCGCATTTATTCGAGCAGAGACTCACCACAAGAAAATGCTTCAGACATGCCATTTCGCCCTCTCCCACCTTGAAAGTCCGAATCGCCTCCTGAGGAATGTCAATACAGGAATAACTTGTTGAGACATACGTACAGATTTTGAGATCCACTTGGAAGCGACAACCTCGACTGCTCTGGTTCTCCACGGACTAGGGTAGTAGTCATGGGGCAGCTTCTCCCCAGTTTCGGGGCTGTATTTAATCCACAGAGTTGTGGAAGGCGCGGCACCACCCAGTAGAATATCGTCGACGGGGATTGGCTTCATGTCTCTGTGATCTTCGATCAACTGTCGCATTTGGCGATAGAGTTTTTGGAGTTCGAGTTTCCAAGGTCTCCATGTCTCTTTGAGATCCGTCTCTAGGGGTAAAGATGGAAGGTCCGACCCCGTACTTGTCCCAGCCGATAGGTGTTTGGGTATCCCGTTCTCGTCTTTCTCCCCTTCGACTTCTCCATTCTTTCGCCCCGGTACTGCCATCAGCACCGCTCGCGACACCCCATCCACCACCACCTTCTTGACAACCCTTTTGGCTAGCACACGCTCCCTCTGCTGGCGTGCAATCTCGTCCTTTCCTTCCTGGTAGACTTGTCGACATCGGGCGTAGATTTGGTGGTAGGCGGAATGGATCTTCTTGTCATGGACAGAGCCAGAGTCATGGGGAGGAAGGCTGAGGTAAAGCTTGTCGAGAGCTTTGAACGACCGCTGAGGAGGGGGTACAGACCAATTCGGCAAATTTCTGCTGAATATTCGTTCCGAGACATATTTGCGGCCTGACGCGTCTCCGTCTACATACTTGGGTCGGGAGGCAAGGTACAGCTCCTGTTGGACTCCTTCAGCAAATGATTGTGCGTGTGTACAGCGACGATAACTCACCTGAAAGACCCGATCATCGAGGCAGAGCCTGAAGGATCGCGATACACCCGCCAATGCAACGTAATCTCGCATCTGCAGCCCCAAATTGATCGTTGTCCCGAAACAGACATCTAAAACTTCGCGAGGAAGGCTTAGCAGTGTGGTTTGATCACCAGCAGAGGACGGGTTTGAAGCTGGTATGTCTTGCCATTGAACTTCTTTGGCCACGGGCTGCTTCCGCACGGACTTTGACTTGCCCGCGGGTCTCTTGGGATCAGCAGGCTGGTCTGCGCTCTCCTGAGAAGGATTCGCAGAATCGTCTGTGGGCTGTCTGGGGGAGCGGACTTTGGCTCCTGCCGAGCGAGTCAGCCTCTTGGGCGTGGGCCCATTGGAGATGCTGGATGATGCCCGCCTCTTTGCGGGCATTTCGGGCGATATCCGAGCGGCGAAGGCGGGGTGAGGTTAAGACAGATGGCGGAAGGGGGGAGTGCTGATGACCTGTTCGATCTGGCCTGGCGTGAAGAACTTGGAAACGATGATGAGCGATGGACCCGCCAGTTCATAAGAGCGGGACATAAACAGCGGACTCCGCCGCGGAATCTTCTTCAGCACTCCCACGAGTTGTCCGGTGTTCATGCAGAGGAACGACTGAGAGCGAAACAATCCCCTCTGATCGATGTACGAGTACATACTTGTCAAGTCAACAATGATAAGACACAAGCCACACATATCTCTTTCAGACAGATACTCTTATGCGGCCATGCCCAGAACCCAGAACGATCATACTGAACAGGATGCACATTGCATTTGTTTTATCATTATGGTGCACAGTGTCGAGCGGCTCGCGTTGTACTATAGAATACCTCAAAGGTCTTTTTTGGCTCCTTCCGTGTTCTCTTCAGGAATGACAACTTCAACCTCATCCGCCTGCTTGGTCTTGGCTTTGTGGGCCTCTCCCCTCAAGTTCGATGTGACCTTGATGTTGTTCTCCAAGTCAGCAGCCCACAAAGCAGCGCCGACAACAGTAGTGACTATGAGTCGATCAGCAACAAATCCCCAATTTATGAGGACTACCTACATGTCATCAAGATGGAGACGAAGGGCACAAGGTTGAGCAAAGCGGCCATGGTCCCGAAACTATGAGAGTGGGGTGAGCACGGATCTCTGCGCATAGAGCGGCAAGTACTCACGTGAGGTAAGCCCCCCTTCTCTTGTGCACAAAAGCCTGCCTCTGCTCCTTGCTGTAGTTCTTGAGCTGGAAATACCGAGCGTGGTACCCCGGGCCTGCCTTGTATCCGTTGTAACTGGTCTGTCGTGAGTGTTTCGTATATGCGACATTGGCTGCCATACTCACCCAAGGAAAAAGACTGTGCCGACAACGGGGATGAAGTTGAGAGGGAGGGTGATGAGATATCGGACGGTGTTGTCCTGGGCAAGCTGTGTAAGTAATGGGCGGATGTGTGACAGCAGTCAACTCACAAAGCTAAATCGGGCCAAGGGTTTGCGAATCAAATTGCCCAGCTGCTTAGCCTTGCCGCCTCCTGCATCTGTGACTTGTCTCCCGTTCTCAACCAGTGTCTGATGTCCCTTCTGCAACAGCACCTGCAACAATAATTCAGCGTTGACCCAGTATGAATTTGGTGACCCTTACCGCGTCAAAGAGATCCACTCCGACCTGGCCGGACAAGAATCCCCTGGCAAAGAAGGTGACCACAAAGTAGGCCTCGCTCAGAACCAAAGGAATTGCCAGAATGAATGCTAAAGACAAGGTAAATTACGTTGATACTGCAAAAGGTAACAGTGATAGACTGACCCAGCGGACCCGATACAAATACCAGAATGCCGACTTGCGGAAGATAAGTGAATGTGAATAAGAACACTACAGCCGCAGCAGACAAGGCTACACCCTTGAGGATGGTAGGAAGCAGGGGCTTGATCAGGGTAGGGTCTGCGGTGGAGTCAGCGTCGCTCGGCGCCGAGTCTCGCTAGATGGTAGCTTACGGGAGAAAAGGTAGAATACACCCTGAGCAAGAACGATGGTCAGTGTTCATGTACGCAACGTGTAAGATGTGGCGGCTTACAAGGAGGGGGTAGATCCAGGAGGCGCTTGTGATGCCGTCCTGGACGATGGCGCCCACCTCTGCGGCCTGAGCCTTGGCCGAGTCCTGGATGGAGTGGCGGGACGGGGCGGCGAGCCTGTCTGTGCGTTTGCGGGTCTGAGGCTGGGACATGGCGAATTGCTGCAAACGGGGCATCCCCCCGCCTCTTATATACGCTGCACATCATGACGTAGGAAGCAGCCCCTGGTGGAGGCAGGCGGGCACCTCCGCCACAGGGGCGGCGTCTGCCGCACTGCGCCACCCTTTGCTCTTCTCTGCCTGCTCTATGGCTTCCCATCATTCGCACCCCGGCCGCCGCAATGTCTGCCGACAAGGAGATCTACAAGCTCGAGCTGCTTTCGCTCGTCGCAAAGGTCTCCCAGGAACTCTACAACCATACAAAACTTCAAGACAAGAAACTTGCAGAGTTTGTTATCTCGGTACGTCGTCCCATTGAGCTTTGCATCAGGGCACACAAGCTGACCTATGTCTAGCTCCACGAGCAAAGCAAGACCCCGGATGCGTTTGCAAAGAAGCTCGGCGAGATCGGGGCCGACTTTCCTGAGTGGTTCGTCAAGAATCTGGACCGCCTCATCGTCACCTTGCACCCCAAGTACAAACGCAAAGCCGCAAAGGCGAAAGCAGCCGCCCAGTCGGGACAGAAATCAAGCAAATCAGCGACCATAATGGACGAACAAAAACAGCTGCAAGCGAGGAGATATCCCGGCCTAGCCATGCCCGACCGAGAAGCAGAGAAATTCGTTGACGATACGCCAAACACGAATGTCTCGTCCAAAAAAATCCCCGATTCCGTGGGCGTGGATGATACTCTGGAGCAACTGTCTTCTTTGTCATCACGGCGTGCTAGGCCCTCGGCAGACGATTATATGGAGGGAGAGCCCTCTGCCAAAAGGTCTCGCGGCGACACAACCGGTCGAGACAATGGGTATGGTCGCGACAATGGCTATGGCCGAGATGGTGGCTATGGCCGAGATGGTGGCTATGGCCGAGATGGTGGCTACGGTCGGGATCACGGCGATGGTCGCGACAATGGCTATGGCTCCCGCTCCGGCGGTTACTCGGGGACATCATACGGAGATCGTGGAAGAAGCGGCCGATCGGCACTAGACCAGAAACCTCTCCTGTACAAAATCTACGATGGCACCGTGACCAATATCAAAGACTTTGGCGCGTTTGTCACTTTGGATGGCGTGCAAAGGAACACAGATGGTAATTCGAGGTCCAACGAAGGTACGATGCACCGCGCGTTATAACACACGAAACCAGCTGACATCATATAGGTATGGTCCATGTTAGTAGCATCACCAGCGGGCGTGTCAACAACCCAGCCGAGTTCTTGAAGCGCAATCAAAGGGTCAAAGTCAAGGTCATGTCTGTCAGCCCCAAAGTTGGCCTGAGCATGAAAGACGTTGACCAGATGACTGGTGCCGATCTGTCGTACGTCCCTTGCCCTCTCGAGAAAGTAAGATTGCGCTGACTCCTAGTAGTCCGCACCTCATGGTAATGACGGCAGAAGAGGCTGCCCAAGAGCAGCGCGATCTTCAGGCTCGCGCTGCTGCCAGCGGGAGCAACAGTATGCCTCTCTTGGGCGTCCCTGATCTGAAAGTTTCCAGAGCAAAGCGACTGTCAAGTCCAGAGCGCTTTGAAATCAAGCAGCTCATTGCTAGTGGGGCCGTCTCTGCTGCAGACGTAAGTAGTCGACATAGCATGTGTCTTGATGCTCATCCTTTGCAGTATCCTGATCTCGATGATGACTTCAATGACAATTCCAACAACCCAGAGATCGAAGAAGATATAGATGTTGAAGTCAACGAAGTGGAACCTGCTTTCTTGGCCGGCCAAACCAAGGTCACTCTTGAACTTTCACCCGTCAAAATTATCAAGGCTCCTGACGGGTATGTAATTTTCCCTGTTCGTGTCCTCAAATGACTGACAGTCATCAGGATGCTCAATCGGGCTGCTCTCGCTGGCGGTACCTTGGCCAAGGAACGACGTGATCTCAAACGTCTGGAAGCCAACGAAGAAGCCGATGCGGAAAGTCGTGATGTCAACCAACCATGGCTCGATCCTATGGCCAACCAAAACGAACGTCAATTCGCCACCGATATCAAGGGGAGTCTTATGGGCCAGAAAGCGACACAGACGCCGGCTTGGAAAGCCGCGAATAAAGTCGTATCTTATGGGAAAATAACTTCAATGAGCATTCAAGAGCAAAGAAAGAGTCTTCCGATCTACAAGCTCAGGGACCAGCTGGTATCCGCCATTCGTGACGTGAGTCTTTTCTCGATAACCTATTATTATTCACTGATCTTTCAACTCAGAACCAAATTCTTGTTGTTGTTGGAGACACCGGTTCCGGCAAAACCACACAAATGGCTCAGTATCTCGCCGAAGAGGGATTTCTCGAGCGAGGCAAGCTCGGGTGTACCCAGCCTCGTAAGGTGGCTGCTGTTTCTGTTGCAAAACGAGTGTCGGAGGAGGTGGGATGTCGCTTGGGTGCGGAAGTTGGTTATACCATTCGATTTGAAGACATGACCAGTCCAGAGACCAAGATCAAATATATGGTAAGCAATAATGATTCTCCTGAAATGACTTTACTGATTGAAAGTAGACAGACGGCATGCTGCTGCGTGAACTTTTGGTGGATCCGGACTGTTCCAAGTACTCGGTTCTCATGCTTGACGAGGCACATGAGCGTACGATTGCCACAGATGTTCTATTTGGTCTTTTGAAGAGTGGGTCCCTCGCCACAGTCGCCTTCGTCCCATTGACTTACCAACTTTCAACAGAGGCCTGTAAGCGCCGTCCGGACTTGAAGCTCATCTGTACCTCCGCGACACTCGATGCTGCCAAATTCGCCGAATACTTCTGGGGCTGCCCAATTTTCACCATCCCTGGTCGAACATACCCGGTTGAAACATTGTACACCAAGGAGCCCGAGCCTGACTATCTCGAAGCTTCCCTCATCACAATCCTGCAAATACATCTCATGGAGCCTGCTGGCGACGTACTCTTGTTCTTAACCGGTCAAGAAGAGATTGACACTGCATGTGAAGTCTTGTATGAGCGTGTGAAAGCTCTGGGACCCCAAGTCCCGGAGTTGATCATCCTTCCTGTCTACGCCGCTCTGCCCTCAGAAATGCAATCAAGAATCTTCGAGCCTGCACCCCCAGGAGCTCGAAAAATTGTGATTGCTACCAATATCGCGGAAACCAGTATCACCATCGACGGTATATACTATGTCATCGATCCCGGGTTTGCCAAGCAGAACGCATACGATCCCAAGCTTGGTATGGACTCTCTTATTGTCACTGTAAGCGTCCCCTATCCCCTCACATAGCACAATGCTCATGGAATAATAGCCTATCTCACAAGCTCAAGCACGACAAAGAGCAGGGCGAGCCGGTCGCACAGGCCCCGGCAAATGCTATAGGCTCTATACCGAAATCGCATACCGCAACGAAATGCTTCCCAATCCAATTCCTGAAATCCAGCGAACAAATTTGGCATCCACCATCTTGACGTTGAAGGCCATGGGTATCAATGACCTCATCAACTTTGACTTCATGGACCCACCACCGGCGGCTACCATGTTGACAGCCCTCGAGCAATTGTACGCGCTTGGAGCACTTGATGATGAGGGCCTCTTGACTAGAATTGGTCGAAAGATGGCTGACTTCCCGTTGGATCCGCCGTTGTCAAAGATGCTTATCATGTCGGTGGATTATGGGTGTTCAGAAGAGGCTTTGACGATTGTTGCTATGCTTCAAGCAGGAGGTCAGGTATATTATCGACCCAAGGACAAGCAATCGCAAGCAGATGCGAAAAAGGCTAAATTCCATCAACCTGAAGGAGACTTGTTGACATTATTGGTATGTATGCCCCATTGTTGGAAACATCAGTAACTGATATCGCGCACAGGCTGTCTACAATGGCTGGAGGGATTCTAAATTCAGTAACCCATGGTGTTTTGAAAACTTTATTCAGACGCGTGCCATGAAGACTGCTCAAGATGTCCGGAAACGTGAGTAGTCCTTTGAAGTATCTTTGGTGATTCATGTAGTTGACTTATTTGCAGAGCTCATTGGTATCATGGACCGTTACAAACATGATCTTGTATCTTGCCGAAGTAATTTCAACCAGGTGCGAATGGCTATCTGTTCTGGCTTTTTCCGTAATGCTGCAAAAAAAGGTTAGTGATTTCTTTGAAGCACGTACACTGCTGACGAACATCTGCAGACCCAACAGAAGGGTATAAAACGTTAGTCGAAGGGACACCAGTCAGCATCCACCCTTCCAGTGCTCTGTTCCAACGACCGCCGGAATGGTGTGTGTATTATGAACTTGTGTTGACAGCCAGTAGGTATTTTCAGGCTTGCATTGCTCTTCTCTGCTGCAAGGAAAATTCACTGATGTCATGACAGAGGAATACATGCACCAGGTCACTGTGATCGAACCGAAGTGGCTTTCGGAGGTGGCGCCAACTTTCTTCCGCATTGCCGATCAAAACAAGATCAGCAAACGCAAGGCATCTGAGAAGATTGAGCCCTTATTCGATCGGTTCGCAGCGGACAAGGATGATTGGGTACGTCTTTTGACAGATATTGTGGTCTTGGGGCTGATTTTGTCCCAGCGTCTAAGCAAGCAGAAGAAGCTCGGCCGGTCCTCACAAACGTTCGGTTGATTTGTCCTACTGCCAGTACAATGCTGCATAGCATGCATCAAGCCACAATTCGAATGATCATGCATAGTGGATGGAGTCAATGTATCGCTTCCACCAACATTCTGGAATTGTTTATCTTACGGTACTTGACTGGATTCGTACCGGCGGCATACGCGATTTATATCATATCTGAGAAATGATTGAATTGGACCACTTCTTTTCCTTCAAAGGCCGCCTGGCACCCATATACCAATCCTCCCATCCTCCCTCTGTCTGTAGTATCACCATATGCCCTCTTTGGTATGGAGATCTGTGTCTCAGTTTCATCCCCACCTTGCGCGCTGTACAACAGAGTCAGAAGGAACAAACTTACGTAATCATCAAAGTTGGACGCGTCTCGCAAATTCGTCACTTCCCTCTTTCGTTCGAGCTTGATACCAGCCCAAGCCTTGCCCCATAACCATCACATCAATATCATCACCCAGAGACTCATCTGAGTGCATCACTTAGAAACCTTAGCATCTTGCAATCCCACCCAAAAAGACACAACTACCCGTTTTCACCGAACCATTCACCTCAAAGACCCTCGATACTCGAGTCCGGACTATTTTCATCTCATCTCATATCATCCCAACTGATCTCATATTATCACCATAGAGACCTTTCTCTCTCAAACACATAGCCAAGACTACTCGGACCCTCCACACTCTCCTTCTCTCGATCCTGACGTCTCCTCTATTCATTGTTGACGGTCTCGATGACTTTGACCAGCGAGAACACCTCCTGAAGATGGAAGTGTTGGACGATATCGTCATAGGAAGGGGGAAGAGAGTTGAGGAATAGGTAGGCAGCACTGTTGTCGGGCAGAGCATTGGGTCTGGTGGAGAGGAGAGTGGTGTCTACCTCTTCCTCAACTCTCTCCCCCCTTGAGCCTCGCCCAGTTCTTTTGGTCTTCAGAGGCATATATTTGCAACAAGATTTCGACCTCCTGGTTGGTTCTTTTCGTCAACCTGTCTGTCTGTGGGTGATAAGCCGTGCTAATACGTTGCTGAATCAACAACCTTTCGCATAGGGCTCTCCACATATTCGAGACCATAGTGGGTCCTCGATCTGACACAATGGAGTCGGGAAGGCCGAAGCGACTGAAGACATGGTTGATGAAAAGGTCGGCTTGCTCGCCAGAGTCGAGGGTGTCGCGGATGGGAATGAGGATGACATACTTTGAGCCGTATGGACACCTCCATCCCCTTTCGGTACCGCCAATGCTGTTTTCACAAATTGGTTACGACTTTGTGATGGGGCTACCAGAGGCGGACGGCTACAACGCTTTAATGGTCGTTACAGACTACTTTTCAAAGTATGTCATCCTCATTCCAATCCGCGACACCCTCGACTCCGGCGAGCAAGCCGACCTTTTCATAAACCATGTCTTCAGTCGCTTCGGCCTTCCCGACTCTATCGTGTCAGATCGAGGACCCACTATGGTCTCAAATCTGTGGAGAGCCCTTTGCGAGAGGTTGCTAATTCAGCAACGTGTTAGCACGGCGTACCACCCACAGACCGACAGGTTGACAGAGCGAACCAACCAGGAGGTGGAGATCTTGTTGCGAATCTATGCGTCTGAAGACCAGCAGAACTGGGCGAGGCTCTTGCCTTTGGTCCAGTACTCGTACAACGACGCAGTGAAGACAGCCACCGGGGAGACACCGTTCTACGTCCTCCATGGTTACCACCCTCGATTCGTCCAAGAGTGTCCTCCGGAAGGAAACGCGGCCTTTCGATATGTTGATGCAAGCGCGGGAGATAGAGTGCAGGCGTTAAGAGAGCTCAGAGAGAAGGTAAGCGCGTCGATAGTGGAAGCTCAAGACCGTTATACAAAAACGTATAACAGACGCCACCTTCCGAGTCCCGCCTACAAGCCTGGCGATTTGGTTTACGTCGACATCCTGTAAGGATCAAGACCCGCGAGTAGCGACGCGTGACTTGAGGACGAAGAGATAGCGCCAGGCGATAAGCCAAAGAGAGACGGACAATAGATGAAGAGGACTCCTCGAGGGTATTGCCTGTGAGTACCACTGTCGTTGGAGTATTGGTTGTCGAAGGGGGGTTGGCTACTTTGGCAGAGTTCTACTAGAGTAGGCGAGAGTAGAAGTCTGGTAAAGAGATTTAGAGGTTTAAGAAAATTAACATCGATGGGAGACTTCGAGAGAGCTACAAAGGGGTCCTTTTATATCTTTTCCGCCCATCGATGTTTTCCAATCCTTCCCTGGATTATTTCTGCTTGCTGAATCAGCCTCCACTCGCATATTTGGGATAGTGGAGCTGATTCCGAATAAAGATTCCGAATAAGGAAGAATAATACGGTATTCTAGCTACGATGTGACGAGATGTCTATAAATGTGAATAAAGCGCGTCGGCGTTTGATCTATTGTATGATAAAAGCGGCTAGGCATGTGATAAAAGCGGCTATGTATCCGGATAATGTCCTAGCATGTGATAAGGGGGCAGGATCGTGTGACAAGGTATCATGAGATGTGCAAAGCGGCACGTTGAGTGATGCCGTTGGCGCGCCGCGAGCGTTGAGTCGCGGGGCGGGCACCTCCGCTTGGCTAGTTGTTACGTAAACAGACTGCCTGACGGGCGGAAGGTCACCCCTGTCTACCCTTAATTACCCCCCCTCAGGTACTATAAATGGTGCCGCGTCGCGGCACCCCCGGGGCCGTTTCATGAGTTAAAAGCACGCTTTTAACTGAGAATTCTTGAGTTTTTGGCAACACTTTTTATTCTAATGCATTAGAAGAAATTTCCTATTGAGCTCATTACAACCGGGGACTTGGCAGAATTCATTGTCACCCCGAGAGGCCCGGTCGTTCAGCTTCTCACTCTTTCTCTTCCTCTGTACAATACCTACTTGCAACCTTTCAGACGCCCATCTCGCCTCAATGTCCGACTTTGAAGATCTCCACATCCCCGCCGGCGTACTGGCCAACGCTCTATTCAGCCTTCCCAATCCGGACGAGACCGACGACTTGGAGGAGGAAGGCATCAGTCACGAAAGCGCCGACATTGAGCCCAGGGGGGCTACTCCGGACGGCTATACGTTTCAGGGCGTCAGTGCGCCCGATGGTGAAAGTAGGATTGGGGACTTTGTCGCCTCTCAGTCCATGAAATCCACGCGCCTGACCCGTAGAATCAAGGCAGAAATAGAGGATATGCTGGCGGACTTTCGCGGCAAGCTCGTGGAATACGCTGTCAGCAAGGGACTTCGTTCCTCGACTGTCCAGGAATACGCCTGGAGACACCAGACGATTCCGAACAACTGGGATCTCTTCCAGGCCTCTGATATCGGGAAAGGCTATACCGAAGAGTATCAAGCTGAGCGTAAGTGATCATATATACCCCAAGCAGCATTTACGGACTTTGGATAGATGCAAACGCTTCGCAAAGCCAGGCATACCAAGTCTTCAAGGAAGAAAAGGTCATGAATTTCAATACCTTCGAGGGCAGTGACGTCGGGAAGGCCTATGTGGCAGAATACCAAGCTCAACGTAAGTCATCATGTCTCAAAGCAACACGTGCTGACCTTAGATAGATCCAAACACCACTTTACAGCAGGCATACGAAGCGTTCAAGAAGGAAAAGGTCAAGGAGATGCGGAATGTACTCGCCGACTCCTACGGGGCAAGCCAAGTCATGAAACTCTCCGGAGGTCAAACGACCAATAACGTGGACCAAAGGGCCAGAATCATCGACCAGATAACCAAATCCAATCAGGCTCTGGTAAGCTGGACCCGTACTCTCTCGATTGTGCTCACACCTCCACAGTTCAGATCTTTGGAAAGGTCATATGGACTGAGCTTTGTGTTGATTTGCACGACAAGTCATAGACAGGATGATTTTGGAACCACTGTCATCACTCCCAATGCCTCCGACGCTCTCGACTCCATCAAGAAAGATTATCTCCTCAACATGGCGCTGGATCTCGGCGTAGTGTTGAAGGGAGACCGAATCAAAGCATGGACTAGAGCAAACATGCCCTCAGCCTCTCTCCCCCCCGTCGTCACTAGCGAGTACCGTGCTGATCTCTGCTGTATTTGATGTACTAACCCAATGACAGGTAATCTTTCTTTGAAAGACAAGAAAGAGATGCTAAAGGCGTTCTTGCAGAAGTCGTTTAGTGAGTGCGCCCTTGACTGTGTCCCTGGTTGACAATAGCTGACTTCTCGACAGCAGGAGCTCTCAGAGAAGTCTCTCCTGGTAGTTCCCCCAAAGAAGACGGGAATCTACAATTTTTGGAGGAACGACTCAAAAAGCGAGGTATTCGTCTGTCCGTCGATCCGGAAATCAACCGTGAAGAGCTTGCTCGTGGCGGTAGAAATCACGAGGAACTCGACAAGTATCTGGAAGCCGTGAAAGAAGGTAAAATCTTCTTCCATGCCCTTCCACCGTCTGAGAGGCCTGTCCAACCACCGCGCAAGAAGCGCAGACATGCGGCGATTGCAAGCGTCTCATCTGAGCTGCGAGCCCCTTTTGGTGCAGAGGACGAGACAGATGTGCGCCTGAGGCAACAGAATCAGATTGAAGGCGATGGGAGCGCAGGTGCCAGTGTAGCGGGCACTGCATCAGAGTGAAGGAGCGTAGGGAGACATGTGTCGAGGGCAGAAGAGCTTGGAGCAAGTTGTGAATATGTGATGATAGATGCGCTTGCTTATGTTATAATTGTAATGAAAAGGATACATCTCAACTACCATATTTGGGACTTACATGCAGCACAATCACGAACAGCTGCTGACCCACAATATGCAAGCCTTCCCCGCCATCAGTCTGGCTTGCCCAAGTAACGACGCCACAGGACAACCTCCAGCTGCTACAAGTGTCCCAGTCGTCCGTACGGCTTCTTGCACTTTCCATCTAACAAGCATTGTATGTCAGCACATTGGTAGATGTGCGCAAGTGAAGAGACGTACGAGGGGATGGAGGATGAAGGTAGGTTCGTACGTCGAATGTGTTGGGGGCTACTAGTGTCAAGCTGTTTGCTGAAGCCGATATGGCGATGTGCTGTATGATACCTCGTGCTACGGTCATCCACTGCATACAGCGCAGAAGGCAATCGTGGGCTTCTTGGCACAAAGTAGTCGAGGGCTGCAGAAGAGGGTCTGATGGTTCTGTTCAAGGGCAGCGTTCTTCCGATGCTACGGCATAGCGAGCAGGATGCGAAAGGGAAGTGACGCCCAAGATGTCATATGACCAACAGAGTGGCTGCTTGTCATTGTGATTGTTAGCGAGACCATACCCACAATGAAGTGCAGACATACTCACAGCAAAGCGCAAACGAAATGCCTCCTGTCTACTCGTATGACCGAAAAGGTGCATGCAGTAGTCTCTCCGCACCATCTAGAGTAAGACCCGAACGGCGAATATCCGAGAGGCGAGCTGATGATGTTTGTCGGAAGAGTCCAGGGCAACACGGAGAGGGAGAGGGGGAGAGAACCAGGAAAGAACGACGGGCGCGCGATAACGGTGCCACCGGCGTTTCAGCAACGACCGGCGAAGAAGCGCGTACTCAGTATGAGCGCGTTCGATATCATCACTTCTACATTTCACTCCGCTCGGTACCATTCGCATCATATGACACCAAGGGCCAACATCGCCAAGAGACGCGCTCTTGTTCAAGCTCAACGAAACAAGGATGATCGAAGGGGCCAGCCGACGCCGACCACCAACCGCAAAAACGACAAGCTACATGTAGAAGGGACTTTAGCACTTCTCCAACCAGACTCAAGAGGCATGTTTGTTTGCTACCATTGCAAATCCGCTTTCCAATCTCGCAAAGAGGATGAGAACCCCGAGAATCTCTGTCAGGGGCAGCGGTCTCTGAAATCGCATTTCACGAGATTTCATCAAGTGGTCTTCTCCAAGTCTATAAATCCTAGCACCATGCGCCTGTACCCTTCTAGGCTTGGACTCGCGGGAGATGACATTGCTGTGAGTCATTTTCTCTCGTTGAGCTCCACTTACAACTGACCGTTGCGGTTATAGCTTTTTGGGCAGATGTGGTCTGATATGGCAAGGAGCTCTGCTCGCTCTCGGGCAGTGGGCAAGGCTCTCGAAAAGAATGAAGACCGGCACAAAGCCTACCAGGCATGGCAACGCACCCATAAGTTGAAGTCGCTCGATGATTACCTGCACGACAAATCTTACTTCTCGAGTAACTTTGACGAGTCTGAGGGCGAGCAGCGTGGTCCTCTTAAGGCTCTAGCCATGTGGAGGACAGCCGTGATGATGGACCTGGGCAGACGTTCTGAGGGCGTAGGAGAAGATGACGAGGAGACTTTGTCAATGAGAGCAGCGTTGTCCTCTTCAACTGAAATGGTTAGTGACATCCCCAAACTTCTCAAGGCCCATTTTCATTGATATACCTTTGTCATGTGCAGCTACGGCTTTGTGCTTGGGATCTGAAGGAGTTCGCGAGAAAGCAAAAGGAATGTCATGGCTATATGAATTTCCAGGGGTTCAGTGAGCGATGTGACACCAAAGGGTACGTGCTTGTCGGATGATTCCTCATGTCAATCGCTAAGAAGTTAATCACGTAGGACTTACACCAATGTGTTCTCTCTCGTACTTGGCTGTCAATTCAAATCCAAAATACCATTCATACAACAACACATCGACCGGCTTCGATCCATGGTCGAGTGGATGTCCTTATCATATTCTGCTGGCCAACCAGACCCCGACGACCCAGACTCCGACGACTCGTCGTGGTCTGTCCTATGTGCTCAGGACATCGATCAATTCTCCAAACTCAAAGTTTTCATACTTCCCGAGCCCCCGTTCGTCGGCAATGACGATGAGGTCTTCGCGCAAGCTGAGATGGAGGCCAAGCTTCAGCTGGTAGGGCGCTTCAAAGAGCTCAAGGAAAACAATGAACTCGGGAAGATCCAGCTGCGCCGAATGAAGAAAATGAAGGGTGCGGCCGAGACGAGGAGGCAGGAGAGGCAGAAGAGGGCCAGCAGGAGGGGTCAGTCTAGTTCTGAGGCGGTCACCGAGGCGCGACATAGGATAGTTGACAGCGGCTTAGAGAACAGTGACGTCGAGGACAGTGGTTCAGAAGGGGACGTTGACAGCCCCAGAATTTGTATGTTACCAATCCGATGTTGATTTCTTCGCTCATGTCTGAATTAGCCTCACTTTCTCCTCCGGCAGCGGGGTCAATCCCACCGACCTTCCCAAGCTCTAGATCTCGCTCAAGCTCCCCATTGACATCGATCCCCTCCACTCATTCTGCACCGCCCCCGCCTACCAATGATCAAGAATCGTCCGAGTCGGAGAGGAGTGCTCCGGCTACGCGACATGAGGGGGAGATGTCTCTTGAACTTGAGGAGGGGACATCTGCGCGTGCACTAGGGAGCGGTGGTGGGCTGCCCGTCGAGGACGAAGGACGGGGGGGGCCTCGGCGAAGCGATAGAGTGGCACTCAGAAAGAATTTGCCCATTGCTAGAGGATGAATTGAGCGTTGAGGTAGCGTCTTGTTCTGATTGTTTTGAATGATTATAGAATAGATTCATGTTTCAGAATCTGTGATCGTCCTGGATCAAAAAGGGAAGCTTATAGACGAGTGGCTGAAGATAGCCATGATACAGAGCCACCGAGCTGATCAGGCCTCAAGTCCCATACGACAAGTGGCTTGTATGATGTGCTGCATCTGTATGCAATCCCATGTCAGAATCTCATCTGATAGCTTTTGGGGCGCATGCATCCGCTGCCGCTTAACAGTGTGCTTGTCTCCGGAGGCAGGAAGAGCACTGGTATATCAGTTACATGAGCCGGCCAAGCCGCGCGTTACATGGGCCGGTTGGTGCGTAACACAAATGCCTGCATCTTACCGGCGTTTGTGTTAGCATTGGAACGGCTGATGTAACGCGCGGCTTGGCCGGCTCATGTAACATCCACTTCACTAAACTGGATCGTCCTCTCGTTGAGCTTATACCCAGCTTATAAAAGCTATCCTACCACTTTTCAAAGCATTGACAGTGCCCCTCCAGGTATGAAACACCGAGGAAATAAATACATGTGTCACTTGGTGGGCGTTCAGGTCGTTTTCCAGTACCGAGAGCTATCTGACCGGCCTTCCAGAGGGGTAAAGACTGATGGAAGCGGCCCTGAATAGATACTCACATGCCCCAGTAGCATACCGTATACAGTAGTAAGAGTAAGAAAGCCACGCTATTAGTTTTACAAGTACATGATCAGATGGCGGAGTGTTGACTGAAAAGAATAGAAGCTGGTTTCAACTTTGCCGGCCTCATGCTTGAGATTAAGGGCTGTAAAAGCTGGAGTATAGTACATGTGACCTATACTACCCATAAGATCAGGACATTGGATGCAGAGGGGGGTTTGGACGTGCATGTGCCACTTAGTGGGCATTCCGGTCATCTTCAATATCGGGCCCTATCTGACTAACCGTCCAGAGGGGGTTAGGCTGGCGAAAATGCCTCTGAGTAAGCATGCAAGTGCTGTGTGTATATACTGTATACAGCCACAAGAGTAAGGAGACTATAGGGAGAGCATACAGTCAGTGTCACATGATCTCACGGCGGAGTGTTGATCGAGAAGTATGAACATCCATCTCTGATTTCTGGGCCTCATGCATAAGTATGCGGGCTGTAAAAACTGGAGTGTTCTATATGAGCTCTATGCTATCGATAAGGCTAGGAGATTGTATCTTCGAGGGAGTTTGAAAAAATCAAATATGTCCGATTTTGATAAAGACGACAATCTTCCACCGTAGGAGTGCTTGTTTCTGGTCAAGTTGACAGTTGGATTTCTGCCGCCACAAAAATCCAAGATTCCTCAAACCTGGACTGGGATGTAGACGATATCATTAGTTCTGAACCTTGTAGTGTGATATGGGACATGCATATGGTTTAAGGCTCAATTGAAGCACTCGAATATCGGCTGTTACAACGATCTGAATGTCTGTTACAACGGCCGGTCATTCTGGAAACGATCTCAGACTCGCTATAGTCCGACAAAACACATTGTATGACCTTCGACATGTGTCCATAGGGCCATAATAATCCATGAGATGCTCTCTAATCAGGTCTTTGATACCTGGATAGTGTTAATCTATAATACTGGAAGGATTCAACGCCGGTTATCATCATCGCAAGAAGCTCGCACGGGTGAATGCTATGTAATCGTGAGTTTGATAAGTGCATGTACTTTCAGTCCAGACGAGGACCTGCCTATAGACCCCTCTGGCCTGAGTTTGGAGATCTACCGATGTATAAGTACCAACGAACGTCGTCGTTATCACCCCTCTCGCAATGTGATGAGGGTGTAGAAGACAGCCAAGAAGATATGCTGTACTCGAGTTTAGTGGCTCATGGGCTTGTTTGATGGAAGCACTCTGCTCTTGTCATAGACTGTCCTCATCATCCAAGGAGACATGCATATATATGTAGTGTGACCGCAAGAGTAGCGCACGAGTATCACTGTCGCCTTCTGTGGTGCAACACAGCATGGCAGCTTACACCTCTAGGCTCTCAGTGATATGGCAGTTTGGCCTCTCAAACTTGGCCATGTATGCACAATCGTATACTGGGCTCTATTTGAAAGTATATGCAGGGGAGGAATGTTGTTCGGGGCTGGCCGAGGAGCTCTCTGCCCCAGAGTACCTACTTGTATTGTGGACGAAGATGCGGGGACAGTGTTACAGTACTACCTGTAGCCGTGGTGTACCCCGAAGTTGGACACCGTGGCTTGGTCAATAAACACAGCTGAACACATGCCAAGCAATGAAGAAGAGTGCTCTGTCTAGTGCTGCGGAGGACTCATGATAGCGTATCTTCAAAGATGAAACCCATGTTACCTACTTGTCAAGGGCTCCGTCCTTCTACGGCATGGTCGTACATACCAAGTGATCTCACAATGGTCACCGGTCACAGAGTCACTGAAGGGACCGCCTGGACATTGCCACGGCGGCGTCAAATTGAAAAGATCTCCTCTTCAGTCATTCGTGTACTGTACTTGTATCCGCATTCCTCTCCATCCCCCATTCGCTGTTCTGACTGAACTCACATTCGCCATCTGCACATCGCCCCGGCCTCCCCTTCCTCCCAGCAATCAGCATACCCTCTCTCACGCATAAGCTAAGACGATCGTGTCCGACCTATCTCTTCCCCGATGAGAGGAAAAAGAGATTTCGATCTACTCTCCGCATCCCCAAGCTTTCCATGCCCGGAGCACGGCCACTTGAAGGAGAGGAAGTGGAGCTGGAGATAGTCAAGCTGAACAAAGAGATCAAGAAGGCAAAAGAGACAAAGGTGGCAAAAGAGAGGCTCGAGAAAGCCAACCAAAAGACAAGGAGAGGGCCGATACAAGAGGAGGAGAGAGCTGGATGGAGCTGGAAGGGAGCCCTGACAGGGGGCCAAATATGCCAGCAATTGTCGATCACGAGCCAATGGCAGGGGAACAGGTGGCGTACAGCCTGTGTTGCTTGCCCTACTTGTGATATTCCTCGTTTCAAGGTATGTCTTCAGGGGCGGTATCTAATGCTCTAGGTGGATGGCACGAGGTGTCAGGACTATGAAGATCTTGTAACGTCCACACGAGACATCTGACAAGCATGTCTCCCATGTATGACCTCTCATTTACACCTCTTTTGGGCAGCGTACTCGAGTATGTTTGCCGTCCTCTGCCAATCCTCGGCAGCTCGAATTCACATGAGTCGTCTTCCATGGTCTGTCAATCACTGATACTTCCACTGCAATCATGCTACATGACGGACGGGTACAAATGTTGGTACATTATCAGCATTTTACACTTGCTTTAAGACAGGGTATTATCAAGGGCATCGACGTCGGCATTCTCCTCCGTTTCCTCCAGCTCGGCATCCTGCACCGATACTTCTACCACTTCAACATCAGAGACCTCCGCTTGTTGTTTGCCCTCTTCAGAGAAACAAAGTAGTCGGGCAATGACATCATCTTCCTCTGATTCTATACCCTCTCTGAACCTGACCAGCAGGCTCTCCGACAATTCCGATACACTATGGCTGTCACTCAGACGCGCTTTTCCCTCAGCATGCCACAGACCACAAATGTTGTCAACGACCCATCTCCTTTCCAGTTGCTGGTGTTTCTTCTTGAGTTGACCAATTACAAAGATAGCGTGAGGAACGGCCTCTACATGAGAGGCAGGAAAGATAGACGAGGAGATCGAGGAGTCGGCAGGGGAGTAGGGGCCTTGGTCGTTGATGGGCGAGCGCGGGGGTGGTGGGGAGGAGAACGGCGAGCGCGGGGACCATGGGCAGGAGAAAGATGTTGGTGACGAAGGCAGATCTTCGGTGGTGTGCGAAGATCTATCTACAACTTGAGGACTTGAAACACATCCAACGTCCTTCCTCTTCTGTTCCCATGCCCTGAGAGCTGCGTCCAGCGCGGACGAGCGCTTGTGGGCCCACCTGAAGATCCTGGCCATTTCGGCATCGAGGCGTCGCTGCTCCTCAAGACAACGATCTTTGAGAAGCAGAGCACGTATACCTGTGATTGGAATCGAGGTGTCAGCAAAACGGCGAGCACGTCTAGGATAGTCGTTACCTTCTTGGCACACCCTATCGCTAGCCCAGTTCTTCTTCTCTCTGTCAAACAAGCGATCAATCCAGAACGGGTCCTCGACCGGTCTCTTCCCAAGCGCGGCTGGCGAGATCGCTTTCTCCAGCGGGCGACGAGAAGGGTACGCTGTGATGTAATCGCCCACCGCGTTATCGTAGCGATCTATCGCAGCTTTGATCTTTCCGCCGTCAAGCTTCTTGATTGTCGCCTGCAACTCGCGTTGCCCTGATTCACAATTAGTATGTAGATGATAGCCAAAGTGGAACCACTCACCGAGAGCGCCTTGTCTGCCACCTCTGGTCCGTACCAGAGGCTCGTACACCATTTTGTAGTTCAAGAACTCTGAACGTAATGTGCAATGAGCGGCGTGGATGCGAACGATATGTTGCAAGACATCAAAATCTGACAAAGGACTCGTCAGCCATGGTGAAGAGCTACGTTGCAAAAAAAACAAGGATACTTACCCAGATTGAGCTGCAGTGAGGCGGCCTGCGTCACAATCTCACTCTTGAGCTTTGCCCTTTTTGTCGTCTCTGCATTGACCTTCTTGTGGAGGTTGTTCATCTCCTTGGTTCTGCTCGCGTTCGCATGGCTAGCCGCAGCAAGAGCCGCATTGACAACCGATGGAGCCTGCTCCTCTGTCATAGCTTCCTGATACTTCCGACTGTACCACATCATATGTCAGTGTAGAAAGTGGGAGACACAAGCGACATACTCACAGATTTACCCAAGCAAGATCCCTCGCTCTCACCAATGACTCCAACTTCTTGTACATCGCCTTCCTCTCCTGTCTCTCTAGTCGTTCCGATGCCATCTCCTCCAGCTGATCTGCCCATTCGAGCCGCAGTTGCTCTTCAGGATAGCCCTTCTCTGTCGCGTCGGCGATAGCCTTCACAGCACCCTCCAGCCTTGAGTTCACCACACCGTACTTTTTTCCAACCCATTTCACTATGATTGTGTCAGCCGTGTCCTTGGCCTGTGTTTGGCGCAATGCATGCTCACCAATCTCATCCACATTTCTCTCGTTGAGCAGTTGGACTCGGAAATGGATATTGGAGAGTCGAAGGGACGAGTTGGCAGTCCGGTTGAGCCGGATAAGAGGGACAAGGAAGGACCAAAATCTCTCAACTCCCTCGCCGTCGCTCAACCCGAAGCCTTCTCTCATGCGAGGGTTGTACTTGGTCTGACAAGGCCAGACATGAGCGTACGCGTGGAAGACGGAGACACCGATTTGTAAGCGGCTTCGGAACGACTCAAGATCATCGACCAAGAGACCTCTCTATGATATGGATGAGTATTGCCCGACACATTTGCCGCAGAAGATAGGAGAGACTCACGGTTTTTAGATGAGCCTCGAAGTTACAGCCAATGTCATAAAGCAAGCCCATCCGAGCTGTAGGGTCGACAATGTTGAGCAACCAGATGATGTATGCGAGAGGATACATCATCCTGGGCACTTTGAATCAGTAGTTGTGCACGCCGTCCGAGACCAAACTCACTTTTCGCCTGACTTGACGAGATTGATGAGCTTGACACATGAATCATGCCGGCAGACAAAGCCAAACAGACCCGTGTCTTCCAATCCTTTGAAAGCCCCCGAACCGACCCCTCCGTCCTTAGCCTTCCAGTGTCCGGCGCAAGCCTGTAGAGAGATTCAGCATTGATCGCCACAGCTGGATACAGATGCAGAGACTCACAGCATCGTTCTCCTCTGCAGCTTGACGAGCGCGCCCCTGGCTTCCTTCCTCAAGTTGGCTCGCGTATGCAAGGATACCCTGATTGAGAAACGTTGACGGCACAAACTTCGCAAAGTCGTTCTTGGCTGCAGTGGAAGGTCGTTTTTGGCTGAAACAGCCGTCGAATGATCCAATGAAATGACTGTCTCTGGGAAGAAGATCACTCTCGACTCGAGGCCCGAAGCAGGGAGGACACGTTGTGGCCAGCTGCTCCAAAGTTGAGAGAGGCATCACCTCCTTGCTGAACTCTTCCTCTTGAAAAAGAAGATCGCGGTAGACATAGAGAGCCTGTCTGAGTAAGGGTCCGCCGTTGCGAGGCTATCTTTTCGTCAGCTGATGGGAGTATATTTGGAGATAGACGCACCTTGTAAGACGTCCAGGTCATGAGAGCGCCAGCTAACTTGGCCTGCCATGACCACACACCACTAGCAAAACCCGACACCGAAATAGGGACGCTTTGCCATATGGTCTGGAAGAAGGCGACAAGTTTCAACGACAAGGCAGTGGTGGGCCTGGTAGGCGAGACCGCAATGAAACCTCGTGCCAAAAGTCTTACAGGGTCTTTAATACAACCACAGAAGACCACGTTCTCAAACCAGTCTGTGCATGTGTCAGTGGCAGCCTGAGAAAAAGGAAAATATGCTCACGTTTGTCTTGTTCCACAAAAGCCACCTCCCGGTGATAGGTCTGAGGGCAAATGCACCTCGCCTGGAGATGCTCAATGCCGGCGGCGGACGTATCTTTTTCCTCTCTTTCGAGACGCTGGTACCGCAAATACACGTCGAGCAGATCCCTCCTAATATCCTTCCACTCATTCGTCCATACAATCATGGACAGCGCGTACTGTTTGCGTTTGCCCTTGGGAACAGAGGACAGTCTCTGTTGGATGTACTGGTCCTGCCGATCAGCGTACGCGTCGTCGTCTGATTGCTTCTGTATCTCTTCAGCAAAGTCGAAAGAAGAATCTCCCGGACCCATGTCATAGTCATCCATTGGTGCCATGGGCATGTCCACCCATTCGGAAGCTCGCACCTGCGCTCGGCGCTGACGCGAAGCCTCAACTATGGAAGCTTTGCGGGATGCCTCTTGAGATGCTTTCTCTCGCGCCAAAGTTGACCGGAACCCGTGTATGCCGGCCTTGATGCCTCTGAGTTCATTATCGAGACGGACGTTGTTGCCGGTGATGACTCGCTTGTGCTTGGTGACTCTGGAAACTCTGCGGTACACTGCTGACGACATGGCGGGCAAGAGTAAGGACTCGATGGTGAAGAGGGGAAGGTGAGGTTGAGGATGAAATTGATTGCCGGCTATGTCTCAGTAGTGTAGTTACGCATCCAGAAGACAAGAAGAGCGCTCGCTGAGGGAGAGGCGCGGTGAATTCTGCCAAGTCCCCGGTTGTAATGAGCTCAATAGGAAATTTCTTCTAATGCATTAGAATAAAAAGTGTTGCCAAAAACTCAAGAATTCTCAGTTAAAAGCGTGCTTTTAACTCATGAAACGGCCCCGGGGGTGCCGCGACGCGGCACCATTTATAGTACCTGAGGGGGGGTAATTAAGGGTAGACAGGGGTGCGGAAGGTGGTCTGGATCGTGACACATCCGCAGATTCCCAACGACACGTCCTTCCCCGAAGCTCGATTACCGAAGAGTTGGTCCTTTTGAGGTAGAAAAGGCGGCAGGCAAGAATGCCTACAAGGTGAAAATCCCTTCTTCCATTAGGATTCACCCTGTCTTCCACACCTCCTTCCTAGAGCCCGAAAATCACACCACGACCTTCAAGGATGGCACAGTAATGCATTCGGGTGCACAACCTGAACCGTACGAAACTGTGGTCGCCGACAAAGAATGGGAAGTGGCAAGTATAGTTGACTCGAAGAGGAAAGGGAGAGATGTGAGTTATTTGGTGGAATGGCGTGGATACGAAGGTACTGACGAGACGCAGTGGGAACCTTCTAAGAATCTGGAGAATACTCGTGAGCTCGTTCAGGAATTCCATGCGAACAATCCTGACAAACCTGTAGCCAAACGGCTCCGCTCTTTGTCTCTGCAAGTCATCCCACCACTCCATCACGCCCCTGTGAATCGCTCCAGTGCTCCACCTCATCTTGCCACGGCACCCACTCCTGTTTCACAGTCGACACGAGCTGTAGTTGAGAAAACGAAAGTAGTTGAGAAGGCGAATGAAGTTAAGAAGGCAAAAGAAGTAACGCCTAGAAGATCGCAGAGATTGTTAAAGAAAGTGTATTAGAAGATGTGTAAGCCTAACGATAGAGTTAGCATAGAATTCTTGTCTTATTTAGTCATTCTGGAGCTTAGAGAATTTAAATAGAAACGACAGTTGTAGACAAAAAGGTTGTCAACAGATGAAGACTCTTGGACCATTAAATATGGCATTCCCAGGAATTCATCCCGCAAGCGTAGAAGAGAGCGACGAACTTACTAGTAGATCTAAGGACGTTCAAGCAAAGTTGAAGTTGGTTGAAGATTTGTTTGGATAGACTTGTCTAAAATCCAACATGCCTGACATCGTAGATAGTCAGTTTTCGCGTTTCATTTCTTAGTAGATCAGACCCACCCACCCATCCATCTTTTGTGTTTCCTAGGCGCCGACTGAGTTTTGTTTTTAACAGCCGGCAGCACCAGAACGAAGAAGAGTTACTAGCTCGCGGGACCTCGCTTTTTGAGGAGATGGCATATGTCACGGACATGACCGGACATGACCGCAGAGTTACGTCAAAGCACCGGCCATCGCCGCCGCGCTGCCTCCACCGCGATGCCTCCACCGCATGCCTCCACCGCGACCTATCGTTACTCGCGCCGACACTGATAATGAAAGCAGGGGCCGGTCTTGGCGTGCTACACTAGTCGGTGGATTGGAGTTTGGGCGCGAGGGCGACAAGAAACAAACAAAACCCCAATGTGCATGTAAACTGGACAGAGTCCGTCAATATCTATGCTCAAGGACCAAAGAAGACGAAGAGGACGCTGGCCAGGAATCAGTCATGAAAGACACAGAAAGAGAGAACGATACGCACAGGGACAGGGAAGAAGGCAAAGATGGAGAAGAAGAATGGATGAAGATCCAGCATCTTTCCATGCGCCTGCTTTCCCTGCCCTGGACAGCCGCACAACGAAACACACAAGTCAAACACCGAATAGCCGAAGGTGGCAGGACGCGGGGACGGGACGGATCGGCGCGGATGGAAATGGTTAAGTCGCGAGAGGCGGCGATCGCCGAAACGCGACTCGAAATGGCTAAGTCGTGAGAAGCAGCCCACTGCTTACACCCTCCCCCACCTGGTGCAAGACCCGGGGGGAGTAGTAGCAGCGAAAAGGGGAAACAGACGGGAACAGGGAACCAGGGAGAAAGGAAAAGGAGAGAAGAAAAAACAAACCTGAACTCGAACAAAGGGAGAAAAAAAATCGAAATGAAAAAGGAGAGAGACGAAAAGAAAAACCACGGCAAAGCGCTATCCGACTGGGGTACCTATGTAGAGCGGTAGCTGGCAATGGCCTAAGTTCATTTGTGACGGTGAATCCATCCACCCCGCTGGTGTGAACAGAAATGACCGAGATAATTCGCACATGCCTATGTCGAGAATAGAACAAGTAACAGGGAAAACCCAGTGGGAAAACCTTATGCCGTTGGCGAGTACTTGATGAGAAAGAGAGTCGATATCCTGTGAGGTGTGATCAGTCAAATATACAGTGGTCCAGAAAAAATTCGAAGTAGGGAGATGGGATGTTGAAATAATACAGCTCACTCGGCGACGTCGTCCAATAACTCAAATCCGTCTGCTATAGTCACCATTAGCGCATCCAGATGTAACTCATCTTCTCCCAGAAATTCCTCCCAAGCCTCCCTCCAACCCGTGTACGTCTCGGCCTCGTCAAAACTAATCCATTTCGCCTTCACCCCACCTCCAGCAAGGCGAATCTTCACTTGTCGAACCGGGGGGTGAGGGGGACGAGGCCGATGGGTTTTCTCATCAAGTACTTGGATGACACGAGGAGGTTCTGAGGCTGGAGGGCGTTCCAATATGCGAGGAGCCGAATCTTGGTGATACGCGTCGGATTCTTTGTAAGGCTTGAGTTTTGACGCATGTCGTCGAGCAGTTTCCTGAGGTGTAGTCAGCGGTATATCTAGTTCGTAGAGAGACTGCTCAGGGAAGGCCTTGACTACTGTAAAGGGTCCCTCCCATCTTGGCATTAACTTCGCGGATCGATGAGTCGTTGTCTTGTATTGATGGCGAAAATCGGCTGTGTCGATTGATACTTTATCACCCACAGCATAGGTGGGCTCTGGACGTCGGTGTCGGTTGGCTTGAACAGCCTGCTGATATTTGGAAATAAGCAGCCTGTCTTTTGCCTCACCTTCTTCCAAATCCATCCGGCGCGCGGCCATTTCCCATTCTTCTTTTGTTGGCTGGAAAGCGTCGGCAGCAGGGAAGTTGTCGCGGGCCAGGATGGGCGGGGCAAGGGTGGGACGTTTGCCGAAAACTAATTCAGAGGGGGCAAAGTTAGTGGAACGACGTACAGTATTGTTCATCGCGAAAGCAACTCGTTGGAGATGATCGCTCCAATTCCTGCCTTGGTCGTCCGTCCATGCCCGTAGCGCCTGCGTAACCGTCTTGTTGGAACGCTCTGAAATGCCGTCGGTTTGGGGGTGATATGCTGTAGACATCTTCAGCTTTGTTCCCAACAACTCGTTCAAACGCTTCCACACCCCAGCCGTGAATAACTTGTCACGGTCTGAGATGATGGATGTGGGAAGTCCGAACTTAGACACCCAGTTGTCGTAGTATAGTTGAGCAAAGGCCGACGAGGTGATGGTGGTGACAGACGGGATCAAGGCGACCCAGCCGGTTAGTCGATCGGTGATAACAATCGAATAGTTGAAGCCGCGCGATTCAGGTAGAGGGCCAACAAAGTCGATGCCAATGGCGGAGAACTTGGTGGCTGGTATTGACAGAGGGTGTAAGAGGCCTGGTGTTTTCTGGGTAGTCGATTTGGAAATTTGACAGGCAGGACAAGTGCCGACAAATTCCCTAACATCAGCGTCCATTCCTTTCCAAAAGTACTTACGCCGTAATAGTTCTAGAGTCTTGTCGACTCCGAAATGTCCCATCGCTGAATGGCATTCTTCCAAACAGGTCTCCTTCAACGTCTCGGCCTCTGGAACACACAGACGATCCCCTAACATCCAAACGTCCACCTTCTCTCCTTGTCCCTGCACTTCCACGCGCTTGACCCCCGGGGGGCAAACACCTTCTTCTGACCACGTCCCCATGATGTCGTCCCCTGCATAACCCTCGCTAACCTTGTCTAGAAACGCCTCGTTGGTACCAATAGTCAAGACTGACTTGATGTCGAGAAGCGAGATGGAGGCGAGGGGTGGGTGGGGGATGCGAGACAAGGCGTCGGCGACGTCGTTGGTGACGCCTGGGATGTAAAAGATCTTCAAGTTGTAGTCGTTGAGAACCTCGGACCAGCGCTTCTGGCGATCAGACAGCGAGGGCTGCGTAAAAAAATGTCGGAGGGTGGCGTGGTCGGTCATGATGTTGACGGGGATGCCCAAAAGGAGTGGGCGCCATTCTTTGAGGGCTTCGACGATGGCGAGCATCTCCTTGTCGTGTACTGGGTAGCGTGTCTCGGCGGGGATGAGAGAGCGAGAGAAGTAGGCGATGGGAGCGACGGCGTCGGGAAGATTTCCCGCACCAAGCCATGCGCCAATGCCTGTGTTGCTAGCGTCTGTATAAAGATAAACCTGTTGCTCACCACGCTTCACGGCATCATAGTCGAGGGGGACGAGCCCCGTGATCTGGGCAAGAAGGCTCTTGCACTCCTCAAACGCCTGGTCCGCCGCCGTCGACCAATCCCAGCTCCAACACAATCCCTCCGCGTCGACCTTTTCTCCCTTTTCTTTCTTCTTCATGTAGGCGGTATACGCCTTCTCGGCAGTCTTGTTGGGTGGGATGAGGGCGGTGAGGACAGATAGAGGGGCGGCGAGATGTGGGATGAACTTTCTGACGTAGTTGAGAAGGCCGATGAAAGAGCGAAGCTGTTTGACGGTGGTGGGGGCAGGCCACTGCATGAGGGTTTCAATCTTCTTGGGGTCGGGACCGATGTGGTTCTCTGAGATAACGTGGCCAAGGAAAGGGGCTTCATCGAGGAAAAATTTGGACTTGGACGGGGAACAGACGAAACCAGCTTTCTGCAACGCGGAAAGCACTTGGCGGACGCGAGTTTCGAGTGACGTGTCATTATCCGCCCAGATGATGATGTCGTCGACGTATGCTTCGCAGCACTCGCTGAGTAGACCACGCAGAGCCTCGTTCAGCCGTCGTTGTTGAGTAGCAGGCGAATTGCATGCACCCTGTGGCATGACGACCCATTCGTACAGGCCCCACGGGGTGGCGATCACCGTCTTTTCGATATCGGGCTCGTTCATCAGAGTCTGGAAAAACGCGTCCGTCAAATCCAGTTTGGCGAATACCTTTCCACGCGCTGCTCTCTGCAAGATGTCCTCCACCGACGGCACTGGCGTGCTATCCTTCACCGTGACTGCATTCAGCCCCCGGTAATCGCACAAAAATCGAAACTTCCCATTTTCTTTCTGGATCAAAAACGCCGGGGCAGCCCACGGCGAGCTGGAGGTACGCAGACGTCCGGCATCCACATGCTTATCTATCTCAGCCTTGAAGGCACCGCGAAACGCAAGAGGGAGACGATAATAAGGGCGAGCCACCGGTTTGGTTTCGGGGAGGACATTGATGTGGTGGCGTACTTGGGAAACAGACGCGGCGGGTTGGGGATAATGGGCAACGTCCGTCAGCTGGGGAGGGAGGATGTCGGCAAAGTCGTGGAGCAGCTTGGCGGTGAGTTCTTTTCGCTTGGTGACCATCTCTGACGCCAGCTCCAGTGACACTCCGCTGATACGCGTCGTGCCAGATCCCATCACTACATCTCCATCTTTCTCTCCTCGCCTCGTCGCCACACCTTCTCGCAGCATCACTTCCAGCCCAGACGCCCCAGCTAGCAGCCGATGTTGGAGATGGAAAGGAAGACCAAAAATCATGCGGTTGGCTGGGCCAAGGGGCATGACCACGAAGGGCGAGTCGCGATAGCTGAGACTGCCGACATGCACATCCATGAAAATTTTCTGAGTGATCTGGGGACCAAGGGATTCATCTGCCATACGTGTCGCTATCGGTACCATCTTCCTCGTCGCCAACCCAAGCTCTTCCACCAACTTCTCGTCAATCACGTTGACGGCCGCGCCAGAGTCGACTAGGGACTGGTATGAGGGACCATCAGCGTCGAGGCGGGCGTTGACAAGAAGAAGAGGGACTGACTCTTGGGGAGGGCCCATGGGAGAGGGGGAGGAAGGGGCAGACGACTGGGGGAACCCGGGCGACAAGGACGCGACTTGGGGGAGAGAGGCTGGGCAGCTCTGCACCATATGCCCGTGCTGGCGGCAGCCAAAACACAGACCTCGTTGGATGAGGAAGCTTCGTGCTCGAGTGCCCTCGGGGCCAGTGGGGAGACGGGTGGTCGGGTCAAGCCACACTCGGACGTCGGTATCGGTGGGTTGGCGGGGGCTCGGACTGGTCATAATGGCATTGACCGACCTGTAGGCTGGTCGAGGAGGAGTACGGGGAGCCGAGGGGGGGGCAGGTCGGAACGGGGGGCGAAGATTGGCTTGGACTTCGCGGATAATCGCCTCATTCTGGACATGTGTCTTGTCGACGGACTTGTGGATGATATACAGGAGGTTGGGGAGGGAAATGTCGACAAGGAGGTGACCTTGGTTTTCGAGGGTGTCCTCGATGTGGACCACGAGGAGGTTGCTTAACCCTGCCAGCAGGGTGCGTTTCACTTCAAGGTCGGAGAGTGGGTCCGTCGAGTCCTTGAGCAGGTGTCGGTGGTCGAGGACCAACGCGGAAAAGGCGTCAAAAGCACGAGGGTTGGTCCCCTCCATTCGCTTGTGCGAGAGCGACAGCCGAACCTGACGAACCCAGTCACGGTCCAGAACCTTCTCCTTCCAGCCCTCGCTCCATTCCGCAAGCGTTCGATACTGGGTCCCCTCTTCGCGCGCCCACGATACCCATTGACCAACGCTCGAGATCGAGGAGTTGCACTGGGCGATGAGCCAGTGGTCGAAGAATTCAGGGTCGATGCTCGGGCGAGCGTCTGCGACATAGGCCTCGAGCGCGTAAATATGTCGGATGACCACGAAAGGGTCCTTGGTATAACGCGTCAACGTCGGGCAGACGAGCTTGTCGGGGCGTTTAAACAGGCGTGGTTGATCTTGGGTGGGGCCAGCGGACGAAGAGGGAGAAGCCGGGGCATGGGTATGGGCAGGGGGGGGGGCGCGTTTGTCACGAGCGAGGAATTCGAGGAGGGTCGATTGCTGCTGCATTTGCTGCTGCATCTGGGTCGATTGCTGCTGCATTTGGGCCGATTGCTGCTGCATTTGCTGCTGCATGTGCTGCTGCATGTTCGCCATCATGGCTATGATCGCCGTCATGTCGTTGGTTGGGGCGGCGGTAGGGGCATCGCTCGCCCAGGGGGTGTCTTGGCGCATGCGAGGGCGGGGTTCACTGTGGACAGACTCTTCGTGGGAGCCTCCGGTAGACATAGTCGCGCCATCTCCGCTCTCGTCCTCCTCTGTCTCGGTCTTCGCTTCGTTCATCTCATCGCCTCTCTCTTCTCGTCGCTTCTCTTCGTTCTTCTCGTTCGTAGCTTCGGGGGCCAGGGGCAAGACATCGGGGGCCACACCTCCGGCGGGAGGGGCCGTGTTCTGGGGCAAGACATCGGGGGCCACACCTCCGCTGGGAGGGGCCGTGCTGTTTGTGGACATCGTATCGAGGGATCGGGGGGGGGGGGGGGGGGGGGGGGGGGGGGGGGGGGGGGGGTGTCGTTTTCGAGTCGAAAGGGGGGTAGAAGTTTAAAAAAAAGTGTAAGGACCGAGCGTCGGTCCTTCACTGTATCGGTCGAATCTGTCGATGTGTTCGCGTCGAGGAGAAGTAAACAAGACCCCTTTGCATAAACTGGACAATGTCCGTCAATATCTAGACTCAAGAGACCAATGAAGACGAAGCGGACAAGGGACAGAGAAGAAGGCAAAGGTGGAGAAGAAGAATGGAATGAAGAAAGACGAAGGAAGGGCAAGGCTCACCTGGACAATGTCCGTCAATATCTAGACTCAAGAGACCAATGAAGACGAAGCGGACACTGGCCAGGAATCAGTCATGGAAAGACACAGAAAGAGAGAGCGATACGCACAGGGACAGAGAAGAAGGCAAAGGTGGAGAAGAAGAATGGAATGAAGAAAGACGAAGGAAGGGCAAGGCTCACCTGGACAATGTCCGTCAATATCTAGACTCAAGAGACCAATGAAGACGAAGCGGACACTGGCCAGGAATCAGTCATGGAAAGACACAGAAAGAGAGAGCGATACGCACAGGGACAGAGAAGAAGGCAAAGGTGGAGAAGAAGAATGGATGAAGATCCAGCATCTTTCCACGCGCCTGTTTTCTCTGCCCTGCAGCCGCACAACGAAACACACAAGTCAAACACCGAAAGGCCGAAGGTGGCATGACGCGGGGACGGAACGGATCGGGACAGGAGAGATCGGGACAGGAGAGATCGGGACACCGAAACGCGGATGGAAATGGTTAAGTCGCGAGAGGCGGCGATCGCCGAAACACGACTCGAAATGGCTAAGTCGTGAGAAGCAGCCCACTGCTTACACCTTGCCCTTATTTCATCTTCTTTCCATTCTTCTTCTCCATCTTTGCCTTCTTCTCTGTCCCTCGTCTTCTTCGTCTTCTTTGGTTCTTTGAGCATAGATATTGACGGACTCTGTCCAGTTTACATGCACATTGGGGTTTTGTTCGCTTCTCGTCGCCCTCGCGCCCAAACTCCAAGCCACCGCCTAGTGTAGCACGCCAAGACTGGCCCCTGCTTTCACTTTTTTTCGAACCTCTACCAACCCCCAGACACCCAGACACCCCAGACACCCCGACACCCCAGACACCCCGACACCCAGACACCCAGACACAACATGTCGTCTCCTACGCACGACGCTCATGGTCGACACATTCGTGACTATATGGGCAGGGCATTGCCTCAACTCGAACCCCCGAAGTTAGCCGATCTGGCCGACCTCCCCGACAACGGGAAGCCCGTAACGGGGGACCCTACAGACGACACGACCGGGAAGCCCGCTGAGGGGGACCCAACCAACGACAAGAATTCCACCGACGGTCCCACGCTGGAGGCTGCTTCGGTAGAGAAAGGAAGTATGGAGACGCTTGAGGTGGCGAAGAAAGAGGAGAACGAGAAGGGAGAGACGGAGAGCAGTAAGGGGAGTTCTGAAGGATTTTCTGAGTACATCTCGGACAAGGTCACCCCTCTCGGCGGCAACAGTCGCGCCCGCGGCCGCGAAGACACCCCTGCGCCACCTGGTTTTACTACTGCCGCACACCTACCTCGCGACGACTACCTCCGCGATTTATTGACCCAGCTCGTTGCAGGACAGCGGGCTGTCAACGACCGCCTCGACCGCGTCGAGGTTTCGCCCCGCGAGCATACGTCGCCTCCCCCCGCCTCCCACTATCGACCGGACAAACTGTCTTGCCCGACCCTCTCCACCCACTCTACCGACCCCTTCGTTATCCAGCGCCACTTGACAGCTCTACGTCTCCACCTCGACGACAGCTTTATGTTCTGGAAGCCTACCGACGCAGACCGATGGGCCGTCAGCCAGTGCAACACGTCCATTCGGGGCGTGGGGAAGTGGTCCCTGTGGGTGGATACGGACGGCGTGAACGCGTCGACATTCGAGGGATGGGCGAAAGCCTTCAAGGCCCATGTCCTTGATCGTGGATGGGAGTCAAACCTCCGCATTCGCTTCCGTGGCTTAAAATGCCTTTACTCCTCCCCGAGCGGAGTACAGACCTACGCGAAGCTACTCCTGGACTACCAAACGATCCTCCGTGACACTCGCGACCCCCTGACCGACTCGGAGGTCAAGCACCAGTTTCTCCATGGCCTCCAAGGCGACGACGCCCCCGTGGGAAACAAGGTCAGAAGGTACCTGGATAAAGCGGAGCTCGGTGTCGAGGATGTTACGTTGGCCAAGCTGGTCTCACAAGCGTCGGACGAGATGGCATCATGGGTCGAAGATCGTGCGGCCATGCAGAGTTACATGCGGGCAAGTCAACCCGCTGTCTCGGTGCGAACCTTTACCCCCAGCCCCATGCGCCCTTCCGCCCCTATCGCCAACGGTAGTCCCAGCAGTGCCCCTCTCACCGCCGAACAAGCTGCTTGGCTCAATCCCGACATCAGCCTGCCCCCTGGTGAAGGTGGTGTGCGAGCTCGAACCTTTCTCCAGCGCCGAGCGGCGTGTTTCGGCTGTCGCCAATACGGACACGTCCGAGCTGCCTGCCCGACCCATCCTTCCCGACCCCGCATCGCCGCCATCGGTCCTCCTTTCCCTGCTCCTGATTTGGTTTCGTTGGCGGGCCCTGCTCTGCAGGCTCCTGCTCGCGGACAAGAAGACGCCGACCCTGGTGTCATGTCTTCTGGGTCAGTACCTCTCCTCATTGTCAATGCGCGTGTCCAGGCTGATGGGCTTTCCCATCAGGCTTTAATGGACACGGGCGCGGCGGTGAACGTCATCGACAAGGAGCTGGTTAGAGAATTGGGAATAGAGACTACGAGGATGTTGCCGGTAGTGACGAAAATGGCCGATGAATCGTTTGAACCCCGAATTTCAGAGAAAGTCTTCATAGACATCCACGTTGGTGCTACCGTCTACCCCGCTTCCCCATTTGTCGTCATGCCCTTGGGTCCATCTAACCGCTTGATCCTCGGTCTACCCTTCCACATTCAACATGCCTTGTTCGTTGGAGCTCGTGGCTTCGACCAAATATTGAGAGAAGGCGATGGGGAAAGATTTCTGCCAGGAAAAGACTATACGCGTATTAGTGAAGTGTCCTTGGAATTGGCTTCAGAGCTTGTTGCCAAACGCACAGCACTCACTGCTCAGATCCTCGCCGACTTTGCCGACATCCTCCCTCCTCAGTTGTCCGAGGTGTCGCAGTACCCAAAGCCAACCTCGCAGAATTCCCAAGTCCGACACCACATCAACGTGCTCCCGGACACAAAGCCAGTGGCTCGGCCGTATTTCCGAGTTCCCCTGGCATGGAGGGATGCGTTCAAAGAAGAGATCAGCAAACACGTCGACGCTGGTCGTTTGCGTACCTCGAGTTCCCCGTGGGCTGCCCCGGCATTCTTGATCCAGAAGGACAATGGCAAGTTCCGTTTCCTATGCGACTACCGTGGGTTGAACGCCGTCACCATCAAGGACAGCACCCCTGTGCCCTCGGTGGAGGACATCTTGCAGCGGGCGGCGCGTGGGAAAATTTTTGCGAAGTTGGATTTGACGGATGCATTTTTTCAAACGTTGATGAATGAGCCAGATATCGAGAAGACGGCCATCGCGACGCCGTGGGGGCTGTATGAGTGGGTAGTGATGCCGCAGGGAGCTTGCAATTCGCCAGCGACGCAGCAGAGGAGATTGAATGAAGCGTTGCGTGGATTGCTGGGAGAATGCTGTGAGGCGTATGTCGATGACATCATAATTTGGGGAGACGACGAAACTGCTGTAAGGACCGAGCGTCGGTCCTTCACTGTATCGGTCGAATCGGTCGATGTGTTCGCGTCGAGGAGAAGTAAACAAGACCCCTTTGCATAAACTGGACAATGTCCGTCAATATCTAGACTCAAGAGACCAATGAAGACGAAGCGGACAAGGGACAGAGAAGAAGGCAAAGGTGGAGAATGAAAGCAGGGGCCAGTCTTGGCGTGCTACACTAGGCGGTGGCTTGGAGGTTGGGCGCGAGGGCGACGAGAAGCGAACAAAACCCCAATGTGCATGTAACTGGACAGAGTCCGTCAATATCTATGCTCAAAGAACCAAAGAAGACGAAGAGGACGAGGGACAGAGAAGAAGGCAAAGATGGAGAAGAAGAATGGAAAGAAGACGAAATAAGGGCAAGGCTCACCTGGACAGAGTCCGTCAATATCTATGCTCAAAGAACCAAATAAGACGAAGAGGACGCTGGCCAGGAATCAGTCATGAAGAACACAGAACGAGAGAACGATACGCACAGGGACAGAGAAGAAGGCAAAGATGGAGAAGAAGAATGGATGAAGATCCATCATCTTTCCACGCGCCTGCTTTCTCTGCCCTGGACAGCCGCACAACGAAACACACAAGTCAAACACCGAAAGGCCGAAGGTGGCATGACGCGGGAACGGGACGGATCGGGACAGGAGAGATCGGGACAGGAGAGATCGGGACAGGAGAGATCGGGACAGGAGAGATCGGGACAGGAGAGATCGGGACAGGAGAGATCGGGACAGGAGAGATCGGGACAGGAAAGATCGGGACAGAACGAAACGCGGATGAAAATGGTTAAGTCGCGAGAGGCGGCGATCGCCGAAACGCGACTCGAAACGACCAAGTCGTGGAAAGCAGTCCACTGCTTACACCCTCCCCCATCTGGTACAAGACCTGGGGGTAGTAATAGCAGGACACAACACGAAACAGACGGGAACAGAGAAACAGGAAAAACGGAAAGAAGAAAAAAAAACAAACCTGACTTCGAACAAAAAAGAGAAAAAAACGAAATGAAGAAGGAAAAAAAACGAAATGAAACCACGGCAAAGCGCTATCCGACTGGGGTACCTATGTAGAGCGGTAGCTGGCAATGGCCTAAGTTCATTTGTGCCGGTGAATCCATCCACCCCGCTGGTGTGATGTAAGCAGTGGACTGCTTTCCACGACTTGGTCGTTTCGAGTCGCGTTTCGGCGATCGCCGCCTCTCGCGACTTAACCATTTTCATCCGCGTTTCGTTCTGTCCCGATCTTTCCTGTCCCGATCTCTCCTGTCCCGATCTCTCCTGTCCCGATCTCTCCTGTCCCGATCTCTCCTGTCCCGATCTCTCCTGTCCCGATCTCTCCCGTCCCCGCGTCATGCCACCTTCGGCCTTTCGGTGTTTGACTTGTGTGTTTCGTTGTGCGGCTGTCCAGGGCAGAGAAAGCAGGCGCGCGGAAAGATGATGGATCTTCATCCATTCTTCTTCTCCCATCTTTGCCTTCTTCTCTGTCCCTGTGCGTATCGTTCTCTCGTTCTGTGTCCCTCATGACTGATTCCTGGCCAGCGTCCTTTTCGTCTTCTTTGGTTCTTTGAGCATAGATATTGACGGACTCTGTCCAGGTGAGCCTTGCCCTTATTTCGTCTTCTTCCCATTCTTCTTCTCCCATCTTTGCCTTCTTCTCTGTCCCTCGTCCTTTTCGTCTTCTTTGGTTCTTTGAGCATAGATATTGACGGACTCTGTCCAGTTACATGCACATTGGGGTTTTGTTCGCTTCTCGTCGCCCTCGCGCCCAACCTCCAAGCCACCGCCTAGTGTAGCACGCCAAGACTGGCCCCTGCTTTCACTTTTTTTCGAACCTCTACCAACCCCCAGACACCCAGACACCCCAGACACCCCGACACCCCAGACACCCCGACACCCAGACACCCAGACACAACATGTCGTCTCCTACGTACGACGCTCATGGTCGACGCATTCGTGACTATATGGGCAGGGCATTGCCTGAACTCGAACCCCCGAAGTTAGCCGATCTGGCCGACCTCCCCGACAACGGGAAGCCCGTAACGGGGGACCCTACAGACGACACGACCGGGAAGCCCGCTGAGGGGGACCCAACCAACGACAAGAATTCCACCGACGGTCCCACGCTGGAGACTGCTTCGGTAGAGAAAGGAAGTATGGAGACGCTTGAGGTGGCGAAGAAAGAGGAGCACGAGAAGGGAGAGACGGAGAGCAGTAAGGGGAGTTCTGAAGGATTTTCTGAGTGCATCTCGGACAAGGTCACCCCTCTCGGCGGCCACAGTCGCGCCCGCGGCCGCGAAGACACCCCTGCGCCACCTGGTTTTACTACGGCCGCACACCTACCTCGCGACGACTACCTCCGCGATTTATTGACCCAGCTCGTTGCAGGACAGCGGGCTGTCAACGACCGCCTCGACCGCGTCGAGGTTTCGCCCCGCGAGCATACGCCGCCTCCCCCCGCCTCCCACTATCGACCGGACAAACTGTCTTGCCCGACCCTCTCCACCCACTCTACCGACCCCTTCGTCATCCAGCGCCACTTGACAGCTCTACGTCTCCACCTCGACGACAGCTTTATGTTCTGGAAGCCTACCGATGCAGACCGATGGGCCGTCAGCCAATGCAACACGTCCATTCGGGGCGTGGGGAAGTGGTCCTTGTGGGTGGATACGGACGGCGTGAACGCGTCGACGTTCGAGGGATGGGCGAAAGCCTTCAAGGCCCATGTCCTTGATCGTGGATGGGAGTCAAACCTCCGCATTCGTTTCCGTGGCTTAAAATGCCTTTACTCCTCCCCGAGCGGAGTACAGACCTACGCGAAGCTACTCCTGGACTACCAAACGATCCTCCGTGACACTCGCGACCCCCTGACCGACTCGGAGGTCAAGCACCAGTTTCTCCATGGCCTCCAAGGCGACGACGCCCCCGTGGGAAACAAGGTCAGAAGGTACCTCGACAAGGCGGAGCTTGGTGTTGAGGATGTAACGTTGGCCAAGTTGGTCTCACAAGCGTCGGACGAGATGGCATCATGGGTCGAAGATCGTGCGGCCATGCAGAGTTACATGCGGGCAAGTCAACCCGCTGTCTCGGTGCGAACCTTTACCCCCAGCCCCATGCGCCCTTCCGCCCCTATCGCCAACGGTAGTCCCAGCAGTGCCCCTCTCACCGCCGAACAAGCTGCTTGGCTCAATCCCGACATCAGCCTGCCCCCTGGTGAAGGTGGTGTGCGAGCTCGAACCTTTCTCCAGCGCCGAGCGGCGTGTTTCGGCTGTCGCCAATACGGACACGTCCGAGCTGCCTGCCCGACCCATCCTTCCCGACCCCGCATCGCCGCCATCGGTCCTCCTTTCCCTGCTCCTGATTTGGTTTCGTTGGCGGGCCCTGCTCTGCAGGCTCCTGCTCGCGGACAAGAAGACGCCGACCCTGGTGTCAAGTCTTCTGGGTCAGTACCTCTCCTCATTGTCAATGCGCGTGTCCAGGCTGATGGGCTTTCCTATCAGGCTTTAATGGACACGGGCGCGGCGGTGAACGTCATCGACAAGGAGCTGGTTAGAGAATTGGGAATAGAGACTACGAGGATGTTGCCGGTAGTGACAAAAATGGCCGATGAATCGTTTGGACCCCGAATTTCAGAGAAAGTCTTCATAGACATCCACGTTGGTGCTACCGTCTACCCCGCTTCCCCATTTGTCGTCATGCCCTTGGGTCCATCTAACCGCTTGATCCTCGGTCTACCCTTCCACATTCAACATGCCTTGTTCGTTGGAGCTCGTGGCTTCGACCAAATATTGAGAGAAGGCGATGGGGAAAGATTTCTGCCAGGAAAAGACTATACGCGTATTAGTGAAGTGTCCTTGGAATTGGCTTCAGAGCTTGTTGCCAAACGCACAGCACTCACTGCTCAGATCCTCGCCGACTTTGCCGACATCCTCCCTCCTCAGTTGTCCGAGGTGTCGCAGTACCCAAAGCCAACCTCGCAGAATTCCCAAGTCCGACATCACATCAACGTGCTCCCGGACACAAAGCCAGTGGCTCGGCCGTATTTCCGAGTTCCCCTGGCATGGAGGGATGCGTTCAAAGAAGAGATCAGCAAACACGTCGACGCTGGTCGTTTGCGTACCTCGAGTTCCCCGTGGGCTGCCCCGGCATTCTTGATCCAGAAGGACAATGGCAAGTTCCGTTTCCTATGCGACTACCGTGGGTTGAACGCCGTCACCATCAAGGACAGCACCCCTGTGCCCTCGGTGGAGGACATCTTGCAACGGGCGGCGCGTGGGAAAATTTTTGCGAAGTTGGATTTGACGGATGCGTTTTTTCAAACGTTGATGAATGAGCCAGATATCGAGAAGACGGCCATCGCGACGCCGTGGGGGCTGTATGAGTGGGTAGTGATGCCGCAGGGAGCTTGCAATTCGCCAGCGACGCAGCAGAGGAGATTGAATGAAGCGTTACGCGGATTGCTGGGAGAATGCTGTGAGGCGTATGTCGATGACATCATAATTTGGGGAGACGACGAAACTGCGCTAGACGCGCGGATACGAGAGGTCCTCAATGCGCTGAAACGCGCTGGGTTTGTTTGCTCTCCATCCAAATCACAGTTCTTCATCGGCGAAGCTTCCTTCCTAGGGCATACGATCTCCGCCAACCACATAGGCCCCGACCCGAAAAAGATTGAGACCCTCATGAATTGGCCCGCGCCTACTACTGTCAAACAGCTCCGCTCGTTCCTTGGGCTCCTCAACTACGTCCGAAAATTTACTCCACACATCGCCGCCCCGCTCTCCGTCCTCACCAACAACATCCCTCCCAACAAAGCAGCCGAGAAAGCATATGAAGCGTATAAGAAGCAGTTGGAGGCAGGAAAGGCAGTGGATGGGGTGGAGTTGCGATGGAAATGGGATTGGACTGAGGCGGCGGAGAAAGCGTTTGCCGAGTGTAAGAGTCTCCTTGCTCAGATCACAGGACTGATCCCTCTCGACCACGACGCTGTCAAGCGCGGTGAACAAGAGATTTATCTTTACACCGACGCCAGCAACACTGGCATCGGGGCGTGGTTAGGCGCTGGGAAGCTCCCCGACGCTGTCGCCCCCGTTGCCTACTTCTCCCGTTCCCTCAACGACGCCGAGCGAAACTACCCTGTACACGACAAAGAAATGCTGGCCATCATCGAGGCGCTCGAAGAGTGGCGACCCCTCCTGCTCGGCGTTCCAGTCCACGTTATGACCGACCACGCCACCCTTCGCCATTTCTTCACCCAACCCAAACTCTCTGAACGACAGAAGCGGTGGCTCCTTGTCCTCGCCGACTTCGACCTCGAAATCTTCTACATCCCTGGTGTTACAAATGACATTGCCGACGCCCTCTCCCGCATACCCCACCCCAAACTCTCGTCCCTCCGCCTCTCCTCTATCGGCTCTATCTTGGTACTGGGTCCGAATGAAGAGTTGATGGATCGTATCAGTGAGGGGTACGCGGAGGATACGGTTATGCAGACTTGGCCTTTGGAAGGGTCTTGCCCGCCGGGTATCCGTCAGGTGGAAGTACAAGGGCGGTCCGGGAAGGTGGATGTATGGATGGAAGGGGATCGCTTGTGCATCCCCGATCTTCAGGAGGTCAAGGAAGCGTGTTTGAAAGAGTGTCACGAGGCCATGGGGCATTTTGGTGTTGACAAGACGCTTGAATATCTTCGACGTAAGTACTTTTGGAAAGGAATGGCCGCTGATGTTGGAGAGTTTGTCCGCACTTGCCCTGCGTGTCAAACCTCCAAAGCTTCTACACAGAAAACGCCTGGGTTGCTACACCCCCTCCCTGTCCCACCCAACAAGTTCTCCGACATCGGCATCGACTTTGTCGGCCCCATGCCAGAATCCCACGGTCTCGATTTCCTTATCGTCATTACCGACCGACTCACCGGATGGGTTGTGTTGATTCCATCCGTCACGACTCTCACTTCGACCGCCTTTGCCCAATTATTTTTTGACAACTGGGTTTCCAAGTTTGGAGCCCCGACGACTATCGTATCAGATCGCGACAAGCTGTTCACGGCTGCCTATTGGCGCCGACTTAGTGAGTTGATGGGAACTAAGCTGACCATGTCCACAGCGTACCATCCACAGACCGACGGCATCTCAGAACGCTCCAACAAGACGGTGACCCAGATGCTGAGGGCGTGGACGGATGATCAAGGGCGAAATTGGAGCGACCGACTCCAACGCGTCGCGTATGCGATGAACAATGCGGTACGTCGCTCTACAAAGTACTCACCCTCGGAAGTAGTATTTGGCAAGCGTCTTACCCTCACGCCCCCTACGCTCGCGGCGCCAAAGTCGGATTATCCCAACTTCCACCCGACAAAAGAAGAATGGGCTCTCGCCGCTCGCGTTATGGAGTTACGAGAAGGTGAGGCCCGGGACAACTTGTTTATCTCCAAGCATCAGCAGATGGTTCAAGCAAACAAACATCGCCGATTAGAGCCGGTATACAAGGTTGGAGATAAGGTCTCGCTGAACACTGCAGATTTTCGACACGAATTCAAGACGAAGACTCATAAATCCGCTAAGCTCTATCCGCGATGGGTGGGCCCGTTCACTATTGTGGCAGCCTTCCCGGAGCAATCTCTTTATGATATAAGTATCCCGCTGACGTCTTCTCAGCAAACCACCCGCCGACATGCCTCCAAACTCAAGCCGTATCACGAATCCGATATTTATCATCAAGACATCCTGCCGCGCGTTATGGATCGCCCTCCTGCCCTGGCCCCACCTCATATAATTCAAGTCCTTGAAGAAAAGACCCTCAAGCCCCGCCCACCGCATCCCCCCGTCGAGAAGGTTCGAGTACGACTTGCCGGGGAAGGGGTTAAAGGAAAGTGGGTTAGCAAAGACGAAGCTGAAAATTATACAGGATGGCGGGCAGCATGGGAGGAGTTTATGGGTGATGATGAACTGTTGTTGGACATGTTGATGGTGGAAATGAGGGATGACTTGGTGGTTCTGGAAGATGATGATGCCCAATGGGTTGATTTATCGGACGACGTCGCCGAGTGAGCTGTATTATCTCAACATCCCATCTCCCTACTTCGAATTTTTTCTCGATCCCTGTATATTTGACTGATCACACTCACAGGATATCGACTCTCTTTCTCATCAAGCACTCGCCAACGGCATAAGGTTTTCCCACTGGGTTTTCCCTGCTACTTGTTCTATTTTCGACATAGGCATGTGCGAATTATCTCGGTCATTTCTGTTCACACCAGCGGGGTGGATGGATTCACCGGCACAAATGAACTTAGGCCATTGCCAGCTACCGCTCTACATAGGTACCCCAGTCGGATAGCGCTTTGCCGTGGTTTCATTTCGTTTTTTTTCCTTCTTCATTTCGATTTTTTTCTCTTTTTTGTTCGAAGTCAGGTTTGTTTTTTTTCTCTTCTTTCCGTTTTTCCTGTTTCTCTGTTCCCGTCTGTTTCGTGTTGTGTCCTACTATTACTACCCCCAGGTCTTGTACCAGATGGGGGAGGGTGTAAGCAGTGGACTGCTTTCCACGACTTGGTCGTTTCGAGTCGCGTTTCGGCGATCGCCGCCTCTCGCGACTTAACCATTTTCATCCGCGTTTCGTTCTGTCCCGATCTTTCCTGTCCCGATCTCTCCTGTCCCGATCTCTCCTGTCCCGATCTCTCCTGTCCCGATCTCTCCTGTCCCGATCTCTCCTGTCCCGATCTCTCCCGTCCCCGCGTCATGCCACCTTCGGCCTTTCGGTGTTTGACTTGTGTGTTTCGTTGTGCGGCTGTCCAGGGCAGAGAAAGCAGGCGCGCGGAAAGATGATGGATCTTCATCCATTCTTCTTCTCCCATCTTTGCCTTCTTCTCTGTCCCTGTGCGTATCGTTCTCTCGTTCTGTGTCCCTCATGACTGATTCCTGGCCAGCGTCCTTTTCGTCTTCTTTGGTTCTTTGAGCATAGATATTGACGGACTCTGTCCAGGTGAGCCTTGCCCTTATTTCGTCTTCTTCCCATTCTTCTTCTCCCATCTTTGCCTTCTTCTCTGTCCCTCGTCCTTTTCGTCTTCTTTGGTTCTTTGAGCATAGATATTGACGGACTCTGTCCAGTTACATGCACATTGGGGTTTTGTTCGCTTCTCGTCGCCCTCGCGCCCAACCTCCAAGCCACCGCCTAGTGTAGCACGCCAAGACTGGCCCCTGCTTTCACTTTTTTTCGAACCTCTACCAACCCCCAGACACCCAGACACCCCAGACACCCCGACACCCCAGACACCCCGACACCCAGACACCCAGACACAACATGTCGTCTCCTACGTACGACGCTCATGGTCGACGCATTCGTGACTATATGGGCAGGGCATTGCCTGAACTCGAACCCCCGAAGTTAGCCGATCTGGCCGACCTCCCCGACAACGGGAAGCCCGTAACGGGGGACCCTACAGACGACACGACCGGGAAGCCCGCTGAGGGGGACCCAACCAACGACAAGAATTCCACCGACGGTCCCACGCTGGAGACTGCTTCGGTAGAGAAAGGAAGTATGGAGACGCTTGAGGTGGCGAAGAAAGAGGAGCACGAGAAGGGAGAGACGGAGAGCAGTAAGGGGAGTTCTGAAGGATTTTCTGAGTGCATCTCGGACAAGGTCACCCCTCTCGGCGGCCACAGTCGCGCCCGCGGCCGCGAAGACACCCCTGCGCCACCTGGTTTTACTACGGCCGCACACCTACCTCGCGACGACTACCTCCGCGATTTATTGACCCAGCTCGTTGCAGGACAGCGGGCTGTCAACGACCGCCTCGACCGCGTCGAGGTTTCGCCCCGCGAGCATACGCCGCCTCCCCCCGCCTCCCACTATCGACCGGACAAACTGTCTTGCCCGACCCTCTCCACCCACTCTACCGACCCCTTCGTCATCCAGCGCCACTTGACAGCTCTACGTCTCCACCTCGACGACAGCTTTATGTTCTGGAAGCCTACCGATGCAGACCGATGGGCCGTCAGCCAATGCAACACGTCCATTCGGGGCGTGGGGAAGTGGTCCTTGTGGGTGGATACGGACGGCGTGAACGCGTCGACGTTCGAGGGATGGGCGAAAGCCTTCAAGGCCCATGTCCTTGATCGTGGATGGGAGTCAAACCTCCGCATTCGTTTCCGTGGCTTAAAATGCCTTTACTCCTCCCCGAGCGGAGTACAGACCTACGCGAAGCTACTCCTGGACTACCAAACGATCCTCCGTGACACTCGCGACCCCCTGACCGACTCGGAGGTCAAGCACCAGTTTCTCCATGGCCTCCAAGGCGACGACGCCCCCGTGGGAAACAAGGTCAGAAGGTACCTCGACAAGGCGGAGCTTGGTGTTGAGGATGTAACGTTGGCCAAGTTGGTCTCACAAGCGTCGGACGAGATGGCATCATGGGTCGAAGATCGTGCGGCCATGCAGAGTTACATGCGGGCAAGTCAACCCGCTGTCTCGGTGCGAACCTTTACCCCAGCCCCATGCGCCCTTCCGCCCCTATCGCCAACGGTAGTCCCAGCAGTGCCCCTCTCACCGCCGAACAAGCTGCTTGGCTCAATCCCGACATCAGCCTGCCCCCTGGTGAAGGTGGTGTGCGAGCTCGAACCTTTCTCCAGCGCCGAGCGGCGTGTTTCGGCTGTCGCCAATACGGACACGTCCGAGCTGCCTGCCCGACCCATCCTTCCCGACCCCGCATCGCCGCCATCGGTCCTCCTTTCCCTGCTCCTGATTTGGTTTCGTTGGCGGGCCCTGCTCTGCAGGCTCCTGCTCGCGGACAAGAAGACGCCGACCCTGGTGTCAAGTCTTCTGGGTCAGTACCTCTCCTCATTGTCAATGCGCGTGTCCAGGCTGATGGGCTTTCCTATCAGGCTTTAATGGACACGGGCGCGGCGGTGAACGTCATCGACAAGGAGCTGGTTAGAGAATTGGGAATAGAGACTACGAGGATGTTGCCGGTAGTGACAAAAATGGCCGATGAATCGTTTGGACCCCGAATTTCAGAGAAAGTCTTCATAGACATCCACGTTGGTGCTACCGTCTACCCCGCTTCCCCATTTGTCGTCATGCCCTTGGGTCCATCTAACCGCTTGATCCTCGGTCTACCCTTCCACATTCAACATGCCTTGTTCGTTGGAGCTCGTGGCTTCGACCAAATATTGAGAGAAGGCGATGGGGAAAGATTTCTGCCAGGAAAAGACTATACGCGTATTAGTGAAGTGTCCTTGGAATTGGCTTCAGAGCTTGTTGCCAAACGCACAGCACTCACTGCTCAGATCCTCGCCGACTTTGCCGACATCCTCCCTCCTCAGTTGTCCGAGGTGTCGCAGTACCCAAAGCCAACCTCGCAGAATTCCCAAGTCCGACATCACATCAACGTGCTCCCGGACACAAAGCCAGTGGCTCGGCCGTATTTCCGAGTTCCCCTGGCATGGAGGGATGCGTTCAAAGAAGAGATCAGCAAACACGTCGACGCTGGTCGTTTGCGTACCTCGAGTTCCCCGTGGGCTGCCCCGGCATTCTTGATCCAGAAGGACAATGGCAAGTTCCGTTTCCTATGCGACTACCGTGGGTTGAACGCCGTCACCATCAAGGACAGCACCCCTGTGCCCTCGGTGGAGGACATCTTGCAACGGGCGGCGCGTGGGAAAATTTTTGCGAAGTTGGATTTGACGGATGCGTTTTTTCAAACGTTGATGAATGAGCCAGATATCGAGAAGACGGCCATCGCGACGCCGTGGGGGCTGTATGAGTGGGTAGTGATGCCGCAGGGAGCTTGCAATTCGCCAGCGACGCAGCAGAGGAGATTGAATGAAGCGTTACGCGGATTGCTGGGAGAATGCTGTGAGGCGTATGTCGATGACATCATAATTTGGGGAGACGACGAAACTGCGCTAGACGCGCGGATACGAGAGGTCCTCAATGCGCTGAAACGCGCTGGGTTTGTTTGCTCTCCATCCAAATCACAGTTCTTCATCGGCGAAGCTTCCTTCCTAGGGCATACGATCTCCGCCAACCACATAGGCCCCGACCCGAAAAAGATTGAGACCCTCATGAATTGGCCCGCGCCTACTACTGTCAAACAGCTCCGCTCGTTCCTTGGGCTCCTCAACTACGTCCGAAAATTTACTCCACACATCGCCGCCCCGCTCTCCGTCCTCACCAACAACATCCCTCCCAACAAAGCAGCCGAGAAAGCATATGAAGCGTATAAGAAGCAGTTGGAGGCAGGAAAGGCAGTGGATGGGGTGGAGTTGCGATGGAAATGGGATTGGACTGAGGCGGCGGAGAAAGCGTTTGCCGAGTGTAAGAGTCTCCTTGCTCAGATCACAGGACTGATCCCTCTCGACCACGACGCTGTCAAGCGCGGTGAACAAGAGATTTATCTTTACACCGACGCCAGCAACACTGGCATCGGGGCGTGGTTAGGCGCTGGGAAGCTCCCCGACGCTGTCGCCCCCGTTGCCTACTTCTCCCGTTCCCTCAACGACGCCGAGCGAAACTACCCTGTACACGACAAAGAAATGCTGGCCATCATCGAGGCGCTCGAAGAGTGGCGACCCCTCCTGCTCGGCGTTCCAGTCCACGTTATGACCGACCACGCCACCCTTCGCCATTTCTTCACCCAACCCAAACTCTCTGAACGACAGAAGCGGTGGCTCCTTGTCCTCGCCGACTTCGACCTCGAAATCTTCTACATCCCTGGTGTTACAAATGACATTGCCGACGCCCTCTCCCGCATACCCCACCCCAAACTCTCGTCCCTCCGCCTCTCCTCTATCGGCTCTATCTTGGTACTGGGTCCGAATGAAGAGTTGATGGATCGTATCAGTGAGGGGTACGCGGAGGATACGGTTATGCAGACTTGGCCTTTGGAAGGGTCTTGCCCGCCGGGTATCCGTCAGGTGGAAGTACAAGGGCGGTCCGGGAAGGTGGATGTATGGATGGAAGGGGATCGCTTGTGCATCCCCGATCTTCAGGAGGTCAAGGAAGCGTGTTTGAAAGAGTGTCACGAGGCCATGGGGCATTTTGGTGTTGACAAGACGCTTGAATATCTTCGACGTAAGTACTTTTGGAAAGGAATGGCCGCTGATGTTGGAGAGTTTGTCCGCACTTGCCCTGCGTGTCAAACCTCCAAAGCTTCTACACAGAAAACGCCTGGGTTGCTACACCCCCTCCCTGTCCCACCCAACAAGTTCTCCGACATCGGCATCGACTTTGTCGGCCCCATGCCAGAATCCCACGGTCTCGATTTCCTTATCGTCATTACCGACCGACTCACCGGATGGGTTGTGTTGATTCCATCCGTCACGACTCTCACTTCGACCGCCTTTGCCCAATTATTTTTTGACAACTGGGTTTCCAAGTTTGGAGCCCCGACGACTATCGTATCAGATCGCGACAAGCTGTTCACGGCTGCCTATTGGCGCCGACTTAGTGAGTTGATGGGAACTAAGCTGACCATGTCCACAGCGTACCATCCACAGACCGACGGCATCTCAGAACGCTCCAACAAGACGGTGACCCAGATGCTGAGGGCGTGGACGGATGATCAAGGGCGAAATTGGAGCGACCGACTCCAACGCGTCGCGTATGCGATGAACAATGCGGTACGTCGCTCTACAAAGTACTCACCCTCGGAAGTAGTATTTGGCAAGCGTCTTACCCTCACGCCCCCTACGCTCGCGGCGCCAAAGTCGGATTATCCCAACTTCCACCCGACAAAAGAAGAATGGGCTCTCGCCGCTCGCGTTATGGAGTTACGAGAAGGTGAGGCCCGGGACAACTTGTTTATCTCCAAGCATCAGCAGATGGTTCAAGCAAACAAACATCGCCGATTAGAGCCGGTATACAAGGTTGGAGATAAGGTCTCGCTGAACACTGCAGATTTTCGACACGAATTCAAGACGAAGACTCATAAATCCGCTAAGCTCTATCCGCGATGGGTGGGCCCGTTCACTATTGTGGCAGCCTTCCCGGAGCAATCTCTTTATGATATAAGTATCCCGCTGACGTCTTCTCAGCAAACCACCCGCCGACATGCCTCCAAACTCAAGCCGTATCACGAATCCGATATTTATCATCAAGACATCCTGCCGCGCGTTATGGATCGCCCTCCTGCCCTGGCCCCACCTCATATAATTCAAGTCCTTGAAGAAAAGACCCTCAAGCCCCGCCCACCGCATCCCCCCGTCGAGAAGGTTCGAGTACGACTTGCCGGGGAAGGGGTTAAAGGAAAGTGGGTTAGCAAAGACGAAGCTGAAAATTATACAGGATGGCGGGCAGCATGGGAGGAGTTTATGGGTGATGATGAACTGTTGTTGGACATGTTGATGGTGGAAATGAGGGATGACTTGGTGGTTCTGGAAGATGATGATGCCCAATGGGTTGATTTATCGGACGACGTCGCCGAGTGAGCTGTATTATCTCAACATCCCATCTCCCTACTTCGAATTTTTTTCTCGATCCCTGTATATTTGACTGATCACACTCACAGGATATCGACTCTCTTTCTCATCAAGCACTCGCCAACGGCATAAGGTTTTCCCACTGGGTTTTCCCTGCTACTTGTTCTATTTTCGACATAGGCATGTGCGAATTATCTCGGTCATTTCTGTTCACACCAGCGGGGTGGATGGATTCACCGGCACAAATGAACTTAGGCCATTGCCAGCTACCGCTCTACATAGGTACCCCAGTCGGATAGCGCTTTGCCGTGGTTTCATTTCGTTTTTTTTCCTTCTTCATTTCGATTTTTTTCTCTTTTTTGTTCGAAGTCAGGTTTGTTTTTTCTCTTCTTTCCGTTTTTCCTGTTTCTCTGTTCCCGTCTGTTTCGTGTTGTGTCCTACTATTACTACCCCAGGTCTTGTACCAGATGGGGGAGGGTGTAAGCAGTGGACTGCTTTCCACGACTTGGTCGTTTCGAGTCGCGTTTCGGCGATCGCCGCCTCTCGCGACTTAACCATTTTCATCCGCGTTTCGTTCTGTCCCGATCTTTCCTGTCCCGATCTCTCCCCGATCTCTCCTGTCCCGATCTCTCCTGTCCCGATCTCTCCTGTCCCGATCTCTCCTGTCCCGATCTCTCCTGTCCCGATCTCTCCCGTCCCCGCGTCATGCCACCTTCGGCCTTTCGGTGTTTGACTTGTGTGTTTCGTTGTGCGGCTGTCCAGGGCAGAGAAAGCAGGCGCGCGGAAAGATGATGGATCTTCATCCATTCTTCTTCTCCCATCTTTGCCTTCTTCTCTGTCCCTGTGCGTATCGTTCTCTCGTTCTGTGTCCCTCATGACTGATTCCTGGCCAGCGTCCTTTTCGTCTTCTTTGGTTCTTTGAGCATAGATATTGACGGACTCTGTCCAGGTGAGCCTTGCCCTTATTTCGTCTTCTTCCCATTCTTCTTCTCCCATCTTTGCCTTCTTCTCTGTCCCTCGTCCTTTTCGTCTTCTTTGGTTCTTTGAGCATAGATATTGACGGACTCTGTCCAGTTACATGCACATTGGGGTTTTGTTCGCTTCTCGTCGCCCTCGCGCCCAACCTCCAAGCCACCGCCTAGTGTAGCACGCCAAGACTGGCCCCTGCTTTCATGTGAACAGAAATGACCGAGATAATTCGCACATGCCTATGTCGAAAATAGAACAAGTAGCAGGGAAAACCCAGTGGGAAAACCTTATGCCGTTGGCGAGTGCTTGATGAGAAAGAGAGTCGATATCCTGTGAGTGTGATCAGTCAAATATACAGGGATCGAGAAAAAATTCGAAGTAGGGAGATGGGATGTTGAGATAATACAGCTCACTCGGCGACGTCGTCCGATAAATCAACCCATTGGGCATCATCATCTTCCAGAACCACCAAGTCATCCCTCATTTCCACCATCAACATGTCCAACAACAGTTCATCATCACCCATAAACTCCTCCCATGCTGCCCGCCATCCTGTATAATTTTCAGCTTCGTCTTTGCTAACCCATTTTCCTTTAACCCCTTCCCCGGCAAGTCGTACTCGAACCTTCTCGACGGGGGGATGCGGTGGGCGGGGCTTGAGGGTCTTTTCTTCAAGGACTTGAATTATATGAGGTGGGGCCAGGGCAGGAGGGCGATCCATAACGCGCGGCAGGATGTCTTGATGATAAATATCGGATTCGTGATACGGCTTGAGTTTGGAGGCATGTCGGCGGGTGGTTTGCTGAGAAGACGTCAGCGGGATACTTATATCATAAAGAGATTGCTCCGGGAAGGCTGCCACAATAGTGAACGGGCCCACCCATCGCGGATAGAGCTTAGCGGATTTATGAGTCTTCGTCTTGAATTCGTGTCGAAAATCTGCAGTGTTCAGCGAGACCTTATCTCCAACCTTGTATACCGGCTCTAATCGGCGATGTTTGTTTGCTTGAACCATCTGCTGATTCTTGGAGATAAACAAGTTGTCCCGGGCCTCACCTTCTCGTAACTCCATAACGCGAGCGGCGAGAGCCCATTCTTCTTTTGTCGGGTGGAAGTTGGGATAATCCGACTTTGGCGCCGCGAGCGTAGGGGGCGTGAGGGTAAGACGCTTGCCAAATACTACTTCCGAGGGTGAGTACTTTGTAGAGCGACGTACCGCATTGTTCATCGCATACGCGACGCGTTGGAGTCGGTCGCTCCAATTTCGCCCTTGATCGTCCGTCCACGCCCTCAGCATCTGGGTCACCGTCTTGTTGGAGCGTTCTGAGATGCCGTCGGTCTGTGGATGGTACGCTGTGGACATGGTCAGCTTAGTTCCCATCAACTCACTAAGTCGGCGCCAATAGGCAGCCGTGAACAGCTTGTCGCGATCTGATACGATAGTCGTCGGGGCTCCAAACTTGGAAACCCAGTTGTCAAAAAATAATTGGGCAAAGGCGGTCGAAGTGAGAGTCGTGACGGATGGAATCAACACAACCCATCCGGTGAGTCGGTCGGTAATGACAATAAGGAAATCGAGACCGTGGGATTCTGGCATGGGGCCGACAAAGTCGATGCCGATGTCGGAGAACTTGTTGGCTGGGACAGGGAGGGGGTGGAGCAACCCAGGCGTTTTCTGTGTAGAAGCTTTGGAGGTTTGACACGCAGGGCAGGTGCGGACAAACTCTCCGACGTCAGCGGCCATTCCTTTCCAAAAGTACTTACGTCGAAGATATTCAAGCGTCTTGTCAACACCAAAATGCCCCATGGCCTCGTGACACTCTTTCAAACACGCTTCCTTGACCTCATGAAGATCGGGGATGCACAAGCGATCCCCTTCCATCCATACGTCCACCTTCCCAGACCGCCCTTGTACTTCCACCTGGCGGATACCCGGCGGGCAAGACCCTTCCAAAGGCCAAGTCTGCATAACCGTATCCTCCGCGTACCCCTCACTGATACGATCCATCAACTCTTCATTCGGACCCAACACCAAGATAGAGCCAATAGAGGAGAGGCGGAGGGACGAGAGTTTGGGGTGGGGTATGCGGGAAAGGGCGTCGGCAATGTCATTTGTAACACCAGGGATGTAGAAGATTTCGAGGTCGAAGTCGGCGAGGACAAGGAGCCACCGTTTCTGTCGTTCAGAGAGTTTGGGTTGGGTGAAGAAATGGCGAAGGGTGGCGTGGTCGGTCATAACGTGGACTGGAACGCCAAGCAGGAGGGGTCGCCACTCTTCGAGCGCCTTGATGATGGCCAGCATTTCTTTGTCGTGTACAGGGTAGTTTCGCTCGGCGTCGTTGAGGGAACGGGAGAAGTAGGCAACGGGAGCGACAGCGTCGGGGAGCTTCCCAGCGCCTAACCACGCCCCGATGCCAGTGTTGCTGGCGTCGGTGTAAAGGTAAATCTCTTGTTCACCGCGCTTGACAGCGTCGTGGTCGAGAGGGATCAGTCCTGTGATCTGAGCAAGGAGACTCTTACACTCGGCAAACGCTTTCTCCGCCGCCTCAGTCCAATCCCACTTCCATCGCAACTCCACCCCATCCACTACCTTTCCTGCCTCCAGCTGCTTCTTATACGCGTCATATGCTTTCTCGGCTGCTTTGTTGGGAGGGATGTTTTGGGTGAGGACGGAGAGAGGGGCGGCGATGTGTGGAGTAAATTTTCGGACGTAGTTGAGAAGCCCAAGGAACGAGCGGAGCTGTTTGACAGTAGTAGGCGCGGGCCAGTTCATGAGGGTCTCAATCTTTTTCGGGTCGGGGCCTATGTGGTTGGCGGAGATCGTATGCCCTAGGAAGGAGGCTTCGCTGATGAAGAACTGTGATTTGGATGGAGAGCAAACAAACCCAGCGCGTTTCAGCGCACTGAGCACTTCTCGTATCCGCGCGTCTAGCGCAGTTTCGTCGTCTCCCCAAATTATGATGTCATCGACATACGCCTCACAACATTCTCCCAGCAATCCGCGCAACGCTTCATTCAATCTCCTCTGCTGCGTCGCTGGCGAATTGCAAGCTCCCTGCGGCATCACTACCCACTCATACAGCCCCCACGGCGTCGCGATGGCCGTCTTCTCGATATCTGGCTCATTCATCAACGTTTGAAAAAACGCATCCGTCAAATCCAACTTCGCAAAAATTTTCCCACGCGCCGCCCGCTGCAAGATGTCCTCCACCGAGGGCACAGGGGTGCTGTCCTTGATGGTGACGGCGTTCAACCCACGGTAGTCGCATAGGAAACGGAACTTGCCATTGTCCTTCTGGATCAAGAATGCCGGGGCAGCCCACGGGGAACTCGAGGTACGCAAACGACCAGCGTCGACGTGTTTGCTGATCTCTTCTTTGAACGCATCCCTCCATGCCAGGGGAACTCGGAAATACGGCCGAGCCACTGGCTTTGTGTCCGGGAGCACGTTGATGTGGTGTCGGACTTGGGAATTCTGCGAGGTTGGCTTTGGGTACTGCGACACCTCGGACAACTGAGGAGGGAGGATGTCGGCAAAGTCGGCGAGGATCTGAGCAGTGAGTGCTGTGCGTGTGGCAACAAGCTCTGAAGCCAATTCCAAGGACACTTCACTAATACGCGTATAGTCTTTTCCTGGCAGAAATCTTTCCCCATCGCCTTCTCTCAATATTTGGTCGAAGCCACGAGCTCCAACGAACAAGGCATGTTGAATGTGGAAGGGTAGACCGAGGATCAAGCGGTTAGATGGACCCAAGGGCATGACGACAAATGGGGAAGCGGGGTAGACGGTAGCACCAACGTGGATGTCTATGAAGACTTTCTCTGAAATTCGGGGTCCAAACGATTCATCGGCCATTTTCGTCACTACCGGCAACATCCTCGTAGTCTCTATTCCCAATTCTCTAACCAGCTCCTTGTCGATGACGTTCACCGCCGCGCCCGTGTCTATTAAAGCCTGATAGGAAAGCCCATCAGCCTGGACACGCGCATTGACAATGAGGAGAGGTACTGACCCAGAAGACTTGACACCAGGGTCGGCGTCTTCTTGTCCGCGAGCAGGAGCCTGCAGAGCAGGGCCCGCCAACGAAACCAAATCAGGAGCAGGGAAAGGAGGACCGATGGCGGCGATGCGGGGTCGGGAAGGATGGGTCGGGCAGGCAGCTCGGACGTGTCCGTATTGGCGACAGCCGAAACACGCCGCTCGGCGCTGGAGAAAGGTTCGAGCTCGCACACCACCTTCACCAGGGGGCAGGCTGATGTCGGGATTGAGCCAAGCAGCTTGTTCGGCGGTGAGAGGGGCACTGCTGGGACTACCGTTGGCGATAGGGGCGGAAGGGCGCATGGGGCTGGGGGTAAAGGTTCGCACCGAGACAGCGGGTTGACTTGCCCGCATGTAACTCTGCATGGCCGCACGATCTTCGACCCATGATGCCATCTCGTCCGACGCTTGTGAGACCAACTTGGCCAACGTTACATCCTCAACACCAAGCTCCGCCTTGTCGAGGTACCTTCTGACCTTGTTTCCCACGGGGGCGTCGTCGCCTTGGAGGCCATGGAGAAACTAGTGCTTGACCTCCGAGTCGGTCAGGGGGTCGCGAGTGTCACGGAGGATCGTTTGGTAGTCCAGGAGTAGCTTCGCGTAGGTCTGTACTCCGCTCGGGGAGGAGTAAAGGCATTTTAAGCCACGGAAACGAATGCGGAGGTTTGACTCCCATCCACGATCAAGGACATGGGCCTTGAAGGCTTTCGCCCATCCCTCGAACGTCGACGCGTTCACGCCGTCCGTATCCACCCACAAGGACCACTTCCCCACGCCCCGAATGGACGTGTTGCATTGGCTGACGGCCCATCGGTCTGCATCGGTAGGCTTCCAGAACATAAAGCTGTCGTCGAGGTGGAGACGTAGAGCTGTCAAGTGGCGCTGGATGACGAAGGGGTCGGTAGAGTGGGTGGAGAGGGTCGGGCAAGACAGTTTGTCCGGTCGATAGTGGGAGGCGGGGGGAGGCGGCGTATGCTCGCGGGGCGAAACCTCGACGCGGTCGAGGCGGTCGTTGACAGCCCGCTGTCCTGCAACGAGCTGGGTCAATAAATCGCGGAGGTAGTCGTCGCGAGGTAGGTGTGCGGCAGTAGTAAAACCAGGTGGCGCAGGGGTGTCTTCGCGGCCGCGGGCGCGACTGTGGCCGCCGAGAGGGGTGACCTTGTCCGAGATGCACTCAGAAAATCCTTCAGAACTCCCCTTACTGCTCTCCGTCTCTCCCTTCTCGTTCTCCTCTTTCTTCGCCACCTCAAGCGTCTCCATACGTCCTTTCTCTACCGAAGCAGTCTCCAGCGTGGGACCGTCGGTGGGATTCTTGTCGTTGGTTGGGTCCCCCTCAGCGGGCTTCCCGGTCGTGTCGTCGGTAGGGTCCCCCGTTACGGGCTTCCCGTTGTCGGGGAGGTCGGCCAGATCGGCTAACTTCGGGGTTTCGAGTTCAGGCAATGCCCTGCCCATATAGTCACGAATGCGTCAACCATGAGCGTCGTACGTAGGAGACGACATGTTGTGTCTGGGTGTCTGGGTGTCGGGGTGTCTGGGGTGTCGGGGTGTCTGGGGTGTCTGGGTGTCTGGGGGTTGGTAGGTGTTCGAAAAAAAGTGAAAGCAGGGGCCAGTCTTGGCGTGCTACACTAGGCGGTGGCTTGGAGGTTGGGCGCGAGGGCGACGAGAAGCGAACAAAACCCCAATGTGCATGTAACTGGACAGAGTCCGTCAATATCTATGCTCAAAGAACCAAAGAAGACGAAGAGGACGAGGGACAGAGAAGAAGGCAAAGATGGAGAAGAAGAATGGAAAGAAGACGAAATAAGGGCAAGGCTCACCTGGACAGAGTCCGTCAATATCTATGCTCAAAGAACCAAAGAAGACGAAGAGGACGCTGGCCAGGAATCAGTCATGAAGGACACAGAACGAGAGAACGATACGCACAGGGACAGAGAAGAAGGCAAAGATGGAGAAGAAGAATGGATGAAGATCCATCATCTTTCCACGCGCCTGCTTTCTCTGCCCTGGACAGCCGCACAACGAAACACACAAGTCAAACACCGAAAGGCCGAAGGTGGCATGACGCGGGAACGGGACGGATCGGGACAGGAGAGATCGGGACAGGAGAGATCGGGACAGGAGAGATCGGGACAGGAGAGATCGGGACAGGAAAGATCGGGACAGAACGAAACGCGGATGAAAATGGTTAAGTCGCGAGAGGCGGCGATCGCCGAAACGCGACTCGAAACGACCAAGTCGTGGAAATGAAAGCAGGGGCCAGTCTTGGCGTGCTACACTAGGCGATCGATTGGAGTTTGGGTGCGAGGGCGACGAGAAGCGAACAAAACCCCAATGTGCATGTAAAACTGGACAGAGTCCGTCAATATCTATGCTCAAAGAACCAAAGAAGACGAAGGGGACGAGGGACAGAGAAGAAGGCAAAGGTGGAGAAGAAGAATGGAAAAGACGAGATAAGGGCAAAGCTCACCTGGACAGAGTCCTTCAATATCTATGCTCAAAGAACCAAAGAAGACGAAGGGGACGCTGGCCAGGAATCAGTCATGAAGGACACAGAACGAGAGAATGATACGCACAGGGACAGAGAAGAAGGCAAAGGTGGAGAAGAAGAATGGATGAAGATCCAGCATCTTTCCACGCGCCTGCTTTCTCTGCCCTGGACAGCCGCACAACGAAACACACAAGTCAAACACCGAAAGGCCGAAGGTGGCATGACGCGGGGACGGGACGGATCGGGACAGGAGAGATCGGGACAGGAGAGATCGGGACAGGAGAGATCGGGACAGGAGAGATCGGGACAGGAGAGATCGGGACAGGAGAGATCGGGACAGGAGAGATCGGGACAGGAGAGATCGGGACAGGAGAGATCGGGACACCGAAACGCGGATGGAAATGGTTAAGTCGCGAGAGGCGGCGATCGCCGAAACGCGACTCGAAACGACCAAGTCGTGGAAAGCAGTCCACTGCTTACACCCTCCCCCATCTGGTACAAGACCTGAGGGTAGTAATAGCAGGACACAACACGAAACAGACGGGAACAGAGAAACAGGAAAAACGGAAAGAAGAGAAAAAAAACAAACCTGACTTCGAACAAAAAAGAGAAAAAATCGAAATGAAGAAGGAAAAAAAACGAAATGAAACCACGGCAAAGCGCTATCCGACTGGGGTACCTATGTAGAGCGGTAGCTGGCAATGGCCTAAGTTCATTTGTGACGGTGAATCCATCCACCCCGCTGGTGTGAACAGAAATGACCGAGATAATTCGCACATGCCTATGTCGAAAATAGAACAAGTAGCAGGGAAAACCCAGTGGGAAAACCTTATGCCGTTGGCGAGTGCTTGATGAGAAAGAGAGTCGATATCCTGTGAGTGTGATCAGTCAAATATACAGGGATCGAGAAAAAATTCGAAGTAGGGAGATGGGATGTTGAGATACTACAGCTCACTCGGCGACGTCGTCCGATAAATCAACCCATTGGGCGTCATCATCTTCCAGAACCACCAAGTCATCCCACATTTCCACCATCAACATGTCCAACAACAGTTCATCGTCACCCATAAACTCCTCCCATGCTGCCCGCCATCCTGTATAATTTTCAGCTTCGTCTTTGCTAACCCACTTTCCTTTAACCCCTTCCCCGGCAAGTCGTACTCGAACCTTCTCGACGGGGGGATGCGGTGGGCGGGGCTTGAGGGTCTTTTCTTCAAGGACTTGAATTATATGAGGTGGGGCCGGGGCAGGAGGGCGGTCCATGACGCGCGGCAGGATGTCTTGATGATAAATATCGGATTCGTGATACGGCTTGAGTTTGGAGGCATGTCGGCGGGTGGTTTGCTGAGAAGACGTCAGCGGGATACTTATATCATAAAGAGATTGCTCCGGGAAGGCTGCCACAATAGTGAACGGGCCCACCCATCGCGGATAGAGCTTAGCGGATTTATGAGTCTTCGTCTTGAATTCGTGTCGAAAATCTGCAGTGTTCAGCGAGACCTTATCTCCAACCTTGTATACCGGCTCTAATCGGCGATGTTTGTTTGCTTGAACCATCTGCTGATGTTTGGAGATAAACAAGTTGTCCCGGGCCTCACCTTCTCGTAACTCCATAACGCGAGCGGCGAGAGCCCATTCTTCTTTTGTCGGGTGGAAGTTGGGATAATCCGACTTTGGCGCCGCGAGTGTAGGGGGCGTGAGGGTAAGACGCTTGCCAAATACTACTTCCGAGGGTGAGTACTTTGTAGAGCGACGTACCGCATTGTTCATCGCATACGCGACGCGTTGGAGTCGGTCGCTCCAATTTCGCCCTTGATCGTCCGTCCATGCCCTCAGCATCTGGGTCACCGTCTTGTTGGAGCGTTCTGAGATGCCGTCGGTCTGTGGATGGTATGCTGTGGACATGGTCAGCTTAGTTCCCATCAACTCACTAAGTCGGCGCCAATAGGCAGCCGTGAACAGCTTGTCGCGATCTGATACGATAGTCGTCGGGGCTCCAAACTTGGAAACCCAGTTGTCAAAAAATAATTGGGCAAAGGCGGTCGAAGTGAGAGTCGTGACGGATGGAATCAACACAACCCATCCGGTGAGTCGGTCGGTAATGACGATAAGGAAATCGAGACCGTGGGATTCTGGCATGGGGCCGACAAAGTCGATGCCGATGTCGGAGAACTTGTTGGGTGGGACAGGGAGGGGGTGTAGCAACCCAGGCGTTTTCTGTGTAGAAGCTTTGGAGGTTCGACACGCAGGGCAAGTGCGGACAAACTCTCCAACATCAGCGGCCATTCCTTTCCAAAAGTACTTACGTCGAAGATATTCAAGCGTCTTGTCAACACCAAAATGCCCCATGGCCTCGTGACACTCTTTCAAACACGCTTCCTTGACCTCCTGAAGATCGGGGATGCACAAGCGATCCCCTTCCATCCATACATCCACCTTCCCGGACCGCCCTTGTACTTCCACCTGACGGATACCCGGCGGGCAAGACCCTTCCAAAGGCCAAGTCTGCATAACCGTATCCTCCGCGTACCCCTCACTGATATGATCCATCAACTCTTCATTCGGACCCAGTACCAAGATAGAGCCGATAGAGGAGAGGCGGAGGGACGAGAGTTTGGGGTGGTGTATGCGGGAGAGGGCGTCGGCAATGTCATTTGTAACACCAGGGATGTAGAAGATTTCGAGGTCGAAGTCGGCGAGGACAAGGAGCCACCGTTTCTGTCGTTCAGAGAGTTTGGGTTGGGTGAAGAAATGGCGAAGGGTGGCGTGGTCGGTCATAACGTGGACTGGAACGCCAAGCAGGAGGGGTCGCCACTCTTCGAGCGCCTCGATGATGGCCAGCATTTCTTTGTCGTGTACAGGGTAGTTTCGCTCAGCGTCGTTGAGGGAACGGGAGAAGTAGGCAACGGGAGCGACAGCGTCGGGGAGCTTCCCAGCGCCTAACCACGCCCCGATGCCAGTGTTGCTGGCGTCGGTGTAAAGGTAAATCTCTTGTTCACCGCGCTTGACAGCGTCGTGGTCGAGAGGGATCAGTCCTGTGATCTGAGCAAGGAGACTCTTACACTCGGCAAACGCTTTCTCCGCCGCCTCGGTCCAATCCCACTTCCATCGCAACTCCACCCCATCCACTACCTTTCCTGCCTCCAGCTGCTTCTTATACGCGTCATATGCTTTCTCGGCTGCTTTGTTGGGAGGGATGTTTTGGGTGAGGACGGAGAGAGGGGCGGCGATGTGTGGAGTAAATTTTCGGACGTAGTTGAGAAGCCCAAGGAACGAGCGGAGCTGTTTGACAGTAGTAGGCGCGGGCCAGTTCATGAGGGTCTCAATCTTTTTCGGGTCGGGGCCTATGTGGTTGGCGGAGATCGTATGCCCTAGGAAGGAGGCTTCGCTGATGAAGAACTGTGATTTGGATGGAGAGCAAACAAACCCAGCGCGTTTCAGCGCACTGAGCACTTCTCGTATCCGCGCGTCTAGCGCAGTTTCGTCGTCTCCCCAAATTATGATGTCATCGACATACGCCTCACAACATTCTCCCAGCAATCCGCGCAACGCTTCATTCAATCTCCTCTGCTGCGTCGCTGGCGAATTGCAAGCTCCCTGCGGCATCACTACCCACTCATACAGCCCCCACGGCGTCGCGATGGCCGTCTTCTCGATATCTGGCTCATTCATCAACGTTTGAAAAAACGCATCCGTCAAATCCAACTTCGCAAAAATTTTCCCACGCGCCGCCCGCTGCAAGATGTCCTCCACCGAGGGCACAGGGGTGCTGTCCTTGATGGTGACGGCGTTCAACCCACGGTAGTCGCATAGGAAACGGAACTTGCCATTGTCCTTCTGGATCAAGAATGCCGGGGCAGCCCACGGGGAACTCGAGGTACGCAAACGACCAGCGTCGACGTGTTTGCTGATCTCTTCTTTGAACGCATCCCTCCATGCCAGGGGAACTCGGAAATACGGCCGAGCCACTGGCTTTGTGTCCGGGAGCACGTTGATGTGGTGTCGGACTTGGGAATTCTGCGAGGTTGGCTTTGGGTACTGCGACACCTCGGACAACTGAGGAGGGAGGATGTCGGCAAAGTCGGCGAGGATCTGAGCAGTGAGTGCTGTGCGTTTGGCAACAAGCTCTGAAGCCAATTCCAAGGACACTTCACTAATACGCGTATAGTCTTTTCCTGGCAGAAATCTTTCCCCATCGCCTTCTCTCAATATTTGGTCGAAGCCACGAGCTCCAACGAACAAGGCATGTTGAATGTGGAAGGGTAGACCGAGGATCAAGCGGTTAGATGGACCCAAGGGCATGACGACAAATGGGGAAGCGGGGTAGACGGTAGCACCAACGTGGATGTCTATGAAGACTTTCTCTGAAATTCGGGGTCCAAACGATTCATCGGCCATTTTCGTCACTACCGGCAACATCCTCGTAGTCTCTATTCCCAATTCTCTAACCAGCTCCTTGTCGATGACGTTCACCGCCGCGCCCGTGTCCATTAAAGCCTGATAGGAAAGCCCATCAGCCTGGACACGCGCATTGACAATGAGGAGAGGTACTGACCCAGAAGACTTGACACCAGGGTCGGCGTCTTCTTGTCCGCGAGCAGGAGCCTGCAGAGCAGGGCCCGCCAACGAAACCAAATCAGGAGCAGGGAAAGGAGGACCGATGGCGGCGATGCGGGGTTGGGAAGGATGGGTCGGGCAGGCAGCTCGGACGTGTCCGTATTGGCGACAGCCGAAACACGCCGCTCGGCGCTGGAGAAAGGTTCGAGCTCGCACACCACCTTCACCAGGGGGCAGGCTGATGTCGGGATTGAGCCAAGCAGCTTGTTCGGCGGTGAGAGGGGCACTGCTGGGACTACCGTTGGCGATAGGGGCGGAAGGGCGCATGGGGCTGGGGGTAAAGGTTCGCACCGAGACAGCGGGTTGACTTGCCCGCATGTAACTCTGCATGGCCGCACGATCTTCGACCCATGATGCCATCTCGTCCGACGCTTGTGAGACCAGCTTGGCCAACGTAACATCCTCGACACCGAGCTCCGCTTTATCCAGGTACCTTCTGACCTTGTTTCCCACGGGGGCGTCGTCGCCTTGGAGGCCATGGAGAAACTGGTGCTTGACCTCCGAGTCGGTCAGGGGGTCGCGAGTGTCACGGAGGATCGTTTGGTAGTCCAGGAGTAGCTTCGCGTAGGTCTGTACTCCGCTCGGGGAGGAGTAAAGGCATTTTAAGCCACGGAAACGAATGCGGAGGTTTGACTCCCATCCACGATCAAGGACATGGGCCTTGAAGGCTTTCGCCCATCCCTCGAACGTCGACGCGTTCACGCCGTCCGTATCCACCCACAGGGACCACTTCCCCACGCCCCGAATGGACGTGTTGCACTGGCTGACGGCCCATCGGTCTGCGTCGGTAGGCTTCCAGAACATAAAGCTGTCGTCGAGGTGGAGACGTAGAGCTGTCAAGTGGCGCTGGATAACGAAGGGGTCGGTAGAGTGAGTGGAGAGGGTCGGGCAAGACAGTTTGTCCGGTCGATAGTGGGAGGCGGGGGGAGGCGACGTATGCTCGCGGGGCGAAACCTCGACGCGGTCGAGGCGGTCGTTGACAGCCCGCTGTCCTGCAACGAGCTGGGTCAATAAATCGCGGAGGTAGTCGTCGCGAGGTAGGTGTGCGGCAGTAGTAAAACCAGGTGGCGCAGGGGTGTCTTCGCGGCCGCGGGCGCGACTGTTGCCGCCGAGAGGGGTGACCTTGTCCGAGATGTACTCAGAAAATCCTTCAGAACTCCCCTTACTGCTCTCCGTCTCTCCCTTCTCGTTCTCCTCTTTCTTCGCCACCTCAAGCGTCTCCATACTTCCTTTCTCTACCGAAGCAGCCTCCAGCGTGGGACCGTCGGTGGAATTCTTGTCGTTGGTTGGGTCCCCCTCAGCGGGCTTCCCGGTCGTGTCGTCTGTAGGGTCCCCCGTTACGGGCTTCCCGTTGTCGGGGAGGTCGGCCAGATCGGCTAACTTCGGGGGTTCGAGTTGAGGCAATGCCCTGCCCATATAGTCACGAATGCGTCGACCATGAGCGTCGTGCGTAGGAGACGACATGTTGTGTCTGGGTGTCTGGGTGTCGGGGTGTCTGGGGTGTCGGGGTGTCTGGGATGTCTGGGTGTCTGGGGGTTGGTAGAGGTTCGAAAAAAAGTGAAAGCAGGGGCCAGTCTTGGCGTGCTACACTAGGCGATAGATTGGAGTTTGGGTGCGAGGGCGACGAGAAGCGAACAAAACCCCAATGTGCATGTAAAACTGGACAGAGTCCGTCAATATCTATGCTCAAAGAACCAAAGAAGACGAAGAGGACGCTGGCCAGGAATCAGTCATGAAGGACACAGAACGAGAGAACGATACGCACAGGGACAGAGAAGAAGGCAAAGATGGAGAAGAAGAATGGATGAAGATCCATCATCTTTCCACGCGCCTGCTTTCTCTGCCCTGGACAGCCGCACAACGAAACACACAAGTCAAACACCGAAAGGCCGAAGGTGGCATGACGCGGGAACGGGACGGATCGGGACAGGAGAGATCGGGACAGGAGAGATCGGGACAGGAGAGATCGGGACAGGAGAGATCGGGACAGGAGAGATCGGGACAGGAAAGATCGGGACAGAACGAAACGCGGATGAAAATGGTTAAGTCGCGAGAGGCGGCGATCGCCGAGCGACTCGAAACGACCAAGTCGTGGAAAGCAGTCCACTGCTTACACGGGACAGGAGAGATCGGGACAGGAGAGATCGGGGCAGGTAACCGAAACGCGGATGGAAATGGTTAAGTCGCGAGAGGCGGCGATCGCCGAAACGTGACTTGAAACGACCAAGTCGTGGAAAGCAGCCCACTGCTTACACCCTCCCCCACCTGGTGCAAGACCCGGGGGGAGTAGTAGCAGAGGAAAGAGGGAACAGACGGGAACAGGGAACCAGGGAGAAAGGAAAAGGAGAGAAAAAAAAAAAAAAAAAAAAAAACCTGAACTCGAACAAAAGGAGAAAAAAAATCGAAATGAAAAAGGAGAGAGACGAAAGGAAAACCAAGGCAAAGCGCTATCCGACTGGGGTACCTATGTAGAGCGGTAGCTGGCAATGGCCTAAGTTCATTTGTGACGGTGAATCCATCCACCCCGCTGGTGTGAACAGAAATGACCGAGATAATTCGCACATGCCTATGTCAAAAATAGAACAAGTAACAGGGAAAACCCAGTGGGAAAACCTTATGCCGTTGGCGAGTACTTGATGAGAAAGAGAGTCGATATCCTGTGAGGTGTGTGTAAAGGAGCTATGGAGCCACCGTTGCATTGTACATAAGCTGCAAATACTGTTCCAGTGGGGCTGGAATGGTGACCTTTTGCAGCGGTTAAGAGGTCCGAGTGATTGAGTGTTCCTTTGCAGTTGCATTCTTTACAGTGTGATCAGTCAAATATACAGTGATCGAGAAAAAAAAATCGAAGTAGGGAGATGGGATGTTGAAATAATACAGCTCACTCGGCGACGCCGTCCAATAACTCAAACCCGTCTGCTATAGTCACCATTAGCGCATCCAGATGCAACTCATCTTCTCCCATAAATTCCTCCCAAGCCTCCCTCCAGCCCGTGCATGTCTCGGCCTCGTCAAAACTAATCCATTTCGCCTTCACCCCACCTCCAGCAAGGCGAATCTTCACTTGTCGAACCGGAGGATGAGGGGGACGAGGCCAATGGGTTTTCTCATCAAGTATCTGGATGACACGTGGAGGGTCTGAGGCTGGAGGGCGTTCCAATATGCGAGGAGCTGAATTTTGGTGATACGCGTCGGATTCTTTGTAAGGCTTGAGTTTTGTTGCATGTCGTCGAGCAGTTTCCTGAGGTGTAGTCAGCGGTATATCTAGTTCGTAGAGAGACTGCTCAGGGAAGGCCTTGACTACTGTAAAGGGTCCCTCCCATCTTGGCATTAACTTCGCGGATCGGTGAGTCGTCGTCTTGTATTGGTGTTGGAAGTCGGCTGTGTCAATTGATACTTTATCACCCACAGCATAGGTGGGCTCTGGACGTCGGTGTCGGTTGGCTTGAACAGCCTGCTGATATTTGGATATGAGCAGCTCAAGGACATGCTCCTTCCAGGCCTTACTCCATCCGGTGAAGGTGGCTTCACGGGTCCCTTCTTCGCGCGCCCAGGTGACCCACTGCCCGACGCGGGAGATCGATAGGTTGCATTGCTCGATTTCCCACTGGTGGTAGAATTTGGAGTCGATGGAGAACAGACCCATGTCGAGGTGGGCTTTAAGAGCGTGGAGATGTCGTATGATGATAAATGGATCTTTGGTGACACATGTCAGGGTGGGGCAGACGAGTTTGTCCGGGCGCTTGAAAATGCGGGCTCGTTCGGGGGTGGAGACGGAGGAGGGGGCCGGAGCAGGGGCAGGGGCAGGAGCAGGGGTGCTCTTCTCTCGGGCAAGGAGGTCGATGATAGCAGCCGACTGCTGCTGCATCTGTTGTTGCATGGCCGCTGATTGCTGCTGCATGTTTGCCATCATGGCGATGATGGCCGCCATGTCGGTGGCGGGAGCGGGGCCAGCCCAGGGGGTGTCCTGGCGCAGTCGAGGGCGAGGGTCACTATGGACCGATTCTTCGTGGGAGCCGGTTTTGTCTTTCTCACTCTTCTCTCTCTCCGTCGTTGCGTTCTCCGTCGTCGCGTCGCTCGTCTCGTCTCCACTCTCTCCTTCGTCCTTCGCTTCTCTACGCTCTTCTTCAAGCTTCGCTTCGGGGGCCACGCCTCCGATGGGAGGGGGCAAATCGTCGTGGGGCACGCCTCCAGCAGGAAGGGCCTTGGTCGCGGGATCGTCGTGTGGCAACATGCCGGGGGTTCTAGGGGTTCGGGTTCGTCGTCGGTAAGGGGGGTAAAGGTTTGAAAAAAAGTGTAAGGACCGGGCGTCGGTCCTTCACTGTATCGGTCAGATCGGTCGATGTATTCGCGTCGAGGAGAAACAAACAAGACCCCTTGTGCATAAACTGGACAATGTCCGTCAATATCTAGACTCAAAAGACCAAGGAAGACCAAGGAAGACGAAGCGGACAAGGGACAGAGAAGAAGGCAAAGGTGGAGAAGAAGAATGAATGAAGAAAGACGAAAGAAGGGCAAGGCTCACCTGGACAATGTCCGTCAATATCTAGACTCAAAAGACCAAGGAAGACGAAGCGGACACTGGCCAGGAATCAGTCATGGAAGGACACAGAAGGAGAGAATGATACGCACAGGGACAGAGAAGAAGGCAAAGGTGGAGAAGAAGAATGGATGAAGATCCAGCATCTTTCCACGCGCCTGTTTTCTCTGCCCTGCAGCCGCACAACGAAACACACAAGTCAAACACCGAAAGGCCGAAGGTGGCATGTCGCGGGGACGGAACGGATCGGGACAGGAGAGATCGGGACAGGAGAGATCGGGACAGGAGAGATCGGGACAGGTAACCGAAACGCGGATGGAAATGGTTAAGTCGCGAGAGGCGGCAATCGCCGAAACACAACTCGAAACGACCAAGTCGTGGAAAGCAGCCCACTGCTTACAGCATAGAAGGGGAAAAAATATTCAACAAGAAGGGAAGATGTATGAAAATTGAATTCTTGAATATATTTTAAAGGGTCTTACATTGCCTGTCATCAATTTTGACATGTACTATTACTTGCTAAATCTTGATGTATACTCATCCCTCTTTCAGGCCTCTAACTTGCCTATCTTTCCCATGGATTTGGCCAATCTTTCCCATGAGTCCTACCAATCCTCAAGATTCCTTGTATCTATGCACTATTTCACAAAATATCAACGGATGAAATGTTCTATAAATTGCCTTCCATGTATTAAAGCTACCAGAATTGTGTTTTTGAATCTCAAGAATGAATGCTTACTCCTCAACAACACTTCTCTCTGCAATCTTTTGGTGTACCAAGCCCTTTGCTGATGAGCTCTCTTTTCATTTGTTCAACCCCTGTGTGTTTTGTATGTTGAATGTGACCCCATTTGCCTGACCAACGTGAGAGTTGATGATCTTTCAAGATATATACATGATTAATCCTGGGGGGCCGGGGGTTCAGATAGAGATTTGAGCAAGCGGAAGTGACATGTACAAACTGGTGATGACTTCATGACCGTACATCATGTACTCTCAAAGGATTCTATTGTGAGATGTATTGAAGTGTCAGAGCATATCAGAAGGAGAAATCGGAAGATAGACTGGGCTGAGACGAGAATCAGGCTGGTCGTTTGTAAAAGACAGACATTCAATAGAAAGAGAGTATGTAGAAGTATAAGTATATGATTGGTTTCTCTTTGCAACCTCTGAAAGTAGCTTTACCCTTACCCTTACCAGCTTTAGCGGTGTTGGTGCCGTCTTCCATTTAATTGACTTTTCTTCTGACTAGCCATTCGGATGTCTTATCACAATTTCACACCTCAGTCTCTACGCGCTTCTTCTATCCCTCAACTGTGGCACAGCATCTTCAAGATAATCTCAACTGTACATCCACTCGTCCAACATTATGAACACACCCTCCAGCACTCATTGCTCCCCACCCCTCACACCCTTTTTGTCTCTGACAACATCATCTACCTCTTTTGCTCACCACCTCCCAACAGATCTGCTCCCAATGAACCACTTACCATTGCATCTCTTCTTGTCCATTTGATTCACTGTCTTCAACTGACCTTGACTATCACTGGTCAAAGTCTGTGCTGTCTTCACTGGTGGCTCTCCGCGAGACTACATGTCCACAGCAGCAGAGCATCAGCATGTCTGAAAAAAGTTTCCAATGAATCCTCCTTCTGATGATTTCTTTTGAGCCCAACGTAAAGCAATGTTCACCCTTGTGACAATGTTCATTGGTCTTCCGCATGTCAGACCAACTTGTTATGTAACACTAATCAAACAGAGGATGCTGCCCGTGTCCTCCTTGCCAACATAGCACTTGCCTGATCATTCAACATGATCCTTTTTCAGACTATGGACACTTGGTCAGATGACCCTTCTGCTTATTCAGCATAACCATAGTATCTTATTACATTCTCTTTCATAAATACTCAGCAGCTTTGCCATTTTATCTGATATTTTGAGAGTATTTCAGTATGTTATCACATTTACTGTTACACTGATTCAGCAGCTTATTCAGTAGCTCTCGTTATGCTGAATAATCAAGAGGAATGCTGAATTGGCATGGGTGGCAAATTCGAAGAATACTTAGCAATCATTGATGGCCTGAAAGGTATAACAGGAAGTCTTCCGCAGCACTTTCAGACTTCTTTCCATCAATGAACATTTAGTGACAAATTGACTACCAACTTCTACTATTGACTACTCTAGTAGAACTCAACTAAGTGGTACAAAACATATACCTCGCAACAACTGATACTCTCAAGACAACAGTACCTCAAGGCAGTACTGTGTGGGAGTCTTCTTGTATTGTCCGTCTCTATTTGACTTAAGCCTTTTGGCATCACATTGTCCTTGGATCACGTGTCCACCACTCACGGGACCCAATCCTCATAACCCTGCTGCAGTATTGAAGATCGGAAAATCTGGGGCTCAACGGTCTACAGAACAGGTCTTGTGAGAGGGTGCGTGGTGAATGGGTAGGTTGAGAAGAGCTGTGATGGTAAGAGGTTCATTGTGAGCAGGTTTGTTGGAAGGTGGGCAAGAGAAGTGGATGGTGTTGTCAGAGACGGGAAGGGTGTGAGTGGTGGGGAGAAATGAGGGCTTGATTTCATGATGGGGGCAATACCGGCCAATTTGGGTTATGGATGGGTTATGGACAAGTGACTGGAGGGGCCAGCAAAAAAGAGGAGAGAAGTGAACAGAATCCCCAATGTGGAAGAAGCCGCAAGTCCACGGCTGTGTCGTTTGGGCCCCAGGTGGCCAACACAGTCTATAGATCTGGAAGTTCTATAGTAATTGACAGAGGGCACATCCACCTTAGAAGCTTGGAGGGACAGTAGAGTACACTCAGAGGTATAATGCGGCCCATATAAAAATTTAAAGTGACAAAGGCGGGCAAATGGTCCGCTTTCTTTAGGTTATCTCATCACACATGCAGTTTGAAGTATGCTTGAAAAACTGGTGCATGCCATCTGTGGCACTTGACCTGACAGTGAGCTAAAGACAGAACAGTGCATAGAAGGGGAAACAACTATCCATGAAACATGAGTAAACACCATGCCTGAAATCTGATTTTGTGTATATGCCCAAAAAGTCCCCAAGAAATCCCCAGAAAATCCTAGAAATCCCCAGAAAAGCCATAGAAAAAAAGCACCCTTTTTCACATTGCCTATGGTGCTGTTTGACTCACACAACAATGCCACTTAACTCTTGCTACACCCGAGACCTCAAGATCTCTTACCACCATTTTTCACACCCAACACTCGACACTCTTCCATCCTGACGCTCTTCCATCCCAATGCTCTTCCATCCCAATGCTCTTCCATCCCAATGCTCTTCCATCCCCTCATATCTTTCAACATTGTAATGGAGCTATGGAGCCACCATTGCATTGTACATAAGCTGCATAGCCCATCTGGAACAGTATTTGCAGCTTATGTAAAATGCAATGGTGGCTCCATAGCTCCGTTACATTTTGCCCCTCCGGAACAAAGCTGCATCCCAAAGCGTACATAACACCTTCCAAGCTGAGCTTGTGTACCTGATGTGGCTAGAGCCCCCAATTCCCCCAGGGTTTGTGTGTATCATCAAGTTGTGTGTCTGTCCTGGCGCGTTTGGTGTGGGTGGCCTGTGACCCTAGGCACTTCAGTGGAGGTGGCCCTGACCCCCAAATCTTTGATGTGGGTGATCCGTGACCCATGAACAGACAAAGACAAAATGAGGACACTTCCAAGCAGAATTGAACCACAGTAACATTTGGGCTGGAATGCTGTTGTCAGGTCCTACCCACAGTGTCCCTATATCTGTCCAGCAGTATAAAGTAGTCTCTTGACTTGATGAATGTAAAGGGCTATCTAAGTATATGTCGATGTCTATATCAACAATATACGAGTATGTTTCGGGACCTGGTAAGCAAGGCTATCTTGGACTCGATAGGAGCTTGCACACTAACCTAAGGCTGAAGACTTCTTGTCGGCTTAGCTAGTATAAATTGAATAGGCCTGTTCGCTTGGATCCTAGTTCATAGGCAAGTCAGACGTATTCGAGGTCGCTGAGATCCTCGAATCTATGTAAAACTATCGACTTATATAGACATCCAGAGCCCTACTGGCTTACTCAGCTTTCCCATATTCGCCACCCAACTGACTAAGCCGTTCCCTTGGCTTGCTGCGCTTTCTCATGAGTTGCTATGGAAATAAGTTCTAGAATTGCTACGGCTCGCGATATCTTGGAAGCAGACTCTATGTAAAGAAAGTGTCTCTATGTATAGAAGGTGTCTCTATGTTACAAGGTAGTTGGGCGTGTCTTTGGTTCGTAATTGGGGTGAAGAAGAATGAGGGTGCTCGGGTGTCTAGGTCTAGGTTGGAGATAGGTATCGGGTTGAGTTGGAGTTGGTTGTGTCTCGGAGATGAATTGCTGTGTAAGTGTTGTGATAGCAATGTCCCTTGAGATGCGTAGCTCCTGGATCTATATGATGGTTGTGAGGTAACAGGATAAGCAAGAGGGGTGCCACAAACGAGGAAGTAATGACGAGTGTTGAGTGATGAGTGTCGCGACGCGTCCAGCTCCTAAAGGAATACGTAATGATATATGTGATGACGTGGAGGCTGGAGCGCGGTCGTGACAGCTGTAAAGAATGCAACTGCAAAGGAACACTCAAATGCTTGGACCTCTTAACCACTGCAAAAGGTCACCATTCCAGCCCAACTGGGACAGTATTTGCAGCTTATATACAATGCAACGGTGGCTCCATAGATCCGTTACAAAAGAGGTCCAAGTGATTGAATGTTCCTTTGCAGTTGCATTCTTTACAAACATTCAGTGCGAGTATGCTCTCTGCTACCTCCTCTACCTCCACTGCTGATCCTACCTAGCAATGAGTGTCCATGAATTGCCTGTCTTCTACAAACAGCCACTGGCCCAGATTCTGTTCTCTGCCCAGTCTGTCTTGGTTTAGTACTCCTCCCAATATGCTCTGCCACTTCTGTACGTCATATATTTGATTATTTGAGAGAACATAATGTACGGCCAAGAAATTATCTTGCATTGTCTATCACCAGATGTGACTTGTCACTTCCGCTTGTTGAAATCTGTAGTATGTGACCCCCGCCGGAATGGGGGGTGGGTACATTGCTAGTGATTGTCTATACAGTGCTTGGCAGTTGATGACAGTGGGCAACAGTATTGCACATGTGGGTTATGCAATGACTGTGGCTTCTGGACTTGGAGTTGGGTCAGTGCATGACCCATTGTGTCCTTTTTGGTAGCCCCCATTGTTTTGTGCTGGTCAAATGAGCAGTGATAGGACAGTTTCAGTGTAACACCACCTCTGTTCAGCAGATCCTGCATGAGCTTCTTGTGTGAAACTGAGATCTGTCTTAGTATCTTGTCCAGTGACGACGAACGTAGGAGGAGGCAATGGATGCTGTATGTATGAGAGAAACGAGTATGGAAGAAAGAGAGAAAAGGATTGTTTCTATGAGGCCCACGCATGTGATGTGAGGATGTTTACATAACCTTGTTATCAAACTCCCACATCTTGGGCAGCAAGCACTATCTATATATGGAACAATTTGGATTTGCCAACAGATGTGGTATGTTTACACATAAATCAAATAAATGCACACCCTCTAGAATACTGGGGCATCCTTCAAGAATATTTGATTCTCATCTGACAATACCCATCTTGCAACTTTGTTTGCTGTAGCCACCAATGCTGAGTTGGAAAGCTGAGGTGACACTGCCATGTAGAGCTCAAAAGGTTTTGTGGCCTGTTTTCCTCTGGTAAGTGCGTGACAAAAGTACAAGAATGGCACACACCCATGCAAGACACTTCTCATGATCTGACTGGATGCAGACTAACTTGACAGGCATGTCTTGACCAGAGCGAGAATGTATAGTGTCATGAAGGGTCTGGTACATTGTCACAAGTCTTTGCAGCAGAATCAGCTTCTGGGGTTGTCAAATCAAGTCTCTCTTACCGCTTATGATCTATTGAGTCATTGTTATATGGTGCCTCCCATGTGGGCTGAGTGATCTGTATATGCTGGCGAGACTTGTATACAAAATGCAGCAACCCAGGGCAACCAAGAGTGGCTTAGAGATGTGAGTCAGAAATCCAATTGTCATTTGGAGTATGGTCCAATACGTACAGATGGTGTATGGATGGGAAGGGATAGCATCCTCAATTTGGGCAAGAAGTCCATTGCGTTGTATTTTCTATAATATGGTAAGCCACATGCAGAATAAGCTGTTCAAATAATAAGCTCACTTCCACCACAAGGTCTTTCCACTTTTGTAGATCCTCAAAGGCCTCTTGGTCGGCACTGACAAAGACCAGACCGATATCATCTGTCATGAAGTTGATGTAGGAATGAACAAACCCTGCTGGGTTAAATTTTGGAAAACACATTGGGAACCATGTTTCCGTGCTTCGCAGAGTAGATGAGGATGCAAGTGTGTTGAGCAGCAAATGCAGATCTATGCAATGCAGTTGGTAAGATGGCCATAGTAGTAAAAGAGAAGAAACAGACACACCAGATGGATGTATTGAATGTTTTCGAGGCCGCAAGACGGTGACAATATGGTTATGTGCGATGAGAAGAACATATAGTAGGTCCTGTTTGTGAAAGAATCAGCTTTGCTTGTGGAATTGAACTGTCACCTACTTTAAACTTGGAGGGTGGCATCAGAGCTGCGGCACAGGTGTCGCGGATTGCAGGTGGCATCCTGAGCGGTTGAAGAGTGGATGTCAAGTAAGTGAAATCATCTTGCGCAGCTGTGATTAGGTTTGTGAGGAAGTGGCTGGTTCCTATAGATGTGTTATCGTCTAAACATGTACTCTCAACATGATTGCATTACCATCCAGTAACTTGGAAAGGTCAAAGTTGCTCCTGCGTTGAAACGCTCGAGTCAATTGAGTTGAGGTGACAACGGACAAGATGTGTAGGTGGATATATTCAAGGTGAGATCGCAACTACGCCATGTCAGTAGCTGCCTACGTCAACCAACAAATGAAACTCACAACATGCTCCGGCTCTCCCCAATCGCTAACACAAAACAGATACAGAGGTGATTTCAACAGGAATGCAATTTGATGACGCCCTTTCAGTATGCACCTGTACACCAACCATCAGTAATGTACTCGATGAGACCAATGACTGACCTCATGCGGTCACCATCTTCCGCGACAATTGAGATGAGTGCTTGGGCAACGCCCATCAGGTTGATCACAGCATCGTTTGAGACTTCTCCCTCGCTGATATCGGTGTTAGCATTGGCTCAACTTCCTTGCACTTGTCTGTCCAGCTTACGAATAGTAGACGGGCTTGCCAGCATTGGTCAAGACATAGTACTGTCGCGGCTGATAACATGCAGCTAAAGACCAGTCAGCTCCGCACCAGGGTCTCGCCAGTATGCGGCTTACCCGTCGGTCCCTGTACGGAAATATAGCTCCCTGCTTTGATACCTGAAATCAGCAAGAATCTAGATTAGCAGATTGGCAACAGGAATGAGCACACCTTTATTGGGTCTGATGGGCCTCGACAGACTTTTGTCGTCTTTCGCGCCCTCTCCAAGAGCATCTCTCCTGACTATCTCCATCAATCCTTTTCGGGCGTCCCCCGAAGGTACATCCACATCTCCATCAACATCTTTTATATCCATCACAGGAATCCCGTTATTCTCATGCCTAGAGGAGGAGCTGCTGGACATATTGACCGCGCTGGTGTCGATGCCGCCACCAAGAGATCCCTGTGAGCCGGAACGGAAGTCGACCGCATCATCTGAAAGACCGATCAGCGAAGACATGCGACCGGACGGCTCTTTGGCATGAGTCGTCGGGTTTCGGACGGCGGGATTGGAAATATCGAAAGCGCCATGGGCGTCGTGACCGAATTGCGAAGGCGCCGTGGAGTGGGCTGCGACCGATATAGTGGAGACTTGGGACGTCGAGCGAGCCGATTTTGGGCGAGCCGGGCTATATGCGTGTAGTGCGCTGCCATCCGGAGGCATCCTTGATCATTACAATATATAGAGGAATGTGGACAGACCTGGGACAGACTGTAGACAAGGCGAGACGCGCGCGTTTGACGACTTCGGGGCACCGCGACTCGGATGCCGCCGCCAGACCGCGACTATACAACTTGTATTTCTGTGCGGCATCATCGCCAGCATGCCCCTTCCCTGCCTTCGATGCTTTAATATCCTGCAGATTTTGTCCTGCGCACAGTACCAGACACAGCATCGCATGTGGAGACATATCAACGTCTCAAATACGTAGATGGATCATGGTTGTCTTCAAGCTCCTGCACTTGTGTCTAATGTTGGGCAGAATGAGGAAAGAGAAAACTGTATTATGCATAGAGAGAAAGACATGACCATTTACGTGTGTGTACGAATGAAGACAGCAGGCACCGAGAGCCGTTGCATTGCTCCAACTCATTGGCACGACGGCGAGACATTCCCCAACGGACATGATAAGATCAACTCACAAGTGAAGGTGCACGAGAACCGCTCCCCAGGTAGGCACACAGAGTCGCCAATACTCATGAAGCTTGAAGATTCGCCAAAGGGACAAACTATAACCATTGGTCAGCATAATGTCTAGACGATATCACTTGAGGTCAAAGATCAGATAACGATGGAATCACCATGGCCCTTTCCCCGCCTACTTTTGTACACGAGGCGTTTAGCGCAGAGCGCAAGGGAGCAGGATCTGTCCGCCCATCGAATTATTTCATCACAGAAATGACGCCCCTGACTCGGCAGACTGGGAAATGTACTTACGAGGGGCAATTGGCATGAACGCGTTGGGGGACGCCCTTCATATCCAAAGTAATCGAGGTCGCGTCCAATCAAGAAACTAACAAGCGAAGAGCGTTAGCGCACGTTGACTACACAAATCAACGGGTCTAGGGATGGAACGCTCAGTCAAGGCTGAAATGTCACGCTAATCGCGATTTATCGCCAGCGAATGAGGTAAAGTATGTATGATATGTGGTTTATCTTCATAGCGTTCCATAGAAGAGTGTGAATTGAGAGGGGTACTCACGTTATGAAAAGAGAAGTCTTGAAAATCGTATGAAGTATATGCTAATTTTGACTGCATCTGGATAAGGTCAGCGTACGTCCATCCAGTGAAAGGTATCTCGAGCGTGCGAATCAGATCATGTGTAATTGAGTCCGCAAGCGACCCGGTCTTGCCGGGGTTACCTGCCTCACCCAAGACCTTGCTAGAGGTTCTGGGTGGGAACAAGATTAGGGCAATGAATGTTCATCCCAGCTGACAGAGACAAGACACGACTGAAGAAACGACTCACGAGAGGGCTTGTACGCGCAGGCTGAAGAGGGCAAGGAGAACATAGAAGAAGGAAATGCAGACCCGATCCTTTTGTACAATTTCTTCTTGCTCGGTCGGTTACACGTGGCATAAATGACTGTGATACGCATACCCCCGTGGGAGGCCTTTTGCGGCGACCGCCGAAGACAAGAGCAGAAGGGCACGCGCTCAGCGTCACTGCTTGAATTTGCGCTTTGCTCTTCCAATATTTCTCAGCTCACCCAGCGGATCAACCAAAATCTCGAACATGTCCAGAAGTCAACCTCTCTTCAGTGGAGGCATGTTCCAGGTCCTCGGCTCCGGTGCCGACCATCATGAAGAAGAAGAAGAAGAAGAGCCCGAGCTCATTGAGACGTTCGTACCCGTCAGCTCAAGCCTCCCCCTTCATCGCTGATCAGCCCGGATAGGTCGCCAAAAGACTCTCAACAGACAACTACCTCAACAACTCTGTCCAAGTCCGCTCGAAAGCGTCTGGCCAGGCTCGCTGCAAAGACTCCCGGCCGTACCCCGAGCAACAGTCACAAAGGCGGCGACGACTCGGTGACCACTTCCGACGAGAGCGATCCTTCTCCACTCAATGAGAAGGCTGGCTTCCTGGAAGCTCCTCAGCCTGTCGCCAAGCTGACTCGGGATGCCTCGGCAGTCGAGCCTGTTCAGAGTCGTTCCATCGAGGCTCCCTATAAGGGGTCGGCTGCCGATACCCTCGGTGAAGCTTCCACCAAGCTCGAAGGTAACCGCAAGGCCACCAGCTCCAGTGAACGGTCTACCAAGGGCGAAGAAAAGGAGTCTGGATTGGCTGCTTCGCCGGTTGCTCCTGCTTCGGTGCCCATGGCATCTAGCCCTCCTTCGTCTGAGTTCTCTCCCTCGCTTCCTGAATCATTACCTCAGCCCACCGGGCAAGCCCTTCCTGCGAACCGTAAGAGGAAAACCCCCCAGGATTTCACGCCTGCGGGCCCTGGCAATCTCATGAGCCCCGCGAGTTCCAACAAAATTGCTGTCAAGTTCGAGGATGGACTTTCGCCCGGTGAGGGCAAAGAAGGAGAGAAAACCATTGCACCCAAGAAGGACAGGAATGCCATGGAGAGGACTGTGTGGACTTTTATTATGGTTGGCGGATTCATCAGTATGTTGAACTGAAATATGATTATTTACCCGCCGGTCCTGACCTGTAATCGCAATCGCAGCTCTTCTTTGTCTGGGTCACCCATACATGATCCTTTTGGTCATGCTTTGCCAGGCTCTCGTTTACAAAGAGATCACTGCTCTCTTTGACTTGCGCGATCGTAAGGTGGCACACTGAATATATGACAATCGTCGCTGACTGCCTGGTAGATGGAGGTGATGTGACTACGAGTGAGAAAGATGAGAGCTGGAGCAAGACCCTCAATTGGTGAGTCAAGACATTTACAGACATGCACGAACATTCAGGCTGACTACGCAAAGGTACTTCTTTGTGGTCACAAACTATTTCCTCTACGGCGAATCGATCATCTATTACTTCAAGCACATTGTGTTTGTCGATGCTTACTTTATTCCATTCGCTCGAAACCACAGATTTATCAGCTTCATGCTCTATGTCGTTGGTATGTATCTCACAATCTTATAGCTGTGTTCTATACTGATCACAAGCAGGATTCGTTGGATTCGTCGGCAACCTTCAGAAGCAACACTTGCGCCAACAGTTTGCGTTGTTCTGCTGGGTCCATATGACACTTCTCTTGATCGTAGTCTCCAGGTAGGTGTCAGCGTCCTCGTTGTTCTTCAAAACTGACAGTGGACTTCGCAGCCATTTCATTGTCAACAACATTCTGGAAGGGCTTATTTGGTTTTTTGTTCCGGCTTCATTGGTCATCTGCAATGATATCATGGCCTATGTCTGTGGTACGTGACATCGCAGGAATAAAAGAAATCACACGACTGACTTGTCTCGCAGGCAAAATGTTTGGCAAAACTCCTCTCATCAAATTGAGTCCCAAGAAGACTGTGGAAGGTTTCGTGGGAGCCTTCATTTGCACACTGTTATTTGGATTCTTCGTGCGTATATTGCCAAATCATACAATACAAAACTAATTGTGCGTCAGTGGGGAACGTTCTGGATGAAGTTCCCGTACATGATTTGCCCTGCGCGAGACCTGGGAACAAATGTTTTCTCCCAGTTATCCTGCAGGCCCAACCCTGTTTTTGTCTGGCGGCAATTTGAGTTCACTGGTGCTGCGGGTAAAGTTCTGGAGACCATCGTAAGTGGATTGCCCAATATCCTCTTCCAAGTGTCTGACGCTTTCACCCAGCTTGGCCACCCTGCGCCCTCTTTCCCCTATGCCCCTTTCCAGATTCATGCTCTCGTGATGGCCACTTTCGCCTCCCTCGTCGCTCCTTTTGGAGGCTTCTTCGCGTCAGGCTTCAAGAGAGCCTTTAATATCAAGGACTTTGGCCACTCTATCCCCGGACACGGCGGTATGACTGACAGAATGGACTGCCAGTAAGTTGCATAGCCAATGATCCGCGACAGTCGCTGACTTGCATCATCAGATTCATGATGGGACTCTTCTCCTACGTCTACTATAGCTCCCTCATCCGAGTAGGTATCGGTCAATGTGTGATAGCTCTGCTGACCAACAACAGATCCAATATGTCACCCCAGGGTCCATCATGCAGACGGTGGTGACGTCGCTGTCCCCCAATGAGCAAGTGGAACTCCTTGCAGACTTGGGTAAATTCCTCAAGGGGCAAGGCCTTCTCTAAAACCAATTTTTCTATTGGAACTAGGCGCAGTATCTCGAGTTACCAAAAAATGGATAGTATCTATGCATAACATAGACAATGCAAAGCAGTCTACTGTGATGCTTTCGTTGAATGTGCACATGCATTGTCGGGGCCGCCAAATGTCCGACTGAGCGAGAGGGGCCAGCATCTCATCAAGGCCGTCTCAGAGCACCCATTGCTTTACCTAATGCCCCACCCTTTACAACACGCAGAGCACGTCTAAAAGTCAGACTGGTACGAGTCCCTCGTGCTTTTATCCACGTATGCCCTTGTTCCAGGTGATCTACGATATTGGTCTCTCCTAATAGGGAGGTGTTGGCGATCACCACCTCGTTCTCGCTCGCAGTACCTCTTCCTTTTACTGTATCCTCGTTCTTCTCGCCTATGGCGTGCAGATGGGACACATACAGAGATGCGGAAATGATGAGAAGGGAGCGAGGGAGTAATAGCAGATGTGCCAATGGGACTGCGGCGACAGGGCGAGCTTCCTCACCCTCGGGGGGTGGTATAGCTACCATAGGCGGGGAAGGAGAGGTCGCTGAGATGTAATGATGGATGTCCAAAACCGTATGAGAGCCGAGAGAGATGGTAGCAACAAGAGGCTCAAATGCCGGGCCATCCTCGTGGGGCTACTCACCTTTGTCTCAGTATGTCCAGCGTGAGCCCTCGTGAGATATGGACTCACGGATATTCCTTGTCCGCTCTGGTACTCATTGACTAGAACCTGATAGTCGCACAGCCATCAGCCACATGGCACATGATCGGTTCAGACCACTCACTTGATTAGGTTCCATTGTGAATCCATCTACCCCAGCTTTCTGCAACGTCTGCTTGAGCCGGCCTATGAGATCTGGGCTGATATAATATATTGGGTCAGTCATGATCATTGGAACGTCCCATTGATCAGTGGAAAATATGTGTACCCACAACGTAGTAAAGAACTCCGGAATCTCTTCGGGTAGAAGGATGCCACCTTTGGACATTGTCCCGCCTACCAGCAGTCAGCCTAGCCTCGGAGACGCACCGAGAGACTAAGCTTACCCCAGTATTGAAGTCTGAACGACGTATATGTCAGCCAAGTACGCAGCCGGGGTTCGGGAGCCTTACCTTCTACCGCTGCCAACAGTCTTCCATTTCGGTTTGGGGCTCGATTCAAGTCTCTCAAGTAGATAGGCCTCTTCTTCCTCTGTGACGAAATTTGGAATACTGATTGCAATGTCAGTATGAGATCCATATACTTCCCAAACAACCACGTACTAGAACGCAGCTGGCGGGATATCTGGGATGCGAAAGTCTTCAAGGGTTTTCGAGTCTTGTATGGGAGGAAAGTCGGGTTCTGGCAGTATCTGAGTCATGGTGGCGAGTCTCTGTCGGTGGCGGTATGACTTTTCGCGGAGTCAAACAGCTCTCGAGAGTTGAGACCAATTGCAACTGGACGATGACGACACGTATCCATGTCCGTCGGCAATAATTATGCTTCCGCGCCAAGGTGGAGGCAGCTCGCCACTACCGACTGGCCCACTCAGCAGACGAGCAGCATCGCTCGTCAGCAGTCAATCACCCCGCCAACCTCGCTCTCCGCTTCATGTGCGTGTTAGACCCCCCGAATCGATCCGAACTCAAACCCTCTTAGCATGCCCCCTGCCCCAACACCGAAGCAAATCCAGAGCCTCTATACGGCTACCATCACCGCCGCCCAAGGCTTCTCCTATAACTTCCAAAGATACTTCGTTCGTCGAACCGATCTGGCCTTCAAGCCGGTGATTGCTTCGTTGAATCCTCCTGCGGGATCTTCAGAACTTCCCAGCCCTAACGATTTGGCACACTTCTTTGAAACTCAAAGGGCAGAGCTGGAGGTTCTCAAGAGAGCGTCACAGGTGAACAAAATGTTTGAGGGACCCAAGCTTGTTGTGGAACATGCCAAACCTATCACAAGTGGAGGAGGAGCTGGAATGGAAGCCAGCGCTGGTGGCGGTGGCCAGCCAATCTAGTGAGTTGCGAAGGTTTCCCGGACCATACTGACGAGCGATTCCCAGAGTAGAAAGCCTTTCGTCCTTTGTTTGTCGATCGCGTCATTCCTTAGGTCAGCATAGTAAATGGCTGGTTATATCCTTGGTCTCATCCTTTCATGCAACGCCCTAGCATCACTCAAGTCTTGCTTTCTCGCCACATATGGATCTCCAAATGCCCAGCCATCGACCACAGTACAACCCAACCTTCCTGCAATGACCTGGTGGAAGAAAACCGTTGTTGCTCGAGGCGACAAGACTCAAGAGAAGCGACGTTGGATGCGGATGGAAGACCAGGAGACCTCCACTGTGGACCAGAATGACCCTTCACAAAGCCCATCCCCGAGGATCAAGCCTGAAAGTACCAGTGACCCTGAAAGTCAGTCCTTCTTGCCCGGTCCTCAAATAGCTCGAAAGATGCTAGTCGCTTGGCGCATCGGAATCATGGTCCCATTCTTGGTGGCCGGGTGTTTGCTCTATCTGCTAACATGTTCGGCGCCGTCTTGGAGAGCAGATTGGAGCGTGGTGCGGCTTGATCTAGCTCAAACAGACTTCGATGTGCTCTACAATATCGCTGAAACGGTCACTGGGCGCAAATCAGACAGCGCGCAAAGCAAAAGGTTGTTGCCCAAATCGTCCTTCGTGGCTGCTAGGTCTGCAGTAGTTGCCCGAGACGACGAGGCCAATGAAGACCTGGGTGTGCTATCAATCAACATGTGGGGCTGGTGTCTGAAGCCAGAGTCCGACACAGACAAAACGTGAGCCGGAGCTGACAAGTTGAACGGGTTGCGCGCTTACGCCAACAGTACTATATGTTCATCCGAAAGCATGTGGTTCAATATGGATGATCTTCTAGGTGCAGCGACGACCACACAAGCTGGGCTCTCCACCCATACGTTTTCAGCGATACTGATACACGCTTTGATCGTCCACGGATTGGGTACGTTACGCCTCACTCCTCCATCAACTGTGCATACATACTGTACTGATTTGCATTCTGAAGCTATGCTTGCTGCAATGACGGCCATCATCCCAATTGGACTCACCACGTGGCGAGTCTTCAGGAGCAAAAATCCGACTGTAAGCATCCATCACAGCGACAAACATAATAGACTGATTCGGCGACACAGTTGCAAGGTGGCTGGTTCGAGCATGTCAGTATACTATTTGCGAGCCTACTGTGTTTGGTTGCTGTGAGTTGTGGGAACTGCTCCGCAATGGTCGCTGACTTGTATCAGTGGATCATTGACAGATGCTTACAAGCTAATGTTTCGAGCAAGCTGTCGGATACCGATGTGAAAGCTGGGTACGTTTCTCGCCTCGTGGTGTTGTTTGAAATGACCAACTTGCTTCGGGCAGGCTAGCATCAGTGATCACTGGAGTATGTGCGATCCTGCTTGGAATCGCGTTTTTCGCGTCTTCGTTGCCAGTATTGTACCTGCATATGAAACGCCAAACTCGGCTTCTCAAGTACTGGCAGAATCTGGAAGATTACGACGAGGCGCTGGCCCGACAAGACGAGCAAGGAAGGCGACAGAATGCGGATGAAGAAAAAGGGCGAGCAGACAGGAGCACGCAGAAACGGACGTCCCGGCCGAAGAGACGACAGAAAAGGCTACGCGACCATCGCTTGACGAGGATGTTTTATTCGGATAAAGATAAGGGCCATGACGAAATCGAGAAAGACAAGAAAAGAAGAAAGCGGCGAGGGCGTGGGAGAAGGGGTGGGCGTGGGAGAGGCTAGGATAGCGGATAGCAGGATTGGGCGGGGGGTGCATAGACTGATAGACATATGTCCGCCAGTTGTCCGACTAAGTGCCACAGTCGGTCCGGAGGGCCCTGACGGAGATTAAGGGTAGATGACGCGGGCTGTTCTCGGTGTGCGCCGCCCCCCAATGCACCATTTCTCATCCTTCCACGCCATTCGAACACTCTTTTCTCATCTCTTCTCTCAACTCTTCTCCTCTTTTCATAAAAATATTCACCATGGCCGCCACTTTTGACCAGAAGGACATCACCGCCGTCAGGTGCGTTGCCCGCCTCCCCCGCCCCCCGCCGCTGCCTCCAAGCTGACCCTCTTTTCACAGCAACATCAGGACTTTGGCTGCCGACGTCGTCGCCAAGGTAAGCAGCAATCACCAAGTCGTATCCGTTCACTGGCTCACTCTATATGCAGGCCAACTCCGGTCACCCCGGTGCCCCCATGGTAAGTCGAAGAGGCGCCACGCTATCTAGTCCGTGCTCATCCTGTACCAGGGTATGGCTCCCGTTGCCCACGCGCTTTTCACTCGTCACTTGAGGTTCAACTCCAAGAACCCCAAGTGGATCAACCGAGACCGATTCGTGCTTTCCAACGGTCACGCGTGAGTCGAGCCGATCCTCGTCTCTTGTGTTTCTGACAATTTTACAGTTGTGCCCTCCAATATATCCTCCTCCACCTTGCCGGTTACGAGGTTTCTTTGGAAGACCTCAAGCAGTTCCGTCAGATCGACTCCATCACCCCTGGTCACCCTGAAAACGGTGTTACCCCCGGAATCGAGGTGACCACCGGTCCTCTTGGTCAGGGTACGTGACATGCGTCACCGCATACGTACTCCACGCTCATCGCTCCTCAGGTGTTTCCAACGCTGTCGGTCTTGCCATCGCCCAGGCTCACATGGGTGCCGTTTTCAACAAGGAGAACTTCAACCTCATTGACAACTACACCTACACTTTCCTCGGTGACGGTTGTCTCCAGGAGGGTGTCGCTTCCGAGGCCTGCTCCCTCGCTGGTCACTTGAAGCTTGCCAACCTTATCGCCGTCTACGACGACAACAGTACGTTCTCGGTCTAGCAATAATCTTTTGGGGGCTGACATCTCTTCGCAGAGATCACCATTGACGGTGACACCGCCGTCTCTTTCACTGAGAACGTTGAGGCCCGATTCAAGTCTTACGGCTGGAACGTCCTTCACGTCGAGAAGGGTGACGAGTAAGTGGATGGCCACATTCTACGATCTTCTCTAACATTTCGCAGCGACCTTGCCGCCATCGAGGCCGCCTTTGTCGAGGCCAAGAAGTCCAAGGACGCCCCTACCATCATCAACCTCAAGACCACCATTGGTTTCGGCTCCCTCAGGGCCGGTGGTCACGATGTCCACGGTGCCCGTGAGTGAAACACGATGCGAGTCATGGATCACCTGCCTGACATGTTTTGTGTAGCCTTGAAGAAGGATGACATTATCCAGCTCAAGAAGAAGTTCGGCTTCAACCCCGAGGAGAACTTTGAGGTCTCCAAGGACACCCTCGAAGTCTACCACAAGGCCGCCGAAGCCGGTGCCAAGGCCGAGGAGGAGTGGAAGGCTCTCTTCAAGTCTTACAGCGAAAAGTACCCCAAGGAGGCTGCCGAGCTCGAGCGACGAATTGAAGGTCGACTTCCCGAAGGATGGGAGAAGGCTCTTCCCACTTACACCACTTCTGACGCCGCCGTCGGAAGCAGGAAGCTGTCTGAGACCACCATCTCCAAGCTTGCTGAGGTTCTCCCCGAGCTTGTCGGTGGTTCCGCCGACTTGACTGGCTCCAACTTGACCCGATGGAAGGAGGCCGAGGACTTCCAGCACCCTTCCACCGGTCTTGGTTCTTACGCCGGTCGTTACTTCCGATTCGGTGTCCGTGAGCACGGTATGACTGCCATCTGCAACGGTATCGCTGCCTACGGCGGTCTCATCCCCTTCGGTGCCACCTTCCTCAACTTTGTGTCTTACGCCGCCGGTGCCGTTCGACTCTCCGCCTTGTCCCACCTCCAGGTCCTTACCGTCGCTACTCACGACTCCATTGGTCTTGGTGAGGACGGCCCTACCCACCAGCCGGTTGAGACCGCTGCTTGGCTCCGAGCCATCCCCAACCTTGCCTTCTGGCGACCCGCTGACGGTAATGAGTGCTCCGCCGCTTACCTCGTTTCCATCCTCTCCAAGCACACCCCTTCCGTGTTTGCTCTCTCTCGACAGAACGTGAGTGGTGTTTATGATTTGATGATATTCGCTAAATCACTCCGCGCAGTTGCCCCAACTCGCCAACTCTTCTATCGAGAAGGCTGCCAAGGGTGGTTACGTTGTCGAGGAAGTTGAGAACGCCGACGTTACCCTTGTCTCTACCGGTTCCGAGGTGACCCTCTGTCACCAGGCCCTTGATGAGCTCAAGGCCAAGGGTATCAAGGCCCGACTTGTCTCTTTGCCCTGTTTCGAGGTCTTCGTAAGCGTCCACCATGTCAATCAGAGAGCCGTACCTGACCCGCTTTTCTCAGAACTCTCAACCCAACGACTACAAGCTCAGCGTTCTTCCTTCCGGCGCCCCCGTCCTTTCCGTTGAGGCTTACGCCACCTTCGGTTGGGGAACCTACTCTCACGACCACTTCGGTCTCAAGGCCTGGGGTGCCTCCGGTCCTTACGACAAGGTCTACGCCAAGTTCGACCTCACCCCTGCTGGTATTGCCAAGAGGGCTGAGAAGGTTGTTGACTTCTACAAGAAGCGTGGCCAGCCCGTCTTCTCTCCTTTGATCTCTGCCTTGGACGACATCACCGAGTAAGGTGTGTTTCGACAAGAATGTAGAAGAGAAGTGTAGTGTACCTAGGATGGTCATAGAATGCAATGTCCGTTTTCCGCCTGATCTTCCATTTGCAGTTTCTGTAGTCATTGGTGACAAGGCAGGCTGAGACGCATACATGGCACTGATCAACAACATTCAAGGATCTACTGGCGACTAATGTTACAGAAATGAGTCTATATGGATATTACTGTGACTGCTGGGGCTTGCGAAGTTCGGCCAACTGACTAGCTCTCTATACTATACGCTGCCATGTATTGTACAACACTGTACAGCGGGCGCGTACAGCTTTAAGATTACCACCATCCCCGCGCCTTCTTCTCATCTTTTTCCTGTCTGCCAAAAAGCCAATCCACACCGGATGCTTTCAAGACAGACTGCCTCACATAATCCTGAAGCATTTTCTGCCATTCGTTGGCACTGTCATCGGCATTTTTGCTGCCCACGGCGGAGCTCAACACGGACGAGATGAAGTCAAGTCCCCCTGCTTGCCCTTTCTCGGCACCTTTGTTGTCGGCGCGGGCAGCAACAGGGTCGGGCTTTTCTCGGGAAGAGTAGGGGGGAGATCGCGACCGCGCTCTTCCTTGACGGCTGGGGTTTCGCCTTGGTTGACTGGAGGAATTTCCATCCTTGGCAGCGCCCAGCAAATTGACGAGTGAAGCAACGCCTGGACTGGCTTCGCGTCGCCCGTCTGTGGGTGCCATCCCAGCCCATTGCTTCATCAACTCCAAAAGCTCCTCTAACGTCCCCTGTTCCGAGCTAGCCATCACCCAGGCCGCGATTGCGATTACTGGAATCAATCGCAAGGAGAAGCGGAATATGCGGGACATGTAGCCCACTACACTGGAGAGGGCTGTCCATACGATGATGAAGGCGAGGAGTGTGATAAAGTAGCCGATGTAGGGAGCGAGGAGGCGGAAGAGGGGGATGAAGGACGAGGGGTTTGAGATGGTGGGGGGCTCTCGGAAGAGGGTTTGGGCGTCTGTGGGGAGCCTTGGGAAGACATACTGGTAGAAGAGGGCTCTGCTGGGGATGAGCGGGGCGGGGGGTGGGCGGGGTCGTGGGGGACTTACTCTGCGCCGGTGGGGGCGTCGTTCGCGGTGCCAGGCATGGTGGCGGGCAGCTGCTTGGTGGCGGAAGAGATGGGAACGACAATTGTTGTAATTACTTGTTGTCGGTCGCAGCGTGTAATTACTCTCTGTAAGCCCCGGCCCCTGATTTGCCCCCGTAAACCGCGAGATTGTCCACAGCCTCGACTGTATACTTCTCGCAACACTTTCCAGTCTACTCCCAACACAATAAACTCATACAATGGCTCGCGGCGGTGCTGTCTCTTCTCGTGGACGTGGGTGAGTACGATCCTCTCATTTCCTAGGCACACTCCTGACAACATGCTCTAGAAAGTTCAAGGTGGCTCGAGGAGGTGGCCGACACTTCTCTCGAGACCTTGATCCTCGTTTCAACCAGGAGGACGAGGCTTCCGAATCATCATCTGAAGAAGAAGAAGAGTCTGAAGACGAGCCTGAGCCCGTCGTCAAGCTTGCTCCTGAGATGGCTGCTCTGAATCTCAAGCTTGGAAACACAGTCTCGGCTGATGAGCAGAATGGGGAGGAAGAGATGAGCAGGGCGGAAAGGAAAGCCATGAAAAAGGCGCAGGCTGCTCAAAAACCTATCGTGGAGGAATCAGAGAGCAACAGCGACGATGAGGAGGAGAAGAAGCCCGCACCGGTTTCCAAGGCGGCGGCTAAGGGTAAGCCCAAGAAAGTGGAGCCCGTGCAGTTGTCGAGGAAAGAGAGGTGAGTTTCAGTCTCAGCACATGAAAGGACATGTCTGATTGTGCGAAAGGGAGGCTGCAGACAAGAAGGCGGCGGCGCAACGTCACCAGCAGCTACATGCTCAAGGTCAGTCTTCATAAGTGCACTTCGAGGCCAGAATATACTAATGGCACCGCAGGCAAAACATCTGAGGCCAAATCTGATCTCGCAAGGCTTCAGGAAGTGCGAGCTCGCCGTGATGCGGCGGCCGCCCAGCGAAACGCCGAGGTTGAGGGTGAGCAGCGCTAACGCTACATGATCATTGTCTTGACTGACGTTTACCCTTCAGAGAAGGCCAGGGAGGCCGCTGCCAAGAAGGAGAAGATTGACAGGAAATAATATCCCGGATAGATTCACTTCAGCTCGATAGAATGCACACTGGTTTTGATTAAAAACTTCGCCATCTGTCTGACCAATATAAAAATTTGTCTTCTTGAGTAAGACACTCAAAGAATGAGCTATGCTCTGTCCAGTGTTGAGACCCCCTGTTTGTGAACCGGCATGGTGCGCGTAATCAGAAAACAAGTCGCTGCAACGTGCACGGAAAAGACGATAGACGTCTACGGGTACCTTGAGGACAATGGCAATGCTAGTTACGCCCTGAGTATGCTTCTTTGCTTTCTCATCTCCTGAGCGATAACAAAGAAGACTTTGCGACAATACGATGGGGTCGTCATCTCTTTGAAAGGCATCGATGAGCTGCACTGCTGCCACACGGTGTGCTTGACATAAAAGTCGGAATGGCGCGTAAACAGGGGTGCCTGGGACCTCTCCCGCGATTTCCGCCAATTACGGGAGCACATCTTCACGGATTCTTCGAGGATTCTTCGAGGATTCTTCGAGGATTCTTCGAGCGAGCTTCCCCCTCTACCCCACCGCCATGCCCAACTCCAAGAACCCCGCCGACCCCTTCGCCACCATCCTCCTCCGCACCTCCTCCGCCCGCCGGCCCACCTCCTCCAAGCTCTCAGAGCCCATACCCCTCACCCCTCTTCAAGGTTCGCGCTTGTCTGAAGATTCTTCGTCGGGCCCAAGTTCCCTACGCGGCAAGCCACGCTCGCGGCCTACTACCCCCAAGAGCGACGACTTGGGAGAGACCCTTCCACTTTCGCGACCCTCGTCAAAGAGGGGAAAAGAGGTGGACGCCGGGACGACGAAAGATTCGTGGGGGAGGCAACGAGCTGAACAAGCTGGCGGCAATCCAGAACGCATGAAAGAAGATGCGGCGATGGAGAAGTGGAGAGTAGGTCTCTATTCGTAAACTGTTTGATTCTCTTGTCTGATGTTGTCTGCAGAAATGGGTTGTAGAGCAGCCATTGCAATCAGGCGTACCGAGCATTTCTCCGTTGAAGGGAAAGGGATCACCCGTCAACGGCGGTCAGAAAATACACTTGGTGTCTCTCAACAACACTCACCGTCTATCAGTCACCAACTCCGTTCTGAAGACCCCTTCGGCTTTCGATACTCGGGGCCAATCCGACCCCGAAACCTCGCCCAGGGCTTCGTCAGCACTCGCCTCCCCATTCTATTCTTCAGGATTCGGGTCCCCGGGTGATGGTGGTGAAATATACAACACAGACTCTGTGCTCGCTCTGCGCGATGTAGAGCTAGCTGTCGGTGACGACGCATGGTCAAACGCAGAACGTGCCAAATCCGCCCCTCGGCGCATGTCCAATAAGCCTCGTCTATCCGAAATACCCAATCCATTTGGCGACGTTGCAACGCGTCTCGGCTCACGGCGCGTTCGTCCCATCGTGCTTGAGTTGATACAAGCCCTAGGGCACTTTCTCGACGTCGTCTGGTCGACAACGTACCCTGAGCGTTCTTGTCCGTGGATCACAGACGATACTGAAGAGTGCCCAGTAACCCCATCTGTACGAAAAACGAAAAGGGCCCGCCATACAGACTCGGATCCCACAATAACATCTGAGCTCGTGTGGAAGAGTCCTATGATCACGGCGGTGCAAGAGGGCAAGCGAACGGGGCATGTACCAACACGACCTACCTCCAAAGATCTGGGGTTTTGGCGGGACGAAGTAGAGTTTGGCATTAGGGATGTCGATGAAGTTGTTGGTGTAAAGAAGGGATTAGGGAGAGCGTTCGGAAACGCTCTCAAGGAGGGTCGATATGGCCCGTCAGATGCTGGGAACGCTCTTGGGCAGAACGGGGAAGGGGCCGGTATGGCGAGGCTTTTGAACGATTTGGAAGAAGCTATTTGGTGAGTTGTTGCCCATCCTTCATCATTAATCCCGGCTGACGATCTTCGAAAGGGGTGATGCGCCCCCTCGCCCCACTGACCTTGCTTTTGAACTTCCAGCGGATTTCGATCCATACGCCCTGCTCGATGAGTCGGAACTTATGGTCGGAGGGGCTAGCGGGATGGGCGGTGCACACCCGAAAGCAGGGTCTGCATTAGTAGACCTTCTGGGCGCGTCCTCGAGCAGCTCGGGCACACCCATCACGAGTGGGCCGAGTTATGACTCTCTTCCAGACTTCAATGTCAACCTGGCCTCTCCTGTCGAGGATTCCATCAAAGCGAAGGAGGTCAAGAGCAAACAACGGATGGGAGGGCTCATTCCAGGTATTGAGAGTATTGAGGGAGCAGAGGGAATGACGCTGGAAGAGTTGGGGAGAAGGAGGCACCGAGAATGGCTCGCTAGTAGAGCGAAAGCTTAGACGAATATAAATGACCGACATAGACCACCTGAGAAACGATATTCATCACTTGTCAGCACGTGACGACCAGGAATGACTGCTTGTTGTATAGCGCAAATGCATCTCAATTCGACCCGGATCTTGCGTGTATGACGATGAGAAACCGATGATGCATGAATGGAAACTATAAGAGTACAATGTCACGAACCCCTTTCGATAGATTGTGATCCGCTCAAGCGGAGGCAGCAGCAGCTGCATGTCCGTCAACCTTGACCTCGTTGGCAATCATGGCCCCATGCTTGCCAGATCGGCCAGCCTGGCACTCGTTGACAAAATCGGTAAACATCTTGACAGCAGTGGTCAGTACGGATGCTAGTCGCTGAAAGCGGATCAACTCACCTCAATGGTGTCGAGGGGACCACCAGCAGACTCGGGATGGAACTGCACGCCCCAAATCCTCTTGCCGCTCTCGGGTGTGGAGATGATGCCCTCAACCGAAGAGTCGTTACAGTTGATGAAGAAGGGAGCCCAACCCTCAGGGAAGTCTTCAGTCAAGCGAAGAGCATACTGGTGGTTCTGCGACTACTCAAGAGTCAGCTTGTACAGCCGTACAGATAAAAAAAACACGTACAGTGACGTAGACTCGACCCGCCGAGATGCTTCCAGAGCTGGCCAACGCCAGAACCGGCTGGTTGTGACCTCGGTTACCAAAGGTCATTCGGTAAGCCTCAAGACCGGCAGCCAAACCAAGGATCTGGTGACCCATGCAGATACCAAAGATCGGCTTGTCCCACTCGTTGATGGTCTGCCTGACTCGCATGGCGGTGTCCATGATCATCTTGGGGTCACCAGGACCGTTGGAAAGGAAGAGACCGTCATATTGGTCTCGGACGGTGTTGAAGTCAAAGTCCCAAGGGAGGACAGTGACAACTGCATCGCGTCGGACGAGGGATCGGAGGATATTGGCCTTGGTTCCAAAGTCAAGGACGGCGATTCGAGGACCAGAGCCCTTGGCGTTGAGGGTGTAGGCCTTCTTGACAGAGGCTTGGGCAACAAGGTTGTCCTTGGAAGGGTCCCAGAAGTCGGCAGCTGAGGGAATGACGCTGGCATCATCGCCGACGGCGAGACGACCAAGAGTGGTACCCTGGTCCCTCAACAAGCTAGTGATAGCACGGGTGTCGACACCGGTGATACCGGGGACATCGTATCGCTGGCACCACTCGTGAAGAGACTCGACAGCCTGGTAGTGGCTGTATTTGAGTGCGACGTCGGAGACAACGACACCGGTACACTGAATCCTCTCAGACTCGAGGAAGGGAATACCGGGGTACTCGGGGGGAGAAGCGTTGCTGGGCACACCGTAGTTTCCGATCATGGGGGAGGTAAAGACCAAGATCTGACCCAGGTAGGAAGGGTCGGTCATGGAGTCGGTGTCTGAACCAGGTGAGCGAATGCGAGGGCAGGGATAGGAGCAAACGACTTACAAGAGGTGATACTGGTGGAGAAGACGGTCTCACCGAACTTGGAGTTTTCGCTACCAAAGCTGTTGCCATAGTAGCTCTGGCCAGACTTCAGGTGGAGGGCGGCAGGGGTCTTTGCGGGGAGGAGGGGGGTGAGGAGAGAGTTGACGGGGGTGGCCAGGGTGCGCTTGAAGGCGAGGGGAGCCCTGAGGGCGGCGGGGGTGGCGCGGAGGTTGAGGGCGCGGATGGCGGACATGGTGGTTTACGGGGGCTGGGTGGTCTCTTACAGACTGTTGATTGAGAAAACGAGATCAGAAAGGTAGCTGGTTCGCTTGTCAGCCTGTGCGATACGAGATAAGAAAAAGCGTGTTACGTACTCGTCAGAGGTTCGTTCTGTCCACAGCATCGACTGGTAGTGGGGTGTTGGGTGCTCCAGGGGGGGGCAGGCAGGGGGGAGGGGGGGCAGGGGCAGATGAGAGACAGATGAGAAAAGAAAAGAAAGAGAAGCGAGTGCGAAATTAAGAGCCACACCACGACTCATTTCGATTATCGTCACCACAAATGCCACATCATCCTTCAGTCATGCAGTCCATGTCAAAATCTACAACCAATCAACTATATTATTGTCGCACCCCTCTATCCCATCAGATCCACCAAGTCTGCGAATGCATCCTTCTTCTGCGCCTGCCCCTGCTGCTGCCCTTGCTGAGCGTTGGCAACCGCCTGAGGCTGAGCCTGTTGGGGAGAAAGCGAGTAGCCCACCGGAGTGGAAGACTGCGATGGCTGGATGCCAAAGCTGCTGCTGCTAGAGCTAGCGGCAGGCTGCTGGAGCTGGCCCAGGCCACCAAATGCGCCAAAGTTGGTGGATGCACTTTGTTGGGGTTGGCCCCAGGCCTGAGCCGGTTGAGCCGGAGGTTGGGAAGTGTTGAAAAACGCCATGGGGTCTTGCCTCTGAGATGTATTGTTAAAGGAGGAGCTCGCAGCAGGACTGGGGGTGGCAGCAGGTGAAGGGGCAAAGAGGTCGAGGGGAAGGCCGGCCGTAGACATTCCGGCATTGGAAGAAGAGTCGACAGGGAGGGAAAGGCCGCCTGCAGCCCCTGAAGGTGCTGGCTCGTCATCGAAAGCGTCAAACGATATGAGGTCGGCCGCTTTCTGGTTGGGGTTCGAGCTGTATTGCGGCTTAGCGTAGACCCAGGGCCGAGTTGAAAACTTACCTCTCAACGACAGCCCGAGCTCTTGTCCAGTCGCCAGCCTTGCACGCTTCGAATCGTTCCAAGGCAGTATTGATGAGGTCATTGCAGAGCAATAAGCGGTCTGAGGATATTGAGCAGTGATCAGACGACACGGAAAAAAGCTTACCCATCATACCCTCCTTCTCGCCATCGTCGTCTTCTATCCACTTTACTATCTTTGGCCTTGCTCCTCTGCATGCTCCAGCGACCTGGTCATACACGTCGCCCTCGATACCAATCTTTTCCCCCTCGGTAGCATTATTCAACATGTCGTTAAGCAAGATTGCCTTTGACTGGACCTTGTCAAGCTCCTTGAGTGTCTGAGCAGTATAGTCGACGGCCTTGTCTGGTTCCTGCAGCAGAATGTCAGCACGATAAGCTCTTGAGAGGGTCACTTACGGCTCCGGCGAGAGCCTTCATAAGCTCTTGGGCAGCTGCAAGATCTCTCGGCGTGCCACGTCGGATCAGCTCTTGCAGTTTCTGTCCAACAGTCAGCACACTAATGGAGGCGCCTTCATGCCACTTACCGCGCTCTTTGCGTCTCTATCCTCCTTCTCCAGCTCTTCAGGAGATTTGAGGTTCTATCAAAACAATCAGACATGCCCAGTGCTCGACGCGCTCGGCTCACTTCATTGGGATTGGCATCCGCCATGGCCCGAGCCGCGTCAAAAGACTTGAACCGGTACCCTGCCGGATGGTCAGCACATGGCCATACGGAACCGATCATGGGCTCACCTTTATAGCTTAGCAGCCTGTGCATGTCCCGGATATGCACAAGATCCTCCTTGTACTTTGAATGGATACACAAGGTGTTCTTCCATTCGTGCAGCAGGTCCAGGATCTTGCTCATCACTCGGCCGACGACCATGGGCGGGCGCTCGGGGAACCGCCTGACTAGCTCGTTGAGGAACTCTTTGGTGCTGATCTGGAGATGTATAGCATAGCCGCAGTTCTTGACGAGGTGGTCGAGCACGTTGAGGGCCAGGAGGGCCTCGTTGGGGTTGCGGGAGTTGATGTGGGGGAGGAGGGCGCTGGTGGCATCTCGTGCGCTGGACGGGGTGAGCACAGGCAGGGATAGCTGCTCTCGTCATACCTGTTGGCCTTCTTGCGGTTGATGTACTCTGCGAGTTCTATATTGGCGATCTGGTTTGGGGCTGCGAGGGTGGGGTCGCAGGCCTGGTCTGCGGGGGGTGAGCTGGGCGGGGCTGGGCGCGGGGGACTTACCGACGAGGGACTGGGCGGCGGTGAGCTGTGCCCACGGGCGGGCCGGGTTCATTGTGCGATGCAGCGACACACCCCCCGCCCCGAAGCCATCACCACCGTCTGATCCCACGCGGCCCCCGCCGCACACCATATGTTACGTCAGCGGGAGCAAATGGGCGACCACGAGCGTCCACCAACCACAGAAAGCGGTTTGCAGACGTCGATTTCTTCACCACCGCCATGTCCCTCCTCAGCCGCAACACCGCCGCCCTCAGAGCAGCGCCCCGACTCAGGGCTGCCCCCCTCATCTCAACACGCAACGTCAACGACCTCACCGTCACCTCTCCGCCAAACTCCTCCGCCTCCGTCCGCCCAGCGATCCGCCACGGCCCTCCCACAGGTGGCCGCTCATCAGACTCTGGCAGCACCGTCACCGTCTTTGGATCCACCGGTTTCCTCGCGAGGTACCTCATCCAGAAACTCGCCAGGCAGGGCACCCAGGTCATCGTGCCCTACAGAGACGAAGACGAGAAACGCCGACTGAGACCGTGTGGTGACCTGGGACAGATCGTGCCGCTCGAGTGGGATGCTAGACGTCCGGAGCAGACAGCAGAGTGCATCAAGCACTCTGATGTTGTGTACAACTTGGTCGGGAGAGATCACGAGACTCGGTATGTCTCGGACCGCCATTGGTGGCGCCACGCTCACACTCGACTGTAGAAACTACTCTTACCACGACGTCAACGTCAGCGTGGCCGAGTCCATTGCCCAGATCTCCGCCGACCTCGGTACGCCTCGACTTGTGCACGTCTCTCACCTCAACGCCAACCCCGACTCGCCTTCCGAGTTCTACCGCACCAAGTTTGCCGGCGAGCGAGCTGTCAGGGATGCGTTCCCCGAGGCCACCATCGTCAGGCCATCTCAAATGTTTGGCCACGAAGACTGGCTGTTGAACCAGATTGCCCGTGCGTCTTGCGCTTCCTTTTCTTGATCGCGGTCTGACGTTTGGCAGGTTACCCCATCTTCTCCAAGCTCAACGGCGGCCAGACCAGGCTCTTCCCCGCACATGTCATTGACGTCGCCGAGGCCCTCAACCGTATGCTCAACGCCCCCGTCACCTCTACCGCCTCTACTTTCGCCCTCCCCGGTCCCGAGCTCTACACTTGGGCCGAGCTCGAGCGTCTCGTCTCAACCCTCGTCCTCCAACCCGCTTCCACTGCCCCAACCCTTCCCAAACCCGTCGCGCTTCTTCTCGCCAACCTCGTTAACCGTGGTCTCTGGTGGCCTACGGTTTCGCCTGATGAAATTGAGAGGATGTATATCGATGATGCTGGTGCGGACGCCTTCCAGATCAAGGCGTCTGGGCCTGCTGGTTGGAACACGCCTGGTGGTATTGATATGGTCGGTGTCGATGGAGAGCCGGTCAAGAGCTGGGCCGATCTGGACATTGAACCGGATACCATTGCTGAGCATGCTATCAAGCCTTTGCGACGATACCGATCTGCGTGAGTACTAGTCTTGCCTTGCCGCCTTTGTTACTAACGGCCATTTCAGTGCTACCTACGATCTCCCCGTCGAGAACCACATCATCAAGGCTCCCAAGCAATACCACGTCCTTCCTTAGATTGTATGATTCGGCATGTACATGGGTTATCTTTATTGCTTCCTTGTCCCTGGATCGTCCTGTTCAACTCTACAGGGACCGAACATGTTCAGAATACTGATGAGATGGGGCTGCATGGCGCTGGCAGAAAATATATAAAACGAACAACCCTTTATAACTACTACACATCGACTTCTCTACTACATTGACGATCAGCATCAACAGCAATTGCCATGTGATGACTGCTCCAGTTCCCCAGATACGGTATCTCTTCCAAAGAAAAAGTAACCGGCTGTTTGACCGATAAAGATGGCAATGAGCATCCAGATGTTAAAATACATCCCCGTCAACATACTGTCGGCCGTCAGCGAGATCCAAATCAAGACTCCGTTAAACGACTTACACGATAAAACCCGCTGTGAATTGACTACCGTATACAAAACTACGCAGCAGCTGGTGTGGCCAAGAGGGAACGTATCTGTATTGATCAGTGCGCGTTCTTGGTGGAGTCAGTATCCTGACTCACTGAATCACAGGCTTGGCAACGTTCACCCCGTCATCCTTGCCGAGCTCTGAAAGGCTGGCAGCGCTGACAACGCTAGGGCAGCAGCTTGTAGCCGCATTCCTAACGAGCCATCGATCATATTCTCGACCCAGTCTTCTTACAGCCTCGATGAGGACACAGAGGAAGAAGATACCGATGACTGAGCCAGCAAACATGCCTTTGGAGGTGATCTGCCAGTTAGATGACAGGAAGCAGGCGTCGATGGTATATGTGTTGAACAGCATCGAGACTGGAGGGAGCATCAGCTTCAAGATGCTTCATGATAGTACGGCCGGTCTCACTTTTGCAGTCGCTCGAGGTGCTCGTCGAGTTGGACGAGTCGGAGCTGGACGAGCTGCCCATGTCCATGTCCATGAGGATCGGGAGGTAGCTGGACATTGTGGCTGGTGTGTATGGATTGATGAGGGGGGACGGATGGATGGATGCTATGCTGCCCTTTTATATGCCCCGCAGAGATCTCGTTGCGACCAAAACTGAGAGCGATCGGACCAATCTCGTTAAGGCCGCCGCTGCGCCATAACCACGTGGTGACTCACCTGCGCCTTTTTATCAGCTCGTCGTTGCTCCCGCCATTCTCCTTCTTCAACGTCTTCCGGCCATTTTTTGGGCTCCCGGATGGCTTCTTGGGTGCCCAGGGGGCCAGGACCTTGCATTGTCCCGCGCCAAACACATCACCAATCCAGCATCTAGGAAAAGGTCTCAATTGGGTTCCGTGCCTGAAATGTCAACATTTGAGCCATTATCCTTGTCACCGTCTTGTCGTTTCACGCCAGGTTGTTTCTACTTCAATAAGGCAAGTAGGTCCCTAGAGTTAGGTATTGGTAGCTGAAAGCTTGGCGGCCCTGACGATAAATCCTAACCCAAGTGGATGAGGTCTACACTCGCTGTCGACAGAGGGAGATAAGACAAGATGTCCAAGATCAAGTATATAGAGTGAATTGATTTTGCATCTTTCAATCCGACATTACTTTATAGCCAGCCCCCCTGAACAATCAAGCAATACAACGTATATAAGCCGGGTCTAGCAGTGCAACAAAAAATAAAAGCGGTACACGTAGGACACTGCCAACAATCAACAAACAAGGCAGTGGGAAAGACATCTATTCGCTCTCAATCTATGGCGAAGACGTAGACTGACAAAAGCAGATAAGCAGACCTTCAGTTTTGCGCGACCATGCGCTCACCTCTCAAGTATCATAATCCTTCAATCGATTAGGCAGTGTAACCTCCCGTCGAGATCTCTCTCGCGCCCCATCCGACCCAACGCTCGCGGATCGCCCAGAGGCTGGCAAGACATTGGAGATGGCTCTCCTCATCCCTGAAGACTCCCCCGCGACAGATGCAAGCGCAGCAGATGTGGCTCTACTGTTCCGAGTGCGGGAAGGCTGGAGGACACCAGCTGCAAGAGGGACAGTTCTAGGTGACCTAGCTGACTCGGGCAAGGGTTCTGGCGCGCTACCACTTGGAGAGTGGGTATACGCCCGTCGCTCGTCACGTCTAGGTGACTCGAGATGGGAAGTAGACGTCCGTCGGAGCTGCTTGGCAGGGGGCTGATCGTTATTGGCCTCGTACCCATTGGCCCCGATGACTGCGCGCAGGGGAGAAGCGGCATGAACGCCATTGCCTTGCTGTACTAGGTTGTTGAAGGAGCGTGTGCGCTTCAGAGTCGTGCGCTTGGCGACGGGGGCGGTTTGTATAGGGGCGGGCAGGGTTGTGCCATGCTCTCCGGTTTTTTCGTCGGCCTCCTCGCCGGTCCCAGGAGCCAGATCATTTTGGCCCTTGTCTGAGACTGGTTCCTCATAGCTCTTTCCCTGGACGGAGGGAGTGGGAGTCGGCTCGAGGATGTCAGGGAGAGACCCTTCATCATCTACTGTCTCTCCCTTGAGCTCCCGCACTAGACGTTTGACTCTGTCCTCGTTGGCCTTCTTCTCTCTCAGCTGAGCCTTGTTCAGCCTCTTTTTCGGCTTCTCGTCCCGAATCACTTCTAGATCAGACGGATTGAAAGACCGTGTATTGCCCCAATCCGAGGAGGGAGAGTAGGGGTGCGCGGTCGACGGATGGGCGCCATGTTCGGCAGAGGAGCTGGATAGGGAAGCGGTGTAGGCGATGCACCTGTTGATGATGGGGCGGTGGAGAGGAGTAAAAGTAGCATGCTTAGCGCCGGGGGCAAGCACCCGAGCACGAGTAGCCTTCCGGCGACTTGAAGTTGAGGCTGCGGTGTTGGCAGCGTCCGATGTGGAGGGGGCAGAGGAGGACGGGGGGGCGTAGGAGAAGGAGACGGGTGCTCGTGGGCTTGCAGACGGGGCAAAGTGGAGGATGATAGGGATGGGGGACATGGCGGGGCGAGGAGAAAAAGGCTGCAAACAAGAGACCCAGCTTGCCGACCCTCATCTCCTCAGTCGGCATTCAGTCGGCTATGACCTCATACAGCGGACACGTCCGACTGTTGTTCTCCCTCGCCGTACGTAAGCAGCCCTTGGGCTGCGGCATATACCCCACCAGGGTGCAGGTGCATGGAAATACGAAAGGGTAGTGCGGACCCCTCAGGCGAGAATATCATGAAACGTGCCGTGCTAGGTATAGAGTATCACCACAAAGAAGCCAAAATCGTGCCATGAAGCGTCAAGCATATAAGTTCAGTCGAGCTCAGTCCCTCTTCCCTAACGTCTCCCACCCCTCGGTCTGACGTTCATCCTATCCGCCAAGTTCCTCCCACCACCCCTTGCCCTTCCTCCTCTCCATCCGCCAGTTCCCTGGTCAAAGGCACGCTGGAGAGGCTGCTCCTCGGCCAAGGTGATGATGGCTGCATTGGGGTCGGAGGCCAGAATCTGATCAGAGTAGAGTTTACTGGCGCGGCCAGTGAGCTGATGTTTGTCCTACACTAGTTCCTCACTTACGTGCTCTTCGTGGATCCCAAAAGCTCCTGCCCTGCGACGTTGCTGCTCGTCTCAAATCTGGGCGTCGGATTGTCTCCTAATCTGCTCTTCAACCCATTGACGATCGACACCTTCAGCGTGTTTCCATCCGCGACAACCCCATTGTATTGCTTGATGAGTTGGTCTGCGTCGGCTCTCGATTCGACCTGGAGGTCGATAGATACGAGGGAGGATGAAGCAGAGCTCGACAGAACAGCCTCAGCAACGGGGAGAGGGTTGAAAGCAGACTGCTCTGGTGAGCATACTCTTCACGAACGCAAACAGAACGTTGCTTACAATCACATCCTCTGGTGTTGTCCCTGGAGCAAGATTCTCCACGCGTACCCAAATTGCCGTTCTGGCAGCACCCATGATAGACACCTGCGATTGCCCGGGCTGTCTAATTTCTCGCCGAGCCGGCTGCCTCAACGCATCGTTCAGCATGCTTCTCGCTCTGGGATCCACTCCAACACCCCGGGCAGCCCCCTGAGGCCTCTTGGGAGGCTGACCGCCCGGGGGAAAGAGCTCTGTGCCCGCCCTGGATCCTCTGGCGGCACCATTGGTTTGTGGGGATGCTTTCCCACCACCAAAGATCCTGGAGGCGAGATCCTGTCCGGAATCTTGGGTGATACGGTCAACGAGTTGGTTTTTCTGGCTTCCGGTATGGAGATCATGTTTCCATTGGCCGTCGACGTCGGGACGCTGGTTGGGACGCTGAAGGCGGACGCGTCAATAGAGCTACGGCCGAGCGCTGAATGGACTGACTGTGTATGGCTTGTTCTGTCTGCTCATGCTGGGGTGGCGGCGGGCGGCGATGGGTACGGGGCGGATGGAGGGATGGACAGGGAGGAGTTGAAGACGCGTAGAATAGAGCACATTGTGGCAGCGGGATCAAATGCCTCCACCTGGCGTGTCCTCTGGGCCATCATAGCCTGAGCCAGCGTGTTGTCCATCTGCAGCCAGGATGGACGATGCCCCCCATCCCCTCGCACCCCAGCGCCGTCCCCCCCTCCCCCGCCTCCAGACGAACCCCCCACACAGCCCCACCATCCCTCCCCCGCACCGCCCACATGCCGCCACCATATCGACCACCCGCCCGACCCAAAGACGAGGCGGCAGCAGCGAGGCCGAGCTTCTCGGCGTCCAGTCTCGCCAGAGCCAGCCACGCCAACATGCCACATGCTCTGCAAAGCTGGCCTCCCCGTCCCAGGCATCACACTCGTCCTTCTTCTTCGATGACCATGACGACCATCAGACACCCCGCTCGTATCGTCCTTCTCTGCGCCAGACGGAATCAACTGCCTTGAAAGGACTCGACGGGTATCTTGACAGTCTGGATAGGAACGAGCTTGCTGTCGTGGAAACTCGTTTCGACCTCATGACGGATGAAGAGATTCGTCTCTATCTACAGAGCCAAGAGGACGCGCCTGACGAATCTGAACCCCCGGTGGATGTCTCCGATTCCGCCCTCGAATTCGGGCAGCTACCTTCACAAGAGAAGCCCGACATCTTTGGAGCCCAATCTCCCCTTTTCCCCCCGTCTCCTCCTCCTGTGCGGGCCAGGGCTCTGGCCCATGACCACCCGCTCCGGATATTAAGCAGGGTGGTCAAGGAGTTGAAAGAAGTCATTGACCGTCTAGAGGACGAGAATGACTCGCTGCGTGAAGCTCAAAGTCGAAGGAGATCATCGAGTAGCAAAGCTGCCGACCAAGTGAGCAATAGGCCATGCGCCTCGGAACAGAGCTAACGGTCTTAAGATATCCATCCATGACAATCTGAACGAAGCCATTGCTACTTCCCTCACGTCTACGTCCTCCTTGCGACATATTCCGGAGCAGTCTATGAGTAACACCAAGTCCCTTCCTTCAACCATAGCCCCATCTCCTTCCACCACGAGCCGTAGACGGCCTCTCTCACCGGCCTCTGCTTTATCTGTCCCAGCCCCATCGGCCTCTTCTGATGGACTAGAAGAAGAAGACAAAGACATCAGCGGGACGACCTCAAGGGAAAATCAGAAATCCTGGACCTCGGGTCTATGGGTCTGGAGTAACAAAAAGCCAATCAAGTCCAGAAAGGGGAGCATCAGTTCATTGGTATCGACTTACCCTACCTCGTCCGATTTCGGGGCACCCGCCCAGGCAAATGCTGCAGCTGGTAACAATGACGATGAGATTTGGCGCCAAGGCGATGGGAATAACACTCCATCATTCACAGCGATCTTCTTGGCCACAGTCAGTAACCAAACGCGACACAATCATGACAAACTGATGGCCTTGCAGAGAATATTGACTCCCGACCCTTCATCCATCTTGGTGTCAACCAAGATTCCGGCCAACTCTCTTGTCGCTTATTTGGCCCATTCGCTCGTCAATACAGCCCGTGACGAAGGTATTGTGATTAAGGAACCAGTCGGTCGAAGAAGATCTAGAGACGCTTCCCGTAGTCAAACAATTTCCACGGCCAGCCATGTCCCTGTTCCCGTGAACGGTACCGATCCAACCGGGGATGGCAGACAATATGGTGACGGTGCTCTTGCTGTGACCGCTTCTCTTGGTAGATCGCTCTTGTCGTCGGTTGCGGGCGCCACGATGCGTGGTTCAAAGAATATGGTGGGATCTGGAAGCGATGAGCCTCGACCCTCGCTACGCAGCAGAGGGTCTTCTGGACACCCTTCAGCAGTAGCTTCTCCTGCTGTTGTCCAGCATGCGACCATGGATTCGCCTCCATCTGCGGAGACCCCCCTACCATCTGTTGAATTGTCTTCTATCGTCCCAGATGAGAGCCGCCCACCGACCGTGCTATTGTCGCGGGAAAATATCGGGTCATTCTTCCAAGCCAACAAGATGGCAAAGCAAAAGATTGCGACAGCGAGCAGATTCAAGTCAGAAGAACCTCCCCTCACGGATCGATATGGTTTCATATGTAAGTGATCTCGAATAATGAATGGCATCGCACACAGGTGTTGACGGGCTCAGACGACATTCAACATGCAAAGATGTTGAAAGAAGCGTCGGCTGCGGGCACGCCTGCGCCTATGTCCCTAAACGGTACGATACCCAAAGCCGATCAAGAAGAAGAAGGGTGGATTGCCAAGCAACGAAGAGGATCTCATGGAAGCCACAAGTCTGCCAGAAGCATTCTCAGTCATGAGGAGGGCCATTCCAGCCAGCTAGCTTCCCCTCGCCCTTCTGCAGACTCTACATTACCCGGTGTACAATCATCGACTCCAGATAGATTGACTCCGGCCGACTCGCGCTCTCGGTCATCCACCCTTGCAAACCATAGTCGGCATCGATCGGGTACCCTCAATTTGAACCCTTCGCCCGCCCGGCCCGTGACTGGTAAAGATCAACTGACCGTTTCTGCCAGAGGCTCTTCCAGTCTTCGCTCGAACGTGTCGCCCGTCGCCCCATCCTCCGCTGGTGCGGCTCCTCTATCAGCCAGTCTTTCCCAGCCTATTGGCAATGATGAATTGGCGTCTGCCAGTGCGAGCCGCGTGACCGTTTCAAGTCTTCTTGATCGTTTGACAGAACTCCACGATCGACAGCAGAAGGAGCGTATCGCAGAATGGGATGCTTTCCTGAAGAAACGAAACAAGCGTAGAACTGGCGACAAGGACCAGCGATGGACGGCTGGGCTTATTGGTGTCGGTCAAATGGGACTGAGCAATCAGGGTCAAGAGGACTTTAGAAGCTTCGCCAGATTGGTCAGGAAGGGTCTGCCTCTCAAGTATCGAGGGGACATTTGGGCTGGCAAGTTGGTCGCTTTTTCCACCGCCCATGACGCTGATTTGACTGCAGAATGTTCTGGAGCCAAGGACTTGATGGTACCGGGAGAATACTCTGAAATCCTCGCGGTACACAAGGACTTTGAGAGTCCAGTGTTGGCGGACATTGAGAAGGACGTGTCTAGAACTTTCCCTGGTAACGTCTTTTTCGGCGGAGATGGGCCCGGGGTGGGGAAGCTGAGAAGGGTGCTGGTCGCATACTCGTGGTACAATTCGGCCGTTGGATAGTAAGTCGTTTTGCTTTCCCCGCTGATCAGGGCTGACAGGCCTTTCAGTTGTCAAGGGATGAATGTGAGTTGCCCCGGTGAGCGTTCGAGTCAGCTAATTGACACTTGCAGATGCTCGCCGCCACCCTACTGTTGACTCTCACTGACGAGGGTAAGTATTTGCGAATTACGGGCTGTGAGTAATGTGCTTACGCCGCCTTCAGAACAAGCTTTTTGGGCTCTTGTCTGCATGATCGACAAAGCGCTTCCCTCAAACTACTTTTCTTCCTCCTTGATTGGGTCTCGAGCGGACCAACTTGTTCTATCACAAATTGTCGCCCAAATCCTGCCAAAGATTCATAATCATTTCCAACAACTTGGAGTGGATCTGGCAAGCATTACCTTTGGTTGGTTCTTGAGCCTGTTCACCGATTGTCTACCTGTAGAGGTATGTATACCCGCGGAGCTGTGCGAGGGGTGCTGATAGCTGCACTCAGACATTGTTTCGGGTTTGGGATATCTTCTTTGTTGAAGGGCACGACGTGAGTTCTAGGTCGAGCACTGCGGCAATGCTGATCTGTGTATTAGAGCATCTTCCGGGTAGCTGTTGCCATCCTGAAGCTTAACGAGGTTGAGATTTGCGCTTGTGAAAGCGTCGGGGACCTGTTCACTTTCATATCTTCCATGACATCGAGGTTGTGGGCAGCGGACAAGCTTATTGCTGTGAGTGATTGCTATTCTCGAAGGTTCACCCACACTGACATCATCAATCAGCTACAGAACAGCTACAAAACAGTTATCAAACATGTTGACCTTGTGGCCAGGTGCGAAAAGGCGGTAGAGGCGCTGGAGAACGGCGAGGTTTAGACGGCCATCGGGAGTTGGTATATTGTTTGGATGATTGAAATTGGACATTTGCTTTCTCTCACACTGCACGACATTGTTGCCACATTGCATGTACATGTATACACATCTGCGGTTTGTGAATTGAAAAGGAGATCGGGCCAGGACCGCAAATTCATGATTGCATATTTCATACTTCTTTCGGATTTACACCCCAGTTCAAATTAGTACGCAGATCCTCCGTTCACATGGAAACATTGAGCGGTAAAGTAGGAGCTGTCAGGACTGGCGAGGAAGACAAAAGCTGTCGCAACCTCGATGGGCTGACCTGCTCTTCCGATAGGCGCTTGACATGCAAGTCAGCTTCTGGCGGCAAGCGAGACCGATCAAGCAGCTTACTGGTAGGGCCAAAGGCAGACAACGACTCTTCGCCCATCGTGGCAATCACAAGAGGTGTCCATACTGGGGAGAATCAATCAACCTATGGCGATTGTTCAGGAGTCACGGCAACTCACCTGGTCCTGGACAGACGCAGTTCACGCGAATACCTCGCTCTTTGACAATTTGGTTACTAAGCGCTCTGGAGAAGCCGACAATAGCACCCTTGGTGGATGAATAATCGAGCAGCTGGAAAAGAGGTCAGTGGATGCTCAGAGGTGGAGAGAGCGATTTCAGGAATGGCTTGCCTTGGGGTGCCCAACAAATGGATTCTGTGGCCCAATGGTAAGTGTCCTTGTACCTCGAGATAGACGATTGAGGTAGCAACTCACGATTGACGCGTTGTTGATGATACTCCCGCCCCATGGGATGATAGGAATGAGGTTCTTTGTGAGATAGAAGATGGCGTGGATATTGACGTCAAAGACATGTCTCCATTGCTCAGACTCGAGCTGTTCGATATTCTCCACTTCGTTCTGTGTTGCGGCATTGTTCACCAGGACATCCAGTCGGCCGTTTGACCACTTCTTGATCTTTTCAACGAGCTCCAAACACGCCTGCTCCGTACGGAGGTCCGCTGCCACGGCCTCCACCTTGACCTTGGGATCGTGCTGCTGAATCTCCTTGACGGTATCTTTGGCGTCTTGGTCTTCTGACGGATGGTAGTGGATGAAGACGTTGGCACCTTCTCGGGCACTTGAACGAAGTCAGCTCTGATCTAAGCCGACGACATTCAAAAGGTACTGACTAGAGGATAGCGGTGGCACGCCCGATACCAGAATCGCCGCCGGTAATGACAGTGTTCTTCCCTTCAAGCTTGCCAGCAGGCTTGTACTTGCTGCCGTCAGCCAGAGTGTCGTTGAAGGGAGCGGGGTCAAGAGGCCTTTGCCCGCCAGGGAGGCCCTCCTGCATCTGCCCGGTGACGTTGGGAGGCAGGTAGTCGGGTCGGTACTCTTTGGGGACGGACGAAGGGGGAGACATGTTGTGCAAGTGTGGGTGAGTGTACGGTATTCAAAGCTCGGACGGATTTATATAGGCAGATGGCGTAGGCCATGCTCTGTGACGTCAAAGAGTGGAGCACCCTCTATGACGGTACCGCGCCTCTGGAATCCCGATCAGCCCATGCCAAGCTCTCGCGGCCCCCAGCTCGCCACTGCCCATCGCGCCCCCCGCCGCCTCAGGCCATCCGTCAATCCACCCATACATGCTCACCAGGAGAGACCGACGGACGACGGGCCACCTGCGTGTTCCTGGCGGCCATGCCCGCTGAATGCTGAAGTTACGTAAGCGATACACCTTTGATCTCTGGCTTCTCTGCATGTTTGTGGCTCTGAGAGACTGAGACGCAGGGAACAAAACAATGATCCACTCCCTCCCCGCCCTCGCCCGCAACACCCACCCCGCCGCCCCCTTCCCCCAGCAGCCCCTCTATCCCCAGCTCCCACTCCCCCACTCCGCCTCCAACCCTGCCTACCACCACTATCCTGCTGCCCCCGGACAGAGTGCAGCTGTAACACAGTACTCGGGAGCACAGCCGTATGGCCCAGGTGCTGTCTCGCAGCCGTATGCCCCGCAGCCTGCCGTTCAGTCGTGGGCCCGACCCCAGGCGACTTATAACCAGCCTCCCCAGCTACTCGAGACCGCATCCAAAGACGAAGATCCCGTGTACGGGCCTTTGGGACGAGCGAGAGGAAAAATCACGCGAGGCCTGCGGGGCGACGAAGAGATCAGTCCGGATCTAGTCGCGAAGCTCTCGACTTCAGCAAGTCAGTGGATTTGTGGCATCCATTTCAAGTCGTTGACGCTGACATCCTGCAGCTGTGCAAGATCCTTATGCTCCCCCGATAAGTGCCTCTCCAGCGTTCAGGTGCTGCAATGTCACCAAGCGGACACCTCTTCCTGATGCCTTGCATCAAGAGCTCAATTGTGCGCATTTCTCTCTGACATGTGCTCCAGCCGTGTACACCTCTGACCAGCATTTCTACACAGACAAACACCTTACTGCCAAGATGGGACTGTTTGAGGATATTGAGAGAGCCTGGTTCACGGTCGACAACAAGCTCTTTTTGTGGGATTATGGAGATGGGTTAGTCTGGTTGTCTCTTTCCTCGTGCGCTCGCTGACTCTGTACAGACGTGATTTCAGCCGATATGACGAGCAAGCAGATACCATCCAGGCTGTTGGTCTGATAAAAGCAAGAAAAGGTGAGTCGAATGCGTCTTGTGCACCTAGCCATATGCTGACTTCTGTCAGACGTCTTCGTCGACGACATAACTCATGTCCTTGTCATCTGCACGGCGACCAAGGCCACGCTTCTCGGTCTCTCTCGCTCCCTTCAAAGTCGTGAAATTTCGCTTTACCATACCAACCTTACTGCCGAGACGCCCACTATTATGATTGATATAAAAGGCACCGACGAAGGCAGAATTTTCGCCCTGGGCGCCAACAAGGACTTGTACGAGCTCGACTATGCTGCCGAAAGCTCATGGCTATTTGGAAGTTCCACGTCTGTGAGACTGAATAACAAGACAGGAGGAGGCGTCAGTAACTGGGTGCCGAGTCTTGTGACTTCAAAGGGTGAGATTGTATCTCTGGTCGTGTTTCATATCAAGACTGATAATTGCCATAGTCAAGGATGGCATCGAGTCGTTCACAGTCGACCCCCGGCAAAATCGCGTTTTCGCCCTCCATACAGCCGGAGAAGTCGACTTTTACGATGTTTCGTCAGGACGCTTCGACCTGCGGTCCAGGTACAGTAGACTCAAGCATGACTTCAAACTGCATGCCCAGGGTCCCAATACGTCTGGCCCAGGACCTGCTATCGTCAGCATCTCTGCTGTTACTGGGACAGAATCTAGCCGTGTTTGTCTGGTGGCTGTTGCGTCCACGGGCGCTCGAGCGTACTTTAGCAGCCAGCCCTTCAGCCCCTTCCCCATTCGCGCCGCGCCTCCTCTTCACCCCGGCCTTCCTGTTTCTGAACAATCCATATATTCCTCCGGCACTTATATTGCTGCTCAGTATGATGCCAACGCCCCCCTGAGCCAGACCTATCTCACTTTCACTGTCCCCCAATCTGGCCGGCAGTCCGCTTGGCGGGAAAATCACGAGCTGTCAGAGCCCGCTGTTTTCCAGGAATGGACTGTGACAGAGACTATCCCCAGCCAGGTCTGGTCGGTTGTGGAGTTGGCGGGCAACGATCCTCGAAACTCAGCACCCAGTTTGCGAACGCCTGAAGGTATCGCTTTCAGTGCGCTACCCAGACAAGCAGAGTCGGGCCCCCGAGGATACCTCATTCTGGCTACCAGTGGTCTTTTCTGGGTTGAGCAGCCCAGACCTGTCGACATGCTGAGGGCCGATTTGGAGGCCGAGAGAGATGTAGCCATCAACACCGTGCGGACAGTGTACGTATCAACCTTTTTTTCCAACTGCTGATCAGTGCTAACGCCCCCCACCAGATTCGGCAAGACTCAGCTCTCAGCCATGGCACTGCTTCTGGGATCGACTCCTGACCACAAACACCCCGATCTTCTTTCGTCCATCTCAACGATCCTGCTGACATCTGGAGATCCAATTGTCAAGGACACCACTGGCGGCAAGGCCATCATCTATTCTGCCCGCCACGATGGACTGGCATTGTCGATCGCTCGATACCTGAGGCCCATCTGGGGCAGCAAGGTGACATCGCCTCTTGCCGGCGGTAGGCAGGTCCTGGGCGTGCAGGAGACGGTATTGAATAGTGTACAAGCCAATCTACAGAGGCTGAGAGAATATATGGAAGAGTCTGTGTTCTTCGTTTTTGTCTTGTATCGAAACTAACCTCTGCGTGTAGCCATCCCTTCCAACGGTATCAGGTTGATGGTGAGGCCAAGCTTGCTTGGGACCAGGAGGAGCTTTCTTTCCATGGTTTGAACGTGTTGCTCAAGCAAGCTGTGGAAGCTATATCTTTCGTACTTTTGCTCCAAGACTACAAGATCTCTGATATCATTGCCAAGTGAGCAAACTTTTCCGCTGGGTGATGCACAAACTGACACTGTACAGATGTGACGGCCCCACACAAATCGCCTTGTCAGGCTTGACGTTCGAATCTCTCATCGCAAGCTTGGAGGGACGCGACGTCGCCCGAAAACTTGTCACATCTTTGATCGAACAACAAATCGGCCAGGAGCTTGGCGTGAGTGACGCAATTGACATTCAGGGTTATTCTCGCTGACAATCTTATAGATCGACACCCTAAGTGAAATACTCCAGCAGCGTTGTGGATCCTTTATTCAGCCCGGCGACGTGGTCCAGTACAAAGCAGAGGAGTCAATGCGTCGTGCTGAGAGTTCCCGAGACCCTCAAGAGGTTGCCGACAGTCTTGCAGAGTCTTTAAGGCTATTCACCAGAGCCGCGAGCAGTATCCCTATACCTCGTTTACAAGAAGTTGCTTCAAGGTACAGGGCCATCAATTTCACGCTCGGTGAGTATCTCTGCCGTGGCATAAATGAAATATGACTGAGTGATTGCCTTTCAGGTGCCATTGACCTTGCTCTTTGCACCGCCACTGAGCTCGACTCTCAAAACAAGGCTCAAGATTTTGTACGTGACGGGGAACATCCCAATGACCCCAGAAAAGCTTTCTTCGACGCTCGACAAGAATGCTATGCGGAAATCATCAAAGCTCTACAGTCCGTCGATGAGCGCCTGGACCAGGCTGTTGCTGCTGGCGATCCTGCGGGAGCCACTCAAAACCGAAACGATGCCTACGCTCGAGCCATTGCGTCTGACGATGAGCTGTTCCATTTCTACCTGTATGATTGGCACGTTGAGCGCGGGCTTCAGGAGCAGTTGCTGGAGGTACATCTCAAATCTCCATGCCCACAATCAGTCGAGAGCTAACTGTGCTTGCAGTTTGATACACCTTACATTGAGAAATATTTGAAGATTACCATTAGCAATGTGGCGGACCGACGAGACCTCTTGTGGAAGTTCTATGCTAGGAGAGAACAATATTTGCCCGCTGCGGAAGCTCTCTCGGAACTTGCCACCCGCTCAAAGTACGTGTCCTCACGGTGTATCGGTGTCCTCGTATTAACCGTACCGCTTCTAGTACCATGACGCTACATGACCGTCTCTACTACCTCGCCCAGGCGCTTACATCTGCGAAATCCGCTGCCTCTCTAGGGTACGAAGATGTCGAGTTCACGAGTAGACTTCAGGAGCAAATCGATGTTGCTCAGGTCCAAACTGAGGTTTTGCGATCGGTTGAAACCCACCCGGAAATGTCAAGTGAAGAGAAGCACGACGTGTTGGCCGTTTTGAACGAAGGACTGCTTCAACTGGACGAGGTAAGCTAAACGGAAATCCAGGGTGACAGCACTAAGTCCTGTCTACAGTTGTACCAGAATTATGCTCGACCCCTCAGACTATATGAGGCTATCCTTTTGATCCTCAAAACCGCCGATACTCGCGTAGATGATGTTTGCGATGCTGTATGGAGACAATTGCTCAGTAATGCAGGCGCCGCTGGTGGATCAGCTGGCGTCGGTGAGGTTACCAAGAGTCTGGGTAGGAGGTTCTTCCCGAGTGAAGCAGCTCCTCTCGGTAAGCTTTGTCAAATAGACATAAAGACAGAGCTGAGACCACGCACAGATATCATCGTTCCTGCTGTCTACGGCGAAGCTTCAGGCTTTCCCGGACAGCCAGGTTGGGCATCTATCGCATTACTTGACGCTGGGGTTTCTCTCCGAGACCTCTGGGAGGCCGTGATCGCTCTCTATGAGACGTCTGACGACGACGATAGGGAGTATTATGCTGAGCAGGCTTCCGTTATTGCGGAGAGGTGGATGGATAAAAAGGACGAGATTCCCGCCGCCGAGGTGAGTTCTGAGCGGCACGAGGGTCGGTTTTCAAATTGACTGACCAATTGCTCAGGTGGAGCGTTTCGCGTCGGCGTATGTCCTCCGGGCAAACGGTGCTTTAGACAATGTCAGAAGAGATGTCAGGGATAGACTCGTCGCGGCCAAGCAGATCGCCGTCACTTATTAATGCAATTCTCCCGAGAATGCTTCCATGAAATATATTTCCACATCAATGACATACACGTCGCCAGGCTGTCTACATGAGTTTTCTAATTGCTACACAGGTGCACGGATTTCAGTGATTTCTACAATGTCCCATAATACCAGCCTGTCCCTGCCAAAGCACACCCGCAGACAAAGTTTACAGCTGAGTTGGACAGCACGTTGCTGCCGATGCCCACGGTCTTCACACCCTCGGCGGTCCGCACGCTCGCATACTTCTCAGAAGTGTCCGTAATGACGCGTTTCTCCTTTGTATCATAATAAGTTATCTGCAAAGTAGCCCCAAGTAGGCTGTCCAACAGACTTCCGGCAAGACCCAAGGCAGCGCCTAGACCAACAATCTCCAAAGCCCAACCGACGCCTCCAGCGCGAGATGCAGGGTTCTCGATAAGGAGGTCAACAACCTGAATGAGTCCCATAGACACGCCACCAGCTACCGACACTAGAAGTCCCAGAGGTGATACCCCACCGTTGGTCCCGGGGGGGACAGGCTGTAGGTTTAAGATATAGCGGGGAGCGGTGGGAGAGAGGATGCCGAGCTCGGAGGCCAAAGTGTCTGCAAGGATGGTGGCGTTGAGACTGGGAGACGCTGCTAGTCAGCTTCAGCCATAGTAAAGAGGGGATGGGACTGACCCAAGAGAAGCAAACATCAACGGCCGAGCAATGGGATGCAAAGACAGTATCACTGATCTTTTGCTGAGCTGGCCACCAGGGCCAAATCGGTAGAGGAGAGCAGCTATCAAACCAGGCAACGAATTGGATAATACCTATGAGGGTTGTCAGGACCAGTTTACAGTATGTCTAGACTGACTTGTGTCAAATTTCTGTTACCACTGGGTTTGGACGGATCGGGGCCGTCTTCCAGCTTTGCCTTCACTTCGGCCTTCACCTGAACGGGCGTACTGACATCAACACAATCATCAAGGGAAAGATTTGACAACTTGACTTACCTTGGTAGCGCGGGATCCCAAAAGGTACATCCCAATCATTGTGACACCAAAAAGTCTGAGAGGGTTTGCGAGATGCCCATAGCCGACAGCGAATGCTGCGATGGCGCCGTCTAGGGAGAGTGACCTCTTCTGATAGCCGTGCAGGCCAAGGCCAGCCGCAATCACCAGAGCTTCAGGATATACTGCTAGCTGGCTCATCGTAGCTAGAATACGTAGCCTGGAAGTATGCACTGGAATGTGAGCAGGAAGCAAGATCCTCGCTGAGACTCGTTCACCTCGGCCCCCGAGCACATCCCGGGCAGGAGGTGATGTCATAACATTCTGGTCCTCCTCTGGTTCATCATTCAGTGTGCAGTGATGTCAAATGCCAAGGTGTGTGAATGATATACATGAGCAAGAGTATGGGGATTCATTCTGATTGTACTGTGGTCGCGCTTGCTAGGTAATAATCATGAGCAAGAGTATGCATGTAGCACAAATGAAAAAAAGACACATCTGCCTTATCCAGGCTCTGGAACCTGTTGTCTTATAATCTTCTGTACATTTTAAGGCAACAACGCAAGCATAGGCAACAGGCAGGCGGCAGGGGAAATAAATACCCTGGCAGAAGGTTTTGGGCAAGTCATCAGGGTGAAGAGAAGCAAGAGGCAGCAGCAGCAGAAGGGCAAGATGTAGAATTGGACAGGAATAGGGGCGCCAGAAGGGGGCCCAGAAGGGGGCCCAGAAGGGGGCCCAGAAGGGGGCCCAGAAGGGGGCCCAGAAGGGGGCCCAGAAGGGGGCCCAGAAGGGTAAAAGATGTGACAGGATAGAGACGGGGCAGGGACAGTGTACAAGGGAGGAAGTGTCTTTTGAAATTGAAGGGGACTAGTCATAGTTGGATAGCTTGATGTTGATTGTTGTTGTGGTTGATGGTCAGAGGAGTGCTGGGGACCAAAGGGTATATATATAGTTTTCCCATGTCACTTATTATAATCTCTTCTTGCATTTCCCTTCTCATACTCCTCCTTGTTGGCTGTCGTGATCATATGGCTGTCGTGATCATATAGAGAGCTGCTGGACAGTTAAGAACTAGTTGGCCAGAAGAATATGCACAGATCACAATCGTGCGGATACTGCATTGGTCAAGGGACGTGAAGGGACATTAAAGTCATCAAATTACTATATAAACAAGCTCTGGAAAAGCAACATTATGAAAGAAGATATCAAGCACACTACAAACTTATGGCTGGTCTAGTGGACAAATTGTCTCTTTACATATCTCTCTCTCTTTACTCTCTGAGAATGCGAGCTTGTGTCACAGAAGACTCCCTACTGCCTGTGGGTGTGTCATTCTGCAGGCAGGTGCTAGTGGTGATCCAATTCTGTGATAGAGACTGCTCCCCTTGGCCAGTTGCCTCCATCATTGGCTTCATCTTAGCATCCTCATCCTCTTCAGCCCACGCGGCCAGCACAGGGTCATCAGGAGTTGTACAAAGCTCCAAGACTTTGTCTCGTAGCTCTTCAACATCATCCTCATCTTCTGGTGCTGAGCCAGAAACAAGTGGAGTTGTGACAAGGTATGAAGGCAAAGACTTGGGCAATGTTGGAGGTCTGCCTGTGAGAAGAGACTCCCAGGCCCTGGTTGATGTACCACTTGTGAATTGGCGTGGCTCAACAAAGGTGTTCTCATGGGTCCTCAAAACATGCTAACACATATCCATCAGCTGCTGAGAACTTTATCAAATAGCAACATACCCTGACCAGCAAAGGCACCGATGGAGATGAATGTCTGCAGGCTGGGAATTATCAGTTACTATTACAGACAGCAAGTCAATTTGACCAACAACCATAGGGGCAGTTCAATGTGTTTGATATGTGTTTCCCAATGACATGCTGCAAGAGCTTCTTCTGGGTTGAAAATGTTTCTTTGTCACATGTACGCCACAAACACCTGAGGCCCTGTCAGCTTGATGGTATCATGCTAAAGACATTTTGCAGAACTCACTGGAAGAGAAATTTCCCTGTGACAGGTTCAATGTAACTTGATTTATCTCTTTTGAAGCTTTTGAAATGCCACTTGTTGACACCAACTTGAACCTTCCAACGGTTATCGTCCTCTGGTCCATCATTCAGATGACACTTATGAAAGTGCAATCTCAGCAGATTCTCACTTGCCAGAATGGCAGCACAGTGGTCCCATTTACACTCATTGACTGTGCAACGATCCAAAAGAGTTTCACAGAGCACATTGCTGTATGGTGCCGCCTGTGGGCCATTTACAGCAGTAAATCTCTGAGGGATTGGGGAAGGTGACCGGACCCGCACTGTTTTTGGTCCACCAAGAACAATGATGGATTTGATTCTTGATGAAATGGGATTTGTGGGTGTGGTCTGCTGTGGGTTGATTTCATCGCTGGAAACATCTAAATGATGGGTCAGGAGCTGCAACAGATAAGGCAGGGGACAAGTGCTCACCATACAGGCCCTTTTGGATGAGCATTTGCCGCTTGGCTGGGTCCAATGGCAGAACCACCTTCGCTCTTCTCCAGTATTTTGAATCCCTACTCAATCTAGAAGGTAGCTTTATGATAGGTGCAGCTTTGGCAATTTCTGCAGTAGGAGACATGGCTTCACTACTGGAGCTGCTATCTTGAACTTCCACAATACTGGGAGCTCTTGTGGAGCTACTACCAATAGAGTCAAAGAGCATCTGTGATGCTACATGTCTTTGGGCCACATGTGGTGTTGATGAACCTGGAGAAAGAGAGGGTTCAGGAGAAGGGCTACAAGGCATGAAAAGCAGCTCAGGAGCACTCTTCGGCACTGATGTGTCTTTTGCTTCCTCATCTTGTGCAGGTCCTGACAAAGACAGATAGCCATGAAGTGGGGATGGGGGAACACCCGGCTCTACCTTCGAAGGCTCCAGTGTAGGTGGTCCTCTTGCTGGCTGAGGAAGACATGTGGTAGCAGGATATGGTTGTGCTTGCTTCAGAGGTAGAGAACCAGGAGTCTCAAAGTCAAGTCCATGGAGTAAGCCCTCGACTGGGGTGGGTCTATGTGGAGCATCAACTCCACCAGCCAATGATACACCAGTTGAGATGTCAATGACCAATTTGGGCTTTTTGTAGGTCATTGGCTGCTTGATGGATCTAGGGCTAGCCTTGTTGCAAGCATCAAAGCCTGTGTGTGCTTTCCTCTTGCCAGTTTGGAGTAGACCCAAAGGGATGGATGACTCTGATTCTGAATCAGAGTCAGAATCAGAAGACAGGTAGGCAACAACAGAGGTAGAGTCATATGTGAATGGAGCAGGATGCTTTGGAGAGACAGAGACCGCCATTTTTTTCCTGATTTGGATACCTGTCTGCTTTGCAGAAGCATTTGGAACAGTCGAGGGGGTGGATGAATGAGAAGTGCCGGGCACATGATTTGTTGAAGCTAAGCTGAGATTGATGTTTGAGCTGCCATCAGAATGCTGCTCTGGTACAGCCCTCAGACTACCCCTGATTTTGTCCACTACACTGTGCCCTGATGTCCTTTTGGTGGCCAAAATTGGTCCAGTACACTTTGCTTTTGCAACAATGTGCTCTTTTGAGTCTGGTAGATTGGCACTAGCAAGCACATCTGGGTTGTGCAGGATCTCGTGTCTCTTGGCGAGATGTGTGTTTGATGGTGCAAAAGGCTGAGATTTGAGAGTATGCCCAACCAAGGGTGCACACCCAGCATCAGAATGCACTTTTCTCCCCTCAGTTGGCCATACAGATAAGGGGTTGCTTTGCTCAACACCTAGCTCCTGAGTACCAATATTCTTGGATGATGAGGGTTGCTCCCTCAAAGTCACCTGCTTTTGTGGTCTACCTTGAGCAACCACATCTTCTCTTCCCAGCTGATGACCTCCCTGATCCCGTTCAGGAACCCTGTCATTGCCCTTTGACACACCAATGTGGGCCTTCTGAACAGTATGTGCACCCAGTTCTGGCAATGCTGCACATGGTGCAACTTGCAGAGCATATGCTGGAAGTGGAGGTGTTGGGGGCAGTGGAGGTGTTGAAGGCAGTGGAGGTGTTGGGGGCAGTGGAGGTGTGGGAGGTGGTGATGAGGGTGCGGCAGGTGCGGCAGGTGCGGTGGGTAGTGTGAGTGGTGTAGAAATTCTGTTGATAGTTTGAGAGGGTAGGGGCAAGATAGGTGGTGGAAAAGGAGGGGTAGGTGGTCGGTTGAATGGGGAGGCAGGGACCTGTGTGGCATGTTGCAGATCATGGAAGGCCTGCTCTTGAGGAAACAATAGTCCCCTTCTCCATCCAGATTTGCCTGATGGTAGAGGAGAAGCTCCTGTGGCAGCACCTACAAGGCCTGATGGAGGGGGAGGGTTGTTTGTGTAGGCAGCAACATGCAAGACCTGTGATAGATAGGCCTCACTATGATGTGGTTGGTGGTCATCCAACACAGAGCTCTGCCTCACATTCCACTGACTATGCTGGTAGCCATACCCTTGCCCACTTGTTGACCCACCCAAGGGTACATTGTTTGATTCTGATAAGCCCCTCTGAGGTTTTACATGAGATGGACCATGTGAAGATGTTGATGGTGGGCCCGGGGGCCTAGCACTCTTGTGTTGCAGTGGGGCCACCAAAACACTGGGTCTTGGAGGCAGAGGGTGTTTGATCCTTTCCTCAAGACTGGGGGCAGCTGGGGTTGTTGCAAATGTAGGACTTTCTTGAGCAAGGCAGGAATCAGCCGGCAATCCGGTGGGGTGGCAATGATACAAGGAATGGGGTATTTCGCTTGGAGTGCTTGATATCCAGGGTCATCTCTTGACCAATGTATACTATATGAAAATTATTGACATACAGTGGAGGTTGACTGGGCACTATATACTGCTGGGACGCCGATTCGCGCGAAAAGAGACGAGGTGGTTGATCTCTGTCATTGGTTGGCCCTTTTTGACCCGGGGACTCTGGCTGGTGACTCTTGCTCATCAATGGAGGCCTCTGTTGGCAGGTGCACGCGTGTTGAACCAGATGTGTCGGATAGGATTTGCAGGAATTGTCATCAAAACAAGGTCGCCGCTGAAGGAAGACAAACAGCCACCCACGTGGGAACGGGATCAAACTTATCAGCGCACCATCTCTAACCAACCATCTTGATCTCATTCGACCACCCGTCCCATATCCGTACACAATGGCCGGCCCAGGTGAGTACTGCCGGGCGTTGTCCCTGTGTGCGCTTTTAACGTCTCCCATTTCCAGGATTTCACCCCCACCCCCCATCACTCCTTCACCGCGGTCTCGCCAAGGCCCTCGGTGCTGGCATGTGGTTCTTCATCTTCTACCGTGCTAGGTGAGTCGTCTCTCTGTCTGGGGAAGAAGTACGGTTTTGGTGTGACCGGCAATACCCTCGAATAAATTTTGACGGGGACATATCGCTGATACTGCTCGTGTAGACAAGACGGTGCTGCTCTTATCGTATGTCAATTCGGTCTGGGGACGCGCGAGGCCTGAACGAAATGCTGACATTTGAACTATAGGGTCTCAGACATCCTTGGGACGGACATGGACATGGCGATGCCCACCACTAGATTGGCAGGTTAGGTGGAATGTATATTATGGAGAACTCTGCTATGGCTTTGTCGCCATCGACAACAAATCAGGCACCCGCACCCACAAGTCACCGCGTAACCCTCTCAGATCGACTAGGCTATCTGTTACCAGTTGTATCTATACGTGACATTCATCAACAAACTCTGCTCGCCTCTATTCGGCATATGTCTTCTTCGCTTCAAAGTGTAACGACCAAGTACTCAGCAACTTTCTCCTATTAACTTCATCCCCGGTCATCCTACGCGGATGTCAGCTCGCAAATAACATTCAAAAACGGATACAACTCACGTCAACCCGTAGGTCAATGGCGACAAGAATAGCCAAACTCCGATCACCACCGCTACCAACACCCCCAGAACGATCCACGCGGGCTTGTTGAGTTTTGCCCTCACAGCAGGTCTCAGCCTCATGCCTTGGCCTGCAAAACTGACAGGATAATTGACAGACTCTATCAGAATGAAATTTAGGATCGAGCCAGCAATGAGGGTGGAAGTGAGGTGGGCGGGAAGGTAGTGATGCAGAAAGAGTTGTCGGTTCATGAGGTAGAACGGGAAATAGTGGAAGGCCCAAGCGCCCAGGAAGAAACCAGTGTTGCGCAACAATCGGTTCCGGACACCTATCAGACCGTCAGCGACTGTCCGATGACGCTATTGTTGAAACTCACTGTCTTCAATAGGATCCATCCCACGCCTCCTTGCGAGTGCATCCGCCCCAATGATCCCAATAAACACACTGAGCGCGACGGCACATAGCCACCATCCCATCAAGTTCCCGACCATATAGATCTGCTGCGAAGTGTCGCTCTTTGTCCAGAAACTGATACCGCTCAATGAAAATGGCCATTCAATGGGGTTCGACTGGTAGGGGTGGGTGGATGTCAGACCGGCATTGTGCTGGAGCATCAAGAGCTGAAGCTCAAACCACTTTTTGATAAAGGCGCGGTTTTGGGGAGCTTTAGGCTCGACCTGGACGGTACGGTTCTTAAAGTCGGTGCCAGATCCGTCTGCGATGATTTCATCGACGACCCAGTGCGTTGTCTTGTCCTTCTCGTTCTTGTTTCCATTCACTTCTTGCTGACCATATCCCCATTCGGGAAGCGCTTTGGGGTGCGTCCAAAGCATGACTTTTGTTGGCACATGGATGAGCTTGAAATGCCCTGCCAATGTCTTCCACGGCTCGCCATCATTTGAATCGGTGATGGACACTTTGAAATGAGTGTCGCTCATCCTTTCCTCCTTGTCAAGGGCGACAGTTGTAAACTCTTGATTGGTCGGCATGAGAGGGGAGGCCACATCATGTGTGAGCAAGAGAGTCTCGGTGACGATGTGCTTGAGCTGGATGACATCGTTCTGTCGAACAATCCTGCCTCGGCCAGACGCTGGGATCTCCTTTGTAGGGATGACCTGCCAGTGGTTGTTGGTGTCGTTGTGGGGGTAGCAGGTGACTTGCTGGCCCTGGGAGGAGATGCGGCCATCGTCGTAACGGAGGGGATAATGTTCGTCGTGAGAGTGGAGGAATTGTTTGGTGTCCTTGTGGCGGATAGTGATGGTGTCATAGTACCTGATTTCTACGATCACAGTCAGCAACGGGCACTGTTGAGGACTGAACTACGCTTACCTTGGGCATTCAAAAGCATCTCATTGCCCGACAAGGTCTCCTGGAAGGCAGGACTCATAAATGAATCGCCCGGGCCAGAAAACTTGAGGATCTTGAAATGTACCCAGAAGAATGACAGGTAGACAAAGAAGGGCACAATGATCAATCCGATGGCACGGTACAGGAAATGTCTATACCAGTAGGACTGTACGGCGTAAGCTAAGGAGTCGCGTCCACTTTGAGCGACTTACCATGGGATGACCCCTCTTGATGTCTAGGATTTCCCACAGGTCCCAGAGCACAGCCGCGCCCACAGTCAGGAACGTAAACAAGCCAACCATCTTGCACCCCAACGTGCACGCCAGCCAAAAGCCGGTTGACAAGAGCCAGAACCACCATTCTTTCGTAAACTCGCGATATCGGTACTGGTGGAATTTAATGTAGCACAGCAGGGCGAGGGCCATGAATAAAATGAGGGCAGCGTCGAGGAGAATGAGGCGAGTTTGGACAATGTGGCCATTGTCAAACAAGATGAGCGCTGCGGAGAATGCTGCGATGCCTACAGGGTAGCCTGATTCGCGCATGATGGAATACACGACAGGGATGGTGAGGGAGCCCATGAAGGCGCAAAACTTGCGCATGCCGACGTAGGGGACCTGCATCACATTAGGTCGTTCCTCTGGTCGAACGCATAGGGACTCACTCCGGGACCAGTATAGTCGTCTCCGATAGAATCGAATCCGAAATCACCGTCGAATCCAACCCACCATGCAGCCAATGCATTTAGCATCTTGGCCAGAGGCGGGTGTACATCAAAGTAGTAGTTCCTCTTGATATAATGACCTGCTCGCGGTGAGCTTGGTGCATTGGACAACAAAGCATGACATACCAGCAAAGGCACCAAAATGGACTTCATCAAAGACGACCTGGTCGGGATGCGCAATGTTCCAGAAACGGACCGCAAAGGCAAGAGCGGTCAGGACGGTGACGGCGACAGCTGACGTGAGGTACTCTCTCCTCAGCTCGACTGTGCTGAGGGATTTCTTGGGGATGTGATGCTAGAGCTGGGGTCAGCGAGTCCGTGGCCGAGGACAAAGGAAGACTGACCTTGCCATCGTCCGAGAGATGGCGGACGGGGAGTGCTGGGGGGTCGTTCCTCTCTGTGCGTCGCTTGCGCGGGAGGACAGACATTTTGCGGGGGCCGGGTGATGGCGGCAGAAAGACAGAGGGACAAATTGATGCCGGCGCGTGAGCAAGATGCGTGGATGGAGGACAGCGCGACGCGCAGGCGGGGAGGGCCGCCAGGCACGGGGCACCATTGTTGCTCTGGTTGACGTCATGTGCGTGCGATGACGGGCTGGTGGTGGCTGGCGGGTATATATACGGGCCCCTTCCTCTCCGCCTCCTCTCCCCTCCCCATCCCCACCACCATGCGTCTCTCCACCTCCCTCTGCTCCCTCCTCGCCCTCGCCGCCCTCTCGGACGCAAAGCTCTTTGCAAAGGAGAAGCGTGAGTCCCTCCAAGCCCCTCGCGCCCCACTCACACCTCCCAGCCGTCTATGAGGACTGGACCCTCGACCAGTCCCTCGCCTTCCTGAAGGAACAGGGAATCGCCGTCAAGGACGCGGCCACCCTCCCGGAAATCCAGAAACAAGTGGCTGCAAACGCTGATGCCGCCGCCAAGGTGCGCCCCGCTGCAATGTTGTCGGTCACATGCTGATTTTTTGCGTGATAGTGGGGTGCTGCATCCGCGGGCTCTGCCCAAGCTCATTTCGAGGTCATCAGTGACAAACTTCTGGAGACCTGGACAGAAAGCCAGCTGAGACAATACTTGTTGGAGGCCGGCGTGGTCGCTCCTGGGACCACGAAGGAACAATTGCTTGTCAAGGCCAAACAACAGTGAGTCTCACACGCCACTCTTTGTATGATTTCTCACGATTCATGTAGAGCATCGGCTGCTTCCACTGCTGCGTACGGCCACCCCACCGACCAAGCCGCCTCTTCGGTTTCATCCGCCGCCAACGGCGCCTATGCCACAGCGTCCGGTCAAGCCGTCACAGCTTCCGCCACCGCCCAAAAGGTCTTTGACGATGCCAAAGACTACGTCTTCTCTACCTGGGACGACAACCAGCTCAGAACATGGCTGGAAAAGAATAACGTCATATCCACCCCTGCCCCTACTGGTCGCGCCGCTCTTCTCAACAATGTCCGGGTCGCATACCTCAAGCTCACCGACCCCGTCTATGAAGCTTGGTCTACCTCTGCCATTCACGAATGGCTCGTTGAGCACAACATTGTCCACCCCGAGCCTACTGCTAGGGAAAAGCTCCTCGGTCTTATGAGGGACAACTACTATGACAACAAGGACAAGGTCTACAGCAAGTGGTCTGAAAGTGAGGCTCGTGACTGGCTCATCTCTGAGGGTGTCCTGTGAGTTTGGTGGGCTGTTTTTGGCACCATGCTGATAGACTTGCAGTACCAGCGAAGCCGCCCAGCTCAAGAAGGAAAAGTACGATAAACTTTTGGACGAACACTACACCCGCGCCAAGTCTACCACATTCAGCAGCTGGTACGACTCTGACATTCGTGATTGGCTGGTGCAGCACGGTTACATCAAGTCTGACTATGAGGCCAAGCGTGATGAAGTGAGTACAAGCTATCGACTATGAGATATGTCTGACCATGGATCAGCTCGTTACTCTCATCTCTGACAAGTACACCGGTGCTACATCTGCCCCTTACCTTGCCTGGCCCGACGCGCGACTTCGTGCCCAGCTGAGGAGCTACGGTATCGACGACACCAAGTTCTCTGGTCGACAGTCTCTTTTGCACGAAGTTCGAAGTAAGTCATGCCTCATACCTCGAAATATCGCCTACTGACGGCATGCAGTCCACTACGTGCAATCCCAGAACAAGGTCGAGCAAATCCTTGCTGCTATCCGAGATGCCGTTAGCAACAGCGTCGAGTTTGCCGAGGAGAAGCTTTCCAGCGTTCTTGACCTCCTTACTGCCTCCAAGTTGACGGCAGAGGAGAAGCTCGACCGCGCTTACGCCTCTGTTGCCTCTGTCTACGACGCCGGGCTCGCCTCTGCTACTTCTGCGGCCGATGCCTATGCCACCAGCGCTTCGTCGTCAGCTTCTGTGGCGTCCGCTGGCGCTCTGGCTTCAGCTTCCAGCGTCTCGCTCGCCGCGTCCAGCGCTGCCTCTTCTCTCTCTGCGCACGCTGTCTCTCAAGCAGCCCTCGCTTCCAAGTCTGCCTCCAAATCCGCCAACAACCCTGCCTTGACCAGCTCTGCGTCTTCCCTGAGCAAGTCTGCCTCCTCCTACGCCAGCTACCTCTCTTCGTCGGCATCGTCCGTCGGTTCCGCTGCTTCCCACTCTGCGTCCGTGGCCATCCACTCTGGATCGCTCGCTGCAGTCTCGGCGAGTAAGGCTGGCCATTTGTCTGCTGTGTCTGCTACCAACGCCGCCAGCTCCAAGTCTGCTTCCATCTCTAGTTCTCTGAGTAGCTCTTATGCCCAGGCTTCCAAGAGCGCTTTCAGTGCTTCCAAGGCGGCTGCTTCGAGTGCCAGTGCGGCCTCCAAGAGCGCCGACTCTTACTCGTCTTCTTTGAGTAGCGTTAGTGCGGCGGCCAGTAACAGTGCCAAGAGGGATCTTTAAGCGATGAGTGTGAATGTGGAAAGGAAGAAAAAGATAAGCAGTCTGATTGGTCGTGCAAGTCGTCTAGCTTTTCGCTTTACTGTTGGATAGTAATTTCATTGTGATGCAAAGTGTGCGTTGAATGAAGCAACTTGGCAAAAAAGTGCCACTGGCGGGATTGGAGTGAAACCCCGAGTGATGACGCGAGCGGGGATGGCCGGCTACTCCTGGCTGAGTCACGGAAAAGGCTCACTCGTATCGATCACTCTCTGTATCTTATTGCCTCATCTCATACAAAATGGTCAAGGTGAGTCTCTCGTCCCCGTCCCCCGCCCGTCGTCGCTCACCGCCGCCCCCCGCTGCCTCCACTCCCTCCACCGCCTCTACCGCCCGGGTCCTCTCCGCCGCTCCACGCCACGTGTCCCTGCAGGCTGTAGCTGTACTCAAGGGCGACTCGTCTGTCAACGGTATCATCACCTTCACCCAGGAGAAGGAGGGTGGCCCCGTCACTGTCTCTGGTGACGTAAGCACCTCCTGCCCCACCACCCACGCCCAGCTCACACCCTCCCAGATCAAGAACCTCGACGCCTCTGCCGAGCGAGGCTTCCACATCCACGAGTTTGGAGACAACACCAACGGCTGTACCTCCGCCGGTCCCCACTTCAACCCCCACGGCAAGAGCCACGGTGCCCCCGTTGACGCCGAGAGGCACGTCGGTGACCTCGGTATGTCGTCCCTGTGTAAGCCTGCATCTGCTGACGATGCGATAGGTAACGTCAAGACTGATGCCAGCGGTGTCGCCGCCGTCAACATCTCTGGTAAGCCAGTGCCCCATGGTGCTGGGACTTTTGCTTATACTCTTGTCTAGACAAGTCCATCTCCCTCTTCGGCGCCTACTCCATTATCGGCCGAACCGTCGTTGTCCACGCCGGCACCGATGACCTCGGTAAGGGTGGCCACGCCGAGTCTCTCAAGACTGGTAACGCTGGTGGCCGAGCTGCCTGTGGTGTCATGTACGTTCTTTACCGCGAGGCTTTTAGAGTGAATGCTGACCATATGTTGCAGTGGCATCGCTGCCTAAGCGACTATTCGCGCGTCTTTCTAGGGTTGATGGATTACGGGAGCTTACAGGGGGTGTAAGCCTGTATAGTAGTAGCAGTCAAGCGAGCTACCGGAAATGCAAAGAAGTTTCTCACGAGCATTTTGGCGCACTCTCCGGCCTGATTTTCCCTGCATAAAGGCCTGACCGATTCGTTGCTCATATACCTTCTCTCGACCTGTTCGTATGCAGGTAAGCAGGACGATACATGGCACTTGAAGTTGCGGACTGGCGCGTGCCTCATGTTGACTTTACGCTCCTGCTCACCTATACCTATCGTCGCACTCTTTTTTGAAGCCCTTCCCCCGTCCTAAGCCCCCTGCCCGAGGAACATTCCAACTCCATTGACTCGTGATCCCTGAATAGATCACAACAGGGCGACAAACATGACCGACGACGGTTCCTGCAGGTTGTCATGTTCCATCCCACACCTGTCGACGCGTTCATCGGTCTCTCTGGTGTCTGGTGGTGCTTTGCTTTGCGGGGGCCTTGGACCTTGGATCCGAGGTACGCATCACAGCATAGTAGTGTATCCAGGATAGAGCATTGACGCTCAAAGCGACCGTACCCGGCGACACGTTCAAAGCGGTGAGCCATATGTGGAGCCACCAGTGGATCCAGGCAGTCGAGCGCCCTTGACGACCCGCAGACCGTATCCGGTAGGCCGGATCTCCAGCTCACATGCATGCTGAGGCCTTTTGATAATCTATATAAGAGGCAAAAAAATCACCTCACAAATGCCATCCACAACTCTTCAATCTCAACAACTCTTTCCCATCTTACTTCATAGGTCAAGCCGGTCTTGCCTATCTTTTATTTCTTGTCTACTTTAGCCTTTACCCTACCATAGCTTGCTGGTCTTGCTTCTTCGATCTTCTCCGGTTTCACACATTCACCAACCCTTCACTCAACTTTTCAAGATGTTTACCTCCAGCCTCGTCGCTCTCGCCATTGCTGCCACTTCCGTCCTTGGTGCCAACCACACTGTTCTCGTCGGCCAGAACTCTACCAAGGTGCGCTTCTCTTCTATGCTCTTGACCGTTACTAACTTGATCAGACCTTTACTCCTTCCGAGCTCACTGCGGCTGTTGGTGATACCGTCGAGTTCCAGTTCGTCGGAGGCAACCACACTGTGACCCAGTCGACCTTTGCCGACCCGTGCACCAACTCGGGTTTCAAGTCTGGCTTTGTGCCAGGTAATGCTGATAGCCCTACCAGCGTAAGCACTCGTTTTCGAGTCCTAACGTCCAGCGTTTGACACTTTCCAGTTCTCCATCTCTATCAACGACACTACTCCTCTCTGGATGTTCTGCGGTCAGACTGGGCACTGCAAAGCTGGTATGGTCATGTCGTGAGTCATACCTTTCCGTGCGATATCATATCTGATTAGATCAGTATCAACGCTCCCTCCACTGGCAAGACATTCGCCGCATTCCAGGCCGCTGCCGCAGGAAACTCTTCGTGCGTATCACGTCCACAAAGTGATATCGCCAGCTTATTCTTGACAGCTCTACCGACTCGTCCTCCTCTTCCAACAGCACCGGAACTGCGTCTGCCTCTTCCACCAAGACCAAGAACAAGAACAAGGGCTCCAGTACTGCTTCCGAAACGGCTTCCGGGACTGGTAGCAGCTCAACTGCCTCTGCTGCTGCTGCCTCTTCTTCCTCTGCTGCCGAGTGAGTTCACATCATCTTGTCAAGTGGCATAGCTTATACTACTATAGGCTCCAGCTTGGCATCCCCAGCGTCTCTGGTCTTCTTATGGTCATTGCCGCTCTTGCTGTGGGCACTGTTCTCTGATCGGTTCGAGGCTCTGGACAATGGACATAGATTGAGTCAATGCGAGCATGTGTATGGGTGTGAATGTATTACCGATTCTTATCACTGCAATTTGAGCGAAGAAGATACAGCTCAAAGTGGCGTTTTGTGCACATATACAACATCAATTCATTGGTCGCAAGATGATCTCTCGCACATGTAAGTCATTCTAAAACTTCTACATTATTATACTCTATGCCCTTCCAAACCACCTTCTGATATCAGACAACTCTGTGTGCCACCTTTCCCATTTGCTGGCCATCTTTCGGATCTCCATCTCGCTCATCCCTATATCGCTCCCAGCCTCGGCAGCATGATGTACGCGGGACAGCTTCTCGGTAAGCTTTTGATACGCAGGATACAGTTCTTCGTATCGATCACGGAGACGATCAGGGTCTCGCTGAGCCGAGCGGTCGTCCCGCCGCGGGAGATGCCCGTTGGAAGGGCGTTCAGGCAAGCTGGTAGAGTGGTCTGGTATGGGGCGTTTGTGAACGCGCTTCTCATCATGGCGGATACTGGCAGGAAGAGGCAGATGGCCAACGGCAGAAGGGATCCAATGGTCGCTCGTCCGTTTCGTCTTTGGGCGACCGCGGATTTCGCCCTCTTCGCCGCTCTCGTCTGATGCTGCTAGTTCGCGAGCTCGCTTTTCTCTCTGCTTGACCAGCTCGGCTAGGGGTATAGACCGCTCCTTGCCGGCGTCTTGCTGCGGTTTCTTGCGCTCCCGTTTTGCGCCTCGAGGTTTGGATGGGCCGTCTGAAGACGACGACGAGTAGTCGAACGAGGGCCGTGAACGTCTTTGTTTGATGGCGTCTTCGGACACTTGGCTCGGTAGCCGTTTGGTCTCTTCCCGGTCTGATTTCTTTCTCACTCTCTCGTCATCCGGATCTGCCTGTGAGGCGCCTTTGAACGGTCGTTCTTTCGGCGTTGGTTTGAGCTCTTTGGCCTTTTCTGTTTGTTTCCGAGGCTCTGCCCGTTGTTCTTCCAACGCTTTAGAGTCCTTCTTTTCGGGTGAAAGCGATGGGCTTTGTGTGGGCCCCAAGTTGGGACTCGCCATGCCTCCTGGGCCTTTTGTATTCGGTAGACTGCCGCTCCCTGCCCTCTGCCTCTCTGCAACGAATTTGGCTCTTTCGCGTGCAATCTTGGACTGTGGTCCCTTCTTGACTGGGGCAGGGGCAGGCTTGGGTTTGGATGGGGAAGGTGACTCGGTGCGGGCTTTTTCGCGGTCGCGAATGACAGAGACGGGGTTGACAGAGAACCCCTGACTGGTTGGTAGTTGTGGCGTTCCCTTGTCGGACCCATCCGAAGACCTGGCTCCGTGCGCATCTTTTTCCTTTCTCGCGAGATCGATCCTCTCTTCGGCATTCGGAGGTAGACCGAGATCGTCGAACGCGGCGTGTGCGAGACGGATGACTTGTTGTTGTTCGGCGTAGGTGTAGGACCACTGGCCGGCGCCGAGTTTGATCTTGGCGTACTGGCTGGGCTGGAGTGACCATACGCCGACACGATGTTCTGACGGGCGGCCGACCTGTACACTTGTCAGCGTGAGATTATAAGTGGAGATGGGACGCACGACTTGGACGACGCGCATGACATGATGTTCGTCGCCTCCCATTCGCCTGCATAGATCCTCCTCGGTGGTTTCGCCCATGGCGAGGTACTGGACGACCCGGGTCTTGAGCGGGACACTGCCAGCGGCCACAGCGCCGGGAGCCGAGCTCGAGACTGCCATCGAAACGGATCCTAGCAGTCGCTCTGCATTCTTCTTGCCAGCCCCGCCTAGGCCCGATGCAGGTGCCGAGCCGTCAATGCGAGCGGCTCTATCCTTCTTGCGCTGGTCCAAGGCATCGGTCTGCTCGCGGAGCCGGTCGGCTGCACGAGCGGTCGACTTGGTGGTAAAGGGCACATTGAGCCTGGTGGAGGCTGTAGCCGAGAGACATAGTCTTGGCTTGGAGCGGGATGAGGAGAGGGCGAGGATCTCGGAGGTGGTTGAGGTGGGGCGGGACTCGAAGGGGATGGGATCTTGGCCGGGTATCTTGAGAGTCTGCGCGCGGGTTAAGACGGTGGTCAAGAGTCGGGAAGGGGTGCTTACGATGTTTCCGTCTGAGGCTACAGACACGGTGGCTTTGGGAGAGCCCTCGAGGATGGACCAGGTGTCTTGGGGAAACTTGATGAGGAATGCTTGCCGCGAAGGGCCTGCCTGTCCGACGAGGGGCACCTGGCCTGAGCTCGGCAGCGGCATGGCGGGCGAGAGTGGGGGGGGGTTGTAGACAGGCGATGGGAATGCAAGGAATGAAGGGTGCACGATGTTCAACAAGGGAACGCCTCGCGCTTGATGATGGTGATGGAGGTGGCATTATGTAATGTCTCGAAGCAGCATAGGCCAGAGACGATAGCATGTATGTATAGGCGCACTCGACAACGAATGCATGGTTTACAGATCGACTCATTCATCTCTTCATACTTGCTTATTCACGATCTCGCTTAGGCAGCAATCATGGCCTTGACCTGGTCATGGGAGAGCTTGAGGAGGTCGCTGGAACCACCGATAGACTTCTGGTTGATGAAGATCTGGGGCACGGTGGAGAAGCCAGAGAGGGTGGGCAGGTAAGCCTGGATTTGCGCTGCGGGGGGTTAGTTGGAGGGTGGGCATAGACAGCACGACTCACAGCCGTCATCCCTCTCATCGAGCCTGGACATGGTCAGCGAGAGCGGTATTGACGGTGGGTACGTACTCGAGGACGAGGACGTCGCTGGTGTCCTCGGCGAGGTACTGCTTGGCACGCTTGCAGTACTGTAACGGTCAGCGGGGCGGGGAGGGAGAGTGGGGGCGTACGGGGCAGTAGGACTTGGAGAAGACGACGACCTTGTTCTCGGCGATGGTCTTGTCCACGAGGGTCTTGATGGCGGGCGACATGGCGGCGGAAGCTGATTGTCCTATCGTGCTAGTGGTAGTGAAGTAGCGGGGGGCAGGGCGCAGGTGGGCGGCAAGGGCGGCGAGGCGGAGAGACATCCCGTTGAGGGAATGGCTGACATGCACTTTTCACTTGCGTCATCCACTTACGTAACACGGAGGGGGCCGCCCTCCACTTGCGAACAATAGAATAGATGTTGTCCGTGCAGGGATGGATCCAGATTTGCTAGTGCGTGTGGCCGTGCGCAGACCGTGCACCTTATCCCTGTGGCTTATGCACTTCTTGTCTCTTGTCTCTCGTGGCACCATGGCCCTCCACCTCGCCATCCCCGCCCCAGGCCCCTCCAGGCGCAACAGCCTCTCCGTAAGCACCCCCCTCCTCCCCACCCCACCCTATACTCACCCCGCCAGTCTCTCTCCCCCGCCTCGCCCACCTCCAGCCTCTCCCGCTACTCCTGGTCCCCATCACGGACTGCTCCTGCCCCGCCCCGTACCAGCATCGACGCCTTTCCCTCGCCCCCTCCTCGCCGCCCCTTTGCCTCTCTCCGCTCCGCCCCTTTTTCAAAAACACCCCCCGCCTCGTCCTTCATATTCACACCCCCAGACGCGTCTTGCTCTGGTGTCGTCGTCATTGACGCAGAGAAACCGCCGCCAATGGACGAGACCGACGATGAAAGGCATACAGACAAGGTGCACTCCCCGTTGACCGAAAGGAGACGCTCCAAGTCCTTTACCGACCTCTCTCAGCTCTCCTCTAGGGATATGATCTTTGGCAGCGCACCGCCCCGCCCGCCCCGGAGACGACAGAGACCAGAGCTGCTCACCAGTCTGCCACCGAGGAGACTACACACCCTCTCGCCCATCCCTTCCTCGCCTGCCGCTTTCAGGCCCTCACTCGAGCTGCCCAGGCCAGCGTACGCGAGGAGCGCCTCGCCATCAGGAGAGTCAGTCGCGACCGTCACCCCTGCCACAGAATACGATCTGGAATCGTCACAAGAGACGACTCTCGCTTCTTCCATTCGCCAGGGTGTACGCGACATGACCCTTGGCCATTCACGTACCGGTTCCGCCTCCTCCGCGTCCAGACGGATGGGCGCACTCTGCGACCTCGTCTCGGACCTCGACCTGACCCAATCGTGGGGCACATCGCCCGGCTCGTCGGGCACCCGCGTCGAAGGTGTCGAAGAGCCTTACAGAAACTCGTGCTACACCTCGTCCTCGTCCGAAGAGTCGTCCCTGGTCAGCCCGCCTCTCGTCGGGTCCCCTGTGCTGCGCCCCGTGACCGTCCGCAACGATAGTCACGAGTCTGAAGACTTGGGTCTGTCCTACTTTGAACCCAAGCCGATACCGCTCCCACCCATCCCTGTCGACGCGCCGAGCCCTACACCGCTCAGCCGCAGAATACCGTCCAAGAGTTCACTCCGCCAGAAACGCCTCGCCACCCCCGAACCTCCCCGGCCCGCCTCGCGCGGTCGGACAGAAGTATTTGATGTAGCCTGGTCGGGCTATGGCAAGTGTCTCGAACCATCTTCACCCATCGCGTCCACCGCGCCATCTGCAGACAAGACATGGCGCTCTACCTTGGCATCCGAGTCCACTTTTACGACCGTGCTAAACACACACGGCCCGGCCGAAGTCAAACGACAAGAAATCTTGTGGGAAATGTGCGAGACCGAAAAGGGCTTTGTCGACTCGATGAAGATGGTCCTCCGCCTCTTTGCTTCGCCCTTGAAAACGCCACAGGGAAGGTGGATAGAGGGCATCCCCCAGAAAGCTACCGAGCTCTTTGACTATCTACAAACGATCGTCCATGTCCACGCCGCCCTCGTAAAGTCCCAAAAAGATATCACACAAGACGGCGTCATTGATGTCACGGCATTCATCTCTGATTTCAAGCCATGGCTCTCGAGGTTGAGCGTACACGAGCCGTTCTTGTTGGAATTTGAAGAGGTCATCCGCTTGATCGACACGCATGCCCAGGATGCAAAGAGCGTCTTTGGAGAGTTTCTCAGGATGCAGACGGGGGCCGAGGTGCTGGGCTCCATGACTCTGACGAGTATGCTCCTGAAACCTATACAGAGGTTGACCAAGTACCACTTGTTTCTAAAAGTGAGTGTAATGTCGCTAGTCGTTTCACCATCGCTGACCCTCTCTAGAACCTCCTTGACGCCACACCCTACCCGCATCCGGCTCACTACAACCTCGTCTCCCTTCTCCAAGTCACCGAGGCAACCGTCACCAAAGTCCAGGCCTCCAAGGCCCGCGAAGAAGACCTTGAATCGCTCAAAATTCTCGCATCCAGCGTTCACGGATTGCCCGACGGGCTCAAACTCGCAGAGCGAGGCCGCAAATTCCTCGGACACGGCACTGTACTCAAAGTCGTTCTGGGACATGACGAGCCTCCCCCAAGCGGAAGAGTGGTGCAAAGCAGGAGCAGATCAGAGAGCTTGCAATCATACAATTCTGGCCGCAACTCGGTGACCTCTTCCGTCTCGTCCTCTGCTCCGTCAACATCCAGTCCCTTCCCGTCTTCCGACTTTACCTCCTCGTACTTTGGTCCCTCCTCACGCTCATCGGCATTCTCAATCTCCTCATTCGGGTCGTCCTATTTCGCGCCCTCGAGATCAAATTCTCTCACCGTGCCCCGATCGTCCCCAAAGCTGCCTTCTCGCCCGCCCTCCGCTGCTTCCGTCTTTTCCCTCTCTAGGCCCGGATCGGCCGCTTCCATGCGAGGAGGTAGACTACGTCGAAAGGAAGAGCCCTTGACGTTGCTGGTTTTCAACGACATGGTGATTCTTGCACAGGCAGAAAAGGCAGGCGGTGTTTATGGGAGACGACGGGACAAGGGGTTCAAAGTATGTGAGAATGGGGCTGGGCAGGTGGTGGAAGTGAGAGACTTGAAGGGCTGGGATGGTGAGTATCCTCCTACCCAACCTTGCATCGACTAATGTTTGTCAGGACGCGACCAGGTGTTTAGCATCACCATCATCCCAAACCATTCCAACAACCCGATCCCTACGACATACTTTTTCCAACTACCCTCCGTTACCACCGCCTCCGCCCCCCATCTGCGGCGAAAGCATTCATCGCGCATGGACCTCTCGCATCCCTCGCTGTGCACTGCTGAGGCGTTCATCGATAGTCTTTGTGCGGGGCTTGAGGTGGGTGTGGCTATGGGAGGCGATCAGGGCGAAGGGGAGGAGTTTTTGATTTTCTAGGGCTGTGGTATAATGCTGTCTGGGACAGTGATTTATGCATCTTGAATACATCTTGCCTTGCTGAAAGGGCGCAACTATATATCCAGGGTGAGAGATAAGATATCGAAAATATCACTCGCGTTTTCAAGTAAAGAACGTGCTTGAGGCTCTGGACGGGTTATGGACGTGACTGGGTTTCACTTGTCGATTTTCATATTCAAAGATCTTCAACTGAGAACAGTAGTCTACTCAAGGCTACGTCTGTATAGTCTCGTCGTCCAACAGACCCAACCAGCGCCCCTGTCCTTTTTGAAACAGCCGCCGCGAACCAAACTCTGCCGCGATGGCAGTCATAGACTCGACTTTGATTCTCAACAAGCTCCTCGTAGATACCAACAATACCGGCGAGTCTTTTACATGCACGCACGAGCTCTACTGACTCGTCTACAGACTACCCTGACAAGCATGTCCACGTCCCGCTGTCCTCTCCTCTCTTCTTCTGGTACATTGCCGCCATCATGTTCTTGGTCCTCCTCGGTGGAGTATTCTCAGGGCTGACCCTAGGTCTTATGGGTCTCGATACGGTGAGAAATACCGCACCATTATGATAGAAGCTGAGACTAGAATGCTGCAAAACAGGTCAATTTACAAGTCTTGTCGGTGGCTGGGACAGAAGACGAGAGACGGCAAGCACCACGTGTTTTGAAGCTTGTGGGCCACGGAAGGCATACTATGCTTGTAGTACTTTTGCTAGGTCAGTAGTGTCTGCCTCCACAGAAAGTCTTAGGACTGACTCGTGCGCTCGCCAGGTAATACTTTGATCAACACTTCGTTGCCTATCTTTCTCGACTCTATCGTCCGTGTATTGTACGACCGACAAGGTCCGACATTATCGCTGACGCAATGACAGGTCGGGGGAGGATGGATAGCTGTTCTGGGCAGTACTTTTCTAATTGTGAGATCTCTTGCAAAGCATTGCGAGGTTATTGTAGCTGATGACGATCCACCGCTAGCTGATATTTGGAGGCAAGTCGTGACCAGACCGAGTTACAGAGACTGACAGAGTGCCATTTCTCCTCACCACCAGAGTAGGTCAGTAAGATACTCGTGATTTGAACTTACGAGACGCTTTAGGATTCTGCCTCAATGTAAGACCACTCGCTGCTACAGACCAGAAGCGACGCTGACCTTACCAGCCATCTGCAACCGCTATGGTCTTGCGATCGGGTCAACGTTTGCCCCTCTCGTGAGATTCCTGATCGTTCTCATGTATCCCATAGCCAAACCCATTGGCATAGTGAGTCCGATGAGATCATGATCAAAGTCCATGCTCACCACCACGCCATCCTGCTAGGTCCTTGACTTTGTCCTCGGGGCCCACTCTGACCCAGTGACATACCGCAAAGCCGAGCTCAAGACATTTGTCAGTCTGGGAGTCGAGGACAAGCTCGAAGAAGACGAGCTGGGACTCTTGGGCTCTGTGTTGGAGTTTTCTGGAAAGACTGTCAAAGATATCATGGCGAGTCAAGAAGAAAAATCAAGCGGCACCGTCGTGGACATGCTTACAAGACCGCAGACATCGCATGAGGACATGTATGCGCTCTCCGCGGAGAGGATTGTCGTACGTGTAGACGTTATTCATCAGATGGACGACATATTGATAATTGTCTTCAGGACGGCGAGCTCGTCAAGGAGGTAAGAGCAGCGTGATATTCAGACCGCCTGGCCAACCACCTGCTATTTTAGATCCTCAAGAAAGGTTACAGCAGAATCCCGGTATACGAGCCTTCGTCTCGTGATTTGTACTTGTACTCTACATCTTACCCGCACTCGGTCACAGCTAAAAGCCATGTAGAGGTTGCATCACGATCCAAGCTTTGGTAGGCTACGACTGGACGGATTTGAAGCCAGTGTCAGATTTCGTCACCCAAGCACTGCCACAATGTTTCTCTGACCTCAACCTGATTGAAGGTGAGCAAGATTTTTCTGTTGAGCCGTCAGGAAGCTCACGCGCGTCCTTAGCCATGTCTTAGTGAGGACCACGGGTCTCCGTAACCACGCGATACTGTTTACTGAATCTCCCCTGCTCATTAGCTTCCAAACAGGGAGAAGCCACATAATGCTTATCACTCATCGCACAGGAGACAACACCCAAGTTCTTGGTCTTGTTACTCTGGAAGATGTGGTAGAAGCTTTGATGGGGCGTGAGATCATTGTGCGTGGTCACAAAATCTGACTCTCGTGATATCAACTGATGGGCGGGGATTGTAAAGGATGAGACAGACGTGTATATAGACATACACAGCCGGGTGCCAGTAGTGCGCTCAAGAGAGCGAGGTGGACAGTCAGTATCAAGATTCCTCCTCCATACCAAACCCCTGACATAGTCACCTACAGCGTCAAGGGCCTCAAGAAGATCTATGAGGGCCCCTTGGCCCGTTGCCGCGTTCTGGAGGGACAGACAGAGCTGAGACACGAACGAAGGATTGTCACAGAACAGAGTAATCTCTTATAACTTTGTCCATGCATACCACTGTCTGTGCTTTGCAGCTCTGACTCACCGAAGGTCACCCAACATGGAACCGGGATATAACGGAAGCAAATCGACGCGCCAGAAATCGGAACTCGTCCGACTAGTTTGTTGTCTTCGGCCGTGCGTCCGTCCATCTTCACACCACATCCATCCCACCTCTTCCCACCATGCCGGGCGCGACCGACACCGTCATCATCGCGCTCACCATTCTCCTTCCCCTCCTCTACTTCTTCCGCAACTCCCTCCCCTTCATCGGTGGAAAGCCCAAAGATGCTCCGTCTGCAGCCCGTCCCGAGAAGACCGCGGTAGAAGAGGGCGATCCCGCCGATTTCGTTGGCAAAATGACCAGAGCTGTGAGTAGTCTCCCATATCCTCTGTGTGTGTCGTGCTGATAAAATTCATAGGGCAAGCGCTGCGCCATCTTCTATGGCTCCCAGACTGGCACCGCGGAAGAGTACGCGATCCGGCTCGCGAAAGAAGCCAAGTCTCGGTTCGGCATCTCCTCTCTCGTTTGCGACCCCGAAGAATATGAAATGAACTTGCTCGACCAGGTCCCTGAGGACGCATGTGTCATCTTCGTCATGGCCACCTACGGCGAGGGCGAACCTACGGACAATGCCAACCCTCTGATGGAATTCCTCGCAGAGTCCGAACCCGAATTTTCCCAGGGCGGTAATACTTTGGAAAACTTGAACTATGTGGTCTTTGGTCTCGGAAACAAGACCTACGAGTTCTACAACGAGGTCGCCAAAAAGCTCGACAGCAGATTGACTGAGCTTGGAGCCAAAAGGATCGGTGAACGAGGCGAAGGGGATGACGACAAGAGCATGGAGGAAGACTACCTGGCCTGGAAGGATCCCATGTGGACTGCCTTCTCTGAGCGTCTTGCTGTCGAGGAGGGTGGTGCTGGCGATGTCGCCGACTTTGTTGTGAAGGAGCTGCCCGATTACACCCCCGAGAAGGTCTACCATGGCGAATTTTCCCCTCGTGCTCTTCTCGCATCAGCCAGCGGCGGGAGCACTCCTGTGGGCGCATATGGTGCCAAGAACCCCTTCCCTGCCCCTGTCCTTGCTTCTCGAGAGCTGTTCAACGTCGGCGGTGACAGAAACTGTGTCCACATCGAATTCGACATTACCGGCTCTGGCATGAACTACCAACACGGCGACCATGTGGGCGTCTGGCCTTCTAATCCCGACGTTGAGGTTGACCGATTCCTTGCTGTTCTTGGCCTCAGTGATCCTCACAGGCGCCAGGCCATTGTTGACATCGAGTCTCTAGATCCCGCTCTGGCCAAGGTCCCCTTCCCTACTCCTGCTACCTACGATGCCATTTTCCGTCACTATCTCGACATCTCCGCCGTGGCTTCCCGCCAAACGATTGCCTTCCTTGCTCGTTACGCGCCTACTGAAGATGCTGGCGCCAAGCTCACGCAGTGGGGCAATGACAAGGAAGCATATGCCAAAGAAGTCGACGGCCCTGCCTTGAAGTTGGCCGAAGTCCTCCAAGCTGCCAGCGGCGATTCTGTCGAGGAGCCTTTTGCCTCGCAGACTGTCTGGTCCATTCCCTTTGACCGTATCGTCTCTTCCATTCCTCGTCTTCAACCCCGATACTACTCCATCTCGTCATCCGCCAAGCTCCACCCCAACGCCATCCACGTGACCGCGGTTGTGCTCAAATACCAGCCCGATGCGTCCCCCGTGCACCACCACGAGCCGCGATGGGTCTTTGGTCTTTCTACCAACTTTATCCTCAATGTCAAACTCGCCCAGTCTGGCGAGAACGCTCCTTCTGCCGGCGACACTGCTCAGCAGGTCACCATGAAGAAGATTCCCCAGTACAAGCTGGCGGGCCCTCGTGGCAACTATGTCAAGGAAAACGTCTACCGAGTCCCTATCCACGTGCGAAGGAGCACTTTCAGACTGCCTACTTCTCCCAAGGTTCCAATCATCATGATCGGTCCTGGAACTGTGAGTCGGGTGCATAGATGTTGCATGTCCGAGCTGACGAAAACTCAGGGTGTTGCTCCTTTCCGAGGCTTCGTGCAAGAACGTGTTGCCCTCGCCCGCAAAGCTATCGAGAAAAACGGACCTGATGCCCTCAAAGACTGGGCCCCCATGTATCTGTTCTACGGGTGTCGACGTGCCGGCGAAGACTTTCTGTATCAGGACGAATGGGCGCAGTATGAGGAAGAACTCAAAGGTGTTTTGAAGATGAAAGTGGCCTTCTCTCGAGAGATGACCAAGCCTGACGGCAGTGCGTATCGTATCTGTTTTCTACGGGATGCTGCTGACCCAATTGACAGGCAAAGTCTACGTACAGGACCTCATCCACGACCTTGCCTCTGAACTCGCTCCGCTCATCATCGACAAGCGCGCATATATCTACATCTGCGGCGACGCCAAGAACATGTCGAAGGCTGTCGAGGAGAGACTTATGGAGATGCTTGGGCAGGCGAAGGGCGGAAGTGCAGCAGTCGAGGGGGCCAAGGAGCTGAAGACTTTGAAGGAGAGGAACGTGAGTACAACGATCTGCGCCCTCTATTCTGCGACCTCTGCTGACTGTTCCCGCAGAGATTGATGACCGACGTCTGGAGCTAGGTTACAGCCATGGAAACGGACAACAAGTATACGAATATGAAGGGTGTCGTCGGCGGACACATTTTACGAATTGCGCGACATACAAGGAGACTATAGAAGACTCATGCATATGTTTACACACTCTAGTGACAATATACGACATACTGATGCAATATAGCAATGAGAGAACTTGACACGGATATAGTCACCTGCTATCATGCAAGCCATCATCACCTATCTCTATTGGGCGCTTGACCTCATCCAGAGCCACTCTTTCACCTACATCTTCGTCCCGCTTTTCTTTCTCATGTCTGCTTGTCACGGCCCTGGGTATATGCCAAAACGGCCTGTCTGGGTGACTGACTCTTACGACAAACATCCAAAGTACCAGCGAAGCCGCAAGGAAAGCTATGGAGAGTGGCTGGAGGATCCAAACGCCATACTTTTCAGCGATGGCTCCTGTGATACTAGACCGCCCGTCAGTCTTCTTGCTCCTCGGGATATCTCAAAAGGAGTCACGTACAAAGGCATTATAGCGCTGCCAGCTTGCCCTAAGCTCGCTATCCACCCAATCGTCCCTCCCTGCAGCTCCCCAGGCAGCACCTCAGTGACGACATTCATGACCAAAGGGTACATGGGCCCGAGGAAGACACCGACAAGGGCGAAGCAGACGGCGTTGCCGACGATGGTGTGGGTGAACCAGATGATAAGGGATAATACTATAGAAGCGATAGTGCTGATACCTGTCAATGGGTCTGAAGCTCTCCGGGATAAGAAAGCTCACTAGGTCCAAATGGAAAGGTGGGGGCCAAGTCTTTTAGAGACAGGAATGAAGATGACTCTTCCGAGAGTGAGACCTGGGACAGCATCAACATCTGGCTCTATGCCTCGGCAGCATACTGATAGCGTGCTCACCTCCGAAATAGCCAGCCGAAACGTAGCCAGCGCTACTGTCGCCACCTCGCTCATCAATCAAGAACGAAGTCTAAGAACGAGATCAGCATGTGCCGCGGTATATGGATAGCAGTGACTCACCGCCCAGCCACCAATGGTAACCTCGACACCAACCTATGATGGATGGTCAACTCAGAAAGGGTGCACACGCCCGGACAACCTACATAAATGACCATGTAGAATGCCATGCAGTGTACCACGGGGGTCTTCAAGATCCTCTTCATCTTGCTCCCGCTATCCTGGTTGATCTTCTTCACTGGTGGACCATCCTTTTGAACGGTCTCGGATGGGGACACCTCTTTCTTTTCCTCCACTTCCTCATGTCTGCTTCCGACGATCTGGTCTTCTGTCCGCAGGCGGAAAACCCCCAATACTAGCGCCGCCGTGACAGCCGCCAGCCCTAAGCTGACGGTGAAATACAAGTACACCCTGTCAGGGTCGTGTTGCACGAAAGCGGTAGCGACAAATGGAGAAATTGTTGCTCCAAATCCATAAAACGCATGCATGAGGAACATTTTGGTGGGAGCGTTGGGGAGGCGGGCAGTCAGGGAGTTGACTTGAGCGTCCTGTACGATGTCAGTCGACAGGGTGGACATGAGATGGGGAAATGTATTACTTGAAGACCCAGACCAAACCCATTGAAGATGTATGCAATCAAGAACAGGGGATAAGGGCTGCCCCAGCACATGAGGATATACGCCAAGCCTTGCATACTTGCCCCCAAAGGGGCAGCGATGCCAAAACCGAGGCGATCGGTGAGAAAGACGTTGGTGAGGCCAGAAGTCATGAAGCCGACAAAGTTCATGATCCAAATGATCGAGACTAAGCTGATTGATCAGCTATGTATATGGCTTTCGAGATGGTCTATAGACTTACTGACTAGATAGTCGACCTGTTTTACGGCTCATTGTCAGCGAGAGAGCTATCTTCTACGAACGGCATCAACGCACGTTGTAATGTTCTTCCAGAGACGGTAGTAGTGGGCCTTGCGAGGCGTCATTCCACCCAGCTCTGGTATCACGAGTCTGAGTATTGGGCACATACGGAAAGTAGACCGAAGGTAAGCCTACAAGAACATTACTAGAAACAATACGGCGCTGATGCACGGTCAGTCTCAAGACGTGTCCAGCCTCGGCTGATCTCTACTCACAGCATGACACGCGACAATCGCCGGCTAGGTAGTGGCAGAGCCCGGCTGAGCCTCTTGAAGATATAATGGGACTTTTGGAGGCTCCCCTGGGACCGCCGGGAGGAGACATGCTGGAGGCCGCCTTCGACTTGCGCATCGACGTGGACTGGCTGGTTGGACATGGCTGCGGTATAGTGGGATGGTTCAGCTTTTGGTGGCCCCACTGGGGATTATATAGCGGCGAGGGTTGATGAAGCAGAACGGAGAAGCAAGGCTGATCACGCCAGCTGCCAAGCGTGCGTTTATGCGTTTAGCCGCGACGCACGTGACTGCAAGATAAGATGTCGTTATTTGGTTCTTGTTCCGTTTCCCTTGACACGAGGCAGCTCTTCCATGCGGCGAGCGCCACCCCCGGCCTGAGCGTCACCCCTCCTTTCGAGGTCCGTGCGCTGCCTCCACCCTGCGCCCGCTGCGAGTATATATAGAGAGGACCCCGCCATCTCCTTCTCTCTTCCCCATCTCTCCCCACAGCCAGCTCCCGGGCTACAATCCGGTCAAACCCCTCCTGTCATATATCTGTCTCATAGCAACATGTTTCCTTACACCCGCCCTGCCCATGTCTATTCCCCTTCCTTCTGTCCTGATCCATGTCAGCCATTCCTCTCATCCGACGCCGCCTACGAACAGGCTTTCGACGAAGAGATACAGGGTATCCTATGGAGGATGAAGAGCTCCAAGGGCTCCGGCGAGGCGCTGTCTACTTTGGTGAGCCTCTCCAACCTGGTCACTGCCTCTGGATACTGATGGATGTAGCCGCTTCCTCTACCCGACACTACCTCCTCTCCTTTCCAGTTCTCTCCTCTCCTCTCCCGTCGGCCCACCTTCTCGCATGTCGAGCCCAGCCCTTCGCAGCCCACCAGTGACATTTTTAGCATCTCTGCCGAAGTCGACGCATTTCTCGATATCATCGAGGATGACGCCAGCCCCACCCCGTACTGGGGAGCTATGGAAGCAGGGGCTCTCTCCACCCGCTCTCAGCCACTTATGCCTTGTCTCGTGTCTTCCTCGTCTCGTGCGGAGGCCATACCTACATTTAATCGCCGCCACTCTAGCGCTCACGTCAACCCACCCCACCTTGGTCCCAGCCCGAGCTTTGTTTCTATACCTGCTCCTTCTTCTTCCTTCGATCGCTCTCGCACCGCCCCCCATATCCATTCGAGGACAATCTACAGCTCTACCCAGGCCACGCTTGGTGACAGGTTCATCCCGAAAAGTCGGCGGTTCTCAGCCCCGGATATCAGCAATGATGTTCTATGGGGAGCGTCAGGGGGTCTGACAGAGAAACCCATCAAGAGAGGAGAGCTGAAGGTAAGTACTGAACAGCAGGAAACACAAGTCAAGAAGGAGAGGAAGAGGATGAAGGCGGCAGCTCTCGCGGCTGAGAAAGAGCGGGTCAGGGCGGAGAAGAACCTGGATTTGTCTTACGCGTGAGTGTTCAAAGACTATTGGGTCTCGATCCTAACGACATTCTAGCCCCCGAGAGAAACAAGGCCCTGAACAGGGGAAAGATAAGGCCGCTATTGCCACCAAGCGCTTTGTTGATTCCGAGCACACCGCCCCTCCAAAGAAAGAAAGCATCACTGTGAAGCTTCCAGTCGTCAGAGAGACTGTGCGTATCTTCCACCGGACAAGCAGTCCTCATCGTCGTCGCTCATGTGGCTCTTCAGAAAGGTTCTTTGAAGCTGGGAAGCAAAAAGACTAGCTCTGGGACTAGTCAGCAGATCAGCAAAGTCACCGTGAGTCTGCCAACCTGGTACAAGTGATCTGGCTGACGAGCGCGATCACTCAGGCAAAGTCCCTTGCCACCTTACACGCCCCATCACCTTCACCCTTCTTCGCTCCAAGTACCCGTGACTCGTCTCAAAGAAAGCGCCACCGTCCAAAGTCTGCCGAGAGGGAGATCGAGGACGAAAGCAAATCCCAGCCTCCTGGGAAGAAGCCAAAGCGCCATGGCACCTTGGACAGGGGCAAAAAGGGTGCAGCTGTTGTAGACGTGATGCGGTACTCTGCTGAGGAGGTCAGTGCCCTTGATGTTCATAAGAAGACCATGAGCTGACTGCAAAGTAGGATCGAATGATTCTTCAATCATGGGACGGCCGACCGCCTCTCTCGGCGGATACCCTTACGAGAATGCAGACTTCTATGGCCATGAAAGGACATCCTCCCAGATCCATTGCGGCTCTCAAGTATCGGTGAGCCTTTCGTCTGTGATGTTTGGCATGGCTCACAAACCATTACAGTGTCCACCACAATCTCAAGCCACAATTTGACGAGAAGCGCCTGGCCTCGGCTGCCAAACGCGGTAGGCGATAATGGGCGCCCTCCCGTCACGAATCATCACCTCTCATTTAATACGAACATTATATGTCCATTAAAGACTACCGTCATACACGCGCAAGCCTATTGCAATAGTCACCTATCTTTCCTTACTCGCGTCTTATCAAAGTTGTATGATCCTGTGAGTCGAGTATCAAAAGCTCCTAAGGGAGTCCAAAGGACATTTTTTTCCGCTTCGATCCACATGTTTCATATTACACCATACTTCAGCCTATGTCTGCTCGTTCACACCATGTTTGTATGCCCTACATGCACATGAAACCCCTCCGTCGCGTACGCGTCTTCTTTCAACTTCCATGATTGTTACGTAAAGCAGCAGAACGGAATGCCGACGACGAAGAGGGTCTATAAGTCCGGTCTCGGTTGGTCTTGATCTGCCCTCTCATTCATCCTTTCCATTCAATTCCAGCACCAGAGACCGACTGTCAGGAAAACCAACAATGTACTACCCCCTGGCAGCCCTCCTCCTTCTCCCACTCACTTTCGCCCAATTCGGCAACTTCTTTCAGGGCCATTTCGGAGGCCATCAGCATCAACAACAGCAGGAGCAACAAGGGGGCCAGTCACCGGGGAGGCAGCACAAGGGATGGACTGAAAATGAAAGGCGCAAGTATCATATGCCCCGTCAGAGAGGAAGCGCTGATCGGGGTGGGACGTAGTGAGCTGTAGGGCGGGGTACGTCTGTCCTGCGTCTTTGGCTTGCGTAGCTACACCAGCCGACTGTCCATGTCCTTATCCGTGAGTGATTGATCACAAGAGATCGTGATGTCTCTAACACGTGACTATTCAGGGAGGATATCAAATGTGTTCTACCTGACCACCGCGAAAGAGATGAAGGCGAAGGCCCTCCATTTGTCTGCGTCAGAGACAACGAAGGTTGCGCCCAAGTCGTCCAATTTTCGAATCCTATCTAATACCAATCATGACATGCAGATGATATGGAAAAGTTGTCTAATATATAGGAAAGTTGATATCAATTTCCTTGCCCCAGGATTTGAGACCCCCGCGTACGTCTCTGATGCGGACTGTCTCGCTGTTTGGGATGGCTTTTCGCAGAGCCGCAGCGGCAATCTGAGAATCATTGCCTCTTCGACATATGAATACCGTCTCGGAGGAGATGGGTATGGAGCTGGGGTCGGAGAGGATGGTGGCGAGAGGAACATCTGCTTGAAGTCAGCTGGTCCTTGGACGTCAGAGTATATCGACTCGCTTTTGGATCCGGGGACTGAACATATGCCAAACTCCACTGGGGGCCTCGTATCTATAAGAGAAGTCTTGTCCGGCGCCTGTTGCAGCATGAGATCCAGCTCCTGGGAGGCATTGAGCAATCAGACACACGCGTTTCAACGGCACATACCTTTACGCCCAGTCGCATCCCCGCATGACCGTCTACCAATCCCGTCTCATCAGTCGTCTCTGGGCTTGTGTCTCCACCGGAACAAAACTCGTCGTATCCAAAGGCTTCAAGATCGTCTGTGATCGTGGCGTCCGGGCCGCAGGCGATACATTTCGGGGAAGGACCCTTCATGCGAATCGATCGTATGAGTGGGTTCGATCCGAGGTGATGAAGATGTAAGAGAGGTTCAGGATCTAGCGCAAGTCAGCTTGGGTCATTACAAGAAAGTTGAGTTGCCCACCTTCCTTGGCCAGTATGAGTTTGATTGCTTCCCCAGCCATGCCGACCCCAATCATTCCCGTGACAACGGGCCAGACGCCCAGCTCCTCACATCTCCCATTTCCACCACTTCCAGCGAGTACGCTCGGCCAAATGCATCTATAGCAAGCTCTCCTTGCTCCGTTCTTGCGCATGCCGCCGTAAACAGCCCACTGGCCAGCAGAAGAGATGGCGGCGCCAGAGACGAGAGGAATATCTAATCGGATGGCAGCGTCCGAGAGGAGATACCGCGTCAGGGGCCGGTCGGTGCAATCGAGAAGGATGGTGTAAGGGCGCAGCAGATCGAGAGCTGTGGAAGGCGTTATTGGTACTGGATTGGGAATGAGGTTGATTTTGGTGTTGAGGCTGCGGGCAAGTGAGAAGGTACTCGTGAGCCAGTTTCTGCACTTACGCCCGAAGAGCAAGACACGCAGATTCAGACTTGTTCATACCGGCACGGTCTGTCGTATGCAGTATCTGTCTATGCAGGTTGCTTAGACTGACGGTATCGTGGTCAAAGATCCCGATGGTCCCTGTCCATGTCGAATCAGCTGCTGGTCTCTAGACCTATTGATGTGACTTACCGACCCCAGACCCCGCAAGATACTGGAGAACAGGGCACCCAAGACCTCCAGCCCCTACTACAGCCACTTTGGCGTTCTTGAGGGCGACCTGGCCTATGGCAGATGTTAGTGGCTGTTACCTGTCGGCGGACGGATGCTGACTTGGGAGACCGAAACCGGGCATGATCATCTGACGTCCATAGCGCTGGTACTCTTCGGGGTCGAGGGGCAGGTCTTGCACGACGGTACGCCTCGGCAGGGACATGGCTGGCAGTGGTAAAATGTCGAGCTGCACGAGAAAGTGGAGGGCGGCCGTCCCCTGTCCGGACTTGGAGGACGCGACTCAAAGTGTGTCGTCCGGACAAGCATTCGATGATTTCGACGCCATTCTCTTCCATCTAACTATATATCTGTCCTCTCCATCTCCAAACCTCCCAGCCATGGCCACAACATCGTCCAAGCAGATGGAAGTCAACCCCCGGGGCATCCCCCGAGCTCCTTTCGTCGTCAGTGGCCTTCCACCTTGGAATTGTTCTGCAGTGCTCATGACAACTCGCAGGATAATGTCGAAGAATACGTCGGAGGCAAGGAAGCTGAGGTTCAATCTACAATGAAGAAGTTCGAGGACACTACAGCGTGCGTGTTACGCACTAGCCCCGAGCGTAAGCTGATGCGTCTTTCACCAGCAAGTATCGATATATGGAAGTCACCATTGGCAACCGACGCAAAGCACTCCTGAACAAAGTTCCCGATATCGAGCAGACACTCCAAGTAGTGAAATTTCTCCAGCAACGCCGACAAAAAGCCCTCGGGGAATCTGTGGAAGAGGAACAGCTCAGTGACGATGAAGACGACCTCGACGATGACCTCGACGAGGACAAGGAGAAAGCGGAGGAGCCGCTGAAAACGCTCTTTGAATTGAACGACACTTTATTTGCAGAGGCAGAGGTCAGCGAGAATGGAGAGGTCGGGTTGTGGCTGGGTGTGAGTGCTAGATACCCAGACGTCGTAGACTTTCCAGCTGACATGGACAATCTTTGCAGGCCAACACCATGCTGATGTACCCTCTGCAAGAGGCTGTCGAGCTCCTCTCATCCAAGCTGTCAGCAGCTCAAAGATCTCTGGAGGAGACTGCGGAGGATCTCGAGTGGCTTCGAGAACAAATCACCGTTATGGAAGTCAACTTTGCGCGTGTACATAACGTACGTTCAAATTCGAGCTTATTTGAGTCGTTGGCTAATCTCTACGCAGTGGGACGTGAAGAGGCGAAGAGAAAAGGGCCTCATCGGCGGCCAATCCAACATGCTTCCCTCTGGCAAGACCGATGGCGGAGAGTCGGATGAAGAAAGAGATTGAGTGTAATGTATACCGCCCATGACCCATGTGCACTCATAAGCTCCTTTCTTCATAAGTGTCCATTGTACATGTCGTAAAGGTATGTGCTGCGCTGAGGAAAAACGATGACTATGATGAGCTATTGACAATGCTAAATTACTGCTCTACTTTTTACTGATAAGATGTCCTTGCGTTGCTTGAGTGAACTCGCTCGCTTCAGTCAAGGACAAAGATGTCTACTGGAGACTACGTATTGCCTCCACTAGCTGTTTTCGGACGTTTTGGCGGTTATCAACAAGCTGGGATTTGATCTGTTGTCTGGTCAAGCCAGTCTAGCGCATATCAGTCTAAGCCCCCAAGCAGACGCAATTGACCACTCACAAGTCTTGACAGCTCATCAACATTCGCCATAGCCACCCCCTTCGCGATGATATGCTCTGCAATCATGACCTTGGCATCCCTCGGTATCCTCGCCTTGGGCCCTGGTGTCCCCTTATGCTTCCCCTTGTTCATAGTCATGCCCGGCGCCTTCCCGGCATGCGACATCCGTAGACCTGGGTCGATATTCGCAGACTCGAAGGAAGGCGAGGGGGAGTTTGTGTTCTCCCCTGACGATGCCGAGGTGGAAGGAGGCGCGGGGTGGTGACGACCCACAGGGGCTGAGAAGGAGCGGTAGTCTGACGGCCCGGCGGCGCCCCCTGTAGGATAGGTATGTGGGCTGAAAGAGTGGATATCCAGAGCACCAGGGGCTGCTAGGTGAGAGCCGGGGAAAGGGCTGTACATGGCAGCATGGGGAGGGAACGGAGAAGGGTGGTGCTGGATATACGGGGAAGATGGAGACGGGTGGGTCGAGAAAGCTGCATCGTATGGTCCTGGGGGGCCTCCGGGTAATGGAGAGCCAGCCGAAGGCATAGATGGGTAGAAGGGGGATTGCGGGGCGGACATGGGTGGAAGAGCAGCCGCTGCGGTCTGCAGACCGAGTGGTGACACTGTTTTTGTCCGTTTGTGGGAGGGATGGTCGAGTCTGCTTTCAGGGTAGGGGAATGAAGAGTCTTCTTGCGGCTGAGCGTCTTCGTGATTACTCATGTTGTGGTGTATTCGTGTGATAAAGAGTGGTGTTGGCGAAAAGAGTGTTGGTGTGCGTCGTCGAGTGCGCTATATGTGGTAACAATGTGCGGACGGGTAAACACGACTTGACCACTGTGTCTTTCTATACATTTTTGCATTATTAGCAAAGACCGGAACCCCTTGCAGGCGGTGCTTCCTGGTGACAGAAACGTCATCGCCCTGTTCTCCGTATCGTGTCTACCCAGCTGGCCACGTCTTTGCGACACGCCTCACTCCCTTTCTTTCTCTCATCAAACGCCCGAAGACCGATCTGCAGCACAACGTGTTTGTGTAGGGCTGACAACAGCCCGGAGCGGCACTTGGTAGCTGGCGACAGTGCCCGCCATGTTGTGCGACCAACAGTGGCAGGCCCAGCAGGATCGGCCATGAGTCCCTTCCGTCAGCATCGCATCTGCTGATGGATAGACCCACCCTCTCTGCTATGGTCTCCTGAGGCCTAAGGCGACTTCCCTGGTGATGAGCTGGATTGCTGTTGCTGGCCTGTCGATCACGCAGCTGGCAGAGTTCCTGGCGCTGGAAACCCTCGATTCCGAGTTTCGGACTGGCCACATCTGCGCAGACGATGCAGCCCTTCTTCCGCCGGCGGACTGACGGGGACCTAGCAGAGAACGAGGGGAGATGTTTGAGAGGCGTTGTCGAGGCCCCTGGGGAGTGTACGAGGGGTGTAGTGCCAGCCATCCCCCTGTCGTAACCATGCAACACAAGGCGCCACAGCCATCAAAACACAATCAGACACACCCTGAGCCGCCCCTTTTTTCTCGCTCTCTCGTTCACCATCGTCTTGTCCGAATTTCGGGGAGATGCCGTCTCTTTTCTTTTGCCGCCAATATGTGCAGGCCTTGCAGGTTACTTTTACAGGCACTCACTGCATTTTGTAAAGAGGACCACTCCCTTACGTGCACGTCCATTTCTCTCTTCAAGCTTCAGGAGCCTTAGGCGGTCCCAGTACACCCGATTGACATCTTCACTTCTCGCCGTTGATGCTGAGGGCCGCTGGGCCGGGTACAAGAGCGTTACCATTACCGTCAACATGTAGAGTTCAGCACTCGTACACACTTCACGCTCTTGCCGTCCTGCAGGCCGGTAATCGAACTGTTTCCTCCTCCGCACCCCAGTACCCCCACTTGCTGCGCCATACCACGCGGTAGATAGAGAGTCCGCCGTTTGCGGCTCCGGTTCTCACGCTTCCTCTTCAAGTTGAACATAATGACATGCCTCGGATGGAAACAATGCTATTATATATGATCTAGTCACACATCAATTGATGGCGACATTCAAGAGTCAAAATGTGACTGATGTGATGAATACAAACTTCCGACAACAAAACATGAAGGAAGGCAGAGAGCAATGTTGTACCGGATGCAAAAGAGGTTGAACAAGAGAATGTGAACCAGGGTATATACGTAGCATCGAGGATCACACGATTGGGAGAACCGGGAAGCCCAAAGCAGGCCAAGAGCATGAATGTCGGAACGTCTACATCCACAATGACAACGGCAAAGAATCTGCTTTCTATACAGAAATTTCAGCCCCCTCTTACACCCTCTTACACTTCCATTGAAAAGTACCATGAATGAATGAGACGAAGAAAAAAAGAATGGTTGAATGAATAAGAGTGAATTATGCAGAAGAAAAAGTAAAAGGAGAAGTCATTCTATGATTTAAATGCAAATGTGGGTGTTGCGGCGATTGAACGTCCTCGGACGACAGAGCGCGGCGAAAAAGATACTACTTTTGTGTATTGATAGATTCGAGAACTAGAAATTGAAGGGGGCGTTTTGTAAATGTCGTTAAAAGCCATGCAGTTGGAGAGAAAGAAACTTTGTGAGACATGATTAAAAGCGAGTGTCCGGGAGAGACAAGACAAGGAGCGGTCTACTTCAACAACTCCTTGAGAGCCTGATGCAATCGTCAGCAACGCATCATCTTGACCGCGGAGTTCACTTACATGTTGAGCGTAGGCGGCGTTGGTCTTGGACTGCTTGGAAGCACTCCTGTTCCTGCCGGCAGAAATGGCTTCCTGCACCCAAACCTTGGTAATGTCATCGCTGACCTGGGTCTTGAAGACGCTGGCAAAGTCGCCAATGAGACCAAGGGACGAAGTGCAGAAACCTTCTGAACGATCCTCGTCGGCCCAGCATGTCTGAAGGAAGCCAAGAATACCACCAACGTAGGGAAGGATGACGTTGGCTGGAACACGTTAGCTTGGACATCACAGTTTTGTACAGATGACTCACCCTCAGTGTCCCTGAACCCGTTCATGATACCGATAAAGGCGTCCACAATGGACTCCCGCATGTTTTGCACAAAGTCAATCATGCCCTCGTCACCAGCGGGAGCGGTCGTAGATCCGGCCTGGCCAAGGATAGTCATGGTAGCCTCGAGGTAAGGCTTGAACTCGGTACCGATGGCGATAGCGACATCACCAATCGCAGATATGGCAAAAGGCTTGACGTGTCTGGCAACCACAGGCGATCGAAGCAACTCGATAAGAGCACCCATGATGTTCTCCGCGTAGGGCTGGAGAGCCTCGTTGACAGCTCGGGCGATGTCGGAAGTGATAAAGACACCGGCCTGGGCAACAGAGTGATCTTCGTACGAGTTGAGAGCAGTGATGACATAGGGGCCAAAGGCATCCATGTACTTGTTGAACCCAGCCTCAAGCGCCCCAGCGAGAGCGCCAATGGTGGCGAAGGCCTCCTCAAGAACACCAGACTGCTTACCAGAGGTAGAGATGAGGCTGATCAGATTGGTCATGATCCTATCGGCGAAAGGCGCAGCAGCGGCAGGGCTTCGACGAATGAAAGAAGAGAGAACAACGCAGTTGTTGATCTGCATGTCGTTCCAATTGTTCCTGTCGTCCATGCCAACGAGCTGGTTGTGTACACCCTGAAGGGCCTCTTGCCTGGCAATGAAAGCCACAGCAACTTCTTGCACGACCGGAAGAGTGTCGTTGGCGGAAGAGGAGAGGAAGGTGGAGATCGTCTGTACGGCAGCGCTTCGGCTGTTGGATTGATTGTGCGGCCGCTCGGCAATGGGCATGAGCTCTTTGAGGATGCCAGAGTAGTACTCGGACATCAGGTTGGTGGGAGAGTCTTCGGGAAGCTCGGGCAGAGAAGATATTTGAAGGATAAGGTTGTTAAGGGCGGCACAACAGCTGTTGCAGGTTCGAGGAGACGCAGTGAGGCCCATGACGAGAGCAGTGATCAAGTCTCGGAGGTGCATGGAAGGGTCGATAATCTCGAGCATGGTCTCAGTGACCTTGCTCAAGGTCCAGGCGACAGTGTCTCGGACGGGCAAGCTGGGGTCGGATTGCATCATGCCAATGAGGGCACCGAGAGCCTGGGTGACGAGGGGGCCCAATGTAGTGGGGTCGGGTCCGTCAAGGATGGATCCAAATGCCATCACGGCGGCCTCTCGCCGTTGCCACTCGGGCTGGGTGATGCCGGCTTCGACGAAAGGCACAACGGGGCCGACAATATCGTCGCCGATGTTTTGAGCCAAAAGCTGAAGACAGGCAGCGGCGGCCATGGCCTTTGTCCAGTCGTCCTCATCGTCATCCTCATCTTGCTCAGAGAGGAGGCCGAGAAGGACAGGAAGAATATCGTTAAGGGCAGCTTTGGCAAAGCCCTTGGACTCAACTTCAGGTCGGTCACCATACTGGATAGCCTGCGATGGTGTGAGTCCGATTTCGAGTTACAGCCATGTTTTACATACCTCTTGAGCAGCAGCGGTCAAATCGATTTCCTCCTCACAAACGGTACTCCAGAACTCGATAGCTTGAAGAGCAACACGCTCCTCAGAGTGTTTCATACCCATGATGGTGAGCTATAGCAAGTCAGTGGCAGCCTGTCCCCGGATAGAGCATGAAACTTACTCCGAACAGAGCGCGCTCCATGTAAAAGTCCATCTTCTCATAGTACAAGTGCATGATTTGAACGAGGCACTCGAAGGCGCCAACCTGAACAGACACTGAAGTGCTTTGAGTGGCTTCGCAGACGACCTGCATGATGTAGTTTCTCTCGCCCTGATATGCCCGTTAGTGATATACTTGACGAATCGTGACGACACCCACTTCTCGTTCAAAGTTGTCCCTGATGAATTCGAGAGAGTTGTACAAGGCCTGTATGGCGGCATGCTGGACGTCGGCGCTGGGCTCCTCTTTTCTGGCACCTTGAACAACTGCTGTAAGAATCTCGTTTGATCTGGCCGCAAGGATTTGTGGTTGCTACTGATTTTCAGCATGGCGCCTGAGCCCGTACAATGGAAAGATACTCACGATGACTTCGCAAATGTAACCGACCGCCTGCAAAGTGCTAACCCGCAACCCGGTGTTTTCCTGATTTTGCACAAACTCGAGAAGTTGGGGAATCAGATCGGTCCACTTGCCCACCTCGAGCTCGATGGCGGCCATGGCTGAGACACACTGAGCAGCCACGGCACCCGCTCGCTGTTGGGGAGATCCAAGAGTGGAGAGGGTAAGATGTTTGAGGGGTTCTGTGGCTGAGTCTGGGAGCGAGAGCCATCTCTCGGTGAGAGCTGCTTGGTTGACAATGTCCTGCAGAGAGTCAGCGGAAGACTGTGGCAGGAGGATTGAGTGGCATACCCGAGCAGCGATACCGTTCTTGAAGGCAAGACCGGCAGCATATCGGACGTCTATACTTTGGCTCTCGTTGGCGAGCTCAGTGGCCAGGGTGTGGAGGTATCCGAGCTGTTGGCAGGGGGGTCAGCAGGAGGGGGGAAGGGAGGGAAATGGACGGACGAAGTTGTCTCTGGCGGCCGCCTCGAGCTGCTGGGTGGCGGACTCTCGGGCGGACTGGTCTGTGGGGTGTGAGCGTAGGCGGGGGGAGGGGGGGAGGGGGAGGAGGAGGGGAGACGGGCGACTCACTGGCGGAGAGGGAGTCCTGGAGAAGCTGGGCGGCGTTCATGGTGGGTGGTGGGGGGAAGAAAGAGCGAGGAGGCGTGAAGAACCACCCGGGAGAAAATGCGAAAACAACACGACATAAATCATCCTCCTGCCACGTGGTCCCTCGTCAGCGACCTCCACTTTCTACATCTCAGTCTTCTTTGCCTTGATATACCCCCTCCAAGCTCTTGCACAATGGCTGATGACCCCTCTGGCTGGTCCCTCACCGAGTCCGACCCCCAAGTATTCTCCCAGCTGTTGAACGACTTGGGCGTCAAGGGTTTGCAGGTGGTCAGTCCGCCTCCATGAGACAGCCATGAGATCGCCTCGCATATTGACGTCCTTCATCGTTCTAGGATGATCTCTACTCGTTGGACGCCGAAACTCTCGCCACCTTGAAACCTATCCATGCTCTCATATTCCTCTTCAAATATGTGTCCTCCGAAGAAGAAAAGGGCGGTGAGACGCAGGGTGTGGAAGTCGACCCTCTGAGTAGCGGTGTGTGGTTCGCCAACCAGGTAGGTACACCCAGTCCACAAGCGAGCTCGACCCACATGCTGCATAGGTCATCAACAACAGCTGCGGCACTTTGGCCGCTCTCAACGCTGTAAGTACGCTCAAGTGCTATACGACTACTGTACGCCGTCTGACATGGATTCAGGTAATGAACATTCCCACCGAGTCTTCGCCCAATGATGGAGAGTCAATAGAGCTCGGTGTACGTGACTACCAGGCCTCCAATACACATAATCGACTGACAACATCTCAGGAAGAGCTCGGCAACTTGAGGGAGTTCGGGGCTGGGATGGAGTCCCTCGAGCAAGTCCACCCAGGCCCCAAAACAAGCCATCGCTGACTTTGTATGACTGCAGCCTCGGCCACATTGTTTCTTCTTCCGACCGAATTCGAGAAGTACACAACTCCTTCTCCAAGTCTTCTCCATTCTCTATGGACCCCTCGGCCTTTCCCGAACGCGAAAAGGAAGACGCCTACCACTTTGTCGCTTACTTGCCCGTGAACGGTATCTTGTACGAACTTGACGGGCTGAGACGCTCCCCGTTAATGCACGCCCCGGTGGAGGATGACTGGCTAGACACTGCAAGGGAGACCATCGAAGACAGGATTGCCACATACCCTCCTGGGTCCGTGAGTGGGCAAACAAGAGGCAATACGCGAGCTCACTCTGGTAGCTCATGTTCAACCTCCTCGCGGTCCGCTCTGCCGCTCTTCCTCGTCTCGAACGACTACTTCATGATCCGTCCACGCCCGCCGAACAGAAGTTTGCACTGCAAGATCAGCTGGAACACGAGCAGAGCAATGCCAAGCGCGGTGCCCTTGAGAATAAGCTGAGACAACACAATCTGTTGCCGGTCGTGTTCCAGCTGTTCAAGGGTCTGGGCGAGAGTGGGCTGGCCGGTAAGTCTACCTCAATGATTGTTCCGTATGCGCTGACCATCCGACAGGCAAAGCTGTCGCAGATGCCAGAGCTAAGGGCGAGGCGCGTATTGCAAAGGCCAAGGCTCAAGGCGAGCAAGATTAGACCCGTCATAGCCCTATCCACATGTAAAACCAGCGAGCTGTATTCTGAATGTTGCCAGCGCACAATTCCAATGTTCCATATCCTTTTTGCATCCTCTAACTACTTCTTGTCACCTCTACACCCTGCGCCACTAGTCGCTTAGTGGTGGGCCTCAGCCTTGGGGAGATCCTTCTCGAGGAAAGCAAGGTACTCTTCAACGCCTTCGGAAGCCTCGGAAGTGTTGGAGGCCTTCTTGGCAGTGGCACCGAGAGCGGGCTCCTCTGCGTCAAACTTGCTGAGCTCGGAGGCGAGGTCGGTGGGGAGAGAGGGAGCGGTGGGGGCTTTGGGGGCAGTGAAGGAGCGAACGGCGCCAACGTGAGAGTCGGAAGACTGCGGGGCATGTTAGTCGAGCTATGTCGGAGATGGAGAGCGCCAAATGTACCTTGGCGGCGGGCTTGTAAGACTTCAGCTGGTTGACGTAGAGGTCCTGAACCAAGTCTGTTGCCGGTATCAGCGCGTGTTCCGTTTAAATCCGATGCCGCCCCATCGACCCGAGATAGGGGGCAAATGAAGCAAGCACAACACACTCACCCTTCTTGGCCGCAGAGACGGAGAACGATCGAGAGAAAGCGAGGGGAGCCTTCTGGGCCTACACAAACGGAGTCAGCAGGGGATTTGGAGGGGGCCGAGAGCAGTCCGTGGGGTGGATGATCTCGCCCCAGGCCGAGTTGTGGGTGAGACGCACGGAGAGACGGAGGATGGAGGCCATTGTGAGCGGTGAGTGGTTTTGTAGGGAGAAATAAAGAAGACGTCGATGGGATGCCCTCCGAGGGTCTAGGGAAGGCGTCCGCGCGCCTATTCCTGAGTTTGGCTTTCGGCCGGCGGCTCTAGCCGCTTCCACCTCATCGCACGCCTATTGCGTCTCATATTCGACGCGTTGAATGCTGCAGTTCCCGCTCTATCTATACGACGCGTAGATCGGCTCGAAGACTACACATCAACAATGGGTATCAAGGGTGAGTACAATCACAATAGCTGGTGTATTCCCCTGACATCGCGTAGGTCTGACGGGTCTCCTCAGCGAGAACGCACCAAAGTGCATGAAAGACCATGAAATGAAAACAGCAAGTCTCTATCCTTGCCCTGAGACTCGACTGCTAACAGAGCGCCTCTTTGCTAGCTCTTTGGGAGGAAAGTTGCCATCGACGCGTCCATGTCGATCTACCAGTTTCTCATTGCCGTCCGCCAACAAGATGGCCAAATGTTGATGAATGAGAATGGCGATGTCACCAGGTTGGTGCATTGTTCGAGAGTGTCGTGCTTTTGCTGATCGCCGATAGTCATCTTATGGGTTTCTTCTATCGTACTATCAGAATGGTAGATCACGGCATCAAACCATGCTATATATTTGATGGAAAACCACCAGACCTCAAGGGTAGTGTCGTACGTATCTGTCCCACTAATTATCAACTATGGCAACTCATGGTCATCACAGCTCGCCAAGCGTTTCGCCGGCCGTGAAAAGGCCAAAGAAGGGGAGGAAGAGGCAAAAGAGACGGGCACAGCGGAAGATGTCGACAAGCTTGCGCGAAGACAAGTGCGAGTCACTAGAGAGCATAATGAGGAGTGCAAGAAGCTCCTGACGCTCATGGGTATCCCTGTTGTTACTGTGAGTCATGGCATACATCATATTCCTTCATCTAATAGTAGCAGGCTCCTGGAGAAGCGGAAGCCCAATGCGCGGAACTGGCCCGTGCCGGCAAGGTATATGCCGCTGGCTCCGAGGACATGGATACACTCACCTTCCATTCCCCTATCCTCTTGCGACACTTGACCTTCAGCGAAGCCAAGAAGATGCCTATCTCGGAGATCAACCTCGAAGTGGCGATCCGCGACCTTGAAATGACTATGGATCAAGTGCGCCCATTGCAATCCTGGATGAACGGAGCTGACGTGACCGCAGTTCATCGAGCTCTGTGTGCTTCTCGGCTGCGACTACCTCGAGCCGTGTAAAGGCATTGGACCCAAGACCGCCCTTAAGCTCATGCGCGAACACGGCTCTCTCGGCAAGGTCGTCGAACACATACGAGGCAAAATGGCTGAGAAGGCTGAAGAGATCAAGGCAGCTCAAGTGGAGGAAGCGGAAGCAGAGGGTGAAGCCGAAATATACGAATCTGAGCCAGAGAGCGAAGAAGGTGGAGAGACAGTAATGAACTCGGATGGAGAGGAGGTCCCGGGTTCAACACCTCAAAAAAAGACACTCAAGAAAAAGGCGCCGGTGAAGAAGAAGAAGGTCGCAAGCGCAGGAATGCAGATCCCAGAGTTCTGGCCCTGGGAGGAGGCGAAGCAGTTGTTCATCAAACCCGATGTGATCAAGGGAGATGATCTTCCCCTAGAATGGAAAGCGCCAGATGTCGACGGCTTGGTTGACTTTTTGTGCCGCGATAAAGGATTCAAGTGAGTCCTGATATATACAGTCTCTCTTGCACATCAGGCTGATGGTAACCAGCGAAGAGCGAGTCCGCGCTGGTGCGGCTAAACTCACAAGGATGCTTACAGCCAAGCAACAAGGTCGCCTTGACGGCTTTTTTACTGTCAAACCCAAGCCCAAAGACGCCGAAAGTACCTCCAAAACCAAAGGCAAGCCTACCGCGAAGGGCAAAGACACGAAAAGAAAGGCAGAGGAGAAAGATGGGCCGAAGAAGAAGGGCAAGAAGTAGTCCATCTTGTACATGCATGCATGCACACGATTATCACGGACATTTTGTACATGCATGCCGATGATAACCGGTCCGGCCAATGGGGGCCAAACGCGGGTGGTGCCACTGGGAGCAAATTCCGGAAGCAACCCTGAGATGACATTTTTCATCGACGAGGCTTGTTTCGTCCATTTGGATGACTCGAACATCAGCTATATCATTCGACTTTTGATTCAGCTTTCTCTTTTACTTTTATCATCCAATCCTTAGACAGCAATCACCATAATGTGCCCTCCCGCCGACGCCCCCATCGAGAACGCCGACCAGGAAATGGTCGCCATTGACACCACCACCCCCCATATCAGCGATACTTCCGCCAGCAACGTCAACAGCACGAACGGCACCGCTGCCGCCCAGCCCCCACCTGTCAAGGCCCACAAGGGCGTGTACGGCCGTGCGTCAGACTTCTTGAGCAACACTTCCAACTGGAAGGTAGGTTTTTTTTTTCTCGCCAGCTGTACTCGCGGGTGCACCAATTCATCGCTTGATGAGATTCGACTGACGCGGGCTGTAGATCATTGAATCTACATTGCGGGAAGGCGAGCAGTTCGCCAACGCCTTCTTCTCCCTCGAGACCAAGATCAAGATTGCTAAGATGTGAGTCTGCATCCTCTTCATTCCATTGGGTCGCCCCACTGACGTAATTCCCCGCTTATCTTAGGCTTGATGAATTTGGTGTCGAGTACATCGAGCTCACGTCCCCCGCCGCCTCTCCCGAATCTCGTGCTCACTGCGAGGCCATCTGCAACCTTGGCTTGAAGAGGACCAAGATCCTGACCCACATTCGATGCCACATGGACGATGCTCGTTTGGCTGTGGAGACTGGTGTTGACGGTGTGGACGTTGTCATTGGCACCTCCTCTTTCCTGAGAGAACACTCTCACGGCAAGGACATGACTTGGATCACCAAGAAGTGAGTCAAGTGACCAGAAGTCGGTACACACTCTGACAGCACTCAGGGCCATCGAAGTCATCGAGTTTGTCAAGTCCAAGGGTATCGAGATCCGATTCTCTTCCGAAGACTCTTTCCGATCTGAGCTTGTTGACTTGCTCTCCATCTACCGAACTGTCGACAAGATCGGTGTCAACCGTGTCGGTGTCGCTGACACAGTCGGCTGTGCCGATGCTCGACAGGTATACGACCTCGTTAGAACGCTGAGAGGCGTCGTCAGCTGTGACATTGAAACTCACTTCCACAATGACACTGGATGTGCTATCGCCAATGCCTACTCTGCTCTCGAGGCCGGTGCCACCCACGTCGACACCTCCATTGTGAGCTCTAGCAGATTGTGAAGATTCTGAGCTGATCAGTTGTTAGCTTGGTATCGGTGAGCGAAACGGTATCACCCCTCTCGGTGGTCTCATCGCCCGAATGATGGTCGCCGACCCCGATTACGTCAAGAGCAAGTACAACCTTTCCATGCTCCGAGAGCTTGAGAACACTGTCGCCGAAGCTGTAGAGATCCAAGTCCCTTTGTGAGTAGAATGGTATCCAACGGCTAAGCTGTGCTGACGGATTTACCAGCAACAACTACATCACTGGTTTCTGTGCTTTCACTCACAAGGCCGGTATCCACGCCAAGGCCATTCTCGCCAACCCCTCCACCTATGAAATTCTGAACCCCGCCGACTTTGGTATGACCCGATATGTCTCTATCGGTCATCGATTGACTGGCTGGAACGCCGTCAAGAGCCGAGTTGAGCAGCTCAACCTCCAGATGACTGACGATCAGGCAAGTCTACGCCTTTCTCTCTGAGACACAACTAACGATATGCTCAGGTCAAGGACGCCACTGCCAAGATCAAGGAGCTTGCCGACGTGCGAACGCAATCCATGGAGGATGTTGACATGATTCTGCGTATCTACCACACTGGTGTCCAGAGCGGTGAACTCAAGGTCGGCCAGTCCGCTGTTCTCGACCGACTTCTCGAGAAGCACATGCCCACAACAAGAGATAACTCTCCCAGTGGCAAGTCTGTTGACACTGAAGGCAACCCTGCCAAGAGGGCTAGAGTCGGAGAACCCTCTGCTTAAGGATTTTCTAGTTTGAGCAGGAGGTAGTGCAGCCTTCCAAAGGGTCCCGGGGGTCAGGTGTTTACGAATTTAGCATCAAGTAGAGACGGTACCCAGGCGTATTTTGACGGAGGGGATAACCAATCAAACAAAATGAGGCCTGAGCATTCAGCGCCGCTTCCTTTCGGTCCTCTTGCTGTTCATGTCACGTTATGCATATGTTGCAAAGTCATCAGTGTCTCACTATCTATATCTTCCCGCACACCTTGATGGCTGCCTTACACCCAACACCAATGATGGCACTCAACAGACTGTGGCCTGGAGCCTTCTGTGCACCCTCTTCTACGGCTGTATCTAGATGCTCAAGCTCGTCGTCTCGGAACTCTTTAAGGATTGATGTCATCAGAGGAATTGAGGGGTGAGGAGCCTCTCCTGTCGCTGTGGCCATTTCGAGTAGTGGCGCAAGCTCTCTCAGTTGGCTGCGGGCTGTATTTAGAACGTATGCAGATACTCAAAGGTCACCCACTCATCGTAATGCTCCCCGATAACAGTCTCCACAGCCTCGGTACACGCCATAGCTGCCTCCTTGCTCATGAGCCCCGTGCCGGCACCAAGAGCGAATGCCATAGTCTGCCAGATAGGATAGAGCAGCGTCGGCCTAGCACGATGCTGGGCTACGAGAAGCGACAGAGTCTTGAGGTGATGGCGCTCGTTATCCCACATACCCTCCCACTGTTATCAGCATGCGCTTCAGGATGCCAAGTGGATGATACACACCTCTACCTGGCGCGAAGTCTCTGTATCCCCCTTCACATCCATTGCCCACTTCTGCCCCCTGTAGATCCAATTTGCCCCGAGCTCACCAGCGTGGTCGACACGAAGAATGCTCTTCAAAAGATCTTCCTGTTCTGGCGTGAGCAATGGAGTGGTGGTGGTTGCTTCGGGGGGATATTGGGACTGGTTGTTCGATGTGGAGGTAGAAGGGGGCGCGCGAGGTGGAGGCGAGTAGGCATTTGATGAGAGGGTTCGGTAGGGGAAAGTTCGAGGTTTCAATATTTTGGGAGCGCAAAGAGGGCGAGCTATAGACATTTCGAAAGCTTGGGGTGGATCAAAAAAGGACGAAGAGATGTTGTCGATCGGAGAAAGAAGAAATCCACAGAAATCGCGAACAATCCGTCGGAACCCACCTTTGCTGCCTCCACTTCATTTGCCCGTTCCGAGTTTCAGGCTTTAGCTACTGGCAATCGCAACATTGCAGAGTATAAAATAAGGCATCACTAGGGACCATCATCATCTATCCAAGCGATCGGTGCCAAAGAGAATGATACGTTATACATGCATATAATGACCGAACTTATAAACTACACCCCATCATCTTGAATACATCTCTCGACTTGCTCTCCTAAACTTGAACTGCAATGATGGTTAGACGTCATCTCTTCGATGTTATCCGCTGAGCTCACTAGGCTTGATCTTGAAGTGCATCTGTGTGAGAGCGAAGATGAAACACTGAGTTGTACGTCAACACCTGCTGGACGTGACTACGACTCTAACCCACTTTCAGGTCTTGCACAAGATAGTAAAAGACGCGCAGTCCATCTGCGTCTTCAGAGTGCTCCACATCACTCAAAGAACCAATTTTAGCGGTCTCAAAGACAGAATATCAGCTGAAAAGGCAATATAAAATTGTTGATCAGATTACTGACTTCAAAAGAGATATGCTCCTTGTCTAACCGTATCTCAAGCTCCTGTTTCCCGCTGACATTCTTCTTTGGCCAAGACTCATCATCCTCCCTACAGCGTTGTAAGCATTGCGCATCGAGGGTTGCTGGGCCTCAAGGGCAAAAAGACCTACTTTGTGATTTCGCTTTCCCTCACAATTCTCTTCAATTCTTCCACGAGAGCAGGGGATATATACACTGATGCGATGTCAGCAAATCAGGTTTCTGAGCCATCCACTTGCCCCATCATCTAAGCCTCGCAACTCCCATATATGGAGCTCATCCATACCCCGTCCCGTCTATTGCCGTGCCCATGTCTGTCCGCGCTGGTCTCGAGACTTGCAAAACCAGGTAATTATAACGCACTCTCTTTTCTGATAAGACTGTCATTTCGGTAGTTTGAGTTGTTGGCGTATCTGATCCGGCCTATAAAAAACAGTAGAGCTATCGTCAGCAGTCTCCTCTCTAGAGCATGGCTACTGGCAAACGTACCATGAGAGTATTCGAATTCGAGAAACTCGTGTCCGTGAGCACCCGAGTGTCCGGTGCTATTGTACAGGTCAGCAATGGGACGACTTGATCGACATTCCACATTGGTCTTGGAAGATGGCGACCTGGGTTGGAAATCTCACTAGTATCTGTTCATACCCAAGTCAGCAGCAGCTCTCCATGTATAGTAGGAAGACTCACCGGAGGTAGAACTTATCGTTGAGGAGCGCGTCAGTCATCTCGACCAGTGTTTTGTGATTGTATAGAAGATGATGACCAGATAGAGCAGGGCGCGAAGTGACAACAGACTCGTTGAAGGCGATACTTGGTCCGAGATTATCTCGAACGGTGGAGATCGCCGCGGGGTTTACACCAACGCCGTCAGTGTGGCACTTTTGTTTCAACGAAGCCGAACGTGCCATATGTGCATCCATTGCATATCCATACAAACCAAAAGTGTCCCTATATACAAAACCCTACTCTTCCACATCGTACACTTCAACCCGCTCCAGATACGACTCGGGCACCAAGCCCACCGCGTCGCCCTTTTCAACCTTGCCATGCTCTACATGCATCCTCCTCGCAATGACCCATCCAGGGTTGCCGTTGCCTCTTCCTGAAAGATACAGTAGATCTCCTTCGTCAACAGACATCTCGCTGGCGCCCATCCCATCAAAGGTGTAGGCGACGCGATGCAGACCAGTCGGTTCAACGGATGGGTCGAGGGGAGGCAGCACGTTGTATGAGTATCCCAGGTCGGCTTCGGACAGAGGCGGTGTCGTATAGTACTCTTCACCAGGATTTTGCCCGGCCCCGACGTCCACGGTCTCTACCTCGTCTGCCTCTTCCTGCTGATCATCGCGCTCCTGACCACTGCCGAAGCGTCGTCTCCAGCCGAGGAAGCCTCCAAAGCTTCCCCATCCCCCTGCGTGCTGCGTATCTTCATCTTCGTCTTCAGGAGCGGCGCGAGCCTGCCCCCAAGCAGTGTCCTGCTCGTGAGGGCTGCCCCAAGCCTCTTCTTCATGTATGCCCCGGTGTCGGTCATCGGACACGTTGTACGCATAGTCGCGCACGATGTAAGGAAGGACCGGTGTTTTGGGCGACTGTTGAGCCTTGACGGGCTTCTCGTCATCCGCCTTCTCTCCCAAATGCTCAGAAGAATCTGGGGCGAGATGCGCTCCCGTACCATCCACCTGCACCTGATCATGCTCCGGTATAGTGGTAGGCACGCCCTCGCTCTCATCCCTGCCAGACAGCCCGTCGTCCGGGAGAGTCACATTGGCCAGGAAACTCTTTCGCTTGATGCTGGACGCCCGCTTGGTTCGGGACGCAATCGAAGCCGAAGATCCACTACGAGTCCTTCCCGCGCCGGCAGGTGAAGAGTTGCGAGAAGGGGGCGCCGATGAAGATTGAGAAAAGACGGCTGATGAAGGGCGGGAGGAGGCTGGGGATATAGGAGCAGGACGGGTGGATAGAAGATTGGGGTCTGTTGACGGAGACTGGCTCAGAGGATCGTCCGTACCCGACCTGATATCAGAAGGTGCAAGTTTGGCAGGCGAAGAAGGGGCCGACGCCTTGCGCGCTATGATATGCTGTCATCAGCAAGTGCCGTAAAGAGTACAGTATAAACACGCACGCGATGACTGTTGCTCTTGGGCCGGCGTTTGAGACATGATATAGACGACTACCAGGGGATATTTTCCGTCCAAAGTAGAGTCAAGTAGCTAGGCGGCCAAAGAGAGCCGCAATGCGGTGGAAGACGAGAGAGCGACAGAGACGGCGCGGTAAAAGAGTGTATGAGCGGAGTCGGGCACAGGAGATGCCGTGGCTGATATGGAGGGAGGCTGATCTGTAGCACCGCTCGGCGTGCGGACCAAGCACAGGGATTACGAGCTATCGAGTTGCCATGTATTGACACTTGACGCCCAGAAACCTCTCATTGGGGCAGGAGAGTAACCGCGCCGTTACGTAAACACCCTTATTAAAGTCTCGATTCGGCTTCTGCGCTGCCTCAAGAGTCGAGGCAAAAAAGTCTTTTGTTTACATTTTACTCTACAGTTATCGTTCTCGACCCAAAAGCAGCAAGCCTGCAATCGCTTCTACGCCATGTCCGCCCCTAACAGCCAGCCCCCGTCTGCCTCCGCTGCCAACACTTCTGACCCCTCCAACCGCGATGCCTCTCCCTCGGCTGGCGGTGGCAGGGCCAGCAAGTCTTCTTTCGGCTACGAGTCGACCATGTCTCTTCTCGTAGACTCTCTCAAGGACCGATTATTGTTTGCCGTACCCAAGAAGGGCCGATTAAACGAGAAATGTTTGGAATTGTTGGCCGGTGCCGACATCAAATACAACAGGGCCCATAGGCTTGATGTCGCTCTTGTGCAAAATATGCCTATCGCTCTGTGAGTCCCCGAAGCTTGGATCTCCATCCTGTCGTGATCCGTGGATCTAGATATTCTGCGTCGAGATGACAAATTCCGATATTTGCGCACGTGCTGACGCTGCTGCAGTGTCTTTCTCCCCGCCGCCGATATCCCTCGTTTTGTCGCCCTCGGCTCCGTCGCTCTCGGTATCACCGGGCAGGATGTCATTGCCGAGTCCACCCACTCCCCCGCAATCGAGGAGCTCCTGCCCTTGGGCTTCGGCAAGTGCAAGCTTCAAGTCCAAGTGCCCGTCACCGGTCCCGTACAGACCCTTGAGCAATTGTCCGGCGGTAGGGTCGCTACCAGCTTTGAAGTCATGGCCGGCGAGCTCTTTGGCGGCAAGGATGGTGTTGATGCCAAAATCGGTAAGGGTCAGACCAAGGTAGAATACGTTGGGGGTAGTGTTGAGGCTGCTTGTGCTTTGGGTATGGCCGACGGTATTGTCGACCTCGTCGGTGCGTTCAGCTCATCATTCATAACTTGACTTGGCTCATCTACGTTAGAATCTGGCGACACTATGCGTGCTGCCGGCCTTCACGCCATCCACACCCTGATGTCTTCCGAGGCCTGCCTCATCACTTCTTCCACCCCCCACGCCAACCTTACCCCCGAGCTCCTCGCCCTTATCCCCTTGATCAAGTCTCGAATCGCCGGTGTTCTCGCTTCCAAACGATACGTCTATGCGTCCTACAACATCCAAAGACTAAATCTTGACAAGGCTTTGACCATCACCCCCGGCAGGAGGGCGCCCACCGTCAGCCCGCTAGACGAGGATGGATGGGTTGCAGTCAGCGCGATGGTGGAGAGGAAGGAAGTGGCAAAGACGATGGACGAGCTGGAGAGGACTGGGGCTGAGGACATCTTGATCATGGCCTTGGACAACTGTCGAGTTGGTATTTAGAGCTACATCCAACATAATCTTATAGAAATTTGCATTACCATTCTATGCCATCTGGAATGCGAGCCAACCTTATCAATGTACATAGGGACCAAAGCGTCTTCAGGCGCAAGAATCTGGAAGTGTCAAACGTAATTGTCAGTAGCCTGAGGGTTGGTGCCAAAGTTAACCAGCCGGTTATATGCGCGTTTATAATCATAGGCTCAGCGAAGTTGTGACGTGGAGGAGGGGCTTTGTTACGCATTAATCGTCAGGTAAGACTCAAGAGTGGAGGACCGCCGGCCACCGGCGAACTAAGACACGCGCCGCAATCAGGCTGCAATCATCATGGCTTCTCTGGCTTCTGATGTTGTCGGCGTTCTTCATCCCCTCATTGTACCGCACCATATTACCCCATCTTGAAGCGAGACCCATACAAACCTCAATATGGCCACCATACCGCCCCCGTATTCCTCACGCGACCATGCACAGGGTGAGCCCACCGTCATTGGTGTGAGAAGCGTGCTGACGTCCACGACAGCTCAACCAGGCCCTCATTCTATAACCACCTCGCCGACACAAGAGTTCTCCGAAAGCACAGCTGTCACCCTTGAATGGACAATCACCGGAGCTAAAGCCATGTACGAGGCCACTCGAGGTGAACAGAAGTCGTACGTCTTGTCATGATCCCAGGTTCCTTTGCTGATCCTACTTAGCAAATGCGTCAAGTCGGCCGTTTTCGGAGATGTAGACACCTGCTGGGAGCTGTTGTTCTACGCCAACAGTGGCCAGTCGGCTCAGGCAGGCGACCATGTCAGCCTATACCTTTCTTGTGTGCCCACCCCACAAGAGAGAGGCTCCAAGCTGGCGCATCAATGGCATCGCAAGGGACTGTGGTGGTTCAAGTTTGAGATTCGCTCTGGGCACCCCAAGCCGGAACCGATCGTCACCAAAGAAGCCTCGGATCACACCTTCGCTGTCAAGATCGCTAACTGGGGGTGGGTAAGCTATCTTAAGCGCGATGCTCTTTTCCTTCATCCTCAAGTGCTCGCCTCGGATACTTTCCAGATTCTCTGCACAATCCGTGCGCAGCCACAGCCTCCAGCTGGATTCTGGCTCGGTGTCGGGCTTCAACCCAGCTCACCGGTAAAGGCTGATGGTAGGGGTGAAGGGAGCGGCGGGGGGTTGAGTCGGTGGGCTAGTCAGCCTGGTTGTGCTGGGGTTGCGGGAGGCACAACTGCTGCAGGCGGTTCGAGAAGAGTCGTTCCTGAAGACCTGGTAATGGGGCTGGGAAGTATGTTGGATGACCCCTGTAGGTGACTGACCTCCACATCTTCCGTGCGTGGCCGACATCCTTGGTAGTATACTCTGATGTCGAGTTCATCATACCATCACGCGATGGTCCTCCCAAGAAGATTTATGCCATCAAAAAGCTGCTCTGCAGATACGATTATTTTCAAGCACTACTCAATGGCGGGTTCGGAGAAGACGAGGGACTTGTAGACGAGGAGGTGAGCACCAATGACTTTACCAGGGACTCCCGGCTGATCCAAAAGCAGATCGTCGGTGATGATGATTTGGACATGCTGTCCGACTCGGACATAGGTGACGAACAAGACCCGTATGGCGACGAGGAGCCAGAAGACGAGGAAGCGTTGTTTCCCCACCTTATGCCCACGACCGCTAGTCAGAGAAGCTCATCGCCACCTCAGCCTGCTCATAATCAATCGACATCTTCTGATGTCGTCAATTGCCAGGAAAAGGTGGACGATTTGAAAGATACCACGGCCACTATTCCAGGCGGGCTGGAACTGTCTGTGAAAGACCATATGTTGCAAGACGACTTGCAGGAAGACGAGCACAGGGAGGAGAATCAAGAGGTCAGAAGTAAACCTTTGCCGAAGGCAGACATAGCCGGACCGAAGAAAACCATAGTTATCATCAGAGATGCTGCCTGGACTACATGGTGGGCTTTGTTGTATTGGGTGAGCTTGGTTCTCCACAATATCATGACGCCGGCCTGACGACTCCAAGCTTTACACCGACATTATTTACTTTGCTCCTCTCACATCAACTTTTGAGAATAGCCACAAACCTTGTACTCCAACATCGGCCACTACCACGACCGACGAGCCGACGAATCGGCTCGAGTGGTTACGTCGCTGGATGGCAGACCATGACATCGATCTTCCTCCGTCACCATCGTCTACTTTCGGCGAACCATCCTATGAGCTTCACGTGGGACCTCGACCTGTCAGCGCCAAGTCAATCTACCGTCTTGCTGACAAGCTGGATATATTGCCGCTCAAGCTGCGAGCATATCACCACATCTGTTCCCAGTTGACAGCCAACAATGTACCGGCGGAAGTGTTCAGTAGATTCTCAGCGACATTTGAAGACGTCAGGAAGGTGCAAGTGGAGTGCTTTTTGGCCAACTGGGGCGAAATCAAGAAGAGTGATGTGATGATGGACATCTGGAAGAATATCAGACTTGGAAAACATGTCGGGTTTGAAGATGGTGAGGTGACTGATACAACAAGGAGCGCTGTGCTGATGGCGTCCATACAGTGTGGCCTCTTATTGTCAAACAACTCGACTTCAAGCCCTCATAGCGGCTCCATATCACTCCACTGCGTTGATTCTGAGGACATCTCTGTCGCGACAGAATTCGCTTTGTGGCCCGTTCAAATAATGGGAGGTACAGTTATCTGGTATGGGCATATGTGTCATGTAGCTTCTTGTATAAATCGAATTGTCGGAAGTCTATCGTCGCCTGACTATGCACCGTTGTCGTATCTTGCATGCAGGCCCCAGAGGGCCAGAGGCGGAGGCCTTCTTGACCCGCGTGAAATGCAGCGGTTGACGTGTGCAGTGGCTTCGACGCGTCCGACAGTTTTCCCTGAGATTGTCATGTCCCTGACCCACCGCGAAATCGCATCCCCTCCTCTTTCTTCCTCCTTTTCTCACGCGTATCAGTCCATCCATCCTGACCCCGCCCCCTCTCCGACTCGCACGGAATGATCTTGAACGAACTCATCAAGTCGGGGCCGCTGGCCAAGGTGTGGCTTTCCGCCCATCAGGAACGCAAATTGAGCAAGACCCAGGCGCTGGGCGTCGATGTCGGAGAAAGTGTTGGTGAGTGGTCCCATAACACCTGGTGTCTTGAGAAACCGGCAGGGCATGACTGACATTGCGTGTAGAGGCAATCCTGGAGCAGGATGCAGAGCTCCCTCTGCGTTCTTCAGGGCCGTTGATGTTGGGTGTTGTGCGAATCTATTCGCGCAAAGTAGGCTATCTCTTTGACGATTGCAAGGAAGCGCGAGAGCGTATCAGTCTTGTCAGTACTGGGCTATCATCCCTGGGCAAATACTGACATGACAATAGGCTTTCCGACCTGGTGTCGTTGACCTTCCCGAGCACCAAGTCCTTGCTTCCCACAACGCCATCACCATGTCTGGACGTGGGGATTTCGACTTCAACGATTGGTCATGGGATCCCACCGGCGTGATTCTTCCCCCTGAGACCTCACAGGCCGTACCCGCCATCAGTGCCAGAAATCAAGAATTCGGTGGTTTCGGTTATGGTGCCCCTCGACCATCGTCGGTCTTTGGTGGTTCTGTCACCACGCAGTCTAGACAAGGATCCTACGACATATCGTCCAGTCAAATGGGGTCAAACGATTTTTCTGGCGTAGACCTCGGGCTGGGCGACTTTGATGGCGACGACACTATAGAATACGGACGTGACAGAATGTCGTCCCTCGGCAGGGAAGGTAGTGCCTTCGGTGTGGGTAGGGGTCTGTCCCGGGGCAGGAGTGGCTCGGCGCGATCCGAAATCGATTATACGGGCATAGGAGATGATATGCCTCTGGCTCCAATGGATGATTATGATCCAATGGCCGGTGATGGGGGCTACGAACCTATGGATTTGGAGCTGAATTTTGATCAAGAACAAGAGCCAGAGAGGGTCGCGCGAGCTTGTAAGTTTTGCTGTATACCAGTTCGATAACCGCTGATATCTTTTTTTCTGTAGCCACTGAGGCTTTGACTCCGCCGCCTGCTACCCCTGCCGCGGCCGACAATGATCTCACCCCCCGTACCGCTGCCCAGATTGCCGCTCGCCCCGCTCCTGTCGTTAAGCCGGTCAAACGCCCCCGCCTTTTGATGCCTGACGAAGCTCTTGAAATTGATCAAACGCATCAAGACCGTGCTTCAATCCTGCGCCCCGAGAACTACATCCCCGCCAATCCGGAATTTGCGCAAATGAAAGATATATTTGCCGACCCTTCTGCCCACTTCCTGCCTGTTTTCAAGGTCGGCGGCGAGAACTGGATGGCTGTGGCCCCTCTGGGTGCCGTGGATGATATCATTGAGCTCTTTTCATTCCCCAACAATATCCTGCGCAGGGGTCGGGCTCTTGACGAGCCCGAAGACGAGCAGCTCGCCAAGAAAGCACGAATCGAAGCACAAGACGAGGCCGCCCAGAGGGGTGACGAGCCAGCCGATGTTGATACGGACGATGTCGAGGTCGTTAGGAGACGCGACTTCCGGGTGGGTGTTGACACCGGAGATGACCATGCCGCTCCTTTCGTCGCAGACGATTACGATATGAGCTTTGACGTCGATCCTATGGACGGTGACATGCCTGCCATGAGTCCCCTCGGCTACCGTGCCTCTCGAGCACCTTCTCTGGCCCTCTCTCGTGCCGAGAGCATTGCTCACGAGATCCAATATGGAGTCGATTCAGGTGACTTTACGCTGGCCATGTTTGATTCCCGCCACGCGGCCGGAAGTCAGCTGAGCCAAACCACTTCGCACGGTGGGGTGGGAGATGGATCACTAGGAGCGCCTCAGGGGAGAAACTCGAGCATGGCAATGGGTCTTTTGCGAAAGGAGATCAGCGCGATCGATGAGGGTGAGAAGGAGGTTTCTTTCGAGAAGCTAGCCAACAATGTACGTGGGAGATCACGCCAATAGGGAAATAAGCTGATATATAATACGCAGGCGACCAAACGGGCTGCCTCGGCTTTCTTTTTCGAGATGTTGTCCCTCGGGACGCGAGACTGCGTTAAACTCGAGCAACCAGAGCCTTTCGGAGACATCAAAATTTCTGGCAAGGACAAGCTGTGGCCAGCTTCCTCACAGATTCCCTCTGAGGCTTGATCGTTTGTGACTATTGTGCTTTTCTTGACTCTTATTTTGTCCGACTGCGCAGGAGCTGCAGCTGGCCTGTATGTAGTTGTAGTGGCAGTCAGCGTATCTATCCCGATGTTTATAGGAACGGTTCGGCAATTGTCCCTGTGTCGTGAGAAAATGTCAAGTTGTTATATGTTATATAGTTGGAGATGAATAATTGAATCACTGCATATGATACATATCGGCGGCATACAAACGTAGAGATGTTTATTTCACAGTATGATGTAATGATGCGTTGGTCTCCCGAATCTTCTCTTCGATCTCCTTCATGAACGTGTTCAAGTCCTGGAAACATTGTATTAGTGCAAGGTCGACAAGATTGCACTTCCAAACCCACCTCTTCTCTGGGTTCATATTGCAGACCATCCACGACAGCCTGTTTTGCCTCCTCATATCTCTCCATTCCCATTAACGCCCTCGCTTTGCTGCGGCCACGATATTAGCTTTATTCTTGAACCTGCCGGATGCGCGTACCGAACGTGGCCTTTCATCCACGACCTCTTGAGAGCTATACAGGTCTCTGCATCCGCAAGAGCGGCCGGCCTGTGAGGGGTTGTTTATGAACATCGAAGAGTTGATACCGAGGCGGAGGACTGACCAATTGCCCATGTACGCGTGACTTGCTGATCGGTTCCCTAGCATGATGATAGCCTCTTCTCTGCCTAGCGCCGCGGGTTCCCATGGAGGCCTGCTCAGAGCCGAGTCGGTAGCCTTGGAGTAGAACTGAGCAGCGACATCGTACTTTTTCACCTTGAAAGCTGCCTGGTCAACATCGTCAGCGAGTGCCTTTCCAGAATGGGCGGTCTTACATTGCCTTGGTCCTTGAGAGCCATGACCATCTGAGCTCTCTGAGGTTGCGGTTTCACGTTTGGAGGCGGAGGGATGGCTTCCACTGGTGCAAACCGCAAGAACTGATGTATAAAATTGACACCCGTAAAGTCCACCCCGCACGAATCACACTTCATTTGGTCATGCACTTTACAAAGCATGACCGGGAATGTCTTCCCTGCGAGATCTGGGGGGCCGTTGGGGGGAATGGCGTTCATCTTGAGGGTATGGGGGACGTCGGTGTGAGGAATGGAGTCAAGGACCTCGAGATGAGCAGGGGAGAGAGGCGACTGCTGTTGCTGCTGAGGCTGCATGCCCGGGGGAGGCCCCGGGCGGGGCTGTTGTTGGGCCATGGTGGGGTGGTCGAGGGTAGATATAAGTGAGATAGTATAAGTAGCGCAAGCACAGTGGATCTCTGACTGCACAAGAAGGACGTGTCAGCCCGGCCCACGTGAGCTGCGGCTTTCGCCGACGAAGCATACGCGCCTCTTCACCTCTACATACTTCTTCACTTTGGTGATGATGCTTCTTCGTTCGCATGGCAGATCCCGTTCGATGATCTGCCGACCCATCCACAGCTAGTTGTGCGTGATTTCGATTCCGTGTCAGATTGGAAATCATTGGAGCGACAAGACGATCTATGAAATGCGCAAGATTGGCTTCGCCCTGACCCGACTCTTGCGAGTCATCACACGAATCAGAGTAGACAGGAGAGAGACGATACATATGCACAATGAAATCTAATTGTAAATGAGAGAGAAATCAAGCCCCCTCTGGGGGACGCAGCAACAGTACACAGTTGACAACATTGAAAGGGGAGTGAGTATCCGAAAAAGAAATCGAGAACCAACAGAGGGCTTCGTTGTCAGCTCATTCGCTGATCCTTACCTATAGTTGATCAGTTACATCCCGTTGCGTAGCGAGCGGCTTACGGATCAAGCTAATAGCTGCTTGCGATGTAGGTCCAACCAGCCCGGACTCCCCTGAGTCGCCCCATCTTGTCGCGAGTATACTCCGGTTGCTTGTGCAGATCCCTGTGTTTCCACCCTTTAGACTTAATTTGCTCAAACTCGCCAGTATTGGACTGGCAAGTGGGGACAACCTCGGAGATGCTCTTGGTGAGAGCTTCCCGGCAGTTGTGCTGCTGAGCTTGATGGAACAGATTGTTCAAGGAAAGCCGAGCTGGGTGCTTAGTGACGCAGACTTTGCAAATTCTCAGCTTGCCATCAGAGTAATGCAGGAGACGAGCTCACGTTCACGCAGCCCTTGAGCTTGAGGGCCAGATTTGCCTTTTGTGGCATCGTCGGGTTCAATGCAGCCGACTCTCTCGTAGCCGCCGTCTGGCAAGAACTGCACGGCATGCGCGCCTGCAGCACGTATGTCAGCGCATGCTCTACAAGATCGTGGAGGTCGTACTTACTGATAATCGGGGGGTTGCAGTGGTTGGACCTGTGGGTCATGGCTCGGACATAAACGATGTAGCAATAGTGGGCGCCCATCACCTCCTCTACGACGATTCGGATGTCGGAGAATCCCATGTTGACCAATCCATCGTAAGTGTCGTACTATATCATCGCATCAGTCAAGATTGAGTTGTGAAGCAAGCCGAAGAGACTTACAGTGTCCGCTAAGAACAAGTCGCATTGGCGTTGGTCAACCGGCCATGCGCGCCTCAGAGCAGCTCGCCAAAGACTCTTCTGATGAGCCCTCTTGTGAACATAGGCAGGGCGCCGGGGACCGACGCATCGAGAGACATCTCGCAATGTTTCTTCAATGGGCTTCGCATCGGCTGACTGAAGCGAAGTGTCAGTTGTTGCTCGTCAGAAACGTTTGGAGAGCTCACAAAAGATGTATGGTCCAATGGCCTATTGGTGAGATGACCATAAGTTGCAACGCCGAGGCGCGATATGCGGGTGCGGTTCAAGTCCCCATGACCGGGTGAGGTGATCGATGTCGGACCTTCGGAGGGCTTGATGTCCTTACTGGTGGAGAGAGGCACGTCCTTACTGGTGGAGAGAGGCACGTCCTTAGTGGTGGAGAGAGGCACGTCCTTAGTGGTGGAGAGAGGCACGTCCTTAGTGGTGGGGAGGGGTACGAGTTGGGTCGGGGTCGATACCTGTGCCGGCTTGACGTCAGAAGCTGGGTCAGGTTTCGAGGTTGCCGGGGTCGACTTGGGCTGGCCAGGGTGAAGGCGGTCGATAATCGCATCGTCGAGCTGGTCGAGGAACTGCATATACGTCAGGTATCAATCGGTGGCATTGGGATTCTGGGAATCACGTACCAAAGTCCTGCAGTGCCCGTGACGCGCATTGAGCCTTGAAAGGGACAAGGATGGGCGCTGTGGCCTAAGCTTAGGGGTACTTCTAGCGATGTAGGCTCTGGGGATCATCTTGAATTGATAGCTGGTGGGAGGTGTCGTTGGGAGATGCTGAATATTGTGATGCGATATCGGCTCCTAATGTATGCTGGACAGCCGTGTCACTCGGCAATCGTCCCCCTTCACTCGCTGATCCAGATGCAGCTACATGAGTGAGTGGTGATTGATAGGTGCGACCCTGACTCGGATCGGTGGGTGAAGTCTCTCTGAGCAGGAAAGCCGGACGAGGACAAAAGAGAATTCAGACGGCGGACCTTGCGCAAGCGTCTGAGGATCCCTGAAATCATGAGTGAGGAGTGAGGAAGTGAGGACTCAAGGAGAGGGCTGGATGAAGTGGGATTCCTTTGCCGGAAGCCGGAGTCCATGCATGCATGGACCGGTCACCAGGAAGAGAAATGGCCAATCATTCCATGGCCATGCCGGTAGTGGGCGGGGGGAGATGATGATGTAATCATAAAAAGTGTGACAAACTCTATGTAGCGTTGCGCCGTGTCAAGCGTGTACAGCTTATTACGGAGACGCGCACGGAGCATGTACCTTGTTTTCGCCCCGGCCGGCCCTCTTTCTGTTCTTCCCGCAGGATTTCCGCCCAGAGCGTAGCATCGGTGCCCACAACTGTGAAGGCTGCCGGCTGGGCCGGCTGCCCACCCTTTCTTCACCGACGGTGTGCTGTGTTCTCCGCCGCCCTGTAAACTGCTCACCCCATTCCGCTCAAGCTTCGGATACCCTGAGTTGCCATCAGAGGCTCGTCAATCCATCACCATCAAATCTGTAACACAACTCGCTAGACCCTGGACTATCATTTGCCAGGCGACTCTCAATCCTCAAGTGACGAGTGAGTGAAGGGACCCGAGTTTGGAACGTATATATATCACCCGTTTCATGACCTGACCTTGCGTGTCTCTCACATCTTTCCATATATCGAACCGCCAACGACTTACATTAATGCTGTCACGCTATATCACCTCTCTCTCTCGCCCTCTCGGGGTCAGTGTCTCGCTCCCTCTGGGCCGCCAGCTCAGAGCCTCGCCCATGGCCACTCAGCTCGCGGTTGCATGTTCTATCCGTAGCCTCAACACCGTCCGCTCCTTTGGTCACTTTGGGCACCTCTCACCTCAGCGAACCAAGGAGTACAATGGGTTCAAAAGGGGTTACAATGGTACGTATCATCCCTCACGTGCCCATTACTCTGTTTGACCGTCACACAGCTGCAGACTTCGCAAAGCTCTCGGTGGATGGCGACACGTTGACCCAGGGCCTCCGTGATCTCTTGTCATGGCGAGCCTTGACCGCCGATACTACTAGTGCGTCTTATCATTAACTATTTGAACCCCAGCTGACACTAGAGCAGAAGGTGTCGACTATCGCGATGCGCTCAATGCCATCCTACCTCTAGCCGAAGAGACGAAGGGCCAAATCCCGCTCACCGACATTGAAGAGGTCATTACTCCTGAAGTACGTCTGTGTCAATATCTCGGCTATTCTCCAGCTGATATCCATCCTGTAGAACTCAGTCACCTGGCGATTCATCCGAACCTTGGTTGAAGACGGCAAAATTCCTGAAATGGAGCAGGCAGATGATGCCATGAAGGCTTCTATCCTTTTCAACCGTGTACGTGGTTTTGGGAAAGTCAGGGCTCTTGGATTGTACGTCGATTTCTTGATACACTGCGGGTTTATGCTGAGAAGCCGTATAACAGCGCCGAGGATGGTGTACGCACTTTGGATGAACTATACCACTTCAAGGATGGCAAGTGGCCAATTAGTGATGCTCAGAAGGTACGTACAATTTCGAACCAATTTGCGCTAAACTGACGCCTGGACTTAGCTTGCTATTGAATTTCACGAGGATATGGAGCGAACAATTCCTCGCACCGAAATGCAGGAATTCAACGTTCTGCTCAAGGACGCTTTCCACAAGGCTGATCCCAATCGTGAGTCTACCCGGCTGTTTTTATCATCCGCTCTAACGTTCTTCCAGTTAAGTACACCATCATGGGCTCGTATCGTCGAGGCGAGAACGTTTCCCAGGATGTCGATGTTGTTGTGTGGCACGAGTGAGTCTATACGGGCTCAGGCGTGACAACAGCTTATGTGCCGCCTTCAGATCTTACCCCAAGAAGGAAAAGGACGAGAAGCGCGTTCACAAGGTCAAGCCAGACAGCATGATGGGAAAGATCTTGACCTCCTTGTTCAATGCCAACATTGTGGAGGAGTCCAAGATCTTCTCCAAGGGTACCTAAGATTCCCTCCTTCAGATGTCAAGCTCACCGCATGTTCAGGACCCAAGCAAGTTTTTGCTCTTGCTCGACTTCCGAACGATCCCAATGCTGTCCACCGACAACTGAATATCCGTTTCTGTCCTGTGCAGAGTCTCCCGTTCATGCTTCTTAGCGGTACTGGCGATGACATGCTCTACATGAAGATGAGGAAGAGAGCGCTCAACAAGGGCTGGATGCTGTACGCCAGTGTACTATATGCTTGCTTCCAGTCGGGATGCTGACGGTGATGCTATAGCAACGATCTCGCTTTGGGAGAGCGGACCTTGGACACTGTGAGTGCATTCGTTTCACTTATCGAGCGATGTCCACTGACCATGCTTACAGAGATCTTGTATGACACCCATATATTCTCTGGGCGACATGGAGCTAACGTAAACAGCTGCTGTAAAGGAAGGCACTGAAGTCACTGCAGACAGCGAGAGAGACGTCTTTGAAGCAGTAAGTGTGTCCATTGATAGATCGGGAAATTTACTGATCGCATCTTTTCTAGCTTGGTATTCCTTACCTTGAGGTATGCTCTGACCGGGGTCTGCTGATGTGGGATTGGTACGAATGGCTGACTTTGATCAACATAGCCTACAGAGCGATCGTACAGCAAGTACAAAAATCGTTTTTAAGTCCAGTGGACCGTAGAGATACCTGAAATGAGGTGCTTGGGATGTGACTAAATCATTGAATGCAAAGCGTATCAAGACGTGTACGTCGTATGTACTGTACTCTACAGTAGATGTATAGCGGTAGCAGCTCTCAGTAGTACATCAGTCGGAATTAGTGTTGTTGGCCAAATCAGGAAATTACACATGTTAATTAATGTTGGGTTCGCAAGAGGTCAAACAACTCGGCTCTTCCAGTGCCTTTCCGTTCTTCCAACCATCTCCATCCACCCCATTGTCCTCCCTGTCGCCACAAACCACACAGACAATACAACATGGCGTGAGTGGGCCTGCACCAGGAGCTTGGCAACAGCACTGACGCATGGCATCCGCCATATTCTTTTCACACGTCATTCTTATATATGCCGACATCCGCATCCCATCCACCTGTATCGATACCTTCAATCTTCTCCGCGGTCTTCCCAATAAACGAGACAGTTCCTACTCGGGATCTTTGCTGTCGAAGAGAAAACCGGAGCTCGTCGACATTGCCGCTGCCTTGGGTATCCCTACAGATGACGTGCGGGTCTCCGACCTGGTCAAAAACATCCAGTCTCAGCTGGACACTCGAGAGTCCACACTGGCTCAAGACCCGATCTTCAAGGGCCTTTACTTCAAGAAACGCTCGTGAGAAGATGCAAGGATGCTACGGGCAGCCGCTCATTTATGACTTGTAGGAGCCACGGAAATGGGAATGGTATAGGGATAGGTACTCCTGAGAGGTCCCATAGCCCTCCTATGGCTACCCCTCACACAGAGATAAAGCGCTCGGTGACGGGGAGTGCCAGGAAAGCTGGTGCCTCCATCAACAAGGCTCTGGACCGTGTGCAAGAGCTCGTAGATGCTGCAAACGTACCCCTTCCGGAAAGCCCGTTATCTTTGCAAGCTGACTTTCATGGCGCGGGATGTAGCTAGTGGCTGACCGTTTACGTAGGTCAAAGGTGGCTGGAGCTGCTCACTCTGCGAACGAGTCTATCTCTCATGCTCTGGTCCCTGCCGGAGCCACAAGCGATATCAAGACTCAAGTGGCATCTCTCGTCAACCACGTCGCACAACTAGGTACCAAGGGCAATAACGAGGTCAACGTTGCCGTCCGACACGCCCAGGAAGTGAGTCACTTGCGATGTGGCATAAGTTTTTGTCTGATATTATGCAGCTCCTGTCCGTGCCCGAGGTTCTCGCCGGTGCAGGTGTTGGGATCGAGTTTCTCTTCCTCATCACCCACGTGCTTCAGTTCTATGACTACACTTACATCTTTCCGCCTCCATCTGGTGAAAAGGGGCCCATATCGAGCCTTCTTCAGGCGCTGTTCTTCTGGTCCCCTTCTGTCACCTGGACTCTCAGGCTGCCGGAGGGGGGTGGCCTCCTCAGCAGCTATGTCTGGGGAGCTGTGGCTTGGTGGGCATGTTCGACCATTTTGCCGTCCTTCATTTTGTCCACTGTGGTCTCATTTGTCCCTCAGAAAGGCATTCACCGCCACGGGAGCCCACACACTCGTTACTCTGGTTAGTTTACCTAAAGATACAACGATTGAGCTGACATCCCAGCAGACGCTCACCAGCCCAGAGCGACCCCCGACTATCTGGTCTTTGTTCTGTCCCGACTCGCCATCCTTCTCCTCCCCCTCACGAACGCTGCCCCTACCGCTTTGGTCGATGCTTTGGAGATGTCTGGTAACCTCCAGGGCCGAGCCCTTGGCGCGGGCTTCTTGGCTGCTCTTATTTTGGCCCACAGAATCCGAAGTGCCGCTTGATTGCTGTAACAGTTTCATGTAGACAGCTTGAGTGAAGTTTTTGTCAAAGCTTTGCGGCAGTTTGGTATATGCCTAGTGTGCAATCTGGAGCTCAGCTTTTCCTTTTGTTGTTTCCGCCAATTGAAGATTTACTAGTACATTCATGACGAAGAATTCTTGTAGCAGCACTCAATGCAGCCGTACAGTCTCACAATGCGTATAATGATTCCAAAGCAATCAAGCTTATTAGACAGGATGAAGTGTACGACGGTCGCTTCATCTCATAGAGCTTGTGCTATTAAATGTCACGCGCACCGCGTTTGATCCTGAATGATACCGCGCGCCTTCTATTTACGATACATGCCAGAGCTGGTCCACACGCGATAACTCCAGACTTCTGTTGATCCCTTGCCCGCGCGCCTGGCCTCCTCTGACCTCGAACGCTCTCCCAACAATCTGGCACTTAATGACCCGCTGCGATACCATTTTTTCTAGAGTCGCTTGAAGCAAACAAACGACCATCTTGAAGGACAATTGCTTGCACTATCTAAGTTCAGCTGCAGCACCGCCAGTGTCCTTCCACAAACTTACCTTCCGATATTCCAATATTGACGTCGAATTCTCCGATCTTGTGCCCCTTGGCTTTCAGTCCCTCCACCAGCTCTCGATTCTCTCCCTCCGGGCCAACCTCCATCGTAGTCAGATCCGGAACAATCTGATTGTGTAGCCGGTATTCCTCGATTGACTTCGAGATGTCTTTGCCCGAAAAGAGGTTGAGTACGACTTGTGCGATGGAGGGGAAGATCCGGGAGCCTCCGGAACCGCCTAGGACGGCGTAAAGGGTTGATGGGTGCGATCTGGTTGGGGGGCTGAGGATAATGGAGGCTGCTGTCGAAGAGAGGGGCCTAACTAGCGTTTCAGCGCGACCTCGGTGGAGACAGGAATATGGTCTGACTTTTTTCCCGGCATGGGATAATTCCATGGACTAGGCCAAAGTCCGAACGCATCAGCAGCGCCTGGGACGGCAAAATCGTCTTGCTCGTCGTTGAAGATGATGCCGGTCTTGGAATCCATCACATGGCTGCCCCAAATGAGGTTGATCTGTAGTAACTGAGTGACGGTGTCGAGACAGATATTGTAAGACGTACGGTCGACGTGACACTAGCAGCACCTCCCCACTGATCAGCCACACTGATGTGGGTTGTTCCGTGATCTATAGGTGTGTCATATTGCAGGCCATAATAGTCTGCGGAATGCGTTGCGTCCTATCGCCGATCAGCCAAGTACCATCTGCAGGCATATAGTGCCGGGCTCACATCAGTGATTTTAGCCCGTACATCATCAGCCCACTGCTTCGAGTGTACATCCTCTAGCGCGCTCCTGTTGGCCGCGAACGCAGGGTCGGTGATAGCTGATCTCGCACCAAAGGCGAACTTGAGGGCCTCAATAAACCTGTGAGCATTCAGGACATCCCTCAAACCGCCTGTGCTGGTGATATTCAATGGCTCGAGGACGCTGAGCAAACCTAAGAGAACACCGCCGGAGGAAGGGGCGGAGGTGGTGTAGACCTCTTTGGACATGAAGGTGCCGTGGATAGCTGGGTAAGCAAGTGCTTTGTAGTGTTTAAGCTGGGCATTTTCATCAGCGATGGGTGACAACTTTGCTGAGTTTATAACTTGCATCATTGAGGGTCATGATACCCCCTGCATTCTTGATGGTTTCCACAGTGCTCTCAGCGATCTCGCCGTGATAGAATGCCTCGGCACCCTCCCGGGCAATCTTCTCGAGTGTTTTGCCGTAGTTGGTTCTTTGAATGAATTCGCCTTCAACAAGAAGTTCACCCCGAGGAGCATAGATAGCTTTCCAAGCCGGAGATGACAACATGAATTGACCAAAAAACTATAGGAGTTCATGTCAGAGACTTTACAGCGATTGCAGGATGAACACACCCGTAGACGCTTAGCGAGCTCACGCGAGACCTTCCATCCTTTCGCCAGATCTGCCACAGGCATGACCACGTCTTCCCAGGGCAGGGTGCCATACAGCTTATGGGCTGTATTCTGCGCGTCAGCTTACTAGCGCTGAGATTCCGGAAGATCACTGACCTGCTTCCAGACCTCTAAGCTCCCCCGGGACAGCGACAGCCAGACCTCCAACCTGGGCAGCCGCCCTCCCAGCTCTAGATGTTCCATACATGTCCACCTCGCTCTTCTCGGGACTGGTCTCTCTGAAATCGAATGCCACTACCCGACCCTCCTGGAGCTGTCCCTCGTACCCAATCTCCTTTAGCAGCTCGTGCGGCACGTAATGCTCTTCCGGCACACGAACCACCATGAACCCTCCTCCTCCAATCCCTGAGCTGAAAGCATTCAAGAGGCCTATGCAAAGAGTGGTGCTGATGGCGCTATCGACGGCAGACCCGTTCTTGTTGCGCAAGATATCGAGACCGAGGTTCGAACAGGTGACGTCTTCGGATGCGACAGCCGCAGAGGTGGCGTTGATCAGGTAGGGGTCATTCCTGGGCAGACCGGTAGGCTGATTCGCGGAAACAATCAGCACCGAGTCACGCAGGCTGACTGATGCTGAGCGATGAGATTGTGCTCACCGGAGGAAGTGTCCAGACAGGAGGAACCATGGGCCCGTCTCCTAGTTTCCCTTCACCCCGCGTCCAATGCCTTGAAAACGAGGCACCGAGGATCATACCGACGAGAACCAATAGGCAATATACCAGCCACCGACCCATGGCTTCTTCTGACCGATAGAACGGCTGCTTGGGTCTATCTGGTTGGTCCGGCTCATCATCTGCACCATGCATTGCCGCCGACGGAGACAAGGACTGGTCCGACTCGGCGAAGCGGACGTGTCTGAAGGGAGGGCGGTTCCAGAAATGCCATGAGGGGGCAGGGCTCGGAGCGGTGTGGGGCACGCCTGCTTCGAGGGTAGAGGGGGAGAGGAGGGGGCTGGCCTCTGTGGGGTGGGGCATGGCGAGGATGGAGGGATGGAGGGATGGAGAGATAGAGGGATGCATGTAGTAGGATCCTCAACAACTGCACTGAATGCCTCATGGCGTCGGGCGGCCGGTGGCGGAGATCGCCGGTGCTCGCTTACCTGCAAGCGACGGCTGTGGCTGCTTCTCGGTCAATTCCAAACGAACGCTATAAGAGCCTTGGGAAATATTCCTCAGAGGCAGAAGCAATGCCCACCACATCCTCCTTCCTCCTCTCCATCTCCCCCAAGTCGTCCACAAAACTAGCAGCCGCCCGCTCCCTCTCCACCACTACCCCGCTCCGCATCCAAGCACCCACCCTGAGGCCCCGCTTGCCCGCCTCCACTCGCACACTCCGCCCGCAAATTACAACCAACACATATCGCAACATGTCCAACTGGCCCAAAGTCACCGCTGAGAACCCTGTCAGCACCCTTCTTGGTCCTCGCAGCTTGTTTGTACTGACGCTGCCGTCTAGCTTGGTCTCGACGATGCCTCTCTCTTCATCCAGAAGGGAATCATTGGAGGTCAATTTGCCGAGACCTCCTCCGGGAAGACGTTTGAGGTCTTCAGTGAGTTGTGTGTAAGCGATTTCTGTCAATATCTGACAGCAGGAAAACAGACCCCGCTACTGGCAAGGTCATCGGCACCTGTCCCGAGATGAACGTCGAAGACACTCGCCGTGCCATCGAGACCGCCGAGGAGGCCTTCAAGACCTTCCGTACCACCTCCCCCGCCCAACGATCGGCTTGGCTCTCCGATTTTTCCAAGCTCTACCAAGCTGCTCTCAAGGACATTGCCCGCCTCATCGTTTGGGAGAACGGCAAGTCCTGGACTGACGCCATGGCCGAGGCCACCTATGCCGGGACTTACATATCTTGGTACGCCGGTGAGGCGCTCAGGACTACAGGTGAAACTATTCCCTGCTCGGTCCCTGGCACTCGAAACTTTGCCATAAGGCAGCCTATCGGTGTCGTGGCCCTGCTTTGTCCCTGGAATTTCCCTGCGGCCATGATCGCCAGAAAGTTGGGTCCTGCTTTGGCTGTCGGGTGTACCTCGGTCGTCAAGACTCCTTCCGAGACCCCTTTCACCACTCTTGCCATTGTTGAGGTAAAATTATAAGCCCTCATCGCCCTGGGACAATGCTGATGGTAGCCATGTAGCTTGCCAAGCGAGCTGGTATTCCCAACGGTGTCATCAACGTTATCACCACCGAAGCCAACCTTCAGGACGTTGGCAAAGAGCTTTGTACCAACCCCATCGTCCATAAGGTCTCTTTCACTGGCTCTACCCGAATCGGCAAGCTTATCGCCTCCCAATGCTCTTCCACTCTTAAGAAGATGTCTTTGGAGCTCGGCGGTAACGCCCCCCTCATTGTCTTTGAGGATGCTGATATCCCCACTGCTGTCGCCGGTACTATTGCCTCCAAGTTCCGAGGCTCAGGCCAGACCTGTGTCTGTGCGAACAGAATTTACGTACACGAGGATATCTACGATGACTTTGCAGCCAAGTTGGCTGAGAAGGTGGGCGAATTCAAGGTTGGCCCTGGGTTTGATGAGGGTGTCACGCACGGCCCTCTGATCCACTCTAGACAGGCTGACAAGGTTGATGAGGTATGTCTTTTGTTGATGTAGATACTCTCAATAGTGCTAATGCTGTTGTAGCACGTGCAAGATGCTGTTTCAAAGGGTGCCAAGATTCTCGTTGGTGGGAAGCGAGGTAATGGTACCGAGTACATCCCCACCGTCCTCACCGGTTTGACCGACGAATGCGTACGCCCCATGTCGCTCTGCTGATACCTCGAGCTGACTTTCAATGTAGCTCATTGCCACTGAGGAGACGTTTGGTCCCGTCGCCGCTCTCTTCAAATTCTCCTCTGAGGACGAAGTCATCGCTCGCGCCAACGCCTCCGAAGTCGGCCTCGCTGGCTACTTCTTCTCTCGAGACTCTGACCGGATCTGGAGGGTGGCTGAGGCACTCGAGACTGGTATGGTGGGTGCCAACACTGGCATGATCTCTCAGGCTGTCGTGTAAGTTCGGACTTCTGATGCCTGGGTCTTATTACTGATGAGCGTCTAGGCCTTTCGGTGGCATCAAAGAGTCTGGTTACGGTAAGGAAGGAGGCAGACAGGGTACCGACGAGTACACCATCACTAAGCTTGTGGCTGTTGGCACTTCTCTTCACAACATGCCCAAGTGACGGTGATGAGCAGAAATGTTGGAGCATAATGAAAGCACATTGGCTGTGCATTAATGCCGCAGCTGACATCCATAGGATGAAGCTCGTTAGAAGTACTATGAAGGGCAGTATGTATAACGTACTCGAGTACAGTATGTATGCTCAAATGGCCAGGCACCCAGAGCTGACAACTGCTGACATCGGCGAACGACCGACGCGTACCGCGGCACGCACGGGTTCTTAAAAACTGTTGTCATGGTCAGAGATCGTCATCGTCCTTGTTCGACTCTTTGCGTCCCAATCTGCGCTGCTGAGTGCATGTCTCCGTAAACAGTTGCCAAGAGCCCGTCTCCTTCTACCTAGGCAAAGGTCCGCTGCGCGTTTCCTCACTTGTAACAGCAGACGGCACCCCTTGACGACCACCAACGACTACCGAGACCTCATGTCCTGGTGACGCGTCCTGGACGCTCTGGGCACCACAATACTTTCGCGACCGTCGTTGGAAACACGATATGACAAGCAGCACGAGCTCTCAAGGCATCTCGGCGGGAGAACTTGAGACCGTGATAAGTACCACCTTCTGCTTTGTCCCTTCCCATTTCACGATCTCACCACTTCAGACTTTGCTAGAGCTTCTATTGACAACCGCCGGTCGGTGTCTCGTACCTCATCTACCTTCTTCTTCTCTGGTCTGTTCGCCCCTCGAAATCATCGCTCTTCCAGTCTTCAACAACAATGCCGCCCAAAGTACGCATGGCTCGCGCTTCCAACCTCTCATTTGACTCTGGTCCGCCCCCTCAGTATAACCCTGATGTCCCCGTCGCCAATGGCCCGACATTCCTCCAGCGCAATAAGACGGAGCGTACGCGGCTACAAGGACTGGTATCCACCATGAGTAGTCTGAAGCCAAATCCGGAGGGTAAGGTTGCCAGGGCGGTAGGCATGGGAGAAAGGTTGAAAATTTGGATGGTCAATGAAGGTAAGTGTGAAAGGCTGTGATCATAGCGCCAGCTGATATCAGGCAGGCGGAAGAAGGATTTTCTTCTTCATCTGGTTGTTTGTTCACGCTCTCGCATTTGCCTTTGCCGTCGTCAACTACTCTCTCAAAGACAGCTTCTCCGGGGCCCGTGTAACCTTCCAGTGGACATACCGTAATATTCGGCCATCTTCACAGAGTGATATCGAGCTGACAGGTCTTTCAGCTGCCGCTCGTGGCGCTGCTCAAGTCCTTCATAGTGAGTCGGAGGCAAGATGCGACGGCGGCTGACTAGATTTCCGTGCAGTCGACATCATTTTCATCCTCTTCCCCGTATGCAGAAACTTCATATCTATGCTTCGAAGAACCCCTCTCAACGACATTATACCTTTCGACAAGAATATAACTTTTCACAGTAAGTTGGAGCTTTTTCCGTCGTCAGTGTCTGATCCTGCCTTCTCAGAACAGGTGGCGTGGATGATTGTTCTGTTCACCTTCATTCATGTGGCCGCCCACATCAGAAATTTTGTAAGGGTTTTGACGACGAGGCGCAAAGTTTATCGCTGACGCGGAAGGTCGTGCCATCAAGATTGTTCTCACCATAAACACCAACGTGTACGCACCCCTTTCTTGTACCCATACTGCTCCTCTGACCTGTCAATAGCGGTATCGTCGGCTTCCTTGAGTTCAACTTCATTACTGGTCCCGGTCTTACAGGATGGATTATGACCATCGCCTTAATCGTCATGGTCTGGTTCGCTATGGAGAAGAGGAGGAGAGCACACTTTGAGAGGTTCTGGTACTCACATCATGTAAGCAGTTCTCTGAAGATGAGCACCATGGAGACGGCTAAAAGGGGCTGGGCAGCTTTTCATCATCTTCTTCTTGGGCTGGCAGCTGCACGGGATGTTCTGTAAATCTTCTTCATCTTCTTCGATTCTGAATCAATGCCGAGGTGCTGACAAATATGTACAGGCCTGATTCAACCTGACCGACCTCCATTCTGTTCTGCTGGTCAGATCGGTGTCTTCTGGGTAGGTCTTAACCAATTATTGAAGAGGAAACAGTGCTGACGTTTTTGTCCAGAAATACTGGCTTCCAGGTGGTTTGGTGTGGATCTCGGAACGTATCCTACGGGAAGTTCGAGGTGAGTCTGGATCAGCGTTCGCACTATCTTGTCTTTTCACGCTGATAAACTCTGAGCCCGACACGTCACGTACATTTCGAAAGTCATACAGCATCCCTCCAAAGTCCTCGAGGTCCAAATAAAAAAGGAACACACCACCCGACGGGCTGGTCAATACATATTTGTTGGTCCCCTGTCGCTATCCCGCTGTCAGACTCTCCGATCATGGCTGATCCCCAATTGTAGCTCAACTGCCCCGAAGTCTCTTATTGGCAATACCATCCCTTCACCCTCACCTCCGCCCCCGAAGAGGACTATATCTCCGTGCACATTCGATGTGTTGGTGACTGGACTACGGCTTTCGCCAAATCCCTCGGTGCCAACTTTGACGCCAAGCCGAGTAAAAGTGATGAGGCAAGTGGCAAGGTCGTCAGCCCGCCCATCAACAAGGTACTTCCCCGTGTCATGGTCGATGGGTACGCATGTTTGCTTTCAAGGCGCCAGCTGTGATGGTCCGCGCTAATGTGTATCTCGTAGACCTTTCGGTTCCGCCAGTGAAGACTTCACAAAGTTCGAGACAATTCTTCTTGTTGGCGGCGAGTATCTGTATGCTGAGCTCATTGTATAGAAGGCTGACCCAATTGTCTCAGCCGGTATTGGTGTTACACCTTTCGCTTCCATTCTGAAATCCATCTGGTGAGCCGGTGTTCTTTTTTCACTCAAGAGTGATGTCTCTTACATGTCATCAGGTACAGAATGAACAACTTTGGCAAAGAAGGCAAGACACGATTGTCAAAGGTGTACTTTGTTTGGGTCATTAGGGACTTTGGATCTGCCGAATGTTCGTAAACTTCACTTCAGACCTACAGAGTAAAAAGATTACTGAATATTTTGACAGGGTTTCACTCTCTGCTTCAGGCCGTCGAAGCTGAGGATCTCGAGGGACGCATCGAGATCCACATTTACTTGACGGCCAAGATTGAGTGAGTCGCATTTCTCGATACAGTATCGCAGCTGACGCTATTGGTAGCGAGGACAAGATGAACAACTTGGTCATCCAGGATGTCGGCGCCGAGAAAGATACCATCACCAACCTGCGAGCTCCAACTCATTTTGGTCGACCCAACGTACGTTCATCTTTCAGTGACCCACCTCCATCCATCATCAACCAGCTGACTCCAGCCAGTGGGACCGAGTCTTTGAATCCATTGCTAACAAGCACCCTGATACCGATTGTGGTGTCTTTTTCTGCGGTCCTTCAGTGCTCTCCAGAACGCTGCATCAGATGAGTAACAAGTATACTTCGCCAATGGGGTGTAGATTCTTCTTTGGTAAAGAGGTGAGTTCGGTCCGCTCGAGACACAGGAACACCACTGACTGGCGGGTGTCGGGTAGAACTTTTGAGGAGAGAATCGGCAGTGCGGAGGGAAAGGTGACTGCGTCAAGCTTATGGGTTTTTGGAAGGAAGACGAATCTCGTATCTGTACATACATGCAGCTACCGTTGTTGCCCAGATTAACCCCGATTGTCACAACGTCATGTCATGATCATGTCAATATGACGAGTAGGAGCAGTATCCCGAGGATGATGATCAGTATGACAATACACCAGCCGCTCTTCGTCTCTAGCGGGTGCTCGTCAGTCATGGCAGAGTATGGTCATGGAATACAATATGCGCACCTTCGTTTCGCCTGATAAAGTCTTCCATTGTCCGTCTCACTTTTTGTAACCTGGAGTCTGTGTGCTCCACATGATCGTTCAGTCCATCTATCATTCTACGTCAGACAGTCAGCTTGCCGTCTTGGGGCGATCGACAAAACGAGCACCCACCCCATCTGCTCTTCTACCTCGCTTCCCATCAAGCCAGCTTGACTTGCAAGGGTATGAAGGGTACCCTGTATCAGGCCCAAGGTATCGTCTTGCTTCTTGACCAGCATCTGACCAACGTGACAATCAGTACGAGGTTAATATAGACGTGAGGGCCTACCATGACTGACCTCTTGCTCTTGGGCCTCCCATCTTCTCATCTCATCATTGTCCTCGTCGTAGCCTCTCTCTAGATCTGCAGATGAATCTCTATAGGGGACGTGTGATTGCTTGCCCTTGCCCTTGCTCTGAGCTGCTAGGCGGTGAACTCTGTTGCGGATATCCTATGGCAATCGTTAGAAGCTGTAGAGACCCATGATGATCCAAACATACATCAACTTCAGACTTTACTTTCTGTACGAATTGCCGTCGGCGGGAAACCTCGTCAGCGCTGAGCCCCCATCGTTCCCCCATGTCCTCTACCACCCGGACGCTCTCTTCCAGATCTTCCGCATCTGGTTCCAGTATGCTGAGTGTATTTCGAAGTTCTTCCTGAGCTTCCAGTACAGCAGAAGATGATGTTGAAGGGTTATACAGATCACGGTGATCTCTCGCGAGAGACTGGATGCTTGCGAGTGAGATCTCTACTTCTCTGGAGCGCGGTGTCAGCGGGTGGACGATGTTGCCGTTTGGGAAGACTGACCGTTTGACGTCTATGTAAGGATCCTTCGACATGGCGAAGGGGGCGAGCGGGGAGTGCGTGATGGTAGTTGCAGATTGCACAAGGCGAACGAAGTCGGGGACAGCCAGGAGGTGATTAACCCCGAGTAACTATGTGTTATTAACAGGCCACCGGCTGCCGATCTCGAGAGGAAGAATCGTGAGAGCGGATTCGTCTTTTGCGCACAGGAATGCTCAGAAGAGCAACAGCATTTCTCGTGTCCACCTCTCGCCTCGCCCCCCCAATACCCCGCCCAGTCATGTCAGCCGTCTCCAGCACCTCCGCACGCCCGCTTTCCTCAGCTCTCGCCAAGCTCAGTATCGACACAGACGCTCGTACCGAGCCAGACGTCCGCACTCCGCCTGTCACAAACCCCGATCCCCATGGCACTCTGCTCAAGGTTAGAGACTTTTTTCCAGTCACCGGAAGAACAAGCTAAGTAAATAGGGCGCCCGCCCAAGCAGTTCATCGAGCACTTGCTGTCCGAAGAACACTTCGACGCCGATTCCAACTTGACCGCGATAGGATACGAGCTAGAAGCCCTCTTGTCTATCTACGGCGATGATTCGATCAAGCTCGCCCTTACTCCGCCCAGCACTGCAGTGGCGATAGAGGCTTCAACTCAGGCAGTAAAAAAACGCGGCAGTCAGCAGTGGTCTGATGCCGTATGGGACGCGGAAATAGGCTTTGCGCCGGGGGAGAGGATACGATATGAGATCAGTCTGCCATTATGGGAAGAAGGAGAGACTTTGGAAGGGTTAGATCCAAGCGCCACTCCCGAGGTCGCACCGACGATGCGGGTGTTGGTCAGTCTAGCGCCCACGTACCCCAACTCGAGCGCCCCCCAGCTTCAGCTCCTGGGCAAGTACTTGGGCAGCTTTGCCATCGATGCAGGTCTCTGTGAGTCATGACGGGCTTTTCTAGGCTTGGCTAACCCTCTGTAGTCGGGGATATCACGCGTACCTACCTGTCAGCAGGTGGCGCTGGGTTTAACCCCGGAGATGTATGCGTTTTCGAAGGCCTCACCCACGTTCAGTCCTTGGCACGAGACTGGTATGCTATCCATCTGTCTTCAGGTGCCGCCCGTGAGGCCGAAAGGAATTTCCACCTCACAATTTCTCAAACACATTCCCCTGAAGAGTCCGAAGACGAAGACGTCGCCTATCTACCCCGCCCTTCCCCTCGGCCGACATTCTCGTACACTCGCGGTCCCGATGAAGCTGCTCCAACCCAGACGATGTTGAGAGTCGAAGCTGGAAAAGATCACGGACTGAAAGTCTGGGTTTCCGATGAAGTGGTTGACCGAAAATCGGTGTTTGTTGGTCGTGCTATCAAAGTGACGGACGAGCGAGAAGTGCCCTTGATTGTGCACGGAGTGTTGGAAGATAAGAGGGCTGCGAGGGCCGCGCACCCTGCTATCTACGCCTATCGCGTCGTCAAAGATGTAGGAGGGACCGCGCAAAAGGTCTACATGTCGGGTTCGTCCCTCTTCGGCTGTGAAATGTTCAGGGCCGCTGACTTGTGGGGCCAGATTATGATGACGATGGAGAGTCCCAAGCTGGAGGAAGGCTGCAGCATCTTTTGGAGATTTTGGAGCTTGAAAACGTATTGGTCATAGTCACAAGGTGGTGGGGAGGCCACAGGTTGGGAGCTGACAGATTCAAGCACATCAATCGGGTTGCCCGTGATGCCTTGGAGATCGGAGGCTTCTTGGAAGACAAGAAGACGGATGGAAAGTCCAAGAAGGGGAAGAAGTAGTTCGCTGTCATATATCAACTGCATTACGATCCGCCCCAAATGATGTACAATACGCAGTGGTAGACATTTCTAGACCTTTTGCATCAGTATAGACTTGTACATAACGTCATGCTATGATTGACTACAATACGGGCACCAATTTCCATACGTGTCTGGACCGCATGACGTGACATATATACAACAGGGATTACATCTACTTTCTCTTATATCTCCCTCCAGAATAACCTGTTCTGAACGTTTTCCTGCCACCCTTTTTGAATCTCTTGGGTGCCGAGTTTGTCTTCACCGGTACTCTCCCTGCCCCTTCACCGTTGTCTGTATCCTTAGCCCTGTCGGCGCCCCGTCTATAATGGTGCCGGTAGAAATCTTGTGCCTTGGCGTCCAAGTCTGAGATGAGAGCTATGGGGTGATGATCCAGCTTCGACGCTGTTGGAGGAGGTCTGGGCGGGGGGATGTGACCCTCTATCGCGCAAAGGACCGGTGACACACGGAGGGGCGGCCGAGCTGGAGGGTGGTCGAGAGGCTCGATATTGTCACCTTTTAGAGCACTACACCAATCCTCGTCTGCGTTGGATTCATCCTCCATATGCACCTCGCCTTCGACCTTCTCCTTGCCTGTGCTCGCTCGACTGGACAATGACTTGCCCACAGAGCTCGTACGTCCGACTGCTGTGCACTTCCCTTGCTTCGACTTGCTCGCTTTGGGGGCGGCCTTGAAATCGTCATATCCAGAGTCTAGGATATCGGTGGCGTGCCCACGCTTACTGGGGACCACAGGTGAAGACGTCCAGTCCATGGGTATGGTAGATGGCACGATGGAAACGGGAGAGGATGGGAAAAGGTCGGCGAGAGTACAGTCGCGGTGCTTTGGGGACTCGAGAGACACTAGCATGGCTGTCAGATGATTTCGTTACCATTCTGTACAGTACGCACTGCTCCTTTCTCTTGACAAACTCTTGCTCCTAGAAGCGACTCTGCGCCGGATGAGGGGATCGCGGACCCATTGGCTTGCAGTCATGCTCTCGATACCGGCAAACTCGTCTTCGTCATCCTCAACTGTGATGGGAGAAGGCATGGTGTTGCTGCTGAATGGAAGTTCTGGCTGTGGGGTGGCCACGGCCTTTCCGACAGAGAGACCTGGGCTGCACGGAGACAGCTTCGAGGGTTGCGGCGGTGGAGCAGTGAATGCACTGAAAGACGCGTTCGTTGATCAACGCGCGACGCGACTTTATTCGCTTACCCCCTTTAACGGGCTTGATGTTGAACGAGAGTAGAGGCTGGACGGCCTGACGTGAGCAGGCCATGAACGGAGACTGCAGGGTGGCCGGCACATCATATCAACATACAGGCTGGCGAGTATGTAATGTCCTTGATTCATCTAATCTTTCTCTCTACCCCATGTGACCCCGCTAGCAGTCTCGTTCTTCCACGGCACTGCTCCCGGGTATCCCACCCCAACCTCATCCTCTCTCCCCTCCCAAGTCTCTGTACCATGCACTTCCTGCACTGGCGGGCACCATTCTAGCAGGCCAGAAAGCTCTGGACAGCTCGTGAAATAAGGGTGCCACCTGAAAAATGGGTTGCGCACCAGTCTCTTGATTGATAGAGGCGGGTGACAGCCGGAAGGCGAGGAGAGGAAGGGAAGGTATCCGAATTTGAGCTCGCCAGCGTAATGAGGTGAGGTGTCGCCAGTGTCGTCAATGCCAATGTATTCAAAGGCGGAGGCAGGAAATTGAATGGCTGCTCGATGCAGGTTTTGGAAGCTGCCCCCGGCATAAATCAGCATGTTGCAACAGTCGCAAGGGAGCACTCACCGTTTACGTTTCATGCCATATCTTTGGTTTGTAAAAGTATCAGTACATGGACCCAGACTCGACTCCTATCTCATATCTAGGAATTTCACGTACCCGACGACAGTGATTTTCTTTGGCCAATTTCCCGTCACCTCTCGGAATCTTGCAATTGAGAACAAAAGGTTCTGGTAGCTATCCAGGGCATACTCTTCAGTGGCTGTGCGAAGGTTGGTTGGAAGGGGAGAGGAGCGGTGGGCGTCGGCGATGGGTGTGGAGGGAAGGAGTGACAGCGCGGATGCGAGACGGTGGTAGGAAAGGGCTTCTGGGGTCGGGGGTGAAGGTGGGTGGCGAGTAGCACCGCTTTGTAGTCCATCGGATCAGATATCTGAAGGTACGAGACTCGAGGGACGTACCCAGAGAAGACGAGCAATGAATTGGGGTCGTTCTCCAGCTCCTCTACACCCTTTTCGATATGCTTGATGTACGTCTTGACACTCCCGCCCTTCTGCATGGGCTCCAGTATCCAGTCATTGTCCTCCCCTGCTGTACTCGCATCTTCTCCGAGCCAGATAGCATGGCCGGGGACCATGATGAGGCGGTCTATCTCGGCATAGCGAGGGTCCCGTTCGATGGTTGTTTCGAGGCTGAGCGGCAGGGGTGATTCGAGCTGATCTGGTGTGGCGGAATCATCCCACCCCGAGCTCTCCTTGTATGAGAATGATCTGGGGGAGGAAGATGTGGAAGGAAAGAGAATGTAGTTGAGGTTGAGCAGGAGCGAGCCGGAGAGGACTGTGACGAGGAGGGCGGCTGCGAGGTTGGTGAGGCGTGTGCGCTGGCGGAGGAGGTTGAGGAGGGTGCCGGGGGAGGAGAGGGAGGGGGATGGGGCGGCGAAGTAGGGGCGGGGTCTGCGGTTGGGGTTGTGGGTGGGCAGCATGGTGATGAGATGGAAGAGCGACGCCGCGGAACTTGTTGTTGTTGCTTCACTCTCCTCTTGCAATGCTCTCCCCCGCCCATGTCCCCCTCCCAGGCTCCCCAGCTGCCTCCCGCCGCTCCTCCACCTCCTCCGCCCCCTACACCTCCTCGCCCCTCGCCTCGCCCCACACCCCGTACCGTCCACGGCTCGACAGATTCACTACCGCCGCCACCGTCAAGCCCGAAGAAGACGACTCGTTCAAGGAGGGCGCAAGGATCAGCGTCAACCAGCCTGTCGGGTCAATCTCCATCAGCCCCAGCAGCAGGGATGTCTGTCTGGCGTCGAGAAAGGGCCTGTATATCCTCGACTTGGCAAATCTCCACAATGCTCCACGGTTCGTGCCCCAAGGCGGGACATGGCAGATAGCAGAGTGAGTCCATCGGCCTGCGAAAGCCCACCCACTGAGTGCATGCAGCGTACAATGGTCACCCCATCCAGCCACTGCACACCTTATCCTCTCCACGTCCTCTCAGAAACTCCTCGTCTGGGATCTAGCCGCGGCCCGCCCGCTGCTCAAGTCATTCGACGCTCATGAGAGAGCCATCACAGATATCAACTGGCACGCCCTCAACCCCAATCGAATGGCTACAGTATCTATGGATGCCGGTATCCGAGGGTGGGACTTGAGGTGTTTCGACAAACCGGTGATGCGGCTGTGCGATTGGGGAGCGGCCGGAACGCAAGTCAAATGGAACAGACGGCATGATCATCTGGTGGCTACGGCGCACGGCAAGATTGTGCACATTTGGGATGACAGGGTATGTTGTATCTGGCGTATCTGGGAGCTATCCTGACGAGCCGGCAGAAAGGGTCGGTGCCAGTCACTACCATACAGGCGCACGACGCCAAGATCTATGGCATTGATTGGGACCGCGAGAATCGACACAAGCTGGTCACTTGCTCTTTAGGCAAGTCTCTCTTTCGACATCTGATTCCTCCCAACCTAATATCCTGATAGACAAAACGGTCAAATTCTGGACGGTACCCGAGTTGGGCGGCTCTTCAGACCCAGATTTGGATTACCACTCAACGCTCCCGGCACCCAGCGAACCATCGCACACCATTCAAACGCATTACCCCGTCTGGCGAGCCCGACACTTGCCGTTCGGGCGTGGTGTTCTCTCCCTCCCCCAACGGGGTGAAAAGGCTCTTGAAATGTTTGGCGTGGGTGATGACGCCCCTGTCGAACGTTTCGCCGGACACGAGAATGTCGTCAAAGATTTCGTCTGGCGTGTCCGCGGTGGAGACAGTGAGGGATTTGATGACCGAGAATTCCAGCTCGTCACTTGGTCGAAAGATCGAACACTTAGAATATGGCCCATCACGCAAGAGCTGGAAGAGCGGGTTGGATGGCAGCATGGAGCACCCATCACAGTACTCGTATCGAGACGAGGCGCTCCCGACGTCACCTACACCAAAGACCCGTCCAACACTGATACAGACGCACCCAAGCTCCCGCCTCCTATCGTCAACCCTCACCCCACGCAGAATCAGCCCTCGAATCTCACACGTCAGAAACTCGCAAAGCCCGAAATACAGCCTGGTATGACCAGGGGTGGCAACAAAATCCGCGGAATGGACCAGCTGGAGTGGCTGACCAAAGTTGTCAAGAACGCTCCCAGTCCCGAGCAGAGTCTCGTGTCGAGTAGGATGCCGAGTAGGTCGAGACCGCCGCCGGGGAGCCGCCCAGGAAGTCGGGCGAGAAGCCGGTCGGCGAGCGTGGGTGGTAGAAAAGAGTGGAAGAGCTTGAAGGACGAGCTAGTATCAGTCAGCAAGGTGTACCCAAGGCCCAAGATTAATTTCGAAAAGGCAAGTCTCCATGTCATGCTGGGAGCATACTAACGTGTCACAGATCGACCTGGCCCATCTCAAGTTGACGATATCACTTCAGGGACCATGGGCGAATGGCGATCGTCAAGCATTCATCCGTATACACTGGTCGTTCCCTGAGAACTATCCATATGGCCCTGAAATCCCGACATTCGAACTTGAGCGAAATCCCACAATGTCACCATTGACCCGCCAAACCCTGGTGATGACGATCAAAGAAATGCGTGCTCAGAACAAGCAGTGCCTCATCGAAACGACCGGTTATCTCTTGGGTCTCCACGAACGCCAAGGCAGACGGCGCGGTATAGACGAGAGTGACTCTGAGAGCGAGCGAGGAGAGCCGACCAAGCAGAGTGACGATGTGGTACCAGAGATGATGCTCCGGAAGACCTGTGGTGCTACATTTGGGCCAAATGGCCAGCTGGTGTGTTTCTTTCCGAAGCAGGTCATGTTGCCTCGCACTCGCAATTTCTCGAGGTCACCGTCGATTACGCGTGACAACCCACCGCCCATGCTGAGAGCCATGTCGGCGCTGTCGCGACTGCAGAATCCTCATCACCGAGCGCTGGTCCGGTACAAGCCTCGCCATCGCCGGCTCGAAGTCGTCGAGTCCATGCCGCCACCTTCAGGGTCGACAATGACCATCTATGATGTCGGCCACCTCGGTCATCCGAGTGCAAAGCTAGCGACAGTGTATGGAATGTCAGTGGATGCAAACATGGGGTACGCCTTGGACGCAAAGAGGCTGGATCATGCGGAAATATGGGCAACCATACGGGGTATCTTGGCAGATCCACCTCCCGCGTATACAATCCTACCACAAGTGGTCGGGAAGAAGGATGATCCGAGGAGGGAGCGGATGAATTGGGAGCAGGGCATGGAACGCAAAAGGAAGGTTCTACATACACTGTAAGTTGAATAGCTGGCGCGATCATCTCGACTGACTTGTTTTCAGGTTTAGTGTTCTCATTCAGCGCCGAGATATCCAACTTCTCGCTCTCGTGTCTTGTATTATCCACGAGTACAGCAAGACCATGTACATCCCGCCGCCAGTCGAAGCATATGTCAGCCACTCTCCAGTGCTAGACTACTTTACACTACGATTTCCTTCGCACTCCAGTCCTGTTGCTGCGACGCCTGCTATCCAAAGAGCTTCCAGCTCCATCGTCCCCCTCAGCCCATCCAATTCGTCTTCGTTCCGCACTTCGGGCTGGTCACAGATATTGAACCCATCTGGTATATCGTTACGAGGCGCTTTGACTCCCAAAGATAAGGCATCATTCAGCGATCTGCCTTTCGCCAAGGCCACTCTGGGGACAAGCTATGAGGATCAGAATTCGCCTACTGGTCTTGCTATTCCAGGCATGAGAGTCATGGAGAGCCCTCGGGTTGCTAGGAATGACAAGCCCAAGCTCACAGCTGCCATCTCTCCCTCGCCCCCATCTGTGGCCCCACTGCACGCGTCAGGTCCAGATAAAGCTTTAGCCACCAGCGGCGAGCCAAGATCACAAAAGGTCTCCTTTGGCTCAGCAAGTCCCATAGGCCGCGGAGCGCGGGCGCACTCTTCAGCGGGGTATCATGTTGGTGATCCTGGGAATACAGGCATCATTGGACCTAGTACGCCGACCCGATCAGATGAGGTGCAGAATAAGGAGGTGAAGGGGTGTGGTGTGAAGGTGGCGTTCCCAAAAGATGACAGGTGGGTACTCTGGTCCATGACTATGAATGAAATTGACAATACGCAGTCCCTCGCAGACTTTACTATATCCCGCGATGATGGCCGTTTGCGAAGCCTGGAAGTTGGCTTACGCCGACTTTCTTCTTCGACACAATCTTTTGGGTATCAGGACGACTTTGCTGAGGTATCAGTTCATACCGCATAATCAGCACTCGGCCGTCCAAGCCGCTAGCGGAGAAGTTGGCGGCATAGTCAGCGCCCCTGATGAAGAAGCGAGGATTGAAAGTTCTCTCTCTTCTAGAGGTAGGTTTGCTCAGTATGAGACGTAGGCAAGTGCTAACCCTATGAGTAGTATGTGTACCTTGCTCTAGTGACCCAAAACGTACATGCGCAATCTGCAATGGGGCACCAAAAAAGGCCGTTTGCTCTTTCTGTCGAGTCCCTATCAAAGGCAAGTGCATCCTGAAGCATGGGCTACTCGGACTGATATCCGGCTTAGGTATTTCGATGGGGTGCACAATCTGTGCCCACAAATTCCACGCTAAATGCTTTCAACACTACTTTTTATCGCCCATCACGACACCCATGACATGTCCCGCATGTTCTTGTTCCTGCCTCGCCCATAAAGGCATCTCCACACCGCTGTATGCGGTAGAGACTTTGCCCAAGCAGAGCCCCAGTGTCACGCGAGGGTTCGCCCGCGAGACGTTACCTTCTGCTGGGGGTTATCAAGCCGTCCGGCCCAGGGTTGTATCTGGCCAAAATGACCCAGAGCCGACAGAAGATGCCAGAGGCCGGCTCACCTATGCTAGCCTGGTGAAATTGGGGGCTATCAAGGAAAATTTGGGTCTCGGATCTGGGTCTGGAGATGGAGGAGGCTCAATGATCAATGCGGGGATGAGCGCCTTGGGGCTACATCAAGATGATGATGATGAGGTTGGGATGGAAAGGGAAAGGACCCTGCGGGGAGAGCAGAGGAGTAATGAGCAAAGAGGCGGTGATGGATTGCTGTCGAGAGCGAGGTGGGGTGGAGATGGGTTGCTGCATTGGAAAGGGGCCACACAGAGCTGATGCAGTACTCATGGATATACTCGTACTTTATAATTAGTGTTACTTTATACTTGGTATAGTGATGCAGTCGCTATCCCCAGCACGACCGAGTTTCACAAGATTACCCAGACTTCTCGGTCAAGGCGGTAGACTCGCTGGCTTAGTCAGTGTAGCGCGCCTGCATTTCAGGCTCTGATGATGGCAAAAGACAGACAAGGTGCAGAGGTCTCGCCGATGAAATATACATTCACAAGCGCAGGCTTTTCAAGTTTTCTATTGACCCCCTTCTATGATATGATGATACACAACAAGGCTACACAGAGATGAAGAGCGAAGAAAAGAAAGCACAAAACACGTTGACGGTCCAAGATCCTATCACTAGGCAAATCCTAGCCTCTACTCGCCAAGTCATCAGGCAACGAAAAAGGAAGCACCGCTATGAAATCTAAATAGAGTTATAATAATACAAAAAGATGAAGATATTTTCAGATAAAGCGGTGGTGCTGATGACTTTTGGCGGTCGAGAAAGAGGGGGACTTGCGGGATGGATGAGGCGGCCAAACCGTGTGGTGCGAGGTAGGTAGTTGGGGACGATACACGATAAATGGGGGAGGGAGGGTGATGAAAAAGAAATGACGCAGAAAGCCAAAGATGTGACAATGGTAAAGAGCAGGGGTGCCGACTATCAAGCAAGCAATTACCCATGGCCTGAACTCGCTCGCAGAGCAAGCTTCAGGTGCCGTCTCTGAATCCATAGACTCATCTCATTGCTCAACACACAATATTCTGGCGCAAACAAAAGCAGGCTCCGGCTGGAGTTTGATGCCGCACAAGGCGGCGGCGCTGCATTTTGGATTTGTTTGGCGGAGAAAAGAATGGCGGAGAGAGAGAGAGAGTCGGGAGAGTGATGAGACGACACGAGAAAAGGCTCGGTAATGCCGCAGATGGGGTAAAGTCGGAGGGGGAAAAAGGTTTGAAGCGCGAAAAGCAGCTTCTATTCAGTTGTTTGGTGCCCGTGAGGGACTTAGATGAGGCTGCCAGAGTCGGCACGCTCCTGCATCCTCGTCTGAGCACGGGCGATGGCGGGCGACACGTTGTGACGCTTCGCCTCGACGAGAGGGCCGTCAGAGTGGATACCCTGACGATGACGCTCGAGATCGTGGAGACGAGAGAAGCCGCGCTTGCACGTATTGTGGGGGCAGGCATAGGGCTTTGGTCGCAGCGGGTTGTGGGTTTGGATGTGAGACTGAACCAAGCGTCAGCGATGTTGATGAAAACAACGACAAGAGAAACGTACCTTCAAGTTGAAAGCTCGAGCAAAACCACGGCCACAGATCTGGCACTTGTGCTTCTTCTTGGGGTCGTCAGGAGTCTGACCGGGCACATAGCCACGGCCGCCCCCATGGGCGTTGGCCACAGGGATCCTGGGCACCATGGGCTTGGGGTCCTCGGCGCCAGAAGAGTAGAGCAGCTCGTCCTCGCCCTCCTCGCTGGTACGCCTGCTAGAGGCGACAGTGAAACCAGACATGGAAGGCGTCTTGTGCATGAGGATGTTGGCGCCACCAGGGTACGAGGGGGTGTTGGCGTACGAGGCAGAAGCGCCCGTGGTGATACCCTGCTGGGGGAACATGGCGCTCTGGGAAGACTGCTCGAAACGGGCGGTCGGCTGAGGGGCCATGTAGTAGGTAGACATGTTGACGCGGCGCTGTTCGTCCGCCTGGAAGCGAGCGGCCTCCGCCGCCTGGAGATGTGCCTGGGCCTGGGCGTTGTGCATCGCCGCCTGGGAGGGCTGCGGCTGGAAGCCAAAGGCGGCGTTCGGGTGCTGCCAGGTGTTGATGGACTGGCCGACCTGGTAGTAGGCAGACTGGGGCATCTGCTGCTGCTGTCGCTGCTGCTGGTAGGCGAGCATGTTGTCACCAGAGACGATGCTGTCTTTGCTAAAGAGGGACGAATCGGCCGAGTCGGGCATGTAAGACGAGAGCAGGTCTTCTACGCGGTTGTCGGTGGGGGCGCTGTCTGGATGTTGGCAAGCAGCAAGGGCACGGTCGGCTTCGGCGCGGGCGGCAAGGGCCTTGTAGTGGAGGTAGCGCTGGAGGTGGTGATTGGACAGCGCCTCGGCCGCGTCGTCGTCGTCGGTGGCGGGGTGGGGGAGTGTGTGTGATATGTCTGCGATAGAGGACCTGGGGGAGACGAGGTCGGTGGTGGGGGAGTCTACGGGGGAGAGGGCTGCGCTGTGGGTGAAGGCGTCGAGCTCGGGGGTAGACCTGTCTGAGGGGGGCGGGGAGGGGAAGGAGGGGTCGTGCACCTTGTGGTCGAGGAGGAAGGGGAAGGGGAGTTGCTGCTGTTGGAGAGACATCTGGGTGGCCGCTGGGAGAGGAAGAGAAAGAGGGAAGAGGGATGAGGGGGGTGTTGTTATGTATGAGGGAAGAGGGGCGGTGCACCCCTGAATTCCCTTGTGCTCGGATAAAATCGCGTAATTCCAAAAATACTACACCGCTCAATCCCCGTAGTGCAGGGCGAGGAGATGTACTTCGGGCGAGAGCATGCATGGGACATGGGGGGCATGCATGGGGATGGGGGTAGGGGCGGGGCAGGGGGGATTGCATGCATAGACTGTAGCTGAGCTGCACTGACCCCGTCCCTCTGCCACCCTCGCGACAAGTAGGAGTACCCCGCGACACCCGCGTTGGCTTACGTACTCCGTATTTCCCGGACTGTGTTGTCTCTATACACGATGGTGCTCGACGCGACGCCCCCCAGCCCCGGGCCCTACTCCTGCGCCGCCACCATCCGTGCCCACGAACGCGCCATCACCGCCCTCCGCTTCGCCCCAGACGCATCCCTCCTCCTCAGCGCAGGGGCAGACGGCTGGCTGCACTTCTGGCAAGTTACACAACCGCCCCCCCCGCCCCCCGCCCCCTTCTGACCCGCCGCAGGAACCCACATACCAGCCAGCATGTACGCGGCTTCAAGGCCCACAGGTCGGGCATAAACGACATCTCCATCTCCCCCGACTCCCTCTACCTCGCTACCGCCTCCGATGACCACACCTCCGACATTCACCTCCTCCACCCAACCTCGGGCGTCAAATTCACCCCGCCCGCTATGGGACCGGTACAGACACCCGAGCAAGACGACGACGCGCCGAGACCCAAGCCTGTTCCCGAGTATGTCTCGCACACCAAACCCCGTGCTATCCGCCACCTCGCCGCCCACTCGGCGCCCATCCTCTCGGTGGCCTTTTCACCAAAGTCAAACTTGCTGGCCACAGCCAGTTTTGACGAGTCGGTCATCATCTGGGATGTCAGTCGAGGTCTGGCGCTCAGGCAACTGCCCGCCCATGCAGATGCCGTCTGGTGTGTTGCTTGGGATCCCGAAGGCGGCATGGTCCTCACTGGGAGTGCCGATGGCCTCATGTGGGTATCACCTCATCCCCTGCCCTCCCTTGCTGACGCCAAGTAGCCGTCTGTGGGACGCTAGCACAGGCCAATGCCTCAAGACCCTCGACAACGACACCAACTCTCCCGTGTACGTACTCGCGTATACGCTTCGAGTACCATACTAAAAGCGAACAGCTCCCACGCCGCCTTTGCCCCATCCGCCTCCTATCTCTACGCCGCCACCCTCTCTTCCACCCTCCGGATATACAACATTCACACTGGCAAAGTCATCAAGTCATTCCGCGCGCCAGCCGCCTTTGTCAGCGAAAAGTTTCCATGTCCCACACTCATCTTCGAGGGACCGAAACCTTTAAAAGAGTCCGAGGCGGACAAGATGCAGGTGGACGAAAAGCCACAAAAGGCTGGTCAGTCTCGGAAAGAAAGGGAATCCAATGCTTGGATCATGACGGGGTCCGAGAATGGCAAGATCATCATCTGGAATGTCCAAACCAAAGCCATCGTTCAAGTCATAGAAGGGTACACGTCCCATCAGTCCTCCGTCGTCGCCTTGGCTGTACGTCGCTCTCTTCCACATCTCGTTCAACTCTAACGACCCATAGGTCTCACCAGATGGCCGCACAATCGCCAGCGGATCTCTCGAGTACGAGAGGTCTATCAAAATTTGGAAAACCAACTCGTAGTCTACCATTCCTGTAAAACACCAGCCACTTTGTTGTATAATCATGCATGCCACATCAGGCCTTTGACAATACACATGACCCCCGGCACGCCGACTACAAGGCCAGCTTGCCACTCTTTCCTCTAACGCCCTTCCAAACATTATCCACCCACTCCTTCTCATCTCTATCGACCAGGACAAAGTCTCCGCCTACCCCCCCAACAGCACCCGCAGCAGCCCCAGCCTTGACAGGCGACTTGCGCTCGTAGAACAGCCCATTGGAAGGCGATTCTGGCGCGGGCAGGTTGAGAATTCTGGCAGTAGACGAAGACAGATTCGATGAGGTAGAGGAGGAGAGCGGGTGGGAGGTAGACTGGGATAGCTGATGCGCCTGCGAGGGAGCTTGGCGGAGGGGCGTAGAGGAGGGGGTTTGAAAGGTCGCAGAAGATGGGAGGGCGCGAGAGGATGCTTGTGGTTGTTGTGTTGGAGTGGAAGACTTTTGGGGCGAGTATGGTCGTGTCTAGAACCGTGTTCAGCATGGCCGTCGGCGCAGGGGGAACAAGACATACCAGCGGGGACGACAGGCCAGCAGGTGTAATGTTCATAGTCTTTGGTTGGGGAGGCACATAGGTCGAAGGGTATTGCAAAGCAACAAAGGCTTCTACCGTATTCCACACGAGCACTATCGCCAGCAGTCCCTCTGAATGCTATTATCAGCTTGGTTACATGGTTCCAAAAGCAAAAGTCACACCTCCTATATTGACTCCCGCCTCCCCCCAGCTCTGTTGCCTTCCGGTGGTTCCTTCCAGCTTTTCGCTCAGACTGACGAGTAAGCTCTTGGTAGCTTGGTACGGGGGAAAGAGGTTGCGTATAGTAAAGAGAAAGAGGGCAAAGATGTTGGCTTTTAGCCGGGTCGTGGCGACGGGTGGGGACAGTGGGCGGAGGAGGAGGGAGAGGTGGAAGGGAAGGGGTGCCATGTTTGGGTACAGCTGTGAATAGAGGACAGAAGCTGGCTGCAGTGGACGAAAGAGAGAGCTGCTGCAACGAAGATGCGCAGGAATCGCGTGTCTGACCGGGGCGGCGGGCGCCGAGGCCCATGTTGAACGATGATGAGCGAAAGGCATTCAGGTGGAAATATAGTCCATATAATGCATGTCCAGCGGTCTATAAACTTGAGGTGCTATACAGTACTCTACAGGCCAGATCCTGCCACCAGGACAGATTCAGAAAGCAGAAGAATCATGGCATCTACCAATCAGCAACCCTTCTCTTCTTCTTGCGCTTTTCGCAGACGAGCTCTTCGTCGTCGTCAGACTCGTCTGGGACGGTGACCAGTACAGGGTCGGGAATAGAAGAGGCGGTAGAAGAGGAACTAGAAGCTGATACACTTGATGAGAGCAAAGTCTCGGTGGGACTGCCGGTCGAGGACGATGAGGAGGTGGCAGATACAGCAGACGAAGACACCGTAAAAGTCGCCCCAGTCCCAGCGGATGGGTCGACGATATCCGACCCAGCATAATCATAACAAGTTCCCTGTATGCAGACACCCTGTGTATCGTCTGATACTGTGACGAGGCTGGCAGACTCGGTGTAGCTGTCGGATGAGGGCTTGGAAGTCTCGGACGAGTTGTACTCGGGATTGTTTCCGGGGAGAGCAGGGATGGCCATCATCTGACCGACAGACTATGACCATATCAGTCTTCATTGAGGCCCAGAGAAAGGCGAGACATACCTCGTTGACGACCTGGCCCTGAGACACACAGTCCCTCGGTGCCGCTTTGGCTCTCCCTTCGTCGATGGGTGCACAGGTTTTCGAGATGGTGTCCGAGGCAGCATCGTAGCACTCGTTGAAGGTGTCGACAATGAATCCAGAGGGGAAACCGTTCAGCCAGTCGGCATGGAATGAATACCCGTAGTTGTCGCCGTCTGCGAGGACAAAGCACCCGGGGTACCATTCATAGCCTTCGCCAATGGTGTCTTCGCTGGGATCTGTTCTTTACGTCAGCACTTCCTTCACTGGAAAGTTACAGACAGACATACGGTAAGTGGCTTCCAAGAAGAGATGAGGAATCTTGGAAGGATGACTGTCGGGGCACTTGCCGCCTTCAGGGTTGCCGTCAACAGGATAAGAGACATGCGAATTGTCATCGATGTAAGCGTCCTTGCCGTTCCAGCACTCTGGAAAGTTGACTTGGGGTCGGATTGTGAGACATTCGCGGTCGGAAGGGATAAAAGGTGTCTTGTCTATACAGATATGAGGCTTAGAACGTACTGGGTACGAGGAAACCTACCGTAACTTCCACCGGCATCAATGCACTGAAAACTGACAGCCAGATCCAACGTGTTCGACGCATTGTAGGTGGTCCTTGTGATATCACCCGCAAGCATCCTAAAGTCGTCGGGGACGACCGAAAATCCCTCGGTGGGGAGATTGGTCATGGGCATCTTCCAGCTGTGATTCGTCAGTGGGGGCGAGTTGGGTTGAGGCAGACGATGACTTGCTAGGCGCTGCCACCGTCGCCAGTGATGGCAGAGTAAGACCCGTTCTTCCATTTGCTATCACCCAGGTCAGCTTGTAGGGGATTGGAAATGTTAGATCATACTAGTAAAGCATAGGAGACCAGTAGCTGTGCTCATGTCAGTAAAGTGCAATGAACATCTAGAAAGGATAGCACCAACTTGGACAAATCATCAATCAAGTTGGCAGTCGTACACTGCAATTTCGTCAGGATCTATCCGGCTAGCCCATCATCAAGGCTCACATTAGCAGTCTGGGTGTCTTCGAAAGACTCGGAAGCAATGAATGCGGAAGATCCGATGATGTGATGAACATGTGCAGATACTTGGCCGGGAAAGATAATGGGGTCTAGTCGGGCGTTGATGAGCGGGAAAAAGTCCCTACAAGAGGTCAGCCGTGAGACCACTGCAAGCATCAACACATACTCGGTGAAGAGAAGATCATCATAAGCTTGAGCTTGGGTCGCAAGTGCGGCCAAAAGGGCTAGAGACCTTCCAAGGGGCATCATGCTGGCAGGTACCACAGGTAATGTATGAGTAGGTCGAGGTAGCGACCTGTGCTGGTAAATGGCTGGGGCGAAAGAGCTCAGCAAGAAAGGCAAGACACAATATAGAAGGCGCTTGCTATGGCGCGAAGAATAAGAGAGATGGAAGTGAGGGTTGCTGCGAGATGGAGGGCATTTATATCTTTTGCAGAACTGGGTGATCGAACTGCTTTCCTTTGTGCATAAGCCACTCTCGGGGTCAAGGTACAGATGGCGAGGCACCATCCGCAGATGACTGTGTGTGCGAGGCACCATCCGCAGATGGCTGTGTGTTGAAGGAGGCAAGCTTATCTCGCCGGCGGCCGACAGTGTTGACATCTCTGTGGGCCCTCTTGACGACGCCGAGCGTTGCTGCGACACGCCGTATCCCACCGACGCCCCCTCAAATAGAATGCCGCAGCTCAGCCCCTAGCAGCACCATGTCCACTCGGCCGCCTCATAAGGACATATCGCTGCTCTCTTTTCACGCCGTCTCCCGCTCTCACACTCACCGCCATCACTGCCAGACATGGGACGAGCAGAGATCGAAAGCCCCGTACCAGTGAGAACGCCAGGTGATACTCAAAGATGGAGCTCGATGACATTCGGAGGACCGGCAACGAGAAGAGATACTGTTGCGCAGCTGCCAGTGACGCGACAGCCTTCTCGATCTACACTTCGCCAAAGCAGGCAGGACGGTCTGCCGACGTATGAACAGTCTGTTCAAGCTGGCCCGAGCAGTAGCGGGGACGGGGATGAGCAGGGCGGGCTGGCAAGATTCGGCAGATGGCGAGGGTGGGGTGAGTCTGGCATCTGCAGGAACGCGCACGATATTGACTATCAGCAGTCGAGAAGCGGGCAGTTGAACGGTACGATGGGGTGGATAGAGATGAACGAAGAGCTGCCCGGCTAGCCGTGAGTGTGTATACTGCGGCCACACGACACTGACTGATTGTCGGTAGGCCCGCGAAGAGAGTGCCCGGCAAGAAGCAGAAACCTCTGCCAGCCCCGTCCCACTTCCTCCCTCCTACGACGCCACCTTTCCCTATCCCTCGCCTGTACAATACCCTCCAGCCTCCAATCCATCCCCCCTCGAAAACACCCCATTCACCTCTGTCTCTTTCGGCTCTCCATTCATTCGGCATTCTGCAGCTTCCATCACTTGCTCCCTGCCTGTCTTGGGTGGGAGGCTGCTGTTGTATGGCACGGCCGAGGGACTCATGGTGCTCGATTCGGACGAGGAAGAGGCGCCTGCAAAGATGATCTGGTCTGGCCTGCCAGTGTGGCAAATCGAAATCATCTCTTCGCGCCAGTCCCCCAGCTCCAGTACGCCCAAAGGCTCCATCCTCCTTTTCTGCGGCGGGAACGAAGACTCGGCCAAGCTGGGTCATCCCAAAAAGGGCTCCGGCACTGAAATTCGGGTATACTCTTTGGCCAGCTTGATCTCCCTCGCTCGATGGTCTGCTCTACAGCAACCAGGGTATCAAGGGCGCGATATGGCCCCAGAGGGATCGCGGGCAAAAGAGTGGACCATGGTGGACCAGGTTTCCATCCATCCTCTGTCCGATAGACAAGCTCCGAGCGCTTCAGCTGGTGGGCAGACAGACTTGCCAAAGGCCTGGTCAGGCGATTATACGGTTCTTCAGCGGAGCACCGCCTCTGAAAAGATCGGCAATAGGCGTCGTTCGGGCTCTGTCGGGAACGTAGCAGTCAGGTCCCAAGACATTCTCTGCACCGTCGTGTGGCGAGACGAAGGTCGGGTCTATGTCGCATCCGGCATGACATCCCAAGCCGTCGTCCACGAGGGTACAGTCGACCAAGATGGTATGACGACGTTTATTCGCAAGAAAAGCCTTGCGCTTCCAGCAGCGCCAGTCTGGATGGGGTTCATGAAGCTGCCGGAAAATGGGTTCATGCCGAGCAGGGCAGAGAGTATAGATCTGGCAGATGATGCCAGCTCTGTTTTCGAGTACGACCGGCCACCTTCCTCACTGTCGAGAACATCATCATCGTACTCTTCTATGCGCTCGCGTCAATCGCTTTCCCGCTCGGGCTCTCGCGCCCCGTCGGTGAAGGACAACCTCAACCTCGGGCTATACGTGTCCTTTGGGCAGAAGGCGTGCCTGATTGGCGTCAGCGATGCAGTCGTCCTGGGGATCAAGTCGAGAGGGCACGATGGTGACGGGATGGGCGAGTGGGGCCCGTTGAAGAGGCTGGTGCTGCCCGATGGGGGTTTGAGGGGAGAGGCTGGCGAGGTCTATGCAATCACAAGAGGCAGGGAGACTTGTCTTTTTGCTGTAAGTTGGCGGATATAGTCTGGGGTCATACTGATATGTGTCAGTCTCCTTTTGAAGTTCCATCTCATCTGAATTCGCCCATGGAAGCCGTCTTGTGGCCCGAGATACCTACGAGCATCTCGCTCAAGCTGTTTCGTCCTGTTTCAGAGGACTTGGAAGACATCCGTGTGCAAGTCTCTGCGTCCGGCCCCTCTGGCAAAGTATACTTGCACTCGCTGCTCTTCTCCTCGCGGTCTAGCTCCCGGCGATCGGAGCCAATGTGCACCATATACATGGGCGACGAGGCCAAGATTATCGACGAGAGCGATGTTCGGGGGGGATTGGTGGTGATTTATAGGAAGCGAAACAGGGATTGGCGGATTGTCAGTATAGAGAGGGACGGTTCAAGAACTTGAGAATTCATGTATCCTATAATTCGCGCTTGGGCTCGGGAACGGGACCGCCTCGGAAAAAGCTCTCTTCAAGCTTTTCAAAGACGGCATCGGTAGCTTGCTCGACCTGTCATTTATCAGTGTCTGATATTTTCGCAACAAAGTAGTGCTCACTGGGTGATCAAAGAGATATGGCAGGGCAGGCACGATTCCGATTCCGACAACGGTAGGCCCCCATCTCCTCGCCGTTACGTTGCCGCTCTTTGCAAACGCCCTGCCCGCGTACCTGACGGCAGTGTGGATGGTAAACGCTGGCAACGCCATGGACGCCAAACCCTGGAAGACTGTCCTTTTCACGGCGACCATGGAGAGACGGGTGGGCTCTGAGATGTTGGCAGCTTCTAATGGCGAAGGACCGAGCTGGGAGGATTTGTAGGTGGTAAAGGAGACGTCTCCAATGAGGTAGGCCCAGGATACACCGTAGGCTGCAGTCACGACCCATGGGGGGACGACAGGGCGGAAAGCTTCTCCGACGTCGCTGGCTGTAGGAGGTCAGTAGGAGGGCAGGAGAGGTCGGGCTGGACTTGCTGTATGCAGTGTATCTGCTCCCGGCTCGGACAATGTCCCTGACACGACGAAGATAGGCAGCTGTATTGTTGTGAGGACGTGGGCTGTGTGATGTAGATTTGACTTGCCATATCGCAGGCCGGATTCGGTGGAGTCGGCTGTGTACTGGTGAGCTTTGTTGTAGAGGGTGGGTGAGACTGACCGTCCTCCTTTACGAGGCCGTGGAGTGTCTGCTCGCCGGCCTGCTCTGCGTTCTGTGCGCGGTGCTCGAGGGACTGGGCGGGGGTGGAGGCTGCCATCGTCGACAGGAGAAAGCGAGATGCAGCTACGTCACGGATCACCACCACGGGCAGCAGGCGGGGCTCGCCGGTGTTACATAAGCGGGGGTGGGCCTGGCCAAACAATGGGCGAGTGGCCCCTGCGCGGTTTTCAGTCGTCTCCTCGCCTCCCTCTCATCCCTCCCCCATCTCCCTCATCTCCCTTCTGGCAAGGCTCCTCTCCCATCATGGCTGGTCAGTCCCCCTCTCTCTCCCCCCCTCCCCCACGACGCGTCCCACCCGCGCCATCACGTCGCCATCCTTCAAAGCCATATCCCGTCTGCTACTCGCCCATCCTGCTACAGCTCCATCTGAAAGGATCACCACGCGTCTCCCTTTGTCCGGCTCTGACTCTGCCCTTTCTCGAAGAATCACCGCTGACACTTCTCTCAACTTTCTCCGACCATGGCTTCCATCTCACCACCCACAGAACAAGGCGAATCCTCCGCAGACGTAGCCACCTCCTCGCCCCTCCAGTCCACCCAGCCCTCTTCCTCTCCCTCCGCCTCTACCTCCGCCCCACAATCCTCCGCCTCTCCCTCCGAGGCCGCCTCCTCGTCCGTCTCCCCTTCCTCCTCTCCCTCCGCTTCCCCCAGCGAACAGCCGTCCACATCAGCCTCGCCCAGCCCATCACCGAGTACCAGTGCAGAAGAAAGCAGTGCTGCGCCAAGCACGAGCCAACAACCTAGTTCGACACAGCAAAGCTCTGCTGCCGCTTCATCCACAGAGTCGTCGTCGCCCGACACCTCTTCGAGCGTGGCCCCGAGCTCGTCGTCGTCGTCTGATTTCGTCGCTCCCAGCGATACTTCATCCAGCGCACCACTAACGTAAGTCCTGGCGCGCGTGGACCCGAAAAGAGCTAATGTGTCTCCAGGTCCTCTGCCCCCACTAGTTCGCAAGTGCAGAGCTCTGCTGCCCCGTCTTCTTCGTCATCGTCCGTGGCCCCAGTCGTCCTGACTTCGACCGATACCTCGACCGCGAGCTCTGCGTCGGGCGAGACGACAGCCACGAGCGCCGTCTCGGTGACCACCACAGATGCATCTGGCAAGACCGTCACCACCGCGCCCTCCCTCCTCACACAGGCTCTGACTTCAACCGATTCAGCCGGAAAACTCTACACTGTCACCCAAATCGTACACAACCCCTCCTCCACCGGTACCTCCAACGCGGCCGCAGGAGATGAAGGCTTCTTTAGCAATACAGGAGCCGTGGCCGGGACATTTGTGGCTGTGGGTCTTGTGGCAATGTTGGGCATCATGTCATTTGTCATATTCATGCTCCGTCGAAGGAGACGACAGCGTCTCGATAGAGATGTTGCCGCAGCTGCTTCTGCCGCCAATCACCATAACGACCGATCGGGCTATGATGATGACGAAGAGGCGCCTGCTATCGCATCATACGGCGATCAGCCCGCCATGGCCCAGTACGGTGGCCACTATGCTGCCACCACACCGAGCGGTACCGACATCTACTCTCAGCCCCAGCCCAGCAATGGCCAGTACCAAGACTACGAAGATCCCACTGGCGGGTATGATGGGTACGACCCGTACGCTGTCAATCTCGTTAATATGGCGCCCCAGGGTGGTGATAGAGCCTCTACTGCTACGGATGCGGGTATGGCAGGATTTGGCGCTACCAGCGCTCAGGTGAACTACTCACACGAGGACCCTTACGCGCACGATCCCAACGCGCAAGAGTACATGTCCGACCCCCACCATCCTCAGCCAGACTTTTCTGTCCCTGCCCCTCCGCCGCCGACGGCGGGCAACAACTACTACTTTGACCCGAGCCAGGCTTATGCCTATGCGGATGATGGGGTCTATGGCGGATACGAGGACCCAGCAGGACAAGGACGGGGGCATGGTCAAGACGACTGGGAGCAGCCAGTAGCGGGGCGCAGACGTGCGGGAAGCGAGGGAAGTGTTGCTGCCAGGCCCGGGGATGAGCGGGGGCTCACAATCGCCAACGTATAATTTCACACACAATCTCTATCGGGTATCTGGGTTCCAGTCTTTACGTATTCAACTTTTCACGTCACTCTTTGTCTTTTCTCCACTCTCTATTACAATATTTCGGTTATAGTGTCTGCAGGTTGGGTGTATATAACATTTGTGCTGTATGGGATGTAAAATAGCTTGCTGGCAAGTCGAGAACTCGAAATTGAAGATGTAGCGGAGCAAGATGGCGCATTATTGCCTCTCTCTTTGCTACCTCTCCTTTTCTGCAGCGGATGGACAGGGAGGGCCACGCTGGAGGATCGCTACATGGGCTTTCGAGCCAGGTGGCGCGAGCATGAGAGACGTCTACGACTATGACGGGGCCAAGACTGGTTAAAGTAGAGGATTGAAAGAGACCACCGGCCGCCGGACTTGCCCCCCGGGCTTGATTTTTGTGCCGAGGATCGCTATCGCTGTCGTCGTCGAGATGCCCCCGCCCGCTGCTCGCCCTCTGTCCCCCATGCCGCTCCTCCGCCCAAGTCGTCTTCTGCCGCACTCGATCCGCCCACTCTCCACCACCGCTGCCACCCAGACCAATGTTTCCGTCGGGCCATCCGAGGTGAAAGGGCAGAGGCTCAAGGGGAGCCATTGGGCGAACGAGACGGGAACCAAGTTTCGAAACCCGTGGTCCTCCTTCAAAATGCCCGTGAGTGATTGCATCCCATGCAAGGCCATGCTCAAATTGCTCTAGAATACCTGGCAGATAATCACGGTATGATACATCTTGACCCTTGCCCCTGTGTACGTCCACTGACAGCGGCCCTCTCTCAGTCTGGATACGAGGTATGCTCCCCCGTCTCCTTGCAGACCTCTCTGATCACTGGGACTAGCTTGCAACATCAGCCTCGTCCGACCTCACGCTCAAAGACGCCAAAAATCTCATCCCGCACACCACCCCGACGTTCGGCGCTTCCTTGCCCGCGCGCGACCTCAAAGTCACCTGGCTGGGGCACGCCTGTGCGTATGTAGAGCTACCTGCTGAGGAGGGCAAGGATAGAGGCGTGAGGGTTTTGTTTGATCCGGTGTTGGGCGGCGGGATGGCCTTTCTTGGATTGGGGCCAAAGCGAGAGAGCTGTGAGTTGGTTCCCGGGGGTGAGTCTGGGCTGACGTTTGAAAAGTGTTGCCTTGCGAGATTGAAGATATACCAGAGATTGATATAATCGTAGGTTTCTCGGAGATACAAGTCACAGTTGACACATCCATATCAGGCCATCTCGCACAACCACTACGATCACCTCGACATTCCAACCCTCACCACCCTCCTCCAAATCCAGAAATCCAAGCACGGCTCACAACCCTCCCTCTTCATACCTTTGAACAATCGGCACACTGTATCAGGCTTGCCCCTTGCTGCAGAAAGAATATTCGAGCTGGACTGGTGGGAGGGAAGGGACTTTGAGGTTGAAGGCGTGGGAAGGGGAAGGTTGGTTTGTGGTGAGTCTTTGCGTTGCGTTTGGATGGCGGAAGGCTGACGATGGAGGCAGCACCGAGTCAACATTTCTCAGCGAGGTATCCTTGGGATAGAAATCGAGCTTTGTGGGCTTCATGGGCCCTCCAAGAGCTCCCCTCCTTACCCAACCGGAACCCCGCCAACGTAAGACCACATTCCTGTGCTCGCCTCATGAGACTGACCTCGGGCCATATAGCTCTGGTTTGCGGGCGACACTGGCTACTGCGCAATGTCACAAGACATCCACGCCGGCTCCCACCCTACTAGTACAAATCCAAACGCCCCGGAGCAAGACGTGTGCCCGGCGTTCAAAGAAATAGGCGACAAGCTTGGACCATTCACTGTGGGCCTGATTCCAATAGGTGCATACCACCCGAGAGAGGTGATGTCGCCATTACATGCCGCGCCGGTAGATTCAGTGGCGATCATGAACGATACCGTGAGTCTTCTACAGCTATCTCATGTGAGGGTACTGACCGTCTGCTAGAAATGTGAGCAGGCCATCGGGATCCACTGGGGCACATTCCGCATGACAGCCGAGAGCTTTACAGAGCCACCCGAGAAGCTCAGAGAGGCAGTGAAAGAGGCGGGGCTGGAAGAGGATATGTTTACAGTGTGTAAGCTTGGTGAGAGCCGCGCGTACAAAGTTGAGCAGCCAGGCGATTGTTGAGACCAGCTGGGCTTGTCATTGAGCTTGACGGGGTTGACTATTGCATGCATGAACACATGGAATAGCTTGCGGAGCATGTATGGTCACAGGCGCAGTCAGCAATTGCGCCGCCGCCCTCGCCTCTTTCACTGCCCTCAGTCTCCAAACTCGCTGGACAAAGTAAAAGCCTTGCAGAAGAGTACATACACATTGATATCAAGTCGAGATACTCCTATCCAAATCCAAAGAGTCAGACCGTAATAATGGAGCCGTCCCTATGTTAACAAGGATTTGGCTGCCGGACGGCAGAAGTCACGATCCTTCGCATGTCTACCCGCCCGGATGGACGGGGCGCGAGGTTCAGGTCTCTGCAACCGAGGGGGATCATCATGTTTTTATGAATTGGAAGGATGAGGCAAGAGAAGCATGGCCAGGCGTGTTATAAGGGAAGATATAATGCCGGGGATAATGCCGGCGTGGCGGAGGTTAGTTGACGACTCAAGTCCATTGTCCTTTCCATTCCTCGCCAAAAAATACTCATTTCGCCCCTCGACCCCCCGTCCCCGCCATCCCTGCCAGGACAAGCTCGTCCACCATGTCCGCCATCAACGACCCTGCCGCTGCCGCCGCCTCGGGACCCTCAGAGCCCGTCCAGGAAGTCCAGGTCGACGTGACCAAGCTTACTGCTCTATCTCCCGAAGTCATCTCGAAACAGGCCACCGTGTGTTTCTTTGTAACACCCTCAGCTGAAGGACAAATGTGCTGATCAAGTCCCGCAGATCAACATTGGTACCATCGGTCATGTAGCTCACGGTAAATCTTCAACCGTTCGCGCCATCTCTGGTGTCCAGACCGTCCGATTCAAGAACGAGCTCGAACGAAACATCACCATCAAGCTTGGTTACGCCAACGCTAAAGCAGGTTTATCAGTCATGGAGATGGAAGCCAGGCTGACAGTGGTCTAGATCTACAGGTGCCAGAACCCGCAATGCCCCCCTCCCAGCTGTTTCCGATCCTATCCCTCGAGCAAAGAAGCGCACCCTAAATGTGAAAGAGCTGGGTGTGAGGGACGAATGGAGCTGCAGAGGTATGATGATATTCTTCTGTGACACGTAATCGGTCGCTGACATCTCTACAGACATGTTTCATTTGTCGACTGCCCGGGACACGACATCTTGATGGCTACTATGCTGACAGGTGCGGCCGTCATGAACGGTGCTCTGCTTCTTATCGCTGGTAACGAGTCCTGTCCTCAACCGCAAACCGGTGAACACCTTGCTGCGTTGGAGATCATTGGTGTGGACCCCAAGAACATTGTGATTCTACAGAACAAGATGGATTTGGTTCGGGAGAGCGAGGCTATGGAGCACTGCGAGAGCATCAAGAAGTTTGTCGAAGGTGTGTCGGATCCATGGGATGTTGCACCATACTGACTTGTCTCTAGGCACCACTGCCCGACTTGCCCCCATCATCCCCGTCTCCGCCCAACTGAAATTCAACATCGACGCCGTTGTGGCTGCCATCTGCAACATTGCGCCCCCAAACTACGACTTCAGTGCCGACCCTCGCATGGTCGTCATTCGTTCATTCGATGTCAACAAGCCTGGTGCCGGTGTCGACGAGTTGAAAGGTGGTGTTGCCGGTGGTTCCATCTTGCAGGGTGTCTTCAAGGTCGGACAGGAGGTCGAAATCCGACCCGGTCTCATCACGCGAGACGCAAATGGTGTTTGCACCTGCCGCCCGCTGCGATCTCGTGTAGTCTCCCTTCACGCTGAGCAAAACCACTTGCAGTTTGCCGTCCCTGGTGGTTTGATCGGTGTCGGAACTCTGGTCGACCCCGCGCTTTGCCGTGCCGACAGGTTGCTTGGTATGGTCATGTCTTCTGTGGGCAAGGGTCCCTCAATCTACGTTGAGATCCGCGCTGAAGTCTTCTTGCTCCGTCGATTGCTCGGTGTCAAGACCGACGACAGCAAAAAGGCCAAGGTCGGGAAACTCATCGTGGGCGAAACGCTGTTTGTCAACATCGGTGCCAGTCAAACTGGTGGACGAATCACTGCTGTCAAGGGTGGTGACGTCTCCATTGCTTTGACAACGCCAGCCTGTTGTGAGAAGGGTGAGAAGATTGCTTTGAGTAGGAGAATCGACAAGCACTGGAGATTGATCGGTTGGGGTAAGGTCAGGAGTGGCGGCACTTTGTGTGAGGTCGTCGACCAGGAGTAGATATTTACCCAGGACATGCATCCTTTGACCTGAAAGCAGCATTTTTACTATGAACACATTATACTATCAAAGCGCTATCGCATTACAGAAGTACGCCTACAAAATCAAACCCAACATTTCCTCTTCACTGCCTCCTGCCGTCACATCTCCGCCTTTATGCGCAGCGCTTGCTACATTGGGCATCTCTGCTACAACGTCATCGGCATCTTCGCTTGCCAAGTAGATAGACGTGCCATTGCGAACACCCTGAGACAGGATTCTGGATTCTACAGTATCCACCGTGGCATAACTGTTGACGGGTCAACGTACATTTGAACACACGAAGGAGGCGACATACCAGAACACGGAAGTCTCCTTGTCTTGTCCCAGCCTGTCGACTCTTCCAATAGCTTTCGAAGAGTCAGTGGTGTATTTGGGGCCTGGGCGAGTGGTGCTGACCTTGCAACTCGTATGAATGCCTCAGCACGGGTTCGAGCAGATGAACCACTCGGCAGCTGGTAAGAGTTAGGCCCGAGCTGCAATGGTTTGTCAGCCTTTCCCAATGGGCTGGATGATTGGATATCCACCTTTCCCTCTCAGCATGAAGCAAGAAAACAGTGATGGACTCGTCATTGAGGAACCTTTCGACAACGTCCTTTTGCTTTTTGCCTTGGTCAAATCCTAAAAAGGAAATGCCGTTCATCTTCAGAGCGGCCATCACGACTGACGATACGATCAGCCAAGCTTGTGTGCATTCAGCCAGTCTGCTCACTGTTCAGGGAGTCAGACCAATTGGAGAAGATGACGTGGCGAGCTGTTCAAAGTGTCAACCTTGTTCTGCCTATATTCTCTGACTGACATCGAGGTTCTTTGGACTTGTAATAGAGTAGGTGTTTGACTAGGAAGTTGATCTTTACAACATGTCAGCGATATCCACAGCCAGAAGACAAGGCAAGCACGCACTTTGCTGCCGTACTCTCCCATCATGTCCATCAACATGATGGCCCTTCTACGATCGTCTTCCAACATTCTCAGCTTTTCTAGGTCAGCAATCCTACTAAGTCTCTCGGCCTCCTCCGGGGATATATCTGGATTCTGAGGGCCCTTTTGCGGTTGTGACTCTGTCGACGTCAGGGCCGGAGTCTCCCCCGAGCCTTCAGCTGACTCGGGGCGCCCGTGATTTAGCTTGATACGTTGGGTTTCCTTGTCGTTGACTGGCGAATCCAGCTCTCATCAGCACTCTGTAACTCAAGTCTTATAGCATGGGGCCTACTAGCGACTCGGCACGATGGACACTTTCTCCCGCCAGGCGTGGCTCTGTATTCCTTGAAACAAGACTGCAATTGTCAGTCAAATCTCTTGGAAGCCGCTTTTCAAGCTCACCTGGCAAAAGTAATGACCACACGTCAACAATACCGCCTCTTGACAGTCAGAGCTACCGAAACAAATGATACAGTCCTCTTTCAAATCATTTTCGTCATGTTCTTTGGTGCCGAGGTACTGTAAATATCTGCCTTTGACAGCCATCTTTGCCAATTTGACTTCAAGTTCATTGACCTCTTGGGCGGCAGCTTCAATGTCCCGCCCGAGATCCTTGAAATCAGGGACCGCAACCTACAACGATTTGTCAGCGGACGAAAAGATGGTAACGAGTCCAAACCGGCATACAGAATCTGACAGTTCCTGCAAAGATGCAAAGTACTTCACACGTCGATTGAAAGCCTGCCTGAACAGATCCAGCTCTTTATCCAACACTTCAAGATGGTTCCCTTGACGAGTCAAGTAGTGTTTGAGCATAGCCACCATGGCCTTGGCAATGTCGATCTCTTCTTGCCTGTGAGGGCCGTGGATCACAGCTGCGCATTGATCAATCACACGCTAAAGCAGACCGACGTTTTGCTCACCGTTAAGTTCCATCAAAAGAGCTTTCAGAGGCCGATCGCAGCCTCTCTCCATACGGGCGTTGCGGAAAGCTTCTCTCTCAGCCATAAGGATGCTGGCTTGCGCGTCAATGTCGTCACCGACAACCGCAGGAATTTCAACACTGCCTAAGGCATTCATTGCCGCATTCGTGCTTCGCTGTAGGAAGGTCAGCCGCCGTTATGTCAATGCAGCCTAGGAGCAATAGAACTCGCCTGCTTAGTGACTCGAGCGTCATGACTTGCGAGAAGGCTTCGACTTTCAAACATGAACTCTATATTTCACAGGTCAAGCCCAAGGCAGAGCTGGTTACAGTCGTCGTACGTACCTTTGCGATCTGCTAGAGCCGCCGCATATGCAATCAGATAAGCCTCGACTGAACAGATGTCAGAAACAGAGCAGACGGGCGCAGGAGATGTTAAACTTGCCCTCTCCTTGCGCCTTTAAGGCCTCCGCATAGTACTCCTCTTCCGGATCCTCGATGTCTTGAGCTCCGGCGCCTTCACGAGCTTCGGGTTTCTCGCCCTCGACGGGTGAAATCAGCAGCTCATATATCTTGTCACGCCAATTGAAGACCAATAGCGCACTGCGAGACATGAGCACATATACAATCGATAGAGTGGTCTACTAACTTGTCATTCATGATCTTTAAAAGCTCGTTGGCTTGAGCAAAGACATCGTAAGTCTGGATACCGCCTTTTCTTTTGACATCAGATATTTGCAGATCGTCCAGGGTTTTGAGAGCGGGTGAGCGGGTCACGGTCCTTCTCAAGGATTGCAAAGCCATATTTGCAGCAGCCAGAGGTACCTTGAGGACACCCTTCCGGATAGCATCGGCTTGGGCATAGGCGGAAACTAGCACAGGCATCAGCCTTGGATGATTATCCATAATGGGTCATCACCGACCTTCTTTTTCTTCTTCGTGCTGTACATGGTGAGCATCGCCGCTGAAAAAAAGGGCTTGATGTTTGATAATCGCCAACTCTCGAAGACTGTAGAGGACAGTATGAGTACTCTTTCTTTATTCAATAAGAGACAGAGTAGCTCACGCAGTTTGATTCCACATGATAGCGATTCGCTTTGCCTTTTCCTGCTGAGAGAGTCTGTCTGATAGATCGCCAACGTCATATTCATTGTCGGAAACCTCGCCCTCCCCTCGGCCCCCAAGCAGCTTATTGAGTTCCTGTTGGACCGACTCCATATATCGGTCGATTGAATGGCGCACTCGGTCATATAACTATACGCCAGATGAGATCGGCTGTGCCGTAACCCGTTTTCAATGCAAAACTCACGGCAAGAGCTTGTAAATGTCGCAAATCGTTTTGCTCGTCTAGTATGATAAGCTGCGCCTGGCGAATAATCACCCGCATCTGTAACGAGTGAGCTCCTGTTTCTCAACGAGACTGCGAGAATATTACCTGCTGGCGCGCCTCCACAAGGGTCTCCTGTTCATGGTCTTCTCTCATTTTCTCCAACGCCTCCGTCATTGTCATCAACGTCCTTCCCAATTTCCTTCTCTGATCTCCCCGCGACGCCTGGCCTCCCCCAGCTTGCATCTGTCCCACTTGGATGTGCGTACAGATCTGCCTGAGCGTTCTGAAAACTTGCAAAAACATTGCGCGGTCTAGGACCCAATCTCGAGGTCGCGCTTCGCTAGGGTCGGCTGGCAGGTGCAGCCGTTCTCTGGCACGTTCCAGAGTATCGGTATAGTAGTGCATTTCGATTTCAGACAGCTCGATGGGGACAATGAATCGCGATTGATGAGGGAGGTCAAACTCGCTTGAGACTTCTTTCTTGGTAGTCCTTATAACAAGGCTTTGGAAGAGTCCTTCGAATGCGGGACGGAAGGAGGGTTGTAGGATGCGGTGCCAGAGGCGGTTGTCGTATGGGAGAACCGGGACGCGTAGGAATTTCAAAGAACCCATGAGATCTTTTATGTCTCCTCGGGCAGGTGTTCCAGATACAGCGAGTGAGAGTTTACGCGGAATCACTGAGACCATAGCGCTTTGTGTCCGATTATCAGGACGCCGCATAACATCAAGAGTACGCATCACTCACGCAGAATCGGAATCGCCTTGCAGCTGTACTTCGTCCATGATAACCCTCCACCATCTATAGTGCCGTAAGCTATCTGCAAGGTAATCAGATCGACGATGCTCACTCGACCATGACCAAAGGGCTCCGCGGGCGGTCACTGAGCCTGTAATTCGCCTTTGACCTTCTGCTTCTTGCGGGTGCCGGTAGAGCAACTTTGAGATCAGATGACACTTGTCAACCTGGTCAGCAGATAACCGCGATGGACTGGAAGCGGCTCACAGTCTCTGTAACTCGTGCGTCAGTCAAAGCCGCCGGTGTGCGATGATAAGCTTACTGATAAGTCGTTATCACAATGTCATGGCTCCGAACATATTCCAAGAACTGGCTTTGCGTGATTTCGAGAATCGTCTCTGGCGTGCCGTCTTCCTCCTCCTGGTCATCTACTTCCGCCTTCTCCTCATGATGCTCAGACTTGACGGCCTGTCCATTCGAGATCTTTGCATACTTGTTTCGAGTGTTGTTCCTGCTCTGTTCCTGCGCTTTACGCTTGCGTTCCGTCTCTTTCTTTGCTCGTATCTTCTTCTGGGCATCGCGCTGTTTCTCCACCCCTCTTTGCAGTGATTGCCATCCATCGTAAACACAGACTCGAAGAGAGGGGGCGTGTCGTCTGATCTCGGCCACCCATTGTTTGAGTAGAGAAGGTGGTGTAACGATTAGAGTCGCCTGCGATGAGATAACCTCAGCTATGCACTTGCCCTTGAGTATGGTCATAACTTTACAGCTACCTCAGAGACGTTCAACTGTGCCTGCGCATCCCAAGCTTTGCGTCCCGCAAATGCGGCTTTTTCTGCTTCCGCCCAATTTCTTGCGACAGGATCGTCTAAACCAGGGACGCCTTTTGAGAGATCGATTGTTGAGACGCGATCATTGGCTGCGGAGGTATTCACGTTGTACCCCGGAGGTTTGGCAGGCCAAATAGATGGCGTGATGTCAAGATGGGGCGTGGACAACGGATGTCGATGTAGGGCAACGAGAGCAATTGTTTCTACAGTCTTGCCGAGACCTTGTGGGGGTAATCAGTGATGGCCAAATATCAAGATTCCAGTTTGGCTCACCCATCTCTTCACATAACATTGACCCGTTGACATGTGAAAGATCAATAAGACAAGGCAATTCTGGGCTCAATGGGGCCCTACCGTTGCCGTGTCCTCTTTCTTTGCCCTTGTCGCCGTTCGCAGAAACAAGTATAATGTCGCCTGTGGCCCTCCTGTACGCAAAGCGGCGTCCCTCATCATCCCATTGGAGTTCTTGCCAGAAGCCTTTCGGGTCATGTCTCATCCCGGCGTCTTCCTCCACGCGACCAGCCCCTTCGCGCTCCATCAACATCTTGACAGTCCGCGTCTGAAACGGCAGAAGCTTTGAGACCATTTCTTTCGGTTGGAGGGCGCTTGCCTCTAACCAATGCGGGAGCTCTGATGCAGGCCGGAGACAAGCGTAAAAATCGCGAAGACCGGCGGCGCGGTCCTCCAGCTCGGTAGTCGGCGCTGTTGAGGTACGCGATGGGATTAAAGAGTGCAAGATAAGACCCATCATGTCTTTTGCCGTGTCGGGAAGAGGGGCAGCTATCACTGCCATATCAAGATATGCCTGAATTGTGATGATAATTTGAAAGTCGGGGGTTGCCCCAGAATCTTCCCCTGGGAACCAGCACACCTTGGCGCTGCTTCTCAGGTGAATCTTTTGCGTCTCTCCGCGATACGCGCCCTTTCTGGAGGGTTGGTGGTCTTTGTGAGGGTCCAAGGCGATGGCAGCATGAATCCAGTGCTTCATGTCCCACCCCGTAGCCGAAGGCATCCACTCTTGAGGAGAAGAGTGTGGGAGGCTGTCGATTTTCAGGAATGTCTCCGATTTAGCAGTATGTGGGAGGTGCACCCTTACGCCTACAGGAGCAGGCCCGGCAGCAACGCGGCCATTATATGATTTTCTGGGTTCAGGGACCCATGGTCTGCGAAGTACCAGGTTGGAAGGGGCGGCAATGGTGACAGGCTCAGAAGCATCGCTAATCTGCACGAGAGTGCGGCATATGTCTTGATATACTCCATAAGCAGGATTGGGCTCTGGTGCGCGGTTGTAATAGTCAATCGTTTGATCGGGACGCGAGATACTGGCTTGAATAGTGGTTGTATGAACGTGAAAGGAATCAGGAGTGGGAAGAGCTGAGAGCAAGTGAGTACCGAGATGTGTGTAGGGGGAATACAGGCATACGCTGCTGGCTGTTGGCAGGGGCTTTCCCCTTATCTTTCGCGGCCGCGCTGACAGCATAGGCGAGCTGGGGTAAGGAGCAATGAGTGGGCGGAAGGGCAACAGCATATTCAGTGGAGGTGGGCCAGCTCATGACTGCTACGATTGATCCCAGTGAAGAGTCCAGCGATGCGGATTTAATGTCTAATGCTGAGTAGGCGTCACGTGCCGAGATGATGGTGGTGGGGTGTACTGACCAGTGACATGTACTCAAATGCATTGTAAAAGTCTCACTGCACCTCGGTGCGCCAACGTGAACCTGAATCGAGCCCATATTGCTCTTCTTGGTGATGCTCCCGGCAATGGAGTCCAACTACAATCAGTCCTCACTCATGATTTCAGGGATCCTCAGACGCTTGCGCAAGGTCCGCCGTCTGAATTCTCTTTTGTCCTCGTCCGGCTTTCCTGCTCAGAGAGACTTCACCCACCGATCCGAGTCAGGGTCGCACCTATCAATCACCACTCACTCATGTAGCTGCATCTGGATCAGCGAGTGAAGGGGGACGATTGCCGAGTGACACGGCTGTCCAGCATACATTAGGAGCCGATATCGCATCACAATATTCAGCATCTCCCAACGACACCTCCCACCAGCTATCAATTCAAGATGATCCCCAGAGCCTACATCGCTAGAAGTACCCCTAAGCTTAGGCCACAGCGCCCATCCTTGTCCCTTTCAAGGCTCAATGCGCGTCACGGGCACTGCAGGACTTTGGTACGTGATTCCCAGAATCCCAATGCCACCGATTGATACCTGACGTATATGCAGTTCCTCGACCAGCTCGACGATGCGATTATCGACCGCCTTCACCCTGGCCAGCCCAAGTCGACCCCGGCAACCTCGAAACCTGACCCAGCTTCTGACGTCAAGCCGGCACAGGTATCGACCCCGACCCGACTCGTACCCCTCCCCACCACTAAGGACGTGCCTCTCTCCACCACTAAGGACGTGCCTCTCTCCACCACTAAGGACGTGCCTTTCTCCACCAGTAAGGACATCAAGCCCTCCGAAGGTCCGACATCGATCACCTCACCCGGTCATGGGGACTTGAACCGCACCCGCATATCGCGCCTCGGCGTTGCAACTTATGGTCATCTCACCAATAGGCCATTGGACCATACATCTTTTGTGAGCTCTCCAAACGTTTCTGACGAGCAACAACTGACACTTCGCTTCAGTCAGCCGATGCGAAGCCCATTGAAGAAACATTGCGAGATGTCTCTCGATGCGTCGGTCCCCGGCGCCCTGCCTATGTTCACAAGAGGGCTCATCAGAAGAGTCTTTGGCGAGCTGCTCTGAGGCGCGCATGGCCGGTTGACCAACGCCAATGCGACTTGTTCTTAGCGGACACTGTAAGTCTCTTCGGCTTGCTTCACAACTCAATCTTGACTGATGCGATGATATAGTACGACACTTACGATGGATTGGTCAACATGGGATTCTCCGACATCCGAATCGTCGTAGAGGAGGTGATGGGCGCCCACTATTGCTACATCGTTTATGTCCGAGCCATGACCCACAGGTCCAACCACTGCAACCCCCCGATTATCAGTAAGTACGACCTCCACGATCTTGTAGAGCATGCGCTGACATACGTGCTGCAGGCGCGCATGCCGTGCAGTTCTTGCCAGACGGCGGCTACGAGAGAGTCGGCTGCATTGAACCCGACGATGCCACAAAAGGCAAATCTGGCCCTCAAGCTCAAGGGCTGCGTGAACGTGAGCTCGTCTCCTGCATTACTCTGATGACAAGCTGAGAATTTGCAAAGTCTGCGTCACTAAGCACCCAGCTCGGCTTTCCTTGAACAATCTGTTCCATCAAGCTCAGCAGCACAACTGCCGGGAAGCTCTCACCAAGAGCATCTCCGAGGTTGTCCCCACTTGCCAGTCCAATACTGGCGAGTTTGAGCAAATCAAGTCTAAAGGGTGGAAACACAGGGATCTGCACAAGCAACCGGAGTATACTCGCGACAAGATGGGGCGACTCAGGGGAGTCCGGGCTGGTTGGACCTACATCGCAAGCAGCTATTAGCTTGATCCGTAAGTCGCTCGCTACGCAGCGGGGTCGAACTGACCAGCAATAGGTAAGGAGCATGGAGTAACAAATGGGTTGTCAATGAAGCCCTTGGGTTGGTTCTTGTTCCGGATCGCTTGGATGTTCCACACTGTGTATACAAATACTCCTATGTTTGGACTTCTCTTCTCTGCAACAAAGCAATAAACCCCTCCAAAACAAATTTCTACCTCAAGTTTCCAAGTGATTTTCTGTGCATATGTATCGTCCGATAACTCTGATTTGTCTCTCTCCCCGGCTTACTGTCGAAACCGCGTTATGACTGAATGACTGATGACTCGGGGAAGGCGAAGCCGGTCTTGCGCATTTCAAAATTCGACAGTACTTGCAATGCAATTTCATGGCCCAGCCTGCGCCGACGGTACGACATAGTTTCATATTTTGCATCGGCATGTGAGAGCGCAGTAGCGGCAGCACGTGACGTGGAGGGGCTTTGTTGAGCCTACATAGGAGCGCAGACGGACAGACGCGACGCGTACCATGATGACGGTTAGTTAATTGCATCGGCATGTGGGAGCGCAGGTTTGTTCCCGCTTTGAAAGCACAAATGAATTACATAACAGCCCGAAAACCGTGGGAACAATCACGATGAACGACGGCGGCACACGCGGCACACGCCTCATGGCGTCCTCCCCAGACCCCATTTGAGCCAGACGGCGGCGGTTTAAACTGTGGGACGCCTCTGCTACACCTTTTAGAAGACGTCACCAGCTTGTGTCCATTCCAGCTTGGTCATCTCGTCGTTAAGGTACGCATCTTTGAACAGCGCCAGCACCGATGGGTCATGGGCTTACTGGGAAGCAGCCTTTCTCCAGCTTATCAGGCGGTCTTGGCCTCATTTGAAACGGGATAGGATGTCTTACTTATTCAACTTTGCCACATCCTCCGTCGACTTCGATATCAGATTGCAGGGTGAAGAAGAACGGCGCCAGGTAGAATTCAAAGGTGATAAAGACAAGGGTGGAGCCTCTCCTGTCTACTATGATGGCGAGAGCGTTGCCGGGAAGGTCCACATCAGATTGAGGGATAGCAAGAGAGTGGTCCATGACGGCATCAGGATAGAGCTGATTGGAAGAATTGGTAAGGGTGGCTAGATTGGGATGAGGACGCGGTTGGCTCACGCTTTCCTATTCAGAACTCTTCTATGATAGGGGTAACCATTACGAATTTGTCTCCTTGTCTCAAGAGCTTGCTGCTGCCGGTGAATTGCATCAAGCGCAAGAATTCAGTTTCCTTTTCAAGAATGTGGAGAAGCCATATGAGTCATACACGGGGATCAATGTCAAGCTGCGGTAAGCCCTAACATCGCTTCCACCAGCAATACTGATATTACCCAGATATTTTCTACGTGTTTCCGTCAATCGTGTCCAGCAGGAAAGGGAGCTCTGGGTTCACTCCTATCGGATGCCTCCTGACACCAACGCAAGTATCAAGATGGAGGTTGGCATAGAAGACTGTCTTCATATCGAGTTCGAATATAACAAAGCCAAGTACGCGTTCATCAAGCTCGAATATCGCTTCTATTTTCATCACTGATAACTGCCACAGGTATCACCTCAAGGATGTCATCGTTGGCAAAATTTACTTCCTCCTTGTCCGTATCAAGATCAAACACATGGAATTGTCTATCATTCGGCGTGAAACCACCGGCACTCCCCCCAATCAATACAACGAGTCAGAGACCATCACCAAATTCGAGATCATGGATGGAGCTCCTGTCCGGGGTGAAACCATACCGATTCGTCTCTTTCTTGGTGGCTTTGAGTTGACTCCCACTTTCAGGGATGTGAACAAGAAGTTCTCCACTAGGTACTATTTGAATCTTGTCCTGATCGATGAGGAAAATAGGAGGTACTTCAAGCAGCAAGAAATCACCATCTTCCGCATACCGTCAGTCCTCCTCGATCATCTGTTTATGTCTGACCGTCGCTCACCCGGAAATGATGCAGTGAAAACTGAGAGTCCCCATGTTTATACTTCGCAACCTTGTGTGAACCTTTGAGGAACAATGTCAGCATGTGCGGGTGTTCTTCTCGGCTTTGCTGTCACGAAGTGGTTGCCTGACACATCGTAATCCGTTGAAATTGGGTTCTAGCAAACTTCTAGACAGAGTGACCAGTGTTCGTGACAATGCAAATGGAATGGTCTGATGACTGTCAAGTCGCATCTCAGTAGATATCAGGTAGATATCAGTTGGTACCACTATGCGGGAATCAACATTTAACATCAACATCAACATCGATTTGTGCGGCCGCGCAAGCTCAGCTTTCCGTTGCCGGTTGCAGAGGTCTTCGCTACTCAATGCAACTTGAGGGCCAAGCGGCTCATGGTAGCCACGCGAATGACCAGGTAATGAGTACTCGTGCTCTATCGAGAAAACGCCTAGAAAGGTGACGGCGGTGGACTGCCAAACACTACACACCAACTATACGCATCGGCGCACCAGAAGAACTGGAACAGAAATGATCACCCCCGTACGAGTAGCATGCGATTTCCTGGCCAAAAACACTCAAACAACAAAAGGACATCCATGTGAGGATGGTGGGAAAACGGCTGAAAGACAGCACCGTCTTGCTCTCCTCTCTCCTCTCTCCTCTCTCCTCGGTGAGATCAATCTCAAAAGCGCCCTCCGCCCTCCCGGGCACCTATGCTACTATTTATGGTTTCATCTCATACTTACCACCCAGGATAACGATTCCACTCAGATTACGCTACCAAAATGTGTTCCTGGGACAGAGAGATAGACCAGTAGGACCAGGTTTCTTCTCCTCGTGAACGCTTGCTTTTCCACGAGTCGTCGTTGATCTTCCTTCTTTCTTCCGCTATGCTTGGGTACACTATGATGTCTGATGTTGGTTGTGCAGTAGGCGGAGAGCTCCTCATTGAGAGTCGCTAGAGAGTCAAATAGCCATGCAGATCCTGCACTAGAACAGAGGCAACTTCATGGCATGGGTCTTGAATCTAAGTGCTGGTTTGACTCTGGCCAAGCGTCCGGCATCGGGTGGATCGGCCGTGGACCTACAGGACATGTCAGTCCTTGCGCTTTCAATCCCTCTGTAAGATGGACTGAGTATCATGTAGATTAGCCTTCCGTCCTCAGATCATCGGAGAACGCATGCCAGCTGATCTTTAGTCAGTGATAACAACCAGTACTTGTGCGGTACAAGTACAATACACATGGCCGTGAGATGGACGACATGTACAAACGAACACATTATGTTTGCCATTACATCTTTGGCACTATCCTGCATTCAGTAATAACACTACTGCCTGATTACTCCACCTGGAACGCCCACCTCATCAACACCAGTCTGCTGCACTGCCTGGGCCAATGCCTGCTGCGCCTGCACCTGAGGGGGCGGGAAGGAGGCCGAGTCCTGGGAAGAAGAAGAGGGAGGTGGGAAGGAAGTGCGGCCCTCGGCAGCAGCCTTGATCTGGGAGCTAATGGAATTATGCAAATCCTCACCCTCGGCGGCAGCGTTGGTGCGGCTGGGGTTGGAAAAGGCAGACTCCGGAGAGCTAAAGTTCAAGCCGGACGCAGTGGGCACAGCGGAAGTCTGCGAGGAAGTGGTCAAACCAGTGGTGGCAGGACTAGACGAAGTGCCGAAACTGTCGGCAGTGCCGTTGCCGGCAGCGGAATGAGAGGGCGCAAAAGGATTATTGGAGTGGGCACCGACGGAGGTGGAAGCAGCGCTCAAGCCGGGGAGAGTAGTGTCTCGGCCGGTAGAAGCCCCCAAACCAGATACAGTGTCTCGAGCAGCGGTGGGCGCAATGCTACCGGATGAAGATGTCGTGGAGTCTGGAACAGGGGCGACACTATATATGGCCGCGATAGAAGGGTCGACGTTGGCAGGGGCGAGGGGGCTGTCACGATTATTGATAACGGGGCGGAAAACGGATTCGTGAATCTTTCGAGCACCCTACGTGGAAGATTCAGCGACAGTCCGGAGGTTGATACGGCAGTGAGACACACCAAAGTCTTGGGGTGAAGGAGATAGGCCAAGAACAAGAGTTTCACAGTATAGTATTGCGCTATGAGGTGTCAGCCTTGCCATTTCTCCCAAATAATGTCGCTCACGGATACGCTTCTCCAGGACACCGATCATGAGACTCTCGGCCGTTTGGATGAATCCGAGAACGACGAAAAAGGACAAAAGGTCTTTGACCTTTTCATTGTTGGCCTGCGAGTCACGAGCATCAAGGATTTGTGCTGCAACATAGGATGCGGGAAGGAACGTGAGAAGCTGGGTTGTTGGGAGGCCGAGGCGGAAGATGTTGAGGGGTATCAAGAGAAAGTATCTGGGACTGGTCAGCGATGCGGGTGAGAAAAGGTGTGAGGACTGACAAGAGTGCGCCGCCAGCCAAGAGGGCGACTCGGTCCACGCCGGTGCGTTTCTCGAGTCTGAGGACGGTGGGGCTTCTGGCGAGACGGTCGCGGATTGACTGGGTGTAGGAGAAGGCGGTGCGGCGGGCGTTCTGGAGGGCGGGGTGGGCTGCAGCGGCATCGAGTTTGCTGGCGCGCTGGCGGAGGCCGGTGGGCTGCGGGGGCGCGTGCTGGAGGTCGGCCGGGGTGGGCACGGGGGCGGGGACGGGGGCGTGGGTGGTGGGATCCATGGCGAGATGGGGAGATGAGCGGGAGAGAGGGGGAGGGAGGGTTATATACTGTACGGGACGAGTGGTGATGTCACCGCCGGCGCGTCATCGCTCGTCGCGCGTGGCGACTGCCGCATGCGGTGATTACATAAGGGCCCTCCTTGTTGAACGGGCCTCTTGTGTGGATGGTTTGGTGTTGGACAGTAGGAGAGAGGAGGATGCAGGATGTTGTCCATTCTCCCACAAAGGAGCAATGGCCGTAGAACTCGCACGCCCAGAGGTTGTCATCAACTTCAACCACCCCCCGCCCCCCGCCCCAGCCACCGACCCGCCGTCCACCCCCAGGCCAACCCTTCGAGTGGCCCCCCCAGCGACCGTCGTCACTGCAGAGACAGAAGAGCCCGTAGAAGACACTCCAGAGACTCCTCTAGTCGTCCCCGCGACCCTTCCACCGGCCTCCGCCAGAGCTCCGTCTTTCAGAGCCCCGAGCGTCGCGCCGTCACCGCCGACTCCTTCGATAGCCCCCGTCCACAAGGAAGAGTTGCAAGAAGAGTTGCAAGAAGGTGACATTGAAGAGACAGAGGTGACCACTGCTACAACCACCAGGAAGACTGTCCGAAGAAGACTTGGCCCGACACCTTCGCCGCCGGTTCCCACAGACGCACCAGTGGTTTATCAGACCAGCCAGGCGCCGAGAACCCCAGAGGTCTATCAGACGGGCACGAATTGGGTCGAAAATATCCCTGAAGACGAACCTCAAGCTCCGCCTCCCCCGCCTGCTTCTTTGAAGTCAATCTCCCGGCAACCCACATATCAGACGCCTCAAGAGAGTATGAGGTGGCCTTTCGGGCGACATGACCCATCGGGGGGAGGGACGCTGAAAGGACAAAGTGCTACGGATGATGTGGAAGTGGACACAGGGGCGACCACGATCGGAGGGCCTACCCTAGGTATGCCCAGCTCCGCTCAACTCGGCTCTACCAGCGAGCGATTATCGGGCACAAAAGGTGGTTTGCGCCCCATTCCCATCAGTAAGTCTTGCGTAAGAGATGCCTCGAGACCACTGCTCACGCTTTGTCGCAGTTGATTACATGGCCCTGCTCCAACCCTCCATTTCGTTCCCTGTCAAGGCGCCCACGACTAGTAGACACTCTACTCCTGCTCGCAAGTCAAGCGATCAGAAGACGTCCTCGAAATCCAAGACAATGGCCTCTTGCAAGTCTCAACCCGTCTCTCTCCCTTCTCCACCTCACAGGGCCTCACCTCAGCCCCATCCGACACCCCCGCAGACCACGGTAAACGTCACCGTAGGCCATTCTCCAACGATGCACCTTTCTGTCCCTGCGCCTACGTCGGCACCGGGCACAACGGCTACCATGGTGGTGCCGCTTCCAGGTGGGGCAAGCGTGAGGTCGAGGAGTGTGCCCTTGCCGGGTGGGGGGACGAGTGTGCACCCTGCCACAGTATCGCTGCCAGCGGGCAATCCCTCGTCTAAATCACGTTCAGACTCGGCATTACGCTCGAGTCACTCGCACCCTGGTATGCACTCTCAGACACGCTCACGCCCTCGCTCTCAAATGTCTGTCGCACCTACAGCTTCGCCTGCTGCGACATATAACCGCCCAGCAGCAGAGGCTCCCAAGACCATCGTCACCCTCTCTGCGCATCTCGACAACGACACTGAAGGGAACCAGCATCTTCATGCGAAGTGGCATGACCACCAAGCCACCAATCACTTGGACGTTGATCTTGGCAAGGCGGTGGAGCCAGAGGAGACGCCAAAAGACAGGAAGAGGAGAGAGAAGAAGGAAGCTCGGGCAAAGGTGAAGGAGATGGAAAGAGCCGAGAGAGCTTCAAGGGTTGAGAGTGTGATGCCACCGAGTACCATGGCCAGTATGGGGCAGGGCGGAATGAGTACCCCGTACAAACCCGTGACCAACTTTCCTCCTCCAAAGAGCGAACGGTAAAGTTTATCCATCCGTACAGACAAGAGTCCCACCGCTGACAGGGGGTCTAGCTATGCGTATCCAGCGCCAGTGACCGTCATTGGAGAACAGCGCAAGAAGCGCTTTGACGATTGGTTCAACAAGGACAGAGCACCGCCTGGTTTAGGTAGCATGGGTATGGGGCCGATGGGGTAAGCCCCAGCTTTTTATCTTTTTCTTGGGTTCGCTAACCGGGAGATACCTCAGAGGGCCGCTGCCCTTCCCAGCGGCACAGTCAATGTATCCTAGACCGCCCCTGTCCAACATGGGGATGCGCCCGCCGATGTTTCAGCCTCCGATGGGTTACGGTCCTGGGGCCATGGGGATGGGTATGAACAGGGGTATGTTCAGAGGAGGTCAATTTGGGCCTGGGATGTGAAAAGAGCAGGTCTGCATCTGCACACCATTATTGGATGGGACAAGAGAAGGTTTTTTGCGCGCCTGGCTGTGATATAGTCTGCATGGTTGCTAAGCCTGAGATTGGGCACTGTTCATACAGTTGTGTGTACATATATGCATCCCGATAAGGATTTGGCCTCTGGCATGCGAGCAGCACTGTGCCCGTGCATGGCGTTGCCACTCGAGTCGACGTGCAGCGCTGACAGGTGCCACAGTTGAGCGACACGGCCGCATCCGGCCATACACACCACAGGTCCTTTGAGGTGTTGTGATGCCTCGCTTCTCCTTTCTTCTCCACTCCTTATATACCAGCAGGCAGCAGAAGTCGCCCCTATCATCTGCCACAGCTGCCCTCGAGATCATGTTCAACCCTATGATGATGAGTGGGATGGGTGGGATGGGTATGATGGGTATGATGGGTGGGATGGGTATGGGGGGCATGCCAATGATGATGGGTACTCCTGGCGTCCTCCCCGGAATGCCAGGGGTTGGCAACCTGCCCAGGGGATACTTTGGTAGAGATCAGCTGGGAAGAGATTTTGCTGGTCCAGGCGGTGTTGGCTCGAGGTAAGCTGCGCTACGGTGTAGCCCTTACTTCCCAGCTGACTGACTGTATGACAGTGCTCCCTACAGACCCCCTGACCCCAGTGCTCTTCCGCCCATGCCCTTTGGCTTGCCTGTACCCGCACGTCCAGGCCAGGAGGGGTACGACCAGTTCGGTCGCATGCGTAAGTCCATATACACCCCTAAATTCTTGCAGAAAAGGCATGCTGATTTGCCCTTGGCTCGTGGTCAGTGCCTCCGGAGCTGCCTGAGGGTGAGTTTGGCTTCTCTGCTCATCGAAGAACCATGTACTGATTCAGGCCTTCACAGGCTGGGACGGTTGGGGACGACCAATCGTAGCTGCAGGCGCCAATGCTCCCCCTCAACCCCTTCCTCAGCAACAGCAACAAATGCCGCTCCAGCAAGGGCCACCTATGGGTGCCCCTGGCTTGCCACAGCAAGAGCCGCCTATGGGCGGTCCGAGGGTGGCTCCGAGTCATGGAAGATCCGGCACCAGTTCCGCCATGGAGTCCGATGCAGGATCAGGAAGACCAGATCAGTACGTTGGGTGGCGAAACTACTATTTAATATCTCCCAAGGGTGAAGAAGATGATCCGAGAGGTTTTCTGGTGATACCCGAAGAGGCGGCGAAAAGGAAAGAGTGAAGATGCTCGTGGAGCCACCGGAGAGACTTGAGGGGAGGCTCAGGAAGGCCAGAGAGGTTCTCTCGACACGAACCAGATCTATCGCTAGAAGACATGCTCATATCATATGTAGACCTGCCTGCTTCAATAGACCTCCCGCCAAAGAAGATTCTTACTATCGCTACGAGCCCTTCGAAGCCTTTTCCTTCTCCGCCCATCTCCTCAATCACCCGCACCAGCTGCACCTGCCACCCGAGATTGTTAGCCGCGATGTCAATGAACAGGATTGGTGAGGCAACCTTACCACCTCATAATATGACTGACAATTGTGGCAGGATGAAGTTTATTGAAGACTTGGCCCGCGAAGCCCTTAGCGGTGCTAGACACTCCCTCATGCGCCAAGCCCGGGGCGAACACACAGGCCCAGACCCCCTCTTGTCCGAAAGCGTTCACTCCCTCCTCGCCTCCTGGGCTGTGGCCTTCTTTGCTCCCCGCGGCATTCGCGTCTACGCAGCCAAAAACGGTACCAAAGTTGTTCCTCCGCCTATCGACCCACCAGGTCAGAGGGGCTATACTTTGCCGTCAGAATGGAGCGATGATGACTTGTCATCCGAGGACGACTTTGGGTATGGGAGCGAGTTTGAAGAGGAGACAGAGGCTAGAAAAGCAGACATGTATCTGCCAAAGAGGGAGAGGGAGGTTCGTAAGAATGAAAGGTTGAGAATCAGGAGACGGGAGAGGAGGCGAACTTTCAGGCTGTCGGAGGTCAAGGGCACGGAGGTGAGAGGCGGTTGGGAGGTGCACTTTATACCAGCCACTCCAACTCTCTGGCAACCCGGTATGCGGCCACAGGTCTACGGAGAGCCCAAGGCTAGGTTGAGACGTTGAGCGAAGTATTCCTTCCCAGATATCGTGTTGGCCGTCTCGAGGTCCAGGAGGTGCTTGTCATCATAGCGGTATGCGATTTGTTCATTTTCATATTGTGCTGAGATCGCATCGAGCGTGTCAGCTGCCGGTAGCCGTTCACATGTCATCATGAGTGGAGACATTATGTCCATGGAGACCACGAGCTGCGCGCCAGAAGCTGCAAAGTCTGCATGCCACTGTCTCCCTAATCAATGTCTCTGGCGTTGCTTGGTAGGGTCTTCCGTGAAATAAGTTATGCTCTGGGAGTTTGCGTCAACCAGCTGGCAAGTGTTAGACGGGTAGACTCACTTGCAAATCCAGATAACGTTTCAGATGGGCCTTCCAGCCTTTTTTGGTGATGCCAGCTCTTAAACCTTTACTGATGAGCTCGTCCAAGCTCAAGGGCTTTACCGAATCAGCCATAGATGCCGCGCTAGATGAAACTGCTCACCTCGTATCGGAGCACTCGTAGGTAAAGATCAAAATCCTCTTTGATAACACCGTAAAAGACTTGATCAAGATCCACTTCAACTCCAGGCTTCTTGACCTTCTGACAACCCATCTCGGTAGCTTGTGGATTTCCCATCTCAGCGATGTCGCCCGCTTGACCGCCAGGCAAAGACTGGACAGTCACAGACCAAGTTGCACTGTCTAATAGAGGACCGGGCGGGCTCGAGGGCGACTCGGGATCAGCAGCCAAAGCCTTCCAGCATTCTATGGCCAATCTGACGAGCACTGTATGGTTCTTGACAGGCCGATAGCCGTATCCTGTAGTCAGGCGCTGAAATCGTCTGGTCAGTAACACTTTAAAAAAGCAGAATCTAACTTGCTTGCAATTCCTTGACATCCCACGACTCATAGTCGGGCATATGGTCGTCAATTGAGATAAGCGACGTTGCTTCAATGTTGTTGGCCAAGAGCTCCGCGTCATCTCCGCCATCTCCCGCAGGCAAATGACCATCCGAGTCAGGGATCATGACCCCACTGACACGGTTAGCCTGATAGCCGAGGATGTCAAGATCAGATGCGGAGTCTGGTTCAGATGCCTTGGGCTCCCACGACAAGATGGCAACCGGATCATCATCCTCGAACGCAAACGAGCCCCAACCGTCAACGTCCACAAAGGAGCGAGTGTATGGCGCCGTGGGCGTCGTCGAGCGCTCGAGCACTGGAGACACTCGCGAGCATTTGAGAGTCGATGAGGGGGATACTTCGCGTTCGGTCCATAAGTGTGCCCCTGGCGTGATGGAGAGACGAGATAAATTCGAATGTAGGCCGCCTATTGGGCTATTTAAAGTCCTGTTGATTTTCCTTTCCACATCGAGACGCGCAATAGCAACATCGGGCGACGGCTGGATATCCTGTTTGACCTCTTTGCCAAGATCTGCGACAGCAGCTTCCCTATTGGCTCCGAATATTGATGTCGCTGTCCCATCCAAGAGCTGATTTCCGCTGAGCTTGGGAGAGACCTCCCGCGTCACGCAGGCCTCCCCCCGAATGAAAGGGCTTCTTGACCTCCAGTGGCAACTCCTCGTCAGAATCAGAATCAGAAGCAGGGACCAGTATCTCGGAATCATCCGACAGTGGGACCGAATCCCCTTCCTCAGAACTAGTTGAGCCTATGACCGGGGGAGATGGTTCCTGTTTCAGGTAGTCTTGAGCGAGATCTGACCTTCCCATCGGTTGTGTCGCGAGGTATGGGACACTGTCTGCGTCACTTTGGGACGTGCGACGATGCGAGTTCGAGGGTGGGGGAGAGTCTATGTTATACGCGGAGGTGGCTTGGTCGAATAAGGGCGGGGGGCTCGAATGCCCAATCCAGCCCCCAATGCGATCGATTACCTCATCATCCCAAGCCTCTCCCCGCAAATCACTGCGCTTTACACTGGTGACGCTTGCGAGCCCATTCGACGAGCCTTGGGCGGCGAGTGCACCCTCGGCTTGAGCTGTCGAGCCGGCATGAAGCTCGAGAAGGGTGTTGGGTGCTGAGCGGACAGATAGCGCATTATGAATCATCTGTTGCAAATTGGGAGGGGCATTGGGTGATCTATAGAGCGGTGGACGACAAGTGGAGATGTGTCTCTTTAAATAAGGCTCAGTTCCGACATATCAATTGCACAAGCAGAACTTACCCATCGGAACATTCCGCTCTCTTTACCTTTCCACCTAGTTCTGCACACGGGACAATCTTTGAGTTTCAACAGGACCGCAGTCCGGCCAAGCCAGTCGGGTACAGGCGCTGGGGACGATATCAAGTCCGGCAGCAGACCCGGTAACAACGTTGTTGTGTTTTGTGTGGCTGGTTTCGTTCTTGCTAGCGCCTGAGAGGCCTTTTTCTGAGGTGGATGCGTCCTTGCCCGCAGAGGATCTTTTGACTCCCTGCCTGGGGGAGTATGGCGCACCCGACTTCGTCCATTGACCGTGTCCGAGGAAGGCCCGGAATCATTGAAGTTGTATTTATGTGCGAGGCTCTTCATGCTGGAGATTCTCGAGGGTTGAATTACGCCATTGTGTTCTTCTTGAACCACCTGCGAGGCGCAACGTGTCTGGTGGGGGATGGGGCGGGGTGCCGCTGCCGCTTTAGACGAAGAACTCGAGCGGCCGATGAACTGTGGTTCGTCGGAAGATGAGGGTGAGGTAGACAAGAATGAAGGCGACGAGGCCATTGCGGATGGCTTTCGGCCACTTTGATTATTGATATAGCGACGCTGAAACAGTGTGAGTCATGTTCAATATCTTTATGTGAGCCCAGAAGCGCACCAACTTTCTGCAGGCAAACAAAAGATATCTTTGATGAGGGCCGGCTGACAGCGAAAATCCCAGGAGGCCCAAAAGGACAAGTTTGTGTGATATTTCTGCTATTTACTTATGCCGAGTCATTCCAGGGTCAAAGGCGATGATCGGAACCCCAGCTGGCAATGAGTGAAGAAGAGTCGCCGTACGCGTGTGTGCGCCGGAGACGACTAGAGGCGTTAGGCACCTCTTCACTATGAGGCAAATAGGCATGCGGCACATGCGGATGATGAAAATCCGGTGGCGGGTCTCGGGCCGCCAACCGGGGTGGGTCGACAGTCGACACAAGTGAACATGAAGGACGTCACCAATGGGTTAAGTGTGAGAGAGACCTTCATTCATATGCACAGTACAAGAGTTAGCCATATAACCAGAGAACAGTTCGATACAATCAGCAAAAGAAGGAGAAACATCAATCTGTTTTTGAATCTGCAGTGTGAAACATCAAAGCAAGAACCAATCCAGAACCGATAGACTCATTTTGTTGATCCTTACCTAGTGCTGGTCAGTTCTACCCCGTTGCGGAGCAGGTGACTTACGTATCAAGCTAATGGCTGCTTGCGATGTAGGTCCAACCAGCCCGGACTCCACTGAGTCGCCCCATCCGGTCGCGGGTATACTCCGGCTGCTTGTTTAGGTCCCTCCCTTGCCATCCTTTAGACTTGATCTGTTCGAACTCGCCAGTCCCGGAATGGCAAGTGGGGACAACCTCGAAGATGCTCTCGACGAGAGCTTCCCGGCAGATGAGCTGCTGAGCTTGATGGAACAAATTGCTCGAGGAAAGTCCAGCTGGGTGTTCAGTGACGCAGACTTTGAAGAGACTCAGCTTGTCATAGAAGGGGTGCAGGAGACGGGCTCACATTCACGCAGCCCTTGAGCTTGAGGGCCAGATTTGCCCTTTGTGGCATCGTCGGGTTCAATGCAGCCGACTCTCTCGTAGCCGCCGTCTGGAAGAAAATGCACGGCATGCGCGCCTGCAGCACGTATATCAGCGCATGCTCTACAAGACTGCAGCTGGGCGCCCAAATTATCCACCACCGACGACACCGACGACGCGTTAGTAACAATGATCACTGTCACACAGAATAGACTCGATATTGGTGTTCAGAAAGAGAACGATCGAGGAAGACATGCGAGCAAGATCGATACCAAGCTATAACATATGCATTGTGTGCCCCGTACGCTCCATGTACAGTACTCCAATGCTCTCCGCCTCGACAAGTATCAAACTTTCATTGCTCCATGGGGGCCATAGCCTAGTCGGATGATCTACGTAAGTGATGAGTGTAACTCAGTCTTCGTCGCACTGCACACTCACAACAATGATGATACTTAAGCGACGACACAACCAAGAGTCATACCGCCGGGGTTCTTCTCGTCGTTTCGGGGGGCCTCGGCAGTGGAAGCAGCAGAGGAGGTGAAGGTGGTGAAGATAGCGGTGAAGGCGTCCATTGTAGTGGTTATGTTGGGATATGTGGGTTGGGTTGGGCGGGTGAAAGGCTTAATGGCTGGATAATAGGTGGGTGAGTATTGTCCAGAGCATGATCTGGGTCGCCTTTTATATCTGCTCAACGCTCCTTCAGTGCAGTCGCATTTTCATTCGCGCCAAAATGATGCTCGGCACTGATTCGTATCTCCTCATTGTTCTTCGGCACAGGTGCCAGCGTTATCGACGTGTCACATCTTCGCTATCGGGCAGCTCCGGCCTGCGTCCGGCAATGGCTTTCTATATTCTATTGTTCTCCGGCATTGAGGTCAACGTTTTCTATTGTGCTCCGGCAATGTTTCGGCACCAGACATGTTCCTTCAGGGTGGTGGCAAACGAACGGCCGGTAGTCTTTGAGAACGGCTGCGTTTGGGAAAAATGGGCGCGCCGAAGAACAATAGGAAATCGAACCCGAGGTGCCGACGACAACTCGCCGACCCTGGTATCATGTACCTGATTGCTGGTGTATGTACCTGGCGTCCGCTGGCCGCTGGCCGCTGGTGTCAATTCCACCGATATACCGAAGAAAGATAGCCAATCAACATGGTGAGCCAGAACGGTGCTGCCGAGGAACAATAAGATTCCAGAACGGCCGTGCCGATCAAATGGCGAAAGAGGTACAGTGATCCAGTGGCCCAGTGGCCCCAGTGGGTTTTGTCCTGAGGAATGTCTGGTCGTGGGATGCGTGGCTGCCGAAAGACAATAGGAAATCGAATCCACGAGCCGAGAAAGCTATATGCTGAACCTGCATACTTGCCGGCCGGTCAGAGAACAATGATGGATTGCCGAGGCTGCTCTCAGCTCGCCCCTGACATGCAACTCGATAGGGGTATAAAAGGCGACCCAGATCATGCTATGGACAATACTCACCCACCTATCATCCAGCCATTAAACCTTTCACCCGCCCAACCCAACCCACATATCCCAACATAACCACTACAATGGACGCCTTCACCGCTATCTTCACCACCTTCACCTCCTCTGCTGCTTCCACTGCCGAGGCCCCCCGAAACGACGAGAAGAACCCCGGCGGTATGACTCTTGGTTGTGTCGTCGCTTAAGTATCATCATTGTTGTGAGTGTGCAGTGTGACGAAGACTGAGTTACACTCATCACTTACGTAGATCATCCGACTAGGCTATGGCCCCTATGGAGCAATGAAAGTTTGATACTGTCGAGGCGGAGAGCATTGGAGTACTGCACATGGAGCGTACGGGACACAATGCATATGTTATAGTTACCAGCTAGGGAAGTGACACCAGAACTTTGAGATGCGCGATAGACGATTGGACGGACAAACGTTTGCAAAGTCTAAGACCCACTACTCATACACAGATGCAGTGATTCACGCAAGGGAGACAAGTCAGTCATGCAGCATGCTATCAGAGTATTTCGCCCGCAGCGTGCTGTACTCGCGTTTGAGTGCTTCGCGGGCCATAGGAGTTGGGGCGTCATGAGATATTTAATTTAGCTGTTAGAATGTTTTCAGCCACTATTCGACACACCCATCGCCCGGCGCGACAGGAACGTGCTGCTCTTGATATCATAGAAGATTCATGCACGCTGTGATGAGGATGTGTCAAGACCGTCATCCCGATTGAGACAATGATACAAAGCTACGGCTTCTGCGGAAATCATATTGAGAGTGCGGTAAAACTACTCCACGGTCCCCACGGTCCCATCCTTATAGGTCTCTCTAACATCTGGAGCCCTCTGCCCGAGCAAAGGACGCTGCTCCTGACTGACGCTCATATTACTGAGGCTGTGGGCCAGTCTTTCCGTGGAAGAGCTTTCCAGGTTCAGGTCCGACAAAGTCGCGGATCCCATGGGAGGCGAGAGTAAAGTGCTAGGGCTGATGAAACTAGCCGGGTTCTCGATGCCCCCTCCGAGGTTGGCCGAAAGGCTTCCGGTAGCCATTGAAGAGGATGCAGGCATGTCCCTCAGAACATTGACATGCGCAGCTGGAGGCATTATGGGGGGCTCGTTGAACGGCGCGAAAGGCGGAATCGGCGATGGTGGGTTATGACCGATGATTGTGGTGAACTGTGCCCTGTTCACGGTCCCAGACGACGATGGAAGATCGGCTGTTGATCCTGGCATGGATCCAGATCGAGATCCCGCTCGTTGACTCTGGCTTCTGAGACCAGAACGGCTAGACACTCCCAAAGGCATTCCTGCACTGGCATGTAGCTTTGGATCATAGCCAGCCCACATGGGTGGAACAACAGAACCTAAATCCTTCCCTAGCTCGAGCTGAGCATATAGGCGGTGAGGACTCATCGGTGCAGATACCGTGCCGGAAGAAGGTACGATGTTATCGCTGCAAAGAGAAGTCGATCTGCGTGCAAGACCTATATGGGTAGAAGTGCCGCCCAGATCATCTAGACCCCGGGCAGCAGTATCCCGCCCGCGTGATCCTTGTTGACCCAGCTCTTCAAAACCCAGGTTTGGCGTCCCATTTTGGATACCGCCAAGGTTGGGCCCTTGACTCTGTAACCACAGCTCTTGAGCGGAATATTCGGGAACGTCGCTCTCCAGTCTCCGACCGCGTGTTTCATGAGCACCGCTGGAGGGGATCCGTTCGTACGGCGCCTGAGAGTGGGATCGCCATTGACCAGACGTGTGAGGATGGTTGTAGCCCCCTCGATTGGCGGAAAGAGCCCGAGGAGCCGGCGACGATGATCTGGGCGCTCTCTGGAGTTCATCCTCACGCTCCCTGCACAATTCGGCGAGGGCTAACACAGCACGGTCGGGGCGTTGGGTAAGGATCTGGATATAGGTTAAAAGCCGGTAATATTTATGGAGAGTGACTTACTCTGGTAGCGCGCATGAATTCACCTCGTATCTGTGTTCTTCAATTAGCTATCTGTGGCAGGTACGTCATATTGAGACTCTTACGGTATAAAGACCATCCTTGGTCACAGTTCTAGCGACATTATATGAAATCTCGAAAGGGTCCTGGTTATGGCAATAAGTAAGAGAATACAAGCTCAGATGTAAAGCTCACCTCGATGCAAAGACGATTTCTATCTCTGGCCATTTCATTGAGCCCGCCGACATCGATGTCGTTGACCCATCCTTTACTTTCCTTGGTCAACTGCCCAGCGCGAAGAGAAAGAACAGAGTTATTAAATTGAAAGTCATGTGAGAAATATCGGAAGAAATCAACAAGCCTGAGATGATTGGTTAGTCACTATGCACAAAGGCACCACCAGGGCACAAAACATATGCTCACAATTCACCGACACTCTCAAAATTGACACTGGACCATTCTCTTCTTAAAGTTTCTACGTCGTCAAAGAAATACACGTTCCTTCCTTCCAACATGACTTCTTCCTCTTCAAGTGGTCGCATGGGCATGATACGCTGAAGATTTGGAAGGACTGGGGGCTGTTTGACATGAACCAGAAAATAGAGGACCATGAGCGTGAATCCATCTTGAGAGGACCCATTAGCGACACGAACTCTCTTGTGGTATGATGCTCACAAGAGGAGAGGGTACCGCGATACGGCGAATTGATCCTTCGTCGTTTGGACCAGACTTTGACTACGAGTAGAGCAAATCAGCATGAGCTCAAATGTACTTGTGATCTAGCCGCTGCTTACGGAACAAGACAAGTGTTCGAACTCTGGCTGGGTCAATTGTAGCATACGTAAGGAGGAGCCTCGTGTTCTCGATGGCAAGCCTATTCTCGATACCAATATCACAGGCAATGCCTATAGCGACACCGTCAGCTTGGTAACGTGAGAATTCCTTGGTTGACTATCCACGCACCGAACGGTAGTGCTGAGGATGGCGCCAATTCAAGTTTCAAAATCGGGATTCGTGCTCTTGGTAATGGCTTGACGTTGAAGTTTGTTTCCTATGTACACGCCGTCAACTTCTGACTGATATTCAGGGGCAGCATGCACCGGCCTATTTCCATGAGGGAAAACGGCCTACAGAAGAAGACTGACTCTTTCTAATAAGGAGGCCATGCTCTCGACAAAAGCCCCGGGGTCTATGTTGGCGCTAGAATCGTCGATCAAGACAACCAGATCCATGTCTGCACCATTGGTCATCTGTCTGTATCCCTCGCATTGTCCTCTCCCTGAGGCCCTTGCCAGATTGCTCACCAGAGTTACGCAATCCGAAAGAGTTGCAGCTGCTTCCAAAGCTCAGCAATCGGGCCGAAGGCTCCAATGAATGGATCAACTTTTCGATCAAGCATCGTACTCTGTGGACAGACAATCGAATGGTCAGTACTTGTTCTATTTGGCACGCATCTGGGGGCACAAGACTGTCCAGTATGTTGTCGTATAGAGACCAAAGGGGAGAATGAAGGGAATTCAAATTTTGTTGCGACGTACTCTTCCTTGACGCTAAGTTCTTCGCTTGGCGGAAGAAGAGGGAGAACGAAAGAGAACAAAGATGTGGAAAGGTCGTTCAGAAAACGGCGATGGAGCACTCCCGGGTGCATTATGGTGGGCAGCGTTGCGATTTTGAGCTCTGAAACCTACACAGCCTTGGTTGTCAGCTCTAGCCCTGCTATGTATCTGCCACACTCGACCCCATCAATGTCAGCCTGAAGATAATTCTTCTCTGCTCTTTCCAAGACGGCATTTCACCCCTGTAGACCACACATGCAGGTAATGTAATGGTGTTGACTCACAGGCTGGCAGGACGGTAGCTACAAGGTGTTCACTGCTGGTGATCCTTCGAGTAAGCGCCAACAAGCTGGATATATCAGCCAGGTATGTGTCGAAGAGCAAGACGCTGGGAGGCACGCCGAATGGGACTTGGTAAGCTTTGTGAGAGCGGACCGGAAGTATGCAAATTGATGCAATTGAGATGCTTGCTGTTGCACTGCTGGCTTGCTGCCGTCTGCTGCTGAGGGACGCGGAATTAATATTACGTAACACAATGTCAAACACGGCGCCGCCTAAGCTACATAGGCATCCGAAGCGGGATCAAAGCACAAGCCGACGGCATGCCTCCGGGACGATGCCTGTGCAGCTACATATTCAACTATAAGCTATCCTGCTGCAGGCAAGCACTTGCAAGCAAGGCTTGCGCACCCGTCATCCGGAAATTCACTAAACTACTATTGGCACTAGTCAAGTATATGCTCCGCATAGTGTACAGCATTCTTACATACTCCTACAAGGCCTACCACATTGGAAGCCTTCTCCTACACCCTGCGCCAGTGCCTGATATCTCCCGCAAAGAAATTGTATAGCACACGGCTATTTCGTTTTGCCGTGCAGCGTGCTTGTCATCCCAACAGGCGTATGGTTGATTGTCAGATCGAACGGCTGAGCTGTGACGATTGTGTTGTTGTTGAGAGACAATTCTATTCGTAAGGTATTTCTGCGGCGAAAATGCACTTCTTTTATGTATTATTACCTCTAGACAATTCCCGACGACGCGTTGATGCAGCTCTTTGAACATTTGACGCATAATCTCCCTGGAAGCAGGCTTCTTTCCATATCTGTCGCTGTAAGAGGTGGAGAGGTGGCGTAACCTATGGGCATATACGTGGTGGATCTGGCTAGGGGCGCCAGATGTCGACCTGGGATAGGCGGATGGATAGAGGATGGATACAGGTAAGGTTGGTTTATACGAGAATACATCGATGAAGGAAAAGGTTATGGAGACGCGGCACGATGTATGTACGGGAGCCTCATCTCGCAACCGCGCCTAAACATCCCTGAGAACATAGCGGCAACCCTAATACCAGACCCTGCGTTCCAATGTACACGTCACTACATCTCCTCCTACTGACCAGTCTGTGCCAATCCCTTATTACAGTCGCTATCTGGGACAGGCATGTTCCGCTTCTGCGGCCGGCGGCTTCCATGTACCATCGGGCTCCGGCCAGGGTCTCTGGTTACGACGCGAGTATTGATTCTACACAACGAAACAGAAGACGCGCGGCCGTCGTGATGACTCGTCCCTCTGGTCTTTGGAGGTCCTTGTACCGGTGGTACGTGGAGGCTGACATGGTCCCTGAGGCCTCCCGAGCCAACAATGTGGTGTGGCAGTGTGATCAGTGGTAGGAAGGAAGAAGGTGGTGAGACTGTGCTCCCAACGGACATAGTACCGACATGCAACTATTCAACTGCAGTCGTGACGTTGAACGATGCAGCGAGAAGATACAATGACGGGCAAGGTTGCTTGGCAAGATGAAAACTCTAGGACTGGACGTCGGGTTGGAGCGGCTGCTGAAGTTGGAGTGGACCATGACAGCTACTGGAAGGATAACGCCGAAGCAGAGAAGAAGCGCAGCGAGCCGAGACACAAGAGAGGGGCGTGCAAGGAGAGTTTAAACTGGTAGATTGGCCCTTGCTGCTCTCATTAAAACGAATTATCAGGAAGATGGGTGCTGTTCGGAGGAGACTACCAGAACGAGTGGGCGAAACGCGGGAGACGGAGCTACTGTAACTGGTATCTTTACAACAGGGCCAGGCCACCCCCCCAGACCAGCACGAATGGACCTGCTGGCTCACGCAAGAGATTGTCATGTGATTCGATAGATATGCACGTCGACTGGCCCCTCCATCTTGTACTACTACCGGGCACATCATGTGCCCATCCCGTCAACCTTATTTTATATCGCTTACTTGAACATCCCATCGACGATTACAACAACCTCGCAGCTTTATGATCACTTCTACCAATATTACTTCCATCATCATTCAACAATATTAAAATCACCGATTCCAGGGGAGGGCATCGATAAACTTCGCAGGCTACTCTTGGACTGACGCCTCAAGTCAAGTGAGGAGTGCATGATATTGTACATGTATATGTCATGAACGCGAAGGGATAGTCCCAATAACGTTGACTAGCAGCGTATACGAGAGAGTAGCCGTCTGAACAGTACTTGAGTACCTTCCCCCAGAACCACATCATTCCAACTTCCATCGTGGACGTGGTCCGGCTTCGGTTCTCCATGATTGAACGCGAGAATCACTGATCGACACATTCAAAAGAAGCGGGTTACTCGTCGTCTGTGTCGGTGACTTTTAACGCATTTCGGGTCACCAGAAGAATCTGCTTGTGTCGATTATTGGAAGAATAGGAGATATGAGTCTCATAGAGAGATATATGCGTAGTACATCGGCTAAGGCTACTACTTGTCCCGCGCGCACACTAACGCCTCCAGCTGCCTTCTGTTACCACATGTCTTCTGTTCTATGGTCCACCTAGTGTAAAGGGTTGATGGAGGTGGCGTAACCTATGGGCGGTTACGTGGTGGATCTGACTAGGGGCGCCAGACGTCGACCTGGGATAGGCGGGTTGATGGATGGATGGATATAGAGGTGAGGATAATACGAGAATACATCGATGAAGGAAAAGGATATGGAGACGCGGCAACGATGTATGTATGGGAACCTCATCTCGTAACCTCGCTTGAACATCCCTGAGATCATAGCGGCAACCCTAATACCCGACTCTGCGTTCCAATGTACACGTCACTACATCTCCTCCTACTGACCAGTCTGTACCAATCCCTTACACCTAGCTATCGCAGCCTCGCTTACAGAAACTCCAACAAGATACAAGATCAACCACCTCCCAGCTCCGCCTGTCTTCCCAGAACATCCTTCGTAGGGGGTATGGGTGCCTTCGACGGCGTCGAAAATCGAAGATATACTGAATGGGTGAAGCTCTCAAGGGGGTGGGTAGGCGAAGAATGGTGAGGAGGATGAAAGAGATGTTGCGGTATCTCTATGGATAGCGGACCTAGTCCCGAGGGTGAAGCAACGGAGATGTGACCAACGAGGAGGAGAAGGCGGCAGAACATGTAGACTCGCTTGGGCAGCCTTCTTAACTCACTTCCTTCTGGGAGTCGCAGAGATGACAAGAGGCGCGAATTCGGCGCCAAGCGCAAATTCGACGCGAGAGGTCACTACAGACACTTCATCGAGAGTAACGATCATGTACAGATCTCGTGCTGCACATACTGGCTACCATCTGAGATGCATAGGAAAATGAAGAAAGTCGTCGACTTCGGGAAGTGCGTTCAGGACGGCAGCTGGTTGAGGATCCCGGTTCCTGTAAAGTAATCAGTCAGATCGACCAGCTTCATTGAGAGACGACAAGAACATCAACAGACATAGTGCATTTGACTACACGTGCCAGATTCCACCTACGTTCAGCGCCTCTTCAGCCCGTCCATCGCCCTCCCATGAGTTCCAGGACGCTACATTTCCCTTACGGAATGTCTTCCTTCTGCCTCTGCGCATGATCCTGTACCGGGGCCTTTCCATTCTCACGATCCCTCCCACTGATGTTTCGCCACTCCTGTGGCCGCCATCAATGACCCGACTAGTCGAAATGAGGGTGAAATAGAAGCTCGAGATGAAGTCTTCCGACATCGCGAACAGTATGGGCAACATGTTTCAATCGTGCTGCTCAAGATCGGGTGGAGGCGGAGGTTGTAATGAACATGATGGAGGTGGAGTGGGCTGTGGTATATTGGACGTGATGAAGGACTTGGGTCGTCTGCGAAGTCTGTATGAGCTCTGGAGTAAGAATAAGAGCCCTACACCTACTTACTGCGTCAGATGTGTATGACTTTGACCAGTTATTTTGACCGGAAGGAGCTGCACAGGAGAGGGTACGCACAAATGGATGCCCAGGGAAGGTCATGACCGAACAGCCCTGCAAACGCTGATCCAAACCATCTATCGATCTGCGCGACATCAGCAACTGTCACAAATTGCAAGAGTGGGGCGTCACCCCGGCGTCAAAGTCACAATCAATTATGCTGGCGTCATACTTGCACCCGCATCCGTATCCTCTTCGCTTTCCGGATTGGGCCCAATACCAGTATCCTCAAAGTATACGGCCTGGGCGCTTGATCCCTCCTATTTCGCCCCCACTTTCCACATCCTTTTGTGAGATTTACGCGATACTCTCGATGGGGTAGGGGTGAACACCGGCGGGCCGGAGGGAATCTTGAAGGCCTCGGAGCACAGGAGCGAATGCCCGGACTTCGACAACGCTATAGTCGAAGCCCGAGATCTGGTTATTGGTAAGCTGGAAGCTGGCCGAAGAGTGATCTTTGAAACACAGGGCGCTTACTGTTCCACAAGCGAACCTACAAGCTTTCGTACATCCCACGAGGCGACCTACCATAATCGAAATGACCTTTTACACACAGAGTCCGCTATTGGGCCTCAATATCTGCATTTGCCGTAATGCTGCCTTTCGATACGCCAGCAACTCCGCCAATCTGTTTACCATCAGCCGAGAACCTGATACCCGGAAGGTAAGGGCTGGGTAAGATTAGGGACCAGCGCGCCGATCTGGGGATGCAGGCACAGGAACATTGGGAGACCTTTTGCGAGGGGCAGTATGCTATCCTCGGAAGTCTCTTTCGCCTGGTCATCGTTTCTGTCGCTGGACATAAAACTTTCTTGGTCATTTGGCGGAGAGGGCATGTCGAGCAGGTACTGATGACGGAGACATCAGGGTTGCAGGAAGAGCAGCAGGCGAGACCATTGGTAGAGACTGGATTTGAGGAGGCGTTGAAGGTGTGACAGCAAGCTCGGCTCTCTTCTTCGATTGACGTGGTGATTGTGAGCTTTTCGTCTTGCTAATTGGGAGGTTAAGGCCCGGGTGGGGATCGTGTCGAGCCAGGGATCCTGCAGGGATCAGCTGGTGATACGCATCAGTGATACGCCAGTGATACGCAGCAGACGGAATCAGATTGGCAAGAAGCAAGGGTCGGCCTGCGGCCGGTGGCACCTCACTGTCAAGACAGTAGACCTGCTATATCTAGTTCAGTTCCGAGATGCGACGCTGACCTATGTGTCGATGTCGATGAGGATGTCGGTGTATTCCTATATACTTGTGAGTTCAGTCTAACTGAGTTCGAGTCTTTCTTTGACGTTGCTTCCCAGAAGCTTTGTATGCAGAAAAGACCAATTCGAGATCGCTGAGGAGCTCGAAGTTGGACGCATAACTACCCGCTTATATACCTTTTCCGAGCTCTCCTTGCTTACTCATCCTTGCCACTCGTGACTCTCTTTTCACACAGCCTCGCAGCTCTTCTCTTTATGCCCCCTCTACAGAATTGATTCACAGCCCTCCATCTTCGAAATCGGAAGCTCCAATGCCGAGAGTATTGAGGTCTTGCCTTTGGCGCCCATCTTCTCGTTCGTTCGGGTCGCTCGCACTCTTCTCTTCATCGATCGGGTCTCTCTCACATTCCTATATGTCTGGGATACATGACATCACATTCGTTGGGTTGTGGGGTAGGCTTTGGTGGAACGGGCAAGACGGGATGGTTGTGTCGGCGAGCCCAGAAGCTATCGGTGAAGTCGGGGCTTCGTATGGGTGAGGGATAGCGCAATGGGGTTGGTTACGAGGGTGGTGATAGTGTGTGCTGTATAGTCCAAGAGCAAGTTTCAGAATTATGAGTGAAGTGATGATGGAACTTGCGACTTCCAGTCGTTGTCACGCGATGCGAGATGAGAACGGAGTTTAACTGATCTCCATTAGTCAGGCTCGGGGTGTAGGCTCGGGCATCGACACTCACGGAAAGAAGAGCTCGAGGGTGACTATGCATGCACAGTATTGTGCGAGGGCCCGGGATGAGAGCTCTAGACCAAGAGTGAACAGAGGACAATTTGCGTCGTGTATGAGAATCGCCGCTGTGATACTGAAAACTTTGCGATAAGATAACTGAGTTTGCATGTATTCAACTTGATCGGCCATGTCATCTAATATGCATTGTATGCCTACATGCCCAGTATCACAAGCCCACGAAACTTGAAATCATCTCACAGATATGTCACCTAACAGTGTATAGCATACCCGTTTGATAGTCGACAGCCACTTTCAGCGCACAACTGCGCGATCACTCCCTACCAGTAGACTCTCAAATAGGCCTATCGCGGAAACTTCATTCCTAAGCTGTATCATATAGACGATACCAGTTCTCTTCCCATTGTCTGATATCTCTACTGCCACTCCTGTTTTGGCCACTCTTTCGACTCCATCTGTTAGGACTATGGTAGAGACTAGCATCTGTTTAGACGACGAGTCCGATTCCACAACCAGTTGCTTGACGTTGCCCTTCGTCTGGGAGAATAGCCTTAGCTTTCCTGAGCCAAGGGGCTTCCATTGTTGATGGGACTGTTTGATGAAAACTTTGCACTTCATCTGAGCAGAGACAGAGGCAGGCCCTGTCATTGCGCCAGTCTCCATTGCATCCGGTGATGGGGGCGGAGTGTCATCATCAGACGAAGAGTCTGCCTTGGCAGAAGGATTATGGCCCGGGAAGTTGTTTCGAAACATTGCAGACGGAGGCTCTACAGGGTGTTGTTCAAAGAGGTGAAATGTAGCACCGGGCTGATTGAGATGGGAGCTCGGTCCAGTCAGTCCCGATGCGCCTGCTCGAGGTGATTGTGCCCATTGATCAGGCAGATCAGGTGCTGATGGACGAGTGGAAGAGGAGTGAAGATGGTGGCGGTTGATCGGCGAAGCCTCAAGATCAGACCGAGGCTGCAATCTAGTCGTTTGTATACGAGGTATAGGTGGGACCAAAGGTTGACTGGCCACAGGTAATTGTGTCTGGCTATATCCCGGTTGAGGGCGGTCAGGGAGCCCTTTACTAGGGGTACACAGACTGGCGCCGCGCGGCGGTAAACCGGGCACCGAGTTTGGTGGCCTGCAGTGCGGTTGATCTGTTGGCTCCTTGGGCCACTGTAACCCTTGTTTGCTAGCAATATTGGCATGTTGCAACTGATGCGATAGGATAGACATCGCCCCAGAGATGTCTTTGGGAGGCGCGCTTGCTGATGGAGACGATTTGATCGGGAAAGGGGAGGGGAAGGAAGTGACGCCGGCAGCTGTCGGCGCGACCGCCGAGGCATTGCTGTCGACTCTGGGCGGAGGGCTGAGGATAGGTCCTGGTACTACCGGGGCGTCAACAGTATGTTAGTGATGGACGAGGAAAGCTTACCGTTCATGAGGGCAAAATCAAAGCAATCTATCAAATCCTTCATGATGTGGTCTTTGGCGATTTCCGACTCTGTGTGAATCACAAACGTCTCTTTGCGCATGATCATCACAGTCAACACATTGGCTAACAGCCATTAGTTTCTTAGTAGGAGGAGTAGAAAAGAGTGCTGGCACTCGAGAAAGCTCACCTTGGTGTCCTTCGGCCACCATCAAGTGTTTCCCAGCCAACGGGGGGTACCTCAGCCACATCTCCGGCATCGGCCCCTTTCTTCCGACCCTTTCAGGTTGATCAATAGCAACCTGCTGCATTTTGGCGGCCTTATCGGTCGCATCCATCCACTCAGCCACAAGGAAAAGGTCGCTGAGAATGAATATATGAGCTCGTTTGTGCTCGATTTGCTGAGCCGTTGTAGTAGGAGTGAAATAGACCGAAACGTCATGAGACGATCGAAGACTGCGCTCGAAGGGTAAACTTATCGGTTGCATGTTTAATCGACAGCGCTGGATGATGTCAGGCGAGGTCGTTCCGGAATGTACAAGAAGAGCTCACCTTTGGTTGCATAGTGAAGAGATCGATGGTTTTTTCGGTATCAATTCTCAGTTCCAGATCTGATGATGTGGTTGATGATGCGCCGTCTGGGTCAGCACCAGGAATCTGAGCATCCGCGGTTTGCCGGGCGGGATAAGCAACACCGGCAATTTCGGGATTCCAAGTGCTGTGATTCTCCGATCCGCTGTGGAGAGTTGACGCACTGCTATAGTCAATTAGAAGAGTGTACATCGTGATTGACTCAGGTGAATCCTGACGTACTTTTCATGGGACATGGAGTGGAAATCAGAAACAGCATCATAGCTGTTACTGCTGCCCCGTTGACTCAATTGCTGGTCCTTCGGTAGCGGTTCTGGAGGCGCCAAAATACCATCACTGTCGCCGACCTCTATCTCGAGTCGGGATTCTACCGTCTCGACCAGTCTGTCCAGTTTTTCAGTCGCTACCATCAACAATTGATGGTCACTTCTGCCTTTTTTGGTACTCCGCAAGAGACGAGCGTAAAGCTTGCGATAGTACCGCAGCCGGGTATAAGGCAGAACAAACAACGAATCCAAAGACCACGTATTCAATGGAGGAACGGGCGTCGATGAAGCTGAGATCTCTATGAGGATGTTGGAAAGAGCCGAATTCGTGCGAACGGGCGGGTAGGAGTCAAATCCAGTCAGGAAGTTTGAAGCATACGATCGATACGCAGGTTCTAGATCGCCAATCTGAGTATCAGTGAGCGGGCATTCTTTCGGTCTTTCATGGACTAAGTTCACCCATCGCATCAATAGATCACCGAGAACCTGAGGATTGGACGGGTCCGGACCGATTTCCTTCAGTTTCTGCGGGAGACCAGTCAGCAAACATGGGGACATAGTTCTATCACACTAACCTGCCCAAAGTTTTTGTTTGCTCTCAAACAAGCCTCTATGCATCTGAACATGATGTCAAGCTTGGGTGGTGGTAAATTATTTCTTGACCATGCTCCAGCCGCACGCTGTGTTGTCGTTGTCAGCTCACCAACTTGCTTTGTACTCGACGAATGGCCACATACGCGGATGATGAGGCTCAGTCGATCCAAGTAGACCTTCTCGCTATCTATGAGATCGACCAAAGGATTTTTACTCTGATTCGTACGCTCTTCTGAGCTCGATTCCCGCGAGGACGAGCCCAGAGTTGACGTTTTGGAGAGTCTAGGGGCGGAAATGGTCACAGGATATCCTGAGTCCATTAGCTGACTGTCGGAGCCAGGCTTCACGTGAGGTATAGGCCATTGCTCGTGATCGAAAGTTGGAGAACGTGAAGGAGTGATAGACGTCGACCGAGGTAGATTTTGGGGTGCTCGAGATGGAGGAAGACATCCGCGGGGTGAATCGGTGGAGTGCTGGTGGCAGTCGTGACTGGGGCGCCTGGCGTCGGACATATCACCGCAGCTCGCGCAGTCAGTCCGGATGGAGGTACGTGTGAAAGATTGCAGCAATGTTCTCTTTTGTCGTCCCAGCGCCACGTCGGATAGCAAGCCGTATACCGTACTGGCCTATTGCGTCGACAGGGAATGAAGATGGCAATACTTGACGTCTAGGGTGCGTAGGAGAGTGTCGTGGTCCTGCGTCTATTGTTGTCTGATGGGAGTTGTTGGTGCTCAGGCAATGTATTGGTAGCACATCAAAACAAGAGCTCATGGGCCAAGGGGCTCTGGCGCGAAGTCGGTGACGGGATCAAATCCGCATCGCACCTTTCCTCGTCGGTATCATCATCGTCGCATCGGTCGGTAGTCAATTCTTTCGCAATCAACGACCGCGCTACTCATACGTCCGCATTAAAAGCACCTTCACGCCCCCTCTACACAACCTCTGCACCATTGGCGACTTGTTACCGGCCTGAAGCTCCCATCTCTTGGTTGTATGTACCCCTCTCACTTCACGAAGATGAAATGCCGACAGATGCCCAAGATGAGGGCTGTTCTCCATCCGCATAGTGTCGCGGCGGAGTCGAGAGTCACCCCCTCTCCCGATTCCCCTCAGGCATCGGCCATCATCGCTCAGACTCCCTGTGCCCCCGCCTTACCATCACCAACAGTGAGACCACTCACGTCTGAGGCCACTCGGCGAGGCCGGAAGACCTTCACAACATCGATGCACTTCCCTGAGTCCCACCCGACAGGGGTGGCGGCTGATTCGACATGGGCCCCTACCTCCGAGAAAGGGCGATACCATCGCAGATCCAAGGTACAAGCCCTCAACAATATCGACAGATCGGGGAACCCCTCACATATACCGACTGGTGGGCCTAGCGGAACGTCTTTCCTACCTTCTGATCTCCAAAAAGATGCCTCGCTGCCTGCCGCTCCCTCCCTTATGAGAAATCCACTGTTTCGCCCGAAGACAGTCAACCCTTTATTTTCTATCGACAATGTGCGCACAACAGCTCCACGACACCCAGAAGCTCGTTCCAAGCCGCGTCTCTTCGGACTGGAAGAATGCCCGACTTTCTACCCCACTCACGAGGAGTTTAAAGATACAACAGCTTATATCAACTCGATTGCGGAAGAAGGCAAACGGTACGGTATCTGTAAAATTGTGCCGCCTGAAGGATGGCAAATGCCGTTCCGACTCGAGACCGATACCTTCAGGTTTAAGTCACGCCTGCAGAGGCTCAATCAGCTTGAAGCTGTGTCTCGGGCCAAAGTCAATTTCTTGGAACAGCTGTCCATGTTTCACATGCAGCAAGGCGATGCCAAAGTGCACATACCCCTCATCGACCGCCAGCCCTTGGACTTGTGGAAATTAAGGAGAGAAGTCAACAGATCGGGCGGGCATCTTGAGCTTGACAGAGCTAAAAGCTGGTCGAAGATCGCGGACGCTCTAGAATTGAATCCATCGTGGACATCCCACATCAGAGCCGCGTATATGAGTATCGTGCTGCCCTTTGACAACTGGGCTGTACGAGCCAAGACTTTGATGTCACCGCTCGTCAAGCGCCCGACAGGTGCGGGTGTGTCCCCATCCAAGCCGCCCAACTTCATAGCAGATACGACTTCCTCTTATCTTCCAACAGACTCTCCATCCAAACCGCCAACCAATGACATTGCGGGTCTCGCCGCCATTCATATTCCCTTCAAATCTATTGATCGCAATTCTATGGCCTCGGCGTCATTGCTGTCAATGCCCTCACTTTCCAAGGAGGGTAGATTGAACTCTGAGACAGCCATAACGAGCAGCGAAACTCCAGAGCTGTCACATTCAGAATCTGTGGCGGTTGCTTCACAACTCAATGTACCTGGGTTTTCGAAAGAGGACGGAAGTGAGAGCGAGCTCAGTGATGAAGATGCTGCAATGTCACCTCCCAGAGTGAACGGGGATGGACTGTTTCAAGAAGCGTATCAGAAAGGCGAGGTCAGTCATTGTTTCAAATATATATCACTCATACCTTGCTGATACCCTTTGCCAACAGGTATGCGAAATGTGTCAGAGTGGGCACGCCGCCGAGAAGATACTTCTATGCGACGGATGCGATCGAGGTATGTCAGAAGGGCCCAGCAGAGATATACAGCATCATTGATCTGATGCGTCCTCGCAGGATTCCATATATATTGCTTGGATCCTCCCCTAGCAGATGTGCCGACCAACGAAGAATGGTTCTGCAATGCTTGCCTTCTTTCCCAGGGCGAAAATTTCGGGTTTGAAGAAGGCGATGAGCATTCTATCGCCAGCTTTCAAGCTCGCGACCACTCATTTGCCTATGCTTGGTGGAATCGTCACAAAGGCCACTCGTCACATTCACTTGCAACGGAAGCGGATGTAAATGGAGCAGCAGTGCACCCTAGGCGATTTGGGAAGATTTTGGTATCTGAAGACGACGTTGAGCGAGAGTTCTGGAGGTTGACTGAGAGTTCGCTTGATACGGTTGACGTGGAGTATGGAGCTGATATACACTCGTCTACGCACGGAAGGTACGTTGCGCATCACGGATCGCCCAGTTGCTTTGCTCATGTACCCATCAGTGCTGGGCCAACGCTCGAGACTTTCCCCGAAGACCCTTATGCCAGAGATCCTTGGAATCTGAACAACATGCCTATCTTGAAAGATTCGTCAGTACGGCCCGTGGCAACATCGGAAATTGCTCATCCTTTGTTCAGTCTGTTGCGATACATCAAGTCCGACATATCGGGTATGACTGTACCTTGGATCTACATAGGAATGATGTTTTCAGCTTTCTGCTGGCACAACGAAGACCATTACACGTACAGCGCAAATTACAGTAAGCGGTCCGAGCTACTTTGGTTGCCTGACTAATATCTCAGTGTATTGGGGCGAAACGAAGACCTGGTATGGTGTTGCAGGAGATGACGCTGAGAAGTTTGAGGGTGCGATGAGATCTGAAGCCCCTGATCTGTTTGAGCAACAACCGGGCCTCCTTTTCCAACTCATCACGATGATGAACCCAGGAAGACTAGCCCAAGCGGGGGTCAAAGTAGTTGCGTGTGATCAGAGGCCAAATGAGTTCGTGGTCACATTCCCCAAAGCTTATCATTGCGGGTTCAACCATGGCGTAAGCGCAGTTCTATGTCCATTGCAGAAATCTTGAAAAGCTTACACTGTGTAGATCAACATGAACGAGGCCGTTAACTTCGCTCTTCCTGATTGGTTGTCAGATGGCAAAGATAGCGTGCGGCGCTATAGAGACTACAATAAAGCACCAGTATTCTCTCATAACGAGCTTCTGATTACTATTACATTATACTCGGATACCATAAGGACAGCCGCATGGTATGTCTTGCGTGTAGATGGGCGATTTTTGCTGACCCTCTTCACAGGCTTAAAGACGCTCTGGTGGAAATGGTCGAGCAAGAATGCTCTCAGCGCCAAGACCTTCGCTCCCAGTATCTGGACCTCACGGAGACCCTCGTCGAGGAGGATTGCCCAGAAGAGCAATACCAATGTGCTGTCTGCAAAGGTTTTTGTTATCTCTCCCAGGTGACTTGTCCCTGTACCGAATCCGTTACCTGTCTGGCCCATGCCGACCAGCTTTGCAGCTGTCCCGACAGTCGCAAGGTTCTCCGGATGAGATACGCCGAAATACAATTGGAGGAGATACGAGATGTGGTCATCGCGAGAGCCGTTTTACCTGAGCTGTGGCGTGAGAAACTCATGGGTCTCATGGTAAACCCTCGGCCGCAGCTGAAAGCGCTCCGCTCGTTGGTCACTGAGGGCGAAAAGATTGATCACGATCTACCTCTACTTCCGGCCCTCAGGAATTTTGTTGAGGTGGCTAGCAAGCTCATGGATCAGATTACGATGATAACCGGGCGTAAAAAAACGGCACGGAAGCGGAGAGATCAACGGTCACAAGACGGGCTGGAAGAAGACCTGGTCAACAAAAACCCTCAACAACTCTCCGAGCTCTGGGATCAAGTCGAAACCCTCGCATTTGATGCCCCAGAATTACCACAACTCCGTCAGCTTCTGGCCACTATACAGAGCTTCCGCAATGATGCTGCGGTTGTCATATCCCAATCTGCGCCCTCAGTAGACCGCCAGGTAGCTCGGAATGCTCTGGTCCTCGGTCAGTCTTTGGGTCTGGATTTCCCTGAACTTCCTGCCCTGGAACAGATAGTCGAGAGAAACAATTGGTTTAAGGGGCTTGAAGATGGTGTCGATGACGGCAGACTTGAGTACAAGGATGTGGTGGCCCTAATCGAGGATTCTGTCAAGTTTGCCATACCTCAGGACCATCCAATGGTAGTCAGACTGAAAACGAAAGAGCTGAGCGGCAAGTCTTGGCTGTACTCAGCTGACATGCTTCTCGCATCGTCGCAGATTGATATCGAAGCCTTGACCGAATTGATCAATCAAAGGTGCCAGGCGCCAATATCGATTGATGTCATGCGCAAATTGGAGAATCTCCGGAAGTCTGCCATCAGCTGGCAAACGTCGGCCAAACATGCCTTGGCAGGCAAAATTTCGTTAGTCGCGGCCAGCAGGCTTTGTAAAACTGTCGCTAGCGCTCAAGCGCCTTTAAAACATCTATCTATCCCCGAAATGGCACAGCTCCAAGACGAGCTGAACCACCATTCAAGATGGACCCAAGAAGCAAGCCAGGTCCTTGGCGTGCCCATTGCGCGGGTAGCCTCGACGATCGAATATATCAAATCCGAGCTCGAGAATAATCTCGCTCCAGACGACGACTGGTCCAAGTCTTCTGACAAAGTTTGCTTCTGCCGTTCCTTGCCGGCTCCCGTCATGGTATGTTGTCAAATCTGTCGTCACAATTATCATCCACAATGTGTCGACGCCATGATGCGGGAGGTCTCCGATGACTTCAGATGCGCCATGTGCCAACGATTACCCAACGATGATGGCCCTTCTCTCGATGCTTTTGTAAAGCTCGTTTCCCCACAGCGATGGAGCTTTACTATTGTTCCGGACGGATACAAATCGGCGCAAGAAATTAGTGCAGCTACTCTACGTTACATCCCGGAGCTGATCAAAATCATTGATCCTCTCGGACTTGCCGAGCCCATCATGGATGTTGACAGGATCCGCCACGCTATACGAAAAATCTACACGTCGCCTATAATCTTTGATGCCTTCCAGGCTGGTAGAAATGAGCGATGTGTACTCGTCAATTGGCTCTTCAGGAGAATGCAAGATGCTATTCGGAGCAGAGGCCGATACGGCGACGGTGTAGTAGATGGCCTTGAAAAAAGTGTAACTTCTGCAGGTCGGGCCTGGCCCCGGCGGAAGCCCCGTCTGATTCTTGCAGAGTCAAGACCCCACGAGCTGTATTGTCTTTGCAAACAGTTGAGTCTCCAGAAAGGGGACACTTGCACAATACAATGTCACAAGTGCGGGCAGGGATATCATCGTCTATGTGTGCGGGTTGGCGATGACCTGCAGTGCTCGGTCTGGCGATGCCCGTGTTGCTCGGTAAAGGAGGCGAAGCATTATCAAAAGGGTGTCGATCTTAGGGTACAATTGACTTGTGAGTTGCCGTTACCTTCCATTGTATCCGATCAGCTAGAGCTGATACATTTTGCAGCTGATATAGGTACCTATCGTTTTGTGGATTATCGATCAACCATCAATACCTTTGCCGAGACGCCAATCATTGCCACGTTTGATCAAGGCGGTAGCAATTGCATAACTCTCGAGTGCACACGCTTTGTCCCTCCGGTACTGCCCAAACAAAAACAAGTCGTATCGACGGGTACAAAGAGGAACCTCGACGCGATGTGCGCTGGACAGCTGGATCCAGCTCGTGTTCGCGATGGAGCCCAAGGGGTTGCGCCAGTCGTCACCCATGATGGCGCCACTAGTCCCGCGTCCGATACAAACAACCAGGTACACCTTCGTAGCTACGGTGTATCCTCTGTTGATACGCATTCCCACCGACGATTGAAGTCGAACGTCAAGCGCACTATCTACAGTGAAGGGCCGGGGGGCGTCGAAGAATCGCTCTTCGCCGTAGCTGGTTCCCCTGGTCCCTCTATCCGCTTCACGGATGATCATGGCGACACTGCTTCAGTCAATATTCTGCGGTAGCGAGTGGGAGCGGGAGCGAGCGGTAGCGATGATCAGTCGGAATTGCATAGGAACTGGAAGTCAGGTCACGCCGGTAGTCTCGGAGATGAGTGATAACGGCTCCAGTAAACATGTGCACCCCCAAAAGAACACGTGATTTCATCTGTGGTATGCATGTGGTTGCGAGGCTACACCAACACTGATCGGCAAACCTGGCGGTTTACCTTTTTTCCGACCTCCTTGGGTCTATGTGAGTTTCCATTGCTAGGGGAGTGGTCGCGCTTGCTTCAATAGGATAATGTTTGAGTCTCGAGTCTCCCACTATGAAAGCAGTGTGCTCTCACCACTTCTGTCTTCGGCTCAGGGACACAGTGAATACATATCTACAAGATTACTGGACACCGTGGCTGATCGTCGAAAATACTCATGCTACAGACTGTTCCACGGACACTGCTACCGCGACGGTTCCATTGACAGGGTAGCGCTGCTGCGAACCCATCCTCTCCAAATCATTGAAACACGCGCTGTCGACGTCATCATGAATGTGGGCATCTTTCCAATCCACGCCAATGGGAGCGATGGCAGACCCTAGCTTGGGAGCAATGAGAGGAAGACTGCGAATTACAAGGTCAGCCATCCATATCTCTCCATTGCAGTCATACTCACGTCGTTTCTCGTCGCCAAGGCCCTGGTAACTTCTTTGCAGCCCATCGGACCCACCTGGCGTACTCCCCCATAGCGTCAGGGGACACCCCAAAAAACAAGAAGAACACGAATGATAGAAGGGGTGCGTGCCACCGAGGAATCGTGACCGCCGTGGTCTCCGTGGCGGAGGTGAGAATGACAGACGCTGGGTATAGCTCCACTCGTGACCAGTCAAGATGAACCCAGTCCCACGATGGATATGGGCGCCTCTGCTGGATGTTGACGACGAGAGTAAAGAGTGTTGTTGGTAGGCCGATAATGATGTCAACACTAGCCAACGCCATGAGACGAAGGTAATGGCGGCTATCGAGACCACTGGAGCTCCTCAACACTGTCTGGAATTGCAGGCGACGGCGGAGAAAGAACCGTAGGGCGATAACTGCAACACGATCAACGTCTGTCTGGAGGTTTGGACGGCGTGACTTACCTCCGTACCCAGCTGCTATCAATGTCAAAAGAGGGGACCACCAAGTGACTGCGAACAAAGCTGGAATGCCAGGCCACGTTACAGGTTGGCAGCCATAGCCCTCGACAATGTCAAACCGATGACTCTGAACGATGTAGTGCAGTGCCATGACCAAAAGAGGAGCCCCGATTCCTAGAAACAAATCGATGGCAAGCGCAATACGTTTTTGTCGTTGAGTGATAGTGACTGAAGTGGAGGAGGCAATCATGACCAGACGGCGAGTGATGCAGAGACTCGTGGCCGAAACTCCTACAGGGAATCCGATAAACAGTTTACCGACTACTCAGACCTGCGTCAGCAAAGTATGAGAGACGATTTGTAGACGTACCAATATCACACCATACTCGCGAGCTGGGCAAACCATAGTTGTCCCACCATACAATGCCGTCGACGAAAAAAATAAGATTGGCGATGAAGAGCCAAGAGATAAGTAGCAAAGTGCCAGCGTTGCGAGCTCGCCAGTGTAAAGGTAGTGGGAGTAGGATTAAGATGATGCCCAATCCACTGAAGACGATGAGGCTGAGGTCGTGCATCGTTGGGGGTGTTGTCGGAGATCGAGTTCGGTGAAGAAGCGATTGTTGGAAGGTGCAAAGGAAATGAAGGAATGGTAGATCCTCCTTCGCATTATATACCAATGCTGGATCTGCGGAACAATGCTCCATCCATGAACGATTCAGGGGAGCGGACAGCTACATACTGAAGGGCGTCAGAGAACAAAAGACAAAATCGCGATGTGGCACGTGGCAAACAATAGAGAAATTGACCCGAGAAAATAACAACAAATAGAGCCCGCCTACCGCCTAGGCCGCCTAACTCATACATAACCGGCTAAAAAGGGGTAAATTTAAACACCGGTAAGACCACGTGGTGAACAATAAGAAACGGAAAAATTGAATGATTGAATCTTCAACTTGTACTGCAGTACATAGTGCATAGTACATACTTCCCCTTGTGTGTAAGGTGTAAGGGGGTGGGATTTCGTTGCGGCGTACTAGTACTGTACAATCGTACGAGTCTCATGTGGCCATGTATGGAATGTGACCTCGGCCGTGTACCATCCAGGTGCACCAGGCACCCGTGGCGATTGGCGGTCGTTTGGTTCCGGCGGGGTCCTGCCGCGGTCACTTCTTTCGACGCGAGTCCCACGCGATTATCTATGGCCATTCTTAAATTTTGGCAAAGGTAGGAGGTCTCGCAGCCCCGTGAAGAACGACAGGCGACCCCGAGTCTCCGGCTCACTGAACAAAGCTTCCATCTGCGGCTCGTGTCTCCGAAATCCCAGTACTCGCCCCGCGTCCCTTGACTCCACTGCATTCGCTCCTCTTTCTCTCGCCGAGAGCACAGCCAACCGAGCGGTGAGGGACCTGGATGCCGCATTAGTGTACAACTGAGAGACTTGCGTATCGCAGATCAGACAAAACTTGTCGTCAATCCATCACCCCGGTTCACCCTTCTCCCACCGGTGTTGGTCCCGTCTGTCTCGACTGTCCACTCGCCTGGCATATCCATCCCGCAATTATTTATTAGTAGACACGCAACACAATAACCACCAGCAGCCCTCGAGTGCAGCAAGGTCTTGTGTGCGGATTGAGGCACAAGTCGAATCTTTTTACTTTCTACAGTACGTCTACCTCACGTAAGTGGATCAATATTCTCCCACAGTCGCTTCGGGGAACAATGGAATACGCAAAGACAAAGGATCCCGGACACCCGAGTCTCGCAAATGATTTATCTGACTCTCTGTCTTGCACCCTGTAGCGTCGACGCACAGTGCTTTCTCTCGCCCTTGACCTCCTCACATGAAACACGACCTCATGATCCATCAACCAGGACTGATCAGAAGTGTTGCCACTGCAGGTTCATCTTCCGAATCAGGGGTCCCGATTGCCCCTATGGCCACCTGGTACCCGGGTGCTAGTCCATCGTGAGTGACCACAGAGCCGTGAATCTTCTGAAATTTTGCTGAAGCGACATATAGGCTCACGCCTCCTCATACAGGCATGACGCCGTCTACGCCTTTACCGCCTCCCAACAATTTACCACCGAGAGTTCTGACAGAGAGAGAAAGTCAGCTTGTCAAGCATCTCAGTAGACTGCAATTTGTAATGCTGTTCCAAAATCGTGGCCGGTATGATGCTGACGAGCATATCCATTGCTAGTTCTTGGCAACAGCGCCTACACGGTGGATGGGCAGCGAGGATAGCGCGACCAAACATGTGCGTCACGCAATATGGCCCTCAAGATTGCCTTGCTCAAATCCAGCTTCGCAGCGTCCTTCTCTTGTCGACACTTCACTGTCTTCTCCCCACCCAAATCTAAACAAATTCTTGCTCCCAAATGGCGAGCATGTGGCATGTGTTTTCTGGAATGGACTATACCACATTACAGGAACAGACATTGGTGGGCTGACACTTCCTCATCACTGAAAAGCGCTAAGCATTTTAGTACGGGCACTGGTTTTCCGGTTCGAAGCGTTCTCACGGCCTGTGCGCAATGTGAAGAAGTAAGTCGCACTGAGCCAACATCCGCTGACACTCAATAGATTCGAAGAAGGCGTATTCTCCGATCTGCGCAACTTGAAACCCGGGACCGATGCTTGTTTAGAGGAACCCAAGTAAGGCATCTGGTTGATGTATAAACCAAGCTTACCTTGTGACGAGGTCTCCATTCTTAGATCTGCTTTTTCGTAATGGTTGCATTCGCACGCAGAAGAAAGTGAGGCCATGTCTAGACCATTCTTGTGGGCCTCAATTGCTGACGCTTTATCATAGCAAAAGGTAAGCTAATGTCGACTGGGATTTCGCAAGAATCAGGAAGCTTATAACTGAATCCCTGATAAGGTGTTCTATTGGTAAGCATCACACGCTTTCATCCTTCCGAATAATGACCGTTGATCAGGTTCTCTGTACCACATGATCGACTTTTTCTCGATGCTCTTGAAAGAGACCTCAAAAGAGAGAAGATGGGTTTGGAGCCAACGACTGTGGTAGTGGGCGAGCCAGCACGCAGCTTCAGGTACGCGGCTCGAGATCGTGATCACACCTGGAAGTGACAGGAGTGATAGTTGACCAAAACCTCCAGGTATGACCCTAAACGCAGTCTCTTCGAACAGTTTGCCGGGAAACAGCCAGGACTAGAAGATACTGTGGTTACGGTATGATTTTGGGTTATTGGTTTTGCGTGCTCGGCTGACACGCTTTTTCCGTCGCTTTAGAGGGGCGAAGGAACTGCCGAGCCTTCGATCAAAGATTACCACTCTCCACATTTCGAAATCACTCCTCCGCATCATCTAGCGCCGCCTGACGGCTCTGGCCAAAGCAGCCCCGCGCCGTCATCGCCACATGAGGGGAGCGATGTTAATAGGCCAGGCCTCCCCACCAGTCTACGTCGATCGCGTGTTCTCACGGGGAATGATGAACGGGAAACTTTGGCATGCCCAGCGACTGCCAATAACGTCCTGTTCTCGCGCTCCTTGCTGAAAGGAAGCCCAGCTTACAAACAAGGTCGCAAGAGAGTGTCGCGCGAGAAGAAGAGACGTGCAAGCCGAGATGGCGCTTCCACATCCGGAAACGAGACTGCGGATGATGAAAGTGGCTCTGAGACGGAGCGCCTGCGCAAACAGCCGACAGAGACGCCAGGTGGCGCGTCAATTCTCCTTTTACGACCACCCTCCAAGTCGACACCCTCCGGCATAGTTGACGAACATCCGTCGTCTTTCAGGACTATCGAAGACCCTACGGCAGCCCCACTTTTACCTCTGCTTTCGCTGTCGCACGTCAATCCCACACTACCTGCTGCCGCGGGCGATAATTCACTATCAACGGCTCATCATCTTTCTTGGTCTTCGAAGATGGAAGAAGGGTCAAGTCGCGTACATGGTTCCTTTCGCGATGAGGTCAATCTTCTGCCAACACTGTCTCACGGCGGCGACAGGGACAAATTTCAGTCCTTCGACTCGCTCGGCTCGGGATCTCGACTAGCATCTGCTTCTATCTTGCGGGGATTTAGCTGTCCACTGCTGTCGTGCGGAAGACTCTTCAAACGCTTGGAGCATCTGAAGAGACATGTTAGAACGCATACCCAGGAGAGGCCATACGAGTGTGCGCGTTGCTCAAAGCGTTTCAGTCGCAGTGACAATCTCACTCAACATTACAAAACCCACGAGAAGCAAGATCGGGGCGAGCGCGATAGGAGTGAGCGACAGAAAACGGAAGTTTCAGAGGCTGCCGACGAAGATATGGGCGCATATCTCGAGGCTCAAGTAGATGCTCAGGCGGAGGCTCTGGCCAAGCACAGCGCAGAGTATTTCGGTATCGGTAACGGCGGTATGACACCTCCGGGCTATCCCATGAGTGGCAATCTTGACATGCCGAGTACGTGATTTTCCATTTTGGAAGCATTTCTTGTCGGTAGCTGTTGACTGACCACCTGTAATCAGATTTTACTCGCCATGGTGTTGCTTCCCTATCATCATCTACGCCACACATGGCGCACGGCCCAGATGGATATTCTCACCATCTACTTGCCACTGGGCATTCAGGTCACAGATATACTACAACAAAACGGCCTCGCTCCATGACACCGAGTCTGTCCTCTACCCGTGCAATGTCAATACCTGCGAGAGGGCTACACCCGTTGGCTTCCCGGACAGACTACCTCTTTCACCCTTATACCTCCGCGTCTTCATTGCCTACAACGGGCCAGGGTCAAGTTCAAAGGGCAACATCAGTTGATCCTCATATCTTCCAATCCCGCCCCCACAACTTCCAGGAACAATCTTCCCTCAGCGGCTATCCGAATGACTCGTTACTCCCGTTCTCGAGTGATACATTGGCCTCCGGCCCTGTTCAGGATGGGCCGTCCGGGGGTGACATGAGCAATGGTCATAACGTCCAGCCAGTTGCTCCACTGCCATCCCCTCATCAGAGCGTCATAACCGGCGCAGATCATGCTACAGTAACGCAGCCGCCAAACTTGTATTGAGTGACTGCAGTCACAGTATAAGATTTGTGGGTCTTTTTTGCGATTTATTATATATCCCGACATGGTGTATCATGGCGCGGTACGCACAATCAGAATGTATTCAGATGGCTGAATACCCTCTTGCTCTGTCTTTACTCGTATCCTTTGGGACTGAGAAGACGACACTGCTGTGTGCAGGAACGACTTCACATACTACTGTACATATCGCTATGATTGACACACTTTGGCGGTTGGCGGCTTCCTGCTGGATCGTACGTGTACGTAAGGCAATCATTGAAGAAGGAATCATACATGTAACGTCTCTTCTTGTGTAACGTCTCTTCTTGAGTATCGGGTGTGTACTGTACATATGCATACAGACATGATGGTGTATGCAGCATATATATGCATAAAATGTACAGTAGTATGTGCATCATGATCATCATTCATATACTTCATAAAATGCATATATACATATGTATTATAGTGGGACATATTTACGTAATCAAGTAAATGCCACTTCCCGCATCTTTTCGGCGTTTCGCTTTTCCAGCTTCGCGTCTCGACAAATTCTTCCGACCTCCTATGCAAACCACACATCAAGAGACTACATCAATGGTACGTGCAGATTATTACGAAGGGCACAATGTTGACTATTGCCGTAGCCGTCCCAAAAGACTTTCATTGTCAAGCAGAAATTGGCCAAGAAGGCGCGACAGAACCGTCCCCTTCCTCAGTGGTTCCGATTGAAGACGGACAGTGAGTGGTTAGGCTTCCAATCCAAATTTGGTACCATCTGACATTGTTCGCGCCGACAGACAAAATACAAGTGGGTGAATCATGCGAATGTGAGATGGAGTCCCGATTGACTGGTTTGCCCTATAGTACAACGCCAAGCGTCGCCACTGGCGCCGCACGAAGCTCAACCTCTAAGCGCAGTCGCCCTTATCTGCTGTCAACTTCCTCCGTCACTTCTGGGAAAGCGTCTTCGCTCAGAAACCGAGTCTCCTTTGATATTACATGCAAGCGGTGTGATATTCACTACATCAGCCGTCATTCACGCTTTGTCATTGCGATCCTCTGAATGTGACAAGCGCGTGTAACATATTCATTACAGTAAAAGAATTGAATCAGGTCTAATGAACACTACAGCCAGAGGCCCTGTATCAGGCAAGACGCTCTTCAAGTCATGATGCTGTGTTTGCCCTTTCAGTGCTGCAGCAAGACCTGGGGAGTGAGACCGCTTACGCGAGGAGCAGTCGGAAATCGGGGCGACTGGTGGACAAGACCTTTATGGCTCTGGAGTGGGTGCCTGTCGAGGACTGATCTACGAATTCCGACCCAGGGTCCTCGAAGCTGATGACCAGATGAGTGACATGACGCGGATATTGAAGTCACTTACACCCTTGACACACCCGAAATACACCACTTCTGCTTTGAACCTGGTCCTTGAAATTAAAGAGAAAATGACGCATGGTATCGGTATGTGCAGGGCCACGCCGGCACTTTCGTAGCGAGGAACCGGATTATAGGGAGTTGACTTTGGTTTCTGAACTTCGCGGGAAGCGTTCGCCTTCGTGAGCTGCTCGCTCTTGGGTGCAGGAGTGCGATGAGCCGTCGATTGGACTGTACCGTCAAGACTGCTTGATTCCATCCTGTATGTAAGCGCACTACCTGAGGACTTGGAGAGAGTAGGCAAGATTGGTCGATGCGAAAGGGGTGCTTGGTGGTCCACACCACCTTTCGAGGCTGCAATTGACAGAGCTCGTATCAATTCACGCGTACTTCCCAAGAGCATGAAGAGGAGGAACACCTACATGTGTCGCAGGTGTAGACGGACCGCTCTTTGACGGCGCTGCGCAATAGCTGTGACCGGGATGTGTCTGACCCGATGGAGTCCCGCGCCAGTGCGGTCCGCTAGAGGCTAGATCAGCATATACATCGTTATTCGGCGTACGACTAACTTACCTGATACAACGCCTCATGTACGGGTGATTTACCATACAAAAGGCAGGAGATCGCCTGTCCCAGCATGCTCTCTATCGTGCGCCTGGCCAATCTCTGTCCCCGCATACGTTCTAGTTCTTGTAGTTCTTGTTCAGCCAGTATCACCAACGCTTTCGCGCAAAGGCTCTTTGCCGCTCGAAGACGGGTGAGCCCGGGGACGAAATCATGACCCTCTTCAACTTGAAAAAAGTCACTCTCGTTGACCATTGCAAGAAGCTCGTGGAGTCCCTGCGAGATGCGCCGCAGGATGCCAGCTTCGAGGGACACTCTGATATCCTCGAGAACAATAATCATTCTCTGCGATCGCTTTGGTGTCTGCGCTTGAAATTCTTCCCAAAATACTGCCCAACCTGATAAGACGAACGTTGAGGTACACACCGCCAGCTGGCCCATATCGGTATGGAGGGTGTGGGCCCAGATTTCGAGAGCGTGGGCGAGACATCGACCGCAATGACAAAGATCCCAATCTAGGCCATGACAAAAATCGTACACGATGCGTGACTGGAGTTCCCGGCAAAGCTCGGCCAGTCCGAGTATGGAGGCAGAGTCATATATCTGCAAAGCTGTGCCCAGATTGATGGCTCTATTCGAGAACAGTAGACTTCCTGTATAGATATAGCCCAGGCAGAAATATAAAGCCGCCATAGTAAATGACTCGGAGGGTAGTGTCAAATTGATAGTCGGAATCGAGGGATGCGCAATCCTGTTGATTTCTGTTGCCATATACGGGGAACGGCTCGCCAAGATGAAGCTGTGAACTGTGAAAGTCATATCGGAGTCTGGAGAAGGGAGATAGACCGCCGAGACTGCAGAGGGTGATGATGGTGCAGGCGAATTGAGAGGCACAGGCGGCATTCTGCCCGTCCCGGCTGGAGCAGACACATGGATCTGAACATCGGCATATAGTTTGCTACGCCACATGTAGATGAGGTCTTGTCGCAGCCTGTCCTCTCCTAGTGATTGGCTGTCTTGCATAATGTCGATGAGCTCTTGAGTCTCGGAAGGGCTTTCTTTCGCAGCCCAATCAGCCACCACTTCGCACCCTTGGGCGGTATACATCCATCTGGCAAAGTATCGTTAGAATGATATTACTCCGAGATGATGCAGTTTACTGACTTCACATAGATCTTGAGAAGCTCCGGTGAGCCGCAGAAAATCAGATCCGTCACAGAGGTCGTGTTGGAAAGACGATCTCCCACTCTAGCTTTGAAGCCCGGCTGATCATTCATCTTGAGGCGCTCGTCGCGGAGTGTTCCTGTCAGACGAGTGCGTAAGTACAGATGTTAAAGGGCCATTAGACAATGTGATGACCCACTAGGCGCCCGGGCATATATCATGGCTAAACAGTATGAGCAGATGTATCATGAACCTCTACACTCCCGAGTACCTACCTTTGTGACCCCAAATCTTGAGGCGTCCATTCGCGGGCCCTACCCATGCAATATCACCGTATAGTTCTTCAGCATGCTCAAGGAGTGTATTGAGATCGTGGGACCAGCGTCTTGACGATTTCCGCACAGATATCTCGACGCTGCTGTACGCTTTGACTTCCCGTATCGGATGATTGTTGTCAGTCATCAGCGACTCGGAGGAGCTGTACTCGAAGTAACTGGCCTTGGTGCTGGGAGACACGCCGCGCTGGAGTGTGGGAGGGAGCACTTTAGTTAGCGGCAGATACAGGATGCCAATATGACAAAGTCAAGTCGGGACATGAGTAGAGTTGTACCCTTCTACTCGTATCCGTACGCGCACTGTGCAGAGCAGCGGAGCTGGCCACTCACGGCGCCACGGCGGCCGTCAGTAATGGCGTTATGAAAACACCTATTCGAATAATTAATTCAAGGTCAATTAATAATTGATCAATGTTGATTACGTAACTTTATTCAATTGGTGGCGTGACAATTCAAGGCGACGCGACAACAAGGCTCGCCGCTGCTACACCACTACATCGCCCCAGGCGAGTGAACAAGGTTCGCCGACGTACTTCCGCCCTTCCTATCATACCGATCCGACATCCGCTGTTGCGCCCAAACAGTCTTCGCCAGCGTGGTCTGATAGCCGTGGAAGCAGTCCATCAGCGCATCCCAACAACGCAACCATCAGCAGAGGCGTCCTGAACAACAATTCCTATCTTTTGACGCTTCCTACAAGTGTGAGTGTATATGTTTCTCACGTCCCCCGTCCTCAAATACATCCCAAAGTGCGGCTGGTGGGCAATGGAATCCGGGACTGAGCCTTAGGTTAGCGTCTGGGTCGGGCACCTTGTGGACACCTGATCAACTCGAGGTCCCGTGTTTGACTGACTGCGCTGACCAAGTGCAGATCGTCTACGTCGCTGTGGGAATCGCACACCCTATAACGTATAACCAGAGGCTATCTCCCAATATGGCGTTTCATGGATCTTCCCTCACCCCGTCGAGGCCCGCGCCAGCTCCTCCGGTACGGGGCAGAAATATCTCTGTCACTGCAAACGATGATGCCTCCCGAGTGCCGATTTCGAGATCAAACTTCTCGTCCACTTCGTATGCTGCGTCATTCCCCTCCATCAGCCAAGCGAATGTCCCCATACGTACTGTACAAAGACAACGCGATAGCCCAATCCGTACTGGACCTGCCAGCATCAAGGAAGAAGGGCTCAGAGCTTTTTTGTGGAGCAAGCGATGGTTGACTCTCAGACAGTCGGATTTAAGCGTTTATAAGAATGAGGTGAGGCTCACCATATGTTCTGATCATCTATCGGGCCGGTACTGAAACTCATTGTAGAATTCGTCCGCCCCTGTCTTTGTTCTTGCTTTGGACGATGTGCAAGACGTGCAACGCGTTGATTCGAAACCGTTCTGTATCGAAGTCGAGACAAGCGAGAAACTGCTGTATTTCGCTTTCCGATCCGATGAGGAAGTCTATGCGTGGATGGACGACATTTATAATAGATCTCCGCGCCTAGGTGTATCTCAACCTACCAATTTTGTCCATCAAGTGCATGTCGGATTTGACCCACAATCGGGAGGTTTCACTGTGAGTCATTACGATGTATAGCGAGCAGCTGAAGCTGAGACCGTCTAGGGCCTGCCTCCACAGTGGTCGAAATTATTGACATCTTCAGCGATCACCAAAGAGGAAGCCGCAAAGAATCCGGAGGCCGTGCTTGACGTGCTCCAGTTCTACACTCAACAGCAGACCAGCGATGCCTCAGAAATGTACGGGGCGGCCCAGGCCACCCCTGTGCCGACTACAACTGCAGGGTCTACCGTTGCTGGACGGTTTGAAGGGGTTGGGCTTGGAGGTCAACAACAGCCAATGACCGGCCCACCTCTATCTCAAATGTCCCTTTCGCAGATAGCAGACACATCCCAACAGTCGAATGTGCTTGGCTCATTGGGTGCCGTGCCCAAAGTATGTGCATTCCAGGGAGCGTAATATGGCCGCGATTATCTGACCCAGATCAAATCATAGATAACCACACTCGACACGCCCTTGGCCGTTCGGCCCACACAGGCCCACGTGCCCCCAGACGCGACAGATGACAAACCTCAAAAGGTAGTCCCACAGCAAAATCAGACAACAAAAGAAAGGAGAATCAGCACCATGAATGAGTCTCAAATCATGGATAAATTGAGATCTGTCGTCAGCTCGAATGATCCTTCCCTTCTCTACTCAAAGATCAAAAAAGTCGGCCAAGGGTATGTTTCTTTGTGCCTCCCTGGCGCTTCAGTGCTGTAGCTGATCTGTGGCTTCAGGGCGTCAGGTATGGTCTTCGTAGCAAAGACCTTGTCATCAGGCAAAAAGGTTGCCATCAAGCAGATGGATTTGGCACAGCAACCCCGAAAAGAGCTGATCGTGAATGAGATCATTGTCATGAAGGAATCACAACATCCCAATGTTGTTAATTTCTTAGACGCCTTCCTTGTGCGAGGCTCAGAGTTATGGGTGGTCATGGAGTTCATGGAAGGCGGCGCGCTCACGGACGTGATTGAGAATAACAAACTGTCAGAAGCCCAAATCGCAGCAATCTGCTTAGAGGTATATCTATGTCTCCCCATTGTCTTATCGGATTGCTGACTCGTGAAGACCTGTCGAGGATTGCAGCATTTGCACCTTCGGTCCATCATCCACAGGGACATCAAATCCGATAATTTATTGATGAACGCCCATGGAGAGGTTAAAATCAGTGAGTCAATCCCTTTTGCGCTCTCTGCTTACATTATGCTGACTGTGAGGTGCTCGCAGCTGATTTCGGTTTTTGTGCAAAACTCACGGACCAGAAATCCAAGAGAGCCACCATGGTCGGCACACCCTACTGGATGGCCCCCGAAGTGGTCAAACAGAAGGAATACGGGGCGAAGGTTGATGTTTGGTCCCTTGGTATCATGGCCATCGAGATGATTGAGAACGAGCCTCCCTATCTTGATGAAGAGCCTCTGAAGGCTCTGTATTTGATTGCCACTAACGGGACGCCTACCTTGAAATCACCCGAAAGGTTAAGTCAGGATCTCAAACAATTTCTGAGTGTATGTCTCTGTGTAGATGTGGCGTTCCGTGCCACTTCCACCGAACTCTTGAAGGTCAGCTGAACCGACCGACAAATAACCTTCAAAAGGCTTGCTGAGATTGATTATAGCATGCTTTTCTACAACTTGCGTGTTCTGTGAAGGAGCTTGCGCCGTTACTACGGTTCAAACAAAGTGCTGTGAGTTGCCCCTGCCGTTTCCGACAATCCTTGTCTATGCTAATTGTAATGCGTAGTGAGACATTCTCCTTCTCGTTTCTACTGTCCTGTATTCATGCTGCCAGTACCCGTCACATAGCCATCTTTGTGTATGATATGAATATGGTATCGAGACAGGAGACATTCATTGATTCATACGGTATATGCAAGCAGAGCGAATTGAGGTGATTTCCCACGTATGCATGCATGCGTGAAATTGCAATGATAAAGGGACTGCTGACCATCAGAGAAATCGAATCAGTACAAGCTGAGATACTACATGCGAACATCTGAAGATTACTCGTACTTGATGAACCGTACACGCGACCCTAAATCTTCACTTGGTCTATAGATTCAATTCCGTGGAGACTGCGGACCGCATCTCGGTAGACCACTGATAACCCGTCAGTGACACGAACAGGTCGACGGAGACTGACGCCTCACCTTCGGGTATTGTCGCTTATAAAGGTTCATACAGATTGTATCCATCTGTTGGATAGGCCCGTCAAAGTGAGCTTTGTAATACCCATGAGTCCCCAGAGACTCTTTGATATGCCCAGTTCTGCCATATTTAGTATGAAGCTCGACTGATTTGTAATACTCCACATCTTCCTGGTTGAAGAACATATATCGTATAGTTGCCGTTTTCTTGTGAACCTTGACCGGATGTCCGGTGAGAATCACGCGCTTGGCGATGACACGCGTGGGATCAGACGACATGAAAGTCCCTGTGGCAACAAGGTTCGGTACTAACAATGGGTCAGTCAAACACGAGAGAATGCAAAAGCTAGACGTACCGTCGGTCGACCCATCATCTTTGAGTAACAGGCATCCGCTCTGTCCAAACCAGATAGGACCAAATATGCTCATGACCGTGGCTATACCAGGCTTCATGAACTTCTCCGATTTGTGGACATTGTTGACGCCTTTGCTTCCGCTATGCTGTGAGAACAATGGATTGACCAGATATCTTCTTGGTCCCAGGCAAAGTTGAAAGTCATCCTAGAACACTGTAAGTACAACAATGAAAACAGGTATAGCTATTGAAGCCTCACTTTTGCTTGAACCGGATCCGTGTACTCGGTATTTCTTTGGACTACGAAATGGAGCACAGACTGTTTATGCTCATGTCGCAAAAGGCCGTGAACGACCAGAGGCAAAGTAGACTCGATTATAGATCGAGGAACATCTTTGATGGTCAACAGCACTCGAGTGCCAGTCTGAAAGTTGATCAGGTAACAGCTCGTTTTTGTGCAAAGGCGCACATACCTCGACCCCGTCATGGGCGCATTCATCTAAGGCTTGCTTTCTTGTTGCACTATAGTCCTCAAATTGGAATATCCTTCCATAATCCAGGGGCAGGTCCTCGTACGGATCCCAGGGACTGGTTCTAAAGCTCTTGAGGCCTCTGTAACGCTGGAACCGAGAGCGCGCGGTAATGTGGCGAGGAGTGTCTACCTCATCCGGAAAGGAAGAATAGTCTTGGTCGGCATCGGCTTTGCGTTGGATGAACAGGTTGTACCTGGGAGAGGTTGTCAGTTTGAAGGCAACAGCGGCGAACTTGGTTGATGTGATGGAGCAGGTAACGGTACTCACTCCTGTTCTTCTTGTTCCGGGTCAAGATCTCGATGTGGCTCACGCTTGTCCTCTGATGCTTCCAAGTCCTCCATTTCTTCTTCGGATCCTTCTGCCATGCCCTCTCCGTCGTCGACGATCCAAGCAGCTTGATAGGAACTAGTGCCTTTTGGTACCCTCTTCACGGCGATGGGCGCACCAGAAGGTGCATTCATGTCGTAATCGGCAGAGCCAGCCATTTCTTCCTCGGTAGGCCAAGTTTGTTCATTGCCCGAGATATCCGGGGTATTGGTGCTGACCAGATCATCGGCATCCGCAGAAGGTGAAGAAAGAGCATTTTGAGAGATAGTAAAGCGATCATCATGCGAGGCGCGACTCGGTAATGGGGCATCATGAATCTACTTCGTGAGCGCGTATAATAACAGGTCTATAGATGGGCTCACAGATAGGAGTTGATAGTCACCGTGTCCCGGGATATGAACGAGGCGGTCAGCGCTCAAAGTCCCCCCCCCTCTAACGGTTCCAAAGACTGAAAGTTGCCCCACACTTTCGCCACCCTCCGAGATATCATCATTGGGCACCCATCCAATCGCTTGTTGGGATTCAGCAATCAGATAAGGACGTCCATCAACTCGAGTAGCTCCTTTGGGTGCAGATTCGCAGAGTGCTCGGGCAAGAAGAGCTGATTCTTCCGAGGTATCGGAGCTGTGAATCTTTGCGACCGTTGGAAAGAAATATTGAGAGAATGACAGAAGAGATTTATGGATGAGCTGTTTAGTATCGCGGGTGATGGGGTTGCTTGTAGGCGCCTAGACATAGTGAGTTTACAGTTCGGTCACTGCACAGCAGAACTCACCTGGACACACGAAATGACTTCTCGAGTACCAATCTGGCCCTGAAGACATCGCAGAACAGTTTCGCCTTCCACTTGCACCTCGTCGACACTGCTCAACAAAAGTACCACATAGTCGCTGACAAGCGCGGAATCCAATGTAGGGTAGAGAGACAATGGAGGCAGAAGATTGACTTGCAGTGTTGTCTTGAAACGGGGCGCTCGCACGACGAAAGTGCCCTGTTCTGGGAGACGGGTGCGTGTGTGCTGGACTTCGTCCTCAGAGAGACCCAGACATGGTAACAGCTTTTCCAGAAAACACTTGGGAGACAAAGATGGAAGAAGAGGCACAACAGTTACGACACGGGGAGCATGGCCTGTGAAAGTATGAGCGGCATGAAATTGACGAGCATGTGTTGTCAATTGCTTACCGCCGTTGCTCGCAGTGGAGAAAAATTTGAGGTCCTGTGCAGTCGCTTTGTGCTTGGAAGATCGCTTTTGAGCATTGCTGTTGAGCCTCGCCTGCTTCGAGGATGTGGTGGCATGTTTGCTCGAATTGAGTGGGTGGGCAGAACTGGCGGGTTTACCTGCTTATCGTAAGCAGTCATAGGAGAACAATGAGGCAGAGCTTCTCACCTTTCGATGCCGCTTTAATGGAGCCTTTCGAGGCGTGTTTTGACTTGAAGCCTTTGTTGGCTTGCTTGAGGGTTGGTCTGTGTCGATGGTCTGACATATTCCCTGGGTGGACACGGCACAAAACCAAGCGAATGAGCTGTTGCAGCAGCACGCCCAGCAGGCAGTGTCCTCTGGACGTAAAAATTATTTGACTCCGCTTGTGCCTTATTTTTGATGTCAACAAGTCTTCGGACGCGGCGCGTACAGTGGTGAGAACATTCCTTTTCTCTGCCACCATCGGCCTATCCCATCTTACTGCATACGCTATGGACTACAGGAACCGAGGAGTGTCTTCAGACCAATACGCTGTGCCCGCTTCTGCCGCGAAGAAACTCAGCCGGCTCGGTCCTGCTCGGCAGTCCATAGCTCCTGGTCAAACACGCATCTCTGTGACTGGAACAAGTGCTATGAAGTGAGTAGCGTTGCTTACAATCAGATCTCTTTACTGACAAACATTTATTAGCAAGCAAATCGATTCGAGAGACCTTCTTCACAGCGGCGCAAAGGGTGATGGGGGCGTCTATGGTCGGACCCCGCAAACGAGCAGAGGGATGCCAGGCAGGTATGTTCCCCTGTCGTTGTCGCCCTTCCAATTGGTGTCGGTGCTCAATAGATTCTTCAGAAGGAGTTCCGTGTTTGCTTCCAGTACTCAAGGGCGAGCTTCTCTTGCTCCTGGTGTCTATTCGTCCACAAGTCGGGACAATCGCCCAGTCAGAGACAAGACCTTTCAGGCGAATTGCGCGCGCAACGTCAGCGACTACCTTGTGTCTGCTCATTACCCGGCACCTATCACTGCCAAGACATTGACATCTCCCACAGCAAAAGAGTTTCAGTCGATCTTGAAGTTTCTAATCAACAACTCTCTTGATCCCGGTGCTCCTTGGAGCAAAAAGTTTGAGGACGATACTTTGACTGTATTGAAGGACCTCAAGTACCCTGGATTGGAGACTGTCAGTAAGACTGCCTTGACTGCTCCGGGTGCTCCTCAGTCATGGCCTGTGATGCTCGCGATGTTGAACTGGCTAGCCGATCTATGCAAGGTGGGTCTTTGTATTTTGGTCAGGCAGCGCGACTATGTTATCAATCCTTTACTAACATCATCAGGCTCTGGGTCGATGGGACGACCCGGACTGTATGACTGATTTTCTCAAGCTTCCAGCCTCTGAATTACCTTTGGACTTTCCTGGCATAGAAGATCGCCTACTATGGGATTTTTCCGCCACCACCTATGCCCAGTGGTTCGACGGAGAAGCAGAAGAGTTTCAGGAGGCTGAACAGAAACTCGAGGAGGCGTACAGTAAGTCTACATTACATCTCTTCTGAGCGTCAGTCGCTGATCATCCTTGTAGAGCGACTCGCCGCGGCTTCTATCGGAGAATGCCAGAGGCTTCAAACTCAGATACAAAGATATGACGTTGAGATGCAGCAACTTCAAACACAAGAGGTATGTTTTGAGAGGTATCTCAGTATTACAGCTACCGACTGACAAGCACATAGCCACCTCTTAAGCGTCTGGAAGACGAGTATGTCCAACTGATGGGCGACAAGACCAAATTCATCTCATTCTTGGATCTACATCGTCAAAAAGTAGACAAGGTGCACCAACGCGTATTGAAAGTGAAGGAAATCGCAGAGAGCCAAGGTGAGTTGCTACGTCTAAAAGCCAAAATAGAGAAGCGCAATAAGGAGACAGAGTCAATGCTCACGTCTGAGACCAGAGCATGAACTCGACAATCGCCGCATGGATCTGGCCAAAATTGAACAAGCGGTCAACGCCCAGAACCTCAGCCCCGACGAAGTCAGCCGTATGAATCATGAACGCGATACCCTGTCGCGTAATCTCGACGAATTGCGCAACAAGATAGCCGAGGCGAGCCAAGTTGCCTACGACCAAGAGATGATGGTGACAAGATCGATGGATCGGTTTGAAGCATTACTTGCCGACTACAACGCTCTTGCGCATCAGCTTGGGCTTATGAGTGCGCCTTCCGAGAGTCCATCCACCTTCACTGGCGCTCCCGACTTTGTCATTGACTTGGACTTGGGCGCCGAGGAACTGGAAGAGATCAAGGCGGCTGGTCTGAATATGCGATCTTCTCTCTGGCAATCACTGCAGACGTGCCGAGAGATGTATCGGCAAGTGGCTCTGGAAGTGGGAAACAGTGCAATTGTCTTGGAAGACGAATACGACAAATTAGGCCAGGGTGTGGAAAGGCAGAAAGAAGAAGTTGGAAACCTGGAAGCCAGGCTCAAGATTGTGCACCAACAAGCAGACGATGCGCATGACGTGAGTGACGCAATACAAATTGAACTTGATGCTCACTATCTGTCTAGCAACTGAACACGGAAAGTGCCGATACCAACAAAGTAATTGCTCAATTGGAAACCGAAGTCACGAACATGTTGGCGGCTAGCCAACAGGGCGTTCTGTCCACTTCTTCGCATCTTGACAGTACAAGAATAGCGTAAGGCCCACTGCTTTGAGCACACGTATCCTCGGAATAGGCTAACATCTGATTCAGCTACAAAGAGCTCCGCCACAAAACAGCTCTCCTCCAAGATACTGTGGTCGCTTTGATAGGAGAGCACATAGACGTAATCATCAAAGCTAAGGAGCATGCTGCCAACAGCTTGAAGAGCATCAGGGCGTTGGCGGAGACTCAATGAGAGAGCGGACTCCCCATTAGAGGGCTGTGTAATGGTTACGGTCTGATTATATGATACTTTGTACTTGTACCAGACTTTTGACTCGTGGTGCTGCCTGGATGTTATATATTGATTTCGCGCCCACGGGCCTGTCTAACTGCGAATGTTATGCGTCTCGGTACGCGTATCCAGCTTGTGACATGTTCTCAAGCTCAACAGTGATTCGCATCTCTCTGCATGCCACATGCATGCATACTGGTAGTCATCTTGCGCTGCACTTGCCAGCCCACGGATTCAGATTTCGCTGTGGCCAGTGCCACTGCGGTTTTCACTAACGCCGTATAATTCCGGATGCGCGGGCGTTGTGATTCTTTTTGTTCTTGCAATCTCGCTGTAGACGCCCAAACGACCGCCATGTCCGCTCAAGACCTCGCAGATTTCTCCGACGAGGAACAGCTTGAAATACAGCAAGAACTGCAAGCCGCCTTCAATGAGATCGAAGAACAGTGCGCCGACTCTCCTTGTCGTTCTCACGCGCTAACGCATCGAATGTTCTTAGGTACGCTGTCAGCACCCAGAAGGGCTTCGAGACCGTCCTCGTCGTCGACGGCATCCCCGTTGTAGACGACTCGAAAAGGGAACGTCTCATGGATCGACTGATCAGTACTTTCAAGAAAGCAGGCGCTGAGATCGGTGCCGACAATGTGAATATGCCGTGGGACAAGGTTGCCGGTACCAATAAAGGGTACGTTCCTCAGCACTCTGGCACGTCATCCTTGCTGACTACTGGTTGCTGCTCAGGTTCTTGTTCCTCACCTATCCCGATGCGCATGAAGCTGCTATTGCCTTCAGCGCTCTCGACGGATTGTCCTTTGGAAAGCACATCCTTAGCGTCAATCATTTCAGTGACATCGAGAAATTTGCCCACTTGCCGGTTGGAGAAGGAGAGCTTCCTACTGGATGGAGGGAAAGAGAATACATCGAAAAGGTGCGTCCCTCATATATCATCTCGTAAATATATTTCTGACAGATGACGACAGGAGCATCTTCGAAGCTGGCTCGGTGATCGCCAGGGTCGTGATCAGTACCTCACTTTCCAGAACAATGATGTGAGCGTCCTGTGGAATGGCAGGAATGGAATCGCAGAGAGCGTCAAAGGACAGGATGGCAAACCTGTGAAGAACAGCGTATGTGATTGCGACACTTGCTCGGAAATACACTGATTCATGAACAGAAATGGGGAGAACTTTACCTACAGTGGTCGCCGCTCGGCACCCATCTGGCGTCTCTCCACCGTGTCGGTGTTGCCTTGTGGTCGGGTCCTAAATTGGATGGTATCATCGGCGTCAATGTCTTGCGTTTTACGCATCCCAATGTTCGCCTGATCCAATTCTCTCCTTGCGAAAACTATCTTGTCACGTGGTCTGAAGACCCCCTACCCAATTACGAAAACCATACCAATGCTGCCCTTCGAGAGACGTTTGGCCCGGACGACGAAGGCCACCAGTATGTCATCTGGGACATCAAAACTTGTCGAGTGCTTCGAACATTCCCCGGCGACAAGTCCGATGATGGTTCTTCTCGAGTGACCTGGCCTGCCTTCAAATGGTCTCCTGACGATGCTTATGTTGCTAAATGCAACACGAACACTGGCATATCTGTTTATGAACTGCCGGGCATGGGTCTCTTGGACAAGAAGAGCGTCAAGATCGATGGCGTCCAAGATTTCGAATGGTGCCCTATGAGCACCAAGGATCTTCAGGCAAAGAAGGAAGGGAAAGGGAAAGACTGCGTTTTGGCCTATTGGACTCCCGAAGCCCAGAATCAACCCGCGCGGGTCAACCTCATGGCGCTCCCCAGCCGGGCTATTTTGAGGTCCAAAAATCTTTTCAATGTTTCCGACGTGAGTCTGTCACCTTCTCTTCCACATTCGACTAGTTTTCTCATCTCGACATCAGTGCAAGCTTTATTGGCAGGGACAAGGCGATTATCTTTGTGTCAAAGTTGACCGACATGCTCGTAAAGCGAAGTCCAAGAAGGCGACATTTTGCAACTTGGAAATATTCCGCATGCGTGAAAAGGATTACCCCGTAGAAGTGCAGGAGTTCAAAGGTACTTGTCTCGTTCGTGTCCCGTGTGCGAAGGCTGATGTCCCTCTCCAGAATACGTCCCCCAATTTGCATGGGAACCAGCCGGTCATCGATTTGCCATTGTTCTCAACCCCGACATCAACAATCAGACAGCTCCAGCCAAATACAGCATCGACTTCTATCAACTCGACCAGAAGAAAGGCGACTTTGTGCTTATCAAACATCTTGACAACAAGATAGCCAACACTTTGGTCTGGTCTCCCAAGGGGCGTCATATTGCGTTGGCCACTATAGGCTCTCCGAGCAAATGCGACATCGAGTTCTGGGATCTCGACTTTAGCATCGATGAGCGGCGTGAAGCAATCGAGCCAGGGGCGAATGTGACCATGCTCGGCACAGGCGAACATTTCGGTGTCACTGATATTGCTTGGGATCCCAGCGGTAGATACATCTCCACGTCCGCTTCGACCTGGAGACAATCTGTAAGTCTTATCATATTCTGTTGTCAAGACGGCAATCTCGTTGTTCAGTTGTTCAAGGACTGACCGTCCCTTCAGCCTGAGCCTGGTTTCTGTATTTGGGATTTCAAGGGTCAGCAGCTTGTGCACGAGACTCGTGATCAGTTCAAGCAATTCCTCTGGCGGCCTCGCCCTTCCTCACTCTTGCAAAAGGAACAGATCAAGAAGGTTCGCAAAGAGCTCAGAGAGTATTCACGACAGTTCGACGAAGAGGACGCTGCCGAGGAGAATCGAGGGAGTGCCGAGAAACTGGCTCAACGCAGAAGAGACATTGCCGAGTGGGATGCTTGGCGTCTCATAAACAACGAGACTCTCGAGAATGAACGTCAAGAGAGGGGCCGAGTCAGGTCTAAGGTGAACGTGGACCATGACAAGGAGGCAAAGGTTGAAGAATGGGTGGAGGAGCTGATCGATGAGACGGAGGAGGTCATCTGAGGGTCATTACCGTCAGGCTGAAAATAATGCATGTGATATCAAGGCATCAACACTCTCTGTCCCGGACTACTGTGGACTCGTGCTTGAGCCACCTGCAGACTGACATCTCGCATGGGTTGTACATGTATGCATCTACGAGCGGTGGTGCTGTATGTGTAGATACAGTCTGACTTTCCACTCCAGTCGAAGGGGAATCATAATCATGCCAGGAAGATGTTTTGTAGTAGTCACCTTGTGACATGTACAACATGTAACATAGACAGGAGGCGAATATTTTACATGAGATGCAGGTCTATACCAACGTACAAGTGAGTGACTGATCGATATGGCGCTGAGCTACCTTACTGTCAACCGCAATCGGCAACTGTAAGCTTGTCTTTGCACCAGCACAGGTGACATGCTTGTTGTCTTCCATGCACTTCGTGCCAGAAAGGGCTAGCAGAGATGCCGCAATTGACACATGTGTACAGGCACATAGTTTCGTCTCGAGAGCTTTCTGTAGAAGCGGCGATCGCAGCATCCAGACGATTTGCCTTACGCAATAAAGGGAAAGCGGACTGTGGTGGAATGCCTTTATACGTAGACACGTACGTCTGAAGAGCGATCTAGTTTTGTTCTATGTCAACGACCATCGCCAATTGTCGCAGTCCGCGAATCACGCACCTCGTTCGTGTCAACATCAAACTCAAAAGCGTCGTAGATATTCCGCTCCTGAAGATCGTGATTCTTACACCATATGCCCGGCGCCATGATGCCTTCCGAATCCTTGAATTTGGCGATTGTGGCCACGCTGTTGGACCGCCCCAATTTCGCCTTCGTTGACTTATCAGTAATTGGATCAAAATCATGATGACACAGTGCATTTGAGAGAGATACCAGTCGCGACTCACCAAAGTGAATTCGAAGCCCAGTTTGCGCCCGGCAAGCCACGCGCAAGAGGGATGACAAGGAGACCCACAATCATTGCAAGTTGACACAAAACCATCGTTCGCCCCGCAATATTCACAATTCAGCTCTTGCTCATGTGTCATGCTCATGATCCCTTCCACTCTACTCATTGTTGCAGTACTAGTGAATCTGACTGGACGTGCCCAAATAGAGCATAGTAAATGTGTCCATCTTCGACCTTCGGTTGGCTTGTATGCCGAAAGCCAGTCGAAAGCGCCCGTTTGTTTGTGCTTGATTTTGAAAGGCGCCGGGTCGACGGGACATAAGACGCAGCGTACATTCTGTTTGTGATCAGATGAAGTTCGTTCGCATGCTTCCGCCTCGGGCATACCAAACAATATTCCTCCGCTTGCAAGTTCGAACATAGCTCACACTGCCACTCTTCAGTCGCTGTTTCTGGATCGATCCCGTAACAGCCTATCTACAATTGTCAGCGCGATTCAACTCATACTGAACGAAGACATGCCAGAATGGACCACGATGCCGCAGTTCTTGCAATGGTAGAGCGGGCGCTTCGGATCGCCTCGGCGGCAGCACGAACATAGTTGCTGTGGTGGCCGTGACGTGGAGACGATACCGCGATGTGCCACATCAATGTCTCGGTTCTGGGCGACCCCGTCAATGCTGATCGAGGCTTTTGCGCCTCTCCCACCGACACCACCAACGTCACCCACCTTGACTCGTTTGAGACTGTTGTCCTTTCGCTCAATTTTCTTACTATCCTCCGATCGTGAGTATGTTATCACTCCATACTTTCGGTAATTCGAGCTGGAAGCATAGTCAGAAACGCCAAGTGGATTGCGGTATGGGCTTACCCGCAGACATTACACATGGCTTCTCCTGGAACAGTTCGAGGGCACTTCCACCAGATCTCGCCAAGCCTTGTTGAACATGTCGCACAAGTAAAATGGGGTTCCCCTTCGGTGACTTTGCCATAGACGGAGGCACTGTCATTTTCCTTGCGATCATCTCCAGCGGATCTGATCTTTCCTAAGGAGGGAGGGCCAAGGGTCTTGGGCTGGCGGGAGTGAGGCGTGACCAGCGGGTGATGCTGACGAACAGCCTCGTTTTCGACTCTAAGCTGATTGTTTTTCCAGATATAGAAGTAGCGCAAAATCTCGGAAGGGGAGCGCCGAAGAACTTGACCGCAGCTGTGAGTGTCCAGTCCACCAATCCTCTCGAGCTCATTTTCGAACAAAGAGCGTTCTTCTAAAGTGAGCTGGTAGAAGCATCCGAACCAATTCTTAGTCAGCCAAGCACAGGGGAACTCAGTGGATCAAGGGCGCACAGTGATGAGATCGAAATCCTGGGGCTTTCGGGTACGCATAAATTCCAATGCTGGTTGAAAACCCAATGTCGTGAAAGATGAGATAGCCAGATTGAGCCGTTTGACATCCCACGGCGGAACAGCTAGATCAAGCTTTCGTATCTCGTCCATGAAGCTATCCACTGATGCCTATCAGCGAACTCACATAGACCATCAGCCGCACGTACAGTTACCGCTGGGCCTGGATACCAATTCTATGGTTGCCCCGTACTTTTTATGTCCGTCATCATGACCTCTCTCAACCGAGAAAGCCCCCTGTCGCAGGGAGCTCCCGACTGTTTCGATTTGCAGGACATCAGAATCGCCCCTTGACTGTTCTTCCCATGACAGCACGGTGGCTTGATATTTTGGGCCTACCCTGGTGGCCGCCCTCGGGAATATGGGGTCTTCGGAGTCTGCCCTGCATCAGTCACAAACTAGATGTCATGATGGAGGAGCTTTAACCTACCAAGAACGTCCTCTGTACGCGTATACACACTGGTCAACCTGGCTTCAGCTTCGACAGTGTATATCTCGGGACGAAAGCATCTCATTTACCCGAAGTAGCGCCATTGCCAGCCTCTGAAAGTTACAGGTGGTCTATTCTCCAAATTCACTTTACGGTGCTTCGCCTTGACGGGTTTTGCCTTGGCTGTCCCAGAGCTGCTTTGCAGACCAAAACGGAACTTTTGATTTTCTACGTCGATCCCCCTTTGGAAAGAGCATGGGGGACATACCCAAGAATATCCTTTGGCGGGCTTAGCGTGCAAAGGTGGATGTAGGCACTTCATGTGATAGTGTTTTTTGCAGGTACTACATATGTTGTGATCAGCGATACGGGTAGAGGATCTCAAAGTATTTGACCCACTCGCATTTGACGGACTCCTGGTATGACGCCCACCCCTGGCAGCGGCAGCAACTTCGATAATCATCTGTTAGATCCGCGACCAACTCTCTCTCAGTCACGATGTATTCATATCGACTTCGAAGGACGATTTTGACGTCGTGGGGAACTTTGATGGGCGGCAGGTGGTCAGCGTGAGAATTGCTGGTGATTTTGAGATGTAGACACACTGTTGTTCACCGTCTCCGTCGGGATGACCTCAAATTCGCGTTTGATGTACGGGTCGAAGAATTTGGCAAAGTAGAAATGATCAGGCAACCTTTTCCACTCGAGCAAATCACCGACTCGGTCTTTGTGCTTGACGTAGCACTTGCCACGAACACTGGAAACAGGTTGCACATCCGTATGTATTGCGGCCAAAAGCAGTCGATAGTCTGCAACGTTTCGAGTCGAGATCTAGAGAGCGGTCAGCGGGACGCATGTCGGATGAAGATGTACATACGTCTGCCGGCCTGTAGTAGAGAGAAAGCCGAACCAAGCCGTCGGACGAACCCGTCGCACGTGTGCCCTTTTTCGAGTGCGATGAAGGCAGAAACTCAATGATGCGGGCAATGTTGTACGGTGTTCCTATGGTCAATGGTCAGTTGAGCTATCGATAGCACTTGTCGACTGTATATGAAGACTTGAGCTTACCATCTCGGTCAGACCAAGGTAACGACACATATACGTGGTCTGATATTGAATGTTAACTACGAGGCAAAGTCGATTCGAGCGTGACGCACCGTTGGCAACAACAACCTCCCCGTTCGCTAGTCTGATCGACGTAGATTGCATTGCAACGAGGGCAGAAAAAGCTCAAGAGTGTTCGACACTGTATATGTTGTGAGTCACGATCCGATCCCGTCAGGTAGAGCTGCCTTCTCGTGTTCTGCTCTTTCGAGATACGTACGGCAAGCAGGTGAGGCAGCTTGAGCTTGAGACGAGAGCGATGGACAGACGCGAGGACGAGTGCTGTGGGTGGGGTCAGCCCAAGGTGGTGTCCAGATAACTGTAGAAGCCAGCGCCACCAAGCACTTGTAGCAGTGAAATGCCGGGAATACGTAATCACGCGGCTGGGAGAAAGCCGGCCGAATGGTGATCCACTCGCATCTCCCAGTAGCAGCCACTCGTTCGTTCACCGCCCACCATGCTCCACAGACTCACCCCTCTCGCCCCCGCCGCCAGGCGTATCACCACCCGTCTCTCCCCGCCCACCCGCAGACTCGCCTCCTCCTTGGTCCTCCTCGAGCAGAAGGCGGGCAAGCTCAACGAGGCATCTCTCACTGCTGTCACTGCTGCCAAATCCCTTGGTAGTGAGGTGCGTGTATATTCTCAGGAAAGAGGCCAACTCACTCACCCATCTCCTGCGCGGTTCCCAGACGCAAGCTATCCTCTTCGGATCAAAGTCCGACTTGGAGAAAGCTTTGGAGGAAGCCAAGAAGTGAGCTGCAGACCCATCCTCTATCACTGCTGGTGCACGACTCATTTCCACCTTTCAGGATCGAGAACATTTCTACCGTCTACACCGCATCCTCGGATTCAGTCGCGCATTTATTGGCCGAGGGTCTGTCCAGTCTCTCTACACAATGGGCTTCAGGACTGATCCGCACACAGCCGTGGCACCTTTCCTTGCATCTGTGATCAAGGACAAGGGTGTGACACATGTCTTTGCTGCCCACACCGCTGTGGGCAAAAACGTGTTTCCGAGACTCGCTGGCCTTCTTGACTCGTCCTTGGTGAGTCCCAGTGAGACCGATATCCACAGAGTTGACATTGGCAGGTTGCCGATATCATCGCCCTAGAGGCGTCTGGTAGCCAGTTCACCCGGCCTATCTACGCAGGAAATGCCATTTTGACGATTGAATCGTCAGACAAGGACGCAGTGAAAGTGATCACGGTCCGTCCCACAGCATTTGAAAGGGCATCGACTGAGAGCGGGTCATCAACTGTGGAGGAATTGAACGAGTCCAATACAGCGACATGTTGGTCACTTCTTCGTTTCATGGCCGGACGCGTGCTAAACATAACTTTAGCCAGCACCAAATTCCTGTCGGAAGAGTTGACTGTATCTGCGCGACCGGATCTTGCATCCGCTAGCAGGGTTGTATCTGGAGGACGAGCATTGAAGTCCAAGGATAGCTTTGATCAAGTGCTGGACCCCCTTGCGGATGCCTTCGGAGCAGGTCGGTGTTCTAGGACGCTGTAGCATCCAATCCCATGCTAATCCTGAATAGCTGTTGGTGCCTCACGAGCCGCCGTCGATGCTGGGTATGCGGATAATTCCCTACAGGTCGGCCAGACAGGAAAGGCAAGCTTTCCATATTATACGCCCGTCCTGAACTTTGAGACTGATTCACCGGCACGCAGGTCGTTGCTCCAGAACTCTACGTTGCTGTTGGAATTTCGGGAGCCATTCAGCATCTTGCTGGTATGAAGGAATCCAAAATGATAGTCGCCATCAACAAGGACCCAGATGCTCCCATCTTTCAAGTTGCCGACGCTGGCTTGGTGGCCGATCTCTTCGAGGCGGTGCCGCAATTGGTTGAAGAGGTTGCGAAAACTCAGAATTAATTCCGCGGCCCAAGTTTTTGCCCCACATGCATACTATGTCAGCGAATTATCGTCATCAAAGCTTCATCTTTCCTTGCTCGCAGAGCTGCTTACGTGCGAAGGATTCATATGTAGATGTGCCGTTAGGATCAATAGTTCGTCGTTCTGTCTCACGTTCTTGCGGAGACGCTAATCTCGAAGTGCAGCTCAGTGCCACGAGACACGCTCTATATATACTGGCGCTGGAGGGCAAAAGAATCTGCATGATTTTTCTATATGAGTTGTGGATGCTGAGTATCGATGCAAACAGAAGTAGAGGAGTACGAGTATAATGTACAACACGAATTGTATGATGTGTTCATCTCATGAAAAGAAATAGGCAGATTCTTTGACCTTTTGTACTTGGAAGATACCTCTGGGAGGACATGGAGGTAAGACATCTTTGAATCTGACCCATGCTTGGCCGCCCATCTTCATTGTGGGAATCTCTTGGCCAGAGACCGCCAGGCCAGCAATTTCATCCAGCTTTCCGGCGGATAATCCCATAGATTCCGCGGCCTTGGCTTCCGTGACCTCATTACTGGAAGTGATCAGATCAACTTCCGCTTCTGTGATGTCATTGCCAAAAGCAGACTCGGCAGACAAGCCACCATCTGTGGCGTCCGACATTTCCGAGGGGGCAAGCATCTCGGACATTGCCCGCTGGCGCTTTGCTGCAGCGACTCTACGCTTGGTCGAAGACGTTGAAATGTTCTGCGCGGATTGGACCGGAATGCAGTAGTCGCCGTATCGGCTGAGAAATTCTTGTCTTAATTTGCCCACCAGATCCTGGGAGTGTAGCTCGACAAACGTCCCTCTGATGAGCTCTGACATCGGCTCGACAGTGGCGGCATGCGTCCAATATGAGTCGTGTACACTGGCAAAGGCAATATTGTTTTGCTGTTTTTCCGTTTCAGTGAGTGAATACCTTGCGCTTGAGGCAACAAAAACGTACCTTGCATTTCAAAGCAGTGAGAAGCATGTGGGTGGCGTCCAAAGAATGAATGAAGTTGGGAGGGAATGCAGTGGCTTGCTTTTGAGGACTGACCTCCGCTGGAGCGTTGGGATCTGATATATAAACAGACTGAAGAGCCGTCATAATCTGCTTCTTCTGTGCTTTTCGGTAGGGTTGAACTACAGGAAGGCCGAGAGGTGTAGTCCAGATGACTGCGCTCATGAACTCTTTAGACGCCCGAGAGACGACTTTGCCAGAGCGAGACGTTGTCGTAAGCTGCGATGCAGCATCACTGGCCCGTTCATAGGGAATGGAACGGGAGATCAGACGGGCTGCGGTTGCTAGCCAGTCCATGATTGATTTGGCACCTGAAAACAAATCACCTATACAGTTCAATACCTGATGATCATTAATAGGCAATGCTAAAGATGACGTGCAGTGCTCACCGTTTTTGCGATATAGCTAGAGACAGCGAAAATGTCGTCTTGCGAGACATCGCCTCTGGCTTGTAGCTGCTTGGCAATCTGGTCTCGCGCTCCGACAAAAGTGACACCGTACACTGTCGTCATGACAGTTTGCTTCACAACTTTTCTTCCCAACGCTTCGTCGATCAAGCAAGCGACCGCATGTCCAGATTTTTTGTCTTCTTCGATCACTCTGTTGACGATGTCGACTACACCTGTGTAGATATCTGCAGGTCGATCACCTGCCTCTAGATTCACAGCTTTGGCTCCCTGAACGTCGCCGCCGAGGGCGGCGTAGTGCTGCATACCGTTACAAGTCCCATCTTGATGAACAGGCAAAGATGATTCGAAAGCCTCTGGATGCGGGGAACGAAGAGCAGATGTCAGCTCAAAGCAGGTTGCTAAACATTGCCATGGGTCCTCAGCATTGAGCCACCAGCGATTGCCCTAGACTGAATAAGCATGTGTCGTGAAACTGCGCCGTATGACTTACACCAAGGGGATTGTCGGCGCTATCAAAGATATCCGCATGATGCGCCTGAGCAAATTGGGCTCGTTCCTCAAAGCTGGCTTTGTCGTAGCCGTATACATTGGCGAGATGTATTTGTAACCATCTCAGACCTGTGGTCCCCAATGGCTTTTTGGTACCAAAAGTGAGAAGACCACGGCATAAATCGTCCCCTACGGGACTCAAGTGGGGCGGTATAGGATAGGCGCGGCCTCTGAAATCCATATTATGGGGCAAAAAGAACTCGTCTTTGAGATATGATCGAGCTATTTCGATGTTGTAATTGAATTTACACCTTTCTGCGTGATCCTTGCGCTGTTGCGCAAGAACGATTTTCATTTTTTCCACGTATTTTGTGCGGACCTGAGGATCCTGATTGGAAGGATCGAGTGGTTCCGGAAAATCGTAGTTGACCCGGTCCTCAGACGCGGGAATAGCCGCAATAGCCTCCCCTTGATTCCAGGATGCGAGTACCACATCAAAGACCTGCCGATTGATCCTCCAAGAGGTTGAGGAAAGGACATCCAGGCCGTGGAATATAGGCTCAAGATGCCCTTCCTCCGACGCCGCTTGCAACCACTTTTGTTGCTCTAAGGACTCTTTGTAGCGCATCACTGGCACTGAGAGACATGCTTTAGAAGGGGTCCCAATCTTGGCTACTTGACTCACCCGAATGTAGAAGATAGCCTCCTTCATTGTGAGATGTCCACCGTCGAGGCTCGACGAGCATGGGCAAATGTTTCGGGTGGATCACGACACCAATGTCATCCCGGGCCAATCGGGCAGCGACCTCAGGATTGAGTTTGATCACACCAAGTTTCTTTCCCCGCACATATTCGTATGAATGCGTGAAAGCAGACTGTTCTTCTTTCCTGACAAACCAAACAATGCAGTCAGTGAACTGTAAAGGTCAAAAGAAGCAACTTACAGTATGTCACCAGTATGTCTATCTTTTGCTTCTCTTTCAACTTTCGCTACCTTGAGAAGAGCATCAACAAGCTCTGACCCGACCCCTAGCTGGACCATCCTGGACCAGGAAGGGGTCCAAACTTCTTGCAAACTTCCCCCTTCGGTCTGTTCACTAATCTTCGGTTGTTTGACTTGCTCCCCTATCTTCTTCCACACAGACCCGATCAATTGACGACTGGGTTTCTGGGTCTGTGGATCAATCGACTTCAACCAATGGTGAGAGTCGACACCCGCCACATTCTTTATTGTCTCAGCTCTGAATTCGGTCTCGACTGCCTTGCCGACGGCCACCATGCCTCGCAAGACCTTCATACCATCGACTATACCACCTGACCCTGACATCCTCATGATTTCGAGAATCGTTATCAAGGCCAATTTGTCGGCAGGGAGTAACGAGAGGTACATAAGAAGGACCTGTGGCTTCATGCGAGCGGTGGCCGAATATTTTAGCGTCGCAGGTTCGATCTGTGATGGGGGTAGAGAAGCAACTTGGGCTTGCATTGCAGTGATGCGTGATTCAAGCTCTGCCGTAAGCTGTCCCAGCCAAGTATACATCCAGGACTGCAATTTCGATCGCTGAAGAGTCGAGTCATCGCCACCGGATCGAAAACGCTTGGCGTTTTCTTCCAGCTCAGATCTCGCAGCCTGGTACGATGCTGATTCAAGCTCCCGTTGGCGATTGACAGGAATAGATGTAGATTCTATTGCTGATAGAGCTTGTCGAAGGTTGGCGATAGCGAAGCGAGCTTCGCGCCTTTCGGACTGCTGACGTTGCGGTGCAGTGGACTTTCCAGACCCCTTGTAAGTGGGTTAGTGCAGACAGAAGACGGCATTCGGTAGACTTACTTCTAGAACAGGAGCGACATCGGCAATCACCTCTGATGCCACTGCCTCTCTGCGCTGTTTCTCTTCTCCCTGTATGATCAGGACCTCTTCCTTCAACGCTGGAAGTCCAGCGCGATCGGCTGTCTCGATCAGCGCTTGACATGCGAGTGGCAGTACTGAAGCTTCCAAGCCATCCAGCAATGAAAACGCAGAGAGTGCGGGGCTTCGAAGGTATGGCACCATGGGGTCGATTGGGGACTGAGAGCTGTGATTTCATCAACATCACGTAACAAGTCGCCCGAGTCTCGAAAGCCGCGACATACCTGAGAAGACCATTGAACCACCCTTGATAGACCTTGACGCCTTGGTGTTCCAGCACAGGCACCTTGCCTTTAGACCCGAATGAAACTCCCCACTGCTCTACCAGCTTCTCTGCCCGCTTCCTCCACCTTTCTGCACCTGCTGACGAGCCCTGCTGACCGGCAAGACTAGCCACTCCCTCGATGACCATTGACCATACTTTTGCTTCAGGCGCCCTGGACTGGCCAGTCACAGGATCTCGCAAGAGCTGCGTGAATATCTGGTACGCTCTCGGAACATGCTCGGGGCGTCTGAGGCAGATCGATATCATGGATATGGAGTCCAATACACTTGTAGAAGGGTACAGGGCAGAGTGCGCAGAGCTGGGCGGTGACACGATGTCATTTGGAAGAGGAGAGGGGAGGTTGAGGGGCAAATGGGGAGGTGGCGGTGGGGGAGCAGCGTCGTGGTGGTGGTAGGAGGGCGAGGGGTCGTGCAGGAGCTGGGCGGCAGTGGAGGATGGGCGGGAGATGGGGCGGGAGCAGCGCTGTATGCAGCGGGGGGGGAGGGGCAGGCGGCGGAGGGCGCGGAGGGGCAGCATCTAGGGCATAAGTGGAGTACACTTCACGACCTGCCGCTGGCAAAAAATCAGAACAAAGGGCACCGTCACGTGACCCTGCTGGCCCGTACAACGCCGGCATCATAATCATAGATCATACAAGGACGCTCTCTAACTGAACGCTCTACTGCCCGCCCGTATCAATGGCCGCCCACGACGCAGCGTCCCTCCGCGATCTCAAGAACCACATCATCGGCAGCACCCAGAACAAGATCGCGCTCGCCCAAGACTCCCGCCAGCTCGATCGTCTTCTCGCCGTCTTACACCCCGCCAGCGAACCGGCACTCCTCAAAGAAGCTGCCGCCGTGGTTGCTTCTGTCGCGAATGGTATCTATACCCATCTCTCCCACGTGCTTTGGGCTGAGATAGCACATCAGCCCCATCCACAACCATTCCTCTGGCGCTCCTCAATGTCCCAGCTCGCATGCTGCTACTGACGCGCGAGATCATCACCCAGCCAAGCCACCTGCATACCTTTCGAGAAGCACTTCCGCATATATCCAGATCACTGCGGAACACAATCGTTTCCGTAGCAGACGCTCTGTGGGGCGATCTATGGGGGGCCGGCCCAGAAGGCGAGATCGTTAGCACTGGTCTGGAAACAGATGACGCCCTTCAATCCGTAGACGACCACAGATATAGTGATATTCTCAGCAGCTGTCTGCAGCATATTCTAGAGGTGGGTCCTCAGCATGGTAAAGGGCCGTTTCTGACCCTACGAACCAGCCGGCCCACGCGCACACCCTTCTATCGCTCCTCCGTCACCACGATCCACAAGTCTCGCTGCCCGTTTACCATATACTGACTCGACTTTCGGCCTTTCCGTCGCATCGTCAACGTATATTGTCTTGTACGACGTCCCTCTGCGATAGCCCTTTCCCAGCGCCTGGCACCACCCCTTCGGCACCAGACAACGATTACCCATTCAGGTCACTCGTGGTAGGACATGTGATATCTACCATTGAGAGACATCAGAAATACGGGTCCTCTCAATCCATGGATTTGAAGGTGAAAGAAGCGTCTTTGGAACTGTTGGCTGCGTTGGTACAAGGGGAAACCAAGCTTGCAACCCTCATCCGTGGTCATCCCGGCTTCGCGTCAGCCCTGCACACAGATCGCAATCATGTGATGGAACCGACAAGTAATCTCTTCATACAGCATTTGATTGCCCTGGTACATTCTAGCCGGAGAAGCATGCGCTTGGCAGCTTTGTCTTGGTCAGTTCCCAGGTGTTCATTACTACGAGACGTTGCTAAAAGTATCCTGGATTGTAGCCTCATATCACTCATCAGGTCGGGACCGGATGGGAATGTAGGATTGCCGGAAGCCCATGCAGTGACTCAACATCTTCTGGCGGATATTGGAAAATTGCTACTTTCAGACAATTTGGAAGAGAGAATCAAGTTAAACTTCCTTCTCGGTGCGTGTTTCGGTGCCCCAGGCCTAGTTATGTTGATTGTTGGATAGCCATGCTGGTAGCAGACGACCCTTTAGCGCAAGCATCTGCTTTCGAGGCCAATCTTCCCCCCCTCATACTACAGCGCCTCTGTGAAGTCCCATCCAAGCTATCGGATATGCCACAGAACCTCTACTTTCGCTCGCTGGAATCATCTCTACTCGCGCTATGTGCTCTTTCCACCGCTTATGACCCTGCGCGGGTAATGATTTCCGAATACCGGCCATGTGAACGTTCACAAGAGAGGCAATATATGTTACCCCAGCTTAAATATTGGCTGCGGAGTCATAGCTACGGCGTCAGAGCAGCTGCGTGTCAATTGACTCGCGCGCTGAGCAGAACTGTGGCTTTGCTACGAACAGATATGGTGGACGAAGAATTAGGGCCAGACATAATCGCAGTGTTGAGGCGAGAGCTCATGATGGGGAAGAGTCAGCGAAAGAACCTCATGGGGGAGGCCGCTTGGATCGTGGAAGTGTCTGCCACTGCAGTACTGTGCAATATGGTAACGGACTTTTCACCGTTTCGTTCGGTATGTAGGCATGTTTTTATCAACTGTGCCACTGACCGCACACAGGTATTAGTGCAAGATGGGACCCTCCAACTGCTTGTGGGGCTCACAAAATCAGAACATCAACCTCTGGCACTCAACGCGCTTTGGGCCATCAAAAACCTCATGTTTCACTCCGACCTCATGGCCAAAAGGGATGTCATATCGCACTTCGGGCATGATTGGCTTTTAGATCTTTGTTCCGAAAAGTCGCCAGACTCGATCAGAGTACAAGGTCTCGAGATCATGCAGAACATCCTGGCTGAAGAGTGCCCTTCTACTGTAAGCCGGCTCGCCAATGATCTGGGCGGAGTCGGCGGCTTGCAGACACTACTTGACCTTTTGGAGGCGTGTATGACAGGCAAGCCAGCTTTCGATGGCCAAGCTACCATATCAGCTGTCAGTCCAGTGATGGCAGTGTCGCCATGTGTATTGACGATACTCTTAGAGTCTCCGTGTGCTGTCCAATTTAGCTCTAGGCGATGCGACAACCAGGACCGAGATACTCGACCGCGCTGCCGTCCTTCAGTGCCTCTCGATGATAGTCGTACGTTCGACCAATCTCCATACCCATTATACTCACCGTTTCATAGACAGAATCCTCTGACGTGAAATCACAAGTCTCCGCCATCACAACATTTCAGCATTTGATAGAGTCCTCTACCAGGCCACATACGCCTCGAGATGCCGTAGTCGTTGCCTTGCAGTCCTATCAGCTTGTGTTGCGCATGCGAGCATCGGCTGAGAATTCCAAGAAAGTGGATGTTGTAGACAAGGCGACGGCTGTACTCAATCTTTTGGGAAGAGAACGATGAAGGGCAGCGACGGAATGGGCAAACACATGCAATATTCATCATATATACCTGGTCTCCGAATTTATCGTTCTCTAGTCTTCAGAAGCAATCCATTGCCTTTCTCAGAAATTGATGGTCTTGTCGTACGAGCCCAGTGCGGCCTCCTTGAAAGCTAACAACAAAGTCAGCACGCCAATTTTATAATCACGACATGACTCACCTTCAGAGAGAGTTGGGTGGGCATGACAGGTTCGGGCGATGTCCTCGGCAGATGCTTTGTATTCAACAGCCAATGTCGCGGACGCTATCATTTCACCGGCGTTAGGACCGATGATGTGCACGCCCAAAACTTGGTCGGTCTCTTTCTCAACGATCTGTAACATATCAGCGTTGAATGACTTTTGGTCGTAGAAACTCACAAACTTGACGAACCCGCTACAAGACGGATGGTCAGCGTTGTTCGAGGGACTTCTGATCGCATGACTTACTCAGAGTCCTGGTTCGTTTTGGCCCTAGAGTTAGCAGAGAACGGGAACTTTCCGATCTTGTATTGTACGCCAGCAGCCTTGAGTTCCTCCTCGTTTTTGCCCACCCAGGCGACTTCAGGGTGAGTGTAGACCACGGAAGGGATGGCATCGTAGTTGACATGTCCGTGCCCGCTTTTGATGATCTCAACAGCAGCAATGCCTTTGATTGTCAGTCAACGTGATGCAGCTCATGTTCTTACCTTCTTCTTCGGCCTTGTGAGCAAGCATAGGGCCGAACGTGACGTCACCAATACATTTCACACCTTTGGCACTTGTGTTGAATTCATCGTCAATGATGATTCGTCCCTTGTTGTCGGTTTCCACACCAATGGCTTCGAGATTGAGACCCTTGGTGACGGGTCGGCGACCAATGGCGACAAGAACAACATCAGCTTCGATGGTTTCCTCTTTGCCGCCTTTGGCAGCATCCACATGAAGCTTGACAATGTCGCCCTCGCGAGAACCCGATACCACTTTGGTGTTCAACTTGAACTTGAAACCTTGCTTTTGGAGGATTTTCTGGAATTGCTTGCTGCAGGAGCAATCAGCCAAGCATATTCCCTGCAATGACATGGTATTACTCACCCAACTTCTCCATCCATACCGGCACCGATGGCCCCCATGTATTCTACGACCGTGACTTCAGCACCCAAACGGGACCAGACAGAACCGAGTTCAAGGCCAATGACACCGCCTCCGATGACCACCATCTATGAAGTCTCAGTTGACCATCGTTGCCGATGAAGAATGAATTTACCTTCTTAGGGACCTCTTTCAAATCCAAAGCGCCTGTAGAACTGACTATTCGTTCTTCGTCGATCTCGAGTCCCGGGAAGGGAGTCACTTCACTGCCAGTGGCGATAATGACATTTTTCGCATTGACTTGAGTTTCGCCACCTTCCGAAAGCTTGACATTGATGACGCCAGCAGATTCAAAAGATCCTTCACCCTTGATGTAGTCGATGCCGTTCTTTTTAAAAAGGTATGTCTCGATTCCTCCGGTGAGAGCTTTAACGGAAGCATCCTTGGCAGCAAGCATCTGGGTCAGATTGAGTTTGACATCGGTAACGTCGATACCCCGCTTCTTCAAATCATGCTGGGTCTGGTGATAAATATGAGAGTTGTTGAGCCTGTCAGATCGGGTAAGCAGGTGTAAGAGTATATTGAAGATGGCGTACATGGCTTTGGACGGGATGCAGCCGACATTCAAACAAGTTCCACCAAGAGCTCCTCGTTTTTCAATACAAGCAGTCTGTTGTCAAGATCAGACATGCTCTGTGAGAGAATGTATCCACATGGGGAATGAATTACCTTGAGACCCAGCTGGGAGGCCTTGATGGCCGCGACGTAACCGCCTGGACCACCTCCGATGACGACAAGGTCATAGGGATCGGTGGCAGAAGCGAAACCACGGGTAGCCTGCACAAATGCAAGCTTAGGAAGGGTCGAAGTGCGAGAAAAGGTGGAGATGGAGGCAGGCAGAGAACGAAGAGACTTTTGGGGCTATCCTGAGAGTCAGCGTGGACAGCGAAGAGTGGCGGGTATGAGTACTGACGAGAAGTTGCCTGAATAACATTTTGCCAGGGATGTGTCGTGTGCGACTGATTCAAGTAGTGGCGCGCAGAACAGAAGAAAACGGACGAAGCAGGGACGGAGTGTCTCTCAAGGCAACGCGGCGTGTGCTGAGTGAAGCGGCATCAAATTATGTGGGGGGCGATCCGGTGCGCTTCGCCGGCCGCCCGTGGACCGCCGATGGGCCCGAATGAAAATGATCAGGCGTCTCCGCCAGACAGCCACAGCTGAGCCCACAGCCCACAGAGCTCATAAACCAAGAAGATTGAGCGGCATGTGATATGTATTATTGTGTACTGCACTACATATATGCACCAGTCTCCGTTATCCACCAGATCTGCGTCGACATTTTACCGTTCCCAACAGCTGCGAGTGCTTACTGGTGCAGCTGCCCAGGCTATCCATTGACAGTTACCGTAACGTAAACTAATTTCCATGACCTGCTTTAGACCTCTACTACTCAGATACAGCACTTGAATGATCGTCCTCTACACGACGCACCTTCCAGACCCCCCATTATATCTGGTCCGGCCGTGGTCGGGTACATATCCCATCCCACCAGTCCATGGCCATAATAGACTGCCCCTCTCTGCCAGTCGGCGTTATATGACGACAATGGTGACAAGACGTCTCCATGTCCATGTGACCCTGTTGTCACATGAGACTTCATGATTCTTAGCGAGCTTGGAGTGTCGACTACTTCTGTCTGACCTTCATATTCAGTTATAAACCCCGATGCGTCAATCACGGACCTAGGCACAGGTCACAGTGCCGGTCGCTGCTATGCAAAATGACAACCTCTCAATTCTGTCTCACATTTGTAAATGGATTATTCATGATTGGATCAGTTCAGCCTGGCAAAGATGTGAGTGTCCACAATCCAGTTACTCAACGCAGCTGCAGATCCGATGCATCTTGAATCAACGTCACCTTGCATAAGAGCTAACGGTCGGGGGTATGTAATATCGCGGTTTCAACGAGATGGATTGGGGGCAGCGATCGATCACCTCTTTAAAACTGGAAGAGCAGCACTGTGAATGTCGCGATTAGTACATTGCGAGAAGCTCGGGGCGCGAGAACAAAGACATACACCATGGGTTGAGGACGATTGGGTACAGGAAATGACAACATGCCTGAGCCATAAGTGGGAGGATGCAAGTAAAATTAGTTCTTCAAGACATCAGCAGGAGACTTCATGGTCATAAAAAAGTGACACGCACATTCGATACCCAATGGGTACGATGGGAGAAGCCATGAAGGCAACTCCGAGGATTATGGCCCATGAAATGAGCCAGATGTCCCAGAACCGTTTCCACATCGCAGGCCATTCTTTGAAGAAATGAGAGAGCTCGACCTCCTTAACCGTTGAAGCCCATTGCATGTTGTACCCCGTAAGATGTGCACATCTACAGGACGTTATCAAGTATTCTTGCGATGGGACAGGACATGCACGATGATCAGACTTACAAGGCAGTGGTCAAATGCCATGACATTCCGCAGAAAAAGAAGAAGAAGAAGATGATCCATTTGAAATTCTGGACCAAAGCGTTTCCGATGGAATTTGTATTCAAGCGGTATTGAAAGATGGCGGATGAGACGTTGGAAAGACCGCAAAAGATTACGATACAAGTAAGGAACACTTGCCATGATTCGAGGTAGAAGAGATCGAGGGAGTCGTCAAAGAGGCCAACGAGCACCCAGTTCAGAGTCGACAATATCATTGCGCAAGCAATGGCGTAGTATCTGCATCACTCGACTCAGCCAGTCGTCCATAATTTGATGGTGGAAGTATTGGGTGACTCACGACGAAATATAAGCAAGGACTGAGATCTTGGAATGCAATGGTATGCTCTCAGCCCACACGAAAGAGTGGAACAAAGGCGTGATGGGACCCTTGGTTAACCAAAGCCTGAAGGGTTGGAAGAGAAGCTCAGAGCACCCGTAGGCGTATTTTTGCCAGCGATTGAGCTGGACCAGAGCATAAGCAGGAGGCGTCATATAAGAGACGGTAGCTCACCTCGTCATCTGCGGTCAACGACACACCCTCCTGAAAGCCTCCATCGGAATAGCTTGCCCAGCGCAAGCTCCAGCCGCGCATTTGAAGACGGAGAGCCTGGTCAAAGTCTTCTGAGACATGGCTTTCGGACCAACACTTCCGCAGCCCGTCGTCCGGGTCGATGAAACTGGCGTCCTGAATGGCAGCCCAGCGTAGGAAGGCGTTATGGCCCACGAATGGCGCTACTTCTCCGTTGGCAGCACAAAATGATATGGCTGTGTTGATCCGTGTTGTAAAGGAGGTGATTCCGTTTTCGAAGAAATGCCCAACAACTTGCATGACAGCCGACTCATGTTGGATGATTGCAATATTGGGCGAGTTTTTGAATTCGCTGAGGGTCTTTTGAGCTTGATATACCGTCAAAGTCATAATCACTTACGATGCAGCGTCCAGAAAACAGTCTTCTGGGACCCTGGTGTCTGAGTCAATGATGAGGATTAATTCACCGACGCGGATATTGCCTGCAGCCCAGGCGATCCCGTCCGACTCCTCGAGAGCTTTTGACAGGGCTTCTCCATAGATTTCGCGCTCGTCATCGTCTGTCCAGCCCCATTCGGGATCATCCGACTTCTCCTCGCTTAGAGGTCGCAATTCGTCCATGATCTCCTCAACACGAAGGGACAAACGGATGCCAAAATTCATGTTGGATGCCTGTGTAACTGGTCAGGTTATGTGTGACAGTGATGGGAGCTCCTCACCTTTTTGAAACGACCCTTACGAATGAAGCCGTCCTTGCCATGTTTTGGCCGAGCCGTCCAACCGATATTGTTACGATCGTAGTAGGCCTTTCTGATCTCCTGTTCCTCTTCTTCCCATAACTGCATACCGTCATCGAAAACAAATATGTTGACTGATCCGCCCTGGCGTTCGTATCTGGTGGTCCATATTAGCATGATGTCTGGTTGTGCAAGTTTCAAAGAAATTTACGTAGTGATGGCCTTCTTGAGGGACTCAACGGTTGGAATTATGACACCTTCCAAGCCCTCCTTGTATACCGGCATCTGGATAGTGATGTGCGGTAGTCGGCCAGACATGCGCGAGGGGCTTTTCCCGGAATAGAACGCTGAATTCTGCTGACACTGGGCGACTGGCCCAAACATTTGCCAAAGATTCCCCATCACGCAGATAGAGAAGAACTGTGCGGGTGATGTCAGTGCATCACCTGCGTTGGGGCCTGATTTACTCACGATGGACAGAAGATAACCAAAAGGAGATGATGCTATGAGAGCTATTCGAGTGTAGGATCCATCCAGTAACAACTCCTTGATCAGATTGCCTTTCAATCAAGAAGACCGTCAGCATTGCCCACGTGAAGTGCAACGATTGCAAGTAAGGACTCACGTATGCCAGATCCAATGAAAGCAAACGTGAGGATCATGGCCAAGCCAGATATCAGGGGGGCATAGAGCATCATTGGCCTTTTGTCTCTCATTTCCCACTCATCTCCCACGGCTCCGACCTGATCTTCGAGGTCTCCCGCCAACGCCCTTTCCTTCTCGGCGTCTCGGTCGAGCCATCCTTCTTCATCATCTCGCTCGTCGGAAGACTCGTCTTCCTCAGCGCCAAGGAGTTGGAATTCTTGATGTCTTCCTGACCACACATACGCAATCATTCGCTGCTCCAGAGCTTCGGCAGACGGTATCAGTGTTTCGACTTCGTCTGCCCAAACGACCAAACAGGCTTCAGATCGGACAAAGGCTGCGAACTGATGTTTTCGAGCGCCTGCTAGTTGGGAAAGATCGTCCAGGATTTGGATTCGAGTGTTGACATCGAGTGTAATTTCAATAGCCGAATCGTCACTATGCGCAAAGGACAGTGAATCATGGGTCTACCATACCACTTTGCACTCACCATCTCGCCATGATGGCTTGCACAACTTTACTTGTGATCTTCATGACAACCTCCGGGTTCAAGGTTGATATCGCTGAGTCCCATTCCTTGAGGCGACGGCTGGTTTCACGGGCCTTTTTGGTGCTTGCTTTGGGCTGTGGGAACGTTCTGAACACCTTCTTCTTGACCCTGACGGGTGTCAGCTTTGTGTACCTCAAAAACATACACCCTCACCTGATTGACACTATGCCATCAGATAAGCTGGTTCTAAACCAGCCTTCTCTATCGCCCACGTTCCATAGATGTCGCACCATCATGTCGTATCTGTCTCTCGGGAGATCATCCTCGCCATCGTCACTACTGGAGTAGTAGCCGCTGCTTGAGGCAGCCAGACTTTTCCTCTGTGATTCTCCGGACGAGCTGTCAAAGGAGTCAGTCGCCGATGATGCTCCACGACTCGAGAGAGAGGCGGCATCAGACAGCTCCCATGATGCTCGTGATGACTTCTCGTCTTCAAATTCCGCCAAGGAGTGGTGTTGCGACGACTCTGTAGGACGGCGAGGGATATGTGATGCCGGGATGCCCTGGCCGTTCGGAAGAGTCGGGAAAAAGCTGGACGCAGCAGAGGAAAATCGGCGAAAGAACGCCATAATACGGCCACTGAAAGCTGGGAATCGTCAGTCACAACCACAAGATGGTGCAGTTTTGACGTGCAGAGCTCACGGAATATGCGTTATCAAGAGTCCCTAGCTTGGCAAGATGCACACAGGTAAATTGGGGCACGTGATGTTGTATGTGATGTGGATGGTGCAGTGGCCGAGTACACTACCAAGAAGCGTATGGTAAACGTATGGTAGCGACGGGAGCTGTCGTTCCCAAGAATGGCTTTGATGAGGTGTTGGGTATGGCCGGTTGAGCCAGATGCTGCAGCGGAAGGGTTGGCTGCTGCTTGGCTAGTGGTTGTGAAAGAGATTTAAGGCTCGCCCAAGACGGTGCACTTGAAATGGAGTGAGACTTTGGTATTTGAGACTGACTTTCGTTGTTGGAGCTTGTTGGTGATTATTACTTCGGATTTGGTAATTCAGGTTTTATCATTACCCTTGTTCCTGTCCTGGTCCCTGTTTGCCGAGCCGGAGCCCGGATCCCGTATTCTACTCAGCGATCATCAGCGGTGAGCGGTGAGCGGCATGTATAATATATAGTAGTACTCACCCAGGCTCTGGCGCGTCCTCTTTGGCTGATTTCCCGCCCAGCTGTACCGCTCCCTGGCGGGTGCACAGCCTGCATACCCAGCCGACCCCGGACCCCAGATACTCCAGCCCCCAGCCACAGACCACAGACTGCACTACTGCCGATAGGCAGCTGTCGATCGGTCGATCCCAAATAGCTCCGTGATCCCTGAGGGCCCTGTGCCTTGAAGGCTTGAGCAGCTGAAAGTTCCCAGCTCGCCTTGCACCCCTGACCCTGTGCCACAATCCGCCAGAGATATCGAGGCATATGTTGTGGATACGTACCATGGCCATGATTAGGAATTCTACAAATGCAGCCATTATCATTAGGCCCATATTATTTACTCGAGATTCAAATAATTCCGCCAGCGAATTACTGTAAGGCCCCGCCCCCGCACGCGCTCCAACGAAAGTCCCAAAGTTCTCAATCTTCTTTGACAACAACTCTCCATTCAACTTCGACTGCGAAATACATAACGACTGTCTGGCCACACGACTTCTGGCACTCCTACTGCCCAGAGCTCAAAGTTCTGTCGAAGAAGGCTAGGTCAAGCATCGCGCATTCGTTTTATCCTGTTTACACACTCCGTTACTGGCCAAAAGCAACCTGTAAGTTATACTTTACCGGTCTGCTACCTTTTTACATAGTAACCGCTGACTCTGTGTGGTAGGCCACGTTTATGTCTCAAGCTATGGCACTTTCAAGCACTGCATCTCGCCGAAGGCGCTCTCTCTTTCCCGGTCTGGCTGCCATCGGGCTTGTACAGCCACCCTCGGGTTCCCCCATCGATCCTACAACCAATATACCTACTATTCATGGTCAAGAACAGACGACTACGACCGGGAGAAGACTGTCTCAGAACATCGTCCCTGCATGGTCAAGAAGACTATCTGTCGGCGAGAGCAGTGATTCTTGTCCACGCCGCGCGATACCGCAAAATGCCCTCGAATCCAGCGCTCATGACGCATTTTACGATGTGCGGTTGACGATCGATGAGTCAAGTGATGAAGACGACGATCCAGGGCTTGTTGCCTATGAGGTCTATGATCCCTTTGGGCTGGCGCAGATCTCACAAGGCAAAAGCAGGTCAAGCTCCTCTCCTGTCATATCGCCCGCTGTAGAGACACCGGTCTCTGCTTCTAACCACCAACGACGGTCTGCACAAGGGCAGGAACGCCGTCGACGTCCGCGGAAGGGAATGAAAAAGTTCGACGATGACTTGAATTCCTTCAATCGCTTTGCTCAAAATGGACTCGCGTCGACAGAAATTGTTTCGTCGTCGTTGTGCGACTCATCTGTATTGCAGACCCAGCCAGGCTTCATTGATCAACGCGGGAGTGAGTCTGTCGCCGTCCCGGTTGGCGATGGCTTTGATGCCCTCGATGTCATGGGAGATCACATCTTTCGAATTGGTGCTCAGCGCAAGAAGTGGTTCAGAGCCCCCAAGATGGGGTCAAAACATGACTCAATAGCGACTGGTGTCACTATCAGAGCTCAGACCGGCCTATATAGGACATTCCCAGTGGGACACGAAGCTCTAGCCCCATTCGAAGCCGCCATGTCACGTCTGAATCCAGAGGTACGTTTCGTCTCGCATCGTGACAATGTGATCTGGCCACTCACACCGGCTTTACAGATAGGCATCAAAATCAGATCAGATATAGTAAGCTGTATAATGGCTACATATATGTAAGTCAATCATTTACATTCGCAACCCACGTTCTCATCAGATTACATAGCGTCCCTTTTCCTTCCATGTCCGAGCTCGTTATCGATGAGAATACACGCATTCAAATTTTGGACTCTATCGAATTGCTGGCTCGAGCTAGGAAGCATCAATATGCCGCCTTCATTCGATCGGAAAGAGTCCTCTGTGTTTGGGCAGATGACGTCGATATGATCGTCGCTGCTGCCGAAACATTAGAAGAGTCGCTCGTACACTTTGTGTGGCGCGGCGAAGCAGAGAATGCCAAACACAACCAAATCCTTCTTCTAGACGTGGAGAAACGGAAGGGCTCTCCACCACAATGGGATGGAGTCAGGGAATCGGAAAAACCCGAGCTAGTCGACCCTATCATTTCAGCGCTTGAAGATATCACTCTAGCTTATAACAACGAAACCGGAGATGAAGACCCGAGCGTTCAACAAATGAAAGATTATTGGCGCGAGCGGCCAGTCATGCTCATTGCGCCTCTATCTGATGCCCTCAGTTTGATCTTGGTCATGACCTTGATTGGTTTAGGTCTTCGTGAGTCGTATTTGTTCTAACTTTATGGTTGAGCCTATGATGGTGGAGCTGATTTCAGCAGGTACTCTTGTCAAGGAATATACGCTGGACGGCAAAGCGACCAGATTCTCATTGATCATCTTTACTCCGCCACTATTCTGCATTGCGTCATATGCCTGCATGTGTGTGATTGGGTCCATAGTGAGTCATACTTTTGGTGTGACCGCCGTGCTAATATCTGTACGCCAGTTCCAAATTCTTGGCCCCATTCGTCAAGTCACTCAAAAATCTAGATATTTCAGTGGTATCGCGCCCAAGCGTACTATGGGCGATCTACCCCATGTCACAGTACAGTTGCCCGTGTACAAGGTAAGCCCAACCTACCCTTTAGGATAATGCTCATGTCATATCATTCAGGAGTCTCTAGAGGAAGTGATCATGCCGACCGTTGAGTCTCTCAAGAAAGCCATCACCACCTATGAGCGACAAGGTGGTTCCGTGGGAGTCTTGGTCTGTGACGATGGCTTGCAGCTTCTCTCTCAAGCTGAAGCTGACCGCCGTCGTCGATTCTATTTCAACAACAGCATAGCCTTCGTTGCGAGACCCGGCCATGGAGTGGATGGATTCGTGCGAAAGGGTCGTTTCAAAAAGGCAGGAAACATGAACTTCGCGGCCGCCCTCTCTCTCAGAGTTGAAGAGATCATGGATGACATTCGCCCAGTCAACTCTGTGGATCATCCTTGGAATGACATCGACGAAAACAAGATATACGAGCATGCGTTGGAGATGGCTCTTGCAGAGAAAGAGGGAAAGGCTTGGGCTGAAGGCAATATACGATTTGGCGAAATCATTCTCATCATTGACTCCGACACGCGAGTCCCTGAAGACTGTTTTGCCGACGCCGTCACTGAGATGAAAGAGAGCCCGGAAGTCGCAATCATTCAACACATGTCTGGTGTGATGCAAGTTGCCAACCATTTTTTCGAAAATGGAGTTGCACATTTCACACGAGGCATTCAGCACGCTATCTCTTATTGCTGTGCCAGTGGAGAGGGTGAGTGACATTCAGTCGATAAGGATGCGAGCGTTAGACCTAATGACTTGTCTTTACCTTCAGTGGCTCCCTTTGTCGGACACAATGCGTGAGCTTGCCATTTCGAAGAATGAATAGGCCAGAAACTGACGCACAAAAGTTTTCTTCGCTGGTCTGCACTGCAAGAATGTATGTCGATTGACCCAGACGACGGCGTCAGCAAGATATGGTCGGAGGATCATGTCTCGGAAGACTTTCAGATTGCCGTGACGCTCCAAATGCGGGTAAGTGCGCCGTGTATCGCCCGCCAATTTCGTTCACTATTGACTCCTGCAAGGGCTACACTGTACGATGGGCGACTTATAGCGGAGGCGAATTCGAAGAAGGAGTCTCATTAACATGCGATGACGAGCTGAATAGGTGGCAGAAATACGCATTTGGGTGCTCGTGCGTACGATGATTTACCCAAGATGTGGGATACTTACACCTGTATCTGCAGCGAATTGCTATTCCATCCTATTCGTTATTGGTTGTATAAAGGTCCAATTACACCCCTTTTCAAACAATTCGTATGGTCAAACATCGCTGTACATTCAAAATTCACCATTTGCGGCTACATCTTTTCCTACTATGCCATCGCCTGCGCATGGTTCTTGTCAGTCGCAAATTACTTCATCGCTGGCTTCGATCGTAAGTTTTGCGATAGATGTTGGTCAGAAGATATATGTGTTGACGTCAGACGTCAACCACAGTCCCTGTCGATGGCTACTGTAAGTCCAAAAGTTAGATAAATTGTTCCAATAAAAATTTTGACACTGGCTTGTAGATCTTCCGTCATGGGAAGTAAATTTGGTTTGCATCATTCTCTTTGTGGGACTGTGTAATGTAGCTTTCATTGTGCTGCGATATCGCTTGAAGATCCCAGATTGCTCCAAGCTTGCTTTCGACCAGATCAAGTGGGTCCGTGAGTTGCTTCTCCCCCATGAACAAATGATCTATGTCCTTGCTATCTGACAGTGAACGGTAGCTTTCTTCTCGATCTTCTTTACCGGCATGTCGATGCCCATGTCGGCTGCTTTGTTCAGCCACCTGGTCGGTTACAACATGACGTGAGTTCCCGGGCCGGTCAACGATTGAGCTCATGCATAGACTAGGTGGTCTACAACCATAAAAACAGTGGAGAAAAGCAATTTCTTCCTTCAGCTTCCCATTATATGGCGAAGATTCTGGCCTCAGCTGGTTTTTTTTGCCGCATGCGCCGTACGATTCCCCCACGTTATCCCAGAAAGCAAGCGATCATTGCTGACTCTACTGAAGGCTATGATGATTATCACTTCCTCATCTCTTATGCCTTCGGGCTTCCGAGTGCACAACATAGAGGTATACGTTCCCATGGGCATTCTGACCGCATCTCACCTCCTCTATCCGTTTGCTCTGAATCCTTGGTTCTTGAGTTTCTCTGTAGGTCGTTTCCAATAGTCCAAAACATCCTTTACTGATGATCCTCGAAGTTTTAGGCGCGAATCTTGTTCCTCATGAGAACATATATCGCCGAGCCTTATGTTTCTCAGCCGGTCATGTACGCTATTGTTCTCTTCTCATCTACATTTCACCCGTTCCCAGGCGCCGGTGCGCCCGATAGCCATGACGAGATGAGGGAAGAAGTAAGTACGTGAAGCGGTGTAGACGTTTATGAAACGGGGAGCTAGTAAACAGGCCCAGCGGATGGGTCGATGGGGTCGATGAAAAGTATGGCGTAATACCGTATAATAGAATATAACTTAAGGCACATAGAACCGCCCCAGAAGCAAGTAGTCGCGTGATTGTCATCTCTCTTTCTTCTGCACCTTACTACAACGTCTGTCCGTCCTGCTTCCTACTACACCACTTCATCCGCCAGCTACTCAGTCGTACCAACCAAGCCGTCTTTCGAACACCGTTTTTCAGCAGCGCCGTATTCAAGGGGGCAAGAGAAGCCACAGCGGCAGCATCACCCCCATTCGCCGCTGCAACAAAGAGGTCTGTGCACACTTTCCCCAACATCTCGCGCCTTTACTGACTCTGATTATTCTACCAGACTACTTCGCTCCTGCATCCAGCGAGCTCCCTTCCCAGCGGAAAACGTTTGGCAGTATGCGGGAAGTAGCTTAGGCGTTATCCTTTGTGGTTCCTTGGCGTTGACGAGGTAATCTATCTTTACGCTTGGGCCTCTCTTCTTGTCCCTGGTTCTCCATTGCACCCCCTCTCTTTCGCCCTACCAATGGGCTGGGACTCGCCATCTCACTCCATGTCTTTCCCAGGACGACTTTTGCTTGCCTCACGTCGCCCACAAATTCTTCTTCAAAAAGACAGTACTCGTCGACACCTCCCTACTCCGCCCTCTTTTTGTGTATTCGTACTCGTACTGTGCCTTCCACTGATGATACCTCTTTCGCTTGCCGTCTGGGTTTCGGTCCGTCGAGTCCGTCCCCATTCGCCCGAATATGAGTCCTAAAGTTCTGGGACGGGACTTCCTTGACCATTGTATGCAGGCTGCAAATCATATACATCCAACAAAGCAGGTGCCGGTCAACCAATGGCTGTGGCACGTACGTAGAATATCGACCGACAGTAATTCTGTTTTGAAGAAATTTTAGTATCATGGTCACACAGTGAGGGTAAATTTGAGCCTGACACGACGTTATATCATATGCAGCTTCTGGCCCAGCAGATTCAAAGCTGAAAGGATCCGATTCACAACCTGGAATTGGACTCATCAGGATGCCCAACCGCCGTCGGACAGACGGCCGTTTCTATCGATGCCCAAGGTTGTGTAAATCTGATATCTCAATCTAGCACCGGCTTTGCCATGATCGCCGGATCCTACGGTCAGGACGTAATCGCGCGGGCCCAGCAGTCAAATATCGCGTACAGTAGATCAAAATATCGACGAGTGTCCCACGTACTACTATGTTGCCAGTCTAATGCGATAGTTTCCATACATGGCCCTTGAAAGTGTCCCCAGCAAGCTCATCAGTGTCTACAACCCAGTAATGTAGGGGCAGCGATGATCACTGTCACACAGAATATACTCGATATTGGTGTTCGGAAACAGAACGATCGAGGAAGACATGCGAGCAAGATCGATACCAAGCTATAACATATGCATTGTGTGTCCCGTACGCTCCATGTACAGTACTCCAATGCTCTCCGCCTCGACAAGTATCAAACTTTCATTGCTCCATGGGGGCCATAGCCTAGTCGGATGATCTACGTAAGTGATGAGTGTAACTCAGTCTTCGTCGCACTGCACACTCACAACAATGATGATACTTAAGCGACGACACAACCAAGAGTCATACCGCCGGGGTTCTTCTCGTCGTTTCGGGGGGCCTCGGCAGTGGAAGCAGCAGAGGAGGTGAAGGTGGTGAAGATAGCGGTGAAGGCGTCCATTGTAGTGGTTATGTTGGGATATGTGGGTTGGGTTGGGCGGGTGAAAGGTTTAATGGCTGGATGATAGGTGGGTGAGTATTGTCCATAGCATGATCTGGGTCGCCTTTTATATCTGCTCAACGCTCCTTCAGTGCAGTCGCATTTTCATTCGCGCCAAAATGATGCTCGGCACTGATTCGTATCTCCTCATTGTTCTTCGGCACAGGTGCCAGCGTTATCGACGTGTCACATCTTCGCTATCGGGCAGCTCCGGCCTGCGTCCGGCAATGGCTTTCTATATTCTATTGTTCTCCGGCATTGAGGTCAACGTTTTCTATTGTGCTCCGGCAATGTTTCGGCACCAGACATGTTCCTTCAGGGTGGTGGCAAACGAACGGCCGGTAGTCTTTGAGAACGGCTGCGTTTGGGAAAAATGGGCGCGCCGAAGAACAATAGGAAATCGAACCCGAGGTGCCGACGACAACTCGCCGACCCTGGTATCATGTACCTGATTGCTGGTGTATGTACCTGGCGTCCGCTGGCCGCTGGCCGCTGGTGTCAATTCCACCGATATACCGAAGAAAGATAGCCAATCAACATGGTGAGCCAGAACGGTGCTGCCGAGGAACAATAAGATTCCAGAACGGCCGTGCCGATCAAATGGCGAAAGAGGTACAGTGATCCAGTGGCCCAGTGGCCCCAGTGGGTTTTGTCCTGAGGAATGTCTGGTCGTGGGATGCGTGGCTGCCGAAAGACAATAGGAAATCGAATCCACGAGCCGAGAAAGCTATATGCTGAACCTGCATACTTGCCGGCCGGTCAGAGAACAATGATGGATTGCCGAGGCTGCTCTCAGCTCGCCCCTGACATGCAACTCGATAGGGGTATAAAAGGCGACCCAGATCATGCTATGGACAATACTCACCCACCTATCATCCAGCCATTAAACCTTTCACCCGCCCAACCCAACCCACATATCCCAACATAACCACTACAATGGACGCCTTCACCGCTATCTTCACCACCTTCACCTCCTCTGCTGCTTCCACTGCCGAGGCCCCCCGAAACGACGAGAAGAACCCCGGCGGTATGACTCTTGGTTGTGTCGTCGCTTAAGTATCATCATTGTTGTGAGTGTGCAGTGCGACGAAGACTGAGTTACACTCATCACTTACGTAGATCATCCGACTAGGCTATGGCCCCCATGGAGCAATGAAAGTTTGATACTTGTCGAGGCGGAGAGCATTGGAGTACTGTACATGGAGCGTACGGGACACACAATGCATATGTTATAGTTACCAGCTAGGGAAGTGACACCAGGACTTTGAGATGCGCGATAGACGATTGGACGGACAAACGTTTGCAAAGTCTAAGACCCACTACTCATACACAGATGCAGTGATTCACGCAAGGGAGACAAGTCAGTCATGCAGCATGCTATCAGAGTAGTTCGCCCGCAGCGTGGTGGGATCTTCTGATTAGGACAAGCATGCAAACGGGGCATCTATCGTTGTGGTAGTGTCCTGTGGCCTCTGGAGAGTGTGCTTGACTGAGCAATCTTGAGCCTGCTCACTGATCCCATTGAGATACAGGCGGCGCACTGCAATCATGATTCAGCCCCGTCAAAGTCAAGTAGCAGTGGTGGATGGCGTATTATAATGCGATGGGGTATACATATCTAGCACCTTTCTTCAGGTCTCACTCCAGGGCTAGTGGTTGTATGTCGTCTTGTTCAGTATCCCTTTGGTCATTGCGATATAATGTTGTTACTATCTCTCACTGCCGCCGTCACCCATGCCTCTGCTATCAGCTACTCAAAGTCTCATAGTGGCTGGATCGGCGTGGGGGTACTATTGCACTACGTGCTCCTCGAGCTTTCGGTGCTACATCATAGCTTCATAGCTGCATCGGCATCTGATATTTAGACAATTGCATCGGCATGCATGTGGGAGCGCAGGTTTGATCCCGCTTTGCAAGCCTATCTGATCATGCTGTCGTTACGTAACAAATGAAGGCGCGCTGCCTGCAGCTGCTCTTTGTTCGCCTTCATGCTCGATACGTCGCGTGACGCGTCCTCTCCGTCGTTCTTCCCCAATCAAAACTTCCAATTGTGGTTCGCTCTTCTTCCATTGCTCGGGCGTATTGTATACCAACCCACGCACTCTAGATTGTCATTGTCAGTCGCCAAGTTATACCACGCCACCGCCATAGTCGTTCGTCCGGAAGGCCCAGTACGACCACGCTAGCAAGCATCGCCTCTCCCTACCAAACCCACAATGAGTGTGTCTTATACAGCTGGGTGCTTGGTCTGGGTGCCAGATTCAGGCTCTGGTTGGGTACCGGGGACCGTGACTGACTTGGTCCTCCCACACGAGCGTGACACCACGTCCGAGGTCGTTTTGACGGTCTGTCTGGACATGGATCCGACGTCGAACAAGACGTTCAAGTTCCCCGCCGCTTTACTTCAATCTTCGGCCTCGGACTCAGTCTCTTCGAATTTGGCAATGGACAATCATGCGATCCTACCAGCTCTGAGGAATCCACCAGCGTTGGAGTCTGCAGAGGATCTGGCGAGTCTCAGCAATTTGAACGAGCCATCGGGTAAGCTGTTTCCACCTGGCACACTGTGATTGGGTCTATCGCTCATACATCATATTAGTGTTGCACGCCATTGCCACCCGCTACATGCAGCATTATCCCTATACGTACTCGGGGATCGTGTTGGTAAGACAGCCTCTCTTAGACGAACAATTAGCTCGAACACTGATCATTTGACAGCTGTCCATGAATCCTTTCACCCCACTGAACATCTGTGAGTAACCGCTGCCATTAGCTACAGAGATGCTTTATTAACGGTCCGTACAGACGAACCTGCCATGATCAAGCTCTATGCTGGTCAGAAAAAAACGGAGCGCGAGCCTCATGTTTTTGCCATTGCGGAAGAGGCTCTTGATGCCTTGCGCCAAGGAGACGGTAGTGGGGGTGTCAGCCCCACGGGCGCTGGTGATCAGACTATCATCGTCAGCGGTGAAAGGTAAGGCCATCTTTCACTTTATATAGACAGGCCATGCTCACTGCGCTTGTGAACAGCGGCGCCGGCAAGACCGTTGCAGCCAAGTATATTCTTCGCTATTTTGCGTCGTCCCATGAAACTTCTCAAAATTTCTCCGCTTCCCGGAAGAAGACAACCATTGTCGACGAAGGCATGAGTGAAATCGAGAAACAGATACTGGCAAGCAATCCCATCATGGAGGCTTTTGGTAACGCGAAGACAACCCGAAACGATAACAGTTCTAGGTTCGGAAAATATATTCAGGTCAGGCAAGCCTCAGTCCACTAGTGAGCCATGCTAATATGTCTATCGTAGGTACTTTTCAGCCGGGACAACGCCATTGTCGGGGCAAGAATTCGGACATACCTTCTGGAAAGGTCGCGCTTGACTTATCAGCCTGAACTGGAACGGAACTATCATATCTTCTATCAGCTACTTGCTGGTGCTCCTGCCCAAGAGCGCAAGGATCTTGGTCTCGCGCACGCACCAACGGATTTCAACTTCCTCACAGGTGGAGGACCAGCGTCACTCGTCATCCCAGGTGTTGACGACGCCAAAGACTTCATGGCCACCCAGTCTTCTCTTTCGATAATTGGGGTGTCTGTTGAACGACAGTGGCAAATATTCCGACTATTAGCGGCACTGCTCCACCTGGGCAACATTGGACTGACCCAAACAAGGTCAGAGGCCTCCATCGCGGACGGCGACCCTGCCCTTTTGTTCGCTACGTCTCTGCTTGGCGTCTCATCGCTTGAATTCAAGAAATGGACGGTAAAGAAGCAACTCGTGACGAGGAACGAGAAGATTGTCACGGCTCTCGGGAGTGGGCAAGCAATCGTTGTCCGAGACTCAGTCGCAAAATATATTTATAGCTGCTTGTTCCAGGTGGGTAACTCCTCAGTTTCCGGAAAAGTTGCTGATACATGCTAGTGGCTGGTCAATGTTGTTAATTCAAGCTTATGTGGCGGCGACGCAGCCGCTGATGTCGTTCAAGCCTCCAAGTTCATTGGTGTTCTAGATATCGTTCGTCCTCTCTGGTCTGATGGACTGCGCGCGTGCTAACGGCTTATATCCAGTATGGGTTTGAGCATTTCACAAAGGTATTGTGAATACAGATTGACATGTGTTGGCTGATCGCGTTATAGAATTCTTTCGAACAATTCTGTATCAACTGGGCAAACGAGAAATTGCAGCAAGAGTTCTACGCCCATGTCTTCAAAGTAAGTTCATAGCTCAATAGATATTCGTACGATGACTTACACATGACCAGCTCGAACAAGAAGAATACATCCGCGAGAAAATCAATTGGAGATTCATCGATTTCGCCGACAATCAGGCCTGTATACAGGTGATCGAAGGCAAAATGGGCATTCTGACCTTACTCGATGAGGAATCGCGTTTGCCAGCTGGGTCCGACTCTGCTTTTGCAACCAAAATTCACCAGCAAATCCACGAGCCATGGCAGAAAGCCGTCTTCAAAAAGCCACGATTCAACCAGAACGCGTTCACAATTGCGCATTACGCCCATGATGTCACTTATGATGTGGAAGGATTCATCGACAAGAACCGAGATTCCGTTCCAGATGAACATTTGGCTCTTCTCCAGGGTTCCAGCAATCGTTTCTTGGTCGAAGTCATCACTAGCGCAGTGCCCTCTTCCCCAATCAGCCAAGATAACCAGAGAGGCACACCGGGCGTCTCTGGCTCTAAGCGGTCTGCGACGCGCAAGCCAACATTGGGTTCCATCTTCAAAAATTCGCTCTCAAGCTTGATGGAGACCATCCGCCTAACAAATGTTCACTATATCCGGTGCATCAAACCTAATGAAGCCAAAAAGGCGTGGGATCTGGATGCTCAACAGGTCCTCAGTCAATTACGAGCCTGTGGAGTCTTGGAGACTATCAGAATCAGTTGTGTTGGCTATCCCTCCAGATGGGAGTATGCTCAATTCGCTGAAAGGTGAGCAAGGGGAAGCGAAGCGAGACGGTACAATGCTTACTCCAGATTACAGGTACCATATCATGTTGAGTCAGCAGGAGTGGAACGAGAACATGGAACTGCAAGACCTCTGTTCGGTACTGCTGCAAAAACTCTTGCCCGATGACGACAAGTACCAGCTAGGCGCCACCAAAATCTTTTTCCGCGCCGGCGCCCTGGCTTTTCTAGAAGCAATGCGCTCTCGTAAGCAATATGAGATGGCGACCACCATCCAGAAATACATCAGACGACGACTGGCGTACAAAGAATATCGCAAGATGCGCGAAAGCTCTGTTATCATCCAGCTTTGGTGGAAAACTTTACTGGCGAAGAGATCTCTTCTCACTCTGAAGAACGAAAAGTTAGCCGTGATGTTGCAGCAAGCCATCCGAAGCAGGAGAGAACGCGTGAGATACTTGCATCTGAGGGCGGCTATCATAGGCCTTCAATCCAGTGGGTACCCAACAAGTGACGTAGCAAGAAGACAGCTGACCTGCAAATAGCTATCCGAAAAAATCTTGCGACAGTGGGGCGAGAGGAGAAGAGGAAGCAGGGAGGGGCTGTTCAATTGCAATCACTGTTTCGTGGTCTGTAAGCATTCAATCCGCAACGCTATCTCTTCCGCAATGCTGATTGTACTGGGCAGTATCGTTCGTAATCATTACCAGTCTCAAGTCCGCCGAGTGGTTCTCCTCCAGTCTCACTGGCGCAGAAAGCTCGCAGCTCGAGAGCTGAAGCTTCTCAAGACTGAAGCCAAGTCAGCCAGCAAGCTCAAGGAAATGTCCTATCAGCTGGAAAACAAAGTCGTTGTTTTGACACAAACGTTGCAGAAGCGCACAGTGGAGAACAAAGAGCTCAACATACGTATCCAAACTCTCGCAGACGATGACGCCATCCACAAGCACAGAAACAACGAGCTCCAGCACACGATACAGGAGCTTACCGCCAAGTGCGCCTCTCTGGTCGCCAAAGATGATGAGTGCCAATCACTGTCTGCGCAGAAGGAATCATTGGACGCGCAACTGCAGCACGAGTTCTTGAAAAGCAAGGAGCGAGAAGAAGAAATACAGCGGCTTTCTCGTCAGCTGGATGCGGCGGCTCAATCCTTGACCGTCAAGGAACAAGTGGTTGACGATGCGGCCCGTCAGACCCTAGAGGACAAAGCGACCATCAATCAGCTACGCAGTGAGTTGGGACAACTGCGAGAACAGCTCTCTCGCTCCAATGCGCTCAACTCCCTTACCAAGGGCGACAAATCTCGGGACATGCCCCCGTCGCCCACTTACGCCCATAACGGGGTACGCCGTCTAGAACATCTGGCTGCTTCTGTCGGTAACAGTGAAAGAGCACCTGTTCCGCGCCGCCGTACTCGACGACATTCCCTAACAGGGACCATGCCCCAGGCCAATGATGTTGCACGCGATCCGAACCAAGAGTTCAAGCACGCGTTAATTCCGCGTGCATCTTCGGTCATGTATACACAAGACATTCCCCTGCGGCCTCGTGACTCCCAAGGTCTGCCACTGTCTTCAGCTCTCAATAACGTGTCGGACGAGATTCTGCGTCTTCTTGAAGATGAAGCGTCATTGGATGATGACGTGCTCCAAGGGTTGATCTGCCAACTCAAGATTCCAAGCCCCAGTCTCCATACCCCACCTACAGCCAAAGAGGTTCTCTTCCCAGCGCACCTTATCAGCTTGATCAGTAATGAAATGTGGAAACAAGCAATGGTGCCGGAGTCGGAGCGATTTTTGGCGAATGTCATGCAAGCTATACAACAACATATTGTCGTGAGTCGCTTTCTTCATCGGGTTTGTCCAGCAATTCTTATCCTCGCATAGACTTTCAAAGGAGACGACGTCATCATACCAGGCGTATTCTGGCTTTCCAATGTCCAGGAAATCTTATCCTTCATCTGTGTGGCGGAGGCCGATGCCTCCAAAGGCTATGCCCCGGGCTCCGATCACCACAACGCTCGCGAGCTTGACTGGGAGGCTTATGCGCGACTGATCAGCGTCGTGAAACACGATCTTGATTCTTTGGAATACAACATATACCACACTTTCATGCTCGAGATCAAGAAAAAGTTGTCAAAGATGGTCATACCTGCCCTGATCGAATCTCAGTCTCTACCAGGGTTCATCACGTCAGATGGCTCTGGCAGAATGCTTTCCAAGATGTTAGGGGGAATCGGAGGTAATCAACAGCCCGCGGCCACCATGGACGACATCTTGAACCTCCTCAATAGGGTATGGAAGTGCCTCAAGAGCTATTACATGGAAGAAAGTGTAATGCACCAGGTCATCACGGAACTACTCAAATTGATCGGGCAGATCTCGTTCAACGACCTCCTGATGCGCAGGAACTTCTCATCCTGGAAGAGAGGTAAGAAAGACGCCCACCATTTGCTACAGTGAACGCCGGCTGATTTTGAACATAGCTATGCAAATCCAGTATAACATCACGCGAATCGAAGGTATGTCGCCCTCCATTGCACGGCAACACTGGAGCTGGATCATCTGACAATGCGTAGAATGGTGCAAATCTCATGATATGCCAGAAGGCCTTCTTCAACTTGAGCATCTCATGCAGGCTACCAAGCTATTGCAACTGAAGAAGGTCGGTTCCGATTCTACCGAACCGACTGCCAATAACTGATGACACTGCTGTAGGCCACGCTTGGTGACATTGACATCCTGTTTGATGTTTGCTGGATCTTATCACCGACCCAAGTCCAGAAGCTCATCAGCCAGTATCACACAGCCGATTACGAGGTGCCTCTGAACGCCGAGATCCTCAAAGCTGTAGCTGCCAGGGTCCGGCCAGAAGACAAAAATGACCAGCTACTCTTGACACCAGAGACGGACGACGTCGGACCTTATCAGTTACCGTCGCCACGCGAAATTGCGGGACTGGAAACATGTGAGTCTCATGGGCTCGATAATCATTCAGAGTTCTCGTCATTGACTTCGGCTTTCAGATGTACCGGCTTGGCTGGCCGTACCTACTGTCAGAAGACTAGCCGCATTTGTCGCATAAAGTAGTACTCGTACTGGTCTCTAGTCCATGAGTATTCTTTGTGCCGTTCGAGATGTTAAATTGGTTTGCCCGTGTAACTCTGACCCTTCGGCCAAAGCATCGCCCTCTTATTCGTTTTCTCCCTCTGCCCCCCACTATCTTCACCTTCCTCCTCTAGCCTCTCTTCCTTAATGCTCACCACGACTTCCCTTCCATACCCTCTTGTGCTCCCCTCTTGTACTCACCACAGCTATGTTCGCCTTTCACATCCCCAATAAGTCGACGTCCAGGATGGGCTCCTAAGCCTGACGACGTCGCTAACGTTATGGGATTGTTGTTCGCCCAAGGATAGACGACGACGTGGCGCATAATCGAAGTCATCTCTGCTGTCGCCGGGGGCGATGACGAAGGGGCGCAGCGTTTCCGAGTCGCTCTCGAGGTCGAGAGTATATATGATAACGTGGTTCTTAATATTCGGCTCGGCTCGGGGAACGGAGGAGGAGGCTACCATGAGACGGCCGTATATCTCAGAGAAGGGTTGGACGGACACTAAGTGCGGCGTTAGTAGAAGGAGACAAAGGGTTGTAGAGATAGACTAACTGTTCGATAAATTGAGGAATTGGGTGGTAGTTGAGGATGCGAGAGTTTAGTTCTGAGATAAATTGAAAGAATGTCAATGTGACAAGTATCTTTTCTATGTCTGAGAGGCGGCGAGCGAAGCAAAGGGGACGGGGAGGAGGGGTGTTTGTTGGTGGGGCGAGGTGTTTGGGAGCTTCAGACTCATGGACATGTCGGCGATATAGATTTGAGCCCAGCGCACATTCCCGTCCGGTGGTGGAAGAAGGGAGCCAAGCTGATGGTAGACCCTGCCACTAATGGAGAAGGTGTAGATGCCTTTCGCGCCATAAACGGACTTGTCTTCTTTCTTAAAATTCATGGAGGCCATGGCCATCGCACCGTTGTAGTTGCGGGCCTGCTTGCGAAACTCTTTGGCCTCTATAAGGAGATACTGTCAGCGGGGTCTACGGGGAGTCTGCTTGATATCTGGAGTACCTGGAGTGTTTGCGGTCCACAGCGTCTTCAAAAAAAGAGGAGGCTCGAGCGGTGTTGGCAGGATGACATTGCCCGCAGAGCAGCAAGCGGAGAATGCGGCTTCGTGTTTGGTAGAGTGCTGGGCGACGGCAGGACGCTCGGCAGCCCAGTGGAGGGCACCGCATTCGTCGCACTTATAGTCACATGCCCCAAGGGGTAAGAGCGCTATGCATGCATGGGCGAAAAAGCTATGGGAGGCAAGACCCGATTTTTCTTCATCCAGGATAGAGACCCGAAGCGAGAGCGACGGAGAGCTGGAGCGCGAGGGAGGCAAGAACGGGATCAACGCTCGCGATAATCTATTCTTTCTTTTTAACAAGGGCACGACCCGCTCGGCAACGAGCGGGCAAGCGGCGGATGTAAACTATGAGTTACCTACAGATACAGTGATTAGTGCAAAGGTTTGAGGAAGACTATTTGATTTAGAGACTGGAGAGTGCAGAAAGCGTGTGTAGGACAACACGAGCTAGTGGACGAAAGCTTGCCGTCGTGCGCGACGTCGCCCGAGAAGTAAAAAAGATCACCGAGCTCATGATGCGAGCCTGCCGGTTCCCAGGATTGGATGGAGAGGGGGTTATCGCCCTCGATGGTGTCGATGATCGAGTGGAAGTGCTTCACGTTAGGTCTGTCGCGGTCGGTGATGGAGTTGATAAAGGCTGTACCATACCCTTCAGACCAAATGTTGGGCATGGGAGAGACCATGGTTGGTAGATGAAGAGTGGATGGGGATAGGACGGGACTGCAGGGGGGGGGGGGGGGGGCGGTCATTCATATATGGGAGAGAAGGTGGGAGGCCCGGGAAGATCAGGCGGGTCAGATCGGACGGGGATGAGCGTGGATGAGCAGCATAGCAGCAGGAGGGGATCATGCATTGGACGACAGCGAGACGGGGGAAGAGGCCCTCGAGGGAGAAGAGTCGGGAGTGTTCGGGCCCATGAATGATATGTGAAATGTCATGTAGCGCGTAGATGTTACATATTATTGTCCATCAACTTGGCTTGTGCCTGACGGAGCAGGCCTGAGCCGGGTGTTGCGATTACTGCCGATGGTGTTGAAACGCTCCCGTTGCTTCCAGGTCCTGCTAGTCGGATTCCAGGTTAGGAGCTGGGGAGCGTCAGGATAGGTGGTATTTTTGAGAAGGTCAGGCCAGTGAGCAGAGGCCGTGAAGAACTCCGTGAGGGTAGTACGAAGAGCACGTTCGTTGCCGAGGACATCGTGGAGGTTGTCGGTTGGTTTGAAGAAGACGGACTGTTCATCGGGCAGATGTATCGCTAGAGTTTCGACGGCAGGGAAACGGCCTCTCATAGGGAAGGATAGAATACGCCAAGCAGCTGATGTGTATATGTGAGCTAAGATTGATAAGACGAGTAGAGAACGCACCTTCAACAGGGGAGATGTATCGAGAATCCTCGTATTCTTTCACTTCATTCCTAGGCCTCACACCTTCCATCAACCCCCACTCCTGTCCCGTCACATTCATTCCTCCCTCCTTCGCAACCCACCAAAGCACCTCCCTCCCGAGCTTACTCTTCACCACCAGATCCCTGACAGCCCCCGCACGGCAAAAGACATATAGCTTTTCCGGCGAGGAGCGCGAATGGCGGGAGGGTGGAGAATGACAGGAAAGCTTCGGAGCCTGCGCCAAGAGGGTAAAGGACGAGGAAGGAGGTGTATCGGCGCCAGGTGAGGAGGGAGGTGATGGGGGATGGGACGGAGGCGGGGGGGAGGAGGGAGAGGGTGTAGAAGGAGTAGCGGACGACTTCGGCGATGGACCAGGCGAGGAGCATGGTGGTGAACAGGGGCGAGTCGTGAGTCTACATCCGAGTCAGTATGCACATTTAGGGAGGGAAGGGGGACGTAGGACTCGAGGGACGGCTTCAACGACGCCCCAGACGGTGTAAACCCGACTAAAGACCTGGCTCGTGACCGTCCCCACCGGACTCCTCACCAACCCCAAAGCAGCGTGCACAATCTCCAAAACGGCCAACGACTGAATCCACTTGGTCAAGCAGCCGAGGTTGCCAAAGTCATAAGATCCCTTGAGGTGGTTGAGGATCTTGTGGATGTACTGGACGTGTTTGGGCCCGCCGAGGAAGGGGACGTAGGTGCTAAGGGTGGAGAGGAAGGATGGGGAAGCGACCGAAGGGGCGGAGCGCGGTGTGAACAGGAAAGTGAGAGTGATGACGAGGAGATAGCCTCAGAGGAGGGTGGAGACGGCGTTGTAGAAGATCAGGTAGGCTTTCATCGGGGTGATTTTGCCGGCTAGACACTGTCAGCTCTAGGTCGGAGATGGTGTGGAGAATGATGAAGACGTGTTCGCGGATGGGCACGACGTCTGTGATATGCATCAGTACATAGAGTAAAGAGTAAGATGAGCAACGTACGTGTATGAAAGGGAGGGAGGAGGGGATCAGTGGCAGCAGTGTTGGTGCCATAAGCAGCCGTCTCGTCATGCGCCATCTCCGAAACCAACTGCACCGATGAGGAATCGTGTAAGGGATCGTGAGAGTTGCCGAGAGGTATTCTGGGATGCCACCCTGGCTCGCCGTAGGGGAACAGGAGGGGGAAGTGTAGAGGGACAAAATGCTCGGAGCGCTCGGGGATGCGATGAAGGGAGTTGGTTGCGCGTGACTGCCATATGAGTTCCCGACCGTTGTGGTCGGGGTCATTGGAGTTGTCGTAGATGAGCGCGACGTCGTTCGACGTTGGAGTGTTGTACGTTCGAGGGTCGTGGCCTTCTTGGGACATGTGGAGATGGAGATGGGCATTGTTCTGATTGTTGCGATCCATTCTTTCCTTGCATGCCAAGATAGATTGTACATACGGGTTGTGGCTAAACATAACGTCCTCTATGTTGCGAAGAGTCTGCTTGAAATCTGAAGTACCTGGAGTGTTTGCGGTCCACAGCGTCTTCAAAAAGGGAGGAGGCTCGAGCGGTGCTGGCAGGATGACATTACCCTTAGAGCAGCAAGCGGAGAATGCGGCTTCGTGTTCGGTAGAGTGCTGGGCGACGGCAGGACGCTCGGCAGCCCAATGGAGGGCACCGCATTTGTCGCACTTATAGTCACAGGGCCCGAGCGAATACTGGGCAACGACACCGTCCTGGTGGTCACGGAGTGCGAGAGGGGTCGTAGGGAGAGGTTCGATGGACTTGCGAGCGTGCTTGGGCATGGGAATGAGAGGGGTCGCTGGGTCGATATTCTTTCTAGGGCGGCCAGCGCCGCTCGACTTCCTAGGCTCACCATACGGGACGGTGGTAAGGAGAGGTTTGATGGGCTTGCGAGCGTGCTTGGGCATGATGGGGATGATAGGTGAAGAGGTCAGCGAAAGGAAAGTGGGGGGAAGAGAAGAAGGAGAGGACGAACACACACTGCAGTCCCCATGGCAGTCGACGCGGCGGAGGAGAGCGAGAGAGTGGACCCTGAAACCGCAACTTCGGCGGGCACGGAAGGGGCAAGAGCGCTATGCATGCATGGGCGAAAAAGCTGTGGGAGGCAAGACCCGACTTTTCTTCATCCAGGATAGAGACCCGAAGCGAGAGCGAGAGCTGGAGCGCGAGGCAGGCAAGAAGAAGAGATTGGGACCTGAAACCTTATCGCGATTTTGCAACTTCGGCGGGCTCGGAAGGGGCAAGAGCGCTATGCATGCATGGGCGAAAAAGCTATGGGAGGCAAGACCCGAATTTTCTTCATCCAGGTTAGCGACCCGAAGCGAGAGCGCGAGCTGGAGCGCGAGGGAGGCAAGAACAGGATCCACGCTGAACGCACGGGCCTCCACTAATCTATTATATGTTTTAACAAGGGCACGACCCGCTCGGCAACGAGCGGGCAAGCGGCGGATGTAAATTATGAGGTACCTCCAGATGAGTGATTAGTGCAAAGGTTTAAGGAAGAGAATAACATCAGAAAAGGCCACGCAAAGTACATGTTGAAGAATAAGGATGAAACGTACCGTCAGCAGTTAGAGTATGTGCCTCGCACGTGGACAACACGAGCATAGGGGACGAAAGCTTGCCGTCGTGCGCGACGTCGCCCGAGAAGTAAAAACGATCACCGAGCTCATGATGCGAGCCTGCCGGTTCCCAGGATTGGATGGAGAGGGGAATATCGCCCTCGATGGTGTCGATGATGGAGTGGAAGTGCTTCACGTTCGGTCTGTCGCCGTCGGTGATGGAGTTGATAAAGGCTGTACCATACCCTTCAGACCAAATGTTGGGCACGGGAGAGACCATGGTTGGTAGATGAAGAGTGGATGGGGATAGGACGGGACTGCAGGGGGGGGGGGGGGGCGGTCATTCATATATGGGAGAGAAGGTGGGAGGCCCGGGAAGATCAGGCGGGTCAGATCGGACGGGGATGAGCGTGGATGAGCAGCATAGCAGAAGGAGGGTATCATGCGTTGGACGACAGCGAGACAGGGGAAGAGGCCCTCGAGGGAGAACAGTCGGGAGTGTTCGGGCCCATGAATGATATGTGAAATGTCATGTAGCGCGTAGATGTTACATATTATTGTCCATCAACTTGGCTTGTGCCTGACCCTGCCGATGGTGTTGTTGAAACGCTCCCGTTGCTTCCAGGTCCTGCTAGTCGGATTCCAGGTCAGGAGCTGGGGAGGGTCAGGAGAGAAGGTCAGGCCAGTGAGCAGAGGCCGTGAATTACTCCGTGAGGGTAGTACGAAGAGCATCTTCGTTGCCGAGGACATCGTGGAGGTTGTCGGTTGGTTTGAAGAAGACGGATTGTTCATCGCCGCTAGAGTTTCAACGGCAGCGAAACGGCCTCTCATAGGGAAGGATAGAATGTTCTGATACTCGAAGTGCATGGCCCTAGGCCCGGTGGAGAACGTATGGGAAAGGTAGACCTGTTTGCCTACGTCGTCCGCTTCGAGTTCGTCCTGTATAGCATCTGCGAGGCCGCGTTTGAGATCAGTGCGGAGAAGATTCTGATTTTGCTCTTGGAAACGGAGTTTGGATGATTCCGTCTGGGCCCAGACGTCGTCGAGATACTCTTGGAAGAGTAATCCGGCGTGATGGAGAATGTTGAAGACGTGTTCGCGTTTGAAAAGGGAGTACGCGTAGAACTGAGCTTGTGTGACATGATGAGAGCCATTTCTCCCGGAGGGGACATCGGTGGTGGGCACGACGTCTGTGATATGCATCAGGACATAGAGTCAAGAGTAAGATGAGCAACGTACGTGTATGAAAGGGAGGGAGGAGGGGATCAGTGGCAGCAGTGTTGGTGCCATAAGCAGCCGTCTCGTTATGCGCCATCTCCGAAACCAACTGCACCGATGAGGAATAGTGTAAGGGATCGTGAGAGTTGCTGAGAGGTATTCTGAAATGCCACCCTGGATCGCCGTAGGGGAACAGGAGGGGAAAGTGTAGAGGGACGAAATGCTCGGACAGCTCGAGGATGCGATGAAGGGAGTTGGTTGCACGTGACAGCCATATGAGTTCCCGATCGTTGTGGTCGGGGTCATTGGAGTTGTCTTAGATGAGCGCGACGTCGTTCGACGTTGGAGTGTTGTACGTTCGAGGGTCGTGGCCTTCTTGGGACATGTGGAGATGGAGATGGGCATTGTTCTGATTGCTGCGATCCATTCTTTCCTTGCATGTCAAGATAGATTGTACATACGGGTTGTGGCTAAACATAACCTCCTCTATGTTGCGAAGAACAGTTGGCTGACATAGGTTGTGGAATATCCCTTGGCGAGTTTCGGCTCGTTGATCGGGGGACATGTTGGCGATATAGATCTGAGCCCAGCGCACATTCTCGTCCGGTGGTGGAAGAAGTGAGCCAAGCTGATGGTAGACCCTGCCACTGATGGAGAAGGTGTAGATGCCATTCGCGCCATAAACGGACTTGTGGTGGGCACGGAGTGCGAGAGGGGTCGCTGGGTCGGTCTTCTTTCTAGGGCGGCCATTGCTGCTCGACTTAATAGGCTTACCATACGGGACGGTGGTAAGGAGAGGTTTGATGGACTTGCGAGCGTGCTTGGGCATGATGGGAATGCAGTGAGAGGTGAAGAGGTCAGCGAAAGGAAAGTGGGGGGAAGAGATGAAGGAGAGTGTCACACGGGTCCATGACCTCTAGCGATGTCCTTGTAGTAGTCGCGGTGAGTTGAAATGACTTGAGGACCATGAGAGGTAGCCAAGCCAATGCCGGAGGACATGCAGTGGACGCTTGTGTTCGTGCTGGGGAGACAACAATATTTGATCGACAGAGTATCTAAAAGCAGCCTACGTATCCCTTTCCATGACCTTCCAGTGTTTTCTACAATGGCCAACAGAGTGGCAAAGATGATTCTAGACGCTTCGGGGTATTTCGAAGTCGAGTGGCGACAGCCACGTGACAGAGAGGTCGACGCGGCGGAGGAGAGCGAGAGAGTGGACCCTGAAACCTTATACGCGATTTTGCAAGTTCGGCGGGCTCGGAAGGGGCAAGAGCGCTATGCATGCATGGGCGAAAAAGGTATGGGAGGCAAGACCCGAATTTTCTTGATCCAGGTTAGAGACCCGAAGCTTGAGCGCGAGCTGGAGCGCGAGGGAGGCAAGAACGGGAGCAACGCTCGCGCTCGAGCCTCCACTAATCTATTATATGTTTTAACAAGGGCACGACCCGCTCGGCAACGAGCGGGCAAGCGGCGGATGTAAATCATGAGGTACCTCCAGATAAGTGATTAGTGCAAAGGTTTAAGGAATACGATTTGATTTAGAGATTGGAGAGTGCAGAAAGCGTGTGTAGCAATTGAGGCAAACCAAACAATGCATAGGCAATATGTACAGTTAAGACCAGTGAGCCGTCCAGGAATAACATCAGAAAAGGCCACGCAAAGTACATGATGAAGAATAAGGATGAAACGTACCGTCGGCAGGAAGAGTGTTTAGGTGTGCCTCGCACGAGGACAACACGAGCATGGGGGACGGAAGCTTGCCGTCGTGCGCGACGTCGCCCGAGAAGTAAAAGAGATCACCGAGCTCATGATGCGAGCCTGCCGGCTCCCAGGATTGGATGGAGAGGGGGTTATCGCCCTCGATGGTGTCGATGATAGAGTGGAAGTGCTTGACGTTCGGTCTGTCGCCGTCGGTGATGGAGTTGATGAAGGCTGTACCATAGCCTTCAGACCAAATGTTGGGCACGGGAGAGACCATGGCCGGTACATGAAGAGTGGATGGGGATGGGACGGGACTGCAGGGGGGGAGCGGCCATTTATATATGGGAGAGAAGGTAGGAGGCCCGGGAAGATCAGGCGGGTCAGATCGGGGATGAGCGTGGATGAGCAGCATAGCAGAAGGAGGGTATCATGCATTGGACGACAGCGAGACAGGGGAAGAGGCCCTCGAGGGAGAAGAGTCGGGAGTGTTCCGGTCCATGAATGATATGTGAAATGTCATGTAGCGCGTAGATGATTTATTGTCCATCAACTTGGATTGTGCCTGACGGGGGAGGCCGGAGCCGCTCAGCCGGGTGTTGCGATGCGCGTGACTGCCTCGTCGAGATACTCTTGGAAGAGTAATCCGGCGTGATGGAGAATGTTGAAGACGTGTTCGCGTTTGAAAAGGGAGTATGCGTAGAACTGAGCCTGGGTGACATGATGCGAGCCATTTCTCCCGGAGGGGACATCGGTGGTGGGCACGACGTCTGTGATATGCATCAGGACATAGAGTAGACGAGCAACGTACGTGTATGGAAGGGAGTGAGAAGGGTATCAGTGGAAGCAGTGTTGGTGCCATAAGCAGCCGTCTCGTCATGCGCCATCTCCGAAACCAACTGCACCGATGAGGAATAGTGTAAGGGATCGTGAGGGTTGCTGAGAGGTATTCTGGGATGCCACCCTGGCTCGCCGTAGGGGAACAGGAGGGGGAAGTGTAGAGGGACAAAATGCTCGGAGAGCTCGGGGATGCGATGAAGGGAGTTGGTTGGGCGTGACTGCCATATGAGTTCCCGACCGTTGGGGTCGGGGTCATTGGAGTTGTCGTAGATGAGCGCGACGTTGTTCGACGTTGGAGTGTTGCACGTTCGAGGGTCGTGGCCTTCTTGGGACATGTGGAGATGGAGATGGGCATTGTTCTGATTGTTGCGATCCATTCTTTCCTTGCATGTCAAGATAGATTGTACATACGGGTTGTGGCTAGGGAGGAGGCTCGAGCGGTGTTGGCAGGATGACATTGCCCGCAGAGCAGCAAGCGGAGAATGCGGCTTCGTGTTGGGGCGGCCATTGCCGCTCGACTTCGTAGGCTTAACATACGGGACGGTGGTAAGGAGAGGTTTGATGGGCTTGCGAGCGTGCTTGGGCATGATGGGAATGATAGGTGACAGGTGAAGAGGTCAGCGAAAGGAAAGTGGGCGGAAGAGAGCGGAAGAAGCAGGAGAGGTCGACGCGGCGGAGGAGAGCGAGAGAGTGGACCCTGAAACCTTATACGCGATTTTGAAACTTCGGCGGGCTCGGAAGGGGCAAGAGCGCTATGCATGCATGGGCGAAAAAGGTATGGGAGGCAAGACCGGAATTTTCTTCATCCAGGATAGAGGAGCCGAAGCGAGAGCGCGAGCTGGAGCGCGAGGGAGGCAAGAACGGGATCAACGCTCGCACTAATCTATTATATGTTTTTAATATCTTTTTAATTAATTCTTTTTAATATACAGCAAGAAGCAGGCAAGCACGGCAAGCAAGTCCGTCAGTCAGGCTGCATACTCGTACAGTACATAATCGGACAGCATACTCTACGAGTACAGTGCTGTCCTGCCAGTGTCCTACTGCTGCCCATATTGTGCTGTACCCCTGCTATATCTCACAAGAAGTATTCATTGGATTCCCCGGCCTTTTTTGCTCGTTGTACGGTATCTCTCATACGCTCGATATTGCCCTCTTTCCCACAAGCAAACTCTTGTACGTGTCGAAAGCTCACTGGATGACTGTTGCTCTCGGCTGAGGACAGATCATCACAGTATGATATCCCCACGCAATCGCAAAACTTTCATCAACAATACAACATATGTTGATCATCATGGAAAAAGGCTTTCGCATTATAATTGACATGGCTGCTTCAGCAGTCAAACGCCTATGCTACGTGAGTGGCCCGAATCCTGTGGACCGGCGGTACCAGAATGGTCGTCAGTGTCGTGAAGATATATCGGAGGCTGGCTGATGCTGTCGATCAGTCACCTGTGGGATCGAGCAGTGGTCAGAAGTTGACAACAACTGGCAATCGGAAATCAGGACTCACAGCCCAATGCCAGTATCTGCAGCCCACTGTCGGAACTCATCCCTACCCTTGTGCAATGTGGTGCAAGTTGTGCTCTTTAACTTTGGTCTCATCTGAGGGCTTCAAGATTGCTGGAAAATACGAGTAAGTTGGAACGCATCACCGAAGATTACTCATGAATTCTAGGGCGCGATTGGAATCCCCAATGGTATTACTCGAAGACCAGCCGGCCCTACCGAGTGAGTGCTGTGTGTTGTTAGGTTTCTTGTCTGTCCATGTGTCAAATGAGTGCAGAATCTCATCTTATCATTACAGGACCTATCGAAAGAGGTGTGTCATGACCAACATACTCGAATACATGAAGCATGTGTCTCGTTGACGCGTATTGGTGCACCAGGGCCCTTTTCGAAGCGACGCCTAGCTTTATACCTCGGAGAAGCGGACTTACAGCTTTTTGATAAGGCTCTGAGTGGGAACAGGTATGCTTACGATGATGTCAGGGGACAAACTTGACTCCATAGCACGTTTAGGGACTATTTTGTCCGAGTCCCAGTCAATCAATTGTCTGTGGCAGCACCCACGCTGAGTCATGAAGGGTGGTATGCGACATCCTACTATATGAATGGTATGTCACTGTAGCACCATGCAGAAAGCACTGACGGGTCGTGCAGCAAGATCCGCCGTTGGCGTCGCGATACTCGAGTCCATATGTTCCTATCATTCCCGTGCCCACGTCTAGGGTGAGCCCTTGGCATCAATATATATCACCAGTGGGTTGCATGTATTGTTTTCATCTGATGATCGAAATGCCATCACTGGACGTCCGAGCATTGTCAGAACGGTTGATGTAAGCAAAGCCATGTCTAGGATCATCAGCGCATACTGGAACGGAAGATAGAGATGGAAAGAGAATATTTGGACATTGGGTCAAGTAAAGGTGGTGGCATTCTGATGTATAACTGTGTACGGAACACCACAATGGTATCAGTTAAAGTGCCAAGGCGGAGGTGAACTGTGATTGCTCTCTACTTCATATTCTCTCATGCCTGCCGGAGAAGAATGGGAGGACCCTAGCCACAGGCATGCCTACTGTAGGTCTTCGTAACCCTTGACGATGTGTCTAGGTCTGCTAGGGGCTACAATTTCCGTCAGTAATCTTCTTGTAAAATTGATACAACACCGAAAAGCCCCAAAGTGGACCGCCGAGGCGCACGGGGGTTGGTACATACTAGGGAAGGAGGTAGGGATGGGAGCGGGGGATTGGTAGCCAAAAGATCGCCGAATGGGTGGAACAGTAAGGACTGCAACGGGGCCTGAGCACGCAGTGTGTCAGCAAACTCCACGACGATCGCATCGAGTAAAGGTTTATGAGAGGAAGGCGACCTGCTCACCAGCGAATCCCAGGAGTAGAGACCAGAAGATGACTGGGCTTTCGTGGGCCAGGCGTTGCTGAGAGGTATTAGCTGGAAGGGGATGGGAGAGTGGCGTATGACCCTGCTTACGGTGTATCTGTAGATGGCTGCCATGTTTGTTGGTGGGGTGAAGTCGTCGCAAGGTTGCTTTTCGTTCAAACTGTGTCCGGCGCAATTGGCAGCATGGAATTGGCGCAAGATACCGATGGTCATATTACCCTGTAAGTACAGTTAAACTCGAGTGTGATTGTATTTAACAGCAGGCTGTTACGTAACACAAAAACTTCGAATGGCTGCCGCTGCTGTTGTTGCTCGAGATGTGGGATGCATGGACCGTTACCGTTATACACCCCACTTCCAAGCACCATGGGCAAGGGCAAGAATCATGACCGCAAGGCGAATCCCGGATTCGGCAAGACAAAGGGAAAGAGCTCGTCCGGATCATCCTCAGAGTTCACCATGAAAAAGGTCAAGGGTGCGCACTTCGCCCTCAATCCTACAAAGCTCGCCGCTGATATCGTCGCTGTGCAGGGGAAAATTTCTATAGGGATGCTAAGTCAGCCTCCAAGGTTAAGATGCTCAATGGTGGCAAACCAGTCAGAGACAAGGACGGAGTGATCACCGAGGCGGCTGCATTTCAGAAGGGCGAGAAGGATGTGCTACCTGGCAGGGTCAAGCCGGACAGAAGGTGGTTTGGTACGTGGCGCTCTACATCTCTGAGATTCCTCATTGGCTCACTATGGATGAAGGAAACACAAGAGTCATCTCCCAGGACGCTTTGGATCACTTCAGGACGGCATTGAAAGAACAGAAAGCCGACCCCTACTCTGTTCTTCTTAAGAGGAACAAACTGCCCATGGGCTTGCTACAAGATGAGAGCTCGGACGCTGCCAAGGTGTGTCTTGAAAATTTACGTTCCTCGCCTATGCTGACTTCATGCGAGCGTCCACACATTGTTGAGACTGAGCCATTCGGCAATACATTTGGTCCCAAAGCTCAGAGGAAGAAGCCTAGATTGGACATTGGCAGCTTTGCTGAACTCGGTGAGAGTTCTGCCGCTGCCGAAGCCTCTGCTATTGCTGAAGCCCGTGAGCTATTCCTTTGTTGCTTTCTGATATTCACCACTGACGGCTGTTCAGGAGGCAATGCCACTGCCGACCCCGCCGACATCTATCACCCCACAACGTCTACTGCTCGAGAACCCATCTACGCCAAGGGTACATCCCGTCGTATCTGGGGTGAGCTCTATAAGGTTCTTGATTCTTCGGACGTCGTTATCCACGTCCTCGACGCAAGAGATCCGCTGGGGACCAGGTGCAAACCTGTCGTAGAATATATCAAAAAGGAGAAGGCCCACAAGCACCTTGTCTATGTTCTGAACAAGGTCGATTTGGTACCTACATGGGTTACTGTAAGTGGCTTTCGAATTACCAGCACACTCCAAAGCTACAATCTCATTGTCGAGCTGACCCATTCGTGATAGGCCAAGTGGGTGAAACATCTCTCACAATCCGCCCCGACCATTGCCTTCCACGCTTCCATCAACAATTCGTTTGGCAAAGGCTCCCTTATCCAATTACTTCGACAATTTTCTGTCCTCCATTCGGACAAGAAACAGATCTCCGTGGGCTTCATCGGTTATCCGAACACGGGAAAGTCCTCTATCATCAATACATTGAAGAAGAAGAAGGTTTGCACTGTCGCTCCCATCCCAGGTGAGACCAAAATCTGGCAGTACATCACTCTGATGCGTCGCATCTATCTGATCGACTGTCCTGGTATTGTTCCTGTCTCCGCCAAGGACTCGGATACGGACACTGTCCTTAAGGGTGTCGTGCGCGTTGAGAACCTCGCCACGCCTGCTGAACATATCCCAGCATTGCTTGAGCGGGTCCGTCCCGAGTACCTCGAGCGCACTTATGGCCTGGAACCTGTCGAAGGTGGATGGCATGGGGAGGAAGGTTCCACTCTGATTCTGACAGCAATTGCCAGGAAGAGTGGTAAGCTGTTGAAGGGTGGTGAGCCCGACCAGGAAGCGGCGGCCAAGATGGTTCTCAACGATTGGATCAGAGGGAAAATCCCTTTCTTTGTGACTCCGCCCACCAAGGAGGCTGAGGCTGCTCCTGCCACGGGCACTGATGTCGCTGCTGCTACCGAGGCATCCCAGAAGGCCACTGAAGAGGAAGAGGAAGCTGAACGAGCGATGCTCGTGGAGCAGCAACGCCATCTGAGCAAAATTCTGGGTCAAAAGCGAGTCAAGGGGGTGGAGCAACCCCTGAAGAAGATCGTCACAATGTCGAAATTCTTAGGTGAGGACGCTAGGAAGTATTCAGAGATGATTGACGAGGACGAGGAAGAGGCCGGGGACGAGATGGCGATGGGTGACGACGACAGCGACGCGGCTGAGCAAGCTGAGGATGATGATGAAGAGGAGGAGGGTAGTGAAGAAGAAGTTGACGATGACGAAGTCGGCTGGGACGATGTCTTTTCAGATGCTGAAGGGTCAGAGGCAGGGGCTGGGGAAGATGGCGAGGCGGTATCCGGAGACTCGACCGCACAGATCAACAAGCGAAAGGGTGAGCTGCAGTTGACATTGCCCAAGAGCTCGCTGACAGTAAATTAGCCGCTGCCTCTGATTCGGGCTCCGAGACAGACGCTGCCCCCAAGAAACGTATGACGACCAACAAGCGCAAGGCTGCCAACTTTTACACTACTGCGAACGTCAAAAACAGAAATCGAGACAGAAAAGTTCCCAAGACAGTTGGAGGCGGCAAGAAGCGTGGGCGTGGGGATGAAGAGCCGACTGGGAAGAAGGCCAAGAAGAGAAGATGAGGGGCATGTGCTCTCTTTGATACCCATTTTTGCCATACCCGTATCGCGTTTCCAGTTCTCTGAGCTCTCGTGGCTGTTGCATGAAGTCTGTTCGTGCAGTGTGCTCTGATCCTCTGGCAGTCTGTACAGTCCACTACTCATGGCGTCGCTGTTCCCGGAACAGAGCTTTCAGTGCAAATATGATGCATTGGGCCTTGTTGTCAATTACAAAGCCGTGATCCTATAAGACAGTACTTATTCCTCCTGGATGAAGCAAATGCCGTCTGTCAGCGTTATAGCGATGACTCTCCGCTGCTGTCGATGATCCTTGCGTCTTGGTATTGGTTACAGGATGGGAATCTTGTGAGGCGTGAGGAAGGGGAGACGAGGGAGAAGAGAGAGAGTCAATAAATCAAGTGTTGTTACGTACTGCGGTATATGCCAGGCACCACCGAGACCGTCTTGCGTTTCAGCGTTTGTGCTGTCCGAGTCTCCTGCGCTGTCCACCTCGTCCACCATGTCTGCTGCTCTCCGCCGCCTCGTCTGCCCCTCCAGAGCATTCCCCCCCAGAGCATTCGCCTCCAGAGCATTCGCCTCCCAAGCCCCAACCCACATCCCCGTCATCCGCACCCTCCCACAACTCCGCCGATGGCGCAGAGCTGCCAGGGAGAGGGGCCTCGACGTCGGAGTGGTCCCAACCATGGGCGCCCTCCATGAGGGGCATATCGACCTGGGTGCGCTCATTGACAAAGATACGGGTCAAGCTGATCACCCATGTCAGTCCGAACGTCATTGTCACAAAATCCTCTGACCGTCATTACCGTCTTTGTCAACCCTATGCAGGTAGGCATGCTTTGGAAACCGTAGTCCATGCGCTGATACCTGCTTGGAACTAGTTTTCCCCAACAGAAGACTTTTCGGCGTATCCTCGCCAATTGGAACGCGATCTCTCCACCCTAAACTCTCTTCTCCCTTCGCCCGGCACACTGTCTTCTGTTCTGCGCGGACTCGGTATCAGCGAGAACGATGCTTATCGTCCATCGAGCACGGCCACCAGTACAGCGAACGCTAACACTGTCCCTCTGTCATCGGCGAACGAACCAGAACGCGAGAGGAACAGGGACAACGAGTCGCCTCTGGTGGTATTCGCTCCCTCACCGGATGTGATGTATCCTTTGAAGGGAGAACTGCAAGATTTGGATGCCCACAAGGGTGTCGAAGTCAATGTGAGTGGGTGGGGCGAGCTGATGGAGGGAGCTTCGAGGCGTACGTCCACTTTCCAGATGGGAGAATATCGCCAACGTCATTTGCAGCCCAATTCTTCAAGGGTGTCGCTACTGTATGCACCAAGCTCTTCAACGCTGTGGAGGTGGGTCGTGGTACGCAGGAATGACTGGCAACTGCTAACGAGTCTGTAGCCTGACCACGCATACTTTGGACAGAAGGATATCCAACAAGCGCTCTTGCTCAAAATCTGTATGCTGCCGCCTCTTCCGTACAGACACCAACTGACATGCCTTGCAGTGGTGAACGATCTTCTTTTATCCCACCCCACTCCCGAGAATCTCCACATCCTGCCCACCACCCGCTCCCCATCCGGTCTCGCCCTTTCTTCCCGGAACGCGTACCTTTCTCCATCCGAGCTATCCGCCGCCCCCATCCTATTCTCCGCCCTGTCTGAGGGGCAGGCTTCTTACGCAGAAGCGCAAAGGGCAAAGAACAATGAGTTGACGGGGGAAGACATCATCTCTGCTGCCACTGGTATACTCCTGGCAGAGCAGAGCAGGCTGTTGCAGGCCTCTTTGGTGTCCAAGGAGGCTGATGTGGAGATGAGGCTAGATTATGTAGAGTTGTTTGATAGGACTACTTTTGAGCCCGTGAGGGGCCCGGTCGGAGATAAAGAGATGGTGCTCGCCGGGGCGCTCTGGGTGGGAAAGACGAGGTTGATTGATAATGTTCTTCTGGGCTGGACATGCTCGTGAGGCTAGATATGGACAATTGAATACTTGTAACGATATGGCATTAGTCTGCATGACGTGTGCTGCTATATATACAGAGATCTATAGGAGAAGGATACTATACACTATATGATAAGGCATCCGCCCATGACGTGTACACGGGCGTCGTCCCGATATGTAGATCTATACACTGCCCTCATTGGCGTCTCCTCCCATTTCTCTTCCCGGTCCTCGCAAGGCCTCCGAAATCTTCTCTCGCCACCAACCATAGCCCGGTAACACACACCATGTCCTTGAGATTCTCCTCGGTCAACGCTACGCTCTCCTTGACCTTTTTCACTGCCGTCCCCAGTTCGCCGTCCGCGGCTCCATCCCCGCTCGAGGGCGGCTGGCGCTTGACATCGGTCAGGCTGACAGCGTCTAGCGAGACGGGGATCTTGAGCACGCCAATGACTTTTGGGTGGTGCGGGGCGCGGACAAGCGTCCCGAGCAGTTGGCGCTGGCCCGTTCCCTTGACCCAGACCCAGCACGACCACGGCACCTCGCTATCTTCTGGATCTTCTGACGTAGCGTCTTCATCTGCCGTTGTATCGCCCCCACCCCCATTGATGGAGCTGGTGTCTTCAAACGAGATGGACGGTTGCCTGGATGCTTCCGAGGAGGCGGCGCTAGCGGCGTGGGAGACTCTGCGTAGCGGGTCTGGACGCGGATCAAAGGCGGGCGAGTGTGGCCGTGAAGAGAATGGGGAGGGAGGATTTGAGGCGCCCGATAGCTCGTTTGGCGTCACTGGGGATGGTGAGAATGATCTCGGGCGGTCGCTGGTGATAAAACTACGGGTGGCACTGGCCCTCGAGTCGGTGGAAATGCCACGAGCTCGCCCCAAGGCGCTGAAACCTCGAGACTTTGCAAAGTCCCCTTCGTCCTCTCTGTCATTGGGAGACCCCTTGATCCACTCGAACTGGACCTCGTGCTCATCTGCCAGGTCCAAAGCACCGACCATCTCGAGCCCTGCAGACGCAGCTGCCACGAGATGGGCCGACCATCCTTCGCTGTTTCTCCTCGCCCAACGCCTTACAGTCCACGTATAGCCAATAGGCCTAGAGCCAGAAGGCCGAAAGTTGGAAGGCCCCAAGGTGGGCGACGTTGGTGGTTTATCGGGCAAGTCGGGTCGGAGAAAGTTGCGGTCGCATGGTGAGCGGGCGGCGCCGGCCTGCGGGCGAAAGATGACGCTGGGAGACGTGCCGAATGTGGGGTAGGCGAGGGTGGTACTCGGGACCAGATGGCTGTCTGAATAGCCCGCGTATGTTTGGTTGTTGGCTTTGGAGGCCGGGTGGGGCATAGTTTCGCTTGTTGATACCCGCGATACGGCGCCGACATCTGCCGACTGGACCGAGGCGGATCGACGCATCGCTGTGCTCGACGTCCCTTCGTCATCACCAGCAATCTTCTTCTTTCGAAAGAGTTTCCCAAAGAGCTTTTTGGCTCCATTCTCCCCGCCGGGCCCGCCTTCCTTGACACGGAGGCTATCAAAGTTGAAGCCTTTCATATCGAGGCTTGCCCGTATGCCGGTTTTACTCGGACCGTCGTCGGATAGAGGATTGGCAGAGTTGTAAGATGCGACGGAGAGGGGTCTGCGGCGTGGTACTTCTGAGCGTTCGGTGTCGGAGGTGGTGTGTGATGTTATAGGATAGAGAGTAGGATCTGAAGAGGATGAAAATAACTCGGCGGGCTCGACGATGCCGACCCCGACGACATCTACGCCGCGTTTCAAGAACTGCAGTTGTTAGCGCAATGATCGACGATATGGACAAGGACACACCTTTGCGACCTTGACATCGGTGGCGGCATCTGTGACTATGGTCGGGTGCACTACGCTGTGGACTGCGAGATTAAACATTGGCTCGATTCTCTTGCCCGAGCCGCCGCTGGTGGTACTGCTTGTCGCGGTCGACATGCTCGATTTTACAGACTGGGACCTCTTGAGCGAGACGCCGCCCGCTTCCGAGCTCGGGCTGATAGCAGAGGCCGGGGAGGAGGGAGGGCCGAACTGGGATGACGTACGGGTGGGCGTACGGGTGGTGGACACTGGAGAGTTGTCGGACAGGTCGCCGTCGCGCTCCTTTCCTGGGGTAGATGGGACGGCTGAGGAGTAGTTGGAGGAGGTGGAGACGCCCCTGGGACGGTTTCGTTTGACGACGAGTTGTATCTGGAGGTTGAGGGGATTTTTGGCTGCGGCAGGCGGTGGCTTGACGATGATATATGTCTGCGCGGGGTCGACATTAGTCGGATACCTTGGCTGTCGGACGGTCTGGCTTACATCAAGGGGCTGCTTTCGGCCTCTACGGTCGGCAAAGGCGTCTTGGAAGCCACCCAAGGCGGCCTTGGTGCTCTGTGTGCGCCTGCGCCTGCCGCGGGAGATGGCGGTGATCTCTGGCTCTGCAATCATGACGCTGGTGCCCGAGCTCTTGCGCCTGCCGTCTGTGGCGAGGCTACTTCTGCTGGGTGCGCTGCCGGATGAGGAGAGGGAGGGGGCGGGGGAGGGCTGGTGGTGTGGCCGGGGTTGGGGCGGTGTGTCTGTGTGCTGGTCTGGGGAGAAGAGGGAGTAGGGGTTGATGGTGGTGGTGAGGTCGCGGAGGTTGCCGAGGGTGGGGAGGAAGGGGGGCATGGCAGAAGAAATGGGGAAGAAAGAAAGAGATGAAAGTGAAAGGAGAGATGATAAAAGCTGACGCGTAAGAGACCTCCTCGGGCATCGTCCCATGTCAACACCCGGCGTGTGCCGCCTACTATCCACTCAGTCACCGAGCCCCCGCCCGCCGGCCCAACCGAGCAGCCTTAGAAAGCTTTTGAAACGTAGTATACGAGTATCATGCATCGGCCGCTACTCCTGCACCAGCCTCTCCCACGTCCGCCGGGCCAAAGACCGCCCCTCCCTACGCAGCCGCCCCTCCAACAGCCCCGCCTCAGACACAGAAACCGCCACAAGCCTGTCCCCCCTCGCCCTCTCTGCCGTCGCCCCCTGCCGCCCCCACGCACCCGCATACCCCGCCAGCAGCACCGGCGACTGCAGGATCGACAGTCGCGTCAGCGATCCAAACTCGCTTAGTTGCTGCACACTCTTTAGCTGGCCGAGTATCGTCTGTGGCGATGGCGAGGGGCTGCTGGACAGTGGCACGAACGCATACACAAGAGGCAGCGCCAGGAGGTACAGCGCACGTAGCGTGTGAATCGTCGTGGCCAGCTAGTTTGCATCAGCATGAACCTATTGTGGTGAGATGGCGTACATGAGCACAGTCACCGTCGGCCACAGCTAGATCCCAGCCCCACTTGACTCCCACCTCGCCCACAAAACCGCCCACCAGTGCCCACGCTACCGTCGCACGCCATTCCTTCCGCCTCCCATCGCTGCTGCAGAGCCACGAGACGGCCCCCACAAACAGCCCCGTGATGATGTACGGCCGCAGCATCCCAGGGAGCGCAAACAAAAAGTAGTCGGCAGGCTGCGTGCACCATAGACACTCTGACAGCGGCTGATGCCCCAGGCGGGCGTACAGCATCCGGTTATCGAGCATCTTCAGCCGCGTCAGCAGCAATTCCAGGAGCGGTGATAGCGTCTCTTCAGCGACGCCTTCCGGTACCACGCTCGCCCGGAGCCCCTTGTTCGAGGCGAGGATAGGGAGCCCATGGTGCACAAAGATGTCGTACGGCGGAAAGACGAGGCTCTTCAGGTAGATAATTGTGTGCGCAGCGAGGAGGAATTTGGCCGTGTCGGATAGAGGCGGAGAGATGGCAGCAGGTTGGGTGGGTCGTTGGGTGACCATCCTGACGAGCTTGGGGAGGACGAGGAGGAGGGCGAGGGCAAGAGGGGACTGCCATGCTTGGACGAAGGAGAGAATGGACATGGCGGTGTGAGGAGGAAGAAGAGAAACCGGCGCGTGTTGATTTGAACGAGTCGCCGGCCGCCGCGCTATCTGATCTCCCGGTATCTTTCCGGTATCTGTATCCATCTACACTCTTCAGCAGCACAATGCCCTCCATCATCCCCACCATAGATCTCGCCCATGACTCTCCCCCCCGCCAAGCAGAGCTCATCAAGCAAGCCCTCGGCAACGTCGGCTTTTTCAGAGTCGTCAATGCCGGGCCCTCGCGCCAGGATGTCGAAAAGATGTTTCAATATGTGAGTATTCTCTATCGGTGTAGGAGGGTAGCTGACAGCGCCCAGTCAGAGTCCTTCTTCAGCCTCCCCATGGCCACCAAAGAGGCATACCTTGCCGGACGTTCAGGTTCCGGCTACACCAAGCTCATGTCCCAAGCTCTGGGTGAGGGTAAACGTGATCACAAAGAGCAAGTATCTTCACGCCGTCATCTTCACCTGCTGACCTCATACAAGAACATTCTCATACGGCAAATACTGCGCCAACACTACACAACAAATGCCGCCGCCTTTCCAAGACTCTACGCCTGGAGGCCAGGAAGCCCACCAGACAATCAAACGATTCTACAAAGATTGCCACCAAGTCAGCGAGCTCTTGATGGAGCTCTTTGCGCTCGCTCTCGAAGTAAGTCCCCTTGTCATACCTGGGTCTTGCCACTGACAAGTTTGCAGCTCGAGAGAACGCATTTCAAGCAGTCCCACTCGTTTGGACTCAACACCGCCATGTCGCTGATTCACTATCCCGCGTTGAATGACGCAGAAGCCAAGGCGCTGAGCACGATAGATATCCGGGCAGGAGGTGAGTCTTTCTAAACGCAACACGGCAGGGTACCGACCCGACTCGAGAACACAAGGACTGGGGAAGTATGACACTCTTGTTCCAACAACCCCGCGGCCAACCAGGTCTCCAAGTCCACCTCCCGTCTTCCCTCATCCGCCCGGACGACCCTCAAGCTTCTCCGGAATCATACGAATGGTACCCCGCGCCCATCCCCGAAGCACACCAAGACGAGCACGCCGGCTTCCTGGTCAATGTCGGGCTCGGGATGGAGCTCTGGAGCAACGGGGCGTACAAGGCTACCATGCACCGCGTCATATTCCCCGGAGAAGAGGCGGGGTCCGAAAGCGTGCAAGATAGGCATACGATCGGGTTTTTCGTTCAGCCAGACGATCATGTGGTACGTCTCTTTTCATCCAACAAGAATCTCACAAACCCCATCGTAGGCTTTCCAACCTATTTTACCAGGCGGCAAGGTCGACACGTCCACCAAAGCCATCACCTCGGGCGAGCTCTTTGACATGAAATTGCAGGAGAGTATGGAAAGGTTTCAGAAACATTTTGCATTTTCTGGTGGTGATGAAAATGTCAAGAAAGTTGAGAACGCCGTGGTTGTCTGAGTGTAGTGATTGTATAGTGCCGGGTATCTGTATTCTTATGCAGTATGTACATAATGCGTTATGGTCGCGCCAACTATGTAGATACATTACAGTCTAGTTTCTCCAGCTATAATACCCTGCGTCAGTATACCACCCTTGATAGATACAATCACACTCACATCTTGACAGTCTTGTCTCTTCCACCGCTGACCACCTTGTCGGCGACAAAGTCTACACAATAGACTTCATCCGTGTGACCGGGAAGATCGATACGGATCTTGTACGTCTTGAGGTTCCACAGCTATACACCCGTCAGCACCCGAGTACCACGAAAAAGAGTGATCGCACCTTTAATGTCGTATCCTTGCTCGCACTGACCAACATTCTCGAATCGGCAGACCAAGCGACCCGGTAGACGGCAGCCACGTGCCCTCTCAGACTCGCCACAAACTTTCCCGTCCTGCCCTCCCAGAGCTTGACCGCATTGTCGAAACCCGCGCTCGCAATCATCCTCCCATCCGGGCTGAAAGCCACATGGTTGACCTGCTTCTGGTGTCCCGTCAGCCTCGCCACCGGCTTTTTCGGTGTCGCCGTCGATGAGAAGGAAGAGGTGGCCTGGTCAGGCCACAAGTAGAGGGTATGGTCGTCAGAGCCAGTGATGAGCGTCTCGGGGTGGGTAGACGTGACGTCCTTGTAGCGCTCGAGGGCCCGGGCGCGAGCTTCGTCGTCGCTCTGAGGTTTCTTGGAAGTGTGGTCGAATGGACCGGTACGCAGCACGAAATCAGTCGAAAGAGCCATGGTATTGACCCAGTGCGCGTGCTCGTTCAGCGTACGGATAAGTTTACCCTGTAGAACATTAGCGCCTGCAGCGATGAGAGAAAAAAGACTCACGTCGACACCACTCCAAACCTTGACCGTCCTATCACTGCTTCCAGTATAAATCACATTCTCCCCACCCCATCTCACGCAGTTGACACTAGCCGCGTGACCGGTCAACACAAATTCAAGTTTCCTGGTGCCAGTGTTCCAGATTCGGACGGTGCCATCTTTCGAGGCAGAGGCAAGCCTGGGCCCAGCGGCTTTAGGAGAGACGAGGTGGAGGGGTTCGAAGGCGAGGGCGGTGATCCACTTGGTATGGCCGAGCAGGGGAGCACCATATGCCTGTCCTGTTGCGGCTTCCCAAAGGCGTACCTGCGAATCCATTGAGCATGGTCTTGCTGATCATCAAAAATATTCACCTGGCCATCGTGTCCACCAGTAGCCACAATCTTCTCTCTCGAGTCCCATTCGACGACAAGGACCCAGCCCTTGTGCCCCGACAAGGTCCATTTCGGTGTCTCAGTCTCCATATCCCAGATGCGGCCTGTGGCATCGCCTGACCCAGTAGCAGCATACCTGCCGGTAGGCGAGTGGGCACAGCACAAGATCGGTGAAGCATGCCCTGCGAAAAATGAGCTTTTGAATCGCATGGAAAGTGATAACGTACCGGTCAAAGTAGCTGTACACCGTCCGACACTTCTTACACGAAACACAGCCTGCGGCTCGCACCAGAGCTCAAAGATGTCTTCAGAGGAGAATGTGCTTCCTTTACTCTCAAGCGCATCGGCGAGGATAGAGTTGTTGATCTGTACACGGGCCGACGTCGGTGCAGTCGAGGTCGAAGGTACTTTGGGCACGAGATGGAAAGCGTACGGTAGAGGGTCTTCATCCTATAGCAGTCATGAGTACAGATCTACAAGACTCAATGTATGCGTACCTCGCCTCGAAGCTTGTTGACGAGCATCTGCAAGGCATCCCGGGCAGTATCAGCAGGAAGGTTGATGGCAGGACCGAGAGATGAGCCATCTTCAGCAGACTTGAATTGGACGACGACTGAGGGAATGTCCTTCTGGACGACCTCGATCTTGGGGTCCTTACTCTGGGCGTAGGCGGAGCGCTGGCGTTTGGGCGGGGGGAATTGTGTGGCCATGGTGGAGTGAGCGGTAAGAGACAAGACTTCAACATTTCTGAATTTTCTGGTGGACGGCGCGGTGGAGGCCGTTTACGTAAACACTCTCGAAGCAAAGCATTCCCCATGCAGCTAGTGCACCCAGGATCATGTATGTGCCAGCGCACACAGCGTGTCTCTACTGACGTGGTGCAGCATGGACCCCATACAACACTCTCAAGACGACCAGGAGCACCAGGGCGGCCAGCAGACCGACATGCAGCGCGAGCTTGCAAACCAAGTCGCAGCCCAGGCCATCGAGGCCGCTGTAGCTGCTCAGTCCGAAGCAGGCGCAGAGGCCGATGCTGCTGTCGGGATGGCGCAAGAGCTCGCAGGCGGCAGAGAAGACGAGGCGAGCGACATACACATGCGGGATACTTCGCATCCTCCCCAACACCATCCTCGCCAACCTACATTTCCGCGCTCCCGACATTCGTTCGCGACCTCGTCAAACTCCGAGTCACCCGTGGCAGGGCCTTCGACGATTGGTAGGCACCCTGTGAGAGGGGATCCTGCCGCCACAAGCGCTGCTCAAGGATCTCATTCGGTCCTCTCTGCGAACGACCAGATAGCTATTTTACGGGAGAGTTATGCTCGTAATCCAAATCCGGGCAAACAAGAACTTGAGCGGCTGGCAGCACGAACGGGGAGACCGTGGAACAAGATTAGGGAATATTTCAGGCAGCGGAGAAACAAGCTGAGAGGTCTAGAAGAACTCGAGACGATGATTGAACCTGGGAGGGCACAAGGATGGTACGTTTTTGATCTCTTGGGGCTATGATCAGTGCTGACCAATGTCTAGGCTGCTCATCACATATCGCTCTGCCTCGCCCATGTCGTATGTTCCCCAGCTCAATCTGTACAGTGCATACAAGCACCGTTTCGATCCCTACTCCATCACAACTCCTCTGCTAGGCGGACAGGACCTCATCCAGTTGGCTTGTGCCACGTTTCCTGGCTGTGAAATGGCCAGAGACGAAGGAGAATACGTCCTGAAAGGGTTGGCCAAAAAGGTCAAGGAAGGTGACCATCAAGATGATGGTTCTCATGACCCTGATGGGGTTAACAAGACCGGTCACAAATATGCGGAAGGTGTCGATCCCGAAGATTGGGAAAAAGGCATGGAAGGACTGGTAGAACCTTTACGGGCTGGAAGCTGGCTCCTCAGCTCGTTCCAATCCCACGCCAGCGGCACAGGAAGCCCCATCACGCAGACAGACCTCTACACTTCGTACGCCGCGCGCTTTTCCTCCCTCTTGAGCTCCGCACCCAATCTCCAGCCTGGAGAGGAGAGATGCAAGGACGAAGCGAGATCTATCAACCAGGCAGAATCGTTGTTGGCCTTCCAAGAAGCTGGCCTCGGGGACACGAGGGGCGAGGATGGAGAGTCGGTACCGGTGGAGGACGATGACATCCCGTCGGTCGACGAAGGCCAACACCTCGATGCCCCTCCGATGGATACCACTCATTTCACTGCCTCCGCCCCATCTCCCGACTCGGCCCTACCTGGTACACCCAAAGAGAACCGTCTCCTTACCCCTCTCGAGCTGATCAACCTCACTCGCATGACATTCCCGACTTGCGAGCCCCTCGTTGATGAAAACGGGCGGTTCATAGTCAAAGGGCTGGAGCGGAGAGAAGGCTACGAGCCGGGCAAGAAAAGGAGAGAAGGAGAGATGTATCCTTTTGCGTTGATGAGAGAGACTGAAGGGGAGACGAGGGTTGGAGAGGAATTTGTCCGAGCTATCAAAAGAAAGTTGGCCAGTCTACAAGACGGACCGGATCTTGCGCTTGGTGCAAAGATAGAGGAGGGGAGAGCCAAGAAGAGAAGAGAGGAACCATTGACAGAAGAGGACAGGGAGATGTTGGAAGGACTGAAGCGGTTCAAGTCGAGCAGACTGGGGCAAGAAGTTCACGATGCTTGTATATCGCAATAGTCGTACATATCGTTCAATGTCAATACCCGGTCCCATCTATCCAGAAATCAAGTGTTACAGTACAGTGCCATCTCCATATTACCACTATGTCCGCCGCGGCCCATAGCCACTGCTCTTGACATGCGTATAGTTGCCTACAGTTCCTGATGCTGTCGTCGAAGGCACACCCCGCTGTGATCCAGGCGCAGAGTCGTTAGCACTACTTGGTCGAGGGAGACTTGATGGTCGAGGTATGCCTGTGCCTTGCCTGGATGTCAGACTTGCATCCCTTGCAGAGGCGTGAGAGAAAGATTTACCTCTAGCAGCACCACCGCGCCCCGCGCCCATCCCGATCCTTCCTCTGCCTCTAGATACGCCCCTTCTGGCCGCCAGCGCCTCCGCCTTTCCCTTCTCCTGTTCGCGCTGTTCGGCTCTCCGTTGTCGATCCTCTTCTTCCTGGCGCAGAGCCTCGATACGAGCTGCTTCTTCTTGCTGTGCGCGATATTCAGCAAGGGCGGCAGCGGCTTGTTCTGCCGCGATAGCTGATTGATCCTGCGCAAGGGTAAGTGCATGTTCGAGCGTCTCGAAAAAGGACGCACATCGGAAGCCCCTGTCCACCGAGGGTTTGACAAGAGCCGTTTCGTATGCTCTGACTGGCCGAGGATGGCCGTATATTCGTCCAGAAGAGCGGAAGTCTGCTGGACCCTTTCTGCCAGCCGCTTTCAGGCCGTCAGCACCAGTCCATGATCAGAAAGCTAGCTCGCACCTCATTGTGCCCCTTGACCCCATCCAACGCGCCAATGAAGCCGTCAAAGACTTCATTAAACTTGCGCAGCTCATACAAGCTCTCTCTCAGACACTTGTCTCTGTCCGAGTTGGTGATGGCCCCACCCGTGCGTGACTGGGCTTGAGATTGCACTCTCTCCGCGTCCCGCTCTTGAACCGCATCAGGTTTCTCCTGGATGCTTTCGCCTTCTTGCCCCTCTTCTTGGGATTGCTGACGCTGATCTTGTGTATCCTCATGGGAAGGTTTTGTCAAGGATCGATCATAGTCCTGAGGAGGAGCAAAGAGCGAGAATCTTGGCTTTCCTGCCCCACCCCACGCGCTAGGCTTGTCCTCGCTATTGCTCTTGTCGGGAAGATTGAATTCGACTCCCGACTCCTTCTTTCCACCCTCGGTCCGATCGTTGTTATTCCTCTGTTTGCCAAGATCGGCAGAATGTAGTTGTTTGGGTGGGGGAAGAGGACTGAAACCGTCCTCTCCTAGGGAGATGTCGGCGAGAGATAGAGAGGCGTCGTCGGAAGGATCGTACTTTGGGTGTGAGAGTGTCGGGAGGAGTGGAGAGTCCATACTGGGGAGATTGTAGAGAGGCTTGGTCGGTAGCCAGATGTAAAGCAGCGCTAGATGGGTGAAAACAAGAGATGGAGGATACGGGAAATGTGAATTCTTGTTTTTCCCTCAGCTGTTGTTGTCGCGGCGCGTCGCGTACCCAATGTCCGGACAGTGGCGGACGCGCCGGACACTGTACGCCTGCCACCCAAACTCTTTGGGCTGGCGATTCATTCGATGGCTGAGCGGTGACCACTCCTTCATCAGACCAGTAATGTCATTATAATACATCATTAGACATGACAACTCCAACAAATTTGATACAATGAAACATCATCTTCCCAGAACCTGCTGTAACATACCGACAACTCCCTCATCTCTCCATGGAGAAGCGCCTTCTTCAGCCTCAACAGACCCATTCAACGCCTGATGGCCTTGCGTCCAGCCTTCGATTGAATCACCTCCCTGCTCATCCTCCTCCTCGATCGCTCGCCCTCGTACATTGCTGGGCGAGGGCACGGTCTGTTGATGGAGGTTCGAGCTCCTGGTCCAGGCGCGCTCATATGCCTGACTCTTTGCTCTCAGTTGTGCCTCATCCATATCGCCCATCACTGAGCCATCGATACCCAAGCCTCTGCCTCCGGCGTAGAACGATCCTCCTGGCCCCGCGCCCATGGGTGCTACAGCTCCCGGCGAGAGATGACGGTTGCGAATATGAGCGACCTTGTCGAGAAACACAGAGGAATTTGGGTCTGAAGGCTGCCAGTCGGGATGGGTAGCCCTGAAATGAAGGAAGGATTTCTCCATCTTGATTTCATTGCTACTGCGGTCGCGGGTTCTGTTCCCCAGTCCCCTGTTGCTAAGCCTTGGAGATAATGGAGCGGAAGGTATGGTGTTTTGCAATTGATGCCCCATTCGATCGGATCCCCTTTCTGGCCTGTGCAGGTCTTCTGCTTCCAGATCAACGTTTCCTTGCCGTGAGAAATCAAACACAGCAAAGGAGCAGACGTAGCCCACGCCGTCTACGTGGACAGTGAATTCGCGGAAAAAGTCGATAATCTCGGAAGCACATGGCGGTAAAGAGAAGAATAGGATGAAGGGGGTGAGGATGACCGAGAGAAGTTCGTCAAAAAATATCATGATTTTGAGAGCAAATAGTTTGCCGAATTCTTGATGGACCTACAAAAGTCTCGTTAGATAGTTGCACTATAGCGACAATTTGCGAGACTCGCCTTTTCGCTGTGCAATCGTCCTCTCCACTCTTCCGGCAAGTAGTGGGTCCACTTGACGACCTCCTTCAAGCTCGCCTCGGGGTCAAAGACCATATTCTCTTCCGGGACCATTGACCTGGCAACGGCCAGCACTGAACCGAAAACACCGAGGAAGAATAGAACGGTGCGACGCGGAGTGATTTCAAAGTGCAAGAACAGGTCGGGGTTCAGCAGGGTCGCAGCAAGAAGAACAGCCGCGAAGGAGCCCGCGATGAAGGCCACAAACCTGCTTGTCGTCAGTTTAGATGGATGACATGCGGTATCGATTCCTCACCTCATCACAAGAGCGGTCTTCTCCTTGGGAAATTGATCGACATATTCCTTGGCAGTGACATAGCTTCGGTCCAGGCGTCTTTCAAACAGATGGGGCAGTTCGTTGAATTCTCTGAATTTCCACTGAGCATAAGGGGTGTATTGGCGACTGCCAATGGAAGATGGGTTCTTGTGGTATTCCTGCGTTGGATGGTGAGCGACCATCTCGTGAGGGTCATATCCACACTCACCTCAAAGTAGCGGAAGAAGGAATACATCAATAGATAGACGATGATGAAAGGAGCAAAAAGCCCATTCAATATCCCCATAAACACAAGTCTTCGTCTCAACCTATACAAAAGTGTCAGACATGAAAAGCTGAGAAACAACGACTCACCCTTGTACAAGATCCTGTCGTCTCTTTTCCCTCACAAAATCTTTCCGAACTTGGCCTCGCCCGTCAAACAGATATCCTAGTAGACAGAACCTGAGGTTCCACTCTAGCGCTTTCGTCAAATGATTGGCGCCAAAGCTGAGATACTTTCTTCTGGGCGCATTTAGGTATTCAGGGAGGGTGGGGTCGGCAGAGGTGATGAGGAGAGTTGATGGAAATATGTTGTCCAGAGCGTGAGGTACAGGTATCCGGACTTTGAGATCCAAAAGATCCTTGTTGAACAGGGCTATGAGGTAATTCTCTTGTCGAAGAATGCGACTGAGATGAATCAGCAAGTGCGATGGCCCAAGCAGCTACGTTGATAACTTACTTGGCAACATCATGCGCATCAAGCTTTTTGACAGCACCCGTAGTGTTGTCGCCTATCATGTCTGCGAGTGCAGATGCTTGCCCGTTGGATATAGATGTGATCGGGTTGTGTTTCCTGATCTCACCCACGAGTCGCACGATCTCAGGCCATGGTAAAGTCTGTATGTCGGCCTGTGGGACATTAGCGGATTTGATACGTCATCGGAGAGCTTGGTACTCACGTCTGGTATACGAAGGAGATGCGTGTAAAAGCGATACATCTCTAGTAAGCGGGGCAGGGATAGGGCAAAGCTGATAGCCTGGAAGATGAAGAATGCTGAGAGTATGACGATGAACAACATATGGGTGAAAGACCCCCTGCAGCGACATGTCAGCCCAAAGTACCCTTGGCTGGCAGCGGCACTCACCTCGTTAGACACTGTCCCACAAGGACGTCGTCAAGTCGATTGACCGTGTCATCACCGGACGCAAGCTTGGAGTAGTCGATGCAAGAAATCAGAAAAGTAGAGAAGGCAATAACAAAGAATGTCGTCCTGTGGCCAGGTTAGTGAGGTCTTTCGTGTAGAGCCACACGCTTACAAGAGATTGAGCACTCTTGACAAGGCAATGCAGTAGATTCCCTTGCCTTTGTAATACTCGTACACCTACGCCATAAATTTCGTCAGCTGCCTGAAGAGCCCGATTGCAGCCACGCACCTCTTGCAAGAAGCCGTCCAAGTCATCAACGTTGACCCACTTCCAGAGCGCCTTCTCGTACTCATCCAAGCCGCTCTTGGGGGTCTTTCTTCTATTCCCATCTTCCAGATCTTCTGTGCCGACTGAGTGGTATCTTCGACCGCCCTTGTTCCTGACCCTCTCTTTCCCCTTCCCTTTACTTTTCGATGTCAATGGAGGAGGGATTTTCGGGTCAAGATCACCATTGACTCTCTGTGATGGAGATCCTGGCCATGAAGGGCGTTGAGGCGACGATGGCTGGGGGAGGGTAACTTCTCGGAAGAGGGGCCGTTGGGTCGCCCGTCCTGAAGCTGGGAGTCCTATATGCGGCACCCCCATGGATGATGCTTTTGTATCCGATCCAGATGCACTGATAGACAATGGCTCAGCGCCGTCTCCGATGCTGGTACTCCTGGAGCTGCCGGAAGCCTCTACAAAAGGCCCTGTGCTTCTCGGTCTTGCCAGGTGTTTATTAGAAGACGATGAAGGTAGTGGGTGATCTCGACTATCAGAGTAGGCCTCAGATAGCGGCATAGGCCCCCCTTTCCTCGTATCCGTCACTTCTGTGGCCCTTGACACGTCCCTGTGATCCCGAGCCCGTTGAACACCCTGATCGCCAAATATCAGTGATTGCGGCGGGTTGCCACCGTCGTCGTCATCCGAGCCATCGTCGAGGATATGAGTCGGACTGCGTCTGCTTAGTGATCCCCTTGGTGTGGACCCAGATCCTTGACCTTCCAGCTCGAGTATATGCGAGGGAGGGCGTGACTGTGATTCTTGGGCGTCTTCCAAGCCGCTGGTGGCATGGGGAGGGTCTCCCTGTAGCTCTCTGAGGAGCATGGTGGACGGGCTTTCTGGGTCGTGCGCTGACATGCTTGCTGTGCTGGTGGGGATGGGGAGAAAGAGGAGATGAATGCAAGGAAGACACTGACGTACTTGCACCAACCGCTCAAGCAGCCGACGGTCGGAACACAACAATCGGACCTCGCCGACGCAGGCCTATTCGACACAGGCGCGCTCTCAATTCGTCTCTACTCGTCTCGTCTTCCTTGCTTCCTTGTACATTTCCCTCTCCATCGCATATCCTGCTCGGCTCTCACCAACATCCTACTCGGTACTCCGCGCATTATGCCTGAAGCAACCTCATCTATCCCCGCCACTTCGCGTCGGCAGCAGGTACCAGCGTCTCATACCTCCTCTTTCCTACGCTGATCCAATGCATCACAGATCCCAGAAGAAGACGCCACAAAACTTCAATTTGGAGGTCAGTGGGACTGTTCTATTTCGGACGCAGAAGAAGGCTGAAACAAACATCTTCGATTGCAGAATTTTCGGACGGAGAAGCTCTAACTTTGACCGAGGTGGCTACCTTGCTCGTATATGCTCGCTCAGTGGCTGGAGTACCTCCGGCACCCGACAACAAGTACGCAGGTCTTAGCTGCATGAGGTCAATTGCTGACATGAGTTGTAGGGTGTACCAGTCAACATCTGAATATGTGAACGAGTTTTCCAGCACATCCATGGAAGTTTCCGACGCTATGCGGAAGTACGTTCGCCCGCCAAACCCATCGATAGGTATATATGCTGATGTCAATCTCTATAGTGCTCTTTCCGCCAATATAGGATTCCTGAACAAATTCGAGATTGCCCAAATCATGTCATTGAGACCCGAAAAGGTTGAGGTCGCTGTTGCTCTCATACCCAGGTACGTCCTTACGCGTTCCGCTTCATCTCATCTCAGCTAATTTATTTGACATAGTTTGGAGCGATATGCTCAAGGTGACGAGAGTGAAGACCAGCTGCAGAGCCTGTTGGATGAGGTGAGGGGCATTGTGCGATATGGCGTACAGCCTTAGATTGGAACATGTAATCAGACGACCAAGATTAAATGTTGTAATATTATAATGCATCTTACAAGTTGATCAACCAGTGCAGAGTGGGTCATGAAGCCATCTAAAACATTCTAGAATCTTGGTAGTCCAATGACACCGCCGTTCTTACACCACTCGCCCAGTCCCGCGGTCACCTTCACTTGGCAGCCTAGTCTGCTCTCTCCCTCCTGATATCCTATAGCATATCCCATCATATCCATCTCGGTCTCTGAAGGTTCAGGAACTGGAGCTGCTGGGCTCGCAGTGATATACAGATGGCAGGTAGCACATTCTGCAAATGGTCAGACACGCACTGCGGCGATTTGCAAAGTGCACTCACCCAGATTACCGCCGCATACCCCTTCTAGCGAAGGCAGATCGTTTTCCTTTCCGACTTCCAGTAGATTTTCGCCAACCTTCCCTTGCACTAATCTCTCCTCACCCTCAAAAGTCCTGAATCTGAGCTGGACAGTCTCCCTCTGATCTTGAACTTTTTCGGCGTTGGGGTCGACTTCACTCCAAAGCTTGGCCTGCTGATCTCCAGTGAGGCCATATCTGCCTCTCCAATGTGACCACAAATGTGTACCGTTTCCCTTGTCTGGCGACAGAGCATTGGCAGTAAGAGTCAAGAGTTGAGACAGTACCTGAGGGGCGTCTTTTGCTGTCAAATTGGAGAGCATGTCCATAGTGGGCAGAAGAATGGCGTTGGCAGCGTATCTGTGGTCGGGTCAGCTGTGGAAAGTCTGTAGAGAGGTGTACATACTTGTGGCCTCCCACATGTGCCACCTCTCCGATCTTGACCTCGTTTTCCAACCCCTTCTTTCTCACCTCCTCTCTAAGGGCTTCCAACAACGGCACGCCCTTATCATGGCATCTGCAGTCCCTCGCGCCATGAGTGCATATCAGGATCTCTTTGGGCCGTCTCTTGGCAGAAGTCGACAGCAGTGGCCAGCCCTCCGCCGCGATGGAAGGCGTATAGGCCAGCTCTTTCTCGAGATCTGCCGATGAAAGAGTAGCCATAGAAAATCTACCCCAAACGCGTATGCGCCCATCTGCCCAGTAAAGCCTGGCTTGGTATTTTTCCTCACCCATACCTAGCATACCGCTTTCGGGAACAGGTAATGACTGATCATACACTACGTTCACTCCGATTCCCTTGGATTTCAAGTGTGCCGAGGCCGTGGCCAGTAAGGGAGAGGCCATTTCCAAGTGGGACGGCCATGTCGATGGCGGGTATGGTACTAATAAAAGTAGCAGGGCACGAGTCGGAGAGAGTGATCTAGGAAGAGGGAGTGGTGGTTCGAGTGCAGAGGGCGGTGTCGGGTCTGCTGTCGGTATAGTTATGGGATCTCTCCGAACCCGAGAGGTAGACTGCAGTGAGCGCCGAGCTAGGCAGAGGACGGGTCTTTCTGTAGGTACCCGTGAGAGCATGGATCTCAAGAGAGCCATGGCAGCGGGAGACGAAGAAGGGCGCAAGGAGTAGGTGGGTAGTCGGATGCTATACAAGTGCACCTATTGGCCTTCCTCTGTCAGCAGTCGGTCAAGAAAAACACCCGACCGTCGGCCACGGCGGTCGCCGACATGATGCAGCCAGCTTCTACAAGTGCATGCCAGAGATAAAAGAAGTATATATAGGTCTATGCAATGTCCTTCATACTACCCCTTGTTCGTGGTGTTGCCCGCACCCTTCTGATTTTCATCCGTGTAAGCCGCCCAGTTCTCGTCCTTCAACCTCTTCTTCTCGGCCTGCTCTGCTGCGTACACCGTACCGTCCATCTCGGCCTCGAGTTCCAGGGTCTCAGATTCCGTAGGAGCATCATAAGACGCTTGCCTGCAGACATCATTAGCGAGACCTAAGATGGCACTGCTCAAACAAGTAACTCACCCGCCACCAGATATTATACCTCCCCGCTCCTGTTCGATCTGCAGATACTGATCTATAGTCATTGTCGGAAGCCTCCATCCCTGCCTGAACACCTCTCCCTTCAGCTTCTGCCGATCGGTCTCCCTACTTGCGCTCGGCAGAATGGTGAATGGCTTGAGCACTTTACCTCCGGGAGCGATCAGGTTGGCAGGATCATTCTGCCCTGGAAGAGCATCGAGACGCCATGTCGTGTCTTCCTCGCCCCTTCCACCTTGTCTAGGGTCTCGAGAAGGCTCAGATGGAATCTCTTCAAGGTGGGCAGAGGACAGGATATCCAACTCCATTTTGATCGACGACAACGCAGAATAAGTCGCGACAGAGAGCAATCTCAAGACGTCCAAAATTAGGTGTCTATCCTGTTCATGCTCTGGTTCTTGGTCCGGGAGACTGAAGGCGCTGGTGCCTGATGACTGGCGAGGAGGTGCGGGCAAAAGTGCTAGGATGAAGGAGATGTGCGAGGAGCCGCCAGATCGCTTGACTTTGGCCTGTCTGAATCAGTATATTCCATGACGGTGACAAGACCACCTACAGATATTCTCTCCTTCAAATCTTTCTCTTTCCTATATTGCTGGATTTTGGCATCCCTTCGGCTCGCGGGGTCGCTTGGTGTTCGTCCGTCTAAATTGAATCCGGCCTTCTCTTCAGGAGTGATGATACCGTATGAGGTCAGGACTTCCACGAATTGTTGGCATGCATCCTTCGATTGACGTTAGTCCAATTCACAAGGCGGACTAGATGACATACCTCGGACCTCTTTAGCGATTCCACTCTCTCTTTACGCTCTCCTGTGCGCTTTTCTTCACAACCGGCAACAACCCACCCAATGGTCATGAAGACCAGCGCGCCTTCACTTAGCTCCTCCCATCCTTCATTATCAGAGTAGACACCAAGAAGGTTCAACGACCTCTGGATTATGTGAAGCTTCTCCAGAGCGTCCGCCAAAGTAGACTGGGTGGATGCTGCAGACAAGGAGACGGCGTCGGAAAAGATCGGGTCGAGGGTAGTCAAGGTTTGAGCGTATAGCTGCGGAAGAGGAAGGTCGGACATTGTGGGACGGTAATGACTTTGTCGGTTTTGCGTGAATGTTTGACGTGCAGTGGATAGATTTATGACACAGACGTGACGAACGGACATTGAAAGTTGTCCGGACGCAATGTCCGGAACCATCCCAGATACTATGAACGTCGCGACGTCGGTTGGATGTCATTGCGACGAAGAGGCAAGAGCGGGGAGCCTCGCGACCGTATGCCTTGGTTGCTGGACACATGTATGGTCGGGTATCATTGGCACCATTGGGAGGTAGATACCGACTGTGTCATACAACCACTGACTTACTTCGGTGGCAGACCCTACATGTTGTATGTGCTTGGTCTTGATATATCTTCTGCTGTAAGCAAGAAAGCTGAATTGGGGGGTATGACATGTGCCCGCCTCAGATATCAGCGTTCCCCCCGAGAAGCACCATTCATTGCCTAGCTGATCGCCGACTGAATAGACTCTCAGCCACTCGCAGAGGACTTGACAAGAGCGATGGCAAACAATTAGAGTGAAACGAAGCGAGAGAAGAGTGCAGGGTACTCTCTCGCAAACTCCCATCGATAAAGACGCTTCATGTGGCATACATGAACCAAACACGGAAAACCCATTTGACACTCTTGGTAGATGGACTGCGCGTTTATGAGGCGCGCTTAGGGCTTTCGGGTTCATCGGCCGATGGGTCTGGTGGGCCAAAATTGGCTGACAATTGATGGAGTCGAAATTGTCCGAGCATGACGGAGGAGCGAGCGAGTACCTTGGATGGGATGGAGACTTTGACCTCTGAACTATTCGACTTCTGAACTATAATCAACCCCAAAAGCGCACAAGATGAGCGCAGAAAAAGAAGCAGACTCGTCGTCTGCGCCCTCCACCATCGACGACCACCGCCAAAGACTCCAGGATGAGATTGCTGCCATGACCGAGGAGGAATACCTGGCGGCAGACAAGAAACTTGTCGCCAAATGTGACCGGAATCTGGTCCCATTCATGTGGTACGTGGCCATCTGCTGTATTCCTCATGTGGTGCTAGACGAGGGCTTGCCTGCGGCATACTCCCAACGCGAGTCCACCTGGGGGTAGCGGACGCGTTCAAAGCTGAACTGATCATTCTTGCGCACAGTCTTCTCTTCACAATGTCCTTCCTTGACCGGATCAACATCGGTGAGCATACCATCCACTGCTGAATGCCACGGGTTCGACTCGGCGTTCCGTGGGAGATACGCATACCACAAAAGAAGCTTGTTCACCTTGTCGCTTGCGTAGGCACGGCCAAACTCGCCGGTCTCAACACAGATCTGGGGCTCAATTCTCTCCAGTATAATACTGCATCTATGAGTACGTGCTAGGCCAGGTAGGCGATGCGGAAGCTTACAGGTGGTCCTAGTCTTCTTTGTCAGCTATGTGGCGTTTGAAGTCCCATCGAATCTTGTGCTCAAGCGCTTTCGCCCATCAAGATGGATTCCGTTGATCATGATTGTTTGGTCATTCTTTCAGATCTTCAGTGAGTGTCTAGGGAAACTGTCCGAGACATAGCTGACAACCTGATAGTGGGCTTTGTGACGAATTGTAAATGCGCACAATACAAAATGGAGCAGATGCTGACTCTAGTGTAGATCACCAGCTCCTGGCTATGAGATTTTGCCTTGGTGTCGCCGAAAGTGGTCTTTTCCCTGGTATCTCGTTCTTCCTCGCAGGCTGGTACAAGCGCCGGGAAATAGCCAAGCGAATATCCCTGTTTTTTGCGGGGGCCGTTCTGGCAGGCGCATTCGGCGGCATCTTTGGATACGCTCTATCCCGTATGGACGGCATTGGCGGAAAAGCGGGCTGGTCTTGGATCTTTATCATCGAAGGCCTCATGTCGTTTGTTGTGGGCATCGCCGCGATCTTTATGGTGCACGACTGGCCCGACCGGGCGAGATTCTTGACGCCTCTCGAGAGGGAGATGGTCTTTTTGAGGTTGAAGGATGACGTGGGTATCATGCAGGAGGGACAATTCAGCTGGAAGGTCATCAGGAGGGCCATTACGGACTGGAAGACGATTTGCTTCATGTTCATGTACATTGGGTGTGCTGAGCCCATCTACAGTCAATCGTGAGTGGCTCGTGCCAGTCCTGGCCACTGACTGACGAATACCATCAGTCTGTTCTCTCCCACCATCATATCTTCCCTCGGCACCTACACAACACCCCAGTCTCTCCTTCTTTCCACTCCTCGTGAGCTTTCCCTTGTGACTTCAGCATCGTAGTACTAATCGCCTGCAGCCTATGTTCTCACATTCATTACCACCATGGTCACCGCCTATTTCAGTGACCGCACTGGATTGAGAGGCTTCTTCCTGATGTTTTGGAGTGGTATCGCCGCGATCGGCTACCTTCTATTCCTGACTATCCCACACACTCATCCCGGGGCACTATACTTTGCCGTCTTTTTGAGTACTTGTGCTATCGGGCCCTGCATCGCGGGTGTCATTTCTTGGTGAGTACATTCACAAAGCGACCGGGAGGTGGCTGATGAAAACAGGTCTGCGGGAACTTTTGGCAACCACTATAAACGAGCCACGTCAATGGGCTTTATTTTCTCTCTCGGAAACTCTGGCGGTATCATCGCCTCCCAAGTATACCGCTCCCAAGACACTCCGCGCTACCTTGTCGGTCACGGTGTGACTTTTGGCTTTACTCTGATCTGTTTCATCTCTTCTGTTATCATGTACTTTGGGCTCAGAAGGGAGAACAGGAGGCGAGACAAGTTGTATGGACCCCCACCGGGACCGGGAAACCACCACGAGTGGGACAGTGAGGAGGGGAAGGCGAAGTGGGGGCTGGAGGGATTGAGTAGGGAGGAGGTCGTCGATCTGGGAGATGACCATCCTGCTCATAGGTTCATCTTGTAACGCAACTTTGGGTTCTTTTTGTCATCACGTGTCTTTCAAAAGCATCATAGCTTTATATCAAACTAGATTTTGTAGATCATAGAGTCCTAATAATAATGCATTGATCGTATGCTATACAACTGCCTTTACATCGTTCCTGGGTAGCATAATTGGTGGAAGACTGCTTAAAGTTTACTGCATCTCGACGTCCTGCCCTTGGCCAGTCGTGGTCAAATGAGGCCCGCTCCCATTCGTCATATCTCCATCCAATCTGGCCACGTCGTGGGCGTGAAAAGACTGGTCACCATTGTCGATACCAGACATGGCGACGGGGCTGGTGGCAGCAGGACTGGAGCCGATCTTGATCGTTAACGGGCCTGGCCCCGCCGCATCCTCTTCCGCGGTACCACTCGGGCCAGCCTCAGGCGCCGGCACAGCCACCCCGTTTTCATCCCTCTTCCTTTCTTCCTCCATACCCGTCGCCTGGCGCCTCGGCACGCTCTCTCCCTCTTGGCCCCACACCACCTTTTTCCCCATCGGCAATGCTCGCCTGCCAAACTTGTCTGCTCCTCTGGGACCTGGGTTCCAAGTCCGGCGAAGATATGCCTCTGGATGCTGCTGCTGTTTGCCCAGGGTTTTGGCAAGCACCATGTCATCGGGCCCGCGCACGGCACTACCGTAGAGTACAGCCTCATCGTTACGCATCTGCGCAACGGGCGGGCGGAGAGATGTGAGCCTATCGCGCAGAGCTGGCGGGAGATAAGGAGAAGACATGTTTTGCACCAGCGACGACAGGAGACCGTCCGACGACGGGTTGACAGGAATGAGTTTCGGGGGAAGGAGGTCTGAATGGGATGGCACGATGGGTGACGCGCGAATAGGCGCGAGATGGGTGGAGAGGGTATCTTTGGGGGTGAACTCGTCCACGGGGGCAATAGACCGTCTGAGAATCTCGGCAGCCTGTCGACGCAGATCGTTCTGGCGCAGAGAGATGGAAGGGTCGGCGGCTATCGCTCCGTACGTGGCCACCAAGCTCGGGAGAGAGGTGGTGGGCTGTGGAAGGGTAGGCGGGTCGGCAGGAGGTGGCGGCGGGACGAATGGGTATGCTTGGGAAAGCTGGGAAGAGGCGTACGGGATGGGCCGTCGATATCTGTCTGCGATGGATTTCGGGGCAGACTCGAGCTGGACTGGAGGTGGCGGGGCTGTGATATCTTGTGTGGACGGTACCGGCGCGTCCCCGTCTGGCAGTGGGGGCAGCCAAGAGAGGTCTGGAGACCTGGAGCGCAAGAACGACTCGCGCTCTCCCGGTTCCGACTTGACACCATCGTCGCTCTCCATTGCCTCGTCTTCGTCACTCTCGTCGGGCATGTCCTCTTCTGCAACGAGCCGCATTTCACCCATTCCCTCATCGATCAAGAGGCCATCCCGCAGATGATCTGCACGTTTGTCAGTCATGCGGCATCGCGTCATACCATACAGCTGCTGCATACCTTCCAGACCGCTCAGCCCGGCGCTCTCCAACACGACCTGCCTCTGCCCCTGTGCCCACTCTGACAGTTCGCCGACGTGTATGCCCAGATCCTCGAGTGCCTCTGCGACATCGAGGGCCGAGGCCTTGCCCCTTCCTGCGAGGTGGGCGCGCTCTACGCACGCTGCTGCGACGGTGCGGAGGTAGCGAGCTGTGACGGCGGAGAGGGTGGTGCTCGCTGCGCTGGAGGTGGACGCGAACCCGGCAGCTGCGAGGGCATGGAGGGCTGCGAGGTGGAGGACGGCATCGGGGGCGGGGTGCATAGCGAGTGGGGGGGAGGCAGAGGAGATGCGCGCGAAATGGCGACCGCCGCCACACTCTCTAACGCCGTAACCCCGCGCCCGCAAAAATCACCATTTCTTACTCCAGTTTTTCCCCGTCATCACTCCCCTGCACCCCATACATCCACTACATAAAATCATTCAGTGAGTACCGCCACCGAGCAGCCCCCCGACGCCCGCGAGCCCACACCCAAGAACGGAGACTAGGCGTGCGCTGGGGCGGCAGCCAGAGCAACATCCGACCCGGCGCTGACATGTGGCGCTCGCGCAGAAATGGCTGAGGAGGAACACCACGAGACTTTCGAGGCTACCGGCGCCGATGCCGCCAAGACCTTCCCGTGAGTAAGCCAGCTGGGGTGTCGCCAGACCGGCCGCAGAGCCAGAGTGACATCCCAGCAATGTCTGATTGGATACGGTCGTCTGACCCCGCGTTCAGCATGCAGTGCTCCGCTCTCAGGAAGAACGGTCACGTCGTCATCAAGGGCAGGCCTTGCAAGATCATTGACATGTCTACCTCCAAGACTGGTAAGCACGGTCACGCCAAGGTCCACCTTGTCGCTACCGACGTGAGTCCATGCCCCCGCAAATCATCGTGGTGGCAGCGCGCTGATGCAGGCATCGTACAGATCTTCACCGGCAAGAAGCTCGAAGACATCTCCCCCTCTACCCACAACATGGATGTCCCCAACGTGACCCGACGAGAGTACCAGCTCCTCGACATCCAGGATGTGAGTCTTGTCAGGGCAAAAGGGACAATGGAATGATGCTGATGTGTCGACAGGAATTCCTCAACTTGATGGATGCCGACGGAAACTCCAAGGACGACGTCAAGGTCCCCGACACCGAGATTGGTCAGCAGATCGCCGCCGACTTTGAGGGCGGCAAGGACCTCATGGTCACCATCATCGCTGCCATGGGTACGTCGCGCGCTTTTTGGATTCGCGATTGTATCACTGACAATGTTTGTAGACGAGGAGCTTGCCATCTCTTACAAGGAGGCTCCCGCCAGCTAAGCGTGTCCCCTCATCACCTTCAATCCTCAACCTCATATAAAACCTCTTGTCGTATACAGGCATGATGTACGATTGCAAACCATGACCTGAATCGCGCATCGCAGCTGGTTCGTCCGCTAGATGTTTGTCGGACTCCAACGACATGTACAACGATATGGAAGTTTTTGCATTCTCAGTATCTGCTGCTGCATGATTACGTTTCTCGATTGATTTTGATTACCTGTCTGGTCGTTCTGTCTGTCACTATGTCTTTGTAAATGCGCTGTGAGGAGCCAAAGTGAGTGCTGGGGGACAAAAGGTTGCCTTGCCGATAAGAAACGAGACTGTATCCGTATGTCCAGATACATGGGATGCCTCTGCAGTACTTCCGCGATGTCGCAGGTGGCGTCCACAAGGTCCTGCCTCTCCGGCAAGTAGGTCTTGAGATTGTCTCTCACGACAGCCTCGTCCGTGGCTGTTGGCCATTTTATTTCGATATCAAAGTAGGCCCGCAGCGGCTGTTCGAGTACATTGAGTACACTTGACACTTTTGCTGGCGCTGTTGACACGACTTGTAGTAGCATCTTTATCTACTTTGAAGTTGCCTACAGAGCCTTCTCCATGATCAAATCTCTCCTCTTGCTATCGCCCACCCAAAAGAAATGCTCTCCAACCTCACTGAACCCCGCCTTCTCGTAGAACCGTTTGCCCCTCGCATTATCCTCCCACACCCCTAGCCAGATACTCTCCGCCCCCAGCACCCTCGAAGCCTGTTCGGCGGCAGCAACCAGGGAGTGAGACATCCCGGAGCCGTGCTCTGATGGGTGCACGTAGAGGCGCTGAAGCTCTATGGGACAGGAGAGTGTGAGGCAGGGCTCGGAGGAATCTTGGACGAGGTGCACGACGGCCTTGATCTCTCCCTCTTGGCCTTCTGGTGTAGAAGCTGCCACGAGGAACGTGTTCTTTTCGTTCTCGATCTCCTCTTTTATCTTGCTCTCTGACAGCCTAGATGCAAGATAATCCTTCAAGTCTTGCTCGGTGACAGAGTAGGCAAAGAACTTTGCCCAGGTCTCCCCGATAAGCTTGGACACTGACGCGGCATCGCTGGGAAGGGCGGCCCGTATAGTATAGGGCAGACCAGAGGGGGAGGCGGCGGAGGAGGGAAGAGAGGGCGGCATGGTGACGGGGAAGAGGTCGACGAGAAGACGACTCGTGTTATATCTTTCAACCTTTTGCGAGCCGTGATCCAGGGTCCGATGCGCTTAATAGTCTTATCTCGGTACTTGGCAATCAATGAACGCACTACGTCTGCTATTATCGTGTTGCCAACATGCATAGTATGTGACATCGTGCTGGCCGTCATCTACCAATACAGACAGTACTCTCTTCGTGAGAAGGTATCTCTGGCGGCTTGACCAGCCCCGGCCCTCTATGTGCACAGTACAGCTTTTGATGGCGGTATCACTGGGCTTGTGAGAGACTGATACGACCTGGGATGGACGTGGCTATAATGCGGAGAGCCGGGAGTCCCAGCCTCAATACGATTCTCCAAAGCCCTCTGCACCCTCGCACGCAAGGTCATTACTCGCTGGTCATCGCTGCCGAGACATAATCAGTACAGTCATACATACAACACGTTTGAGGCCATTGAACACTCCCAACTCACGCTCAAATACGCTGCGATATCACGGTGACCTCTCTGGCGCACTCGAGCCACCGCCTTCTGCGTCCAGCCCTAATAAGCCCATCTCAAACAGCACATCCCTGTCACTCCAATTCTGCCCCAGTACCCTGATCGGGTGCGCTCCGACGAAATCAACGTGGGCCGTGAGTGAATCGAAAGTGTCAAAATGGTTGGAGTCGGGGAACGGTGTGAGGGCAGAGGAGGAATATTGCCAAGCCGTGGTAGACAGATGATGGTTGATGACAGCCTTGAGATCTCTGTCGGATGTCTTGGACACTAAAGGGTATCAGTCTTTTGCTTTCACTGTACTGATGACTTACTTGTACCAGCGCCCCTCGTGATGACAGGCCCCCACTTGAGCTCCCCTGCCTCTACCTCGCCTCTCTCCAGCACTCCCGCCAGCTCATCCAGTCTTTTTGCAAACGTCTCTGGATCTCCCTCAGGGTCATACTGCTCAGAAGACCCATCAGAGCCTGCTTCGTCATCCCCGACCTCTTCATCAAACGTTTCGTCCCCTGCTGCGGCTATCCCAGTCATCGCGGTCGAGGGCTCTTCTTCGTCCTCATCCTCTTCATCTTGGCCAGTGGAGCCGTGGTTGCGCGCCCAAGAGCGGTCGATGCCCGGTTGCAGACCACTGGTGTTGGGGTGGTACGCCATAGACGAGTCGCCTTCGACTATCGGAGAAGATAGAACAGGTGGATACCGTCCCGATATAAAGACACCTGGGCCCGGAGGGGTGAGGTGTTGGGCATATCGCGACCCGTGTCCCGCAGGAGCAGGCGGAGTGCTGTACAGGGGACGGGGATTGTTTGAGGGGCCGGATACCGAGAAGAGAGAGTCGTCTTCGTCGAAGGTTTCGTCGAGATTCCTGTCCATTGCTGGTAGATGTAAGGGTTATATGAAGAGGCGCTCGGGCTGCAGATTGCCCGTGCTGTCCACAAAGAGAATGTCGAATTGCATAAACAAGTGACGGACGCGATGACTGAATTTGACTCCGCGCCCGGCGTACTGGTTATGTACTGTCCGTACAGTTGCATTACTTGCATATTAGTAACTTGATACTACACTCGCACTATCTCAGTATAGGCCCAGCTCCAGCAACTTCAAGATAGACCGGCTTCATATAACCTGTATCAATTCTAAAGCAGCCATATAGACATTAGCAGCGATGGAATCGTGAGATGCAAAGCAACCTATACATCTACTCATTAAATTCTCCGGGATGTTTTTCACTATAGAGATACAAAATCGGACGATCCCAGGTTGACGTGGTCATTACTGGAGGCTGATGGCCATCGGATCATTGTTGTCTTCCGCCTCCATACTCGCACATAGCCCCTGAGCTGCTTCCAACGAAGCCCTCACATCGTCTGATACCTTCATCAATATCAAGTCGCATGTAAAGAATAAAGAACATACCAGCCATAGCCTTGATTCCTGACCACATGATCCCATAATAATCGAGCCCTGCCAACAACGTCTTGACGTGTTCTAGCAACCCTTGGACTTGGGCGTTCTGCTCGTCGGAGAATTCAGATTCGGCTTGAGCAGCGAGAGCGAGGAGGAGGAAGGCGTATGCACCCGTGACCAGACCGCAGGCGCAGTAGGGCATCCATTTCGGGCTGGATACGAATGTTAGAAGGTTGGGACGAGAATGGGGCAAAGTACGCACGATTGGCCGTTCCAGAGCGACTTCATCGTTTCGCGATGATATGTCTCGAGACGGACGATAGTCTGGGCGGCGGTAGCACACTGGACAAGACTGGTACCGGGAGGGAATATATCCAGCTGGGGCGGCCGAGGAGATTCATGCTGTAAGAGAGTCAGCACCATCAAAGGTTGATCAAAGTTGGACACACCTGCTGAAGCGGAGAAGGGAGCACGGAAGACGTCACACTCGTTCCCGATACGCTCCTCCCTCCAGTCCCCACCAGCGGCGGAGGTGACGGACCAAAGTTCGGGGTCTGGTCCAATGGCATGAAAAGCGTCGTTTGCGCCAGGCTACCAGCCGACCACGGCGGGGAATGGTAAGGCGATATGTGGGCATGCGACACTTCGGGGTCGTACACTGACCCAGATGTGCAACCCGTCTGCATCTGGTCTTGGTCAGAGTATGAGGTGTCCATCGCGCCGGGCCAGGTACCGGGCATGGCAGCAGGCTTTTCTTGCGTGGCCGCAGGAGTGTCGTTGAAGGATGGCAAGCCGCACACCTGTCGACTAAAGATGGAGACTTCGGGGAAAGCTTGGTGTCGGTGAATGTGGATAAGTATGACGGCCAAAGCGAGTCTAGCGGACAGCTGCAAGTTTCTGAGGGCTTCTTCCTCTTCACCCGACCGGCACTCGACCATCTCGGTGAGCTCGGCTTGCTGGAGGCCGTTTCGAAGCTCCGCCTCCGACTCGACCAGTTTTTGCTTGAGGGCTTCATTGTTTTCGGGGGAGACTCCGGTCGGTGAGAGCTCGGGCATGTACAAGGAGCAGATGACGATGAAAATCTTGGCGCATTTACGCAGGATCCCATTGTAGATGGCCCAAGAAAAGACTTGCGAGTCGACGATTGGAAAGTGCACATAGTACTCTTCGTCTAGGCTCAGCAGCGGGATATTCCCAGTGACGACAGACGCGATGATCTGCGAGTTGTACAAGCCCCACCACGTCCTCCTCGCACGATCCTTTTCCCAGCTAAAGTCGTCTGGGGCGACGTAGCCATAAGACTCCCGGTCCGTCTCGTGGAGTCTCAGTACAAAAGCCATGTCGATAGCTTGCCTGTGCCTCGCCCGGCTGCGTTCGACACTCCCAGAGCTACTCCATTCCCAGACGCCAAGCATGATGAGCGCCTGGACGCATTCGATATGCTGCTGCCCAGAGGCCGCCATCGCATCGATGAGTTGCAGGCACTCCTGAGAGTAGGCCGCAGCCGCGCCCTCTCGCAGCTGCTTGGAAGTGGGAGACGAGGGATCGGGGTCGTTGGGATGGGGAACGAGTGCGAGGATTGTCTGGGCCGCAAGGAGGAAGGGAGATTGGGGCAGGAGAGCGGATTCGAGCTGGGAAAGATATTTTCGGGGGGGCATCACGGGGATATAGGGATGTATTTCCTGGTAGTGTTTCTCGAGACTAGATGGCGGCCTCAGTGTGCTGGATGGTACGAGGGCTACGAGAGACTCACATGAGACGTGGTGTGCCATAGTGCAGTACGCGGTCCTGGGTCGCCTCGGTGCGTGGGATGGGGACATGCTTGAAGTCGTGTAGGGCGGGGGCAAAGACGAGGTTGTCGAGGCGCTGCAGGTAGTCGTTGAGGGGTTTGGGAGCTGAGTCTGTTAATAAGGTTTGGCCGAGACAGTCGTAAGAGAAGCGGCGTACGTTGTTTCCTCCGGGGTCGAGCACCACCACGGCGCGACTTGACGTACTGGCACTCGGTGTGCTTGTTGATGCACTGGGGGGGGTCAGCGGGAGGGGCGGCGGGACGGGGGCGGGACTGACCTGGGTGCATATGGGGAGTTTTCCGTCGCACTTTTGTTTTTTCTGCCTGCAGCTGAGACAGGCTGCCTTGACGGGGCCCTCTTTGCTGTGGTCTGTGTCTACCTTGGGCATTGCGGGGGAATAGTAAGGATAGAGTATAAAAAAGAGTATAGAAATGCTGACAAGAGGGAAATGTCAGAGGATACGGGCGGCGGCGGGGAGCGCCGTGCGGGGCCCCCAGCGGTGGGGATAAGCGGGGGGCGGCATCTCTGTGTTGTTTGTGCACGCCATGGATCTCTACCATGCCTCAGACGGCGGCCTCTTCCGCACACCCACCCCCCTCCAGGACTACAACAGGTGAGCAACCCCAAGCCCCCCGGCCCAGCTCACCAGCCCAGCATCGATGCCCTCTACCAGCACGTCGCCGCCGCAACCGCCATCCCCGACCACCATATCCTCCTCTTTCTCGAGGACGGCAGGGAGCTCCAGGGGAGTGTCCTCCACCAGCTACAGAATGAGCCGCTCACTGGTGCGGAAAGGGTGAGCACCGCGGTGGCTTGGTCCCCTTGAACGGCCGCTGACGTACACCCAGTTGCCGCTCAAAGTATATCTGTACAACAGAGACACATTCTGGTCAGACCCCGAGGCGTGGGCGGCACAGTTTCAGGAAGAGCTGCAGCTTCCTCCACATATAGACTGTAAGGCTGGCTCCTCTCTTTCTATGCAGCAACTGACCAAGCTCAGTGTCGAGTCTGCAGGGTATACAGCACCCCTTTCTGGTCGCCCACGACCACTTGTCCCACCTCCAATCTCTATTCGACGCCCAGTCATCTGCATTATACATTGCGTATGCCAACCTGTCGCAACACCTCCAGCCAGTGGTCAATGAATTCCAGTCATTCGCCTCCCGCGTGGAGACAGGCTTCAAGTCGGAAGAGGAACTCATCAAGAGCTCCAAGCTGGACATGGCATTACTACCCAAACTAGCCATCAATCCTGTCATGTTGAAGAAACGGGAGGGAGAGGAGGGGAAAGAGCGGACCATGGGCGACTATGTCAATGGCAAAAAGATGGAACAAGTGCGGGAGAGCTGTCGCGTGTTGCATGGTGAGTCACACTAGTCATAGCACCCATACTGACTGCTCGCTATCAGTGGAGAGTGTCGAGAGGTTTAATTCAATAGCAGATAGCTTGGACGAACTTGTCGAGCAGTCAGAGAGAGAGAGCGAGGCGTACGACACAAGAGCCGCTCAAGTGCGGAATGAGTTTTCCGATGGATTGGCCCGGCTTGAAGTAGCCCTGGGGCAGTTGGCGCAACTTATCGATAGTGGGGCCAGCGATGTTGAGGAAGGCAAGTCTCTCACGGTATTCCTAGACTACGCTGACCTAGCACAGACTTTGTCGAGCTCGACCAAGCGATGCGTGAAGACCTCACCGCCCTGACTTCTCTCAAGAACGAATTCACCCTCGACGTCCACGTCCATCTCCGTCAAGTTGCTTCCTTGCAATCCCAAACCCACGACATGCTCTCGCCCATTCGTAAACTTGACGCCGACCTGTCCACCCAAAAAGAGAAATCCGCTTTCCCGCATCTGCAAAGACTACATCAAATCCCATTTGCCTATGCGACGGCTGTGGCAGAAATGATCAAGAGGCGGGATTTCGGGCAAATGTTGGGTGACTGGACGAAACGTCTGAAAGGCACCCTGGAGACGTTTGTCCAGGTGGAGCACAAAAGAAGGCAGATGGTGCAGGGCGAATGGCTCTCGCAGCTGCCTTTCAGTATACCCGGGCTCGGTGAGAATCAACCGCCCAGGGTGGATATCACTGTCATCACTGGCTCCGAAGGCATTTCCAACGTGACACTTGGCTATGAAGAGATCGAAAGTGAGTCTACAAAAGAGACAGGCCAAGAGCTGACGTGACCAGAGCTGGTAGCGTGGCTGGAAAGTATACAAGATGACCCCGATGTGCGTGCAGTCATGCAGGAAGGTGATGAAGAACGGCTCAAGGATATGCAAATCGGTATCGAGTCGCTTGTCAGTAGGCTTGACACTGCGGGGATGGAACTGGATCGGGCCGTAGAACGAGGTGGTACGTGTGCTTGTTTCCCACTTGATATATGCTCATGTAAGGCAGTGCTACATCCAAAGTCTCTACCGCAGTCCCGATCCACCAGTACCTCCCGCACCACTCTCCATCTCTCCTCCCAACTTCGCGCTACCACCAAAGAACGCGACGATACCATCCAGCTTCTCGACACCCAAAATTCACTCGTCGAGTCTCTACAAACACGGCAGGCCGAGCTTCAGGATGAGCTTGTCCGGCTGCGGAGCGACTTGGAGGAAGAAGGCCTTGCAAGACAAGCTTTGAGCCAAGAACTGGAAGAGAGAGAGAAGGAGAAGGAGGATAGGTCAAAGGAAGATGAGGACCTGATCAAGGGACTGCAAGCCGAGATGGCGCAGGAGAAGGATCGAGCCACCGATCTCGGCGTACGCTTGCAAGAAGCTCTTCTCGACGTCGACGGGCTCCGCAATGGGGAACGTACTCTACAAGCACAGCTCCACGAGCTTCAAGAAGAGCGAAGCAACGCTCTGCAAGACCATCAGGCAGCTCAGGCTGTTATCGCAAACCTCGAGTCTCAGGTAGCTGGTCTCAGGGCTGAGCTCGGAACGACTGTCAATCAATTGGAGCAGGCTCGGGAATATAGAGAAACGGCACTCAAGCATCAGATGGCCGAGGCTGAGCGCCTTTTGAGAGACCAAATCGCCGAGGCCGATGGAGATAGAGCTGTGCTCGACCAGCAAACATTGACGCTTACAAAAGAACTGGAAGATCTCAAAATGGACACCCAGAGACAGATGTCTGCTGCTGAAAACAACTCTATCCGGCAAATTGACGGTCTGAAAGCAGAACTCTCTCTCACCAAAGCGCAACTAAAAGACAATCAGCGAAAAGAGCTGGCTCTGACAGACGAGCTTGCCGTGGCCAAAGATTCTTTGAACGCCTCAGTACAAGACAAGAGCAAACTCGGTGATCAGACGAGGGAAGCTGTATCCCTTGCAGGGAGGTATTACGAAGCTTGTCAAAGGCTCTTTGATGCTATCAATTCTTCAACGACCATATCTGGCACTGCAGCCCAAGGCCGATCGAGGTCTCCAACTTTCCATCAGTCGGGGTCTTTGCCAGCTGCAAAGTCTCACTTTGAGACCTCCTATGAGACCAAGACGGTGCCCGGGTCTGATCAGCTCGATGCATCCTCCACCTCTGCCGCATCTTTCGCCACATCCCCAGCTTCTTCATTTGACATACAAGCTTTCGCCGATGCCGTCACCAAGACAATAGGCATGGCGAAAAAGTGGTCAAAGAGCTGTAGACAGTATAGGGATCAAGCGAAGAACAAGATCAGCTTTACCAACTTTTCCAAGGGCGATTTGGCGCTGTTCCTGCCTACTAGAAATACAGCCACCAAGTCCTGGGCTGCTTTCAACAGTGAGTATCTATCTTACAGAGTGGGACAAGTCATTGACCTTGCTGCAGTCTCAGCCCCTCACAACTTCCTCAAGCTGAATGCGGCGCTGCTAGAGCAAATCAGAACTCGAGAATGGATCATTGCGAGGATCATCAAGATCGAGGAGGCAGTGGCTACTGGCGGCGAGGTCAGTCATTCCCAAGATGCAGGTGCCCATATTAACCATTCTTCAGTCCCTGGACACCAATCCTTTCGGTCTGGCTGATGGTCTCCGCTACTACACCCATACCGTAGAAGAGTATAATCCTCACGCCGCTCGCCCATCTCGACGAACACCTTCGGCAAGCTTTGGCGGTAGTCAGATCATGACTTCTCCCCAACGCATGTTGAGTGAGGGTGCATCCAGTGTTGGTCTAGGTGGCATGACACCCTTGAAGGTGCAGTCTGGTATCACCGCTGGTATGCCGGGCGTGGGTCGCGGGAGGACGCAGAGTGGATACTTTCCGCCCATGAAGAGTCTGGATGAACAGGCGCCTGGCTCGGGATCCGAAGAGCTTGGAGAGAAGCAAGCTGCAGACAAGGCCGGTTTGTCGTTCTCCACTTCAAGCCTACGTGGCTCGACAAGCCCTTCCCCTGCGAAACGCGGCTCTCCTTTGCCCTTTGGCCGACCTCTATCGCCCCTAGCAGATGGTTCCCTTTCGCCTAAAGCTGGCCCCATTACCGTACCTGCATCTGCCACCCGCTTTACAACCTCAGCCCATTCTCCTGCACAGTCCAACTTTCCCAGCCGAGCTTCTCGAACAAGTCTCACGACGTTCATCACCGCCCAGGCTACGTCCCCGCATCAAGGGGAGTCTCAGCAACATTTGTCGGGACTCAACCTGGGAAGTGACAGAGTATCGGGGAGGCCGGCGAGCGTGACGAGTACGGCGAGCTCGTATCCAAAAGGATTGGGAATAGGGATCCCGGGTGGAAAGACGGCACCTTCAATGGCGGTTACCACTTCGCACGAAGGCGAGGATGCTGCTTCATCGAGAAGCCCAGGTCGATCAAAGAGCCCTTCTGTGCTGCCTGAAGCTTCCACTTCGCCCGGCCATAAATCTAGACGGAATCGTCCCTCGAGTGCCCAATCGAAGCGGGCTAGCTTTAGCTTGCTGGGCACAGCGCCTGACATAGGCACAGGATCGTCAGGAGGGCCAGTGGGGGCGGAGAGCGGAAATGGAAAGCCTTCGGATGGGAGAAAGGGGAGTGTGAGCGCCATAGAGATGCTTCGAAGGATCGACAAGGGCTCAGGCGCAAGCTGAGCGACTATATCATGTTCTGTGTGACAGTTATTCTGTATTTGCAATTGATGTTGTGTGATTCACTGTAAAATACCATGATCCGTTATCTATGTAATACAAGGCGATGCATATATGCTTTTGCCTACATGTGGTTCACTTGAACCTTTTTTTGGTAGCTTGTCACTGGGCGACCTATATGGGTCCCTCGAGCCGGCCATTCAAGTAGTCTGTGTACAGAGCAGTCTCGTCATCATCCCCATGTCCCTGATCGGCTGTTCCTGCCTCGAAGTCTACGGCAACCTCGTTTCCTTCATCATCCTCACAGAAGAACGAGACGCCCTGCAGCTCCTCTTCCTCCACATGGTTGGGGTCCATGATCACTTGGAACCCTTTTTCTTGGTTGGCTATCCACTCTTCAATACTCTGCCATTCCACCTCGTCATTCTCCAACTTTTCGCTGTCCTGAACCTGATCTCTGATGGGCCCGGGGATCATCAGCTCCGAAGGCTCTTCAGCAGCGGTTGGGTCGTGCATTGAGGAGAAAAAGTCGGGCTGGACTGGGTTGGCCTCGTAGATCTCTCTGAACTTGTCGAGGGAGTTGCCCGTCATAAGAGCCAAGAAGATCTGGAGTGTATACTAAAGATTCGTGTCAGTATCCGATGAGACAAAACGAGCAGGGAAGACTCACGAAAGCGTCGTTACCAGCGTTACCGCAGAATTTCGGCTTTCTAGTATCATCATCGCCAAACAACAACATGGCCACGTGTTGTAAAGACTTTTCCGTCCTGCCCAGACCGGGAGTGTAACCGGCAGGTGGGCGGGTGGGAGTTGCTCTTTCAATACCTCCGAAAAGAGCGGCAGTGTTCTGTAAAGGTAATCAGCTCCATCGCTTGCGTCATCGAGACCGCGCTTACAATTATAAAAGGAACTCCACACTTGGTGGCATCCATGTAAGGCGGGAGGGTTCCAGTGTCGGGCCTTAGGTCACCGAAATCGCCTCTCTCGGTCGAAAAGCTGGGTCCGATGTCTTTGAAATCAAAGTCTACGCCTTTGGGGGCATGGACTAGAACATCTGGACCAGATCAATATACGGTACCGACAGCAAAGAGGGAAAAGAGCTCACAGATGGATCCTTTACCACCTTTGGTGTTGACTTCAACGAGTTTATTGCGGATGGTTGATTTGAGCTTGGCTTTCGGAATTTGAAGAGACTCTCCAAAAAGATAGTTTTCTCGGTAGTCGGGATAGGTGGTATTCTTCTTGTCCAGACGGTGATCTTCGACACTAGACATTCATCAGCATTGGGTGGCCTGTCATGCGGACAAACTAACATGTAATGACCTTGGTCCCTGATTTCCTCGAAGACGGGCTTTGCATTGCCTTCCTTTTGAGAGCCGGGCTGAATGACCTCCTGCCAGTACATGGCAGACCATCCGACCTCCAGGACGACCTTTGAATCTCGATCCCATCTCGTCACCGCCAACGCCAAAAAGCTGCTTCTCCCAACTTCTTTCGGCTGTTCATTCTCCGGGGTCACCTCGGCCTCAATCTCCGCGAGCGCGTTGCGCAAGCCGCCTTCAGAGGCAATGATGAGCGCTTGCGATGCCACGAAATGATATCGCTCGGCGAGCTGATCATCCGTCAGAGTCTTCTGCGGCTCATCGTCTTCTTCTCCCTCGTCACCGGAATCAAGAGAAGCGTCTCGTGACGCGCCGTCGTCGCTGTCATCGTCGCTCTTGGTGTTGGACGCAAACCCGAAATCTTGAAGGACTTTCGTCGCAGCTTCTTCGGCTGCCTTGATCCAATCAGGGTTTTGCAAATCGTCTTCCTTCGGCTTGACGTCGGCCGCCTTTGCTTCTGACTCTGAATCTGCCTTTGCTTCTGCCTTGGCTTCTGCTTTTGCTTCTGCCTTGGCTTCTGCCTTTGCTTCTTCTGGCGCGGATGGGGGAGCTTCTGGAGTAGCGTCTCCTGCCGGGGTCCCCTGCTTCGCCAGCTTGTCACGCTCCATTCTCTCCCTTCTAGCCTGTTTCTCTTGCTCCTTCTGGACAGCCCGCTGTTCATTCTTCTTGATCTCTTCTTCCTCGGTAGCGGGAGGGACGTCCAGTACCAGAATGGAATCAAAACGCTTGGGGTCAAAGTCTGGCAAGGGGAGCGCGTTGCGCTCGTGACGCTCGGCGATTTTGGAGTCTTTGTCGAGCTGCTTGTTGATCTTGGTCAGATGGAAGAAAGAAGGGATAGTAATCTCCTCCTGTGCTGGGTGTCAGTCATGTTCATAGCGGCATAGGGCAAGTGACGTACGACCTTGATGAACCACTCGGCAGGCAACACCATATCCGGAATCGGGACCCAATCGTCCTGACCCAGCTCGTAAGACGGCTCTTCTAGCTCTTCCAGCTCTTGCGTTGCCTTCTCGCTCCCATCTTGCTCCAGCTCTGCCCGTTTCGAGTAGTACTCGACCCAAGATGGGTTACTAAGGCGCAAAGCGTGGATGCAGTACTGGATGTACTCGACCTGTTTCAAGGTGAAAAGAAGACGAGGGCGATTGGTCTTGTCATATCCTAGGTACAGGGTCAAGCCATCCTGGCCTGGGTGGAGAGGGTGGCCCTTGTCGAAGAGGGAAGTATTGGATAGGAATGAGTTGACAGCTCCGGCCTACACACGGAAATGGCGTAAGCACACATCTTGTCGTCATTTTCTCGACCTGGCAATCCCACACCAGCTCCAACAGTGGAAATCCGACTCACATGCCAGGGGTTGAGGCTGTTGGGCCACTGCCACATGACATCCATCTGGCGCATATAGGCATGCTTCGCGAGGACGAGCCCGGCGTTGTCTGTGATCCTGAGGTCGGGGTCGACCCAAGGAACTTGCTCGCCGTCCTGTGCCATTATGTGTGATGGGCAGGCTGGGTGGGGATGTGGGGGGAGATGAGAAGAGAAAGAAGAATTTATGGATCTATAGGGTGCTGTTGTGGACCTCCACCGGGGGATGACTGGATACGTAAGTGGAATTGATCCCGCTGATAGTAGCTGATAGAGTTCCGTCATGGCCTCTCGACTGCATCCACCACAGCATACCCCATGTCAGAGGACTCGGTCCCCAGTAAGCAGCCCAGCATAGACAGCATCCCCCGCTCACCCCCCCATGCAGTCAAGACTCTTCTTCTCACAGTCTTCAACGTCAGTCCCCGCCCACCATGATCAGATCCCCGGAGTATCACTGACTTGGTGCCCTCATAGTCTATCGTCGAAGTATTTCTTCTATGTGCCGCAGGTTATATACTGGCGCGCTCAGGCGTCACCGATAAAGCGACCCAACGAAAGCTGAACGTCATCAATGTATCGCTCTTTACGCCTGCTCTGCTCTTCTCAAAGGTGTGTCAATCAAGTCACGAAGGCCCCGTCGCGCCCGGTGCTTGTGAGACGTCGCCAAGACGTCGTTGAGACCTTGTCACTGATGCATTGGTCAGGTGGCGTACTCTCTCACGCCTGCCAAACTCAAGGAGCTGTGGATTATCCCTCTCGGGTGCGTTACATCCTCCAGCTCTCACCATGCCCACCGCTGACTCTTTGCAGATTCGTCATAGTCACTGGTGTATCGGCTGGAGTAGCTTGGTCTCTTGCGAAAACTTTCAAACTCTCCAAATCGCAAACGTACGACCAGATCTCTGCATACTCTTGGCGCTCTTGCGGGGCCCCCGTCATGAATCATGCTGACAGTGGTCTATAGAGCCTTTGCGATCTGCGCTTCCATGTTCCAAAACAGCAACTCTCTTCCCATAGCACTCATCCAATCTCTTGTAGTCGAAGTCCCCGGTCTCAAATGGGACGAGGATGACAACAAGAATCAGATGCTCGGCCGGGCGCTCACCTATCTCGTACTCTACTCGACTCTCGGTATGATGCTCAGATGGTCTTGGGGAGTCAAGCTCTTGTCTGGTGCAGACGACGAAGCACAGGTAGAACCTGGAGAGACTGGTCTCACCGGGAATGGAGACTTGGTCCAAAGCCCCGGGCAAATGGGTAATGGCAGGGAAGAGAGTGATCCGTTCTTTTCTCCCCACGATGATGATGAGACCCCGACGCGACACGAATCATCCATGGGGGTCACTCCGACCACTGTCCGTCATCCCACTTCCCCCACACTCCCCTTCACCGCTCCAGGCTCTGCCCACTCGATGCACCCGAGCCCCGTCAGGCGCGCCTCGGCCACTTCTGCCTTGAGCGCCACCAGAAGACTTAGGGCACCTACGCGGACTGACAGTGGAAGGGAGTTCTGGGGCCTTCCTGAAGCTCCTAGAGAAAGGGCTTTTGATTTGATCAATGAGGTCGATAGCAGCGATGAAGAAGATGAGGAATGGGTTCGTACCTCTTGAACATCACTTCACACCGCGGTACGCTGACCAAATCACAGGGCAGCGACTCTCAGCCAAGTCTCCGTCTTCGCCGTCAGCCTCCCCAGACCGCTTTCCAAAAGTTCAAGGCCAAAGGCAAGGTCGTCGCCCAAAAAGTCAACGCCTTCATGACCGTCCCAATGTACGCTGCCTTGCTATCAATCTTCATCGCCATGGTACAGCCTCTGCAGGCCAAGATGGCCGAGTTCAAGCCTCTGGAGCAAGCTATCAAGGGCGCCGGACAATGTTCAAGTGAGTGCTTGCTTACTGATCCCCCAAGAGATGAGCCAACGAGATGTGCAGTTCCTGTGACTCTAGTCGTCCTCGGCGCCTTCTTCTACACTCCTCCCGCGCTCCCCACCATTCCCATCTCCCTTCCACCCGACGAACACGATCCTCCTGCCAAACGTGGCAACTTTTTCGAACGCAAGTTCCGCGCTATCGCCGGGTACTCTCCCATTGGGAATGGGAACGCCGAGCCAAAGCCCAAGGCCTACCCAGGCGAGAATCGAGCGGTGTTTGTGGCGGTGATCAGTAGGATGGTCATTACGCCACTGGTGATGATGCCATTCCTGGCGGTCATGGCCAAGTATGACTTGTTTGAGGCGGCCGAGGATCCGGTTTTCGTGCTGAGTGCCGTGTTGTTGGTTTCTTCAGTGAGTTCTCTGAGGATCGACCAGACGCACAAACTGACATGGTTGCAGCCTCCCGCGTTGACGCTCGCCCAGATTACGCAGGCAGCATCCGGGGATGCATTTGAGCGACTCATCTCGAAAACTATCAGCTGGTCCTATGCCGTTCTGACTCCCCCGTACGTGTCTGAGGATCCATCCGTTTCCAACACTGATCGCTTTCAAGGTTGACGCTTGTCTATGTCGTCATTGGTTTGATTTTTGGTAGGATGTGATGGCGAGTCGAGAGCGGTAGAACCATGAAAAGAATTACTGTACAATACAGCTCTATGAGCCATGTAAGACATATGCTGAGCGGAAAGTCTCATGCGCTTTCGGCAAGCCGAGTTCTCGTAATAATCGTATCCTGACCTGACTGCGGGTGGTCGAAATTATGTGCATGACATCTTGATGCAATGCCAGTAATACAACCCTCCGCCTCTGCAGGGATGCAGAGACGGGAGCTGGAGACATGAGTGGGGGGGCCACTGCCTGCGCAGAAAGACAGACGACAGGGAGGATCCAGGAACGCGGCATTAGGCTCTCTCTGAACGCCACGCCGTATATTGTTGTCTTTTCCTCTCTTTGTATTCTCCATCGCCCATCTCACGCAATGCCCCCCAAGAGACCCCCGCCCCTCCCCAAGAGCCTCTTCGCCGCCACAGGTCCCCTGGCCCCAGGTACGTCCACCCCCGCCATCCCATCCCATCCCCATCTTGACCACTTGCATCACCAGGCTCTGCAACTCTGCCCCCTTCTCCCACATCCATTCACCCCAGCTTTATCATCGACTCTCACTCATTCGTCACCTCCCACGAACCCACTGCAGACCCGATATACCACGGCCTCAAGGCCGAGTATCCAAGGCCGCCCGTCAAGCATGCGGTGCAGGTCAAGATGAATGTCAGTGCTGAACCTGCGCAATCCGTCCTGTGAGTATAGCTTCATTGTCTAGAGCAGTGCTTGCACTGGTGCATATGGGGGAGGTATTCAAGTTGTTGTGGCTGACAGACCCGTGCGCTTCCTTCACCCATGTCACGCCATTGACGCAACACCACCTTGTCACTCAAAATCTCGCCTGCACTCGCAATGTATAGTGGCGTCAAGCCGTTCTCGATCCACCCCACCATTCTCAACCTCGCCCTTGCCACCCCGCCGTCTGTCACCAACATTGCCAAAGGCGCGGTGGACATCATTGTTCCGTCCACCGTTCCTTTGACAGAGAAGGACTGGGATCTGCTTGACGAGGCCGTCGATGCGCTCGATGGCTGTTGGGGCCACAAGGAAGAAGGGAAAGAGCCTCGTGGAAGAATCGTCATCTGTATGTCAAATCAGGATCTCCCACGGCCCCCTCTGACTTGAGACATAGCGGGCCTTCTCCTCCCTCCTCTCACCACACCATCTTCTTCCTTGATCCACTCGGAGGCCTATAACCTCCATCTTTCCCGGCTCGCCTCATTGTCTCTCCACTCAAACGTGTACTTGAAGGCTCTTCCTCCTGTCGTCGATGCTGCCTTGTTGAAGAAGGACGGTAGTCCCGCTTGGTGGACAAACAGACCTGAGCTAGAGAGTGTCATGAGGATGTATCGTGAGTCGCATGGCGAACGAGACCCTTGCTCAATTACTGACTCTAATCAGTTGCTCATGCAATCGAAACCTTTGGCACTCATCGAATTATATTTGGTTCCTCCTCCGCTCTTCCCCTATACGACCTCGAGCGTGTCAGCCATACCGTCACTGAGCTCGAGCAGCCCATCAGCAATGGCGAATGGTACTCCGTGCTGAGAAAATGTGTCACGGAATTGGGAGAAGGTCTCGAGGAGACGACTGGGATATTCGGTGAGACTGCCAAAGCGGTCTATGACTTTTCGGCCTAGGTTACGCGTCTTTGACGCTGATGGCGGGCGGCCAAGGCATATGCGTCTTTGCAAAGACCATAGAAGAGCTGGGAGCTGGGAGAGAGGTAGCTTCACGAAACTGATATCTGTTCACATCTGACTATGACGACCGGACGATCTGTTATGAAAAGTTCTGTTTATAACGCCCTAAAATAATTATGTTTGCTCTTCGCGGATTTCGATATGTATACCCTGAGCCAGAGTGTGTCTAGAACAGTCCTCGTTCCATGCGAACATTTCAAAGGCGGAGCACTTGAGCTCAGAGCTGGATACGGTTGCCAAGATGAGTGTGGGGACCCTGACGTCGGCACAGGATGCACATTGGAGACCATGTTGACGACCGCTAGGAGACACGATGGCTGTTGGCGTAGAGACCTTGTCAAGTATCCAGCATCACAGTATGCCAGGCTCGAAGGGTCTTCCTGTATGAATGAGCCTTGCTTTCTCAGCATCTTTCTTCGCATAGCTGCTTCACCTTTCTCATCACGAACCATCGCTCGCTTCATCATGGACTCTCAACAGCTCCCCTCTTACAGCCCACCGTTGACGAAGACATCGCCACCACCTTGCCCTAAAGCTGTCCGCTCGACTCGACATATTTCGAGCAATCTTCTAAGCTCAATTACGCTGGAACGTATACTGAAAGAAGAAACCAAGTCTCCTGTTACGAAAAAGGACTTGCTGCGATGGCTAGAGTGCCGAGTACGGAAGGCGATCTCAAGCGGCGACCAAGAGGAGGCAAGAGAGGCAGAATTGGGTCGGCGGGTCGTAGAGTTTCTGTCAGAAGTCGAGATGTGAGACGCAGTCCCACACAAGGCATGATCTGTGCTAACAAGCCATACAGGTACAAGGAATCGTTCAACGCTCTTCCTGCCGAGAAGGCTTCTCTGGCGCCACCTCCGTTCCAAGTCATCTCTCAGATTGCCCTCACCAACTCGGAGATCATGAGGCCCCCTCCCACTCGCAGGCAGCAAGGAACTGCATCCCTTGGTCAGGATCACGAGTTCAATCCGTTCAAGTCACCCAACGTAGGGCACGAGAGGGACAAGTCGTCGATCGAGTCGTTTGAGACTTGGTCGTCTGATTCGAGCATCCCCCGCAAGCGTCTTGAAAGGTCTCCCTCAGATGCTACTACCATCGAGGATACGCCCAGCTTGGAACCTGTGACGCTCGAATCGAACCGACCAGAGCTCACTTCCCCGAGGAGAGTTCTCCCTAAAGCCCGTTCCCCTTCTGCCGCTTCGGCCTCTTCCACTCTTGGTATCAGCGGCTTGAGCATGGCTGCGAGCTATGCAACCGGGAGTGGTCGAAGCACAGCCGGCGGGCTTGCGAGGCAGGCCTTTACTGCCGGAGGACTCAGTAATCCGAGCAGCTACCAGAGAGAGATGGACTGGGACAGGAGAGACACCATGGCGCCGCAAGCGCAAGACCCGTTTGCTCCTCCGCCTCCTTTCGAGTCTACGGGCTTGGGCCCTTTCAGGAATGGGCTCAGCCCGCGAAGACCTACCGAGAACATGCTCTCGAGACCGCTTTCGCCCATACCCTCTCCTTCCTTGAGCCCGAGGCCGTTGTCGCCTTGCCCCTCGATAGTCTCGATGGAGTTGCCTGCAGGTCTTGACCCTGGTGTACAGCCCTTGCGCCAGCGACTAGCCAACCTCACGGAGCTCTACCTTCTGCCATACTCGTCGCGCTCAGTCGTGCCCCTCATCCCACCTCGCTTACTGGCGACGTTTGTCTCCGAGTCGTCCTTGACTACCCATCCAGAGACGCTAGGCCCGCCGGTGACGGTGCTTTACGAAATGTTTTCGGTGAACCCCCGCCTACTCCCTGCTTTCCTGTATGCCAGCGCACAGAACCTGCATAGAAATACGGCAATGGGCAGGCTCCTGGTAGGCGTAGCTTGCTGCGTGGTCGTCATAGCAATAGGCATCTGTCTCATACTTGACCCCAGCCCCTTCAGCCCGCATGGTCCCGTAGACAGAGTATGGAGGTTGACAGTAATACCTCTCCTTCTAGGCGGAGTCGGTTATGGTATGGGGGCAAGAGCTTCACTCTGCTTTGTAAGCTTTTATACGCTTCACTTCACACCAAGACTGACGACAAACCCTCGTAGTGGCTGGCGTTCTTTGGTGTCACCGAAGAGACATACTCGCCTTCACATCCTCCCCTGTCCCCTTCCCAAGCGCTCAACTTACTATCATCTGCTTTCATCAGCCATCTTCCTTGCAAGTTTGTCAGAAAGACGCAGCGTAAGATTGAGCCTGTTGCCGAGAGAAGAACTAGCAGAAAGCTCAAGAAGAGAAGTGTATCTACGCTCAAGGATGGCAACCCGTTTGGTCCAGGTGACGCCGCCGTGGCAGGGTTTGGCTTGGACATGGTGTCCATGTCCCGCTCACGTTCAGGTAGCAACCCGACTCCTGCTGCGCATCTTCTTGCCTCGTCGGGGTCTACCGGCCTTGAACAATACAGCATTTGGGTCCTCCTATGGCGCCTGACGGGGACGGCCTGGGGAGTCAAGAAGGTCGAGGACCCTTTTCTTCGAAAGTACCAGAGAAGGGAGGCGTGGAAGATTGCAGGGCAGTTGGTGCTGGCTCTGGTATTCATCGGGGCAGCCTTCTTCTTTGTCCCGTATATCCCATTGTCTCATAAGTGAGAGTGGATCCTCCACATCCCTTCCTACTGGTCTATGCCTCTTATGTTGATGACCGTGTGGGCGTCTCGCCGGTCCAAGAGGCTTAGCACCTCCAAATATGTTGTCATATCTTTTGCTTGTACATGTCCCGTCAACCCTGGCTGTGCAGATACAATAGATACATGTATGCAAAGATATACAGAGATATGAAATCGGGAGGTTACATTCGCAAGAGACAATGTACCATCCCTCAACTAGCTGCTTTTGAATCAAGCAAAGTAAAGATGTACGTAAAGACTAGCTCAAACACCAGAATGAAAGGGAAAAGTTCGGCTTGGAAAATGACAGCTCTTGCCCTAATGGGCACGAGCCTCACACAAAAGAACAGTATGGGGATCTCAACGCTTCCCCGGACAAAAACCAAAAGATAAACATGAAAGTGGAAAAGAGGTGTCCATGGAAAGAGGGGTATGTAGAAGCAGGAGTTATTTTGCGCCACGGGGGCAGTCAAATCTCGAGTGCACAGGGTACACATTTACTGGGCGGTTCCGTACTCCCTAAACTCGAGAGAGTTGCCCTGTAAAGTAGGCTGGGAGATCAGGGCCTTGTTGACAGGCTTGCCCGCAGCGCTCCTCCTCTTGGCTGCGGCTGAAGACCCAGGCATGCTACCGCTGTTACCAATGTACGAGCGAGTCACCATGTCCTCGAACGGATTTTGGGACAGCCTGGAGCGCATAGGCGACTGGGTCTGAGGTTGGTACTCGTGAGAGCCATGAGGATCCTGGAACCATGAGCCATTGAAGACTGACTGGCCATAGTGGCTAGGAGACTCGGCCGAGAGGTGGGACCCATCGTAAGAACCATCTCCGAATGGGTTGTTGTGGTCGTCCTCTGACCCGTACTGGCGCTGCTGCTCACGCATCGCGCGATCGTTGTCCATAGGAGACGCATAGAAAGAAGAGGGGCGGTCGTCAATATCTGACGCGGCAATGGAAGGCGCGCGAGAGACACGACGATCACCTCCCCATGCAGTCGCGGTGGCAGTAGCGCCTGTGGCAGCGGCACCACCATGATAGACTTGGGACATGGTACGGTGATCGCCAAACATAGACATGTGCTCGGACATCCGTTTATGGACAGCCTTGTCATTGTTCCTCTTTACGCGCTTGTATACCCAGTAGACCAACGCCAGCCAGAGAGCACCGCCAACGCCGACACAGACGCCAATGATGATGTTCCTCTTCCGCTTGCTGCTTGACGAATCGTCAGAAGACGACGATGTCGTCGGAGCGGTGTCAGAAGAGGCCGCAAGCGGAAAGGCGGTGTTGATCTGGGCTGCCAGCATACCTTCAATACCGCTTTGGTTGTACAGAGGCGAAGAAGCTGTAGTGATATAGGCATTGAGGGTATCGAAATACTCGGTGGGGATATATGCGATGTATTGGGTCAAGAGAGAGGTCTCTTCGCCGTCCCATGAGGCGGGCTGGTATACTTGAAGACCGTAGGTAGACACCTCCGAAGCTGTAGACAATGAGTCAGTCAAGTTGCGTGACAAGCCCATTTCACTCACAGTCAATTTCCAGAGCATTGCTGATCAATGTAGGGAACGTGTTGAACAATTGACTCGTAGAGTCTGAAGAGTCCACCTGTACAGCATATCAGCACCCAACCCACGGCGTCAGAAACAAATACTTACGACAAACCACCAAGGGTATTGCGAAGAGGCCAGCAGGATGGCAATAAGAGTGTCGTCTTTGATAGGATCACTGTCACTGCCGGTACCAGCATCGGCGTTGTTGGCCACTGAGCTGGCGGGCACAATCAACGTTGGCATACTGCTTGGGATGGTGGCCACTGAAGCGGAAGCCGACGAAGTACCAGACGCTTTGCTCGAGCTCTTTGTGGAACCAGTCTCGGAAGAGGTTGTGGTAGGCGCGGAATAAGAAGAAGAAGCTTCTGCGGATGTCTGAGAAGAGGCGACAATGAGCCAGGTCTGGGTGGGAGTGTAGCCTTGATCGGTAGACGAAGTGGCCGAAGTGTAATTGTACGCCGAAGTCGATGACTGGGACCACTCATTGGAGGAGCTACTCGAGGGGTCATAGGTAACGACTTGCGATCCCGTAGTGGCTGGTGCGGAGCTGATGGTGGTCATGTTGATCATCCCTGACCCATCAGATGACGAGGCGGTGGCATTCATAGACGAGCTCGTGCCCCTCGATGTGGACGTGCCCTCACCATAGGCCTCACTTTCCGATGTCGAAGCAGTAGTCTGGGCGGACGAGGACGCGCGATAAGTACTGCTAACGTTGGCGGACCCCGTAGCAGTGTCGCTGCTGCTGACATTAGATGTCTCGGAGGGCGTCTCGCTGGCGCTGACACTTGTATTTGCGGTCGGCCCTTCGCTTTCGGCAACGGGCGTAGATGAGCTGGCGTTGGCACTGGTAGTAAAGCTGGGCGACGAGCTTTCGGACGCAGTAAAGCTAGGCGACGAGCTTTCGGACGTAGATACAGTAGCAGAGTCTGATGAGGAAGTATTAGAACTCCAAGACTCAATCGCCGAGCTGGAGGCGCTCATGGGCACAGACGTGGGTCCGGCAGAGGAGGTGGCGTCAGAAGAGGCACTCTGACTCTGCGATACGCCCAATATGGAAGACAAAAGGTCGCCAGCAGAAGAAGTTGTGCCAACAGAGCTGGTCCCTGTGACGGAATCGGTCACGTACAAGGCTGATGGCGATCCCGAGTTTGGCGGTGCTTCAGAGCTCGACACGGTTTCTGAAGCCGTGACCGGGTTGGTCCAGAGCTCGGAGGATGCCCCAGCTTCGGAAGTAGTGCCCGCAGAGCTTGCAGAGGAAATTTGGGCCGACGTCGAAGAGCTTGTTGCGCTTGCTGTCACGGGATCGGAACTGGAGACACCAAAGATAGAGCTCAGTAGATCGCCCGGAGTGGAGCTAGCAGAAGGTTCGACTGAAGAGGAAGCCTCAGTAGAAACAGAGGGCTCATCGGATGTGGCAGATTGGCTGGGGGCTTCGGTAGATGCAGTCGTTACCCCGTCATATGCGCTGGGCTCGGAAGAGGTGGAAGCAGCTGTCTCAGTAGGGCTAGGAGCGGCTTCGGTGGTGGATGTAGAGGGTTCGACCGTCGAGGACGACTCTGTCGATGAGCTGAAACCAAGTAATGAACCAAGAGCGTCTCCGAGACCGCTGGAAGATGTAGCTGAAAGTATGTTTAGTAGAATTCCAACATCGACGTCCATACTGGCTTACCTGCGGCAGAAGAGCTTGTAGTTTCTCCAGTGGAAGTAGTACTAGTAGAGTCCACAGTACCTGGAAAAGAAGGAGGCAAGATATCAGCACTGGTTTCACTTGGAACGATCGCCGTCTCCGAGTACGAAAATGTATTTGAAATCAAAACAGATGAAGACAAGAAGGTGGAAGATGGAACAAATTGTTGATATTGAGTGAGAGAATCAGAAAGAACTCCTTCTACAGGCACACTTGAGCCAGAGCTGGCAATTTCGCTCGTCATAGACAGCGTATCCGCAAAAGCTGATGAAGATGTGGCAGTATCAGGAGGAAAGGCACTTGCACCTGATCCACCTGCTGTCCCTGAGGGGAGTGAAGCGTCACTGGAGGCAGGTCCCACAGAAGTGAACGAGCTCGGATCGATGAAAGACGAGCCCGCCGTGCCCGACAGTCCCGTCGTAGGTTCGGACTGAACAGGCGATAAGACACTCGATATCGAACCTGAAGCCGGCACACCTGAAAGGTCTGTGCTGACGCTGGGAATGCCTGGATTCTCCGACCCTAATATGGTCGAGGAAGACATTGTGGCGGGTGACAAAGTATTCTGCGTAGTGGGAAGTACGGCAGAGGCAGAACTCTGGGCATCACTGATGGAGCTCTCGGTGGGGAGAGCAGCAGCAGAGGCAGACCAGGCAGAACTGGATGGGACACTGGAAATGGCCGAGTTTGACCACGTATTTACTTCGCTGGCCGTAGTCTGACTTTGGAGTTCCGTAGCATTCAGCCCTTCTCCATTTTCGGTAATAGGAGCTGATAGAGTAGACGTCAATTCCCCAGTGGTGAGCGGCAAGGTGGACGATGCGTCAAGGGTGGCGTGACTGGACTCTTGAATGCCAATAGACGAGGTGATCTGCCCGTCGGAACCTGTGGGTTGGACAGAGGCAGAACTCTGGGCATCACTGATGGAGCTCTCGGTGGGGAGAGCAGCATCAGAGGCAGACCAGACACTGGAAAGGGCCGAGTTTGACCACGTATTGACTTCGCTTGCCATAGTCTGACTTTGGGGTCCCGTAGCATTCAGCCCTTCTCCATTTTCGGTAATAGGAGCTGATAGAGTAGACGTCAATTCACCAGTGGTGAGCGGCAAGGTGGACGATGCGTCAAGGGTGGCGTAACTGGACTCTTGAATGCCAGTAGACGAGGTGATCTGCCCGTCGGAACCTGTGGGTTGGACAGAGGCAGAACTCTGGGTACTGCTGACAAAGCTCTCGGTGGGGAGAGTGGCATCAGAGACAGACCAGATTGAACTGGATGGGACACTGGGAATAGCCGAGTTTGACTCTGTAACGATGGCACCTGTCATGGTCTGACTTTGAAGTCCAGTAGCACTCGACCCTTGTCCAATCTCGGTATTTATATCCGATAGAGTGGATGTCGATCCCCCATATGTGACCTGCACGCTGGATAATACGTCAAGACTTGCGGAACTGGACTCTACAAGAGTGCCAGTGGGCGAAATGAGTTGCCCGTCAGAGTTCGTGACAGTCATCGAGCTTCCGATGGAAATCGAGTTCGCCAAAGCAGATTCCCCTGACGCAGAGTCCAATGAGGATGTCAAGCCCGTGGGAGAGGTGCCCGTGACACTGAGACTGTCGAGGGTAGACAGAGCAGCGCTCCCTGAAATTCCTTCAGCGGAAGCCGACCCGGCAGACAGGAGAGAGCTTGTCGAGCTCTGCCCCAAAGTTCCAGAGAGCGCTGTAGTAGATCCAGGCGGCGCAGAGGTCGATGACAGAGAATCCGAATACAAGTCTTGCGGATTCGTTGACGTGGCAGCAAGATCGTTGGATGTGCTCGATGTCAAAGACTCGCTCAGGGTCGCGTCCCCGACGACGGGGCTTGTCAACGATGCGTCGGGAAGGCCGGAGCTTGTTTCATCGAGCAGGGACGAAGGAGTGACAGACTCGGACAGAGTCCCGGTTTCGCTGAGCGAGGGGTCCACTGACGTAGTCGGCAGACCCGTTTCAGTCGAGGCACCGTACGACGAAGTAGTCACCGATGATGGGCCACCATCCACACTCGACTGTCCCGATACATCTGTTGCGATGGACGACATTGACCAAGTGTCACTAATGCTGGTGGAGTCAAGCTCTGATGCGGCAACCTCAGTCGAGGTTGTATCTTGGGAAGCCAGAGTCGATTGTAAAGAGATGCTGGTAGAGACTGACTCTCCAGGTAGAGTCGAAGCAAGGGTTGAGTCTTCGGAACTACTCGTCGGCAAAGTTGCGTCACTCCAAGCTGTACCTAGACAACAGTTGTCAGATATGTGACCAAATGATCTTGTACACGAGCAAACTTACTCTGAGCCGGCACACTGGCGGTATCCCCTTGCACCGATGCCCCCCACGAGCTCGCCGTGATTGAGCTTGAGCCAGCAAGCGGATCAGTGGATATAGCGGAAGTCGACAACGTGTCGCTTTCAGGGTCACTGATTGAATTGCTGAGCGACGTCGACTCGCTCGGAGCTTGATCGGTCGAAACAGCCGATGGTGAGACCCATACAGAGCTGGTAGGGTCTACCAAGGGCGATGTTTCGGAAGACTCTGCGGCAGACCAGATGCTGCTAGAGGCTGAGTCTTCACCGACTGAAGTTAAAAGTGTGGATGTAGGCGATGCCGCAGGATCAACGCTCGTATCATCAATTGACGTCGGCGTCAGAGCAGAATCGGCAGCAGTACTCGACAAAGACTCGCCGCTCCAGGCCGTATCTGTAAGCAATTATTAGCGTCGACCACGTATATCAGCGCAAGACACATACTCTGATTCTGCGACGTGGCCGCCGTCTCCCCCAAAGTAGTGGCGCCTGATATAGCGCTTGTGGCGGGCGCCGTTGTATCGATAGTATCCCAAGCTGCACGCAAAAGGCGAATGTCAGAGAGCTCTTCAATGTGGCCTAGCAAAGGGACTTACTCTCTTGAGAAGTTGCAGAATTCGCCGCCTCCGGGGTAGTGCTCGTCGCTGGGTCTGCTATCGAAGCAGTCCCGGCATCCCAAGCGCTCGTATCTGGTTCGCCGGCAGAAGTGACTGCCGCCACACTCGTAGACACTGCCGTATCGGGTAGGGCTTCGCTGGTGGCTGCTTGATTTGTTTCCAAAGCAGCACTTGTTGCTTGTCCCTCGGCAGTAGCACTGGTTGGCTGTTGCTCGACAGCAGCACTTGTGGCTTGTACCTCGGCAGTGGCACTGCTTGGCTGTTCCTCAACAGCAGCACTTGTTGCCTGCCCCTCCGCGGCTGCGCCCGTGCCATCCGCTGCTGCAGTGCCCTCCTGTCTTTTTCCTAATCTTCGCCTCCCATTCGTCATCTCACCCTCAATCAGCCCCGACCCGCCATTCACTGTCGCGCCGCGCGCAAACACACGAGGGGAATGCCAGCCCTCGAAACAAAAACCCAAGAAGCCCAAAGAAAAACGTTCGTAAAATTGAAATAAAGGAGAAAAAAACTTGAAACTTGAAATAAAACTTGAGACGGATGACGACTTACTTGAGGTTGGACTTGAGGTTACACTTGAGGTTGAACTTGAGGTCGAGCTTGTAGATGGTGCGGACGAGGTTGTGCTCGTAGATGGCGCGGCGGAAGACTGGGAACTGGAGCTAGCGCTGGCCGAGGACGACGCGAGGGACGATGTGGAAGACGCCTGAGTGCTGGAACCAAGAGTGGACGTGGATGGAGCCACCGAGCTGCTGCTGCTCACTGTTGCCGAAGAAGATGCCGCCGTGGAGCTTGCAGAAGAGGAGATAGAGGGGGTGACAGCAGAAGATGAGGATGAGGAAGATTGGGCAGATGAAGAAGAGGATGTCGAGCTGATTTCACTGGAGGTGACGGTAGACGTCGCGCCCCCAAAGATATCCTCCAACAGTCCCCTCTCCGACACCTTGGAAGTGGCAGACGTGACTCCTTCACAGTACATTAGCTCCTATCCTCATCTGGCCTCTCGCGCACTCACCGTCGACATCCAGGCTCAAGCCGAGCTGCCTCTTTCTACCCTCGCTCCACTGCCTCCTCTCCTGCACATGGGTCCTCCTCTCCAACCTGCCAGGGCCCGGGTGCTCGACTGCTCCCGCGCCCTGCACTACCGCCAGAAGCCCTAATAGGACGAAGAGAGGGACCAGCGCCAATGCAGCGCGCTGTTGTGGTCGTCGGTTTCGCATTGGCCAATGAGCCGCTGGCTCTTGTGCGAAGGGTATAAGTGTGTTTGGGTGATCTCTTCCCTGAAGTGGCGAGGTCTGATTGCTGAGTAGACAATGAAGGAGCGTGATCAGATGCGTGTCGCCAGAGTAGACATGGGGGTAGAGACGGGGGGGTAATGCGCGGTGGGAGGGACGCGTAGATGTGGTACTAGAATAGACTGTGATTGATTTTCAGAGGTGTCGGCCAGCGGTACTCTGTCGTTGCTACGGTTGCAAGGGGTTGTAGGGAGGGGATGAAAAGAGGTGCGGGGGAGGAGAAAGGATGTTGTAACGAGTGTGGTGGCTGTTGGACGCGGTTGTTAGCTGGCGAGAGGGAGAGGGAGTGGGTGGATGGGATGAGAGGAGGACGAGGGAGAGATGCAAATGCCCAGACACCACATCTCTCAGAGGGCCAGGAACGGGGGCTGTCTGGCCCGGGCACTCTTGTCCTCCACGCGTGGTCGCACTCACCTTTATGCACGGGTCGGGGCTGCGTGTATGGTGCTGGGGCGGGGTGGGGTGGGGCGAGATGAGATGTATACGGGTGGGCGGAAGGCGAATATGGAGAGACGAACAAGAGAACAAGGCTCGACCGCGTCCAAGAGGCCAAGGCGCAGCGACTTGTTTTGCCCTGTTGATTTCGTAAAACTTTGCCGTCTGCGGGGACGCGTGGCGGTCACCAGTAAACAACGGGCAGCGACGTGTCTGAGAGTGCACCAGGGGATGCAATAGAGTGCAAGAAGCAAGCCAGAGCTCTGTATCGTCTCGTCTCTTGCATGCATGCGATGGGTCTCTGTCGCGCAGTTCGCTCGGATCCTGGTTGACGCGGTCAACGCGAGTCGCGGCCCTGAAGTTTGGAGACCATCCGACGTGGAAAGCGCGCCTGGAGTCTGGCTGCGTATGCACGAGCTCGTACGCCACTGACCGTACCATTCATGAATTGCCAACTCGTGACACGTTGGCATGTATAGAGCTAGGGGTAAAGCCATGCAAAGTACATTGATATGGCCGGCGTTCAACGAGATTCCGTATTCTTCCTCCGCCCGATTAACGCTCCGTGTCGGTCTTCAAAGACCTTCGTGATCCCCAGCAATCATCGTGAGCAGGCTGACAGGAGCACATTCATTCACTACACGTGTGCTTAGCTGTCCGAATATAGTACCTAGTGGATCTCGGATGCTTCAGCAACGGCAGGATCTCATCAGCGTCAACCACCGTTTCGGGCCTCGCGGGACTTTGCTCAATGATGGGGGCTGCACTTTATGAAAGATCTCTACATACCTCAAAGCTGAATATCATCACGGAGCACCTAAACAGCGGTCAAGTGAACCAAGTCAGTCGCCCAACGTTGCGAGAGTGGCACAGAGGCTGATAACGGAAGCAAAATTAACACGTCAGACCCCGTCGCGCCACGTCCATCTCTACTACAGTACAGCCCTTCTCTCTATACTCAGACCTCATCCAACATCCACAATGGTCGTACTCGCTGCATCTGTCTGCACAAGAAGTGGCAAACGTAAGCCGTCCCGTACTCTCCCCGTGCCAGACTGACCATTACCAAGCTCTACTCTCCCGTCAATTCAGACCTATCCCCCGCGGTCGTATCGACTCTCTCCTCGCATCTTTCCCTAAACTCATCCCTGCCAACTCGCAACATACTACGGTCGAGACCAACGATGTCAGATTCGTGTACCAGCCTTTCGAGGAGCTCTATGTCTTGCTCATCACGAATAAGGGGAGCAATATCCTCCAGGTAAGTCTGATCCATGACGATCGTGCCGTGGTGCAATTCAACTCTGGCCAAGTCGCTTACTGTGTACGGATAGGACATTGGCACTCTATCTCTGATCGTTCGCCTGATCTCCTCCCTCACACCAGCAATGACCGAACCTGCTATCCTCCACCATTCCTTCGATCTTCTCTGTGCCTTTGACGAAGTCGTCTCCCTCGGCTACAAGGAGAACGTCTCTCTCCTCCAGGTCCGCAACGTCCTCGAAGGGGAGTCGCACGAAGAAAAGATCCAAGAGATCATTGCGCGCAACAAGGAGGCCGAGGCGAAAGAAGAGCTCAAGAGACGCGCAAAGCAGCTCGAGATGCAGAGGCGGGAGCAGCAGAGACGCGCGCAAGGCGGCGGTAGTGCAGGAGGGTTCGGGAACGGCGCTGGGAATGGGTATTCGTCCGTCCCTAGGTACGAACAGCCGGCTGCTGCGCAAGAATATAGGGCGCCGTCGCCTGCGGTGAATGCGCCTTCCAAGCCGGCGTTCAAGGGGAGCGGAATGAAGCTCGGGAAGAAGGGAAAGCAGACAGATCTGATGAATGCTCTGGGTGGGGAGGGCCAGGGTGATTATGAATGAGTGAGATGCCGAGTGGTGGGAGAGGAGACGGTCATGAGGCGTGTTCAAGTGAGTCGACCATTGTTCTTGTAAGGTGTATTTGACATGTTTCCAGACCAAAATACACAAGGTGGTTGAGAGTCGTTGAGCTATCCTAGAAGATTGTCATAGGCATATACGCTCAGATGGCTGGCCATGACTTTTGGAGACCAAATGGAACCTTGTGGTATTGTATGCATACGAATATTTTTTCTGCCAGAGCCGTGCCGTCCAGCGCATGTCTTTATTCTTGATCCTTCTGCATCAAAGACTTTGTATCGTGAACAAGAACTCAAGAATGATAGAGGTCATAAGGCGCCCAATTTGCTTCCGTTCAGTTAGTCACCTCGTGAAAGTTGTCAACTTTCATTCCTCGACTTTTGCATTCATTAATCCAGCGCTCAACAATGTCGGACCCCAAATCTTTTCAATATGTCATCGGTGAGCCACCAACACTTCCCAGCGTAAGTTGCAGTCGCTGACTCCCATGGGCAGAACACATGGAGGAAGACGACTCCAAGACACATGCCCTCCCGCCTTGGGTGACCCTTGAATACGCCCACATGTTGAGCTGTGTTGGGCCCCAGTCCAACGTTCACTTCACCTCCCTATCTTCGACTTCCATCCCTCCTCTCCAGCAATCCCTCGCATCCTCCTCCGTATCCCAAAAAGCCAAGCCAACCACCCAACCCATTCTCGACCTCCTCCCGTCCCTTGCGCCGCCTATCGACAAGAGCCGAGTATGTTTGTTGGACCCGAGGGCGGAGAAGGTGATCAGCCCGGAGGATGGAGACTTGTTTGATGTGTTCCTGTATGGTGGTATCTTGGGCGATGATCCACCCAGGGACAGGACTGGGGAGTTGAGGAAACTCGGTTTCGAAGGCAGGCATCTGGGAGAGAAGCAGATGACTACAGACACCGCGGTGAAGGTGACCAAGATTGTTGTGGAGGACAAGGGTCAGTAATATCCCAAGTCTGCTAGAGGATCGAGCTGATGTTTGATCAAGTGCCATTGGACGAGATTCCATTCACCGATTTCCCTACTATTCAATTCACCAAAGTCGAATCTATCGAGATGCCCTTCCGTGAGTCCCAATCGTGATTCAAGTATACAATGCTAAAACGTGATCACAGGATACGTCAAGGACGAGCAGGGGCAGCCTATTTTGCCTCCCGGTATGAAGGAACACCTCAAGGCGGACTTGGACCGTACCATCGATGACTTTTAGATTGATATGCAGTCGTAATGTCCAGTCTCAACAAGTATGCGGCTTATACGTATTTGCATTCCTGCAGTTTGACCTATTGACGACCCTTTCGGCTTGCCACAGACGAATCTTTCATTCAAGTATACGTCAAGCGGTCTTCTCACTAAGATACCATCAGCTATCCAGTTCCATTCATTGAATACGAAACTGACGCGATAAACTTGTTCCAGTCTTCTTTGCCCCACGAGGAGCTGACATTGTTGTCTATGAGGCCATCCCACAGCACGGTGGGCTTTTCTACGTCTTAGCCGACAGAACCACATCCAGAGTCTGAAACATACCGTGACGTTGATTCCGTTCTGCCTGCCCAGCTTGTTCACATACTTCAACCCTTCGGTTCCCTCCGTACCCCCGTTCTCACTCTCCTTGATCTCGAGCGCATCCCTCAACTCTCCAAACAGTTTAGACTTGGGACCCTTGGCAGCATCGGGGTCGTTTGCAGGGATGACTTCCTCCACTGCAAATCCCACGAGCTGGTCTCGTGCATGAGCGGGAGTGGTGCCAGAGGCGGGACGATTGAAGAATTCCTTTTGCTGATCAAACACGGCGAGAAGATAAGGCCAGAACAGGTGAGGATACTTGTTGGCAACCACAATGATGGCTTCAATCACCAGAGCAGAGTAGTAGTGGCTGTGGGATACGTACGTCAGCAAGCCGCAGTAGTTCCCGCCTTGTGCGGCTCCAGGAGATTCTTCGACGTACAATGGCTGCGGGTATAGCCTGATGACCACAGATAGTTTGCCCTCGTACTTTCCCCCCTTGGTGATCTGGGGCACAACATTCTCGTCAAGAGACCTGGCGATCTTTGCCGAGAAGGGGCAGAGGGGGTCGAGGTAGACTTCTAGGGAGGGGCCGGAGCCGATCCTGGAGTAGGCAGAGTGCTTGGGGACAGACATGGGATGGGAGTACAAGTGGGGATGCATCGTGCAAGCACAGGCTGGGAATATATATACGGCTTCATGGGATATGGCTGACGTGACGTATGGGATCGTGATTGCCTCCACCGCGCCGCCACATGACATGAGCGCGCGCACGAGCCAATGGCGGCACTTGCAATCCCACCAGCATCTCCATCTCCACCATGCTCACCCACATCCCCCCAGAAATCCTCTCCCACATCGCATTCCACCTCGCCCTCGCCAGCCCCGACGCCCTCCTCGCCGCCCCCCACGTCCCGCTCCTCCAGACATGCCGCGCCGTCGCCGACACACTCGCCCCGAGCCGCAATTACAGGCTGTATGCCAGGATATACCGTGCATGCTTCGATACAGACGCAGCCGAGCGCCGCATGGGCAGCGGATACGATGCAGGGCCAGCGGGCACCCGGTTCAAGAAGCTGACTGTGGATGGAGGCAAGAAAATACAGGCGCAAGGAATGGTCGCAGAGCTTCAGAAGCGACTCGGGTCTCTAGCGAGGTTGCGAAGGATGGTGCAGCAAGGAGATGTACGGGATGTAGTGGATGGTGACCTCTGGGTGCTCTACTTTATGCTCATTGAAAACGGTCAGTCTCCGTTTCGCAGACAACGACACATACTGATAGCCCATCAGATGGCAAGAATATAGACCTTCTTTTCGGCCCTACCGCCCTTGTAGACCTCGAACAGTTTCTGGAGCTATACCATGAGCAGCACCTTCTTGAGGCTGCCGTGGCCCCCGGATATCCAGAAGAGACAGTCGGCAGAAGCCTCGCCATGTGGATTATCTGGTTTGTCGCCGGCTCTGGGCCATCGGACGAGACGGAAGAGCAAAAGGAAGAGCGCCAGTTCGTCTTGCGTCCCTATGTCTTTGCAGCTCCACGCTACGACGCGTACTTTGCACCCTGGACTCTGCCATCGCTTCCCATCTCACCTGAATCCGCGGCACTCTTGTCTGAAGACCTTGGGGGATCAAATCCATATGTCGCCGACCTTGTCCCTCGCTCAAGGCTCGAGGTCATACAGGCATACGGGAGAGACGTCAGGATATGTGCACCTCATATCAGCCATGCAGCCATCGCGAGATTCTTCTATAGAAGACTTGGCGAAGAAATCGAGGAGAGCAAGACCAATGTGGTTGTCGCGCCGTTCATGTCGCTTCTAGGAGAGGCCAGTAGAACGGCATCGACGAGTACCACCCCCGCTGGCCCTACTCCGACAGGGCCTTCACCTGCTTCCACTGCGCCCCAGACACCTCTTCTTGCTCCCTTTGGAGCACCCTCCACTCGCATGCCCCTCCTCACCTCTTCCGCCGCCCACGATGCCGAGTTCTACCGCCTCTCGCTCTGCTACGACCCCACCCGTACCCCGGGTATGCCTCGTCCTGCATGGAGGGGAACATTTGAAGGGTGCTGGGAAGGGACATTCAGCTTCTTTGACTTTGAAGCTTTCAAAGAGATGTTGAGTGGGCAGGCGAGGGCGCTGTATGAAGGGCCGTATGGCGAGCAGGCACAGGTGTGGAAAATTAAGGAGACATGGGTCAGGAGGGAAGGGTGGGTCAGGAAAGAGGCGGTAGACAAGGGGAAGGCGAAGGCGAAGGGAGAGGAAAGGGAGGTAGAAGAGCCGCAATCGCCCAATACTGCCGTGTCCGGCCCTATGCTCAATGCTGGCTTTCCTTCTGATCAGGTGTCACCTACCTTTCCGTCGCTTGCTCCTTTTGCCGCTGAACAAGTGACGGTCCAAGAGACCATTCAGCAGCAACTGGAGGCGATGAATGGATATGAGCAGGTACCGGAGCACGAGCTGGACGAGATGATGGGGGCAGACGACGGCGGTGAGGAAGCGGGCCTGGAACTGCTTTTGACTGGAGTCGGACATAGTGCATGGGGAAACTTTATCCTGAAGGGCAGAGTCAGGGCTTGGGACGGTATGGCGTCGCTGGTCAAGGAGTATGCTGTGAGTAACGCTCGAGTGTGTAATGGTTGTCACTGACACGCTTCCAGCCCGACTCTCGGGGTAAATGGATCTACAGAGGCTATGTAATGGCTGGCAGCATTTTTGTTGGTCGGTGGAGAGACACCTACACGCCAGAGTCGTATGTTGGGTATGAAGGGACCTTCATACTGAATCGGAGGTAGAGGTGCTTCAGGTTTGCAAGGCGGGGCGTTGCAACATAGTCACTGTTTTGTTTATTGGGGGACTGCTTGACATTCATGGTTGTACTGTATCAATATGTAAAGCACATGATCATACTTCTCGCACTTCGGGATCATACATCAAGTTCTCATGGCTGTTTGCAACTGACTGCATGTCGACCTGCTTCTTTGCTACGCCTATTGTGCTATGCATATGTGTCTAAGCTATCGTGAATATGATTGTGAGCAAAAGATGTTGGAACAGGTTAACTGAGAGAGGTCAAAGAAGGCTACAGAAGTCATGAAAGCCTGCTGGTCACCAAGAATGTATTACGGTTGCTAGTAGTCTATGATATTGATTATTGTGGACAATGAATTATGCCATGCTGCAAATATTTTCGTTATGTGGTGGTCGCAAAAGATGTCGGCAGTTTTGTCGTGAGATTGTTTCAAGTGGAAAAGGTGATCCAGTCAGTCGGCGGCTGGCTGGGCGCAGGATGAACCTCAATGATGGGCGGCGGCACCCCTTTTCGCCCTTCGGTCACCAAGTCCCCTTCCCCAGCCGATATGGGGCTCATTACCATCCCACTTCCATCACTCATCCCACCCAATTCATCAGACTCAAAGCTGGTCCAACTCGTGCTCGAGTCATGCCTCTCTGGCTTCTTCGCCGGTGGCGCAGGTGCCCTCCTCCGCCTCGGCGGGGTCGCACCAGGATCAGCGCTAGAATAGCCTGAAGCGGCGCTAGATGGGCGTTCGCGGCCAGAGACGGAGAGAGACGAAGACACATCGTTCAATGAGGATTGGCGGATTGGATCGCGGGAGGTGTAAATGGAGGTACTCGCAGTGGGCTTGGTGGGATGAACAGATAAAGGTGGGCACGAAGACTGTGTAGCCGCTCTAGTCGATGATCGACCATCAGGCAGAGCAGTGGATATAGCATGGAGCGAGATGGTCGACGCTTCACTGTCTTGGCGAGTAGCAGTTCGTACGTTTTCAGCGCTAAATAGAGATTAACGTCTACAGCTATGACAAAACGCAAGTAACATACCTGTAGCTTCTTTCCAATTTTCTCGGCTCTTCCAAACATCTCTCGACCAACCTGCGTGTAGTAGGATCAATCTCCTTCAAATGGGCATTTGCGATCAAACTTTTCAATACGAGTTTGATCTGAGGACGTTTGTAGAGATCCGATCTCAATTGAGTGTGATTTAGTAGTGGGTAGAGAACTCGGAGATAAGTGTGGCGTAGCTGACGATAGTGAGCGACAAACAGAGTATGAGGGAACCGGGTTAGACGTACAGCTTCACATTCTTCCGGCAAGTCAACGAGTTCGCGGATGAACACATCCAATAGGACGCGAAGGTCGTTCGTAAAAAAGTATTCTCTCGTGCCAGGCGTTGTGAACAATAAATATATCATTTTCAGGATGAGCAATTGCATGCACAAGTCATCGGGAGTGTTCTCTGAGTGGTCTGATTAGCGGATGCGAAGCTGCGGTATTGCGCTCACTCACCAGCTCTATTGAGCATGAAGATCATGTTCTCTCCAAAAGTCTTGCTGCTGCCCAATCTCCGCATGAGCACGACCAACACCCTGTTGTTCTTCTTTGCGTCTTCAGACTGATCTGGGGCGTAACCACGCCCGGCTGCAAGCCCACTCTGCGCTCTATGGTGCTTCCGAGTGGCACCTTCAAGGACTGAAGTTTCTGCCATGGCTGTCGGCGAGGTCGACAATGACGCCGACAAGAGATCTTTTGCGTCCGCTCCAGCCGGGCGTTGCACCTCATGTTTCGAGGGCAAAGAAGCCACCATGAATTGCTCGTTCAGCGCGACAATCAATCTTATCACAGCATAATTTAAATGCTCGTCCTGCTGGTCCCTTGTAGTCTCGACAAGGTCGAACAAGTGGTCAATGAATTGATCGTCACAGGTTGACAATTCCAAGGGGGTGAGCTTCTGTACGCGGGCGACCTCGTACATGAGGTAAGTTGCGGGGAGCCGGAGGCGAATTTCAATTGGAGGAAGGCCAAGGATAAAGCTCTGGAGACCAGGGCGGTCAGTCCGGTGTACAGTGGAGGGTGAGCCACTTACCTCGTCGATGTCCAGCCCGACCACCTCGCCCAAGGTAGGTAGCAGCTTTTTCCATCGGCGATGGGATCGGAATAGGCTTGGATGCCTTTGGCCATAGAAAAGAATAAGATAGTACAGGATGTACAAGTCGTGTGGATTCGTGTTCTGTGGGGGACTGTCAGACGCGAAATGTCTGACGACCAACCAACTCACTTCTTGCGCATCAGACATCATGATACCTACCATCCTTTCGGTATAGTAGACAAACAGCTCAGACTCCAGAAGAATAGCCAAGGCGTGGTGTATTTCAACAACACCGGGTAGATACTTGTCTATACCACCATCGTCAGCTTCGTCTCCATAGTCGGTACGGAATGCATTGTCGCACGGCCACGTGCAACAGTCCCATTGTCACTCACCGTGATACGCTGCGCAGAAGTTGATAAACATTCGCAATGTATTGTCCAATTGTTCCAGGGTGGGCGAATCTGGGATTGTGACTATCTGATCGATCTCTGTCGTGTACAATAATCAGCCAAAGATCTCTGCTTGGCGCCCTCCTGACGAGCCTGTCGCCTGCCCCCATCTTTCCGATCAAACAAGGCCACTCACCGTGCCAGAAAGCCTCCCTGTCATGTACCCTAACATGGACGTTCATACTGCCCTCTGCCTGCAGCCCCTCATCGGTGACACTAGCATTGTGCCCCAGAGCTGGCTCGACCCTAGAAGACTGGACGGGAAGCTCTGCGGACCTGCGAGGGCGATGGTGGTGGTGGTGATGGTGGCGATGGCGCTCCCTGGACCGCTGCCTGTGGGGTTTCTCTTGGTGGAGCATGGCGTCGAGCGGTGTCGTGGACAATTCGCATCTATCACATTCAAGCAGCGCTCGTCGTCGGGATGCCGCAACCCAGAGATCGCAATGATGACGTAAATTGATTAATTACGAATGTTAATGATGTTCAGTAAGTTAAATTCTATGTCCTCTTTCATATTTCGAATGGCCTTTCGACCCACACTAAAGACAATTCAAACAATGGCTTCTTCCAGAGCAGAAATCCTCAATGACGGAGGTGAGTCTCCCTCATACTATATGGCTTGCAACTGAACACTTTCCAGGGCTGAGGCAAGACGCTAGACGCCCCTATGAACTCCGCTCAACTTCCTTCCAACTTTCACCACACACTTCCTCAGATGGCTCAGCCACGGCTCAACAAGGCCTCACCACCGTAGTAGTATCAGTATTTGGGCCGAGAGAACCAAAAAATAGGGGTTTGGCGAGCCACGATCGGGCCGTGCTCAGTGTCGAGGTGGGTACTGTACCATGGGCTGCTGGCGGAGGTGCCAGACGGACAAGAGGGGACAAGTGAGTGCGACGGGCCATCAAATGAGTATGCTAATCAGATGCCAGGCGACTTTTGGAGATTGGGGCGGCTATAAGACAAACATTTGAGCCTGTCATCTTGACACATCTGTATCCGCGCAGTGAAATCTCGATACATGTTCAAGTCCTAGCTGCCGATGGAGGTATGTGCTTGGGAGCAGCGTATATACCAGCTTGATTTTTCTTTAATTATCGTTACCGACGCTCACACATCGTTAGGCATCCTGCCCACAGCCATCAATGCCACCACCCTCGCCCTCATCGATGCGGGTATATCTCTGCTCGATTACGTGACCTCTATCTCCATCGGCCTTCACCTTCTCCAACCCCTTCTGGACCTCTCACAACCCGAAGAGTCTGACCTTCCTGCCCTTGTTATTGCTTCCCTCCCGTCATCGGGCAAGATTACTCTGGCGCAGATGGAAACGAGATTACATGTGGATAGGTTTGAGGAGATGGTGACGCTGGGGGTGGAGGCGTGTGGCGTTCTCAAAGAGGAGATGGAAGCGGTTGTCAAGAAGAGGACAGAGAAGGTCGTGGAGAGGATGGACGTTAGGGTCGTTGGAGAAGCGACTGGAGGAATGGCCATAGATGACTAAGAGCCGTCCATCGTCCGTCTCCTACTCTTTGGTTGATTGGATTATCATTTGGCTCCTATGTATGTCATAGATAGTAAATAGTACTGCTTCCGTGCAATCATCGACAGTAAGCCTGTCGCGTTGAAGTCAGGCCACCTACTTTGCAGCTCCAAGTCCCTACATGCATTCTGCGAGTGCGCAGTATGGTACAGTAAAAACCCGTTAGTCATCCAAAGAACCCTTGCAGAACTCGTTGTGATTTGTAGCTGGAAGGATTGAATGCCATATAGGACGCGCCAACTGCCACTTTTGTCTTGGCTGGGCCCGGCGTCTACGGCGTCGGCCGCCGTGCTATCCTTTTGGCTCTCTTCTTCATCTCTCAGTCGTTTGTACTCTTCCAACCTGCCATCCACCCAGCTGAGGTGTACCCGACCACTTTGCTGAACCAGATCGTCAGCCGATACAAGATACAGCACACCAAACTGCACCATGAGCGATCACGGTGAGAATTCAAACAAGAAACGGAAGATCCAGGCATGTCTATCTCTTCCCGGCAGGACCCCTCCACTGACATCCCAACGACATTAGAGAGCGTGCGACTCGTGCAGAAAGAAGAAGGTCAAATGTGACGGGCCCCAGAACAGGGCGACCAATACCAGTACGTCCCCTGCATCGTTCAATACCGCGGAAAGCTGATCCAAAATAGGATGTAGCAATTGTCATGAGGCCAATGCCGAGTGCACATATCAGGAAGAGTCGGCTCGTCGAGGACCTCCCAAAGGGCATGTTCAAGGACTGCTCTAGACGTATAGTGCTGACCATTGCGCAGATATGTGGAGACTCTGGAACACCGGTGCAAGCGCCTAGAAAGGATCATTGAGCAGGTACGCAGGCATTCTCGAGCATGCTCGAGCATGGCTATATGGCACTTACACTCTTGCAGCTCGACCCGGAGCTGGATTCGGATGCGTACGCGGGCCCAGTCATGGACCGCGACTCTTTTGACCTGAATGCCTACCGCCGCGAACTTTCCGGTCGAAACATACCCTCTTTCCCTTCCCACAAACCACTCGATGCGTCCAAGCCGGGCCATTACCGTACCACCGAGACATCTTCCAACAATGCCGACACTCCCGAATATTTGTTGAGGAGGTTCTATGCTGAACTCTCCCCGGCCACGTCCCTGAACCACGTTGTGGACGAGAAAGACCATCACAATCAAATCAGTGTTGCAGGAGGTATGAAGTGGATGGGTATTCGGGACGAACACTGGCGATACCATGGAAAATCTTCGCAGATGGACCTTGTTGCAGCCCTTTTGGGGCTCCAACGAAATACTGCAGGGCGACCGAAAGAATTTATGGCGGAAGTGATCAAAACCAAGAGGCCAGAATTTTGGGAGGTGCCGGAATGGGAAGTTGTTGTTGCACAAGAAGGTGTGCAGAGCGTTGATCTCGGTCCTTGGCCTGATGAGGGGCTGGGTCAATCAATGATCAACGCCTATTTCCGCCACATCAATATACATCTGCCTCTGCTCGACAAGAAGGATTTTCAGAATCAGTACGACACTGGCAAGTGGCGAGTCAACAAGGGATTTGCCAAAGTATGTCTCCTTGTCTTTGCATGCGGCTCTCGCTTCGTTGACGATGCGCGTGTACTATGGCCTGTGGAACACAACACGCCCGTGGGCCTCCCGCACCACAGCTCCCAGTACCCACAACGCCAATCTGCTGGTTGGGGCTATTTCCTCTCTTTCTTGAGGACAGGCAAAAGTATCGCCGAAGGCCCCAGCCTTTCAGAGATACAATGTCAAGTCTTGACTTGTCAATTCTTGTTTGGTGCTGCTCTTCCGCACTATGTGTGGACGCTGGCTGGCTCAGGCCTTCGCTCGACGCAAGAGCTTGGCATCCATATGCAAGCTACGCTCCACCAAGCTGACCCCGTGCAACGCGAGATGTTCACGAGGGCGTTCTGGTGTCTCTACCACCTCGATCGGCTCAATAGCTCGATCATTGGGAGAACCGTCGCCATCCAGGACTCTGATTTTGACCTTTACTATCCTTCCGATGTGAGCGGGTCCACATCCGGTGAATCATCCGAAGTGTCCGTTTTTGTCCAGTCGATCAAGCTCGATCATGTGCTCGGAGCTGCGTTGCAGACTATATACGCTCAGAGAGCCAGCTTGCGCAGCAAAGCAATGCTTCAGGTATCTGTTGACCAGCTCAACAATGCTCTCAACGCTTGGTCTACCCATCTCCCCGAAACACTGCGGTGGAGCCCGACCATACCAGACTATGTCTTGTTCCAGCAGGTATCTACACTGTCCTTGCAGTACTTTTACTGCCGCATCTCAGCCAACCGTCCTTTGATGGAGCCCAGTGCCTACGCCAAAGCCGACCCGTCCTCTGCATTCGCACTCAGTCTCGATGCGTCCCGCGGGATATTGGACATTGTCAACTCGTGTCTGGCTCGTAGTCGACAGGAGCCATTCCAAGCAGGTCCCGTCCTTGATATAAGCACCGCTCTGCCTATATGGCAAGCTGCTATCATCGTGCTCATCGACGTCTACTCGAGCAGCAGGCAGACCACAAAACAACGTGATGCGAGTTTGCAGCTAGTGAGGGTTGCTTTCGATGCCAATCAAGAGCTTGAGGGCCAATGGAAGATGGCGGGCAAGTTTAATGACATATTATCTGTCCTGGGCGACGCCGAAGTCCTTCCGAGTCTCGAAGGCGGGGAAAGCGCTCAAAATCAGCTTTCGAACTCGAGAGATCATCCTGCAGGGCGGCAAGCTCCTTTCCAATCTTTCGCCAATAATGCCGCATCGACGTCATCCACCCGTTCTACACTGGCCAACGATGCCGTCCCCATTCCTTACGCCCATTCCCGTAATCCGTCTCACACCCCGCCCCCGCGGGGAGGACAGTTCTCAGGCTTCTTACCGCAGCAATTCCCAATTGATCCCGTGCTGGCTTCGCAGGATGAGCAGCATGCCGGTCTGGAACACGAGCCGTTGGGTTGGTTGTTGGCGATGAGCAATCCGGGCGCACAGGGGAATGGCGAAACCGCCGGAGTCAACGGAGCTTTTGGCGATGGGGATGTATGGGCACAGCTGTTTGGTGGAGGCTCTTTCTTCTGTGAGTGCTAGGAAAAAAGAAGATCACGAGACATGGCTGACTAACGGCGTGGTAGAGACGGCAACTGCATTCCATCTCTGGGATAGCATAGTATACATGCTTTCTTGTTTCTTTGTCTTGTTATGAAAATTAATCACGGGCCGGCTTGCCAGGTTTAAGCTTTCTCCTCATCGGGTATCGTGGACACCTGCAACGTCATGATTCCTGTAGCGAGACTCGAGCCTGGCTAGTACGATACAACCAGGGGATTCGGGCGCTCATCAAACATGATTGTGCGATTGAGCAAGAGGAAAGCATTCAAAGTGGCAGATGCAATGACTCTCACTCCTGCCAATTCTTACTCTGGCGAGCCTTGTGTTGTTCAGCCCTCATACAGCGCATCTCTTGGCCGCCCAAAAAACTCGAGCGCGTTTAGTATTCTTGTCATCTGAGTTGCAAGCCCCTACGATTTCGAGTCCTTGACAGATAGAATACATCGACCGACGGAGTGCCAAGCTCGTGCTGAACTGATACTACTGGCTCAATGCTGCACTGCTGTGTACATATGTAGATTACAGCGAATTCACTCAACAACCCTTTGATCCAGATTTGATCCAGATTTGATCCAGATTTGATCCCGTCGCGGATGGCCGTTGGAATTGTGATGTCATTCCACCACCAACACTTGAACACTTTCTGCAGAGCGCTCTTCTTGTCTATAGTATACACGCCATTGAGATACCATGGCAGAGACATCATCCTACTTGACGTGGACCAACGTCCTCATCGGTCTCCTCTTCATCATCTTCGACTCTGTCCTCTCCCTATTCCTCGGCCTCGGCATCTCCTCTTCCCTCCTCGTGGCTGCGCTGCGATGTATAGTCCAGCTGACTATCATGAGTACGGTACTGGGGAAAGTGTTTGCTAGTAATAATGTGTGGGGAGTATTTGGGATTGCGGGTGAGTTATGGCCATGTCGAAGCGTGGGCGCGCTGACTTGTATAGTATTGCTGAACGTCATGGCGGCTACCGAGGCGACTTACAACAAGTCGAAGAGGAGGTTTACCAACATGGTGTGTTGCTTCTCTCCGTACCTAGTCAATCTCCGATCTGACTCTGATTATGTCACAGTTCCCACTCATCTTGGCCGCAATGCTGTGTGGTACCATCCCGGTCTCCGTTTTGGGCACTCAATATGCTATGGCACAGCACCCTTTCTGGCAGCCCGACCAGTATAGTATGACCATAGTCTCACTACGCATTACTCATCTTCTGACATGTGTTTCCTAGTCCCTATAATCGGCATGATTCTCGGCAACGCCATCTCTTCTCTTGGTATTGCTCTCAACACTACCCACAAAGAGTTTTCGGAAAACAAGGACAAAGTGGAGAGCTATCTGGCTCTCGGCGCCAGTCGCTTTGAGGCTTGCAAGCCGATAGCTGTGAGCGCGCTGAAGCTGGCGCTTTTACCTACTGTCAATCAGCTCAGGTAAGTCCAAAAAGAGCGGTTGTGCAGGTCGTTGACACCTTTTTGCAGTGTGATTGGGTTGATCAGTATTCCGGGTATGATGACTGGTGCTATTGTGGGAGGCAAGTCGGTGGAGCAAGCTGCCCGGCTGCAGAGTGAGTACTCGGGTTTCAGCCATGAGCAATGCTGACCGACTACTTTGCAGTGATCATCATGTTTAGTACGCCCAGCACACTCATCCAAGTACATGGCCGAAGCTCATTTGCCACAGTGATTTCTGCTTCCTCTGCACTCTGCACTCTGATTGCTCTCTTCTTTTCCCTCTCGACCTTGGTCGACGGCTGCGTCCGTATCCGATCCGACCGTCTCACCTCTGAGGCCCCTTTGCTCTATCGCTGGAGGAACGAAGCAGGGGCCAAGATGTGGAAGGTGGTGAAGAGAGTGGGAGGAGCAGTGACGGGGAAGAAGAGGGAGAGTGGGACAGAAGAGGAGAGGAGGGGCTTGTTGGATGGACAGCAGGGATGAGGAAGCTTAGGAATGGAAGAATACTCGTAGAGCATAGAGTTACATATGTATTGGATCGAGATCATCGACGCGTTTGCGCTTGTTCGAGTTCCGGCCGGGATACTGGGCAGCGTACCGGCACATCATGACTGCAGATGTTTGGACACGGTACGCGCGCCGTCGTGCGTAACTGTGGTTCAGTGCACCAAGGAATAGTGGCCAGCCAGCTAGAGATGACTGGGAATGACTAGTTACTTTTCTTGGCCTGTGCTGGTCCAGCATTATCATATGGATCTGCCCAAATTAGCAAGAGACGCGCGGGTAGCATCCACACTCACCTGTCAAGCCCTTTGGGCTCTCCCAAGATGGATTGTTGTAGACGATTACAGCACCGTAGGACCAGTACATGAGAATGAACGCCACGAGCATCCAGCAGGGTACTATAAGGGCCCATTGGCTGTGAAGCATTAGCAGACCTTGACACTTTTCGTGTACATGCGCCCTACCGATCAGGGAGCCAGTCAGTCCAGCCCCATTTGGGGGGTACAAAGGCCCAGAAGAGGTACACTGCAAAGCCCAGGTAACTTGCCAAGATGGCGATACTGGCGTACACCTCGGTAGGGTTTGGCAGCGATTCTTGGACGAGGGGTGTGTGAGAGTCGTCCGGGGCGGGAGGGATGGATGGCCAAGGAGAGATGGGGTTGAGGGGAGAGAGGGAGTCGATTGGTGAGGGCGGGTAGGAGGACGCCATGGAGAAGTGTTGCGCTGGAGTGTTACTTGCCTGCAGAGCCTTTTGGTCGGCGGGCCGAAGAGGGAGTCGCGGGGGGCTTCTGTACGCGTGTCAGGGATTTAGGCACTGGTCTGAAACGCGTGCGGGTTGTTGTTCTGTTGCGTTGCGTGTCCTTCTATTCCTGTCATTCTATTCATCTCTTTCTCTTCTCTTCTCTTCTTATCTCTATTCCCCCTTCCCCCGCTAGACACTGTATAAACACCCCCCGCTCCTTCGACAGGACGTCCCACGCTCATTCACCACCCACCTCCCCACGCGCACGGACCCTCGCACCGTCCTTCAGCACAGTCACCCAATCATTCAACCCACCTATCTCTCTCCAACACCTCTTCATCCCTCATCCCTCGCCTCTCCACACTTCCTTCATCCCCCTCCCCAACCCACCTCTTCGCCATGCCAGACTCCGCCCTTGCCCACATCCTCCGTCGATCCCGCCTCAGGGCCCTCACAGCCAAGGCCGGCCATGCCCTCCGTCTCGACTCGAGGCATGCCCACCCCGCCCCCGAGACTCTTGAAACGAAGGATGCCATGCAGGCGCTTGACGAGAGGTTCTACGCGAGTTTGAATGAATACAGCCCCGAGCAGCTGAGTAGCATGGCCGCGGCCGGCAGCACAGTTGCTGCCGGTACTGTGAGTGCAGATCGTCGATACCAGAATGCGAGAAAAAGCTGACGGACAACCAGTCGACAGCCAAAACCTCCACGACTCAGCGCCAGGCCGCACAGGCCGCTACGGCCAAGACGACAATATCACGAGTTTCGTCTGCTGCAGCTGCCGCCAGCACTGTGCATGCATCAACCAGCACCAGCTCCGTCGCCCAAAGCTCTGCAGCCCACACTTCCTCCGCGGCGTCGTCAAGTATTGCTTCCAGTGCCGTGAGGAGTGTCGCGGCCAGTTCAGTAAGTGTTTGGCTCTTCTTTCACTGTACCACAAACTGATAATTTTCCAGTCTTCCTCGGCAAGCTCTTCAGTGGCTCCATCCACGAGCTCGGCATCCACCAGCTCAATCGCCCGTTCCACCAGTAGCGCAGCGTCGTCAACCTCCACCACTCATTCTACCAGCAGCACTTCGACCACCCATGTCACGTCCAAAGCAGCTTCCACCACTGCCCGAGAGATCACCTCTCACGCGGCTGTTCAATCATCCTCATCCTCCACTGGTTCTTCACCCGTAACGTCTTCCTCCATTTCTGCATCCGCTGCTGCGCTTTCTTCGAATTCAGACAGCTCTTCCAGGTGAGATAAGCTCAGATCACATGACCCGGGCTCTGCTGACGCGTCATGCGCCACAGCTTATCTACCGGGGCGGTCGTCGGCATTGTCTTCGCCGTGGTATGCGGCGTGGTCGTGGTCGGCTCCTTCTTCGGGTGGCTTTACGTACGTGCCTTCTTCTCCCGCATCATCGCCCCCGCAAACTTTAACTAAGACCGTGTATGACCTCTAGCGTAAATACACGGCCCGATCTTACAACAGCAGCTCTCCCTGGTCCAAGATTGACGACGATATCACTCCCTACAACTCTGAGAAACCCGGATTCGACGACATCTATGGTGGCTCTACCGTCCCAGTGATCGCCTCCAGCCGTGACCTCTCTCGCGCTCGATCCGACATGGTTCCATACACAATGTACGACAACTCGCCGCTCAGCAACCATGCCGGCGTTGGGGCTGGGGCGCTGGCATATGGTGGCCAAGGGGACATTTCGCCTCCCCCTACCGCCTTGTCTTATGGGATAGACTCGCAGGGCAGGCCTTATAATCCGCATGCTGGAAGGACGCCAATGCTTCACACGCTCGAGGACCGGTATGGCCACCAGGCTGAGCCGTACTCGCCCTATAGCCACCAGCCCTACTCTTCCGCCTCGGACAATTCTCGTCAACTCGTTGGTCCGGGTTCCTACGGGCCTACGTCCCCTGTCAACCGGTACGGATCTCCTGGAGGTCACGTCGAGATGCCCTTGCCTTCCCCCGTCCCTCTTGGTGGCCCCGCGCACGCAAGTGACGCCGATCTGAGAGACTTGGATGAGTTTGCGGACGACCCGCAGATGGCCGGACTGGCGTATACCTACGGTGACAGCCCCACGGCCAGCACCTTTGCTCATACCCAGGCCCCTATCAAACACGACCTTCCTGCTGAGACCTACCGCGCGTCTGATCACACGTCCACGGCTCCTGCTGCTCCCGACTTTTCTGCCCCCGCCGTCTCTCCTCTCGACCCCACTGTCCCTGCTGCTTCTTCATCTGGCGAAAAGTCGCGACTCGCACCCCTTCCTTTGCCTGCCTTCGAGCCGCTTTCTCCATTCATGTCTCACTTCGACATGAACAATGGCCAAAGCCAACAGCTGTCCATGTACGAAGACGAGCAGGAGAGGGAGCAAAGGAGAATGTACCAAGAAGTGGCCAAGAGTGCTGGGATCGATGAGCCTGTGACGCCATTCGTCTCCTACACCAATGCCTCGCCTTCCCCCGAGCCCATGCCTGTCCCCAATGCGCAAGCACTCAACCAGTCGACCGCTTCTACCACTTCGTCATTCTCCACCGGCATGCCCAGGCTCCCCGAGATTGGTTTGAACGCTCCTAGGCCATACGAACACGGCCAGCCCCTGTCACCTTTGGCTGAAGTGCCCACGCCCATGAGCTCCAACTCTATCGGCGTGCCGCTCCCTAATCCATTCGACAATCCCGTTTTCACCTCGCCCAAGTCTGCTCCCTCGGCTCCTGCCCCGCCTTACTCACCGTACGAGTACGAGCAAGAGCCCGGGACGCCGACCTCTACGACTGCGACATTGAACACGCCGGTACCCGGGCAGACAATGAACAGGTCTTTCCCGCCGCCTGATATGCCTGGAAGTGTGTTGGGCTCGCCTGCTGCTGGGAGGAGGTGGAGTGGGAGCGAGGATGTTTATGGGGGAATCTAGAGATGGCACGAATTATGACTAGGTACGTTGGACTGAGGACCTGTTCTGACGCACGCTCATTGCCGAATAGTTTGCTATACCCTTATGACCGAAAGACTTTTGGATGGTATCACGATATATTGCAGACGTGCTGGACACGTCTTTTTCATCTTCTTCTCTTTTTCTCTTTATGAAAATGTGGATGGACTTTCTGAATTTCCCGGGCGTTCGCATTCTATTTCTTTGCTCATAGTCGGCAATGCACATTGATAAGACTGTTGATTAATGCATCGATTGCCTGATATGGTACAGACTACAGTGAATTCTCACCCCCAAACAGATGGAAACTTCTACTATAACTAGCACTAGCCACAAACTTGCCATCGCCGCTGATATCGGCACTCATCACCTTGCCCGCGTCTGTCGACAAGTTTCTCACGAGGTTCCACTCGTCTGCCGACCATAGACGGACAGTATTGTCAAACCCTGCTGTGAGAAGGAATGTGCCCGAACGTGAGGGGTTGACATCTTCCCCGTTCGCCTCTGGTCGGTCATGGGACGCATCCACGTCCATTCCATCTGCTGGCCCTTCCACCACATCTTTCCCGCCCTTTTCGACGCCCTCCCCGTCCGGTCCCATGCCCAGCAACTTTTTCTCCCCGCTATCTCGGAAGAATCGTACGTCCGACACACTGGACTTGTGGGCGGGGATAATGTATTGCGTTTTGAGCGCGCGAAGGTCCCAGATACGGACGGTATCGTCGCCTGAACCTGTTGCTATTTGGTATCTGCGCAGAAACGTCAACTCTGGAAGAGGAGAGAAAAAATAGGATGTACCCGTTGGGAGCAAAGTCCATGGCAAGCAATTCTTTGACGTGTCCATCGAGAATCATGATGGTTCGGCCTGTACGCAGATCCCACACTCTTCCTATCGCATCGAAACCACTGCACCTCGGTCAGACCATCACAAAAGTCAAAACGGGAGACCTACCCGGACGCAATCAACGCTCCATCATCTTGGAAACCCAAGGCATACACCTCCTTACTGTGTCCTTCCTGGATCATCAACTCTTTTTGTTTTTGTGCGTCCCATAAGCGCCATGTGCCGTCGAAACCTGCCGAAGCGAGGTATTCACCCGAGGGGTGGAATGCCATCCGCCCGACTCGCGAAGTGTGCCCCTTGAGCGTCCCGATCGACTTTTCCCCGTTCATGCTCCACAACTTGACATCCCCCTCTCCTCCACCCGTCGCAAAAGCAAGACTGTCATCTGTCCATCCATTCTCCACCCCGGCAAAAGGATACCACGCCGCTCCTCCCAGCTTTTCCTCGTGCCCCCGTTTGGTACAGACGGGATTGAGGTTGGGCATGTCCCATATTTTGGTGGCGCCTGTCCAGGATGTGGTCAGGAGGTATTGAGAGTTGGGGGAGAAGCGGATGGTGGAGAGGGGGCGATCGTCACCGTGTTGCGAGCCGAGATTGTTGAAGGTCTAGCGGAGCAAGTCAGTAGTGGGAATAGCAGGGGCGAGAATGGCCTACTTGGAGATCTTTAAAGATTGCTTTACGATGGTTGACCAATTTGCCAAGTGGTAAGCTGTATTCCTGACGCTGCCGAGTGACACGGTCTTTTGCCCTCAGAATAGAGTACTTTGCCATCTTGCGCCGGGCTTGGAGAAGGTCATTGGACCCCTCGTAGAACTCTTCCTGCAAAAGGTCAGCGAGCTGTGGTGCGCAAAGGGTTTCACTCACTTCTTCGCCCTCGGAATCACTACTCTCATCGTCGCTATCCACGATCATGCCGCCTTCGCCCTTTGCCTGTTCCATCTGCTCTTGTACATATTTCAGACGATCTCTTCTGTCCCCCGGCTGCGTTCGCCGTCAGCAGTGGTTCTTTTGGACGAGCAAAGAACATACCCCTTCACCGAACAGCGTTATAGGTTCGCCGTACGCCCTGAGCCTCTCCCTGACCTTCTTGTCGTCTGTTGGAACGGCCAGCTTTCTGAGCCGCTTCTTGCGTTCGAGCTCTTCAATGATGGCGGCATTCTGTGCCCGCTCCCGTTCGTCGTCTGCGCCGCCGAGCTGGTACCCGTTGTCCACGGCTATGGAGGGTCAGCGCGTGCGAGTGCCACCCCTCGAAACGTACCGAGGTCGTCAAAGTCCATGATGTATGGTGGACAGAGAGATGCGGCGGATTGTTGCGACCAGTGCATGTTATTTACGGTGGTAATTACATGTGCTAATTAGGTGTTTATGATTCCGGATTCGGCAGTCGTTTACATCTATCTACCTATAAAGAGCGATGAAGTATCTCGACCTCCCCCTCCTCACACAGCTCTCCCACTCCCTCTCCGCCACAGCCCCCACAGACACCCCCGTCAATGTCCGCTTCGAGGCATACAGCGTAAAGCCAGTCGGCAGGGAGAAGCGCGCATTCAAGGAGCGCGAGGAGGCCTACATCTCAGAGCAGGAGGGCATGGAAGAGTAAGTCCCCACCCCCCATGCATCGCTGACAGCCAGAATGAGCTTCTCCCCAGAGATGCGCGAGGCCGGACTCGCGTCGTGCTTTGGCAGACTCGACGAAAAGGAGTCCCGGTAAGCAGTTCAAGCCCCGCCGCGGCCGCTCGCTGACAAGCCATGGCCACAGCAAGGTGCACTTTCTCCTCGTCTCCACCCTCAACTCTGCCTTCCCCGACCACGACTTTTCATCCCTCAGGCCAGACCACTTTACCCGCGAACCAAACAGTGCACAGGTCCTCGCCTATCTCAGTGGGAGCCTCCTCGGCTCACTCGGTAACGGCACCGCTCCGTACGTTCGTCGTGCAATGATAGACAAGCCTGCTGACCTGTTTGAAAGCATATTCCTACCCATGGCGCTCAACGCACGCTCTCCCCAATCATCTCCGTCCCTTCAGCCCCATTCTCTCAGTCACTCACCAAGCCCGTACTCGGCATTCTCACCTTCGTCATTCCCCAACTCGGCCCACAATGCCTCCTCCCTCCCCTCCTTGTCGAATCTCAACCAAGTCAATCTCTACCGCGTCCTCAACCAAGTGATCCCCCTGGACGACTGCGATGTCTATTCGTTCTTCCCCGAACCCGAGTATGACCCGCACATGGATCCTCTCGAGGAGGCAGACCTGATGGAGGAGGATGAGGGAATGGATGCTGATGGCGACGCCCAATATGATGAAGGGGAGCCTGCTTGGGGCACTGGGATGGACCTGGATGTGGAGATGGAGATGGACGACGATGAGAGACCAAAGACCGGCTCGACGAGTCGGAATAATAATGAAGAGACCTGGGGAGACAAAAGGCGACCCGGCGGGCTGCTTTGGAGTGCCAATTACTTTTTCTACAGCAAGTAAGATCGTCAAGCTGTCACTGGAGGCTTTGGCTGACCACAATTCGCAGGAGACAGAAACGAATTCTGTTCTTGACTTCATGGTGCCGACATCTCCCGTCCGGATCGTCTGGATTGTCCGGCAATCAAGCCGACACCGACATTCTCCTTGACGGCTCCACCCCTGCCCTCCCCCTGCCCATAACGGCCTCCATATCCCCTTCGTCTCTCGAGACGCGCGGCCTTCCAACACCCCTCAAGGCCAGGCGAGGCAGCACGAGCGCAGCCCGCAAAGCGCGACACCCGCCACCTATCAGAAAATCACTTCCTGGCGCACTCAACATTCATCCCTCGACCTCCTCATCTGCCAGCGAGCATAGCACCATCCCCATCCGGGGCATTTCTCGCCCCCCAGCTTCTCCTTCAAATGCCACCCACGTGCCTTCTACCCCACGTGCAGAGAGACTCGTCTCGAGTGCGCCGAACGTGACCAGCTTGGGATTCACCGCCACGCCAAGTTCATTGCTCAGCGCTGCCCGGGACAGTGGGAAAGAAGGAGGCCAAAGTCCAATGGCGAGGATGAAGGTTGGCGGGTTCAAGCCGCGACAGACGCCAGCGAGGATGGTGATCAACGCACGTGCGACCCAGCAGCCTACTGCCGAAGAAGACTCATCTTCTGCACCCAGTGGTAGCGGCAGTGGTGGCGAGAATGGCAATGGCGAGGAAGGTGGTGCGGAAAAGCGAAGAGACAGGAGCGAGAGTACGACTCCAGGCCCGGCGAGCGCGTTGACAGCGGGCCTGAGAGCTGCTGGGGCAAAGGGGACGGCGGACAAGGGTAAGAGGGTCAAGGTCTGAGACCGGTCTACAATGAGATGGTTGTGATTGTCCTTTTATGATGTTATTGCTTGTAGATATGTTGCGGAGTTGTGCTCATTTCTCGCCTTGTTGGTATGACTCTTTCTAGTGTACATTAGTAGGACTCGGGAGTGGCCAAAGCGCTGGCGCCTGAGCGCTGGGGCAGGGCGTGGTGTGTCTTCTTTCTTTCGAGAGATGACTTGCCCGTAACACAATTTAGAGATGGAAATAATTTGTTCTCGACCATGACATAAAGTGCAGAAATCACACCTTTGAGGTTCGAGTCACAATTCCGACTCGATGTCGTTCACTTCCCGGCCGACCTACCCGGCAGAAGCACATTCAGCAGTATTATTCGTGCAAAGATATTTCATGACCATAGAAAACAAACACCAAAAGAGATGGGAAACATGACTGTTTTACACTACACTTCTAGGCTCCACCTTCCTTGACGCGGTGGAAAAAGTTGTTGACTTTGGTAAAGTCAATCAACTGTCCATCAGACTCGACCGCTGCCAGCAGCCCATCCAACATCTGTCATTTGTCAGTCCGCATATCCCAACAAGAGATAGAGCAAGCTACTCACTCCATCAACTTTATCCACCGGCACCCTCGCACACACTGCCACAAGCTTTCGATATTTGATTTCCTTCTCCACACCTTCGCCTTCCATCGATTGTATCTTGTCCTCCAATATTTCGGCAATCCGATCTTCCCACAGAGCCATGCGTCGGAGCTTGACGAGTCCCTCGGGGTCGTTGTGCTCCGGCAAAGGTGCGTCTTGCGGCGTATCGGTAGACGTCGGAGAGTGAGGTGAAGGTATAGGATGGAGAGAAGGCGAGAGCACGCCGGGGACGTGGCGGAAGGCCAACGGCGGTAACTGCGCGCTCCTCTTTTCCAGAATCGTCTGAGACCTGCCTGTAAAGTCACTTGGACCGAGAATGTCACCCATGAGCACCCCGTCAAGGATACGCTTGACACTCTCAGCACGCTGCTCATAGAGGTGCATCGTGCCGAGCTGTTCTTGTGCGTGGTGAAGGCGGACACGCTTGTCAGCCAGGGCACGAGTGGCGTGGCGGACAGAATTCTCAGTGGCATTGAGCTTTGTTTGCTTGGCCAGCATTTCCGAGGTAAAAGTGGAGGAAATGCGCTCGAATACAGCGGCGATGTCTGCTTTGGGTAAGCTCCTTTTTTATCAATGTGAATGAATGACCTACTCTTTTGAACATCACGGCTCTTTCGTTCAGGCTTGCTAGCCTCGCTTCTCAAATTACTTGCCACTGCCTCCCCGTTTGTGACCTTGAGGCCCTCAATCTCCAATCCGAAATGCTCTGGTCTCAAACCAAGCTTGTTCGCCCGCGACTTGTCCGCCCCGCCGTCGAGCAGCAAGTTGACCATGGCCCGGTTACCAACCCTAGCAGCGACGTTCAGGGCTGTGTCACCATGAACGTCTTGTACGTCCACGAGAGTCTTGAGCGGGATTGGCGCAAGCTCGGTGGACTCGGATTCTTGAGGGCGATCCGCGATGCTATGAGGCTTGTTTCGCTGTTCTCGCGCAACCCATTCCAGAACATTGGCCATGTATGACCTGGCAGCCGGAATCCGGCCCTTGACGCCGGCAACGAGGGCGATATGGTGAAGCACCGTCCTGTATGCGTGGTCAAGCGTGCGGATGGAGGGTGACAAGAGCGAAAGAAGCTGGGCGAAAGTGCCAGCCTCGGCGTGGTTCGACGTCAACACACTGCGCACGAGAGGCGTCTCGCCGGCATAATTGCCCCGTTGGGTATCCGCTCCGAGCTCGATGAGTTGCTGGATGATCTCCATCTTTGCCAGCGCACACGCCCAATGTAGTGCAGAGTGTCCTTGGTCATCGATGACCATGTCCACGTCAAATCCTGGAATCTGGTCAGGCGCCAGACCAAAGACAGACCTGAGGTTGACGGAGCCTTCGACGTTGAAAATTTGGACGAGCTTGGCCTTGATGCGGCCGTTGGCCGTGGTGGCTTTCGGTCGGATGGGCTTGTGAGGAAGAAGCATAGAAGAAGGCAGAGGAGGAGGGTCACGCGCATCGTCAGAAGCGGTGGAATCAACCTCGGCATCGCCTTCTTCCTCGGCCTCAGCAGCAGCAGCGGTTTCGACGTAGCTCCCTTCGGCATCAGATCTCAGACGCTTGGCGGGGTGGCCGTCCTTAGCATAGGCATTGCTCTGGTACGTTGCGTGTGGCTGACCATACTGGTCAATGTACACTTCAGACGCATTGTAGGGGAACCCCATTCGTGCAATGTCAGCAGCTGGCGCAAGACCATTATCGCTCGGGTTGTGCACCATCGGCACAGGACCTTCACGGGCCGGAGGATATAACCCAGGCTGACCGACCGCGTGCGGTGGCGGCATAGAGTAGTAAGGCCTCGGCTGAGACGGATAAGCCAAAGCTGAAGGGTGAGGCGGCAAAGACATCATCTGCTCATGGGGATGAGCAAAATGAGGAGGTAGGCCCGGACCGGGCCCTGGCAAAGGCGTAGCATGGGTAGGGTAAGGAGAGATGACCCGCTGATTGGGATGAATCTGCGCTTTCTGGGCAGCTGTTCGGTCAGGAGTCCCTGTCCGGAGAACGGGGAGCGCGGCAATAGCACTTTGAGAAGGGACAAAGTCGAATATGGGAGAGAGGTAGCTTGCGACGCCGTATTGTTCGGCAAGATCCTTTCCACGATCAAGGGGAATCCACGTCCCTTGGTACTTTCCGTCTGGTCATTGTCAGTGGATGCGGTGATGAAGCTGACGACACTCACAGCCACCTTGCACTTTCTCGTGGATACCGGTCAAGACTTCCTTGTCTAGGACCTTGGTCCTCGCGGATTTGTTGATGCCCGCAACTTTCAAGATCTGTGTGGCATTGACCCATCTACATGACGGTCAGATGAGTCGAGGGAATGAATAAGACTACGCACGAATCGGATGTCCGCCTCATCACAGAGATACCTCGAATCATGGCCTCAAATACGGGAATCTAAGCGGATCGTAAGCAACGATAATGAGATCCGAATAGGCCACATACACTCGAGTAAACGCTAGCATAGACTTTCGCCTGATTGCTACCGGCTCCTGCTTCGGAATGATGCCCAGGACCGGCACCCATAACACTCCCGAAAACGTTCTCATCGGCATTCCCCTGCTGTTGACCCTTCTGGGGAGTTTGTGCAGACTGGGGCCCATTTAGAGGCGCTCCAAGACGAGGTGTGGCCCCTTGTTGAGACTGAGCCTGCCCAGGCGTGCCTTGGCCTTGGTACTGCCCATACATGTTGGGCTGCGGCATCGGTTGTCTCAGATGCGCTGGGAGGGTCTGCAGGGGTGCGGGAGTCTGCTGCTCTGCCATAGCTGGAGAGAGGGCAGGTAAGAGTGATGGATGGGAAGGAGTGACGGGGGGCTGGAGGTTGTTGCTGGATGAAAGAGATCAGCGGGAAGCGACGCGTGATGAAAAAACGCGTGGGAGCCGCGTCGATGGGGCGTGTAACTGACCTGGGTGGCTCCATCTTGACGCGCAGGGGTGCTTGCTGTGTGAGGGAGGATGGGTGGCCGTGTATCCTCTCTGGGGATGGGAGAGAAATGTGGAAAGAAAAGAGATGAACGACGACGCGCTCTTTCGACGCGGGTCGCGTTCAAAGTCCCATATTCCATTTGATCCCGCTTATGTAACCCTAATTACTGCTGTTGACATTTTTACCTCCACCCACAAAAATCTCTCGCCATCTCCTATACCACCCCGAGCAGCCATGGCCAAGTCCAGCAAGAGAAAAGAACAGCCCGAGGGAGACGCCCCCGATGTCCAGGTAGACAAGAACAAGCGCCACAGAAAGGACAAACGTACGTATATACCTCGCCATCCCTGTGCATTGCTCATCCGTCACTCCATAGCATGGGACACTGATGACATTGATCACTGGGCCATTCCCGAATTCAAAGCCCCCACCGCCTCCTCCGGCCACAAACCCTTCCTCGAAGAATCTTCATTCGCCCTCCTCTTTCCCAAGTACCGCGAACCCTATCTCCGATCAGTATGGTCTTCCATCACCTCCGCTTTAGACAGCTATGGTCTTGCTTGTGAACTCGACTTGGTCAAAGGTCAGATGACCGTCAAGACCACCAGAAAGACTTGGGATCCTTATGTGATCTTTAAGGCGCGAGACCTGCTCAAGCTGCTGGCAAGAGGCGTCAGTGCGCCGCAGAGTTTGAAGGTTCTACAAGATGGGATTGCATGTGATATTATCAAGATTGGGGGGCTGGTCAGAAACAAGGAGAGATTTGTGAAGAGACGGCAGCGTATTGTGGGACCCGGCGGATCAACTTTGAAGGTAATTGAATTCAATGGACTGTCGGAACTGGGCTGATCATCTGCAGGCTATCGAGCTTTTGACAGAATGCTACGTCCTCGTGCAAGGCAACACCGTCTCTGTCATGGGCTCATACAAGGGTCTCAAAGAGGTTCGCCGTATCATCATCGATTGCATGAACAACGTCCACCCGATCTACCGGATCAAAGAGTTGATGATTAGGAGAGAATTGGCCAAAGACCCCAAGTTGGCTGAGGAGAACTGGGAGAGATTCTTGCCCAGTACGTCATTCATTTGAACGCAAAAGGCCAGTGCTGACGAAGCGTAGAGTTCCAGAAGAAGCACTTGTCGACGTCTGAAAAGACTGCCAAGAAGAATGCTGCCCTCGACCGTCCTGTGGACAACACCAACTCCAACTTTACTCCCCTCGGCGCTGCTCCTACCTCCTCTGCCCCTACCCCCGCCCCTGCGGCCAAAGAGAAGCCCAAGAAGAAGACCTACACCCCCTTTCCCCCTCCCCAACAACCTTCCAAACTCGATCTTCAGCTCGCTTCGGGAGAATATTTCCTCAAACCGAAAGAGAAGGAGCAGATCGAGAAGAGAAAGAAGTTGGAGAAGCAACAGGAGGTATCGGAGGAGAAGCGAGTACAGAGAGAGGAGGCGTTTATTGCGCCCGAGGAGAAGAAGGAAGATGCTGTGGAAGAAAGGAGGCAGAAAAGGAGAATGGCCGCTGCAGAGTTCATGTAGATTTCCTCGGTTGTTTGTTCATTGTTTACTAGGCATATCCATCCAGAAAATGTATGGGTGCGCATGCATATCGATACAACATATAATACAGTGAACAAGCTGTTAAACGAAGTATGATGGTGCGCCCTAGATCTCGTCAGCGGCCGCTGCATACACAGAGAAGAGAAAGGATACTCACGACTCTCCGCATGGCAGGATTCTTCATGTCCGTCACATTCTCTCTAGCCGCATCATACACTCGGAAACTCGTCTTGCCCTCATCATCCACCACCATTATACTTGCGTCATTTCCACATCTATAGCAATAATTGGGAGCAGACCACACGGTAACAAGTGCGTCGTTGAACATGTGCTTGTACCCTTCCTGGACCAACTGATGCGCTCGCGCTATCAGAGTGAGCCCATTGACATGATTGAACTGCTCGACATTAGTCTATCGCTAACACGCGAAGAAAGGAGAACGAACCTCATCCGTAACCTTGCCCCCAAACAACCATCCTGCCCCTCTCGGGCTCACGCTCCAGCTATCAACCTCGTCTGGATCCGACCACATCAGATCACAGAACGCGCCCTGGTGAGGCACCTCCTGGGCTCTCGAGAGTGTTCTGATCTGGTCGAGCGTCCGGATATCAGGGGACAATCCGCCGTGAACACATAATATCGAAGAGTCGATGATCTGGAGAACGAGTGAGAATATTCGGGGGCAGTGTCTGGAGTGACGTACGGCAGCGAGGTTCAAGTGGTCAAAAACGGTACAGCAAGCTTTCCATACTGAGGGATTGCCGTATTTTTGCATACATTCGTCTTGAGTGGTGTGAGCGAATGTACACCAGAAACTCCAAAAGGTAAAAGCTCACCATAGAACCCATAGACTTGCGTTATTTGGCGAGACTCGTGATTTCCTCGTAATAATGTGATCTTGTCGGGATATCTCGCCTTGTACGCCAGTAATAACGAAAGAGTCTCAAGACTGTAGTATCCTCTATCCACAAAGTCTCCCTGTGTGCTATGTCAGCACCGTCCATGCTACCATTGCCAGCTTACCATAAAGATATAAGCCGTTTCCGGGACTTCTCCGCCCTGCCTGAAAATCTCCAGAACATCCCAAAATTGCCCATGAATATCCCCGCAGACAGTCACTGGAGATGGCACGAGACGGACATTGGATTCTTCCATCAAGAGGTCGCGAACTCGGTGGCAGAGAAGCTTCATCTGGCGTTCGGGGAGGTGATTACATTTGCGAAGCTGTGAGGCAGTGTCAGCGCATAAGCTGCGGGAGAAAAGATACTGACGTGGGCTATCCACTGGTCTGGATCTGAGGACGACATTGTTGAGGGGGGCGTGGCGACGGGCATGGCGATATGGCTACAGTGTGCAAGCAGAGTGCATTAGATGATCACGAAATGCAAGAGAAGATAAGGGCATTAATAAACCGTAATTACGCATAGTCATTTCGCCCATTTTCGAAGCATGGCTGAAGTGACTCGACAATTGTTTGCCTTTCCACATACAACACCATGATCGACCTTATCCACTGTACGTCCCCCCTGTGTCTTCAGAACAAGTGCTCACTGGTATCCCTCTCACTCACTTGCTCACTCTATCCCTCGTCTCGCCAAAACAGTCCAAACCGACAAGGGTGGTAACCCCGACGTTGTGCGAGAGTCTCAGAAGAAGCGAGGCGCCCCTGTCGAGATCGTTGACGAGGTCATTGCCCTTTTCGCCGAACACAAGGCCGGTGCGTCTTTCCCGAGCTACCTGAATCGTATCTCACACTTTTTGGTCATAGCACAATTCTCCCTCGAAGGTGTCAAGCGTGATCTCAACGTCTTGCAGAAAGAGATCGGTCAGATCAAGAAGAACAAGGGAGATGCCTCTGCTCAGCTCGCCAAGAAGGCTGAGATTGACAAGGAAATTCTCGACATCACAGCGCGAGTGCAGGACCTCATCAAGCAGAGAGACCAGAAGGCCGGACAGATTGGAAACATTGTGGACCCTCAAAATCATGTGTCAATGACCGAGGTATGTTGCAGTTGACTGTCAAGGAATGCTGCTGAGACAATATTACAGGACGACAACCCCGTTCTCAAGCTCTGGCACCCCGAGCCCAACCACAAGGGCAACTCTGAAATGCTTACCGAGGCCGACAAGTCCACCGATATCCTCTCCCACCATGAAGTCCTCGCCCGTCTCGAAGCCTACGACACTGACCGTGGTGTCAAGGTCAACGGTCACCGTGGTTTCTTCCTCACCAACGATGGTGTCGACCTTAACCAGGCCTTGATCAACTACGGCCTCGACTTTTTGAGAAAGAAGCAGTACAAGAAGGTGCAACCGCCGTTCATGATCAAGAAGGAGATCATGGGTGCTACTGCGCAGTTGGAAGACTTTGACGAGGCCTTGTACAAGGTACAGGGTGGTGACAAGGACATGTACTTGATCGCTACCAGCGAACAACCCATCTCTGCCATGCACATGGACGAGAACCTCGACCCCAAGAACTTGCCCTTCCGGTATGTTTTGTATGTGGCTACAGGAGCACGACTGACACATGACCTAGCTACGCCGGTTATTCTACGTGTTTCCGAAAAGAGGCCGGTTCTCACGGCAAGGACACTTGGGGTATCTTCCGTGTCCACCAATTCGAAAAGGTTGAGCAATTCATCGTGTGTGTCCCCGAAGAGTCTCCCGCCCACCTGGACAACATGGTTGCCAACTCCCGCGACTTTTACGAGAGCCTGGGTATCCCTTACAGGGTTGTCAACATCGTCTCTGGTGGCCTGAATAACGCTGCCGCTATCAAGTACGACTTGGAAGCTTGGTTCCCTTATCAGGGAGAGTACAAGGAGTTGGTGTCTTGCTCCAACTGTACCGACTACCGTACGTCAACTCTTTAAGGCGTCGTTTCGCGATGACTAACAGGATATCGTAGAGTCCCGATCCCTCAATGTCCGCCTCGGTTTCAAGGAGAAGGACAAGAAGACTGGTTTCGTGCACATGCTCAACGGCACTCTCTGTGCCACCGAGCGAGCCCTCTGCTGTTTGGTTGAGAACTACCAGACTCCCGATGTACGCCGCCACTACTCCGATATCAACATGACTAATGATATGCGCAGGGTCTTCGTATACCCAAGGTTCTCCAGCCTTACATGCAAGGCCGAGACTTCATTCCCTACACTGCCGAGTTGCCCAAGACTTCTACCAGCAACAAGGCCAAGAAGTAGAGTCATGGCGACAATGGTGGCCTGGACGCGACGGGGATGGAGGGGCTGTACACATAGACTTCACTCGAGGATGGATCCCGTGCAGTTGTTCATCGTACAGATTCAATGGTCTCATAGATACGGCGGATCATAATACATTATATCTCGAGAGCATCGAGAATAGTTGAGCTACTCTACTGTCGTCAACGACTCGTCTCAGGTCGTAAAAATGTCTATACTGTAAAGATCAAAATCAATATCAAATAGGGGCCCCCAGCAATAGCCTTCAGGCTGACTATATCCTCAACAAGCCTTTTCCAGTAAACGGCGATGGCTTCTTCGTGCTCGCCTCTGCCTCTGCCAGGTTGACCAAAGTCTTCGCCGCGTGAGCGTGCCCATTAGTCGGGCGAGCCTGTACAGGGCGTTGAGAAGCGACAGAGTGGGGGTACGTCTGCGCTAGAGTATAGCTCTGATGGGACCATCAGCATGTGACTTTGGCTGTGTGCGTGTAAAACTCACCCTCGCTTCATGAATGGCTCCCACCAACTTGAACGCCTCATTACTCTCACATGCAAAGACATGACCCCACTCCTCTCTCTTCTCAAAGTTGCCTGCCGCTTCGGATCGTTTCAACATGAACGCGTGGGACTGGTTGTTGTAGGAAGAGAGGAATGAGTAGACGTCGAAGAAGAGAGTGTTGAGATGGACTTCATCCTTGCCCTGGTTGTCGAGTCAGTATGAGACTAGTCTGCCAGAAAGCGACATACCTTATCATTCTTTGCCAGGAAGACGTGGCCTCCGCGAGTCTCCAACCATCTTCTCGACCATTTCCCTTTCTTTGACTCGTGCATCACCCAGCCGCCAAACATGGGCGGCGTAGTAGGAACAGTCTGTCGGGTCCATTAGCATGACACACATGGGCAGTAGACACAACATACCCGAGCCCAAGTCAAAACACCACGAGTAGACTGCTTGATCTCAAACCTGTTTCCTTTGCCTTGCTCCCACCCATTCATGATGGACTGTATCGTCTCATACTCTCGCACATGTCTCTCTATTGAACGAAAGTCGTCAGCCTTTGCTTTCGCAGCTCGGAAAGCATCAAACGTACCACAGTTCATTTCAGCAAAGACTTCACAAACCACCCATGACAAGCCACCCTCCGCATCGGAGAGCTCTTTCGCTTGGTAAGCAGCAGAGAGCATATCCTTTGCGGTTGTCCTCGCATGCACCTCTTTAGGGATTCGCTTGACAATTCCACCTTGAGACGGGACGATATCGATCGGGATTGATTTTGTCTGAGCTCGAGGGATGGCAGGAGGGGCACTGGGTTGGGCAGCCACAAGCTGGGGCTGTGAGGGCTTCTTCCGAATTTCAAGGGGGCTGGTCCCGGAGGCTGCAGAATCGCGAGGAATAGCAGGAGGTGGGCGCGTCGGACGCGAAGAGATGACCTTCTCCCCCTGAGCCTCTGTGGACGCCTGCATACGCGCCTGAGCAGCCATCGAGTCCCATTTCTGCCTCATCACCAACACATCTTCCAGCTTCTTGGCAAGCACGCCGGCAGGAACCCCGCCTTCACCGTCCCAATCGGTGTCGCCGCCTGGGTTGCGTCCCCGAACTTTGATCTTTGAGAGCGACACCGACTTGCCACGGGGCCGCGAGGATGTGGATGGTGCTGGTGGGGCGGGCTGCTGACGAGGATGTGACAGGGTGGATGCACGCTGAACTTGCACCAGGGCAGCTTCAGGGTGGACTTTTGCAAGTGGGATATCATCCTCTTCCCTCTCCATACCTCGCGCGCTTTTGTCGAGCATGTCGTGCTTGAGAGAGCCGACACTGGTTGCCTGTGTCTCTGTGCTGGTCCGGGGATTCATGGTCGACATGGAGATCTCGAGAGCGGCGGGGTAGAACGAGCTGCTCCTGGACGAGTCGGCGGCTGCACGGAGGGAGGAGCTCTCTGGGTCTGCGGTGTGGAGGACCTCTTCGTGTTCGCCGTGTTCTCGGTGGGACTTGGACTTTGGGGTTGACTGGAACTGGATTTCGAGGCTGGACGCGCCGCCGACAACAATGGAACCGTTGCCAGATCCCGAGGCACCAACCTCCTCCGCGCTCGGGCCCTCAGGGAACAGTCCAAGAATGGGACCCCATCCGGCGCTGCTCAGGCTCATCAGCGACGAAGAGCCGCCCAGCTCGCCACCCGACGCAGTCGTCTCAATGGAAGGGGGCACCCGAGCAGACTCGACGTCAGAGAGCCGCTCCTTGCCCTCGCCAGCGCCCACCTCCGCTACAGGGCCGTCTCCATTCTTCAGCTCCTGTATCAAGTCATCCTCCTTCTCCTCATCCACCTTGTCCTTGTTCTCGCCCTTGGGCCAGATACCCAGCTGCTCATACAAGTCAAAGAAACTCGAACTTGTCGGCGGGCTCTTCAGAGACATGCTCGTTGATCGACTCCGGGGTAACAGCACCGGCGTAGACCCACTTCTCGCCATGATACGCCCACCCGGACTGAGCCCGAGTGGACTACCGCTGCTGGGGGAGGTAGGAGACGAGCCTGTAGATAGAGGGGTGGTCGTGATCGGGGTCAACACGCCGGCCGGGAGAGCAGGCGATGATGAAGGGGAATGTGTGACGTTGGATGGTGCCGGAGGAAGAGGCACATCTGGGGGTGTCGCATCTGATGGGCTTTTTGATATCGGGCGACTCAAGTATGCAGGATTAGGGGGCAGCAGCTCGGGAGAGTCTAAAGGAGCGGAAAAGTCGAGTGGAGCCATGGGCGGTATGGAGGGAGCTGTGGCAGATATGACCGATGCAGTGTCCTTCTTGTCGCACGGCTTCTCTACCACGACTGGTGAAGGTGCCAGCCCCCGTATTCCAGAAGCCTTGTCGGCCTTTTTCAATGGCGCGCCATCGTTCTCTGCCTTTTCTCTACCGAATGACCGCATGTTTGCCAGGGAGCGGGCTTTGGTCAATTTTGGCTTAGTCTCCTTGTTCTCCTTGTTTTCTTTCTCTCTTCCCTCTCGCGACGGGAGGCTGAGCATATTTCTCAAATCTCTGATTGAGGGCGAGTTCGGTCGCAGCCTGCGCTGAGGGGATGGTGGTCTGAGATCTTCATGGACTGGATCCGCCGCGATATCCAAAGCACTCTCGAATGGATCGGGAGGCAGAGATGGGTGGCTAAAAATAAAGTCATGCTCTGGCATGAGCGGCGTGGTTGCTGATGCAGGTGAATGCGAAGGAGACAAGAATGACAATATGTTGTTGCTCCTCTTCGCCTCACCTAACGGCGGGCGTGGAGAGGTGGCGTTAGACGGTGGGGTCTGAGACGCGAATTTCCCGCTGACTTTAGAGTATGTCGGGAGAGGGGGGAGGGGTCGGTCCTTCGCGCCACCATCCGCTGGTGCTGATGGGCGAAGAGCAGCATGCGATTTGGATTTGAATAGTTTTCGCATGCCCTTTTTCCATGAAGAGCTGCTCTCGGCTTTGGCATTGACAATGTTTTCTTTCGTCTCCCTGAGAGGATATGTCTGGGAGTTGACAGCTGGAGAGGCTGGCAGGGGAGGGCCAAAATCATGCTTTGGGGATGGAAGGTTGATTGGCGACCGCAACGATTGCTTGGGTGGCTTGGGATACAAGTGATGGTATTGCTCTGGTGGGCTCGCCGGTGAAGGGAAGGATGCCTGTGGGGTGTACGGCGATGGCGTGGGCATCATCACGACGGGCGAGGCAGTGATATATGTTGAGGGGGTAGTAGGAAGTGGAGGAGGCGCTTCAAACTGCCATTTCGATTAGGACATCACGCATATGAGGTACGGAGACTGGCTTACTGAGTCATCAACATTGTCGTCCACATGTACTCCCTGATCAAACTTCTTTCCGCCATTGACCGCAGCACTTCCGGAACCCATTCCCCGCAGGAATCTCATACTCTTCTGCTTGACGAGCTTTCCAGCGCCAGAGTCTTCAAGGCCACTCTTTGCTTTCACATCATCCCTCTCGTCACCCGCATTTGACATGACCGTCCCACGCCATCCATGTGAAGGCACCGAGCTGTACACCGAAGCTCCGCCCATACTCCCCTCCCTTCGTCCTGGAATGCCCGGAATGGCAATGCTCCCCATCCTCGAGCTCTGAGCTGACAAGTACACGCTAGGGGATGTTGACCTTGCCATTTCGCTCATGGAGGGAAAGTTGTACTCTTCCGGCTCGTCCCATAGACCATCCCTCGAGTACACCCCTGCGGTAGGAGTTCCAGGAGGGTGAAACTCGTATTCTTCGGGCTGGGGAGGAGCTGGCATAGATAGAGGGGAGGGGAGAGGTTGGCCGTGGGGTGATCGAAGGGAGGGGGCATGGGAGTACGGGCTGGAGGGTGGTTGGATCGATAGCGTTGGACGACGGGAGCGAGACATATTGGGCGTTGAGTTGGGGAGTGGGTGTATGTAGAGTAAAGACTACGGTGCGTAGGAACGCTAGTTTCCTCTATGGTCGACGGGCCTCTTGCTGAAATGATTTATCGTGTCGTATGGAAATGCGCAGGGTGGTGTGCCGTTGGTTGTGCTATGTGCTATGCGGGAAGGATATAGAGGCGGGTTGAGACGATACACTATGTAAGATTTGAAAAAGAGGACATGGAAAGCAAAGGCGCAAAGAAAAGCAAACACGCCAGCGCGCACGGGAATGGTGGAATCAACAAACAAACCAACATCATTGGGTTTAAGGCCAGGCACGGATACCGAGGCGCTAAATATTCCTGGAATCTCGGGGATCTCGGGCTAAAGCGGTGGGAGATGAAATTTGACCCCGCAGATGTGGCACCTTGTCCTCGAGGCGCGCGACGTGCCCCCGCGACGTTCTTGACAATCGTCATGTGAATCCTATGTGAATCAGCCGGGAACATGCCGGCAGCTGGAGGGATCGCTGCTGACAAAGCACCTGGCGTGATCCCCCGAGTGCACATCGCCCCTCAGTATAACAAATTCGGCCAGCAGCATGCACTCTGCCAGCATTCCGCAAGGCTGGGCCATTCCGCTATCTCTGCATCCTGATCTCACTCCCAACTCAACCCCCAGCAATGGCAGACATCAAAGACGCCAAGAGCGAAGCCGCCACCACTGAAGAGCATAGTAAAGTCCAGATAGTTCCCGGCCTGGAGGACGAGACAGTGATTGACGGGGTCGATCCTGTCTATGCCGCAAAAGCTAGGGTACTCAATCATGCGGTAAATATCTCATGGTTCACTACATTGCGCGCTGAAGCTGCTCGCAGATCCAGGAGATTGGCATGGGGCGCTATCAATGGCAACTCTTTGTGGTGATTGGCTTTGGCTGGGCACAGGATAACTTGTGGCCCGTCGTCACTTCTGTAACTAGATTCACGTGCTGTCCTCACCTGTGTTAAACGTGTCATAGCTTATCCTTACCCCTATCACTAACGAGTTTCATCCTTCGCGTCCTCCTCTCCTTACGCTTGCGCAAAATATTGGACTGCTCGGCGGGGCTGCATTCTGGGGTTTTGGGAGCGATATCTTTGGCAGGCGCTGGGGCTTCAACCTGACGCTGGGCATCACAGCCGTCTTTGGAATGATAGCCGCCTCCTCTCCCAACTTTGCTGCCATCGGGATTTTTGATGCACTGTGGAGCTTTGGGGTCGGTAAGTATCATCTACGTCTCACAGGGAGATATGAGCTGATACCACCGCAGGCGGAAACCTCCCTATCGACAGCGCAATCTATCTCGAGTTTCTGCCTCATGTCCGTCATCTATCATCTGCTTATCGAGTGCTGACGAGCACATGCCATAGAGCCACGCCTACACGCTTACAATCTTGAGCATCTTCTGGGCGTTCGCACAGCTTCTTGCTGCACTTGTCGCATGGCCATTGTTGGGCAATCTCACGTGCCAGGAGGACACCGTTTGTACTCGTCATGACAACATGGGTTGGCGATATTTCGTCATCACCATGGGTGGTATCGCTCTACTCATGTTCTTCTGTCGTTTCGTACTGTTCACGGTCTACGAATCGCCCAAATACCTCATGGGAAAGGGCAAGGATGAAGAGGTGAGCACACAAGCCATACTGGTGCAGTACTGATGTGTCTTACAGGCCGTGAGAGTTGTCCACGAGGTCGCAAGGAGGAACAAGACGACTTCGATTCTGTCTGTTGATGACCTGAGAGCTTGCGAGAGATTTGGTGACCAGGAAGTGCGACCACAGACGAACGCGACCGCCGCCATCAAAAGAAAGCTTCAGGCTGTGAGCGGCAAGCACATCAGGGCTTTGTTTGCGACAAAAAAACTCGCATACAGTACGTCCTTGATCATGCTGGTGTGGGCTTTCATCGGCTTGGCTTTTCCCCTCTATGTAGGCTTCGTCTCGTCATTGTGGGCGAGGGGCGGCTGACAATAGTTTCTCAGAACGCCTTCATTCCCTTTACACTAGCTAAGAAGGGTGCCGAGCTCGGAGATGGTTCCACGTACATCACATACCGCAACGCCTGTATTATCGCCGTCCTCGGCGTTCCAGGATCAATCCTCGGAGGGATTCTGGTCGAGATCAAATTCTTTGGGCGCAAAGGTACATTATCGATGGCCACCATTCTCACCGGTGTCTTTATCCTCGGTAGCACGACGGCCAAGTCGTCTTCAGCTCTGCTCGCTTGGGACTGCCTCTACTCTTTCTTTTCGAATGTCATGTACGCGGTGCTGTACGCGTATACCCCCGAGATCTTCCCAACGAGGGATAGGGGGACCGGTAATGCTTTGACGGCCATCTCCAACAGAATCTTCGGCATCATGGGTGAGCACATGATCCTGCCTGCTTGTCATTGACTGACAGTCTTCTTAGCGCCCATTATAGCTGTGTTTGCCAACTTGGAAACGTCTGCGCCGGTGTACACAAGCGGCGCACTGTTCATAGCTGCGGGCTTGGTGGTTGTCATACTCCCATACGAGTCTCGGGGGAAAGCATCTTTGTAATCAGCACGTCCAGCAGGGGTATATAGTGACTTTGATTGAATTATAACCGAGAAAGCATGTACTTGTGAATGATTCCGTATCGTCTGATGCGAACAATTTGCATAGAGGATTGAAACCTACCCCGAAATGAGTCTATACTGTACAAGGGCAACCGTCGCCCATACATCGTCGTCTCCCACCAAACCCGCGTTACTAGCCATACGCATGCCATATACAAAGAAAATATACATTTTAATGCCTGAAAGCCAAGTCAGCGCCATACATCTGCAGGAATAACGCCAACCACTTACGCGCTCCACTCGATCTTGCTGATATCAATACCCTCCTGTACCATCTCCCAAAGAGGACTCATGTCCCTCAACCTGTTGACAACGCTGACAATCCTGTCGATGACCATGTCAATCTCCTCCTCGGTGGTGAAACGTCCGATGCCGAATCGAAGTGAGGAGTGGGCCATGTCTTCGGCCGCGCCGAGAGCTCGGAGAACATATGACGGTTCAAGAGAGGCGGAGGTACAGGCTGATCCAGATGAAAGGGCGATATCCTAGAGTAATATTAGTATCGGCAAACCAGGGTGGTCAGTTGAGACTTACTTTGAGAGCCATCAAGAGCGATTCGCCCTCGACATACGAGAAACTGAGGTTGACACAACCCGGGTATCCACTAGGATCACCGTTTCGTACAATCATATCCACTTGACTGGTGATGCCATTGATCAATCTGTCTGACAACTCCTTGATCCTCTCGTGGTCCGCTGCCATCTCCTTCTTGGCGATCCGACAAGCTTCACCGAGACCGACCACTATAGGAGCAGGTACGGTACCGGATCGGAGACCGCGCTCTTGACCACCACCGTGGATAAGAGGCTCGAGTCTGACACGAGGTCGCCGTCTGACATACGCGGCGCCGACACCCTTGGGTCCGTAGATCTTGTGACCAGAGATAGACATGGCGTCGATGCCCATAGCCTCAACGTCGATGTTGATCTTTCCGACAGCCTGGGCGGCATCGGTGTGAAACATGGCCTTGGGAATTCCCTTCTCCTTGGCGTACGCCTTGATAGTGGCAGAGATTTCGGCGAGAGGCTGAATCACACCAATCTCGTTGTTGACAGCCATGATAGAGACAAGGGATGTGTCTGGTCGCAAAGCTGATTTGAGTTCCTGAAGAGATACAAGACCGTTGGGAAGAACAGGGAGATAGGTGACTTCAAACCCTTGCGTAGAGAGCCATCGGCAAGAGTCGAGGACACACTTGTGCTCGGTTTGGGTGGTAATGATATGCCTTCTCTTGGCTTGGTGGAACTTGGCAATGCCTTTGATGATCATATTGTTGCTTTCGGTCGCACCACTTGTAAAGACAATGTCCTTCTCGTGGGCGCCGACCAAAGAGGCCACGTGCTGTCTAGCCTCATCGACAGCCTTCTCGGCCTCCCAGCCATAAGCGTGAGTACGAGAGTGCGGGTTACCAAATTGCTCGGTGAATAGAGGGAGCATTTTGTCAAGGACTCGGGGGTCCATGGGAGTGGTGGCCTGCATGTCGAGATAGATGGGACGACCTTCTGATTTCGCATTGCCACCGGTCTTGGTGGACACGGGGTTGAGCTTGAAACCGAACATTTCTAACAGAATTGTCAGTCATTGCGTGATTTCGCCACGGATGTGCTTACCTTCGCCAGACTCGGGGTGGGCAGAGGCGAGGTGCTCGCCACTCTCGGCCTCGGCGGGGTCCTCCTTTACGTGTTCGACAGTGACATTGGAGACAGTGGCGTTGACCGGGTGGGTCGGGGTGACGAGGGAGCGTCGGGGTGCCCTGGAGGCGGCTGCGTGGAGTGGCCTGGGTGCGCGGAGGGCTGCTGACCTGAGGAGGGGTCTGATGAGGCTCATTTTGAGATGGATGGGGCAGAGAAAGAGAGCGATGGCGCGGCAACTTGCTCGCCTCTCCCTGTCCCCTGATTGCTCAGCGCCGAAAGCCGAGGTGAAAATAATCTGCTTCCGTCCCCGCCTGCCCGGATCCCACGGCGGACATAAGCGACACCTCGCTTCTGTTGATATGCGGGCAATATCTGGGCAGTATTGCATGTGAAGAAACAAGTATGAACGAGCCAGGACATTATACGCTACTATAGAGCAAGAGGAACCAGAAAAGTAATATTCAAACACCCGATACAAGGGAATAAAGGAAGGACAGCCAAGCTACGTACTCGGCTATCGAGAACGGTCGCTCAACGTTTGCAGTCGATCAACTGTCGGACACCGGACAATGGTCAGGGTAGCCATCTGCAGGATTTCCCCACCAAGATGGGAAGGCTACAGTAGAGTTTGCGGCACCAAACACTGCGAAAGACAAGATAAACAAGACGAATAGACTCGCCCCGTCCCAGGCCGCAGTGACAAGATACGAGTAGTCTCTGAAGATTCTGGGCTTGTACTTTCGTAGGTAGAATTGCGTGAAGAATCCAGCTGCGAGCTGAGAGAGGACGACACAGCTTTGTGTCTGGTTGAATCCCAGGTAGCCGGAGTAGATGAAGAATTGGGGAAGGTTGAGGTCGCTGAGAGAGAACTTGCCGATGCGGGGCACGTACTGAATGATGTCAGCAGTATGCGAGTAATGTTCAGGATGGACTCACTCGTGCAAACACACGATGAAGTATCACTGCAGCAAACCCGATAGGGAGACCCAAGAGCACAATGAAGTATTCTCCGCTTCTACCATACAAGTACTTGGCCAAAGCCCAGACAGATGCTTGAGTCGACTGACTTTGGAAGTATTGTCCTGGTTGCAACAATCAGTAATTACTCGGCCAGATTTCGTCTCGTACTCACCTGACCAGACAGAAGAGCCATTGGTGTCCTGAAGGAGCTCCCTGTGCGAGTTGACAATGCTGATCATGACGACATAGTTGATGAATGCGCCAAAAACAGTGCCGTACACTTGGGTGGCGAACATGATCCTAGGAGGGATTTTGACTTGATTCAGGTCAATAGCTACTCGTGGTGGGCTCAAGCTGATGGCTTACGATACTCTCCCATCTTGAGATCCGAGGCCAGGTTGAGACTCTGCGAGATGACGCTATGGGACCACGCGCTAAAGTACAAGTTTGCCACAGGTCGTCCGGGTTGGCAGACTGCACACAGCCCGTCAGAGAAGCTACGCAATGGTATCATCGTGAAGACTCACCTCCCGCAATGGTCTTCATCAACTGGTTGGTCGCTATACCGTTACCGAATCGAGAGTAGAGGATTGTACTCTGCGCTCGGTCAGGTACCGTGCGACGGTATATATCTGAGAGAACTCACGAAGGGTGCGATGAACGCTCCGAGGGCCAAAGCCACAATGTAGGCCCACCACGTCAAAGTGATGCCTTCCTTGACGACGACGACGAGACCCAGGACGAAGGCGATCACAAGGAGGCCGACATACCAGTACCAGTTGGCCTCTTTGTACTTTTTCATGGCTGAGTGGTGTCGGTCGGCGTATACGCCTTTCCTGCCGTCCTTCAAGGCTTGCCAGATGTCGGGCCCGTACCAGAAGATGCAATGGGCGACAAGCGCGCCAATCTGTGAGGATGATAAGCAGATATCCAGTGGTGCAAGTGACAGGGTCGTAAGGAGAGAGTAGAGGCGCGGCGGCGATGTGAGGGTACTTACAGAGAGACTGTTTACCACCATAGCCCAGACATAAGTCCCCGAGAGCTTCGGCAGGCCGTAACGTTCCAATGCGCTCTCATCCAAGATGCCATTGACAAAAACTTTCGCAGTAGGATATGTCCCACCGCTGGCAGTGTGGAGCGTGGTAGACAGGAATGGCAAGGATTTGGCCGACCAGGCGTTGCCGTAATAGACGGCGAGGAATGCGATCCAGCAAAAGACGATACCAGAAGCATAGTTGGCCTGGGCGATATGTGAGCTAGAATTTTCAACGACAGGACCTGTCACCTACCTGAAGGATGAGAGGCATCGAGGTCGCGGAAGAGGTGATCTGAAAGCATGTCAGCCCATGTCACAGGATAAGATATACCACTTTGGAAGCACGAGAGACGAATCATCAACGGTTGGCGGTTCGTCTTCCTCGATGCTCTAGTATGACTGCACTCACATATTGCCAGTCAAATGAAAAGTTCAGGATACCAAGTCCCTCGTTACTCAACGAGCCGCCAAAGAGATTTGTGAGGATATCAGCCTTGGAGCCCGTAGCTTTCATCGAAGCGAGGCAGGGCACGGAAACACTGCGACAATGGTCAGTCATAACAGCTCAAGCGAGGATCGAAGAGGAGTGCATACCTGTTGAGCCATGGGACAATGTAAGCTGGAAATGGCTGATACGCGAGCATGCCACCAAAGGCATACCAGAAATATCGCATCGGTTTGCTGTCTTTGACTGAATCCCAATGCAGCGATTGCAAGGTGCGTACAATAGGGATGTTGGTCCAATAAACGCTCTCAGGGTGGTACACAGTGATTGGGCGAAGAATTCCAGTGAGACCGTAGCCAAAGAGCCCGATAGAGAGCGTACTGAGAATGACGGTAGTGGCGCTCAGCGGAATGTCGTAGAAGAGGTTGGTTGTGGCGAAAACTGTCACACTCTCGGCACCGTTGGAAGCTGAGGTAGCTGTGATGGCGGCGATAGCATGCTCTTTGAGTGAGAAGGGACCAGGGTTGATGAATTTGGCCGCTCGTATCCAAAGCGGAAGCCGGCCCTCGTTACCCCTCTTTCTCCACTTTATCTCTTGCAAGTCGCCTCTGGGGAGAAAGAGGGCCCATGCCCCACCCACAAAGTAGAGAAGAAGTACCATGAAGCTCCCGCTCTTCCATGGTGTCAGCTTTGATCATGATATAAGTGAGTTATGAGTGCTCACGATAGAGACAACTGTAGGCTTGAACTATAGTATGAATCCCAGTCAGACACGGAACAGTGGAGAGTGGATGGTGGAACTCACATGGTAAATCTGGTTCATGGAAGCCTGGAAAGCAGCCATAATAGTACCCAATACCAAGCTTCGGAAGGTCAGAACCTGGTCGCCATCGTCTCTGATAGGCAAGAGGTAGTTTGCCGCATCCAAGCCGGTGACGATCTCCTTCTCCTCCTTCTCAGATACTTCAGATCCGTCGTTGATGCTATCATGGTAATGGAGCTTTTCGTCCGAGGGAATCTTGTCGATGGGTATAGTCTTTTCGTCAGAGGGCGTGCCGGCCACCGGCTCGTGGCCAGCGTGAGGAAGAACGGCGACCTGGTCCATAGTCGAGGGAGTGATGTTTTGGTCGTGCTTCTCGTGCGGAGGAGCTGTACATACTCCATGTTTCGCTAGCCATGCTTATATAGGATCAACTTTGTGGTCACTGAGAGCCGCAACCTTGTAGCTGGTGAAAAAAACAGTCGGTGAAAGTTGGTCTGAATGAGGTGATGGATGGCAATTCATCCAATTCTGGCACGCAATTGTTCCGGCTGAGCGGGGCGAAATATGCGCCGTCGACGCCCATATGGGAGTACCTCGGAAGGGCATGTGGGCCGCAGATCCCGCAGAGAAGAGTCGAGGATAGGCAATGTAGGCGGGGATGTGGTAAAATCAATGCTCCATCAAGGGTAAATGCCAGGGCGAGCAGCGTGTACCATGCGGCCAGTCAATGGCGCCATTGGGATTGGCCTCGTTTCCATCCCTGCCGTGGTGAGCAGCTCGGCAGACCCCGGTCCTGCGCCTGCCGAGTCGCATTTACCAGTAGGGACAGACCGGGTACAGGTCTGGCTGTCGATGATAAGGGCGGGAATAAGCCTACAGATTGTGTGTTATATCGAGGTCAACTCGAGAGATTTGTAGTAATTAGGACAAGGGCACGACCCGCTCGGCAACGAGCGGGCAAGCGGCGGATGTAACTTATGAGGTTCGTCCAGATAAGTGATTAGTGCAAAGGTTTAAGGAAGACGATTTGATTTAGAGACTGGAGAGTGCAAAAAGCGTGTGTAGCAATTGAGGCAAAGCAAACTATGCTTAGGCAATATGTACAGTTAAGCAAAGCAGAGAGAAGAGACGGAGTAAATTAAAACTGCTTGCTCGATTTTGACGACTCGGCGGGGGGCTCTCCCAGGAAGGCAACAGCGGGGCGGCGGCGGACGGGGCTCACCATGTGGGGCGAGGAAGAGGAAGCCGAGGAGGAGGAGAAGGAGTCGAAGTGGTGCATCGACTGGAGAGTGATGACGTAGTCGCCATCGACCCTCTTCTCGACGGGGCCGGAGACGAAGACGAGCTGGCCGTCCTTGAGGACAACACGAGCATAGGGGACGAAAGCTTGCCATCGTGCGCGACGTCGCCCGAGAAGTAAAAAAGATCACCGAGCTCATGATGCGAGCCTGCCGGTTCCCAGGATTGGATGGAGAGGGGGTTTCGCCCTCGATGGTGTCGATGATCGAGTGGAAGTGCTTCACGTTCGGTCTGTCGCGGTCGGTGATGGAGTTGATAAAGGCTGTACCATACCCTTCAGACCTTGGGCATGGGAGAGACCATGGTTGGTAGATGAAGAGTGGATGGGGATAGGACGGGACCGCAGGGGGGCGGTCATTCATATATGGGAGAGAAGGTAGGAGGCCCGGGAAGATCAGGCGGGTCAGATCGGACGGGGATGAGCCTGGATGAGCAGCATAGCAGAAGGAGGGCATCATGCATTGGACGACAGCGAGACGGGGGAAGAGGCCCTCGAGGGAGAAGAGTCGGGAGTGTTCGGGCCCTTGAATGATATGTGAAATGTCATGTAGCGCGTAGATGTTACATATTATTGTCCATCAACTTGGCTTGTGCCTGACCCTGCCGATGGTGTTGTTGAAACGCTCCCGTTGCTTCCAGGTCCTGCTAGTCGGATTCCAGGTTAGGGGCTGGGGAGCGTCAGAATAGGTGTTATTTTCGAGAAGGTCAGGCCAGTGAGCAGAGGCCGTGAAGAACTCCGTGAGGGTAGTAAGAAGAGCACGTTCGTTGCCGAGGACATCGTGGAGGTTGTCGGTTGGTTTGAAGAAGACGGACTGTTCATCGGGCAGATGTATCGCTAGTGTTTCAACGGCAGGGAAACGGCCTCTCGTAGGGAAGGATAGACTACGCCAAGCAGCTGATGTGTATATGTTAGCTAAGACTGATAGGACGAGTAAAGAACGCACCTTCAACAGGGGAGATGTATCGAGAATCCTCGTATTCTTTCACTTCATTCCTATGTTCCTTCTCGTCCGATACATTCACGGCGATGCGATCTTCTCCATTGTAAATGTACTTGTCTCGCCGGAGACCATGCGATTTACGTTTCCGGGTGTCTTCGGTTTCGAGGCATGATCGAGGATGAAAAGGCAGTGTGCGTGGGGGAGACCTCTCGTTTGGAACTCGATGGTGTACATGTGAGCGATCACCTGAAGAAGGATCAGTGAATGCAGAGAGAGGAAGAAGGAGGAACGAACTTTGCCAAAGGCCCGCTTGCTAGTCGTGTTCAGGACATAGAGTTCGTTAAGAGTAAGATGAGCAACGTACGTGTATGGGAGGGAGGGAGGAGGGGATCAGTGGCAGCAGTGTTGGTGCCGTAAGCAGCCGTCTCGTCATGCGCCATCTCCGAAACCAACTGCACCGATGAGGAATAGTGCAAGGGATCGTGAGAGTTGCTGAGAGGTATTCTAGGATGCCACCCTGGCTCGCCGAAGGGGAACAGGAGGGGGAAGTGTAAAGGGACGAAATGCTCGGAGAGCTCGGGGATGCGATGGAGGGAGTTAGTCGCGCGTGACTGCCATATGAGTTCCCGACCGTTGTGGTCGGGGTCATTGGAGTTGTCGTAGATGAGCGCGACGTCGTTTGACGTTGGAGTATTGTACGTTCGAGGGTCGTGGCCTTCTTGGGACATGTGGAGATGGAGATGGGCATTGTTCTGATTGTTGCGATCCATTCTTTCCTTGCATGTCAAGATAGATTGTACATACGGGTTGTGGCTGAACATAACCTCCTCTATGTTGCGAAGAACATTTGGCTGACATAGGTTGTGGAATATCCCTTGGCGAGTTTCGGCTCGTTGATCGGGGGACATGTCCGCGATATAGATCTGAGCCCAGCGCACATTCCCGTCCGGTGGTGGAAGAAGGGAGCCAATCTGATGGTAGACCCTGCCACTGATGGAGAAGGTGTAGACGCCTTTCGCGCCATAGACGGACTTGTCCTGTTTCTTGAAGTTCATGGAGGCCATGGCCATCGCACCGTTGTAGTTGCGGACCTGCTTGCGAAACTCTTTGGCCTCTATGAGGAGATACTGTCAGCGGGGTCTACGGGGAGTCTGCTTGAAATCTGAAGTACCTAGAGTGTTCGCGGTCCACAGCGTCTTCAAAAAGGGAGGAGGCTCGAGCGGTGTTGGCAGGATGACATTACCCTTAGAGCAGCAAGCGGAGAATGCGGCTTCGTGTTCGGTAGAGTGCTGGTCGTCGGCAGGACGCTCGGCAGCCCAATGGAGGGCACCGCATTTGTCGCACTTATAGTCACAGGGCCCGAGCGAATACTGGGCAACGACACCGTCCTGGTGGGAACGGAGAGCGAGAGGGGTCGTAGGGAGAGGTTCGATGGACTTGTGAGCGTGCTTGGGCATGGGAATGAGAGGGGTCGCTGGGTCGATATTCTTTCTAGGGCGGCCAGCGCCGCTCGACTTCCTAGGCTTAACATACGGGACGGTGGTAAGGAGAGGTTTGATGGGCTTGCGAGCGTGCTTGGGCATGATGGGGATGATAGGTGAAGAGGTCAGCGAAAGGAAAGTGGGGGGAAGAGAAGAAGGAGAGGTCGAACACACAGTCCCCAGTCGACGCGGCGGAGGAGAGCGAGAGAGTGGACCCTGAAACCGCAACTTCGGCGGGCACGGAAGGGGCAAAAGCGCTATGCATGCATGGGCGAAAAAGCTGTGGGAGGCAAGACCCGACTTTTCTTCATCTAGGATAGAGACCCGAAGCGAGAGCGAGAGCTGGAGCGCGAGGCAGGCAAGAAGAAGAGATTGGGACCTGAAACCTTATCGCGATTTTGCAACTTCGGCGGGCTCGGAAGGGGCAAGAGCGCTATGCATGCATGGGCGAAAAAGCTATGGGAGGCAAGACCGGAATTTTCTTCATCCAGGTTAGCGACCCGAAGCTTGCGCTCGAGCTGGTGCGCGAGGGAGGCAAGAACAGGATCCACGCTGAACGCACGGGCCTCCACTAATCTATTATATGTTTTAACAAGGGCACGACCCGCTCGGCAACGAGCGGGCAAGCGGCGGATGTAAATTATGAGGTATGAGTGATTAGTGCAAAGGTTTAAGGAAGAGAATAACATCAGAAAAGGCCACGCAAAGTACATGTTGAAGAATAAGGATGAAACGTACCGTCAGCAGTTAGAGTATGTGCCTCGCACGAGGACAACACGAGTATAGGGGACGAAAGCTTGCCGTCGTGCGCGACGTCGCCCGAGAAGTAAAAACGATCACCGAGCTCATGATGCGAGCCTGCCGGTTCCCAGGATTGGATGGAGAGGGGAATATCGCCCTCGATGGTGTCGATGATGGAGTGGAAGTGCTTCACGTTCGGTCTGTCGCCGTCGGTGATGGAGTTGATAAAGGCTGTACCATACCCTTCAGACCAAGTGTTGGGCACGGGAGAGAGACCATGGTTGGTAGATGAAGAGTGGATGGGGATGGGACGGGACTGCAGGGGGGGCATTTATATATGGGAGAGAAGGTAGGAGGCCCGGGAAGATCAGGCGGGTCAGATCGGACGGGGATGAGCCTGGATGAGCAGCATAGCAGAAGGAGGGCATCATGCATTGGACGACAGCGAGACAGGGGAAGAGGCCCTCGAGGGAGAAGAGTCGGGAGTGTTCGGGCCCTTGAATGATATGTGAAATGTCATGTAGCGCGTAGATGTTACATATTAGTATTGTCCATCAACTTGGCTTGTGCCTGACCCTGCCGATGGTGTTGTTGAAACGCTCCGTTGCTTCCAGGTCCTGCTAGTCGGATTCCAGGTCAGGAGCTGGGGAGGGTCAGGAGAGAAGGTCAGGCCAGTGAGCAGAGGCCGTGAATTACTCCGTGAGGGTAGTACGAAGAGCATGTTCGTTGCCGAGGACATCGTGGAGGTTGTCGGTTGGACGTCTCGTCTGCGAACGGTTTAGCATCAGGACATAGCGTAAAGAGTAAGATGAGCAACGTACGTGTATGGAAGGGAGGGGAGGAGGGGATCAGTGAAAGCAGTGTTGGTGCCATAAGCAGCCGTCTCGCCGTCGGTGATGGAGTTGATAAAGGCTGTACCATACCCTTCAGACCAAGTGTTGGGCACGGGAGAGACCATGGTTGGTAGATGAAGAGTGGATGGGGATGGGATGGGACTGCAGGGGGCCAGCGGCCATTTATATATGGGAGAGAAGGTAGGAGGCCCGGGACCAAGAATCATGCGCCATCTCCGAAACCAACTGCACCGATGAGGAATAATGTAAGGGATCGTGAGAGTTGCTGAGAAGTACTGTGGGATGCCACCCTGGCTCGCCGTAGGGGAACAGGAGGGGGAACTGTAAAGGGACAAAATGCTCGGAGAGCTCGGGGATGCGATGAAGGGAGTCGGTTGCGCGTGACTGCCATATGAGTTCCCGACCGTTGTGGTCGGGGTCATTGGAGTTGTCGTAGATGAGCGCGACGTCGTTCGACGTTGGAGTGTTGTACGTTCGAGGGTCGTGACCTTCTTGGGACATGTGGAGATGGAGATGGGCATTGTTCTGATTGTTGCGATCCGTTCTTTCCTTACATGTCAAGATAGATGTACATACGGGTTGTGGCTAAATGGTGGGCACGGAGTGCGAGAGGGGTCGCTGGGTCGGTGTTCTTTCTAGGGCGGCCAGCGCCGCTCGACTTCCTAGGCTTACCATACGGGACGGTGGTAAGGAGAGGTTTGATGGACTTGCGAGCGTGCTTGGGCATGATGGGGGATGAGAGGTGAAGAGGTCAGCGAAAGGAAAGTGGGGGGAAGAGAAGAAGTAGAGGTCGAACACACAGTCCCCAGTCGACGCGGCGGAGGAGAGCGAGAGAGTGGACCCTGAAGACTTACAACTTCGGCGGGCACGGAAGGGGCAAGAGCGCTATGCATGCATGGGCGAAAAAGCTGTGGGAGGCAAGACCCGATTATTCTTCATCCAGGATAGAGACCCGAAGCGAGAGCGAGAGCTGGAGCGCGAGGCAGGCAAGAAGAAGAGATTGGGACCTGAAACCTTATCGCGATTTTGCAACTTCGGCGGGCTCGGAAGGGGCAAGAGCGCTATGCATGCATGGGGGAAAAAGCTATGGGAGGCAAGACCGGAATTTTCTTCATCCAGGTTAGCGACCCGAAGCGAGCGCTCGAGCTGGTGCGCGAGGGAGGCAAGAACAGGATCCCCGCTGAACGCACGGGCCTCCACTAATCTATTATATGTTTTAATATATGTTTTAACAAGGGCACGACCCGCTCGGCAACGAGCGGGCAAGCGGCGGATGTAAATTATGAGGTACCTCCAGAGGCTCCAGATAAGTGATTAGTGCAAAGGTTTAAGGAAGAGAATATCAGAAAAGGCCACGCAAAGTACATGTTGAAGAATAAGGATGAAACGTACCGTCAGCAGGTAGAGTATGTGCCTCGCACGAGGACAACACGAGCATAGGGGACGAAAGCTTGCCGTCGTGCGTGACGTCGCCCGAGAAGTAAAAACGATCACCGAGCTCATGATGCGAGCCTGCCGGTTCCCAGGATTGGATGGAGAGGGGAATATCGCCCTCGATGGTGTCGATGATGGAGTGGAAGTGCTTCACGTTCGGTCTGTCACCGTCGGTGATGGAGCTGATAAAGGCTGTACCATACCCTTCAGACCAAGTGTTGGGCACGGGAGAGACCATGGTTGGTAGATGAAGAGTGGATGGGGATGGGACGGGACTGCAGGGGGGGGGGGGGGGGGGGCATTTATATATGGGAGAGAAGGTAGGAGGCCCGGGAAGATCAGGCGGGTCAGATCGGACGGGGATGAGCCTGGATGAGCAGCATAGCAGAAGGAGGGCATCATGCATTGGACGACAGCGAGACGGGGGAAGAGGCCCTCGAGGGAGAAGAGTCGGGAGTGTTCGGGCCCTTGAATGATATGTGAAATGTCATGTAGCGCGTAGATGTTACATATTATTGTCCATCAACTTGGCTTGTGCCTGACCCTGCCGATGGTGTTGTTGAACCGCTCCCGTTGCTTCCAGGTCCTGCTAGTCGGATTCCAGGTTAGGAGCAGGGGAGCGTCAGAATAGGTGGTATTTTCGAGAAGGTCAGGCCAGTGAGCAGAGGCCGTGAAGAACTCCGTGAGGGTAGTACGAAGAGCACGTTCGTTGCCGAGGACATCGTGGAGGTTGTCGGTTGGTTTGAAGAAGACGGACTGTTCATCGGGCAGATGTATCGCTAGTGTTTCAACGGCAGGGAAACGGCCTCTCATAGGGAAGGATAGAATACGCCAAGCAGCTGATGTGTATATGTCAGCTAAGATTGATAGGACGAGTAGGGAACGCACCTTCAACAGGGGAGATGTATCGAGAATCCTCGTATTCTTTCACTTCATTCCTAGGTTCCTTCTCGTCCGATACATTCACGGCGATGCGATCGATGAGCGCGACGTCGTTCGACGTTGGAGTGTTGTACGTTCGAGGGTCGTGGCCTTCTTGGGACATGTGGAGATGGAGATGGGCATTGTTCTGATTGTTGCGATCCATTCTTTCCTTGCATGTCAAGATAGATTGTACATACGGGTTGTGGCTGAACATAACCTCCTCTATGTTGCGAAGAACAGTTGGCTGACATAGGTTATGGAATATCCCTTGGCGAGTTTCGGCTCGTTGATCGGGGGACATGTCAGCGATATAGATCTGAGCCCAGCGCACATTCCCGTCCGGTGGTGGAAGAAGGGAGCCAATCTGATGGTAGACCCTGCCACTGATGGAGAAGGTGTAGACGCCTTTCGCGCCATAGACGGACTTGTCCTGTTTCTTGAAGTTCATGGAGGCCATGGCCATCGCACCGTTGTAGTTGCGGACCTGCTTGCGAAACTCTTTGGCCTCTATAAGGAGATACTGTCAGCGGGATCTACGGGGAGTCTGCTTGAAATCTGAAGTACCTGGAGTGTTTGCGGTCCACAGCGTCTTCAAAAAAGGAGGAGGCTCGAGCGGTGTTGGCAGGATGACTTTGCCCTTAGAGCAGCAAGCGGAGCATGCGGCTTCGTGTTCGGTAGAGTGATGGGCGTCGGCAGGACGCTCGGCAGCCCAATGGAGGGCACCGCATTTGTCGCACTTATAGTCACAGGGCCCGAGCGAATACTGGGCAACGACACCGTCCTGGTGGGCACGGAGTGCGAGAGGGGTCGTAGGGAGAGGTTCGATGGACTTGTGAGCGTGCTTGGGCATGGGAATGAGAGGGGTCGCCGGGTCGATATTCTTTCTAGGGCGGCCAGCGCCGCTCGACTTCCTAGGCTTAACATACGGGACGGTGGTAAGGAGAGGTTTGATGGGCTTGCGAGCGTGCTTGGGCATGATGGGGATGATAGGTGAAGAGGTCAGCGAAAGGAAAGTGGGGGGAAGAGAAGAAGGGGAGGTCGAACACACAGTCCCCAGTCGACGCGGCGGAGGAGAGCGAGAGAGTGGACCCTGAAACCGCAACTTCGGCGGGCACGGAAGGGGCAAGAGCGCTATGCATGCATGGGCGCAAAAGCTACGGGAGGCAAGACCCGACTTCTCTTCATCTAGGATAGAGACCCGAAGCGAGAGCGAGAGCTGGAGCGCGAGGCAGGCAAGAAGAAGAGATTGGGACCTGAAACCTTATCGCGATTTTGCAACTTCGGCGGGCTCGGAAGGGGCAAGAGCGCTATGCATGCATGGGGGAAAAAGCTATGGGAGGCAAGACCGGAATTTTCTTCATCCAGGTTAGCGACCCGAAGCGAGCGCTCGAGCTGGTGCGCGAGGGAGGCAAGAACAGGATCCCCGCTGAACGCACGGGCCTCCACTAATCTATTATATGTTTTAACAAGGGCACGACCCGCTCGGCAACGAGCGGGCAAGCGGCGGATGTAAACTATGAGTTACCTACAGATACAGTGATTAGTGCAAAGGTTTGAGGAAGACTATTTGATTTAGAGACTGGAGAGTGCAGAAAGCGTGTGTAGGACAACACGAGCTAGGGGACGAAAGCTTGCCGTCGTGCGCGACGTCGCCCGAGAAGTAAAAAAGATCACCGAGCTCATGATGCGAGCCTGCCGGTTCCCAGGATTGGATGGAGAGGGGGTTATCGCCCTCGATGGTGTCGATGATCGAGTGGAAGTGCTTCACGTTAGGTCTGTCGCGGTCGGTGATGGAGTTGATAAAGGCTGTACCATACCCTTCAGACCTTGGGCATGGGAGAGACCATGGTTGGTAGATGAAGAGTGGATGGGGATAGGATGGGACTGCAGGGGGGGGTCATTCATATATGGCAGAGAAGGTGGGAGGCCCGGGAAGATCAGGCGGGTCAGATCGGACGGGGATGAGCGTGGATGAGCAGCATAGCAGAAGGAGGGTATCATGCATTGGACGACAGCGAGACAGGGTAAGAGGCCCTCGAGGGAGAAGAGTCGGGAGTGTTCGGGCCCATGAATGATATGTGAAATGTCATGTAGCGCGTAGATGTTACATATTATTGTCCATCAACCTGGCTTGTGCCTGACGGAGCAGGCCTGAGCCGGGTGTTGCGATGACTGCCGATGGTGTTGAAACGCTCCCGTTGCTTCCAGGTCCTGCTAGTCGGATTCCAGGTTAGGAGCTGGGCAGCGTCAGGATAGGTGGTCTTTTTGAGAAGGTCAGGCCAGTGAGCAGAGGCCGTGAAGAACTCCGTGAGGGTAGTACGAAGAGCACGCTTCGTTGCCGAGGACATCGTTTGAAGAAGACGGACTGTTCATCGGGCAGATGTATCGCTAGAGTTTCAACGGCAGGGAAACGGCCTCTCATAGGGAAGGATAGAATACGCCAAGCAGCTGATGTGTATATGTCAGCTAAGATTGATAGGACGAGTAGGGAACGCACCTTCGACAGGGGAGATGTATCGAGAATCCTCGTATTCTTTCACTTCATTCCTAGGTTCCTTCTCGTCCGATACATTCACGGTGATGCGATCTTCTCCTTTGTAAATGTACTTGACCGCGGAGATCGACGAGCAAACTTCGACGTTAGCGTGGCAGTCATATCTAAGCAACAGGTAAGGGTTGTATGTGACGACGTCTTGGTTGGTATACGTGTAGTTGCCATGCTGGGTATGCTGTTGCCATGTGTTACCGTTTGCGCGACGGCGGTAGATAGGGTACGCATCTCGAGTGAAGGACGTCTCGTCTGCGAACGGTTTAGGGAAATGGCTTTTGCAGAAGGTCTTGTGGTAAACATTGTATACATTGTCCTTTCGCATGCAGGCCGCCGTAGGGTCGAAGTTGCCGCAGGGTCTGTGAAGCATGTGCTTCGTAACGTGACCAAAAAGTGTCGGCTCCTTGACGGGATCAGGCATCTCAGCGGAGACCATGCGATCTACGTCTTCGGGTGTCTTCGGTTTCGAGGCATGATCGAGGATGAAAAGGCAGTGTGCGTGGGGGAGGGAGACCTCTCGTTTGGAACTCGATGTTGTACATGTGAGCGATCACCTGAAGAAGGATCAGTGAATGCAGAGAGAGGAAAAAGGATGAACGAACTTTGCCGAAGGCCCGCTTGCTAGTCATGAGGCCCGGTGGAGGACGTATGGGAAAGGTAGACCTGTTTGCCTACGGCGTCCGCTTCGAGTTCGTCCTGTATAGCAACTGCGAGGCCGCGTTTGAGATCAGTGCGGAGAAGTTTCTGATTTAGCTCTTGGAAACGGAGTTTGGCTGATTCCGTCTGGGCCCAGACGTCGTCGAGATACTCGTGAGAGTAATCCGGCGTGATGGAGAATGTTGAAGACGTGTTCTCGTTTGAAAAGGGAGTATGCGTAGAACTGAGCTTGTGTGACATGATGAGAGCCATTTCTCCCGGAGGGGACATCGGTGGTGGGCACGACATGCATCAGGACATAGAGTGGGCATGGGAACGAGAGGGGTCGCTGGGTCGGTCTTGTTTCTAGGGCGGCCTTTGCTGCTCGACTTCCTAGGCTTAACATACGGGACGGTGGTAAGGAGAGGTTTGATGGACTTGCGAGCGTGCTTGGGCATGATGGGGATGATAGGTGAAGAGGTCAGCGAAAGGAAAGTGGGGGGAAGAGAAGAAGGAGAGGTCGAACACACAGTCCCCAGTCGACGCGGCGGAGGAGAGCGAGAGAGTGGACCCTGAAACCGCAACTTCGGCGGGCACGGAAGGGGCAAAAGCGCTATGCATGCATGGGCGAAAAAGCTGTGGGAGGCAAGACCCGACTTTTCTTCATCTAGGATAGAGACCCGAAGCGAGAGCGAGAGCTGGAGCGCGAGGCAGGCAAGAAGAAGAGATTGGGACCTGAAACCTTATCGCGATTTTGCAACTTCGGCGGGCTCGGAAGGGGCAAGAGCGCTATGCATGCATGGGGGAAAAAGCTATGGGAGGCAAGACCGGAATTTTCTTCATCCAGGTTAGAGACCCGAAGCGAGCGCGCGAGCTGGAGCGCGAGGGAGGCAAGAACAGGATCCACGCTGAACGCACGGGCCTCCACTAATCTATTATATGTTTTAATGCAGAGGTCAGCTCTTCACCTTTACCTCTGAGCCCCGTTTTACCCATTCAGTTGGAGACCGAGGTATCCCCGCCCCCCCAAGCGCCGAGTGACCCATGTGCGCCACGACCACCCCTGGAAAAAGAAGAGACCATCCGAAGGACCGAACCAAACGTCAAATCATGCCACCTCCTCGCTTCGTGCCTGCCGTAGATTGCCGATGCGGGCTGCCGATACGACGACCATCCTCCTATCTCTACATACGAGTCAACACATTTTACATATACACATAGCTCAAAATAGTCATCGTATAAACGTAAGCATCGTAAATGCGATATAGAATCGTCTTTCAAGGAAACAATATCTCTCAATGTCCGCTCGGCATCGCCCACCTCCATGTGGTAACGAAATGTATCACTGGAGACTCCTCAAATCCCGCACTTCATCGCCCTTCCTCTCCAGCACACCAATCGCCTGCTTCAGCTTCTTTGCTATAATGTGTCTTTTGCGCGGGTCCGAAGCCGGGTCAAGAGACTTGTATCTGGTCGCCAAATCCACATAGATCCTGGACAAACGTCAGCAAGGCAACGTATGGGTCTAAGCCACGGTCTTACGCACGATTTGTAATGCACATAATCTTCCTCGGCCTGCCCCAGAATCCTTTGCAAAGTCACCCTCGCAGACTCCCGAATCTCGCCTGTCGGCTCTTTGTTCACTCGGTGTGGCCCTGCACCCGAAGGCTGTCGGGACGAAGGCGCAGAAGGCGCTCGGGTGAGGGTAGGAGTCGGCGAGTATGTCATGTCCTCGCTTCGCACAAATGTCCTCTCGGCCTTCGACGGTCCGGGGCGCTGGACAGTAGCAGGAGCTAGCGTTTCGTGGATAGACGCTGCTGCATGCAGACCCTGCCTGAGCTTCGATGGTCCAGGTGCGGCCTCTTGTTGAGCAGGTTGCTCATCTTGCACGATTTGCCGAACGAGTTTCTCCATCTTCTGTCGCTCCATCCTCACCGACCGTTCGGACCGGGAGTGTTGGCGCGTAGCAAGACCCTTCTCGACTATAGAGTTGAGGGAGCTGACCTGCTGAGAGAGACGGTTGATCTCAGAACGGATATTGGCAAGTGTGGAGGAAGACGGAGAGGATGAAGGGTGCGGCGGGGCGGATTGTAACTTGTGTATGAGTGCTCTGTGAGCGTCGAGCTCGAGAGTCAGACGGGTAAGATGGGCCTGTGTAGACCCTACAAGCTGTTCCAGTGCTTTTGGTCATCAGCACGATCCCAGATATGCGACGAAGGACATACCGGTCTTTTCATCCGCGACTTCTTTGATACCTCGATCCCCATTCTCTTGAGCTTCTTCCAGCTCCTCCTTTGCCTTTGATAGCTCGTCCTGGAGCTCTCGCATTCTGCGCTGCGAAGTTGAATTCTCGACCTCCAGGTTCTTCAGGCGCTCATTGAGCTGTTCCAGGCTCCCGGGAATGTCGACTTTGACACGTCAGTAGCAGTCGAGAGTATCTAGTGCGTCACTCACCTAATGCAACTCCACCAACGCTCTCGTCACGATTCAGATATCCGTACTCGCTAGCCCTCGCCGGTGTCTTCAGCAGATCGGTCAAGCCAGTCACATCGCCCATCGTCCGTCCGCCTTTGACTGGGGCACTGACAGATCTCACTGACGATCCTTCCGCCCGTGGAGTCTTGATATTCGACTTTTCGGACGCTTTGCTTTTGGATTTCGTGGGCTTCGACTGGATGGCAGAGGAATGTACGCCTGCGGCTTTGGGTGTTCGGGCGAACCGAGTATCCCTAAGGCTGGTATCTTGCCACTGACCAGCTTGCGGCTTGTGATCGTGATAGACCGGGCTCGAAGGCGGGCTGGGCAGGGGATTGCTGCGGGTGAGAGTAAAGGAGAGATTGAGAGGGTTGAACACTGGTGTGGGGGATTGATTGGTATAGAAGGGGGATGTCGGGCGCTCCGGCATTCTCTGCAGGGCGTCAATGTCTTCCCTAGAGTCCACTACCGAAAACCTTACTTCGTTGCCCATGACTTTACCGAGCTCATTCACCAACCTGCCGAGGCTTCTTTCGGGGTCAAACTCGCCGGTATGGCTCGTATCTCCACCGTTTTTGAACACTCCGGCGCCAAGTGTCATCGCGCTCGCATGATGTCCAGCGGTTGATACCGGACTCGCACCAACAAACATTGAGGCTTCTCCGCGATATGTCGAAAGACCATCTCCGTTCATCCCGTCTCCCCGACCGACACCATTGTGTTGGTCATGATTGTCATAGGTGACTGTGTCATCTGCGCCTCTAGGATACTCGAGAGACTCGTCCGAATCGTCGTAAGATACGGTAGATGTAGGGATGGAGGACAAGGAGAGGGAGTACAGGTCGTTGGCGAGTGTGGATTCGAGTTTTTGGCGGGCGAGGTCTGAGTGGGAAGGGATGATTGGGCGGGCCATAGTGGGAGGAGGGGTGAGGAGGGCGGTAATTAGAAGACGCTGCGGTGTGAAACGGTGGAAGACAAAATCAACAGCTGTTGTTTACGCGTGAAACAACAAGACAGCCGCGCGGCGACCGCCGACCGAGTGGATATCGAGCCACCGTGGACAATGGACATGCATGCACCAGGGGGGGGGGGGGGGGGTGGCGCTTGAAAGGGAACATGTGCAGTCAGGGATGGCATGTGCAGAGGTATGCATGGGGTCGTACAGGAAAAATCAATCAGGAATCATGGGCTCCTTTTACGTACAAGCATTCGGAGCCGTCCACCAGTAGAGTGGCGCATCTTTTGTCATCCCTCTCAACTCTCCTCTTCTTTGTTCATTTCCTTGAAATGGAACAACAAAATGTCGACGACTCACAGCGCATACTCAACTCCCTTGAAGACTTACGAGACTCCCTGGACGACACAATGGCCCAGCTGAATGAGGCGGTTACCAGGTTGAGAAACCAGGCCAGGGAGGTAGCAGCGCAGAGGGAAGGCGGTACTGGAACGCCCGGGGTGGGAGAAGGGGCACGGGTGGATGACCAGGGATCTAGAACAGGCAATGTGAGTCCACCCTGTGCGATTTGGACCCGACTTACCTCTCCAGGTCACGATACAGCTCACCGAGCCCCCGCCTTTCGTTCTGCCGTCCCACATTCAATCCTTCATATCTCAACATTCTCTCCCTCCTCTCTCTCCAGGCCCTCAGCCCTCGTCTGACCCAGAAGCGTGGGAGGTTCGAGCACAGACTGTAGAGAATAGGATACAGCGATTGTCACAGGCAGCCAGGGTATTGCGCGATCGTGCCCAAGCCCAAGGTGAACGTCGGCAGAGAATGATCGACAGGCCTTTGAGATCAGACAGGCCACCTCAGAGCAATGACAGCTTGGCACCATGGCGACGGGCAACAGACGCGGCAGATGCACGAGTGCAGAGGCTGTTGGAACCATCCGACCAATTTCTTCGAAGAAGGGACCGAGAAACGATGGTCGACGGTATCCGAGACATGGAAGGGCTTAACAGCAATATAGGAAGTGAGCTGGAAGGCATTGCTGGACAGATTCACGGTCTTCTACTGGGCAATGCTAGTGGCGCTGGCAGCGAAACTGCCACTGGAAGATGTCAGAGGCGAGCTTCGAGGTCACATATCAGACAACACGAAAACCAGCAGCCATTGAGGTCGAGTCGCAGTCGGGGGTGTGCTCCTACGAATACTCGACAAGTCTCTAGGCAGCCGCCACCCCAAGTGATCGGTACACCTCACACTGCTGTCGCCGAGCCAGCTCCTGATATCACCCCTGAGCCTACCCCCGCCTCTCAGCCTACACCTGTACCTGCCATGGGCAACACTGCCGCGTTCCTCGGCCATCCCGCCCCCGCCCAACCTCGTCCTTCCTCTCGTACCCCACATTTCAATCTACCTTCCCTACGTGAAGCCCTTGGCCTGGAAGAGCATTCTCCATGGGCCTTTGGGAGCGAACCCGATCCAGAGGATGACGAAGGTACCGTCCGCGGCACGCCCCCTCCAGGCGGACGAGTCAGGATCGAACAGCTGGAAGAAAGTATACATCGGATCGAAAACTCAGCGGAGACGAGTGGAGGGACGTACAGGTCTTTGGTCAATGGCGCTCTGCGCCCGAGTAGTCGTCCCAATGGGGCAGCCATCGAAGAGAGTGGATCAAGGCTTTCACCGCAGTCGAACGGCAGGGAGGGTGCTGGATCTGGGACCCTTCGAGAAGTTGCGGCTCGTCTGCGAGAGTCTGCCGATCGCCAAACTGCTATCTTGCGTACGCCTGGGCTCGAGGCCGCGAGGGCGCAGACAGCGTCTTTGCAGCCTTTTCCCAGTGCCAACCCTCCCAACGAGAGGATGGAAGTCGCGGTGGAACTCGGGCCAGTGGTGTTCATTGGCGATAGCGACGGGGAAGGGGATTGGTCGGACGACTCGTTGGATGACCTTTTCGAGGGTTTGGATCCGACTGTAGCGTTTGGCGATATCGGTGATGTTTTGGCAGCAGGCAGCCCAGATGGTGAAAGTGGTCGCAACGGTGGGAGATCAGAGAGGACAGCGCAGCAAGAGGGCATGACTTTCCGAGGCAGGCGTGTCGCAGACCGCATTGCGGCCTCTTCTTCTCCTTCTCCAGCTCCCAGTACCCCCTTCTCTGATCCTATCGTGCGCCATTCACCGCGGTGGGACTATCCCGCAGACGACTATCCGTCCCGGCGCCCCCGCAGCTTTCGTTCGGGAGACACTCTTTCTTCGGACGTACGACCGACTGCGAGAGAAGCTTTGGGGCCAAACTTTTTGGGTGGTCCTGTGGGAAGATGGAGACTGGCGCCTCTGCAAAATACGAGGGAAGAGGGTAGTGCGACGACGGGGTTGACTGAAGGTCCTTCCCCTGTCACTCCTTCTCGTGGTACTACTCTGGGTCCTGCTAGCTCTGCGAGGACTTCTTCGGCCCCAAACAGTACCCGTCATGAAGAGATGATGGCGCGCATTCGCCACGCCCGTGAAGCTCTGCGAAATATCAGGGGACTGAGGGAAGACATGGGAACTCAGAGGAGAGGACCGCCGGTGCCCATCCCGGAAGTGATGCACCGGGAGTCGGCGGTGAGGCAGGTGAGAGAAGAGGCGGTGGCACCACATGCGAGGAGTGAGGGAATTCAGCCCGTACGAGGCGAAATCACCAGCGAACCTGACGGTGAAGCTGCAGCAGAGGTTTCTACGGCTCAGCAAGGTGTGTACGACTCGATTTTGACTTGGACATGGCTGACGGTGCGTAGGGTCATCAAGCACCCAGGCAGGGTCGAGCAGGTCTGCCTATATGGTTTGCGACAGGGAGGATTCGGATTTCGGGATCCAACAATGGCCTACCTTTGACCGATTGTAGAACATAACGTGTAGAATATCGATTGTAAGATATTGTACCGCCATGGCGATCTATGTCAATCAGGAGTTACATACACCAGATAGCACACTCTAATTTATATTATAGAAAGGTGAGAGAGCTGATCTAGTCCTCAGCTTCAATCATGGAGTAAACGGGAGCATCCAATTTCTCGTGACCCTTGAGGAAGGGCAAGCCGACGATGAAGAGGTACTCAAGAGTCTCACCACCAGACTTCTTGATAAGCTCGCCGGCAGCAGCGGCGGACCCACCAGTAGCGATAAGGTCGCTTCAAAGATCATCAGTTATACATCCACCAGCCGCTCATGATTCAAGACTCACTCGATAACGATGACCTTTTGTCCAGGCTGGATGGCACCAGCCTGCATCTCAAACTCGTCGGTTCCGTACTCCTTCTCGTATTTGACGACCTCAACCTGACCGGGGAGCTTACCGCCCTTCCTCACAGGGACGAAAGCAGCCTGGAGGCGCATGGCAATGATGGGGCCGAGGAGGAAGCCACGGGCATCAAGACCGACGATGACATCGGGCTTGGTCTTGTGGGTGGTGAAGATGTGGTGGAGGAGATGGGTGATGAGGTTTTCAAAGGCGACGGGGTCCCTGAGGATGGGGAAGATGTCGAGGAAGGTGACGCCCTTCTTGGGGAAGTCGGGGTGGACACCGAGGAGGGATTTGAGGTGGGCGACGTCGGACATGGTGGAGATGGGGTGTCAACAAATATTTCATGGAAAACCAGAATTTTGTCGGTAGCGAGATAAGCTGCGGCAGTGAGCGGCGAGGTCCGCCCCGGTACGCGCGGTGCACCGAGCTCGTTCAGTTGTGATTTGTTCTCTCCCGTTCTTTTCCATCTTTTCATTCACACAATGCCCCTCAACTACTCCAAATGGGACATGCTCGAGGTAAGCCATGCACAGACCGGGCATCGCTGACAACCAGCTCTCCGACGACTCGGACGTCGAGGAACACCCCAATGTCGACAAGAAGAGTATGATCCGGTGCGTTCTTCCACGGGAAACCGAACTACGCTCATGGGCAACACAGCTGGAAGCAACGCGATATCCACGAGAAGCGTGAGCAGCGAAAGCTCCAGATCGCAAAACTCAACTCTGAGCTTTCGCTCAACGGTATCCTCCGTCCCCGCATCGAAGCCATCATCACGGGCCTCTCTGCCAACGGTTTTGACCACTACCGCGCCGTGCAGCGTCGTATCAAAGAGGCTCCCTCTGACGAAAAGCCTCAGACCGGTGCTCCCAACCAGCCGACGTACGATATGATGCTCGGTCAGCTGTTGGAAGATGTGTTCAAGGAGGGTACTTGGCTCCTGGACGGGGCCAAGTGGGATGGAAAGATTAAAAAGATCCTCATCAATGGCACTGCCGCCGATTTCAACACCCCTTTGCCCGAGTGGGCTACGGGTGAAATCCCTCAGGGCAAGAAAGAGGCTCTCAAGGAAGTGCTCGAGGAGAGACTCAAGTGGAACGTTGCCGAGCTCGTGAGGCGTGACGCTGAGGTGAAGAAGGAGATTGAGAAGGAAGAGGCCGAGATGAGGAAGAAGATTACTTCCGATGATATCCACGAGGGTTGGGACAAGTCGACGGTCAATCCCGCCAAACAGGGCGTATGGGATGAGAAGCCCAAGCCCAAGCGGGCGCCGGCACAAAAAAAGGAAGAGACGATCGAGGTGCTCAATCCCAAGGCCAGTGTAGGTGACACCATTTCTGCGCGAACAGCCGGCTCACATCCCGCAGTCGTCTGCTCTCACCCCTCCTGCTCCTCTTGCCGAAGACTCGGACGACGAAGAAGAGTTTGGCCCCCTGTCTGCGTCCGGCCGGGCCTTTGCCAACATCCCCATCGGCGCTTTCGAGAAATCCTACAATTTCATTCAAAATGACTCGTCTGTCCTCGCCGCCTCAACGCACGACTCGCTCCTTGCCGAAGCTTTCGATGCGGAGAGAAGGGGCGATAACCAGCTCGCGATGCGATGCGTGCACCAGAGCTTGTTGATTAGCTACTGTAGGCAGTTGGGCAAGGACGGAGTCGGATTGTTCTTCCAAAAGTGAGTCTATTCTCATAGGACTATCCATGCTGACGGTACGCAGAATGATTACTCGAAACCCCCAGTCCATCAAGATGTTCCAAGAAGACTTCACCCGCACTTACGGCCGCATCCATCTCCGCACCAAAGAGATCCTCGCAGAAGAAGCGAAAAACCCCTCCGCATCTGCCGAGCGCGAGACGATCCAGCTCGTAGCTACCGACCCCTCCATGGAAATCACTTTCAACATCCCCGACGGGCCTCCTCCTGCCGAGCTCCAGATTGAGGGCGAGGGCGCGGAAGATCTGGATTTGGATGATGTGAGGGCGTGGTTGGAAAGAAAGTGGGAGATCTTTGAGCACTTCCCAGAGGACTTTAGGAAGGCGCTCCAGACAGAAAATCTTGAAAAGGTCAACAAAGTGCTTGGTGACATGAGCTTGAATGAGGCAGAGGAGATTGTCGGGTTGCTGCAAGAGGGAGGAATGTTGAGTTTCAGGTGAGTGGGTGTGTCCACATTCGGACATTGGCTGACTAGAAATGCAGTGAGAAGGGCGTTCGTGACATGACCACTCAGTAGTTTTTGGATGTTATGCAGTGTATACATTCTGACCTATACTCGCTTTGTCCCTGTATCCGCCAACTCTTCACCCGCAAATTCATCAAAATCCAGCAGCCCTTCTTCTCCCTCATCCAGCCCCATGCCCAACATGTTCAGCATTGTGGCCACTTCCGCTCCTGCCCGCTCTCGTCTCTCGTCTTCATTGTTCAGAGAAGAGAGTTCAGAGCGGACTTGCTGGAGATGAAGGAGTAAGGGTGTCGGATCGAGGGCAAGAGTTTCTGCCCGAGGTTGGGCCGATTGGAAAGAGTCAAAATCGTCTTCGAACCCCTCTTCCTCGAAAGAGTCTGTTGGATGGCCGTGTTCAACTTTCTGCCAATCTTCCCCTGGCTTCAGCTCGGGCAAAGGTCCCGATAAAGAAGGTTCAAATCGCTTGTCGTCATTTTCCAGCCAATCCCCTTCCTTGGGCGTCTCTTGCTCCGCGTTCTCCTCTTGGCTAGTTTGATCTCTCCTTAGCAGTTCGGGCTCAAACTCATCATCGTCCTTTTCCAACCAATCCTCCAGCCTCTCATACTCTTTGCCACCATCCCCACCGTCCGGGAACAGGTCCATATCATTCAAAGACATGTACGGCCCGTCCAGTCCCGCCAGCGCTGCTGATGGGAAGCCAGAATCAGATTCGGAAGAGGAGAAAAGGTGGGCATAGCGGTCAAGAGCATCGATAGATCCAAACTCTGCCGAAGCAAGTTGGGCTCGCAATTCGGAGAGGTCAGGGAAGACTGTCTCTTCTTTTTGCTCGTGATCGCCTGCCTTGTCTTCGTGTGCATTTTGTCGTGGCAGTGGGGAAGCGTTGACGTCGAAAGTCACATCGAAAGCCGCATGGTCCAACGACCCCTGGCCTTCTCCGCTTCCGATGGACGATGTAGGAGAACCAGGTAGTTGAGAAGAGGCGTGTAGAGGTTTGCGTGCCATGCCTGGCCACATGTGTGTCTGTAATGTTTGACGGATGATATGCAAAGGCGGCATAGCTTGAAAGATCAATACAGAGTCCAAATGTGTCTGCCGAAAAAACCTACGCCGTTCGTCATCCTCGTCCGTGAGAGGATGCACTTCGTCGATGAATTCCATGCCTAGCTCGTCAAAGAGCTCCTCCACCCGTGCTTCTTCCGCTCCATCATCCTTGTGGCTCTTGATGAGGTCCTTGAAATCTCCTTCTTGGTTCACAGCAGCTTCTGATGAGGCGTCGGGCAGTATGCAAACGGCTAGAGCGATATCACGCGGAGTAGCCATGAGCCTCACCAGCTGCGGCGGCAGTGACGCTGGCACCTATACCTTTCATCAGCATCAATACCTCTGTATTCTAGTCAATTGCTCACCTGGTCAAATATATATACCACGACATCAGCCCCCTCCCACTGCTTCATCCCTGCCGCACCATCTCCTTCTTCGGAAGAGCCAAAGAGCTCCTTGTCGATAGGGAATGCCCGGAGCTCCACTTGGGCAGTATAATAACGATTGTTGATCTCCCAATTAACTGACTCGATGCTGGCATCTACTGAAGAGAGATCACGCTCCGTGAGACCTGTTGCCGGTCGAAGGTCAGTCAGTCATCCGCGCGAAAAGGAAAGAGGCGGCACTGACGAGAGAGGAAATGCGTGGGGTCCAACGACGGGGGGTGGAGAAGAAGGATTGTGTTGCTGGTATCGCTGGACATGGTGGCTATGCAATGCTACGAAATTGAATTGAATCAGACTGAGAGATTTATAGTGATGTCCAGGGATTGCGTCCGGACACGGTCGCGTCACAACAAATCCCCGCTCTTCACCTCTTCCATTTCATTTTCATTCCATCCACGGCATAGCTATCTCTGGAACATCAGACATGCCCTCAACATCATCCTCTATCCCCCCTGACCCTTCATCAACGCACCTCCCGCCCTCGTCTGTCCCGCCATACCTGCGCCATCTGATCGTCCAGATACTGTTGAGAAAGGGGTTTGACGGAGCTGAAGCCGGCGCCCTGGGAGAAATCGAACGATTGCTGGAAAGGCGTGCGTCCCACTTCTCTAGACTCGAAGCTATAGCTAATGTGGACCTAGACGTGGAGACATTACTAGAGACGGCGAGGGATTATGCGAATCTCTCTGGTCGGAGAGAGGTACATGCTGGAGATGTTGTCACGGCGCAAGAGTCAAGAGGGTGGGGTGTCAAGGGTCTCAAGAAGGAAACTAAACGGCGTCGAACCGGTGCGTACTTTCATATCTGTCAGAGCTCATATGCTCACTAGATTCTAGCGCTAGGGATAAAGACCACCCCCTCCCCTCCACCGTCCCCTTCATCTTTGGATCCCATTCTTTCAGATATACTGCGGCAAGAGATATTGGATGAACAAGACCTCAAGCCGCATCTGACTGGGGACGGGGAAATGACAGAGGATGGCGAGAGGAGACTGAATTATGCTCCTGGTTGGATACCGTCTTTACCGCATACATGGACCTTTGAACCGCTGGTAGGCCCTCTATCCCCCGATTTCCTCAATGCAAATGCTGATGGTTCTTGAAAGGAAACGGAAGAGGAGCAACAAGCCAAAAAGCCCGCTGCAAACCCACCAGAAGTCACCGGCTCTCTTCTTGACTTTATCAAACTCACAGCCGCCGAGCGTGGCGATATCCCACCAGAGCTTGGTCTGGTAGATTACAGAAGAGAACGCGAAGGGGCTGGTGGGAAGAGGGGCGCTGGACTCGAGAAGAGAAAATGGGGCTTGAAGGGTACTGGGGCGTAGAATGTTTACAATTCATTGTATGGATGTATGTTGTACAGTACGAGTACTCTATGATTATACAGCGTGCTCTCTTGTTCCTATGGCTTTCCCAGAGTTGAAGGCGGTCATTGCGCTCTGGGTCAAGCATGCTAATAATCACTATCGCTGCTTCCCGCAAACTCATCCTCCACGATCTTTCTCCTCTTCTGAGTCGGCTGGAGTCTGTTGGCATTCTTGGGCGCTTTGGGCTTGACCGGAGATTGTTGAGACGCTGAAGGCTCGTCAGTTTTCTGCCCAGAATATCCGGAATATGGAGGAGCAAGACGTACATTTCCCCGGACCACCCTGGCTCGCCTTTGCTTGTTGCGAGCTGAACGCATTGATCTGCGCTTGCGCCTGCGCCAGTTGCTCCTGCATTTCCTGCAAGGAGACTGTCAGCCTCACCACGTCATAGCGAGTTGGGAAAGATGCGCACTCGGATTTGTGGATTGATGTCGGGCGCAGGGCGCGCGGGTTCCGGCGTCTTGGGCTTCGGCGGAGGAGCTGTAGTATTATGGTCAGCGGTCAGCCCACTCGATCTTGTCGGAGCTGCAAGACTGACTCTTGTCTCTGGTATTCCGCTCGTCTGTAGACGGGTTTTGCTGATTTGCACCACCACCAGTCCACCCCTCAGACTCTGGGTCTAGCAGCTGCGCACATAACTATCAGCCAGTGTCCTGCTCGTCATACTACCAGAGCCTCACCTTGTATATTACTCTCATCAGATCCGGAATGTATTTGCCAATTTCGTCTTCTTCCAGACATGACAGCCATTTCTTGGGTTCTATCATGTGCAGCTATCACGCCCGATCAGCTCTCAATCATCCACCCCGGTTAACGGAAACGCTCACGTAGAGTTCCTCCTTTGCGTTAGGATCATCGGTAGCTTTCAGCTTGACAGACATCATCCCGCTCTGGATCGATTTCACCAGCTGGGCTTCGTTCATTGTCGTCTGCAAGACACACTGTCAGCTCGCCTTCCTTGTCCCATTTCTAGGAGTATGACCTACATCTGATATTCTCTGATCGACCTTCCACACTTTCACTTCTCTCCCATCATTGGGTATCCAAAAGAGACACATCCGCCACTCGTCAGGATCATCCCTATTTGGCAGGGAAGAGGTGAGGAGGAACTTGGTCGTGGGGACTAGTTGATGAGCGTGAATGATTTGGGAGATGTTATGGAGAGACATGATAGCCCCTTCTTATTCTTCTTTCTGAGGTGCTGACGTTGGAAAAGAGGATTGGACTAACTGGACTGCCTCACCACGACCACGCGTCAAACCGTTGAAGGGTTGACGCCGGTTGACGGTAATGATCTCGTTACGTCAGCAGTTTTATCTCCTCGCCTCGCCGTTCCGATAATCCGACCTTGAGTCGTTGTTGTCATACAATTGCCCCATTTGAAACCCTGCCACTCGTCTCCTGTTCGCCACCGGGATCATAAAAAGACCCATAATCCATATCTATTGAAAATGTCCCAAACGACCACACCAGACGAAGCGACCCTGAACGCCATCCGCCAGAGACTCATGGAGACTGGCGATTGGGAGCGGTACGTTCAAGTCTCTACTGGTCCCTACAATGGATAGGGGAAGAGGATGAAGAGGCTGATTACGATGGATATAGGATACAAAAGCTCCTCCGAGCGCACTTGGAAGAGAGTGGATGGGTGGATGATCTCAAGGATCTCGCCAAAGGTAACGTCCCTCTTCATTCATCCTCGAGGAATCGTGCTTACACTTATGGAAAGAACGCGCGAGGGCTCAAGAGACGCCAAACCTTGAAGCGCTCGTCAAAGAGATTAGCGAGAATGCTGCCGGTAAGTCGCTTCTGGCGTCGGAAAGGTGCGCTGACGATGAGGTGGGTTTAGGTATGGTCAACGAATCTGTGAGGAGGGATGTGACGGTGGAAATTGAGAGTGTGCTGGATCGTGAAGTAGATCAGGCTTAGATGTGCTGTTGGGGGTTTGGCGAGGGGCTTGTGTATAGAGACTTTCCGGGCAGGACTGGGAATTTGTCATGTTGTAATGAATATAGCTGTCATGATATGATTGATCGTGTGCATCACGGCGTGAAACAATGGTACCATAAAGAAAATTCATCTCGAACCAAAATCAAATGGAGCCCTCTATCGCTACATGTCCCTTCAAAGGAGATTGTACGGAGATTAGACGGAGATTAGACGGCGTTGGCCTTGGCGACGCTCTGCTTGTTCTCCTCGGCCTTTGCTCTCGCCTGCCTCTCAATAATAGGTATGAGCTCGGCCGAAGGGGTGCTGGCACCAGACGAGCCGAGACGGGTGACAGAGCCGTCGTTGGATCGAACACTGACTGATCCGTCCTACTCGCCCTGTCAGCGAACATCTATGAAGACAGAAAAGACGCACTTCGTTACCAAAGTAGGCAGCTCGGGCCATACGACAGAAAAGACCAACTTCGACGACACCAGTCAACATTTTAATCCTGTGCAAGAGCTACCCCAATGTCAGCCTTTTCCCATACACTCTATGGGCACACGCACGCTTTCAGGCTTGGACATTTCCTCTGACGAGAAGGGGGCATCGATGATAAAGTTGCCATTGTCACTGACGACCGGTCCGGCCTTCATCTTGCCCATCCTGAGCGTCAAGCCGGGCTCGCCGTTTGCCAGCACATGGGGCGAGCCCATGTTGGCCAAATTGGTAAGGACCTTGGCGTAGGCAAAAGGGACGACTTCGATAGGGATACCCTTGGTCCACTCGGTTCCGAGGGTTTCCGAGTTTTTACGGTAGTCGGCGACAATGACCCAGGTGTCGGCGGCTTCGGCGAGCACTTTTTCACGGAGCTGGCAAGCACCTCCACCCTTGATAGAGTTGAGCTCGTTGTCGACCCTGGTCTGGTGTCAGCTCTGTTTTGAAATGTGCACAGCACTTACTCGTCGGCACCGTCAATGGTCACATCGATCCTGGCGTACTGGTCAACATCACCAAGGGTCAAGCCAGCCTTGACGATGAGCTCTTTGGACTGGAAGCCAGTGGGCAAAAAGACACGGTCCTTGTTGACGTCAAAGCCCTGGGCCAGGATGCGGTCGACGACGTAGGGAACTGTAGAGCCTGATCCGACACCGATGACCTGTTTCTCGTCAGCGCGTGATTGCGTGGTCAGGGACGACTCGCCTTGTGCTCTGGAAGGACATGGCGGTCGACGGCAGCATAGGCTGCGAGACGCTTGGCGGCCTCGACCGCAGGCAGAATGGGGAGGGGGTTGGATGTGGGCAGTTGCTTGCCGTCAGTGACGGGCTGGGCGGGGGGGATGAACTGGACACACCATGAGCTGCTGTCAGTGGGAAAGAGAGGGCGTACCGAGTTGGCAGCGACGTGTCCAATAGGAGGGTTGGGGATGCGCTCTATCTTTTCGCGGAGGAGGTCAGCAGGGAGGGGCATGGTGACGAAGGGGCGGCGGGGGGCGATGCGGGCGAGGGGGCGAAGGAAGGACAGTGTGCGCGGTTGGCAGATGACGAGGGAGAAAGAGTTCCGAAAGACACGGGACCTAATCCGTCTTAGCACGGGAGTATTTGCGCGGCTGATTTATTTCATGTGGGCTGGGCGGGTGCATGCATGGATGTTAGTGAGAGCACAGAGCGCAGGGCCGAGGCTGGTTGGCGTGGATACGGCTGGTGCATGGGCGAGAACAGCAACAGCGACACAGTAGTAGCAGACGCGACGCGACGAGAGAGGGCCTGGGCCGTGGCGCATCCGACGGGATATATCGCCCACCCCATGACAGTGGCAGTGGTATGTATCCTGCCGGTGGATGGGTCGAGCAGCTGTATGCATGCAGAGGACACACTGAGGGGAGGGGGGGTGGCGGTGGCGGGCGGTGCGAGAAAGGGGGTGTTGTCCAGCCCCGGTGTATAGAATAATAGCTCAGGTGCGCGCGGACGGAAGCTGTCACCCAGGTCCATGTTGAATCGAATCTCTCTCTTCCATCGATACAAAACAGGCATGCCCTCATGCCCACCAACAACATCCCCCTCCAACTCCCCCTCCCCGCCGCCCCCATGCCCCTCTCACGCCACTCTTCTCTCCGTTCCCGCTCTCGCGCAACCTCTCCCACCCGTTCCTCCCTCCGCCCTCGCCCCGCCTCGCCCTCCCGCCTCCCATCCACCGACTCGGTATCCTACTTTCCGCCCTTTGAAGCCATGGGCAGCGTCTGCTCCGACGAGGCTGCAGGCGCTGACGGTGAGGGCTCGTCCACTGGCACCTCGCACCGTGAGAAAAAGCGCGAGGCCTGGCAAGGACACGCCCGTGGTGAGGCCCAAGGAAGCAGCTTGGGCAATATCAAAGACATGGTCAGCGCTGGCATATCCTGGAGTCTCTCTGGCTTTGCCTCGACCGCACCGCCCACACCCGCAGTCATTGCCGTGACAGAAGAGAAACGCCCTCGACACACGCACTCGTCTTCGACCTCTAAAATCCCATCCAAACCCCAGCCCGTCGCGCCCCGTCTCCCACACGCCAACTCGTGCGCTGCTGTCGAAGCCCTGGCCCGCCGCATCAATCCCGCCAAGCGCCGTGTCCTAGAGCCGCTCACATTGGATGAGAGTGAGCACCACCTGTCTGTCAGTACGCGGGCGCTAGGGGGCTGGGCGGGGCCTCGCGGTGAAGAAAGCGTACGGGATATCCATAAAAGGCGGATGAAGGATGAGGTAGAGGCTGTAGGTCTCGCGAGGAGTGAGAGTCAACGAGATGTTGCTTTGGCTGGCAAGCCTAGTGTGAGTACCTCTCTTCTTGCTCTCGGTGCAATGCTGACTATTGCAGACTCTGTGTCGATCCAAGTCGCTACACAATCCCACGACTAGACGTCCCCCGCGACTTTGCCTGCAAAACCAGCCAAAAGTTTCCATTCCCGTCCAATCCCAGCAACCTACACTACAGGTACCTCTGCCCACGCCCTACCACTGGCGATTCCCTCTCCCGTCCCCGCCAGTCACGTCCCTCTCCCCAGACATTCCTCACGAGGCATTCGAGATGGCTGTCGACAATCCTTGCTCGCCTCGCTCGCCCAGAGGCCCCAGGTCGAGCTTGCCCACCTTTAGCGTGAGCGCAAGAGGCGAGCTAGAGCAGGTCGAATACGACCTCTCGCCAAGCGTCTCTCCCACCATCGCATCATCATCTCAGCCTTCCACCCCACCTCCTCCCAAGCGTGATCTCGGGTACGCCCTCATCACCCACTCGTCCACCCGACCCGACCCGTGGTCCCACCTCGCCCTCGGCGGCGGGCCAGTCATCACAGGCGGAGCAGGCAAGGTGAGGCGGATGAGGAGCAAGAGTTCTGGCTGGAGTGAAAAGTCGGGCGATACGATCAGGCCTGAGGTCGTCAAGATCCGAGGACGTGCGGTCGGGCTCTGGGAGGAGGAGGACGAAGGGGATGGGGAGGCTACGCCGAAGGGCAAGGTTCATTGAGCATGCCCCTTACGATCCATTTTTCACGAACTCGTCATGACGGACATTTTCACCTTTTTCCCCTTCATCACTAGGGCCACCAGTCGCTCTTTCGCCGGCATATATGTGTATAGTCCTGTTCTTCCTTGTCAATATGAAGAACCCACCAAACACAAAAAAGCATTTCAATTTGTATAGAATAGTCGAATTGTCATTCCATATCATCACTATCTTACACTCCACGCTGTCTAATAGTCATACCCTTGTAGTCTATCGCTGAGAATAGGGTAGAGAGGAGGAGTCTACAAAGGCATAAGCATATCACATTACCCCATGGACGGTAGCATTGCTGCAGCATTGAATCTTCTGCGCCTTGTCCATCACCAGAGATATCAAGCAGTATGCCATTACGAAGCAAGTAATGTCTGATTGGACAACCAACGCTCGGTGGGCCGACGTGTCAGCGAGAGGCTACTGGAATGTTCGACATGCAAAGGTGAAGCTCTTCCCCCGGATAGTCATACGAGCACCCCTCTCGTTTGGGGGATAACAACGAGGGTACCCATGCATGTCGAAGGGTGCTCACGTCAACGGTTGAATGAGACGGAGCCTCGGCGTTATTGTGATGTGGCGGTGATTTTTGAGGATGTCCATCTCCTCTTACACCTGGTGCTGTTTACACAAAAAGTGCTCTCTGCATACAACTCAAAATGTAAGCAGCCACCGCAGTATACCCCCAGCTAACCCCCCCCAGGTCTATCCTTGGTATCAACTTTGGTCAATCATACGCCTCCATTGCCGTCATCGACAAGGAGGGCCACCCCACATGTATCGCCAACGAGGAGGGTGAGAGGCAGATCGCCTGTGCCATCTCCTACGCCGGCGAGCAGGTCGTGCGTATACCCACATAATATATACACAGCCAGCTTACAAAAAGCAGTACATCGGTAACGGGGCCAAGCCTCACCTCGTCAAGAATGGCAAGAACACCATCATGGGCTTCCGAAACCTCCTCGGCCACTCTTACGACGAAGTCGACCACACCGCCATCCTCACTGCTCCCCTGATCTCCACCTCCACCACCCCTGCCTACACTGTCGACGTCCTTATCCCTCCCCCCGCCAAGGGCAACAAGTCTGGCGCTACTTCTGGTGCTGCCACCCCTGCCGTCGCCGAGCCCGTCGCTTCCCAAAAGACCCTCTCCGTCCCCGAGGTCACCACCTTGTTCCTCTCTACCCTCTTCACCTCTGCGACCGATTTCCTCGGTACCAAGCCCACCGCCGCCGTCATTTCTGCGCCCTCATGGTTTACCGCCGAGCAGAAGGACGCTCTGAGAAAAGCTGCCAAGGCTGCTGGCATCAACGTGCTCCAGGTCTTGGACGAGGCCGCCGCCGTCCTTGTCGGCTACAGGACTGGTCTGAGTGAGGAGAGGAAGGAGAGGGGTCTTTTGGGTAACCCTGAGGAGGGCAACGCCGGTGAGGAGGAGGCTAGGGACAAGCGAGTCGTCGTGCTCGACATGGGAGAGACCTCTTTGAACGTCACTGTTGCCCAGGTTTCTGAGGGAGAGTACACCGTCTTGGCCAAGGGCCAGGATGACAAGGTCGGTGGTAGAGAATTCGACAACTTGGCAAGTCTTGCTCGTAGCCAATACATGTCCCAGGCTGACCCCTATCTAGCTCTTGAAGCACTTTGCCAAAGAGTTCACCAAGAAGACCAAGATCGCCCTCGACCTCCCCTGTGGCGAGTCTGCCCCTGACGCCGACAAGCGAGCCGAGGCCAAGCTCCGTCTTGCCGTCGAGCACACCAAGCGATCATTGTCTGCTTCCAGCGGTGCCGCCACCTGTGCCGTCGAGTCCCTCAAGGACGGTTACGACATTTCTTCTTCCATCAACCGACTCCGATTCGACGGTCTCGCTGCCCCCGTGTACCGAAAGATTAGCGCTGTCGTCTCCAACATTGTCAAGGAGGCCGGCCTTGACCTTGCCCAGATTGACGAGGTCCTCCTTGCCGGTGCTTCCACCCTCTTCCCCGGATTACAATCCAACCTTTCCTACTCTTTCCCTGCCACCACCCCCGTCACCGCTACTATCGACCCTGCCGAGGTGATTGCTGTCGGCTGTGCCCTCCAGGCTTTGCACCTTTCCACCCTTTCAGACGGTCTCAAGATCGGGGACGTGCTCGCCACCGCCGCTGAGGGCAAGGTCGACACTACCTCTGCCCCTATCGGTATCGTTCTTCCCGGACAAGAAGCCAACACCCTCGCTGCCGTCGTCGTCGAGTCTGGTGCCCCTCTTCCCGTCAGGAGACGAGTCGCCATCCCTGCCCCCGCCGGCAAGGTCGCCCTTGAGCTCTGGGAAGGCAAGCACGAGGTCAAGGTCGACCTCATCCAGCCTCCTCCCCGAGAGAAGGACGAGGACGACGAGGATGATGAGGATGACGAAGAAGATGAGCCCGAGGAGGTCAAGACTGCCATCACTGTCAAGACCAAGGCTCTTGGTGCTGTCGAGGTTGAGCTGAAAAAGGAAAACAACCTTGTGCTCGAAGTTATCGTCCAGCGAGGTGGTGGCCTCGAGGTCAGGGCTTGGGAAGAGGGGCGTGAGGAGGAGGCCGACAAGTTTGAGGCTTAGATGTGTTTAGAGCGATATATTGTATACATGCATCTGCATACGACGGCTTGATCTGGATCATGGATTCGTGCATCATTTCATGGCAGCAGCCCTTACATGGCTTATTATCTGAGTTTCTTGTCTTCAAAGTAGACCTTTGGCAAGCAATCAGCAGACGACTCTTGACCAACATGAGACTTACCTTGAGATGTCTCATTTGCCATCCAGCAGCCGCAATCAGCACCACGATCTGCAAGAGACTCCACCAGACAGCCCTCGTGTTGGTTGATTCACTCGCATCCCTAAAGTCTGCCTCCACTTCTCGCAGGTAGCGTTGTTCACGCTGAATGTCGGCGACCTTGACGTTGAGCTCGCGAATCTTGGAGGAGAGGGTGGTAACGTGGGATTTGTCGTCGCTGTAGATTTGGTCAGTCAATATAGCTAGACAGTAGGTATAACGCGCGATTGGTCAATCTTGGCAGAGCCGACGTTGAGATCAAGGTACATCTTGATGTGTTGGTTGGAGAGCCATCCACCAGTGATGTTGGAGTGTAAGCAGATGTTGTGGTCTCCTGCGGGACACGGATATGTCAGCACGATATACACCCTATCCGACTTGGGATACGCACCAGGCTCGTGGGAGGTAAAAGTAAATCGTCCGTCAGGAGGACCGCGGGTGTTGACCACATTGTGGCCAGACGACAATTCCTGTATCAGACAGTCAGTCGCCATTTCCCTATTTGCAGAGTACACGACACGCACATCGACAGTCACATGGATGCCCATAGCCTCTTCCGGCTTCCACTGGTTCTGCTGCTCATCCCATAAAAACGCCTTGTAGTGGCCTATAGTAGATCAGTGCCCTTCCTTGCCAGTGAGATGTTTGCAAGGGAGAACGGCGCACCTTCTACAATTGTTTCACTCGGTAATTCTTCCAAGAAACACCGCTTTTCATTAGATTCAAAGTAGAAATGCAGGGCCTATAGGGGATTATCAGCTTTCACATTTCCTCCTCGACAGGCCGCTATCTTTTACAGCTCCTTTACAAGTATCGCGGCCCAGGGCAGACTTACATTGACGGCGGAGAGGAGAGGAAGCGCGAGGAACACCTGGGCGAGCTTCATATTGACTCTGGTGCTGCGTGGTTTGGGGGATGGAGTGGAGCGTGAACAATGCTAGCTTCTGGCGAGAGCTCTTTCGCCGAAGGGGTCAGGAAGAGGCGTACAGTATGAGAAAAGAAAAAACGGACTGCATTCGTGTCTGCAAGCGTTGTCTCCGAGACGCGTATCGATGACGTGGAACTCGCCGCATGTTGGTTGAAGACTCTGAAACAGTTGCTAAAGAGTAGCAGCGTGGGCTGACTCAAACAGTGCATAGTCCATGTCCATAGAAAGGATACTATACTCAACTAAGCTACCCATGGGAGGCCCGATTTCGATTATCGACCTATAGAATGCACAAACCACTAAAAAGAAACCCTGTTATTGTCCGTTTGTCAAGTACTAATCTACTAGTTACAAGCGCCTATCCCCATCCTGGTCGAGCAAAGGCGAATCAACATCGCCTCCATCTCCCGACACCCTCCTATTCTCCCTTCTGTGGATCCTTGCATCCAGATCCCTTTCCCTACCCACGGGATCAACGATGGCCACAAGCCCATGATGCACCGCCAAGTCCTCCGCCTCATTCTCTGCGACCCCCGCCTCGTCGTATGGCAGCCAGATGAGTGGTACCGGCTGGAGCATCTCAGGGGGGTATACAAGGCCCTTTGTCTCGGTTGTCTCTTCATACAGCCCTGAGGAAACAATGGTCCCTGGCCTGAGGTCTGGGGTGGAGTAGGCGGCAAGCTCGGTTTGAAACATGTCATCGACCTTGTCCGTCTTGAGGGGAACAGGACAATCTGGAGGCAGTCTGGTATATCCCGGAAGTAACGCGGCTACTCGCCGGAAAAGAGAAAGCTCAGACTGCCTAGATGGTACCCTGGTCAGATGAGAGTCTGTCGTTGAACCTTGCTGGAAGGCTTTCGCTCTGTCGAGTGCTTGCCGTGTATCGGGCTTGAGATTGTTATAGGTGGGTGAGGGTACCCGCCAGAATGTGAGGGTTTCAGCCAATAAGAAGGCGATTACCCCAACAGCTAAAGAGACTGCCGCGAGGGCCCACTCATTCCTCGACAGCAGGATCAGACCATAGAGAACGGGCCCAAGTGCCAAAACCCATCCGAGCCTTCTGACAGTCCAGAGCCCCGCAAGTGTCCCCAAATGGCCACCAGAAGAGTCAATAAACACGTGCGATACCATGTATCTGTTCGCGATGAATGACAGGTAGAGAGTCAAGAGTATCGGGATGGCCATTAAGGGGAAGAGGAAAAGAAGGGTGGAGGCGTAAAAGACGGCTAGGAGACAGGGAGCCATGGCGTATGAGAGGATATAAGACGGTGGTGGTCTGACTGAGAATCCGTTATTGATATATCTACCTAGGGGTGATGAAGACTTACGCCTGAACAGTTTCCTGGGAGTAACGGCTTTTCCCTTACGTAGACGATAGCTGAGTAATCGCTTTCCTTGCAACAGATACAGCCCGGGAGCAATGAAAGCGAGATTCAACAGGAGCACAAAGATGAACCAAGCTGCTCCACATGTCAGTCAATGACACCCCGAAGTATGATTCACGATGCACTCACAGGACCATGAAGCACCATCCCCGACCCCTCGAGCTTTCTGTACTCCAAGGACAAAGTTCTGGGTTGCATATTCCAGAGCAATAGTCAGGATCACCCAGAGTAGCATCACCCAGAGCTGCAAGGCTGTCAATGAAATGGACTCTACAGCTGAAAAGGACTTGCTAGTAGCCAGAACGTCGCTTTGTAGGCCAGAAGCTTCCGTCTCGAGTGTGTTACGCTGTGCACGCGCTCTGTAAGTTCTGTTTCAAGTCAGTGCCGCGACCGCCAACAAAGCTGATGAGGCTTACTCTCAACAAACCATATAGATGTACCCATAGCCAGCGAAAGAATGATAGCAGGCACAAGACCTTCCACAAAACCCGATCCAAAGCCATCACTCCTGGCGAGAGGTTTGAATAGCCCTAGATAGTAGGAGAAGCCAGGAGCTGTGCCCACAGCGAGGCCCAGACATGGAACACCTAGGATTTGTTAGACACTTATTGCCTAAACATTTGTACAGTGCTCACATATGGCCATCAACAGAAAACCCAGTAGACACACTTCTGCCCAAAACGTCATCTCACTCTTCCTCCCCGTTCGACCCAGTTGATCCCACAAGATATCTTCTCTGCTCCGACCTTCAATCGCGTCTGCTCCATGAATCCATTTTACTCCTCTCCCGACTACAATCCACCCAAGGATAGCGCTCGAGACTTGACCTTCTTGCCCCTTTGTGCTCTGTGAAATCTCTGCAAACTTGCCAGCTTGCAACCTTTCAACTTCGGTGCTGACCTCTTTGAATTTGGATCGGAGTTCGCGGACTTCCATATACGTCTTGGCAATCGTTGAAGGTGCACCCGAATGTCTGTGCGAGGACGCCTGGGGACCAGAGGATACCGGGCGTACAACAAGTTCCTCATGTGATCTCGGCTGCGGTCCGAGCAACGCAGGGTCGGCATCGTTTGGACTGATTGCACCAATGTCGGCAGGTGTGGTCATGGGCGCAAAGTGACCCGATGCGGATCTTGTAGGTATCCTCCCAAGATCTCCACTTTCCGCAGAGCCGAGCATATCGTCGCTCTCGCCGAGTCCCGTGCTGTATAGATTCCCAGCACTTTCAGACGACGTTGGAGGTGATGGGTCAGAGACGTAGTTGCCGTGCTCGTCGACCTTGATGCGTTGGCCGACTTGGAAGCGACCGCCCATGAGGATGGAATCACGGTTGAGCTCGTGAAATTTGGTACCTGTCGGAGCTGTAGTCACAGTGGTAGGGAGGTCAAATTCAAGACGTTCGCCGGAGGGAGGATTGTCGACAGGGCCGATTTTGTAAAGGCCTGAAGCCCGTGGTCAGCGACTACACCTCAACGCGAAAGCGAAGCAAACCTTTCGGCCCCAGAAAGTCTGCTCCCTTACTAGACGGTGACATCTGGTCGGCCACCCGAGTACTTTGGCTATGGGTACTTTTTGGTGACCATACGGTTTCCAGTCCACGTCCTCCAGAAGTCGACGGAGCTGAGAGTTTAAAGGAATGGATGTACCTTGTCTCGGCTTGCTCGAGTTCGAGGAGCACTTGTTCTCTATTAGCGACAACATTCTTGAGCTCTGTAGTATCGCTGAACTGGTGTCAGCGGTGTAGGAAGAGAGCAAACGATACGATACGCACGGGATTGCAAACAGTCCGAAAACTTCGACTTCAGACTCCTGATCTCTATTGTCTCGGAAAGAGATCTTCCACCATTCCTTGAACCACCTCCTGAGCCCCTCCTCGGATAGTCCTGCCCAGCCATGGGCTCGCTGAACATCTATCCAGACCATATCCACCCCATGGCATGTTTCGTCTTCAAACACTCTTTTGGCTCGCATCAACGCAGCGTAAGCTCGCGTCACCACAAACAGTCCTCCGCCGACAGACAAGACAGTCAAAAGGACGAGTATGATGATCAGTCGCGTTCGTGCCGAGCTGATAGCTGGGGCTATGGTCGAAGGTAGATTTCGTTTCTTGCCTATAGAGACCAGTATGGCCAGAAAGGTGTCTGCGGCGGGAGAATCTGGACTTGGGTCGAGAGCGTTCAAAAGCCTCACTAACGACATGTCAGTCAGCGCCCCTAATCGACCTCCTAGGGAGTTGGGGGGCGATGTGTCTCTCAAGCACGGCACGCCGGCCATAATGATCGGGAGAATCACCGCAAGTGCCACGACTGACGCGATGGCTGAAAGTTTCAGCCCTGCCAGCAGAACGTGTAGGGCATTGTCACCTTCGGATGGCGACGCGCCTGCTTTATCGATGGAAGGAAGGTGAAGGAATGGTAGGAGAAAGGCGAAGAAAGACCACGTTGCAGAGGGTCGCAAACTAGAGCGGTCATTCAACAACGTCACACTGGCTGGAAATCAGGTACTTACTCTGGACGTGAGTACCACGATTTCGGTGAGAAGATTGTGGGAACACGACTCCGCAGAAAGATCCACGCCAACCACAACAGCCCTCCCACGATTACCCCAGACCCCAAACCTGCCACAGCACCCCATCCTTGCCAATCCCACTCTCCTGCACACGTGTTGAGCGGCGTCCCCGCCACTTGTTCTGATGGCGTCGCAGAGGGTATGGTGGCGGTAGACACTGTCGAGGCAGAAGTGGCCACAGCTGTGGGAGTACTCGAAGCCATGGAAGATGAGTCGCTGGATCCCGTTTCGACTGATAAAGTCGAAGTAATCACCGACCGGTACGTCGTCGTCTCCACCTCTCCGCCCGAGGTGAATGTTGACCGTACACTGGTGGTCACTCGTGTCGTCTGTGGTTCTTCCGTCTGGCTCCCACTGGCCGATACTGCGCTACTGCCAGTGATACCTTCCGTGCTCAGTGAGCTCAGCAGCCTTGAACATTCCCCTACCGACCCGTAGACACTCTCCGGAGGCTGCACAGGCCCTGTAGAGGCTGCACTATCGTAGGAGGCGCGATCAGAGGTGAAAAACGGGTCCGTATACCATTGCTCCTGCCACGAAAGGGTCTGGCCGCCACACATATAGTAGTGGCGCCTGTTGTGGGCGTGGAAGCTGGGCGAGGGAGGACGGGTCGCCGTCGTGGCTGCCATGGTCCGTGAGAGGTGGAGTGGGAAGAAGTCTATGGCTGTGTTTTTTTACGAGGGACGCTAGTAGGCTGTGGGTTGTCAAGAGGGCCGGGATACTCACGTAGGAAAGAGAGTGGGCCGAGGGTGGCGTCGTGGCCAGCACCTGGCGACTGGAAGTATAGGTACAGGGGCGGGAGGGAGGAGATACATGGGAGAAATGAATGACAGATAGAATTGCGCGTAAGAGGAAACATCGCAACACGCGCACAGACCATCCCATCACGCACAGGCCACGCGCCGAACATCTATCCATTCCATCGTCGATCCGTACACCAGCCTGGACACCAGCTAGACCACGCCCCATCGTTGGAATCAAAACCTCAATGGGATAGCCTCGATAGTTGTGAAATTACAAGCAAACGCAGAACCTGAGCCAGGGATCGCTTGGACGCTTTTACTCGCTCTGAGCCGCGCCCGTGATATACAGGGTTCTTCTCACACTCGAGAGAAGACTTACTTCTCAACCTTGACACTCGTATTAATGCATAGCGCAAAACCATAACCTCGAGATAAAGTGTTCTACAAGTACAATCTGCGAAAAGTATTAGCGGTATAGAGGGGGAGTTCCGGGAAGTAACGTACGAAGGGTTGAACACCACAGTGTTGGGTCTCTCCAAAAGATCCATACTCTCCCCAAACTTCTTCTCCAGCTCGGTGTTACCGATGGCGTGGGCGGCCGCGCCCATCTGACGGATGAGCTCCTGTAGACGCCTGAAGCATCTGATGATAGAGCCTTCAAAGATATCGGTCATCTAAACCCGCGTCAGCTCGCTCTGGATCGCAGAAAGTGGATGGAAAGAGCGTACAGCACAGATCTCGGAAAACTTGGCTCCCTTACACCATTGCAGGACTACATCCATCATCTCCACCTTGAAGCTTTGCACATACTCATCTTCCACCAGCGCAATACCAGACTCGGTCGATACCTTGGCTATTCTCTTGGCCGTCTCCTGGAGAGTTCTGAGGGGCGTGGCAAGCTCTTCCTTTAATCGCACCTTCGCTTCCGACTTTTCTTGGAAAACGAAGCAACTCAACAATGCCGCACATTGTTCTGGAGTCAACGTGCCGAAGGTACCGCCAAACATCATCTCGGTCAACATCAACTCATCTCCCGTGGAGATCTCACACGCCACACGGCCCTTCATCTCAACTACATCATCCGCCGTAGTGAAGCCCAGTCGTCTCAGTACACGCTTGCGCGACTTGAGCTCTTCGAGCTGGAGAATGTCATGCACCGAGTTGATACGGCGCTTGAGCGATTTGACAGTGTTGATGGACTGTTGTTTTCTGTCGTAGAGGTCGTAGAGACGGGGAAGTTCAGAGGAGGTCGTGACGGGGAGTGATTGAAGCTTGTTCTCAAGGATGGAGATCTTCTTGACCAAGTCTTTGAAAGACTTGTCTTCAATACCCATACTCTTGATGGGATCCAACAGAGGAGGTCCATCGGGCATTCGCTTCTTGATCTCGCCGACAGCTCGGAATGCGGCATTCTTGTCTTGCTGAGAGCGCAAGTCTTTGGGAAGATTGATCCTGTACTGGCTTATCGCTTGAAGGGTCGACAACGAGCAGGCGATGATGGCCACATCGCCCTTGTCTCCCTCAGCAGGGGGCGACAGCTCTGACGCAGACCGGTCCTTGGGGACAGACGAGCCAGAAGCAATCCTCGTCAGAACGTCGACCACATACTGCTTCTGTGGGGGGTCCTGATCCGTCCAGATGGGTGGTCGACCCCTGGGGTTGACTACCTTGTTGAAAGCGATCACGACGCCCCAGCCAAAGTCCTTTTCGCCTTCACGCACTTCAACGAGACGCCCTGGCTGGAGGAAGCGAAGGCAGTAGGCCGGGTGGGTGATGACGGCTTGGAAGTCTTGACCTCGTTCCTTGAGCTGCTGGCGGAGTTCATAGTATTCCTCGATTTCGTCTTCGCGTTCAACAGCGATGGCGTCACGTTCGACTTCAGCCTCTTTCAACTCTACGCCTTGTCAGCAATGGGCATATACAAAGACGCTCCACTCACGTTTCTCTAACACTGGCACGCTCATTGAGTTTTGGAATTGGAAGAAACACCTCTCCAACATGAATTCTGGGCTGACACCCTCGACCCTCATCAAGTTGATGATCATGTTGTATCCCAAATGGAACGCCGAGTCAAGCCTATCCGCTTGACCCTTGACCATGCCCTTGGCGGCCTCTGGCTCGATCTTCTCGTCGCACATCATGATGACGATACCTCGGGCATCAAGACCTCGTCGACCGGCACGACCAGACATCTGGATGTATTCACCGCCAGAAAGATTTCGGAAGTCTTTGCCGTCAAACTTGCGGACACTTGTAAACACGACAGTCTTGGCGGGCATGTTGAGACCGATAGAGAATGTTTCCGTGGCGAAGAGGGCTTTGATCAGACCTTCTTGGAAGAGAATCTCGATGACTTCCTTCAAAATGGGCAAAAGACCACCGTGGTGGATTCCAATACCTCTCTTGAGAAGCGGCAAGATGCCCTCGATCTGCGATAATTTCTTGTCATCCTCCGACAGCGACCCAATCGCATTCTCGAACACCTGCGCCACCGTGGAAGCTTCATCCGGCGTGTTGAAGTCGAACTTTTGCATCTGCATAGCGAGGTCTTCACATTCGCGCTTTGAGAAGGCAAAGATGATGACGGGGTTGAGGTTGCGGCGCATGATAAGGGTGACAATTTTGTAAATGTCGGACGTTTCTCCCTTCATGGCTCCACCCTTCTTTGTTTTACCCTTCTTGTTTCTCCCACTGTTGGGGTCCGCAGGATCTTCTCCCTGCCCCTGGGCGAGGGAGGCCATCGCCTTCTGGAAGTTGTCATCCCTGAAGTTGCTTTTTTCGTCCACCACGAGGTAGATCCCTTCTGAGCCAGCTGGGAACAGGTAGTGCTGTAATGGGGTTGGACGGAAGTCGGTATAGACAACGTGGCACGGTTGTTCGTGCGTTTGTGTGATCCACTCGGCAAATTCCATAGAGTTGGGGATGGTGGCGGAGAGGAAGACGTAACGGACCGAGTGGGGCAGGAGAATGATGGTCTCTTCCCAGACGACACCTCGCTCTGCGAAGAGTAAGCGTAGTTCCTAATAATGGAGTAGACATACCTTTGTCTCGCATGTAATGCACTTCATCAAACACAACCCAAGCAACTTCCCTCATTACCTCTGAGCCTCGATACAGCATAGACCTCAAGATTTCCGTCGTCATGACCAGACACGAAGCCTCAGGTTTGATGGTCACATCACCAGTCATCAGGCCAACATCTCCAAACGTCTCTGAAAACTCTCTAAACTTTTGATTCGACAGAGCCTTGATAGGACTTGTGTAGACGATTCGCTTGCCTTCGCGCAGGCAAGTGGCGATGGCGTATTCGGCGACAACGGTCTTACCAGCCGATGTATGCGCAGACACCAGAACAGACTCGTTTCGTTCGATACAAGAAGTAGAGACATATTGGAAAGGATCAAGTTCGAACTTGTAGGTTCGGGCAGGAGGGTCGAGACGTTTATGTTGGTTGATGGGAACGTATGGGAAATCGGGAGGGATGGCAACTTGGTGACGGACCTATCAATATTGTCAGATTCAGTCACTCTACTTGCAGAAGACCGTGCGTACTTGATGCACAAGTTTTAACGGCTCCTTGTCACCACTGCTATCCAGTGAATCCTTTGCCGCGGCGATCTCTCTCTCAGCCTGCACTTCATACTCATCGGCCACTTTTGGGACGGTCTGCTCCTCCTCTAGTGCCTCCATCGGGTCCTTGTCTTCATTTTGCTCATTCTCGAGCGCGGCCATGGGATCATCATCGTCGTTGATTTCCACAAGTTTGGCACTTTTGGAGGGTCGGGGAGAGGGTGTGGGGGTGGTCTTGCTCCTCTTCTTCTTCTCGGGATCGAGAGTTTGTTTCGAAGACTTGCTCTTGGTAGCCTTCTTTGTCGAGTCTGGCATGGTGTCGTGGTGTACGAAAATATACCTCCAGAGTTCAAGTATCAGCAAAATGTTTAACGCGGCTCGCGGTGCCAACCGGCTTACATAAGCACAGGAGAAATTGATCAAAAGCGATGGAATCAAATTACGCCGCCCACTTGAACCCATCGCCGACTTTTCTAGCATCAGGGTGCTTCCTGTGACTTTCCTATAACCTATACTCTCCAGCTCTCCGCCCCTGCATTACTCAACATGGCCATCTTCGGTCTCTTCGGATCGGCCACCCCAGAACAACAGGAGCCCTCTGCTTCTGCCGACCTCTTCAGCAGCACCAACTTCAGATCAAACGTCATCCCCTCAGAGCAGCCCCAGCAATCCTCTTCCTTCCTCCCCGATCCCCCTTCTCAGCCAAATGCTGCCCCTGCACCTCCTCCAGTCTCCCAGCAACACGCTCCTACGGCTTTAGAAGCTCTCGGCTCAGCGTTTGATCCCGCCAGGCTGCACCCTTTGGCGGGTATCTCGGAAAACCTCGATTTCTTGCAATTGGACGAGGAGAAGTTGAATGAATTGGAAGGTTCAGCGAGTGTGCTGCCCAGTAGGGGATGGACAGATGATCTCTGTGTGGGAACGGGAACGACTTACGTCTCTGGTGTGTTTCACTTTTTTTGCTGACTACGGAAATATCAAACGCTGACTCGTGCGGCAGGGCTGGCTGCTGGTGGTCTTTGGGGTATCAAAGATGGTCTCTCCAGACCGCTGGGTAACAACCCCTCGTTCAAGCTTCGGCTGAACAGTATCTTGAACGGTTGTACGAGGCGAGGTAGTTTCATGGGTAATTCGCTTGGTGTCCTTGGTGAGTCTCGTACACAAACTTGACCCCCCTCATGCTGATCAATGATACAGCCATCTTTTACAATCTCACCAACTCTTCCTTGGACGCCGTCCGGGGCAAGCACGACGTCTTTAATGCCGTTGCCGCCGCTTCCGTCAGTGGTGCCATATTCAAGTCCACCGGTACGTTCTCTCCATTCGTCATTCACACCTTCCTAACACCTCGGCAGCTGGTCTGCGACCCGCCATGGTCGGTGCTGGTATCGGTGGTATCGCCGCCAGCGCTTGGTCTGGCTTCAAGTCTTTTGTCTAATTTTCCACCACCAATAATCATCGACCAAAAAGTAGTCTTACATCCTAGACACTACCTTGCCTCCTTCCGCCTGGGGCTCTTTCCACAGAGATCCAGGCCGTCTACTGCATCGGGATTTACGAGCTTTCATGCACACCCCTCTTCTGACATGTGCAAGTGATGTACATGGAGCTAAGATAAGGCAACATGTTTAACAGGCTACAGGTGTCCACAGCTTCTTTATGGAAATCGACCTAGCACTACCTCATCAGTCTTTGGCCAAGCGGTGATAAGCCTGCTTACAATTCGGTAGGAAACATCATGCCAGTACCGCCGCAGACCCCCTCATATCGACACCCTGCCCCAAATTCTTCTCCATCATCTCTATTCTTCCGCTCGCCTCTGACTGCTTCGCGAATCCTGGAAAGTGGTGGTCTCTGGGAGTCCTCGGCATTGCAATAGCGAATTTGTCGTCAGCAGGTTGGGTAACCTTGGTAGTGACCGGGAAAGGATTTGGCCGGGCGGTTGGCGATGGACTGGGAGCTGGCATGGTCGTGAGGGAAGCTCCTTGTACGTCAGCGGTAGCCTCTCCTGGACCGCTTTCTCTTTCCGACTTGATGTCTCTTCCCACCTCCGACCCAGTGTATCGACTGTCCTCACTATCCCTTGGCAACAAACACAGCGGTCCCAGATCCCCGTCATCCGCCATATCGATCCTCGACGCAAACGGGTCATCCGGCAAGTCTCTGTGGGGCGAGGGAAGGTATACTGTTCCGGCACCGGTCTGAGTTGCTCCCGCTTCTTCTGCAGTCCCGTGTGGATTGTGGCTTCCCTGGAGATACTTGGGCTTGTAGGTTTCGAAGAAGCCGCTGAGGCGTTGGGTGAAGGTGCTCCTCGGTCGGCCAGTGGTGGATTGCTCGGGGGTGCGGGCGATGCGGGGCATATTGCTGGGCATGACGGTGTCGCCTGAGGCTCGTGTTGGAGGCATATCAGAGTGCGATCGAAAGAAGGACGTCAAGGACGGGTTGGGATTGGGAGATTGTGATGCTGACGCGGAACGTATGAACGGCGGACGTCTCTTGCTGAGAGATACCCGGGAAGAGGCAGTCGGGACAGTCGGGGGAGTGATGACAGATGATGCCGTATCTGGTGCGGGCTCTGGATGGGGTATGTCATCCAGAGCAGAGATTGGTGTGGCGGGGATGATCTTTACCCGGGGAAGCTGGGAGCATCGAGTCAGTGGACTGGTTCTAGAGTGGGCTGAGTAGGGTGTGGACGCACCCCGGGAAGGGTCGGCGGGGACTGGGAAGGCGATGGGCCGGCAGAGCGTACATCCCTGCCAAACGCAGGTTTCGAGTCTTCACCATCCAGCGTGGTACAGTTCCAGCATGATAGACGCATGTCGGTGGCAAAAGTAGACGTGAGTGTTGTGCGAAGAACATGTGGGGAAGAGAGAAATGGGAGGCAGGAGGCTGTATATATACTATTCTGGTGAGATGGGAAGCCAAAGGAGGCGTGACTAGCCCCCGCTCGGACCTCCTCATACATCTTTGGCAAGCGGGCATCTCCGGCGCATGCTGCCATACTCCCTTCAGGCGCCCACTGGAAGCCGTCACATGGCTCTATGCCTGTAGAGGCCATGTATACAGGAGCGTAGAGGATAGCCTACACTTGCTTACTACGACCACACATTGACGGAGAATAGCGCGTCGCGTCGCGTGCGTTCTTCAACATCACGCATCGCTTGTTGAGCGAAGGACAGGTCGAGTCCTAGTTATCAGGTCGGACCCAAGTTTCATGTGGACTGATTGCCCCTTCCCAATCACCTTCACTCGCCACTCAGTAGCCTTGAGAGCAGCTTGACAGCGACACACAACCTCGTTCGGCGTGCCTACTCCTGGGTAAGCTGGTACCTGAGAGAACAATAGACGAAACTTGGCCCATCATCCATTCATTCACTCGTCGCTCCCTTTCCATCAAATGTGACTTCCCTCGTCTCTCAGCTGGAATGCATGCTGACAGGACACATGTCTGGGCTGACGACCATGTGAAGGACGTCGAGAGGTATAAGAGATGGACGTGGTCGATGGTAGTAAGAGCACCAACAACCACCAACACATAGCCTCAGAGCAATACTCAGCGCACCCAAACCAAAACCAAACCCAAAACATACCCTTCACCATGTCTGCCCACCCCTTCCTCACCAGCCAAGCCGCGTACCTCCCCCAGGCTAGCGCTGCGGTGTACTCCCACAGCCGTCATGGCTCTACCACTTCCCTTGACTCCATGTCATCGGGCACCACCACATCTACCACCCACACACACCGCTCTTCTTCCTCGCAATCCCCCATCGACCGCGACTGCCTTCTCTGGATGCAGCGCGAGTCCACGGGGTGCCACGTGTTTGGCTCTGTGGCGAACAGAGGCCGAGGACTGAGCCTTGAGCAGAGAGCAGAGAGCAGGAAGAGGGAAGAGGAGCAGAGGCTCATGCAGGAAGAGGAAAAGGCTTCCAAGAAAAGCGAGAAGAGAAGGGGAAGGTGGTTCTAGGAGGAGCAGGAAGATTGGCTGGCCCTGTAATCCGGTTGTATTCTAGAGCAGCGTATAATGCTTTTATATTGAAATCATGTTGAATGTACTTGTACTGGTCCTACTTATTTGCTGTCCTTCCAGATTGACTTTGCGTAGTTGTTGCAGAATCAGTCCGACCAAATCAGTCCAAACAGAATTGTTGAATGAAAGAGAACATAGGGCGCATAGGCGCGCAAAGTCAATACGCGCCTTTGTCAGGGAGCGTTGAGCGTGTCGTCACTGCAACTCGCTATCAAGCATCCATCTCTCGCTCATCCTCAGCAACCAATCTCCCAGCAGCCCCCCGCCTTCGCCATGTCCCGCCAGGCCCCCCTCGTTATTGATAATGGTACCGGCTACACCAAGATGGGGTAAGTCTCACATCGCCCAATGAGGATCCCCAATGTCGTTCCGTGCACAGCTCATCGTGTATGCTCTTGTCTTTAGTTTCGCCGGTAACTCGGAGCCTTCGTTTGTTTTCCCTACAGTCATAGCCACTCACCAATCAGCTGGTGGTGGTGGGTCATCTTCAGGGGGAGGTGGCCGTGCCCCTCCGCCCGTGGCTGGCAAGCCATCGCATCTCGCGAGTAAGAGGGGCATCGAGGACTTGGACTTTTTCATCGGCGATGAGGCTGTTGCCAACTCCAAGTGGGTAGACGTGTATCTATCCCAGCAAAGCTCATGTGCTATAGGACTTATTCTCTCCACTACCCGATTCGACACGGTATGATTGAGAACTGGGATCACATGGAACGATTATGGGAGCAGTCTATCTTCAAGTACCTTCGTGCCGAGCCCGAGGACCATTACGTCTGCTTGGTATGCTGCTACCAGTATCTTCTCAGGATTCTTGCTCACAATTTTGTAGACCGAGCCCCCTCTCAATCCTCCCGAGAACCGTGAAAACACTGCTGAAATCATGTTTGAATCTTTCAACGTGCAGGGCTTGTAAGTCGCTCGCTATCTATGCGCGACATGTACTGATCCCTATGCAGGTACATTGCTGTCCAGGCCGTTCTTGCCCTTGCGGCGTCCTGGACTTCGTCCAAGGTTACTGAGCGAACACTTACAGGTGTCGTCATTGACTCTGGAGACGGTGTCACCCACACGATCCCTGTCGTGAGTAGGACTTTCTGATACCTAGGAACCTCGCTCATGAAGCTCCAGGCCGAAGGCTATGTCATTGGTTCCTCTATCAAACACATTCCCATCGCCGGTCGCGACATCACATACTTTGTCCAGAACCTCCTCCGAGACCGTGGTGAATCTGCCGTTATTCCCCCTGAAGACCAACTCCGAGTCGCCGAGAAGATCAAGGAAGACTACACATATGTCTGCCAAGACATCGTCAAAGAGTTCAAAAAGTACGACGGGGACCCCTACAAGTACTTTGCGCGATTCGCCGGGGAGCACAGTGTGACAGGGCGCAAGTACGATGTGGATGTTGGTTACGAGCGATTCCTTGCCCCCGAAATCTTCTTCAATCCCGAAATTTACTCGTCCGACTTTTTGACGCCTCTGCCAGAGGTAGTCGATCAAGTTGTGCAGACGTCGCCGATGGATGTAAGGAGAGGACTGTACAAGAACATTGTGTTGTCGGGTGGCTCGACAATGTTCAAGGATTTCGGCAAGAGATTGCAGAGAGATGTCAAGGCGATTGTTGATGGCAGAATTGCGGGAAGCGAACAGGCATCTGGTAGCCATCTCAAGGTGAGTTTGGGCGCAGAGATATGATGAGACCGAGCTTATACGGTGGCAGTCAACCGGTGTCGACGTCAACGTTATCTCCCACAAGAGACAGAGGTATGCGGTGTGGTACGGCGGTAGTTTGATGGCTTCTACTGTGAGTATTCCAACACCTTCCCGGAGAATGTATCTGATGGTCAACAGCCCGAGTTCTTCAACGTCAGTCATAGCCGAGAAGACTACCAAGAGTACGGTCCATCTCTTGTCCGCAGGTTCTCCGTCTTTGGCAGTGCCTCATAGGCCTCCCGGTGAAATGGGGGAGGTGAAGGGGCAATGAATAGGCGCAATAAAAGCGATGGAGAGGGACGTTATGATCACCCTTGTGTTTGCGTTGTTATACAGTATATGCAGTTTGGAAATGGCTCTCATATGCCTCAACATGCCGAGTGTGGCAGCCGCTTGAGAGATACGGGTTTCGGCAAGTCATTCGGGAGGTCCGAATGCCAAAGCGACTTGCCGAGCGGTCCCAGACACATCACGTACAAAAATCTTTGGATCTTGAGCTTCTCTGTCCGTTCTCCTCCCGATCTGAGCTCGTACTGTGATCTTCACCTGTGCTGTAGTCAGACGACCATTGCAGCACGGGAAAGCATCGAAGCTAACACTTCTCTCTGCCGTTGCTCGCATGCAGTCGCTGTCGGATTTCGGATAATTTGCGGGGACAAGCTATACGTGATTCTCACGAGAACGCGATAGAAGCTAAGAAGACACGGATAAGTCTTTTTAGCATTAGCTCTTCGCTTCGCCCCTCGCCCATATCACTTGTCAGTCATGACTCATGGGCCAAGGCTTTCGGTTAGATGGCATTTGGAGGGCCAAAGATGATCGACTTGGATTGTTGATCTTGCACTCAACATAAACGACGGTCGTAGTGATGGCCATGCTGATCTACTGGATCTACTGGTAACGGAAAGCTCGTCTAGCCTGTACATATTGATAGCATGCTAGTAGTATCATACTACCGGTCTTTGAGATATGTACATACTCTACATAAACCCTGATACGGGTTCGCCGTGTTATGGGCTGGTACTGTTTACGAAACGCATGCGCATGCGTATAATTATGCACATATGCCATCCATGGTCCCGTGTACGGCGTACGTGCTGTACATACTCGTGGTATCGCACGCAACGACAACTCGTAGTACGTAGCTAAGTACCATCATCCTGTACTGATCCTTCATATCTCTGCCTTATTATGACGAAGCCTTCTTTTTCATCGACTGCATTGACGGACCGATTCCTCGACGTCTTTGTTGCTTCTTCTCAGATTGAAAGTACATCACAAGAAGTTGCCTGTTGGGATATCTCCAATCAGAGAGAGATCGTGCTCTATTATCATCATCCCTCTGGAGTCTTTGGTCTTTGTACAGTATCATCGCGTCAGCTCCGTCTTTGCCCCTATCTTCGATTCATGGGCAAGTCTTCTGGAATTCAAAATGCAATTCAACCTAATACATCCCTTGCATTGTCAGACAGTCCTGCTCGCGTGTGCGGCGCTCGGGATGGTTTCGTTGATGAGGATAGAGAATGCAGGCAACAGGCAACAGGCAGCAGGCAGCAGGGCGCAGAGGGCTGATTGAACATGATTTGCTATATAGACTTGAAATGACTTTAAGGGGCCGCAGAAGGCCCGAAACCGGGGACCCCCCCCCGGCCACCTCCAGGATTGAGGCCGCCGGGGAGGATAGGCGCCGTGTCTTAGCGATTTAACTACAATCAGCAGCCTCAACCTCGGCCCCAGCGATAATCAGAGACATGCCATTTATTTTACGAGCATGTTGCTCAGCGAGCACGGTATGGTTTCAATTACAAATACCCTTGACCCTTGTATACCAACGCGTGTTGATTCGATGGCCATGACCCTCGAAGCAGGTCTCAGCCACCTTTAGGGGGTGTAGAGCATCAATACCTCTCCGACATGTGTATGCGGGATTCGCGGGTTGGCTCTGAGCTTTGAGTTTCGCCACGCCTCGAAATTCGAGACAGCAGAGGTGGTATAACTTTGATACCGACGATCAACCGCAGTATGTAGCTTTGTGCATCACCGAAACGCTGGGATTGGGTGGTACTGCATCCACGTATTGACTGTGCAATTGGGCAGCAAGAGGGTTGGATGCGACTGGGCCGGCTGAGCTGTGAACGTTGGCGCATGCGCGGATGCATGCTTGCCATGCTTGCACCTCTTGCAGCTTGCATGTCTTGCCTGGTGGTGATCGCGGATCGCGACAGGCGGGTCCCTGTTATCCTTTCATTTTGGACCTTCTTCTTTCAGCTTCTTCCCGCATATACATAGTTCGGGATGTTAGGGTTCGGGAACCTTAAAGATGTTTATCTTTCTTCTTATTTCCCCTCTTTCCGGCCTCTTTTGGACTTTCGCGCTTTGTCAAAGTCATCGATCATGAAGATCAAGTCGAGGAACTGGCGTGAGCCGCGACCAGCGCCTCGGTTTTAAAGCATTTTTGACATGAAACAAGCGAACTACCTGCTAGCCATCACTTGGTCCATGTCCTCCACACTTGTGCTCCGCGCTGTGCCGTGTGTCCCGTGTGCCGTGTGCATGTGTCCCGAGGTGGTAGTGAAAGAGGCGTGGACGCCCTTAGGGATATGCCGGCAAGGCCGGTGACTGGTGATAGGATTCGAATACGTTCTTGGTTTTGAGTTCCCGGTCATGGGCCCCTTTCCCCTTAAGCCCTTGACGCCTTTTCACGCATGACGTTCGCATTAATCGCATTGCTTCTTATTTCCGACGTTTGGGACAGCATGCATGTATCTCTGCAGCTTATGCAGTACGGCCGCAACGGCCGCAAGCGGAAGAGTGCGGAAATATACCTACGTTGGAGAGACTTTGAGAACGGTGATGATGGCCGTCGGGGATGTGCCGGGAAAAGGGGGGTCACGGAGGGGAAGGAAAGACAGCGGTCTTTGCTGAGAAAGCACTGAGGATAGGAGAGCCGATATGGACAAGGGGAAGGGGCGGAAGAGGTCCCGCCATGCAATAGCAATACATATATTGCAGTCTGTAAGATGTTTTGCTGGTTCCAGGTGACAGCAGCAAGACACACCGTTGCGATCATTGCGAAGAAATCGGGAACCGATATTCTGGTAGACAGGGCAATAAACCCTAACCCCAATCAACCTTGTCCGCTATCCGCTACCAGACCCCGAAGCGCTTTTTTCCGGCGGGCCACCAGAAAGACAAGGTTGGGGCATTTTCTCGTTTTTTTGGCATCCGTCCTTATTTCTAACTGCCACTAGGTTTCGTCGTATGCATCAAGCTCGTACATGCCGGCTACACCGGCGCACGCCTTACGGCCAAAAGCAGCAGGAAGCGTAATGCGTCGCGCTTCTGGCTTCTGGGAGTACGGCATTTGAAGCTCTCCAGGTTTTCGGGGCCGCTTCTGGCAAGTGTCATCACCCATCGGAGTGCAACACAAATGACATGCGCCCTTACGCCTTTTTGCGATCGGTTTCCCTCATGGTTCATGGTTCAATTTTTTTCTTCTGTGTCAGATCTTATACATATCGTACGCACATAACGTTCCCGGGATACGGCAGGAAGCGCAGCGAGTCATCCTGTGCTCAAAAGATCTTGGAATCTTGCCCAGGGTCTTGCGTCTATGGCTTTTCATCATAGCCCGGCGTCTGGCAGAATGGCCCATAGCGGCAATATGAAACAATGGATCTTTTTGTTGTTTCTTTTTCTCTCCTCTCTACTCTCTTACACCATTGCCATCGACTTGAGTCACATACCACACCTTGTCCTACCGTCAACTACGCATTGCCACCTCGCCCCTTCGCTGCCTATCCACATCATTCCGCAAACCTACCGGCTTAGCAAGGAGTCTAATTGAAGCAGACAAGTCACCACACCTGCTGTCACAGATTCAAGAGAAGGCAAAGGTGAGCTCAGTCCTCCGTTCATTTCTTCCTTGTTCTTTGGTGGCGGGGTTCGGCTACAATGGACGGTGCCTCCTGATCTGATCTCTGATCTTGTCTACCTGGAGCTCCTTCTTTACTGGAGGCGCATTTGGAACCAGGGGCAGACTGGTCGGAAGACCGATGAGCAGTCTTTGGTCTTTGCGCCTCACGTCTTGCCCCTGCATGCCCATGCTCGCATTCTGCACCGTGCGCCAGAGGCCAGAGGAGGGCTGCTACGTTGCTGCCATGCCATCGTTTATGACATGCCTGACGTCGCAAGGCCGTGGCCCGTGGTTCGAATCTGAGCTTGGGGTGTCCCGAGTCGTGCCGTAAGGTTGATTAAAAAGGGGTTTCGGACAACGCCTCTCGCACGTCATGCGGCCTGGGGTGGCGTTGTGTCTTTATTGCAGCCTTCTTCCCTCGAGCACACCGGGCGCCTGTAGCCTATCCTGCTGGCTGTACTGTCTACATCTGTGGCGTTTTTCCGCTGTCTGTCTGCGGGCATTTGTCGGGTGGGCCGGGTGGTCTACTGGGCCATCTCGTACACTGCACAGCTCCGACACCTTCGCACCGCTAGCGTCTGAATTATTTTTGCGAGCCGACTTCCGAAGTGGTCTCACGTACATTTTTCTTGGGCGGTGTGTTTGTCGTACTCGTCGTCGGCTGTGAATATTGCCCCATGCGACATGCAGCATGGGCCTCTGCGCCTGGGCTGTGGATCTTCTGTCTTTGCTGCTGTCTGCCGAGTGATTGCGACTGACGCCACCGAAGGATCTCCTAATTGAGTGTCTCGAGTGTTTCCCGTCTCTGCGATACGGGCGTGAGTGCGATCGAGTGATGGAAGGACCGCGTGCTGATCTGATGTGGTGCAGCGGATCACTCCCATAATCGCTTGGACCGCCACCGCAAAGGAGTATAAGTGCCCTCCCACCGTGTCTTCTCCCCCGTCCTTTCACCAGCACTCCCCCCATAAGACGATGGACGACAATCGCCAGCCGCACGCTCCTCTCCCGCGCCCCTCCTCCTCCCACTCCGCCCGCCCTGACCCCCCCGACGCCCCGATGGCGAATGCTTCCAGACGGCGTCAGTGCGCGAACCCGTGCTCGAGCCCGCCGATGGCCCCGAACCCGCTCCCGGACTGGTCCACCAGCAAGGACGTCGCCTCCGACACCACCTTCTACCCCAAGCGGCCCGAGCGCGACGGCAGCGTGGGGCTCAATATCCGCACCCCCGCCGCCTCGCCCAAAGAACAGTATCCGTTTGCGGGACCCAGCCCCGCCGCCTCGCCGGAAGAAAAGCCCCACTCTTCTCTCCTGACGTCGACGCCGCTCAACCGCACATGCTCGTCAGCCAACCACTCCCCCTGCACCTCTCCCACCCCCCCGCCTGCCCAGATGGCGTCTTCGGGCGTAAAGAAGCGCACAAGATCCAACTCGCTGCCATGCCCCAACCCTCCCAAGCGGCTCAAGACCGTTGCCTACCCTCCACCCACCCGCCCCCCGTCGCCTCGCAGCCTCAGACACCCCATGCGTCCCAAGCACCCCTTCCGAGGTGCCCCAGCGCGAGAGGCCATGTTTCACTGTGTCGTCGCTGGCCGCAGCCCTGCCATCAACTCAAAGAGCCTCAAGACGCTAGACGCAGTCGAGATTCTCAAGAATAAGCAACTGCGACATGATCTCCTCTTTGATGCTCTTGCCTTTCGCCCCGTCAACGCCGGGCCACAAGGCGAGGGCAAGGTCGGGCGTTATGCGGGCGTGGTATCTACATCGGCGGTCCCTGTCGTCGATCCTAGCACATCAAACGTCGTCACCGAGCTGTATTGGCAGAGTGTCGATGCAGAGCTCAAATGGGGCTGTCGATGCACCAGGTGGTCGCTTCCCGAAGGCACTTGCAGCCTCAAGGGCGATGCCCTCAGAAACCTCGTCAGAGTGCACAAGTGTCTCTGTGGTCAGTGGCGGCCAGAATTGTCCGAGCGACAATGGTGGGCAAAAACCAAGGCGTGGCCTTCCAGACTTCCCGAGCTCATCAAAAGTAAGTCTTCTTCTCGAGCATCTGTGTCTCAAGCTGACAGGTTGTAGCATTACGAGAAATCCTCATGTCTCTTATGGGATCTACCACCCCCTGTGCTGACCATTTTGCGCATTCCTTTTCTCGTGAAGCTCTCGAAGCCCACGAGCAGTCTTGCCCCACCGTCACCCACTCGCTTGTTCCTCACCTGCAATCAGCTCTTGATCCCGAGTTCTTGACCATGCAGGTCCGCAGAGGCTCATTCGATATCGAGCTCTTCAAGGTGCTTGGGAATGCCATGAAGGTGCACTGCGCCCCAGTGAGAGATGGCTTGATCGATCGGATGGTCGAGACTGCCATGGCCGGTAAGATCACCGAGGGGCTCAAGATGTGCTTTGACTGCGCAGAGGTCATGAAACTTGTATGTCTCATTCTATCCCATCCTGCGAACGCTGACGTATGTGCAGGACATTGCCAATCACCAAGTACACTCTCTTCGCCCTTACCTCTGGCAAAATGCCGGTGCCCACGAGTACGCCGCCTTTGAGGATACCCTCCTCGCATCTCGCAGCACTTTTGCCACTTCCAAGACCCGCCGTTGGATCAACCAGGCCTCTCTCCGCATGCTCAAAGCTGCCTCCCCTACCGAGCGTACGCACTTGATTGGCAAGTGTGCTTGCGGGAACGCGAACGAGCTTGCTGCTAGATCGGTGGTGGACGGCTTCCTCGAGCTTGTCTTTGAGCAAAAGTGTGGCGAGGGCAGATGGCCACCACTCACTGCGAGGACCGCTTCCACTGAGGATCCCTTGTGGGAGGATGGGGCTGGAAATATGGCTTCCTTGCCCGAGGTGCTGCAGATGGACGGAAGAAGGATCCGTGGTTTCCAGTGAGTGATCTGGTCGTAATGCCGGGCGCAGCAGCTGACTCTTTTCAGTGCGAGCGTCGTCGAACTTGCGGCTACCCATCTGGTCCTCATGGCCATACGAGAGCTCTATAGAGCACATACCACAAGTCCAAACAAGGAAATTTCATCCGACACCTACAGTTTCTTCCTCTCAGACATTCTCGAGTCCTTTGACCGCGTGTCCGCGACCACTCCTGAGCCTGTGGGCCAGGATGAGCGGGACGCCATCTACGACGAATTGTCCTTTGCGCTCGCTCTTCGTATCGTCCTGCCCGACGAGATGAAGCGCATCTCGGAGGCCGAAGAGCTCGAAGACATGCTCACTCCCGACAAACTTGCCCATATCCATCCCGTCAAGGACCAGCTGTACATGTTTCTCCGAAACAACATCAGCAGAGAGTCCCAGAGGCTCCAAGACCACATGCCTGTCATGCGCAAGGTCCTGTACAAGGTCCTCACGGACGTATTCATGAGCTACCGATTCAACCCCAAGAGTCTCTTCTTTGACGTTGCGGCGGACAAGTGCAGATCGGCCGACAAGGTCGCTGCCTCCTCGGCGGGGCAAGATCAGCAATCAAAGACAGATTCCCCCCCGCCCATGTGGATCTTTTCCTCTGATCTGCGATTTGAAGCCAATCGCGCTTCGCGCGCCGTTACCGCACGTCACGACGAGTGCTTGGAAACGTGCAAAGAGGAAGAGCTGTTGCTCATCGCAAACCTTGGGCTCGAGGGCGTGGTCGAGCCAATCAAGGATATTACCGAGAGGATGGTGAGGCTGCTGGGTTTCAACCTGTCGGTCTTTAAGGGGGTGTATCTGCGAAAGGGGTTCATGGCTGGGTCGGGACAATGCGACCCTGTCAATGAGCGTGGGCTTTGATCTCTCTTCTTGTTTCTATCTATCTGTCGATCTGTTACCCTGTCTCACATCTGTATCATCTAGTACTAGCTTAGCGCTCTATAGACTCTCTAACGACTGTTTCTTTTCATTCTTGTTTGGGCTTTTTCACCTGGCACCAGGGTTTACGTAGACTATTCTACTTTTCTGTATACTAGCGCATACACGCAACACGCAACGAACTTTTATGAATACAAGCATTGCTCCCATCATCCGTATCAAGAATCATCGTATAAAGAATCATCCGTATCAAGAATCATCGTATCAAGAACCATCGTATCAGGAATCATCGTATCAAGAATCATCCGTATCAAGAATCATCGGTAGCAGGTCTGCATATGTATCCAGAATACAAGACCTCTCAAACGATCAACGACCCCCGCAACCACTCGGCCCCTACGATCGTCATGCCCACCGCAAAGACCAAAAGACAACCATCCTTGTAAGTCTGGTTGAGAAGATTGAGGTAGCGCGAGCCGGTGAGGAGAGGGCGGGCGATCCCTTGAGGAAGGACGGGAAGAAAGTTCTGAAGGAGGGCGTGAGGAGCAGGAGGTGACTGTCGGATGGTCAGCAGACGCATGGGAAGAGGTAAGAGGGCGTACTCTGAAGATCATAAGCCGGGAGCTTTGGAGGATGAGTTCGACGGTGACAAAGGCGAGGAAAAGAGGCTGGGCGTTCAGTTGGCGGCGATCTCGTGTGTACAAAGAGTCACTTACGAGCACCTCGACCTCCCCTAGTCCCTTCACCCGCCTACCGGAGAAGCCACTCCATCTCTCTGACCATGTGGTGGCCTCCTCTTGATAAGCAGAGGCGGATCGCAAAGCGGGCTCCCACCAGAGCACTGCGAAAAGCGCGAGGAAAAGAGTCGCGACGAGGTGCACGAGGGGAAAGTACCTGGCGACTTTGCTCTTTCCTTGCGACTGTTGCTGCATGCCAGGGAACGAAAAGGGCGAAGAGCCATCAGCGCCTCCAAAGATGTTGGGCGGGACGCCACCAGCACCACCAAACGCCCCGAGACCGGCAGGATCATCCATGTCGCCCAGAAGGTTCTGACCGGCGGGACCGCCAGCGAGGGAAGGATCCCCCATCATCTGAGACAAGAGTTTTGACATGTCGGGCATCTCTCCCCCAGCAGCGCCATTGCCGGGGGCGCCAAACATGGACATCATGGCTTCCATTTGGCGCGCCATGGCTTCCTGTTCAGAGGACATTTGAGGTTGGGGCGAGGCAGAGGCAGTCGGCCGGGGCGCTTTGGGTTCGGCAGGAGGGGGAGCCCAGGAGGGCTGGACAGGTTCCGCCTGGGGTGTCGATGGCTGGGATGCCGGCTTGACTAGAACAAGGTCAGCTTGATATCTCACAACACATGGTCGACGTGCAGTCATTGCTATAGAGGCTCTGGGCTTCATCGCCTCGGGCTGTCTGCGCGAGTTTGTTGAGGCCAGTGTTGCCTCGAGCGAGGATCTTTGCTCTTCGTGCGGCGGCTTTTTTCGCTGCGTCCGACTGTTGAGGTTCCGCCATAGTGCTGATGGAGAGCAGAGATGGAATCGTCAACAAGAAAGCGCATCGTCTCGCGGCATCTACTCTGCCGCGGGACTGCCACAGTTCAATGCATGGCCCATCGCACAGCTGCCGCCTCCCACCGCCATGCATACACCTCCCGCCCTATCCTGCTGCATGCATGCATGGGATGCCCTGATCTCTGACCACTGTACGCCCGCTGACTCGCTGTCGGCGGTCGCCGCCGGGGCTCCAAAGGCTGATCGATTCAATCCTGCTCGTTTTTTTTTGCGACTTGAGCCGACATCTTTTCCAGCTTTTTCACGAAAACACTGCCACATCCCATCCACCCACCATGTCCGCCTCCTCCTCCCCCGACCGCAACAGGCCCCTCGACGACCGCAAGGTCACCGGCGTACGTCACGAGAGACCTTGTTAGTCGCTGCCGAGAAAGCCACTCACCATCTCATAGTACGACCCCCTCATCCCCCCCGCCCTGCTCAGACACGACCTGCCAGTCCCTGCCGTCGCCTCCAAGACCATCTCCGCCTCCCGAAGAGTGACTTCCGCCATCGTTGAGGGTACCGACCCACTTTCAAGACTGGTCGTCATCGTTGGCCCCTGCAGTATCCACGACATTGACCAGGCCAAGGAGTACGCTGCCAAGCTGAGGAAGGGTGTGCAGGAAGGCAAGTGGCCGGGTTTGGAGGTCATCATGAGGGCATACTTGTGAGCGGATCGGCATTTTGGTTGCGAAATGAGTCTGATGACGTGCAAAGCGAAAAGCCAAGAACAACTGTCGGCTGGAAGGGTCTCATCAACGACCCCGATATCGATGGATCTTTCAAAATCAACAAGGGTTTGAGGATGGCCAGGCAGCTTTTGGGTGACATCAACGAGATGGGCATGCCCGTTGGTTGCGAACTTCTCGACACCATCTCGTATGTCTTTCCATCTCCTCATGACCTCATCACTAATTATTATACAGTCCTCAGTTCATTGCCGACCTCATCTCCTGGGGAGCTATCGGTGCCCGAACTACCGAGTCCCAACTTCATCGAGAACTCGCCTCTGGTGCTTCTTTCCCCATCGGTTTCAAGAACGGTACCGACGGCTCTGTCGGCGTCGCTATTGACGCCATGCAATCCGCTTCTCACCCTCACTGCTTCATGGGCATCAACTCTCAGGGTATGGCCAGCATCGTCAAGACTTCTGGTAACAAAGACTGCCACGTCATCCTGAGAGGCGGTACCCACGGTCCCAACTTTGCGTTCGTACCTTGTCTTTCTGAAGAGATTGTCGCCTGACCAGTAGATAGCGCCGAGCACGTTCAAAAAGCCCTGTCCACCATGCGCACCAAAAACCCCGACGCCTTTGCTTCCATCATGGTCGACTGCTCTCACGGCAACTCTTCCAAGAACCACCTCAACCAGCCCAAGGTTGCTGCCGACGTTGCTGCCCAGATTGCCGCGGGTGAGGTTGGAATCACCGGTATCATGTTTGAGAGCAATTTGAAGGGCGGTAAGCAGAGCAGTGACTTGGGCAGGGAGAACCTCGAGTACGGTGTCTCCATCACCGATGGTGAGTGCAATCGTCATATCAACACGGCAGAGCTGATGTAAAGTGCAGCATGTGTTGACTGGGAGATGACTGTCGACATGCTCGACAACCTGAACCAAGCTTCCCTCACCCGACGAGCCCTCCTCGAATCTCGAGCTGGTGCTAGTGGCGACGCCCCTGCCGTCAAGAGACTGAGGGCCGACGAGTAGTTGTGGTGTTTTATATGTTGTTTGAATCTCCATCATGACTTTGATCAAAAGCATAGATATCTGCAGAGATTTTATCATATCTGCGCGGATTATGCATCTCATTTCACGCATCATGAGTCTACACTTCGTTCTACTTGGACGATATGTGACCAGGTGGGACCTCTCCGTCCTTTAATGTGTCAGCTTGTCAAGTCGGCCATCACAGCAAGGGCTCACATTGACATCGGTCCCGTCCTTGAACCACCTCTCGTCCTGGGCGATACCGATGGTGTTTCCACTCATCTGACGGCTCTTCATCCTGCCATCGTCTGCAAAGACCTGCCCCAGGATCAATGATCAAGCAAGAGTTCGTGTGAACGTTACTCACCCAATGCTCAAGGCCATAAGTTCGGTACCATTGACTCGAGACATCTTTGGTTTCTGAATACTCGTACCAGAATTCCACGGCGCTTCGGGGTATAAGCCAAGGTCCTCTGGTCGGCAAACGGCTCACATCCTGTCCTTGTCAAAAGCAAACAGCTCCTTTCTCAGTCTATAATTGTGCTCCTTCTGCCACTTTCTGGTCAAAAAGTCTTCGATCGACTTGGTCCCTGAGAAGAAATCGTCACGATTACGCCATACACAGTCGGGCGTATAGGCAGGCGAGATCAGGTGAGGCGTCTTGGTGTCTATAGCAGCTTAGTCACCGTCTTGACATTCAGACATTGCTTACTCCACTTGTCCTGGGCAGCTTTCACCTTTCTGCGCCACATCATTCAGTACAAGGGCTGAGGCAAAGTAGAGATGGTGGGCGTACTTTTGGGCAGTCTCGGCGGTGAAGGGTGGCAAGGGCGGTACGGTAGCCATGGTTCTGGTACTGACGGCGATGGGCGAAAAAATAGAGCGGGGAGGGGTCCCGAGGAACCGAGAAGTCGAAACCAAGGGTCGGGATAGCATTGTGACTAGAGCTGGTACGAGGTGTTACTAGGGTTGTATTGGCAAAGTGAATGTGAAGGTAGAGTAGCGAATGTTGTTGGGTGACATCTGTAGAACGGGAGGCCGAACGAAACAACTGAAAGCACCCTGTGCATGGAATACATGCCCTCGACAGTTATTGAAGCCTAGTAGAACAGTCTGTACATGCCCCTACTCACATACCTGCTACATACATGTAGACGTGAGTCAAGCATAGGATGATGGTGGCATGACATGGCATGTAAGCCCCCCGAGACCCGGGATGGTGAGATCATCCATTTGCTGACATCACAGACAATTACCATCCTTCTCATCCACCACATCTCCACTCCCTCTATTCCTCGAACACCACTCCCTCCCCCCCGCCCATCTCTGGCCGCCCCCCAGCTGTATCCACCACCGCCGTTGGGGACACCCCGCCCCAACGCCCCTTGTACACCATGCAGTATCTCTCCAAGGCCTACAGCTACTGTGCGTACTACTATCTATCCTATACAATCCATGCTGACTGTCCACAGACTCTGGCATCAACCCCGCTACCCTCTCTGGTGCTATTGATGTCATCGTAGTCCGCCATGTCGCCGCCGACGGCACAGTGACCCTCTCCTCCTCACCGTTCCACGTCCGCTTTGGCAAACTGCAGGTGCTTCGCGCGGCCGAGAAGCGCGTGACTATACGGATGCCAAACAATCTCCCAGCGCCGCATATTGCGCCGTTCGACATGAAAGTAGGCGAGAGTGGAGAAGCATTCTTTGTGGTCGAGACGGATGAGCAGGTGCCGGAAGACCTGTTGACCAGTCCCATTGTGGCCCCTACGGAGGTCAGTGGCGGCTAGATAATATTCTGAGAACGAAAGCTGACACTCGTGCTAGACTGGATTACCACCCACGCCACCCTTATCAGACCATCAAGCAGCAGATGAGCATGGGGGATCTGTCACACACGAACCCTTTGGGAGTACAGAGAAGCAGGTGCCACACGAAGAGCCCTTGGGTGATGTCGATTTTCTCGACCTCAATGCAACCCCAGACACACCCAGCAAGGCCACACATTCGGCTACGGCAAGTCCTCTGCGGCGGGATAACCCTCTCAGACACAACATACTCGGCACAGCGTCCAACATCCTTCCCCAATCCATGCGATCTGCTCCCTCCACACCCACAAAACCACAGGCTCCCGCTCGACAGCCGTCTATCGACGATAATGCCCCCAACGACGAGGCCAAGGCGAAAGAGGAGGACCGCCCTGTGGTGTCCAATACCGACAAGGAGCCCAATCCCATCGAAGCGCACGCGGGAGACCGCCCAGAGCTTCCAGCGAGAGACAAGAAACTTAGCTCGTATCATGCTGCGTATTCAGCGTCCTCAGCAGAAAAGGCGTTGCCCAAGGTGCCGGCTGGCCAGGGTGAAGGCCCAGAAGTGCTTTACGGCAAGGACCTCGTCCTGGACATGGACGGATACCATAGTGCCAAGGACGCCGAAGCGCAGCAGGGAGAGCATGACGCCACAGTAGAGACGTTCATTCAAGATCTGATTTCGAGTGTACAGTCGACTGTCGAAAGTCGTCCGAAACCTCGAAAGTCATTGTCTCTACAGACAGAGGCGGAAAGGCCCTTTGATGACCAAGATGTCTCTCCCGCACTTTCCCCTCGCCAAAGCTCTCCCGATCTAGACCTAAGCACAACGTTGTCGGGCTTGTCTATGGACGGCAAAAAGACACACTTCTCCAACGTTGCCTCTCACAACAGGTTGGAGAGGGGTCAATCTGAGCCTCCCGAGACATTCCACACGGATGACCTGAGTAAATCGCCCGATACTCAAGCGAAAGACGTGGTGGAAAGAGAATGGGACTGGTCACGCCCTCAACCCGATACTCCAGATGACGGTGGGGAGCAGCATAATGTGACCGGCAGCTTGAAGAATGTCGAGGAGAATCCTTTCCTTTTTGTCCTCGAAGTTGGCAAACGCACGCATTCTTTCGAGCTGTCACTGTGCGAGGGCTTTGGCAAAGATGCTACAGAGGCTGAACAAGAGGCAATGTTTGTCAAGAACCGCATTACCTTTCAACGTTTCATTGAAGACTCGCGCATCATTGACAACCCTGCCATCGTTGTCAGCTACAACGACCTCTACTTTACTTGGTCTTCTGGCTACCGCCTCCTCTACGGCTTGGCTGTGTATCGCCGTACACTTGCGCCTCCTAATGCTTCGCCCTCGAGTCCCACCTTGCCTGCAATGTCTTTGGTTGATGCAGGTGGGGATACAGGGAGCGGCTCGACGACGGCAGCAAACGGGACCGGGTGGTCCAAGTGGTGGAGACGGGGGCAGAGTAATGGAAGCGCGTCAAGTGTCAGGCAGGGGCAAAGCGGGACCGCTCCAGCGACTACAACGCCCGTGCCCGGCACTCCCAAGCCCGACTCCGATGCGCCAGTGCAAGAGGCAGATGGCACCAGACATTTTGCAAAGACACTTCGTTTGTCTTCGGATCAGCTTGTGAGTTGCAGCCTGTCGTGTCAGTCTTTTGCTGAAATCAAGAAAGGAACAATTGCATCTCAAACCTGGGCCCAATACGATCTCTTTCTCTGTTAGCTCTTCTTACTCTGGGCTGGCTGTTTGCACGTCCAGGATCTTCCTGTGGGAAGAAACAGATCAGATTGTCATTTCGGACATTGACGGCACCATCACCAAGTGTGTACCTCGTCGACTTGTCTGGCATTGCTAACCAAATCAGATCGGATGCTCTAGGCCACGTCTTTGCTGCCATCGGTCGTGACTGGACCCACCTGGGTATCGCCAAGCTCTATACCGATATCTGTAACAACGGCTACAAGATTCTCTACCTCACATCGCGAGCGATTGGTCAAGCGGACACTACGCGAGAGTATCTGAAGAGCATTGCACAGGGGCAATATCGAATGCCTGAAGGTCCAGTCTTGATGAGTCCCGATAGGCTAATGGCGAGTCTGCATCGGTAAGTGATTGAACGGTGCATGCAGAAATGTCGGCTAATTTCGAGCAGGGAGGTCATCATGCGGAAACCAGAGCTTTTCAAAATGGCCTGTCTTCGAGACATTCAACGTCTCTTTGGCGAGCAAGCCAAAGAAGCCTTCTACGCTGGATTCGGTAATCGTATCACCGATGCCATGAGTTATCGAAGTGTGGGGATTGAAGCGAGTAAGATATATACAATCGACTCTACGGGCGTGGTCAAGACTGAGCTGCTACAATCTGCGGGGCACAAGGGAAGTTACATCCAACTTGTAAGTACCCTGATCTACAACAGTTGTCAAGCTCATGTGGCGAAGAACGATCTCGTGAACGAAGTTTTCCCAACCGCGTCAAGCAAGGTCAAGCCCGAGTATACGGATTTCAACTACTGGCGCGACCCTGTGCCCGATATTCCTCTACCCGACCTTACACCCCCATCGCCTGCTCTGTCAGCGCGCAGTGACACTTCAGGGCGCTACAGTGTGATTGGAAAAATCACAGGCATGGCCCGACGTTCTTCGCGTGCAACGCATCCCAATGGGTCCGCGTCTACATCACAGGTGGATCCTTCCAGTCGCCCGTCCAGTCCTCTGATGGCGCCCAGCTTGACGAGCTTGGATATGAGCGAGGGTGACGAAGAAGACGACGAAAGGAGTCTGAGCTCGATGCCCGGGTCATTTGAGGATGACAAGGGGAAATTACTAGATCAAGTGTTTTTTGCGAGCGGTAGCCAGCAATCAAGACCGGGTCATCGAGAAGAAGAAGATGGTAGAGAGGAGAGCGACGGAGAAGATGATGAGGACGGTGGAGAAGGAGGCCAGGATGATTCGTACGACGACGACGCCATCTTTGACGATGATATCTTGGCCGCCGGAGAGATGCAGAATGTGCCCTTTTGAGGGCATGTACCACCAGAGTCATATTGGAGTATTTATAACTGTAGATCATACATGGCCTTGAATATGCTGTCTGTATCAACCAACAATGCATACGTTAGTCCTTCTAGGCGTCATCAGAATCTGTAGTGAAAGCGCCTGCAATGATGCACGCAGATAGACATGATCAAACAAACAGCAATTCAGTCATAACAGTTTTTGAATGGACCACCACTATACTACGGAGACAATCTTAGAATCAGAATCACCAGAACACTCGTGTCGACTCGACATACTCATCGTGATGCCACCTGTTCGGCTCCCCGAGCACATCCCTTCGTTGAGGAGGACTACTCGAACTTGATGGCATCATGTAGCATGCTCTGGATGCGCCCCTCGTACACAGGTAAGACTGGAGGGTAAGCTATTGCCGACTAGGAGCTGTAGAAAGGTACTGTGGTTTGAGGGCAATGCTCCATTACTACATACGAGTGACAAACGACGAGCGACAAACGACAAAAAGAAAATCTTCCTGACGGGGAATCGAACCCCGATCTCCCGCGATCACAATTACTAATGACAAGCGAGCATACTAAACCGTTATACGATCAAGAATTCGTTATTAGAGAGCTGCCAAAAACAGCTATATCCCTACTGGTCGTTTACCACTCGACAATGCATTTCCGTACAAGTAATTTTACCTGTGGCAGCCCAAGCATAGTAGTGTTGTTAAGACAGTAGACAGGAGTCACAGGACCCACCCCGAGACTTTGTGGCGCCTGTTCACGTTCAGTGACTTACAGACTGCTCGAGCGACTAGGCACCTCTGCGATCGTAGCCGCCGCTTGGATCCAGACTCGAGACATACATTGTTGCGTGCAAGTAGAGTCAGCTTTGACATCTTGACAGACACATTGCTATTATTATAAAGTATACGGAAAACACTGCACAAGCATCACCTTCCTCGAAGCGTGGCGCCTGGAGTGATCGGTTGTTCCTCCTCGCCATCGTCATCCCGGCCGGCCGAAGGATCAATCGTCAACGTCTTTTTGCCCAATTCTGCCGCAGCATCCTCAAACTGGTCATCTTCTTCCTCGTCCTCGCTCTTTACGCTATGATCGCCAACAAGAGGGGAAGCCTTTCCTTCGGCAACGGCGTGCAAGCCGTGAATGGAAGAGTTGAGAGACTTTTCGAGTTTCTTCTCACCCGACTTTTTGACACGAAGGTGAATGGCGCGTCGGAGAGCATCAATGTAAGTCTCGTACTTGAAAATCTCGGTGTGGATATAGTGTGATTTGGCACGCCAATTGTCCTTGGCTTTAGCCAGATTCTTTGAACCAAACGAGTACTACCAGTTTATGTCAGCGAGAGATTCAAGCGTTGACGACAGTCACTGACCAAGCGAATCATCGGCTCTTCAACAGCTTTGTGCCTTTCAAGCTCCTTCTCCTGGAGCTTCACGTAGGCCACCAGTGCTTCGAGTTGCGCCTCCTCCTCCAAAGGGCTCGGAACGCTAGCAGCAGGAGGTGGCTTCCAATCGTTGATATAGATCTTGTCATTCCCACCGCCACCGCTAGAACTGCCCAAGCGACGCCCATATGACCCACCGAGTCGACTCATGTTACTCCTATGGCTCATGATGCTCATCCGATCATCTTGATCGTCCAGCCCAACCTTGTTCCACCCATACTCCATGTTGGAAACACCTCCTTGCAGGGGCTGTCGACTCTTTCGTGCAGCCCAGTAGTTGCAAGTAGCTACCCATTCGGCCACCAGATCTTCAGTACCAGCTTGGAAGAAGCTGACCTCACCAGAAGGCTCGGTGAGGGAAAAGCAGTAAGGTCGAGAGGAAGAGTAGCCAGGTTTGGGAAGGGTGGCCGAGGTGGTGTGCATGAGAGGGATCTTGCCGTTGGCGTTGGCATTTTCCTGACAAGCCTTAGCGCTTAATGTAACAGAGATGGGAACAACTCACGAGCCAATTACCACCTCCGACTGAGCCGCCCATAGACATCGATCCGCCACCTTTGCCATCACCGAAAGTGAACATAAAGACGTCCCCTTTGCTGGCGACCACAAAGTACTGCTTCCAGTCTCCGCTCTTCTTGACTCTCTTCGCCACGCCTTCCGAATGCACCTTGCGTTGCAAGATGCCCTCTTTTGCCCAGGGCGCGCCCAAAAGAGCCAACTCGTCGTCGTCCATCTCCTCTATCGTCCCCACACTGGCATGCGAATGTACAGAGTGTGTGTCGTCACCGTCATGTTCGCGAATCACCGTGTGTGAAAGGTTGGACGCAAAGCCGAGAGCTGGTGAAAACGCTGACCCAGGAGAATTGATTTCGTTGGTAGAATTGGCGTAACTTGGCGCGGGAGATAGTCTACCTTCAGAGCTGTACCACTGTGACGAGTACGGGCTGTTGCTCGCTAGCAAACCTTGTACGCTACGGATGCTGCCTCGTTTGAGGACATTGACTCTGTCGGAGGGACTCCTGACGCGCCCAGCCCTGTCGTAAGGGCCATTGCTGGCGATGGATACCATCGACTGGCGCTTGTTACCCGTCATATTCCTGTCATTGCCCCAAGCTGATGCCGTTGGCAGAAGAATTCTATCGGCGCGGACACTAGAGTATATCTCCTTGAGTGCTGCCTCGGTTTCAATTTCCCAAGTCTTGCCATAGTTGAATGACCCAGAGCTGACGGTGGTTGAACTGCTTCGGAGCTTGCTTTCTGAGGGACTGACAGCGCTACCGATTACAGACAGAGAGCTATCGGCGCGGTGATGGGGCGGTGGCGACGTCACCACAGGGGCGGAAGCACTTCTTTGGGTGGCACCAGAAGCCGGGACCTTTGCACGTACGCTGCCCACGTAATTAGTGGATGTACTCGAGCTCAAACTTGGCGGCTGGTTGTCCCCATCATCTCTGATCAAATCAGGCGTCGAAGACCTGTCCTCGCCAGTACCGCTGCTCATCTGAATCGCCCGCATTGCGTTCCTCACGAATTCGCTCTTGGACATGTGCTTTTGGAGTTCTGCAATATGTAGATCGGTGTTGAGCATAAGCATTGCAGCCGCGACGGTGTGGACGACACCGGGAGAGCCAAAAGTGGTGTTTGGATTACACTCGAAAAAGCGGCCAGAGAAGGCTTCGATGATGCGGTCAATCTCTTGAGACTCGGCTTTGAGGTAGAGCTTTTGACAGAGATCGCTAGAAAAAGGTTAGAGTAGACTTCACTGTGAGATAGCAAACGCACCGGAAAGCTTCAACAAGATTCTGACCCTTCATGTCAAAGTACTGCATGTAATACTTGAGCGCGACGGTATTCACGGGGTGCCTGCGGTGGTCAGTCCTCGAAATCTTCATAATTGCCAAACTCACGGTCCCCCCAAGAACTCTGCAACCTTGTCTCCCGCCACATTGGTCGTGTCCTCATCCAAGAGCTCACATGCCAGCCTCCTGCCCTTCTCCTCCAATTCTTCACCACCTTCGGTGGTATCGGTGTTCACCGTATCCGCTCGACTGGGCGTTCTTGGTGGCGATGCCATCATCTCCACGTCGCCGTCGTCATGCCTGCTCGCAACCGAGCCGGAGCCAGTGTTGCTTTGAAGACGCGAGAGCTCAGTGTCTGATGACTCTGGCAGATTCGGGGCTCCAGGAGATTGTCTGCCCCAGGCCGACGGGCCGGTGGGGGGAGGCGACTTTGGAGAATCCCTGGAAGGCGTTTCAGAGGCATCGTTGGCTTGAGAGGCCGCCTTGACAGTGCTCGGAAGACCCAGCCTTTTGTTTTCACCAAAGATGGGTGAGATCTGAGGTGCCGCTGATGGATGTACATTGAGCAGGGGCCCTTCGGAACCTTCCATCTGAGTCTCGAGCCGAATCTTGGATCCAGACGAAGCTCGCGAACGGGAGGATTGGTTCGGTTGGGCCTTGCTAGCGGTTGCGAGATACGATGGGATGTGTGAAGTCGACGCTCGCTGAGGGGACGAGGATTCCTGTTTGGCCAGATTGGTTGTCGGCAGGGAAGCCGATCTCTGAGGTCCTGTCGGGGGAGGCGACTCCTGTGACGGAGTCCGACTCAAATCGGCAGGGAACTTGCCTCGGCCATTCTCCTTTTTTCTCATACTTGACGGCGGCAGCCCCAACTCTCTGGCAGGCTCCGACTGACCGATATCCGCCAGCATGCCTGCCATGTCCGCAGAGAACGAGGACACTGCCGCCGTGGCTGGCGACGATACAGGCTTCCGTGATGAACCGGCACGGACAGGCGTAGTCTCCTCCTCCTCCTCCGCATTCGCAGGCTGTCGTACGTGTAGCGAGCTCCCAATCTTTTTCTCGAGTTGGGGCGCCGTACCATCTTGGTCTGTGACTCGTACAGCCGGTAAAGGCTTGTCGATGCTCAATGCGCTTGCGCCTGACTCTCTCCTCCCTGTGGGTGTAGTAGATTTTCTCCCGGCAACTATCCCAGTATTGATAGGTCTCGTGGGAGGAGGCGGACTCTTTTGAGGCAACACTGGACTGCCGAGCGTGAACCGGTCTGCAGTACTTTCGTCGGTGGGACCGAATACGTCGGGATGTGAGATAGGAGGAGAATTGAAGACGCGCTGCTTCTGTTGCGCATAGGCGGAGGGAACTGCAGGGACCGGTGGTACCGACTGACTTGGCATCTCATGGATGTCTATTCGGGAAGAAGAGGCAGACGCCGAATTACTTGATAGACGAGACTATAAGGCGTCAGAGGGCTCTGTGAGAGCTGGTACGTACATCCTTGCTGGATCCAAACATTTTGCCAAACATGCCCTTGGCCTTGTTTCTCATGCTCTGTTGCAAGTCAGCACGGGCCTCTTTGACGATGCTGCAGCCCTCACTTTGAAGCCCTCGTCCGAAGTATTCGACCTATTCCTATTCAAAGTACCTTGCCCCTCTGCTATCGTGGCCATCTGGTTGCCTCCCATCATTGACCCATACACGTCCATGTGTTCCTTTTTCGTACCTTCGGCCGTTCCAGTCCCTGCAGCTCGAGGGGGCGAGCTCACACCTCGCGGGCTTTGGTATAGTGTCCTGGAGCTCGTCGAGGGAGTCATCTGAGACATTGGCGATGTGGTAGATGTAGGGCCGGCAGAGGGAGGGGGGTCGTGATCTGGTTTGTCCTTTGTAGACCGACGAACGATAGAAGCAAGATCCGGCTGCGAACTCGTGCCAGCGGAGCGAAACATGTTGCGGCGCTTTGGGGGTGGCTTCTTCAGTTTTTGCTTTGGTTCGATACCTAGTTCAGCTATGGAGGGAGTCAGTGTAGCCTTGGTACGGAAGGTTGGGGGTATGACTCACCGTCAATGCCGAGACTTTTGCTAACCTTGCGCGCATGGCGGCCTGGCGTATCGCCCGTGCCAGTCGAGGCCGCGCTCGAGGTAGTCATCACCGACCCTGCTCGCATGTGCCCCCTCGTGGGGGTGGGAGGGATGACGCCGGGTGTAGCGAACGTCCCTCTTACCGGGCTTCCCATCCCCAGACTGCCCACACCAAGCCCGACCCTTTCATCCTGTGACTTTCGTCCGAGTTCTCTGAAATCGTCCTCATAACTCCTCTGCTTTCCCGCTTCAGTTGAATATACTGGACTATCCATAGTATCTGCGTCGAGCCCTGGCGTAGCCTCGGAAGCGCCAGAAGCAGACTCTGTCTCGGGCTCTTCCCCTATAGCGGCCGGTCCAGCAGAGAGGAAGAGAGTAGCACCAGTGTCACGAAGGGCAGCTTCAAAGTCTGCTTCGGATTTTTTGAGAGAGCGATTGGATGAGGTGGAGAGGCGGTGGTTTGGATTAGGAGAGGAAGGATTTGACCGGGCCATTGGGGGGATGGGGGAGAGTGATCGAAGGGACGGCATTTCGGACAGTCACAGGGGTGGTCGGTTGTTGTCAAGGAGAAGTGAGGCCGGGTGACGCTCCGAGGGGCGTTCAGGTCAGGTACTGAACGATACGCAGAGGACGGCGTGGGATGTATAGGGATTATTGATTTGAGGGACGAATGCAAGAGATGATAAGCGGGTTATTGATGCGAACTAAAGTGGAGGACCTCTCGCGTCTTCCCTTTCCTTGCTATCTCCCGCACTCCTCTCTTGCCTCCCCTCTTGCCTCCCCCCTCACCCCCCTGGCTCCAGTCTCGGACGTGTACCCCTCAGCTGGAACAAGCCGCCTCGCAGCAACCCGCCACATTTTCAAGCATATCCCAACGCCCAGTAACCACCTCTCAATATGGTATGCTCTCGCACTAGGCCATCACATCATAATCAGCCCCTATATGCTCACACCGCCACAGCCTCCCAGCTCGAGCGTACTGAACCAGCAGTTCCGAGCAATCACAGGTGCCTCGTATGTCTTCTCTCTATCGCGCCGCTCTAGAATACACGCGGCGCCGATATCCTGGCGCATGGTATTGCAGATGGCTGACAGCCCGCGAACAGGGCGGCAGAGGCGACCAAGTACATCAAGAAATACAAGTCTGTTGAGAATGTCAGTCAAACTTTGGACCCCTCTGTAATCGTGAAGCTGATATGTGTTTCAAGGCCGTGGACGCTTACTATAACGACGACGACGATGAGCCTTTTGCTGTTGCGGACCCTGCCCAAGAGAAGAAGCTCGGGGCTATCTGGGAAAATTACAAGGGTGCGCATTGTGCCATTGTGCATGATGTTCATGCTGACGGTGCGCAGATGAGAGCAACCCCAAGCTGATCACGATTGAGGGTACTCTGCAACTGTGCGAGGAACTTGGTATCGACCCCGAGAATGTACGTTTGCCGACCCAGCTCGACCCTGTGTGCTGACAACAAGGGCATAGGACTCTGTGCTTTTCTGCCTCGCGGCTGACCTGGGATCCAAGGTCACCGGTGAATGGGAAAAGGCTCCCTTCGTGGCCGGTATCCAGAGCTACCCCGGCACGTAAGCCACCTCTCACGCTCACTTGTCCCGGATCATTTACTCATATTGAACTTGCAGCATCGACACCATCCCCAAGCTCAAAAACTACCTCCCTACCCTCCGCACAAAGCTCAATACCGATCCCGCCTACTTTAAAAAGGTCTACACCCATGCTTTCACGCTCGGCAAGGGGTCCAACGAGATGACTCGTTCCCTTGCTCTTGAAACTGGTACGCCTATGGAAACTCCTAGCCCATGGTATGCTCACCCGTCAACAGCTATCCCCTTCTGGAGTCTCTTCTTCCCCCCCGCCTTCAACTCGACCCCCTCCGCCCTCTCTCATATCCCTGACAACTCTCCACCCCAATTCACTCAACCCGAACTTGATCTCTGGATAGAATTTGTCACCCAGAAGAACAGAGCCATCTCGAAAGATACCTGGTCTCTTTTGGTCGACTTTGCAAGACAGATAGACAAGGACTTCAAGGAGTATGATGAAATGGCGGCGTGGCCGTCGATGATTGACGACTTTGTAGAGTATGCGAGGGAGAAGAAGGGAACTCGGGTGTGAAGCCCACTATCGAGCCAAGTATGACATGTACACATAGCATATCGAGGGCACATCATGACATTACATCGTTGACAAGATCTACAGCAAAAATAGCAAGCATTTATACAAAAGCACATCATAAACAGGGCCCATTAAACACTATCCGCCAGATATATACGAGAGGCAGCGACAAGATATATTTCAAGATCCTCTAAATGTATTCAACCAAGATTCCAAGCTATCTCAACACTGGACAATCCTCTGAGCAGCTTGTCCGAGCGCATCGAGGGCATCCCTCGCACCGTCCTCACTCTCTCCATACTCGCTCTCCTCGTCCAACCTCTCCACTCCCGTGTTACCCAATCTATTGATCTCCGGCGACCTCTTTGCCTGGTTCTGTATCAAGTCTCCAAGTGAGGCGCTCGACACATTGTAACTTGGCACCATCCCTTTGCAAGCCACATGTCTCACGTGCGCCACCTCTCCCAGCTCCCAGCTCTTGAGCGACTGGTGGCTCGTCCTGGACGTGCGGTCTGAGCGCAGACTGGTGCGAGAGTCGCGAGAGTAGCGGGAGAATGTACTTTGGAGGGAATCGCGATTGGGATAGCCGTGCGAGTCGGAAGAGGTAGAGTTGCGATGTGGGGCAGAAAGATGTTTGGGAAGTGGGAGAGAAGAGTAGGAAGGGGGCGGGGACAGGGGCAAGCCTGGGACAGCAGGTTCTGGCGAAGGAGAAATGGGAGACTTGCCAAACGTGCTAGCATCTACATCCAGAGGGCTTACCCCGATCTGTGGTAGAGATGGGCTGCGGTCGATCGACAACCTTGGCAAGTCTCTTCCGGGAGGCGGCGGAGCAAGACCAAAAGTCTGACGTTTATCCTTGGGTCTCTTCTTCTTTGCTGAACCAGACTGATTGGCAAACCCAGACTCGAACTCATGCTCCTCATCGTCCGAGGAATAGTCAACGTCATACCCCGTATCGACTTGTTCGACGTCGTCTGCCCCATGAGCACGAAGCCCTGAGATTTCATCCGAGGTGGAAGGGGTGATCAGGTCGAGTTCGACAGACGAACGCGACTTGAAAGGAGACGAGTAATGCACACCGAATGACTCGGACGATGTTCGAGGTATGGCCACGGCTCTCTCCCCACTCTCTTCACGAATCACCACTACCTCCTTAAGCTGCGGTCCTTGTAGATAGACCTCTCTAGAAGAGACGGAAGCATTTGTATGATGCCCCCCGCTGCCACTGCCACTCGAACTCATCGCACTTGCGCTCCCAAAGAAACCGGAACCACCTCGTCGATGGCCATTGTCGGGCCTCTTGGGAGGAGGTGGTGGGGAACGAGGGAATGAAGTGGTCGTCGACGCGGATGCAGGCTCGAATTCGCGTGCTGTACCAGAGGCTGAAGATGGGGGAGTATGCTCCTCTTTCGGGAGGGGTTTCCTTGCAATCTTCTTTGGTAGACTCTCCGGGGTGCAAGGTCTGCTCTGCTTGGGCGCCAGGCTCAGTTTCGACCTCCTGTTCAGTGCCTTTCCGACGCCAGAAGAGTCTGCACTTTGGACCGCCTTCTCTGCCGTAGTGCTCTCTTCGTACTTCTTCGGTTCTTCCCACGCGAACCCCATACCCAAGATACTCTTTGTCCATTCCCCGTCTCTGGCCGTCTCGGCATCTCCGATCGGAAGGTCTTTGAATCCTCGTAGTTGGGCAGAGAGGCGCTTAGTTTGACGTGGAGTCGGGGCAGCGAGGAGGTTCGGGTCGGAGCCAGAGCGGGATCGACTCGAAGGTGAAGTTGTATGAGGCGCGGTTGTGGGGAGGCGGTGTTGGTGGTGCGAGTACTCTGATTCGGAGACTTCAGATTCGGTAGCGGAAACGGGGTATGAGTCTGATGGAATCCGACGTGAGATTCGCTTTGGGTTTGTAGTGGGATGACCTCCAAAGACATCTCCCGCCGCCAAGCGTCCACCATGGGAAGTGGGCATGGCCGGACGATCCACTTCAAAGGAAAATTTGCGCAACATTCCCGTAGCAGAGCTCGCCCTCGAGCTTTGGCTATCGCTCGTCCCATACGCATACGGCTCGTTCGAGGGGCCAACCGGAGCAGAGTGAGGGGCACGGAGGAAATCGTCACCTGCGACGCGATGGTTGGGAGTAGTATGCTGGCGTTTACGAGCGGCGCTGATCAAAAACAGGTCGGATTCCGAGAGACCCTGAGCTTTGAGAGAGGATAGCCAAGCCGGTGGGAGGTCTTGGAGGTCTGGCGAGACGTGAAGATCGTGCTGCAGATCGTTAGCTCTATAGAGTACAGCGGGTATGGATAAAGGTCGTGTAAGATCCACCAACGCGCAATAGAGAGATTACTCACTTCAACATTGAACGGTCGACCAATGCCACTATCGCCTTCATTCCTATCCGTGCTCTCCCATCCGGTACCCTCAAACACTACCTGTTCCTGCATCGACGGCATCTTGCCCCTTTTCCTCCATGTACCCGTGTTGTTCACTCCCTTCATTGGTGTAGATGCGGCGCTACCAGGTGCAGAGCCTGGCGCAGAGAATGAGCCGTGGCTAGACGTCCCTTCTGCGGTGTTGCGGCGCATCACGCTGCCTACTCTGCCTATACCCTTACCGATGCCCATCAAGAGCTGACTGGATGATCGTTTTTTAGCCAAGGGTACGGGGCCACTATTGCCACTGTTGCCACTGCCCGAGCTCGGCGTCGGTGGCGCTGAGCGGTCGCGGGGCGCGCATCTGCCTGGGGTTGAAGTCTGCTCTGATCGAAGGGAAGGAGAAGCCTGGGGTCGAAACATGACCCGCCTCTTTGAAACAGGCGTTTCGGGGCCTTCAGAGTGAAAGACAGAGGTCTGCGAAGACGTCACAGACATAGATGGTGAACCCGGGACAGTCAAGGTAGTTGTGCTGTAGTTTTGTGTGCCGCTGGTCAATGTAGAAGACGATTGGTTGGTGTAGGGATAGCGAGAGGCTGAACGAGTTGACGTGGTGGTGATCGGAGAGATGGATTCGGTGTTGGATGATGCTTGTTGTCTATGGAAATGCTGTGAGCGTGTGGCCGTGTGGATGGCTTGGTGAAGGGCACACAGGGTGAATGTCCCCTTTGACACAACGCACAAGGGGCCGCATGGGGGCTCTCGATAGCACTTACCTGGAAGACCTTCTGTGGTTCTCATCGCCGCTGCCCGTCGCGCAGCTGCTCGTGCCGGCGTAGGGGCCCCTGCCATGGAGGTCGAGTCCGAGCGCATCGAGGGGGACGGCTGGGAGCTTCTTGTTGCTGTCAGCCGTGGTGGGTCTCCTTGGGGGCATGGGGGAACGTTATAGGGAGAAGGTTGGATGATGGAAAAGGAAGAGAGGGATGTGATTGTTCTTCGTGCACCACATGCCACTAGCCACCCAGACACCGTCCGTGCACCCAGCCACCCCCCGCTGCCGTCCCTGCTGCCGACCCCCGAGGGCACGCTGCCGCCCAGCGACCAGGAGGGCATCGGAGGCCGTCCAGGGCCGTTTGGGGCGGGTTCGGAGCTGGTTTGTGGTCGGCGGGTGAGGCTACCTGAGGCTTCCCCATCTCCTAGCGCGTGAAAGAGGGCATAAGCGCGGCGGAAGCAAATGAGATCGAGATGTCAACAAAATCAGAAGCCGCGTGAATCTGAAATCTCATAATCGCACCAAATATCCCCCTCGATGGCCGCTCTGCCCCCCACCCAGGCCTCAAAGCGGGCACAAGCTGTCGGCGTGCTCAGAAATCAGATGCGCCGGGAAGCAGAGTCTGGCAACAGCAGACAGTGCCAGCAATGCTTTCGGTGTTGGCCGTGGGCGACCTTTAGACCAGTCAAGTCTGGAGACCTCGCAAGTCATTCAATCGGCCCAAGACCATGATCTGACATACTACTTAGCCCGCGTTCTGCCTGAGATGCTCCAGACAAGACATGTACAGCAAGCACTGTAAGGAGGTCCATGGCGAGATGGTGCGTCCTCAAGCGTCTCCGAGTACGATATTGACCGATGTTCAGCTCCAATTCATTGCCCTACGCCGTGAAAAGACGGCACCATCGGACGGTCGCACGTCTCTCGGACAACCTGCCCAGAAATTTCGGCCAAAGGTCGTTTCTGCCGGAAGAATCAAGACTCAGCTCGCTCAACACCATCGCAAAGAGCGGTTGGAGATGGAGATGGCGGCCAAGCAACGAGCTGCTGAACAGAATCACATCCGCCCCGCCACCCCTATCACATCGTTAAGCGAACGGTCCCCTGCGATGCGTTTCAACCCGAATCCGCCCCATTCGAATGACCGACCAGGCAATGCAATTCACTCGCCCCGTCTGCCCTATCAACCAGACCCCATTCGTAATGTCGCCCACCCCGCTCTTATCAGTAAACCCCTCGATCACTCCTCGAGACATCCCATGGCATCAGGACACAATATGGCAGTGCCCCTACCAATCTCCGACGTTGCCCCCTTGCCGGCACTCAGCCGGCTGGGACCCTATGATCTAGATGCACTGTCACAGAAGCCAGAACATGTCAGGCTCATGAGAGAACCTTACCGTTCTTCCGTCTGGTACGCTCGCTATCTTTCTCACTCGCGACTGCTTCAACTGATCTTGATATAGGTTGCAAATCATGTGTCGGCCCACAACAGCCCTGCATGCTGTATCGTTCAATCTCCTCACGCGGGCGTATCTGCATTTCCTATCTTTCTCCGCTAGAGAGACCGCATCCACCTCCGGCACACCCATGCAGTCCCACCACCCTTCCCAACCTTTCCACCCTTCCTCTGCTCCTCAAAGCCCTTATACCCCGATGCATCCCCGGCCATCGCTTTCTCTGCCATCCCGCCACCTTCCACCTCCAAGCCCCACAGAACTCATCATAACCCTGCGCAACCTCTGGCCTCAAGTTCGCTTTTCTGGCGGCGGGCCGGGCAACGAAGAGCTGTTCTGTTTGGGGATGGAGTTTAGGACCAGGAATGCTGGGACGGGGTCCAATGCTGGCGGCGCGAGTAGTAGGCCTTGAGAGGCCAGCGGGCCCGCCTCCCGGCGTTGAGAGAACGAGTCAATAAGTCTGGGTATCGTACCTGGAGTGGGTCTCTCTTCCGGCTGCTATCGCCTGAACATATCCTCCCAAACCGCCCGAACGCTCAAGGCAGTATCAGGTGTGTATTGTTTCTTCTATTCAAAGCAACTGCTGACCTTGTCACAGATCCTTCTGGTAATTGAAGAAGAAGTAGGAGAGAATACCACTACCCCCTGGCAGTACACAGCCCTACATCAAGGGACGAGCTTTCTACAGACAGCATCATAATTCTCGATAAATTGTTGTAATCATACTGTATGCCTTATGTACTTTTTGCGTGTTCTCGACCAAGACTCAATCCCCACGCTCTATAATGGAATACATGAGACTGCTACCGGACAACCACTCAACCGCAAAATGTGAAAGATGCCATGTATCGGATATGTATGGAAGCGAATACTATTTGTAACAGATACACAAACAAATGGAAAGCCCTCTGAGGGTATGCGTGGATTTCGAGCTGTAAAAACTATATGGACTAGAATATTCTACTGACTATTACTGTTGACACACGTACACAAATGTATATATCAGGTGTTTCCCTTGGAAAGGGTTTTACTATCGATGTACAAAGAAAAATGATACAGTCCGTCCGTTCTGATGTAGGAAAAGGGATATGAGAATGTTTTTGAATGGGGCCAACTCATAAGCCATCAAAGGCCATGACCACATTGCCCCAAGCACCCAACACGACCACCTCATCACCGTCCGCCCCCTCCTGGTCCTGCACCTCGTCGACAGTCTTGTAGCGCACTGTCGTCTTGTCATCGCCCCGCTTCTCACTCCGCCGGCTGTTCCCAGCGACAGCATCTCCCCCTGTGCTCTGCGCGCTCAAGCCTTGATTGATCGAAACTAGATCAGCCCAGTAGGCCGCCCCCGTGATGGTATTGGTACTGTTCTGAAGTACCGTAGCGTTCATTCCAGCGCGAGCAAAAGACGAGTTGCTCTGCACAGTGATCTGACCCAGCGACACCGCCCTATGCCGCCCCTGCCATGTGGGGTCGTAATCTGGAACAGGTGATGGGTCGGGTATGCGGATTTCTCCCCAGACAGTCTTGGCCGCGAACGGTCCGACAAAGTTTGGATGAAGATGCAGACTGATATGGCCGTATGAAGTCGAGACCATAGAGGACAAAGCAACCGTTGTGGGCTGGTGCAGGTATCGCACATACAGTGAGCCGTCAACGGTACAGAGCTCGGTGTTGACTCTGTGTTTATTGGAGGCAGAAGCAGACTTTCGGCGGACGATGGCAAAATCAGAATCGGAATAGGTGCTGTCAAGCGTTGTAGAGTTGTCAGAGGCCGCAGATGGGTCGTGAAGGATGATGTCCGCAAGGATGTTTCCACTATGAGCGTGGTCAGAACTTTCTTTGCGCCACTCGGGAGCACTCACGAGGACACATTCACAAAGATACCCTCAGAAACATTCCACTGGCCCCTGACATCTCCCTCCGTCTCAATGTTCCCCGCCTGCAATGCCACATATCCTGCACTCACGCCGCCTGAATCAGCCGACAGATTCAGCTCGCCAAACTGCGCAATCCCCTCGAGGTCCCCCAAGCTGAGGTGCATGTAATCCAAGCCAAACGACAGGGAAGGGAAGTAGGTGAAGGGTGCGTCTTGATTATAGATGGAGGCTGGCACGCGGATGACGATGTGGGTGGTAGGGATGTAGGTCGGGTTGAGAAGGCCGGGGTTCGTAATCTTGTTATCTGTCTGAAGTGGGCTCTGTAAAGAGGTCAGATTGGATGACTAGGCGACATGCAGAACTCACATAGATGCCTACGCCCACGCCACCTTCACCTCGATTCATTTCGCAGACCTTCATCATCGAGTCCAAAGTCTGCGCCCCAGCATATTTCACTATGACATCCACAGTGATGCTTTCCTCAGGCGCACTGTTCTTGAGATCATCACTGCCATCTGAGCCAACGAACGTTATTGTTCCAGTCGATCCCAGACCGCGCGCATTGATGAACAGGTCGGAAGGAGCAGACGCATTCGCCTGCAGAGCAAAGTTGAATGTTGACATATAGACACTGGTGGCGGAGAATGGCGTAAATAGAGACGAATGGGCGGAGGAAGAGTTGAAGGGTATGAATCGATTACAATTTGTCAAGTTGCCATCAGTGGGCGAAGGCCCGTCCTGTAGAATGTCAATACTGCCTACGTGACAAGGCTGATGTACTCACTCTCGCTTCGGTGTATGTCAAATTGAACGGATCATTCCACCCCCAGATAGCTACATGTCGCGCTGTTCCGTCATTGTCTTCCCACGGAGGCGCTGAGACACCGTGTTTCGACACACCGCCCTGCCTCATGCCGACCAACAAACCGATGACAAGCGCGACGGCGATCAGAACCAATACGACCGCGCCCTGTACCCATCTTCTCCATCTTTTCCACCATCTTCTGAAAGTGGGCGAAGCTGCAAAGAGGACATGCTTTTCTTTCGACGCCGAGGATTCCCAAACCTTGGAAGTACTCGCGACTGGAAGCGTTGTTCTCGTTGTGCTCACGATAGAGGGACTCCGTGGTATATGTGATCCACCGTGTAGCAGCAGAGCACCGTGGTGTGTGTGGAACGAGGGCAGAGAGGAGGAGGATGCTCTCGCAGCGGTCGGTGTGAGGCTACCAGCTGAATCTGTTGGTGAACGTCGGTCGCGGTACGAATGCGTCGGTTCGGGCGGTATGACTACACCGAGGCCAGGCCGCCGTCCGCGGCCTCTCGTCTCTAGCTGCGGCTGCTGGGCCACATTCTCATCTGAAAAGACATCGCCTTCGCGTGAGGACGACCCAGCCAGGGCAGTGGCTGTGCCAAGGTCACTGTCGACTGATAGACGCGACCGGCGCTGGCCTTCGTACGGCGGCAATGACTCGGCATCCCACGCGGACCCTTCAAAGTACGAGTGCTCTGAAGGGGCGCCATAGATGGAGGGGGTGGCGGATTCTCGAAAGATGTTTGGATCCTTTTCAGGGTCGGGAGGGATGATCATGGCGAGGAGGTGTGAGAGGTTTGAGAGGTTTGTTGTGGTTTATAGAACGAGTATAAAAGAATAGGGGGCCGGGCGCTCTGCACGTGAGTGGGTATGTGGGCCAGCGAGGGGCTATCTCATGTCTCGCTCGCTGTCGTGAGGGCGGGGGATGTGAAGGGAGGCGGTGTAACTGGAGGAAGGATTGGCGGTAGTCGGGGAACAAGAGAGGGTGATAGATGTGAAGAGAAGGATGACGAGAAGAGATGAGGAGATGGATGTTCGCGAGCACAGACCACAACACCGAAAGCGTCCTCGAGCCCATCTGCTGCGATCCTCCCCGACACGCGCCTATCCTACAGAACCGAGAGGCACGCGAAAGGCGGCGGTGCCCGCTGCTGGTATCTCGTCATCTGCAACCTCTCTGCAACGCGGGGCGGTCAAGACGCAGATGCACTCGTTCCATAGCTACACACCTCTATGATACATACAATATTCCGACTATGCAATAAGAAAAGATCCGCTAAAACACCAAGATTTCTATGCCCGTAGCCCTCGAACACCCAAGATCCCTGACCCCGTCGACGTCTTGCTCCCCTTTGCCTCGTTCTCCTTTCCCTTCGCGCTCCTTCCTCCCAGAGACACCTTCGAGCCCGTCTCGTTCTCTTGTAAGAGCACGCTGAACTTTTTCTGACTTCCCGTTGCAGACTTTGACTTGGGGAGAGCAGATTTGTTTGGTACAGCCTGGGGTGCCGCTATGATCTCGTTCGAGAGTCGCTTCTCGACCAGACTCAAGGGCTTCAGGCCCCTCTTCTCCACAGTCTTTCTCTTTTGAGCAGGCTCCACAGTAGGTTCAGACTTTTGTTCCTTCATCTCCTTTTCAGCGTCCCTCTCCGCATTCCTCTCGTTCAACTGCTTCACTAGCCGAAGTTCCTGCTTTGAGGGCTTGTAGTCTAGCGCCTTTGGCAAGGGGCTAGCCTCTGACTCTGACGCCGTCCAGTTGGACCGCAATGTCTCGCTGGAGCTTTTCGGCAAGAGGTGCTGGACAGGCGGGTGAGGCTCAATGATGGAGAAGCGCTGATTGTTGACGGGCCCGAAAGTAGAGGCAGAGGTAGACTTTGCCAAAGGAGGAGGATGGGGGTGGGAGAGGACAGACGGGGCAGCGGTATGGGCCGAGTGACGATATGGTGAAGGAATGTCGGGCACAGGAGGTGCTTCGATGGCAAAGCTCGTCGAGTACCCTGTTCCGGAAGCTGATGTAGCTGTCGTTCCACTGGTGGTTGTCGAGATTGACCTGACGCTCGCCCTGCTTGATCGACCATCCTCGCCACCATAAGAAGAAAGCGGGGGAGAAATGACAAACTCAGCTCGGGTGGGAGTGTCCATGGCCATCATGGCTTCCATCTCCTCCACCGCGTCCTCGGCGTCGGTGTTCAAAGTACTGGCCAAAGACCTTTGGCTTGGAGACATATGGGAGGCCTCTTGCGGCAGATTGGCCTCTGCTGCCAGTCTTTGGGAGGAGATTGAGGCGCCCAGCTCAAGAGCCAAGTGCATATCTGCCACGTACGATTTGGAAAAGGTCATCGAGCTTTCCTTTGGCAGACGCTCCTCGACCCTTTCGACTGTGCTGCCCTGCTGCGTCAGAGTGGCGGGGATAGGTGGAAGATCAAAGCCAGAGGATACAGGACGAGAGAGCTCATCGAAAGACTTTCTCATCTCCTCTGTAAAGTCTTCCTTATTGAATTTCGGCAGACCGAAAGAAGTCTTCTCCTTTAATTCTTGCTCTCTCACAGTCTGATTCGACTTGGCGCTGGCATTACGTCGTACCCTCGAAGTTGATTGCCCATGCGACTGGGCAGTGTAGTACTCGGGCGACTTGGAGAGGTCGATGGAAGAAGAAAAGCTTCGGGTGTGGGTATGTTTGCCGTTGTGACGAGACTGGTGAGGAGTAGACTGGTCTTTGAGAGACATGGAGCGGAAGGAAGGAGCACCGATGAAGCTTTCGTTGTCGTTCTCCACATACGAGCGGCGGTCGGCACGGGGAGTGTCGCAGTCGCCGGCTTCGTCAGAGTCGTGGACGATTGCCGTTGAACCAGGAGCAGGCTCGACTCTAATATCATTTCCGATCTTGATGGCTGGCACAAGACTAGTGATCCATCAGTAAATGTTTGTATCGGTCACTCAAAGCACTCACTTTGGCAAGACGCCAGCCGTCAACCAGTCCAGCTCGTACTCATCACCCTTCCCAGACACCCTTCTTTGATCGGAAACTCTACGCTGGTTGTAGATCAACGTCGGTCCATTCGACATTCTCCCTCGCTTGGCTTCATGGATCTGAGCCGGCAAGCTTTCGTTCTCGCCATTGGAGCTGCAGCTGTGGCCGCGGCTGAGTCTGGAGGCTCGCTTGTCTGGCGAGAGACCAGTGACAGACACGGCGACACCCGACTTGGCAGATATGAATGAAGCATCGTCTGAAGCATCATCATACCGCCCAGTCGTTTCTGCTCGCTGACTTGTCGCTTCATCTTGCACGCCAGTCCAGCCGCCTTCAAACAAGCTGCTCGCCCGCTTGGCAAGCATAGACACCACTCCACCTCGATGACTCCTGATATCGTCTTTGTGGGCCCGCGTCTTGGGCTGAGTTTCGAGGACACGCATAGCAGGAACGGGCTTGAGCATTTCAGCGGCTCGAGCAAAGATGCCGCCGCCTTGCACAGCGTGCCCCTCCTCGAACCAAACATCGGCGCTCTTTCTTGCGATAGTCTTTCTCATGACCTCTTCAGCCTCCATGTCTCGCAGATCGAGATTGCCATAGACTGTGTGTCGCCTTTCAGGACTTTTGCCCTCGAATGTCACTCCGCGCGAGCCGCCGCCATCAGTGGACAGAAACGTCGTGAGGGACGGTTTCTGCTGCACCAGCTTGCCCATGTGTTTGCCGTTGATGTCCGCGGTAGAGCTCCGTTGGGGCTGGGGAGGCGTGAGTTTGGGCGAAATGGACACGGGGAGCGAGAGCTGGGACTCGGAAGTCAAGGCGAGGGATTTGTACCCCGAGGTAGCAGCTGTCGAGGTCGATCCCTTCTTGCCCCTGTTCGAGCCTTGCTTGGGATGTCGGTATCGCAGAATGTAGGAGAGGAGGACGAGGACAGGCGATGGGAGGATGATGGAGATGAGATAGAGGAGCGTGGCCATGCCAGAGGGCCCTTGAAGCAGCAACGGAAGTGCGAGAGCCTGGTAACGCCGAAAAAAAGGTTCCGTGAAGAAGAAAATAAAACGCGTCATTAGCAATCCATGCGTCTTGATGTTTGGTTCCAACTCACCCAGCAGCAGATAGACCCAGCGACAGCTACCATTCCGACCCCGCGTCCACCACGGCCCCAGCTCTGCAGCGCCTCGGAGCCAGACTCGACTGCAACCCAGTCCCGCTCATCGCCGCCCATCAACAGCTCCATACTGTCCTTGCCGGCCCCAGAGCTCATATCCCAAAGAGTGCTGCTTCGTGCAAACGTGGGAGTGGGAGGCAGAGGCATGTTGGTGGGCATGGGAGGGGGAGGAGGTGCGCGAAGGTCGATAGGCTTGACGCGCGACTGGCGCCTGTCGGGAGTCTTGGCCTCCACAAGAGTAGTGCCGCTGGCGGTGGGACCGCTACAGCTCTCAAGAGTCCAGGTGGATGAGCCTTTTGCGGATACTCGCTCAACAGGCACGCATGTAACGGCATTGTCTATCGAACCGACGGCTCGAGTAGCAACAAGACTCGCACGACTCTCGCCGGCCATCTGAGAAGGCGAAAGCGGGTAGCTACTCAATGATTCGAATGCCCTGGGAAGAGGGCGGAAGGGGTCTGGCGAGTAGGCGGCAATGACTGAGCCATCAGGGGAGCGGAGCGGGGACCCGATTGAAGAGAGAGTGTGAGTGTAGGCAGTCGAGTCGGACGCCTTGACTGCGGCACCTTGCGTCTGACCAGGTCTTGGAAGGTTCGTGTCAAAAGCCGGGGAGACGGGAGACCTAGGTCGAGTAACCGCAGGTTCTGGCGAAGGGAAAGACCATTCGGATATGGTCCGACTGTTGGTGTCCTGGGACAACCAAGAGTCTTCGTTGGACTTGTCCTGAGAATTCGGGCTCAGGGCGGTATTGGGGGAGAGGTGCTGGAAGGAAGAAGGTGACATGGCCGTCTGAGGCATAGTCGGGGGTGTCCTGAGAGACATGCCAGAAGCTTTGCTCTTGGGCGTCTTGTATGCTGATTCCGAGGCAGATGTGTTCTGGGGGTCACCGTTGGACCCGGGCGAAAACTCGAAGGAAGAGATCATGGTCTCTGTACGAGCTGATACAGAGTTAGTCAAGCTCCTGCGGCCGTGAAAAGAATACCCACAAGGTGACGAGACCCAACTATCCCCAACTCTAAGTTCCGCTTCATCCATCTCTTCCACTTCTCCGGCTTCTCGTTCGTCATCTTGACTGATCCCCTCGGGTAGAAAACCCGTCTCCTTTTCATACAAGCTCATCCGACTCTCTCCTCTAAGCCTGATCATCCCCTCTCTGGGCCTGTACGCCATCTGCCACATGCCGACACAACCGCATCCGCCAAGGATAGCCACGGAAGCAGCCGACATGGCGAGGATGACATATCTCGCCGAGTCACCAAGCACGCCTGCAAGGATAGTAGCGACACCAGTAGTGGCAGCCGAGATAGGAAAGATTCGTGGGTAAAGTGTATCGTGCGTGATACCTCCCGACTTGAAGACAGCGTGGCGGAAGGAGGACAATCTCGAGCTGTGGTGTCGGTTGTGCATGGGTTGGGAAACCATGACGAATAGTGCCAACCAAGCCGCCGTAACAGGTAAGAGTGTGATACTGACAGCCACCCCTGCCCAGATGCCCGTTGTCCCCTCTATTCCGATCTCGAGCACGACCCATCCAGCGACGAGGCTGACGAACCCTTCGCCGGCCAGAAGCAGCATGAGCTTGCCCCTGACTCCCAGACGGGCACCGACATCGCCCCAAGCAAGCTTGGAGGCTGAACTTGGGCTATCTGGTCGAGGGGGAAGGTTGAAGAATTCTCTGGGGAGGTTACGAGCTCGGCGAGGATGGGGAATGATGTCGGAGAGCTTTTGGAGGGACGGAGTGAGGTTGCTGGAAAGCGACAGGAGAGGGGTAAGGTGGTAGAGGAGAAGAGTAAGGAGTAGGAGGGCGGAGGGAATAGGGAGGACGGTGGACAGTATCTCGGGGAGCATACTGCTTTGTTTGGCGGTGTTGTAACAGTGGCAGAAAGATGACGAGACGGATAAAAGAGGTGCGTGAGGGTCGTCTAGATCGTCAAGTCGTTGAGGTTTCGTGAAATAGATGTCTAAAGTATGAATATCTGTCGTTAGTAGGCAGGGGACAAGAGAAAAGCTGAGAATGGAGATGTTTGCATGGAGGATGTTTGTGGCTGCAGTGTGTGGCGAGCAGGAACGTAGAATCTGTCGTTCAACGTTGAGTGCCGGTGTATGTTACGTTGGTCGACAAGTTCGGGTGTCGGGTGCACGATGGGCTCAGGGCTTGCAGGGGGCATGCATAGATCTTGTCGCTTGGGGGATGCAAGGACTGGTCGGCATGGCCAAGGAGTCACCGAGATCACTTCGCATATGCTCAAATCTGGAGGTGCGTGCTGTTGGTCTGAGGGATGAGGGATCTGAAGGGTAATCGGCCATATATTGCTGTGCATATATAAGACTATCTATAATATCCATCACATTCGACATCAAGTGTCCAATAACAAGTAAATATGACTACAGATAAAGATGAATGTTAAAAGACGAAAAAGGGCGATTGTTCCCTGGTGATTTTCCTTTGGGGTGGTAGCTGGTACAACGCGAATGGAACGAATGAGATCAACGATGAAAAAAGCCCAAAATTAAGAAATGATAATGTGTCGTACAACTTTGAGACACAAGACAGGAGACAAGACACTATTCTTTCTCAGACAGCTTCTCTCAACGCCCTTCTGGCCACCATCGCCTCATCCAGCCTTCTCGCCTCGTCCCCCGCTTCTTCCGGGCTCATACAGTCACTCCCACTCCCGCTCTCATCACTTAGCCTTCTCCCCTCGCTCCCCATGGAGCTACTGTTGTCGAGATGCTCGCTCTCGTCAAATTGGCGTCGCCGACGGGCCCACTCGGCCTCGCTCAGCTCGGCATCGGAAGAGGTGGGGAAGGAAGTCTGAATGTGTTCGGCAGAATCGGCAGAATAGTGAAGAGAAAGAAGGGACGTGAGGTTGCGGGCAAAGTCTACAAGTTGAAACACCAGCCTGTGTGAATGTCAGCGTGGTTTCGTAACACAAAGAGGGACGCTTACGAATGGTTGGGACCAATCCAGCTGGACTTGTTCTTGACAAAGTCGTAGGCGTCTTGCATAGACCGAATGTGGCCGAGGTATTCGGGCATGGTGCCCGCAGCCGCCAGGGCCATGACATAGGCGATGGTCAGTGTAGCCGATCTCGACACACCACATTGGCAACTATCCACGCGTCAGCTTGACCCATTTGTAGGATATAGATACTCACTGTATAAGCACCGGCGTCCCGCTCTTTCTTCCCTCCTCCATCCAACGGATCGCCTGCCAGAACTTCCACATATCTTGCACCTCGGGCCCCTGTGGCCTCCTCACATCCCCCAAAGTCGCCTTCTCTGGCAGATCCGCCAGTCCTAGCTCGCCATGCGACCACCTCACATGACAATACTCCACCTCCGGCCTCGCCGCGTGGCCTTCAGAGATAGAGGGGTACGTCTTGAGCTTCATGCCGCCCTTCTTCTCTGAACCAGTACCGGACCAGCCGGGGACGGCGTTGACGGAAGTGTCAAAGGGGTCGTCAATCTCTTGAGCGACATTGACGATCCGCACCTTGCTCTTGCCAACAGCCCAGACGCCAAATCGCCATGCAGACTCTACCGCGCCGAGCCACACGCCGGGAACGATCTCGATAGGGCCGTCCTCGTAAGGCTCAGCCTGGCGGACGGGATACGGCTTGGAGAAGGAGAAGGACGCGGGAAGGGGTGGGGAGGTGGAAGGGGTGGTGTTGGTGGACGCCGAGAACGAGGTCGAGGAAGATGAATCAGAAGCAGGCTTTTGCGGGCTCGAAGAAGGCAGAGCGTAGCCGAGCTGGTTGAGACCAGGCGTAGTCAGGCTGCTGCCCTCTGTCTCTTCAATGGTAGGTACGCCCATACCCATACCGAGAGGGGTGGCAGACCAGCTTCCTCCTTTGTGCTCTGGCCTCGTCGTAAAGATTTCTTCCGCCGTCTGACTCCTCGCTCGGCCCTTGCTGCGGGGCATATGCATGGTGGCGTAGGGGTGCATACCGACCGCAGGCGTGGGCGGCACCGCGTCTCCGGTGGGAGGTTGGGTGATGAGGCTCAGGAGAGACGGGCGGCGAAGACCTCGTGTCGTTGAGCGGCCCGTAGACATGGCGAGAGCTGGTGTACGGGGTGGTCCTGGGGTGAAGGGTGTAGGGAATGACGAGTCGCTGGGACCTGTAGCGGTGGGGGTGGATGATGTCGATGAAGAGGAGGATGAGGGAAGAGAAAGGGAGAGTTTCTTGGGGTTGGATCTGCGCATGGCGAGTGCAGGGAGTGGCGGGAACAATGGTGTCGACTGTGCAGTAGGGAAGGGCTTGCCGATGGTTTTGGCCTGATAGCTGGGCACGTTACCGAACGACTCTTCTTCGTCGCCCGTCTTTATGTGCACATTGTCCCCATGTTCTCGCATCTCGATATCCTCCATCTTGCCGTGTTCAACACTGGTACCAGTGATAGTGATCAATCCCAAAGGACCTTTGTGGTTTCCCTTGTCCTCGTTACCCAGCGAGCGGATGCGCTTGGTGGGCCTTTGACAATCAATTCTAGACTCGCCAGCTTCTAGAGCATGGGCCGGGGCGGCTGGAGATGAAGCGGATGTCGGGGTTGAAGGACGTTTCCTGGGATTACAGGAGAGCGTGAGAGCAGGAGAAGGCGGTGCCGCTGGGGATGGGAGGAAGGATATGCCACTGAGCGGGAGCGATGGGGTGGCAGGCGGGTTGAGTGTGAAAGACGGTGTACGCGGGGAGAGGTGGAATCGTCTCTTGTTGACAGACAGACGCAGGGAGATGGGGGTGTGGAGCATTAGAACTAGAGTTGCGCGTCGACCAGCGACGGTATGCGTATGGTTCAAGTGGGAGTGGGTAGAGGGGATGTGGCCAAGGGCAGAGGGGAAGAGGACGGCAGTCAGCGAGAGATCTTAAGTGCGGAGAGAGAACAATAGGGAGCGCAGCAACGGAGAACAATACGCTCGAGAACAATAGCGTTTCGACGTAACAGACGGCAGTAACACTCACCATTGTGATGGCAACCGTCCTTGTGTTGTGCGACCGGAGATGTGACGTGTGGCTGTTGCTGTACTGGCGGGGGGTGGATGATATGGACAACAGAGGAATTATATCTGGGTCGTTGTCTTGGAGGGGAGTGTTTTTCTCAGAGGGGTCAATGCGTGGGCAGTGTTGATAGTATGGTCGTGCAACGGGTGACAGACTGGGGACGATCTAGGGCGGGGGGACAGGGGTAGAGTGTGTGGTCAGCCTTGGGAGGGGCCGTGAAACATATCAACAAGGAGACAATAGAAAGGGAAATGGCTCGGTGCATCTCAGGGAACAGCCTCACGACCGCGCGATCATCAACCTGTGCACTCGGCGTCTTCCACCCTGTCACCCCCCATGCTATACATGCTATACATGCTACCATCCTATGCACTGCCCCCGCCCAGACGCTCCATGCCGCCAACCGCCAGCCGCTCTTCGGCACCTCTTTTGCCTGGGCCTCTTCCATCTCTGTCCCTGAGCCCATCCCGTGCCTGCCTGCGCGTCGAGCCTCCTGCGACTTGTGCACTGCATCTCGCGGCGACCGCCGTCCTGCCTCCTGTTTGGTTACCTTCCTTTTTGCATCGACCTTTGTATACCCGGGCAGATATCTAATCACTTTCCACATCCACCTCAACCTCAACCTGCAACCCCAAAGATACACACGCAACATGGCTGACCTATTTGAAGACCCCCTCAAGCCCGAGAACAACCACAACATGTCCCTAACCCCATTCCACATCTTCACCCTCGCCCTTTCCTCTCTCTCCCTCATGCTCAACAACCTGCCCTCTTCTTCCCCATTCGCCCCACTCTCAGGCCCATGCACTCGCTTGACAGTCTTGCTTGTGCTCCTACTCCTGGCTTACCATGCTCTACTTTGGATGATCAAACAACACGAAGCTGACGTCAAGCGCGCACATGCAAAAGAAGAAAGAATGCAATACGACCCGTCAAAGAAGGGCGAATTCAAAAAGAAGAAGAATGACTGGGAACATCAGTACGGCCACCCTTCACACTACCTCACCACACGGGATGGTAAACCGAGGCTCTTTCCATTCCCGCTCGGGCTGGCTGGCTCTTCGTCGGCATCAAAAGAGCTCTGGTGGGAAGCTGGCAACACACCCCACGTGGGGCACTACAATCAGCGCGAGACGCCCGCTGCCCGTGAACAGATGAGGAAAGAAATGGAAGTCAAGGAGGCAAAGAGGCAGAAAGAGGCGAAAAAGAGGATACAGGCGATGGAAGGGGAGAGGACCAAGTGGCAGAAGCGGTTGACGCATCTCAAGGTCATCATGACCATTGTCTGTGTCGGGCTTGGTGAGTGATGGCGTCGTAGCGGGGTAAGCTAATGGCAGCAGTGAGCAAGAAATTGGCGATAGGTTGTTTGGCAGCGTGGATCTACTACGTCGTAGCAGCTCAACTAGCGGCCATGCTCGCGGTCAAGACAGAGGACGAAGAGAAACCTGCCAAAGAAAAGAAAAAGATTCCTACTGTACGTCCATGCCTCTTTGCCTTTCGCTCGAGCTCATCTTCGCAGGGTCCTGGGATGGCGCTCACATACCTGTATGAACCCGACGGCGACTGGGTCAAACCAGCAGGCAACATTCCAACCAAGGCGCCTACCAATCGTCTCATGACTTCGTTCGAAAGCCGCTACGCCATGTAACAAGTGACAGGAGGGTAGACTTTACAGATGTCATGCATGTTGTATTTCAGGATATTCTTTGACAATAGGTTGTTAGATGCAGGCTAGTACAAATTATTCTTTCGCAGTCTTCTTCTATGCGTTTTGCCCCGACGCAAAACACTCTATCCCGCTTAATCGTCTCTGATCTGACCCAGATAGTCCTTTTTGATAGTGCCAATTGCAAACTAACAGCTGTCAGAGGCGGCCAAAGAATGAAAAGACAAGACATACCATATCATTCGCCTCTACTCTGCACCCAACGATCTGTATTCGCACCTTTGTCCCCTTTTGGATGACTTCGTCATTCGAGCGGTAGCACGGTGGTGACACCGATGGGTCGAATTTCATATCCGCGTGTGTCAACTGTATACTTTAGGTCAGCCTCCGATACAGTTATGCTTTTTCAAAAGATGGGGAAAAGGATAAAGAGGCTCAGAGAAAAATCGATCAATTACTACAAGATCTTCCCGCATAAATCAACATTCCCGCAGGATCTGTTGTCCCTATGCTTAAATTCATCATAGATGGAGGGAGGGTGAAAGGAGAGAGAATCAAGATATGGAAACAAGACTTACGTGACAGGAGACGAAAACTTGTAACGGCCCGACCATGGCAAAGAAGCCCATCTGATTTCTCGTCAGCGCCATGCCATGTCCCCCGGGAGAAAACATACCTTGTTGACATTGACCACCTTGGCATCGACCACTTCACCCTTGAAAGGCTTCATGACGATCGCAGTGTACCCTGTCTTAAACTTGGCTTGGCCTGTCGAAGGCATGATCTTGCCCTCTCCAATGTCTGTTATCTGGACGACGGAGATGATGTACCTGTTTCGCCTTGTCAGCAGGGCAAAGCACACGAGACAGAAAAAAAACTTACCCATGTTTACCGCTGCAAGTCCCCTCGACATCCTCATAGAGCTTTTGCCGCAGATAATCCTCAAGTTGCGCACCAAAGTAGGATGGATGGAGCAAGATCGTGTGGGTGAGTTCTCGCTAATTTCAGACGAGTTGAGGAGCGGAGAAAAAGAGACATGAGAAACACGAGAAAAACAGGATCAACAGTGTCAGCGCGAATAGCATTGCTTTCGCGCAGGGGTAGTACCAACCAGGAAGAACATCCTGAGCTGATGAGTCTCTCTCTTGCTTGCTCGAGGGGCTAGGGACTAGGAGAAGAAGGGAAGCCTGGTATGGCGGGGTGAAGGATGGTCAGCTGGGTGGGAATCAGCCCTGCATGAAGTCGGGGAAAGGGGGGGAGAAGAGGGGGTGGATGGATGGATGGCGTGGAAAGAAAAGAATGGAAAGCGAGGAATGTTGGCGGGCAACAGTTTGTGGTGGTGGGAGTGATAAGGGAATGCCACGTGTAGTGCTACGTCGCTTGGACGGGACCAAAAGGTGGGGTGCTGCGACGAAATGGAGGATGGACAGCATCATCACCACGGCACGGACGGGGGGAGGGGGAGGGAGGGATGGGCAGGGCAGGGCAGGCAGGGGCAGGGGCAGGCATGCAGCAAGGGGGGAGCCTTGGACGCTCAGGCAGACAGTACATACCACCGATGCATGCACGCGATGTGACTGACCGGCTAAGGTGTCCGAGCCTCCACCTCGCAAGGGCTCACTGAACGGGTCACAGCTATTATTTCGCATTCTTCCTACATGCTCCCTTCGAGTATCTCTTTATAGTCCTTTTCTTCCCCATCCACTCTTATAACTCACATAGATACCCCCCTAGCCCCCTTACTGTAGTTCTATTTGGGCCACAGAAAGGAACGCTGTGCTGCTAGTCCTCCCTCCAGGAAACCACCTTTAACGCTTGACGACCGGTCAGTATCTCTTCCCTACCACCTCATTCCCCCTGCCTGCTCACTCACCGACCCACAGCCATTCGCATCTCCCTTTCTCTTCCTCCCATGTCTCCCTCTGTACCCGCCCCCGCGACTCTGGCCCAGCCTCCTTCCCAAAATACAGCAAGCCCCCGCTCCAGCCTGTCACCGGAAAAGGTCGGATTCAAGCAGAGAGAAGGAAAGACACCCCCACCTCCGGCTCCCAGTGCTGCTTATGCTAGACGGTGAGTCGTGGATCCGTTTCCCTCGCATCGGACGTGTCTGTGACGTGGCCGAGTTCTTGTACCTGGCTGCACTGCAGCTTGCGCCATCTTGAGAGATGAGTCCGGCTGCCTGGCAAGTTCAGCTGCAGGATCGTGTGTATCCTTCCTGGGGTCACTGGTATACTATCTGGAGGTCACTGGTATACATTGGGGGGCTCCAAGCATTCCTCTCGTCCGTGGACCTCCTTCTAGGCTATCCTTGCGCGGGAGGAGATGCCGAGCTACGCATACACTGGGAACCTCTCCAGCAGCCTCGAATCATCTCATACAGACGGCGACTTGTCAGTCACCCGTGGAGCTCCGTAGTTGCCCGCACGTTCGAAGTCTTGTGACCCCTGTTTGATGCCAGTGCTGATGTGGAGGTTCCATAGCGCTCGCGAAATCATAGGCGACGAAATGGGTGTTCCCACATATAAACCAGTCGTCGATGTCGACGACGCTCCTGCTGCTCCCGGCCTCAGTGTCCCAGCAGGCTACCGACGAGCCCGAGCTGGGTAAGGTCCACCTTCCATCAGAGGGACGCACGCTGACTGCGGATCTCTCTGTAGCACCATGCCTTCCAACCTCCACGAAGCTGCCGCCCGATACACCGCTCCCCCAGATGATGACCAGCCCACGAGCGCCACAACCGTGACGTCTGCGACGCCCACAAACGCCAATTATACCCGTACCTCGGCTCTGTCCCCTGCGTATCCCCAAAACTCCAACGGCCGACCCACGTTGCGTCACACAGCTTCGTCCGCTGCCAACTTGGAGAACTCTGAGGCTCCAGCGCCCAACCGTATCCGGTCTGGGTCGTTGACTCTGCCTTCTGCTGGTCTCGGGGATGCCTTTGGACATGGCGCATTCAGCAACGCCTGGTTGTCAAACCCCGGCTTGACTACTGCCGCATCTACCCCTGCTCGAAGTCCCCTGGGTCACCGAACTCATCCCCACGAGGAGGACTTTTCGTCCTACACCTCAGCCTCCGAGTCGGCGGCCAGCCTGGCTACAGACGACCTCAACTTTTCGACCCTCGACTACCTCGGCCTTGCAGACGTGCCCGACCATCTTCCTCCTGCCAGCATGTCGGAGCTCCGAAGGCAGGCGCAGCATGCGATCGCTTCCAACGGACCTGCCAGTCGGCACCGAGCGAGCACAGTGTCCAACTTTGCTCGTCCTTACCGTCCCAGCGTGACCTCCATGGGCCATTCTACCAACAACTCGTACGATGGCAACAGCGAAGAAGAGGCGCTCGCGAGGGAGATTGAGAATCTCGGTATTTACGACACGAGCTTCATGTCCAATCCCCAACTCGCCAACCTCTATGCTCCTTCCAGCTTGTACAAGGAGTCGAATCGCCAGCGGGCAAGTACGATTGGTGCGCTCGAGAACCCTCAGCGTCGGGGCCTTAGCAGATCATCGAGCTACCTGCAGAGCATCCCCCAGTCACCCGTCCAGTCCGAGCTCTTTGCTCTGGGGGCGTATGGCTATGGCAGGTCGAGGGACAACAGCCGTGCTGGACGTCTCTCCATTTCTTCCCATACCAGCCGAGCTGGTACTCCTGATGACAAGGGTTCTTCTACGCCCCAAGTGCCCACTAGGAGCTTGTGGATCGGCAATTTGGATGTCAATGCTACGAGCAGCGCATTGTTGCAAGTCTTTGCCCCCTATGGGGCCATCGAGAGCGTCCGAATGCTCCCCGAGAAGGTAAGTCTGAGACGTTTGCGGGAGCTTTGCTGACGAATACAGACCTGTGCCTTTGTCAACTTTATGGACAAGGTCGACGCTATCCGCGCTCGAGACGATGTTCTCAACCGTCTCGGTGGCCACGTCTCTGCTCTCTCCGAGACTGCTCCAGTACGAATCGGCTTTGGCAAGATTGACTCTGCCCCCAACGGCCCTTCATTGAGCACTGTTGCGCCCACCCCTCCCGGTCTCGTCTTTACCACCGATACTCCTTCGGATACCGCCCCTACCCCTGCACCTGCGGTGTCTGCTGTGGCACCATCTGTCGCCGACGCTCCTTCCGTCACCGTCCCGCCTCCAGCGATGACTGGCGCCACCTTGAACGCGCCCGACGACCAGCTTAGCACGATGCCCACCCGGGCGCTGTGGATCGGTAGCATCCCTAGCACCACCTCTGCTTCTACCCTCTTGCAGATATTCTCGCCTTTCGGGCCCGTAGAGTCGTCTCGTGTGCTGCAGAACAAGTGCTGCGGTTTCGTCAACTTTGAGCGCTTGGACTCTGCTGTCTCGGCGCGTAACGCGTTAAACACCAGGGATATCCTCGGCTCCGATGTGGGTCCTATCAGGATCGGGTTTGCGCGAGTGCCTACCCGCTCGCCTGCTGTTGGCGCCAACGGCCAGCCCCTGCCCGCCTCCCCAGAAGGCAGCAATCCTCTTGGAGATGCCCTCAACACTGTCCAAGGCGCCACCTCTGTCTCTACCGAGCAGCAAATGTCTGCCGAAGGCGGTGGGCTCGAGAATTACCGCAGTCCTCTTGTACTTGACCTGGTCAAGCAAGGCGTGCACGAGCAGGTTCTTGAAAAGGGTCTGGGTGGTGTGAACGGAGAAGTGTCAGACCAGCAGATGATCATGCAGGTGCTGAGCTTGAAGAAGGAGGAGGATGGGGATGTCAAGGCGGCGGCCGATGCAAGACCTCCTGCCACATACTATACCTCCATTCCGCCTCCCGCCGACCGCTCTAGCAGGCGATTCGACACCGGTAAACTCAAAGAGATCCGCAAGAAGCTCGATGCCGGGCAGTGTAGGCAGGATGAAATCGACGACATCACCAAGGATCTCATGGAAGATTGTGCCGAGGTATGTGCCGTTACTTAATGATGGACTTTACTGACTTGCATGTCAGCTCGCCGCCGACTTTATCGGCAACACCATCATCCAGAGACTCTTTGAACGTACTTCGTTCGCCCTGCGCATTGCCATGTTGGAGCGTATCGCCCCTCACCTGGCCACCATCGGCATTCACAAGAATGGTACTTGGGCCGCCCAAAAGATCATCGAGTGCAGCACTACCGGTGAAGAGCGTGCCATCATTGTCAACCACTTGCGGCCATTCGCTCCTCCGCTCATGTGCGACTCATTGGGCAACTATGTCTGTGCGGGTACACTGAGATTTGGAGATCCCTATAATGGGTATGTCTTTGATGCGATGATCGACAGGATGTGGGACATTGCGCAAAACAGGTTTGGGGCTAGGTGCATGAGGACCTGTTTGGAGAGCAACAGCACCAGCTTATACCAAAAGGTAAGGTGAATCCTGTTGGTCGCTGAACAAGGCTAATCTGCTACAGAAACGTATCTCTACGGGCATCATTCTCAACTCGATCCCGTTGGCTACCAATCCCAACGGTGCTCTGCTGTTGACCTGGCTCGTCGATTCGTCCAACCTCCCGGGTCGATATGGATTGCTTGCCAACAGGTTCATTCCTCACATCGCCCACCTCTGTACTCACAAGCTTGCCTCTTTGACTGTCTTGCGAAGTAAGTGTCGCCTCTGCCATGGTCTTACAGTGCTGACCGTCTCACAGTAATTACACAGACGACCGAGCCTGCTGCTAGCAGCAACCTCGTGCGATCCATCTTCACCTCCACCAACGATCAGACCCTCATTGAGATCTTGACTGATGCCAACAACGGTAACCAAGTCATTGGCAAGATCATTGCTGTCAACACCATTGAGGAGGAGCAAAAGAAGGAGATGATCGAAGCCGTTCGTCGAGTCTTGCCCAACATCAAAGCGTCAAGCACGCCCCCTTATAGGATGTTGCTCGAGGCTGTCGGCCTTCCCGTTCCTGCGGGCTACATGAGTGGCTCTCCCTTCGGCCGCTCTGGTACTCCTAATTGGCAAGGCAACAACCGCGGCCAACAGCAGCAACAGCCCCAGGCGTACGGCCAGAACTCTTACTACAACCAGCCCATGGGCGCTACAGGCTATGTCAATGGAATGGGCGGCAACTTGTCCCCGCTGTTGATCCCTCAAAACATGCCTCTAGGTCAATTGAGGGGTAGCCCGGGGATGGGCAAGAGCCCGAGAACCCCGGTAGCTAGGCAAGGCGGCAGGATGAGTCCTGCCTCCATGATGAGCCCTGCTTCGGACCCTTTCAACCCGGTAAGTGTCTTCCTACGGTGATTTGCGACGATGCTGACAGCATCGAACAGTTTGCGTCGCCCAGCGTCGACATGCCGTTTAATACTCAAGGTATGCGCATGGGGTCGACGCTAAGTCAGCCTCCTGTGACATTCGAGCAGCAAGGTTCGGTCGGTGCCGGTCTTGGCTTTGGTGGCCAAGGTGGTGGCGGCTTGATGTTCTATGGACAGAACGAAGTGAGTTTCTACGGCGTGACTCGCGGTCAGAGCTGACATATCATAGCCTCGGCAGATGTATGGCCAAGCTGGTGGCTATCAATAAACGCCCCCCTCATCTCTCATCAAACAAGATCACTCGCATAATGTCCCCCACGTTCACGCGCGCTTTATTGTTCTCCTCCCCCACGACTTGCATAGCATCGTTCTCGCATACCACGTATACACCCTGTAACAAGCTTAACGTCCCTCCTCCCTTTTCTGTCTTTCTTCTCTCATTACGAGAAAATCGCCAGGCGCGAGACGAATTTGCCCACTAGATGAGCCGATCACATTTAAACCACATAAAAACCCAACAACCGTTGAAGAAAATTTCTGTCCATGATTCTATAGAGTGTGCCTAAAAGGGCTGCGTTTTGGAGAGGGGAAGAGGCTGTAGGCGGTTTGAGTCGAAGAAGAAAACATCAACCCAAGTATATATCATTCCCTATTCTCTTTCTCTTGTCTACATATACGAAAAAGCCAAGTATACTTTCCTTCTTTCCCTTCACATGTCATGCACAAAGCAAATGATCGTTCATAACATTCTACAGTGACCTGCCTATAACCAGATGACCAAAGCGTGCAATATGTGACTACTTCTGACCCATGAGCCTCTCGAGCATGCTGCCGCCCGGTGCAGCTCCCGACTGCTGAGAGGTAGCTTCGGCCTTGTCTCCAGCTACAAATTGTAAGCGCCATGTCTGCATCCAATTGATCTGGCACTTACAAGCGGCACCAAAGAGATCGATAGAGTCAATCCTCGTGGTCTCTTCATCCTCTTGGTTGTCCTTGACCAATATGTGCAAGCTCCTCACATTCTGAAATCTCACAAACCTCAACTCAATCTTGTCCCCCTTGACCTGGTCCGCCGTCAATTCTATCTCTTGTGCCGGTGTCAGACTGTCCGCCTCGTCGAAGCCAATGTTTGGCTGGTTGATGAAGAGCTTGATGGTCTTGGGCGCCTGGGAGGGAGAGATGCCGGAAAAGATGGAAATGTGCTTCAGCTTGATGGGGTCTTGGAAGGGGATAGAGATGAGGAGCTCGGGGTCGACATCTGACTCTAAGAACGAAGTGCCACGGGGTCCTCTGTCCGGGCCAAGGATGGAGGACAGGGGGTGGGTCCTGGACTCGTTCAAACAGTTGAGGCCTTTAGAGATGACGTGTCGGAGGAGAGACTCGGTGACCTCGCCGGTGGCTGTGGAAGAGGCAGAACCTGCGGGAGGAGGGACGCCGGCGTGTCTGGCGATGATCTGTTGGAGCTGAGGAGGCGAAGCGCCTCGAAGCTGTTGACGGGAAGATTAGCAGGGGTTATGAGGGGGATCCGAAGGCGGTTATTACCTGTTCAACCTCTCGACCGGCTTTGAGAAACTTGAAAGTGGGCATGGCGGTGATCCTGAACCTCGAGGCGAGGTCCCTCTGCTGATCAACATCGATCTTCTATACAGCGTGTTAGATTCCCCTGTATGTCCACAGGTTGCTTCTGGTACGTACTACAAACTTGACATGCTGGTACTGCACAGAAGATCAGCCAGAGCGGTCATGAGACAGGAGGCGACATACAACACCGGAGAGCTGCTCGAGCACAGGGGCGATAGCATGACAGGGCCCGCACCATGCCTACAGAATACGCTCAGAATGAAGATACAGTGGCTTGTGTTGGGGCTCACGGCATGAAAGTCTGGGTTTGGTCAGCATGAGCGAGATGGCACCGGGGCGGCTGGCTCACCGACGACGACGAGCTGGGTCGGGGGCAGCGAGTTGACGATGGAGTCGAACTCTGCACGCTGTCAGTGGGAGGGTAGCAGGGGGCGGGGTGCATACGCTGTGTAGACTGGATTTCCTGGACGGGCATGGGGCATAAGATCAAGAGATGAGGTGAGCAAGAACGACAGGGATTAGATGGACGTGGACGGAATCAAAAGTATCGTCCCGCATCTCTTCATCCATCTTCCCTTCTTCTTCTCTCTCATCCCGTTTCTTTCCACTTTTCTTCATTCTCCTTCCGGGCTTCACTTCTTTCCTCTTCTTCTATTGTCTTATAACTACACCATGGCCGCACAGTACCAGCAGTACGGCATCACCCCCGGCCAGTCCGCCGAGGCCCCCAAGCGTCCCCATCTCTACGTCGGAAACCTCTCCCCCCGCGTCACCGACTACATGCTCACAGAGATCTTTGCCGTCGCCGGCCCCGTCGCCAGCGCAAAGATCATCCAGGACAGAAACTTCCAGCACGGTGGCTTCAACTATGGTTTCGTCGAGTACGCCGACATGCGTTCCGCCGAACAGGCGCTCACCACCTTGAACGGACGCAAGATCTTTGACTCTGAGATCAGGGTCAACTGGGCGTACCAGGGCAACCAGAACAAGGAGGACACACAGCACCACTTCCATGTGTTTGTGGGCGACTTGAGCCCCGAGGTCAACGACGATGTCTTGTCCAAGGCCTTTGGTGCGTTCGGCAGCATGAGCGAGGCGCGTGTTATGTGGGACATGAACTCGGGAAAGAGCAGGGGTTATGGCTTCCTCTCATTCCGGTACGTTTTCGTTCCCGCGCCTTTCCGAGACCTCCCCGCTGACATTCCTGGTCCCCGCAGTGATAAGGCCGACGCCGAGCAGGCTATTGCGAGCATGAACGGCGAATGGCTCGGTTCTCGTGCTATCAGGGTCAACTGGGCCAACCAAAAGACCCAGACCGGTGGCGCGCGAACTGGCACTCCCGGATCTGCGCCCATGGGCATGCCTCCTATGGGCATGGGTCAGGGTATGCCTCCCCCTGCTGCTGCCCCCATGCCTACCGCACCGGTGTACGCTGCTCCCCCCTCCGCCCCCCTTTCCTACGAATCTGTCGCCTCCCAAACCCCCGAGTTCAACTCTACCGTTTACGTCGGCAATTTGATCCCCTACACCACCCAGCAGGACCTGATCCCCGTTTTCCAGGGCTATGGCTATATCGTCGAGATCAGGATGCAGGCCGACAGGGGTTTCGCCTTTGTCAAGCTCGATACCCACCAGAATGCTGCCATGGCCATCACTCACTTGCAGAACCAGCTCGTGCACGGCAGGCCCATCAAGTGCTCCTGGGGCAAGGACAAGGGGTCTATGGAGCCTACCGCTGTCCCTGCTGCTGGCTACCCTCCCATTGTGCGTAAATTTACTTTTGTTTGACGTGTGCTGACATGCCCGAAGCAACCTCAGATGAGCTACCCTGGCTACAACAACTACTACGGCGGCTACAACTACCAACAAGCTGGTGTCCCTGGTCAGCCTGGACAGGCCGGCTTGGCCGCTCCCCCTCAAGGTGGGGCACCCGTGCCCCAGGTCCCTGGTGCTGCTGGCCAAGCCGATGGGCAAATTTCCCAGCAAGGCGCTTGGGATCCCGCTGCTGCCGCTGCCTACTACCAGGCTGGCGGATGGGGCGGTTACTACGGTGCGTTGCAATGATTCTATGGTTTTTCGACTGTCCTGACCATCGATGCAGCTCAACAGCAGGACGGCTCTCAGCAAGCTGGACACCAGTAAACCTGTCTGCACCTCATATCATCCTTCCATCCTCGTAATCTAACTTCCCTGTAATTCTTTTTCTCTCCCTTTTCCTTTTACTCTCTATCTGAGGTGAATCTTTTTGGGCTTTATTCTCTCTCTGTCTCTTTCCTCTCATCCGTTCCTTCTTCCCTTTTCTTTCAAATGCATATGGCAAAGTCAACAAGGGGAGCAATCGAAGGAGGGTTTGGAATGCACTCATCTGCGTATACATAGGTCTAGATCACAAGATCAATCACATATATAGACCAAAGTCTTGTTTGAGATCTCATAACATGATAGCATGGATGGACTATGTTCAGTTTGATGACTCGAAAGATGACTTGCTCTTGCTTCGAGATGCACTGCGCTGTGTTTTGAGTTTCCTGCAGCTTCATGCTAGTTGCTCTTGTCCTGTGTTGAATCGCTACCAGGTGATAACGCCGCTGAGATCAGTAAGTCAAATCTCTTCGCAATGCAACTTCTCAAACTTGTCATCTCCTGGTCTCTTTGTAAGACACCCCAGATTCAGTATACAAGACTGTACGCTGCATGATTTCGCGCGTGGCGAAAGAGGAGAAAAAATGTGTGGAGAAAGAATGCTAATTGTTGTTATACTGCTGCTTCTGACGGATGCTCTCACACTACAATGACACCCCTCTCCTCCCGTGAGGCTCACCAGTACTTATGACTGCTGGTGGTGTCCAGGCTGATGTCCATGAGGATGCTGCTGCCCTTGAATAGGCGAGAACAGTCCCTGCCCATAGCCTGCGCTGCCGCCAGGGGCCATGCTGCCCATGCCTCCTATTCCGCCTCCAAGCACACCAGCACCAGGCCCAGCAACGAACGGAGAACCTATCCCTCCAAACGAAGGTTGCCTCTGGCCGTTACCCAGTACACCCCCGCCAATAGTCGGAGACAGTGATAAGCCTGGTGGAGGTGCTGACCGATCGCCGATAGCAGCGATGCCAGGAGCACCCCAGCTGCCAGGAGCAGCAGCATGCGCGTGGTTATGCGATGGCTCAGCACCCACACCAGGAGCAGAACCCCAAATACTAGGCGATGAAGACCATCGACCGACGCCCGGAGCGCCCGGAGCACTCGGCATGTCCCAGGTGGCTGTGGGTCTGCGTTGTTGAGGTTGGACAATTTCGTCATCGGCTCCAAGAGCAGCTGAGCCAAACACTTGATCTGGGAGTGGCGGCGAGCGAGATCGAAGAGCACTGGACCCTGATGGACCAGCGACGGTTGACGGAGGGGCACCAGGGGCTGCTGATGGGCCAGGAGGAGCTCGCATGTCCGAGAAGGACGGTCTGCCGATGGGCGCAAGAGGAGCGATAGGTGCAGGAGAAGCCCTGTACTCTTCGGCGTGTAAAGAGGAGGTACTGATCATAGACCCGATTTCGCCAGCATTGGACATGCTTCGAGATGGAGGTACACCAATGGATGACGACGGAGCAAACGCATCCTCCACTGCTGGCATTCTACCCGCCTGCTTGACTGGCGGGAACCCGATACCTAAAGGCGCGGTACGCATACTCTGGTCGAATGAGGAACCGGGTTCAGTGCTAGGAAAGCCGCGAGTTCCGGAGTTCGGCGAAAGGGCGGAACCATTCGTGCGAGGAGGAGAAAAGGTCGCAGAGGATTGAGCTGGATAGCCTTGGCGAAGACCAGGAGGACCCCCATAGCTTGGCAGAGCACCCATGCGAGGGAATGCACCACTGGGAAGGCCCACCGGAGGAAGAGGTTGGGAGTAATAAGGAGGAGTTTTCTGCGTTGATCGAGCAGGAGTTGTACTCGAGGAGGCTGGAATGGCGGATGACGAGGGTTTGACAGGAGAAGGCTGCGAGATAGGAGGAGTGGGCTGTGGCGTAGGACCCTTGATAGGAGACTTGACACCGTAAGACACAGCAGCAGCTTGGCTTGCCCTGGCGGCAGCGGCGGCACGCTCAGCAGCAACCTTTTCGCTCGCGGCTTTCTCTTTGGTAGCCCGCTCTCGCTCCTTTCTAGCCGCTTCCTCCTTCCTGGCCTTTTCTGCTCTTTCAGCTTCGAGCTTGGCTTTGCGCTCCTTGTCGGCCTTGTCTTTGGCCTCTCGCGCTGAGCGTTCTCGTTCGGCTTTTTCGGCAGCAGCCTTCTCCTTCTTCTCTTTATCGGCCTTTTCCTTTGCAGACTTGGCTTCCCGTTCTTTTCTCTCCTTCTCCTTGAGCTCCTTTTCTCGAGCTTCGCGTTCCTTTTTGGCCTTTTCTTCCCGTTCCTGCTTCTTCCTGGCAGCATCCTCTTCGCGTTGCTTTTCCTCTTGCTGACGTCGCTTGCGCTCGAGGGCCTGTTTGGCGGCTTCATCCTGAGCAGCGCGCTTGACGGCTTCGCGGCGAATACGCTCCTCTTCCTGTTTACGGACGCGTTCGCGGTTGGCTTCTTCTTTCGCGACTCTTGCTAAGCGTTTCTCTTCGTCGAGTTGGGCTTCCCGGGCCAAGCGCTCTTCGTCTGCTCTCTGCTTTTGAGCCCTGTGGAGCCGTTAGACACATTCCTCCGAACGTGATGTGGACATACTTTTTCTTGTCCTTCTTCTTTTGCGCCTCTTTTTGCTTCTTCTCCTCCTTGGCCTTCTTGGAGTCTTCCTCTTCTTCGAGTTCGCGCAGGAGTTGCTCTTCTCTCTGTTTGGCCACACGCTCGCGATATGCTTGCAAGACGCGCTGTTCAAACATTCGAGCCGCAAAGATCTGGAACATTCTCTTGCCTTCTTCCGCCCGCTGGCCTTCAGTCATTGGCTCGGCCCTATGACCAGATTAGCCTGGTCCCTCGATGCGACGTCCAAACTCACTCGTCTTCCTCTTCATCCGTCTCTTCCTGCATGTCTCTCAGATTTTGCTCCTCTCGTACTGATCTTCTGATCGCAAGCTGCTCCATCATTTCGAGGAACTTGGTACCATCATTCTTGAGCATGTCATCCGCAATGGTGAGTATACCTCCTGGGCACAAGTCGGTAGCACAAGCGTATCAGGGGTAGAAATGGCAGTAGATAAAGATAGGATGAAACCAGTCGCAACTTAGCGTAAGCCCCCTTCTGACAAAATCTGAAATTCGGCTTACCTTTGATGGTCGCCAGGCTGTTGCCGAAGGATAAAAAGTCGTTTTCATTCTCTTCCCGCGGTGCTTTGACTGACGGTGGACGGCGTGGAGTTGGACGATGTGATACGGGTGGGGGAGCAGGTGGTTCGTCATCATCGTCTCCCACATCTGCCTCATCCGTGCCGATATCGTCATCATCCAGCTCATCTTCATCCGCATACTCGTCGTCCTCGTCATATTCCTCGCTTTCCTCATCTTCCAGCTCCTCGTGGTCATGATCGTGGTCGTGATCATGTTCATCGTGGTGATGGCCAGAATCGGGAGCTCGATGGTCGTACTGGGTGACTGTTCCGCTCGCGTCGACCTCGACACTGCCTGGGAAAGGACCAGCACCACTTGGCGGGGCGCGAAGACCATTTGAAGCTGTCCGCTGTTCGGCAGCATATGAGCGAAGTTCATCATAGTACTGCTCGTACAGCTGATCCAGCTCCATTTCAATGTTGATCTTTTTTCTTCCGCAGACTGCACATCCACAAGAGTGTCGATGTTGCTCCTTCATCTTTCTCAAAACCGCATCTTTTTCTATCCTCAACAGATCCCGCCGCTCAGCTTCCGTTAATCCCAACCAGAATTGACGAATATTTTCGCGATCTTCTGCCGAGGATTGTGTCCAGATTTTAGCAGGCGGTTGGGCTGCGGGAGCCTTGCCCTTTGCGACAGCTGACGAGGGAGTCTTGGACGCAGGCGGGTGGGTATGAGGGTGGTTGTGATTGTGATTATGAGGGGGCGCAGCCGTGGCAGGGGCCTTTCCAGCTGCACGGGCCGATCTCGCGGGAGGGTTGGCAGGCGGCGCGCTGGACATGGGCTGTTTGCCTGCAGCGCGTGAGCTCGGAGGCGGTGTCGGAGCCACGGAAGAAGCGTGGTGTGCTGAATGTGGGTTTGCGTTGTGAGGCGGCGGTGGGGGATTCAGGGCGGGCGGTTGTGGAGCTTGCGGTGTCGGACGTGGAGGTGCTTTTGGCAGCGCCGTCTGTGGTGGGGGAGGCGGCAGCTCTGCTGGAACATCTAGCTGCTGGATACCGGCCTTCTTCTTCTTCTTTTTGTTCTTTTTCTTGGGCGCATCGCCATTCAGAGCAGGAACATCCACATCGTCCTCGATTTCTTCGTCCTCGTCGATTTCCTCCTCCACGGAGCGAGAATCGGGGTGGCGATGGAATCCGAGCTCCTCGCCCAGGCTTTGCTGAGGCAGAGATAGAGAAGGCGGTCTCGCGCTTCCATTCATTTGTCCCAGCCCCATTCCCTGGCTCGCCGCTTGCACAATCTGCTGCGCCATCTGGTACATTGTCTTTTGTGTAGACGTATTTCCCGGATTGTTGGCGCTAATCGTGCCCGCACAGGGAACAGCATCTCGTATAAACTGCCGGAGATGCGGGGGCAACGACGACCAGTAGGCATCGTCCGAGCCGTACTCTGGATCGGACATCATCCTTTTGTACAGCTCGTTGGCGGTGTAGATGAGGTCGTCGTTTGTGAGGTTTAGGGGTGCGGACAAACCGGCGAGCTGGGTGGTGATCTGGGTGCTGTAGTCGATGGGGAGGGGTTTCTTTTTGTTGGCCGACTTGGCGTTGTGTGGTGGCTTGGAGGACATGGGGTGACTGGTGGCTGGGGGTGAGCAGGGGGGGGCAGGGGCGGGGGGATATGAGCAGGGGCGTACCTCTGGGAGTCTTCCTGCTGTCGTGGATGATGTCAACCAGTCTCCCTCCAACACCCAACAAGCCAACCTGCGTAAGAAAACGCCGCCGCTTAATCCCGCCCGTGGCATGCCTCCACATCCTCCCCTCCTCTTCTCTTCTCATCAGCCATGCGTGCATCCCTCAGGTCGCTCACTCACAGCCCCTATGCATGGCGCAACCCGTCCCCTCCCACTCGCTCCTCCGGTATGCACTCTGTTCCATAATGCGGCCGCCCGCGCTTATCCTCCCCAGGTCTGCTCGCAGGGAAACACATAGCTATCAAGGAAAACATTTCATACTCGGAAGCACCCACGTCATGCTCATCCCAGCTCCTGCAAGGATACATTCCTCCGTACAATGCTGCCTGCGTTGACGACTTGATCGACGCCGGCGCGCATATCGTGGGCACCACAAAGATGGACGAATTTGGCATGGGGCAAGTTGTATGAGATGCGCTCAAAGACATGCTGACGCGATTCAGCTCACAAACTACAAACATACCACCATCGTACTCACCAGTACATAACCCTTGTGCTCCTTCCCCCGATGAGCCACCACGATCAGCTGGGGGTAGTTCGGGAGGGTCTGCTGCTGCTGTCGCTGAAGGATCCTGCTGGGCGTGAGCTTGATGCCATGATCTTTTACACAGTGCTGACGTTGAATAGAGCCCTTGGTACTGACACGGGAGGGTCTGTCAGACTACCAGCCAGCTATTGTGGTGTTGTCGGCCTGAAGCCTTCATATGGCCTTGTCAGCAGGTAAGTCATTATTCATGACTGCGACTCCAGCTAAATCATCTCAGGCGAGGTGTCGTGGCATATGGAGATTCTCTCGATTGTGTCGGAGTCCTGGCAAAAGACATCCATATCGTCGAAAAAGTCTTCAGTAAGCTCAACCTCATTCCCGAGACGACTCCTAATCACCCGCAGATATCATTTCCCATCCTGATGACCGCGACATGACCTGCGCTCCCTCATCCGTTCGCTCTACATCTCTACCCTTCGACCTCTCTTCCACCTCTCTCAAAAACCTACGCATCGGTATACCTGCACAGACTCTTCTCCCTCATCCCTACACTTCCATCCCTCCATCACTGCTCACCCATCTCCAATCCCTCGGCGCATCGCTACGCCCCGTGTCGCTACCGTCTGTCAGGAAGGCGCTTCCGGCGTACTATGTGCTGGCTAGTGCCGAAGCGAGCTCAAATTTGGGCAGGTATGGCGGAGGATGGTATGGGTCCGAGAGAGAGAAAGAGGAAGGGAGGATAGAGGGTGAAAGCGGACAGGAGAGGCGGGTCAGAGTCAGGAGTGACGGGTTTGGAAAGGAAGTGAAAAAAAGAATATTGGCAGGGACACATGCCCTCAGTGCAGAGTAAGTTGTAGTGCTGCTTGAAATGGACTTTCGCTGACTTGACGCAGCGAGTTCAACAACACATACCTCAAGGCCCTTTACCTCCGCCGCCTCCTTCGACAAGAATATCAACGCACTTTCCGAATCGCACATCCTCTGGCCGCGCCCTACACCCCCAACTCTGACGGTGTCGATCTCATCCTCCATCCCACTGCTATCCGCACAGCACCTTTGCTCAACCAAGACGCAAAGACGGGCGAAAGTGTATATCTGCAAGATCTGATCACGGTGCCGCCCAGTTTGGCGGGGTTACCAGCAATGTCTGTGCCGGCTGGCAAAGCAGAAGATGGATGGCCTGTGGGGATGAGTGTGACAGGTCAGTGGGGAATGGAAGGGCTGGTGTTTGGGTTGGGCCGGGCGATTGAAGGTTGGGCGAGAGATCTATAGCACATGCCATGCATACGCATATGTTCTATAATGATACACCGCTGGAGATATTGTTTGCCAGCTCTAGCTTGATTGTATCCAGAATTTGTTTAGACGCAGCTTTTGACGATTGCAATGCTTGCTGCCACTGTACTATTGTCAGGTGTGCCCTCACACATCGTCGTTTGACTTACTTCTTTTCTGGAGAACTCTCCTTCACTTTCCACCCATACCAGCTCCGCACCCTGCTCTCCAATCCCCTTACCCCAAGCCCATCCAAACCCGAATCTTGCTCTAGCCCGTCTCTCTTCTGCCGCCTCCGGGTCCATCAAGAATTCTCCCTTGGTCCCGAGAGCCACCGCAACGCCGATCGGAAGGCTCTTGATGGGAACCGACCCGGCCGAGAGGATTGACAATGTTGTCGCATTCAAGGAAGCCGCCCGAGAAGCAAACGTATAGCTGTTCGCGCTCAAGGGCGACACTTTCCTCTCTTCCAACACGCTTGCCGGGATATAATCCTCTTCAATATCTTCTCTGGGCCATACACCCTTGCCCTTGCCTTCTTCAGTAGCCACGATACTCCCAAATCCTCCGGCAGCGCCCCCGACAACGCTCGGCGCCGTCAGGCCTTGGACCACAATCTGCACCAAGCTTCTTGGGAACTTTTCGAGCTCGAGCACGCTGGTCGAAGAAAAGATACGCTCAAGGGTGGTGGTAAGGGCACGGGACGGGGTTGCGCCAGTGCCAGAGAGGGGACGATGGGTAATCTCGAGGGTAGCTTGTGTGGGGTTTTCGTCTCGAAGGCGGACTTCTATGGGGCCGGATGTGGAGGCAAGGATAGCGTCGGAGCCTGTAAAGAGTCAGGCAGAATTCAAAACATAAGGTGAAGGCTTACCAAAAGCAAATCTTCCGGATCCGTCTGCGCGGTCGAGCTCGTTAATGGAGATGTGGACAGGGCGGAGCTGTGAAGGAGAGCGGCCATCGGGGCGAGTGGAACGGGACATTATGCAGATCCCGGCGAGTTGTTTGAGAGTCGGTAGGCGATGATATATGCTGTCGCGAGTGCGATACTTGAGGGGGCGGTTGAGACAGCGAGAATTGCCAGAATGGTAGAAGAGCGCACAACGATCAAGATGGAGATGTAACCGCGGACGAAATTTGAAGCCACCTGTTTTGACTTGACTTCGTTCACTTTTGCATCCACCTTCTTATCCGATTCATCCATCGTACATCGACTCAATCCTACCTCATAGCGCATACAACATTATATCAATACACTGCCGAACCTTCACCTCCCCCACTATCCCTCGTGGGCATACTGCGACGTTCAAGAGACCCTGCGCGTAGTAGGCGTAAATGAGCCGACCTACGACCATCTCGATGTCTCTGCGCTACTCAGTCGTGGTCCCGTTTCAGCTCATCAAGACCCAGCTGATACTCCTCTCCCTGCTCGCCTTGACTCACTTGATCTCGAGGGGAAACGTCGTTATCTAATCTAGAATATGACGCCTTCTGACGACCGCAGGACATGTCCGACCGGCTATCGGCGTACTCGTCGACCAATTCACAAGCCGCAGGTCAGATGGGCGTGTCGACATTGGCTGATGCGCTGCCATCGGTCTGTCGCCAGCGCACGCAAGAGATGGTTTGTCCGTCTTATCGCCTTGCTCCTTCCCATGCCTTGCCTACACAGCTCTGCCAGCTTGATGCCTAAGCACACCATGGTCGACCGGTCAGGGATAGGTGTCTGATGACACATTCAGGCATCCCGAAAGGCTCTTATAACTGCAACTTCGCACTGTGTTTCTCCCCCGCCCTTCCCTTCAATCTATCACAATGACCACCGCTACTCAGACCATTAACGACCTCACTGCCCAGATTGGCACCCTTGGCGTGCGAGGCAGTACTCAGCCTTTGCCGCGTAACCACTCCCTCGACAAGTGGCAGAACTTTGTTGTCAACCCCGCTATCGGACAAGAGTTCGGCAAGGACCTCCAACTGTCCGCGATCGTACACGCCGAGAACAAGGACGAGCTTCTGCGTGACCTGGCTGTTCTTAGTATCTTTCTTCCTCTCTCTCTGTTGTCTATGGCTGACCGTATCCCCAGTCTCCCAGCGAGGCGTAGTCTTCTTCCGAGCCCAGGATATCGGCCTCGAAGACCAAAAGACATTGGGCAGGAAGCTCGGAGAGCTCTCAGGCAAGCCCCAGGACTCCGCCCTACACATCCACCCTTTCACCCCAAAGGATTCTGAGAAGGGTGACCAGATCCTTGTGTGCGTCTCCGCCCCTGCTATAAAATATCGGACTGACTTTTGTCCGCAGCATCAGCGCCGAGAGACGCAACAAGCGGGCACAGGTAGAGGATTCAACCCGCTTTGCTTCCAAGGGCTGGCACTCTGATATCACCTTTGAACCCGTTCCCAGCGACTACGCTATTCTCAAGGTGGGTGTATCTTCCGGATCAACCCCGAGTATGTGTTGACGTCAACAGATCCACACGGCCCCTGAGAATGGCGGCGACACTCTTTGGGCATCTGCTTACGAAGCCTACTCTCGCCTATCCCCCGAATTCGCAAAGTTCCTCGAGGGCAAGGAGGCTTTCCACGAAGCTACTTCTTTCAACAAGTACGCCGAGGCTGCCGGCATCACTCTCAGAACCGATGTGAGGGGATCTCCTCTCAACAATGGGCCGGGGTTGAGTGCCATCCATCCCGTTATTCGTGTTAGTAAGTGCCCCACTCTGGGAAGGTCGTATAGCTACTAACGTCATTAAGATCCCGTCACTGGATGGAAAGGTCTCTTTGTAAACCAAGGCTTCACCAAGAGAATTCTCGACGTGACCAAAGACGAGTCTGATTTTATACTCGATTACCTCTTCGTGAGTAGGCCTGCCAGTACGTCAAAATGTCGCTGATCTTGAGGCAGAAACTCGTCAACAGCAACCACGATCTACAAGTGCGCTTCAAATGGGGAACGGGCTACGCTTCCAAGTCAGTGGGAGATGTTGCCATCTGGGACAACCGAAGTACAGTCCATGCCGTATGTCTGTAGTCTCGGTTGTTTGCCAGCTGCTGACGGCTCAACAGATTACTCAAGACTATGAAGACGCCGAGCGCGTTGGCGACCGAGTCGTATCGCTGGGCGAGAAGCCTTACTTTGACCCTGCTGGAACCACGAGGCGCAAGGATCTTGGTCTTCCTGAGCCTACCCATGACGCTTCTGTCTTGGGTGAAGCCTATAGGCAATCCGTAAGCTCTGCGAACAGATAGTAGCAGTGCGATGTCTGTGTGTTTGCCTCTCTTCTCCGCGAGTTGTATCCCCTAGTTATCAGTAGAAATGAATATCAGTGTCCTGCCATGCTCGGATCTTGTTGAAGTCCGGCGGTGCGAGAAGGATGTCACTGGGTCAGCTTCTTCAAACCAAGGGTGGCCGCAAAGCGCTCGGGACTGCAACTCACCTATATGCAGTCCTGTCGACCGACCGAACGCAGTATGCAAGTGAAGGCCCGTAACTTGTGCATGCGCTCTCACCAGTAGCAGGCTCCTCATCCGGTAACGTCATCACTCAACATTCTAGACCTGCGCTCCCCATGCTGATGCAACTCTGTCTAAGTACACGATCGCTTTCTCCCCCTAGATCAATCCGTCCTTGTCTAGGCTTTCATTCTGTCTTATCGCTGCTGCCCACGCGAATGCACAGAGCCGGGAGTGGTCGCCGTATATGTATGCGGTTCGGTCGTATCCGATTTACGTAACTGGCATTGCGCCATTGACGTGCAACCGTACTGAATTGGTGAGTCGCCATCTGATAGGCTGTCTCTACTATCGCAGCAGAGCTGACGGGCCAGGAATTCCGAACACTTCTGTCCTTGCGAAATATGGTACAAGTACGCTGCCCAGATCCATTATCTTACAGCAAAAGGTTCACCTCACGCACTTACCGCCATATGCAATCATGAACGTCATCGCGCACGCAACCTGATGAGATGAATCGCTCCCAGCGCCCAGTCGCCCGCCGTACGCTCTCCCTCGTCGTCAGAAAATTCAGCACACCATCGCACAAGTTGGTCGATAGATCATTGCAATGGCTGATCGGCGATGTCCCGTCATGTGGGGCTGAGTACCTACTGGTATATAAAACGTTTCTCCTACCTTGGTCCACCAACACCAATATCACCATGGCGACTCTCACCCAAACCATCGACCAGCTCTCCCGTAACGTGGGCCATCTCGGCGTGAGAGGAAGCACCCAGCCTCTCCAGCGCAACCACTCTCTCGACAAGTGGAGGCACTTCGCCGTCAGCCCTCCCATCGGTGAAGAGTTCAGCAAGGATCTCCAGCTGTCTGAGATCGTACATGCGAAGAAGAAGGATACCCTTATCCGCGACTTGGCTATCCTGAGTGAATTTTCCCTGTTGTGGGCCGCAGACCTAGCTCCTGACCTCGTATAGTCTCTCAACGAGGTGTAGTCTTCTTCCGGGAGCAAGACATCAACATCGAAGACCAGAAAACCATGGGAAAGAAGCTCGGTGAGCTGTCTGGAAAACCCAAGGACTCTACTCTGCATATCCATCCTACCACCGAGATTACCTCTGCACAGGGTGACACAGTTTCCATGTAAGCATGATTTGTGGTGGTCAGCTGGCCGATACTGATGGTGGCGAATAGTATTACCAGCGACCGAAGAGATCGTGATTTGGACGACTCCTCGCGACTTGCCTTTAAACATTGGCACTCGGATATCACCTTTGAGCCCGTTCCTAGCGACTATGCCATTCTCAAAGTCCACACTGCTCCCGAATCCGGCGGCGACACCATATGGGCATCAGCATACGAAGCATACTCTCGCCTGTCTCCTGACTTTGCCAAGTTTCTAGAAGGCAAGGAAGCTTTCCACGAGGCCGGGTTCTTCAATCAGTCTGCCAAATCATTTGGGATCGAGTTGAGAACTGGGGAGAGGGGGTCGCCTCTGAATCAAGGTCCTGCTCTGAGTGCCATACATCCTGTGATCCGAGTCAGTACGTATTCGTAGCTTCTTGGGGCTCTGGTCTCAAACCGCTGATTTCGTCATCTGATAGACCCCGTGACTGGATGGAAAGGCGTCTTTGTCAATCAAGGCTTTACCAGGCGGATCCTTGGCGTCACCAAGGATGAATCTGACTTCATCCTTGACTACCTTTTTGTGAGTATTATTCTATCGGTGTGCACCTACGAAGACTGATTCCTTGCAGAAATTGACCGTCAACAACCACGACTTGCAAGTCCGATTCAGATGGGGCAAAGACTATGCCCCCGGAAGAGGTGATGTGGCCATTTGGGACAACAGATCAAGTTTCCATTCTGTGGGTTGTTTGTTATCACAACAAGAAGTGACTGGCTGATGCTGTATCAGGCAACCTACGACTACGACAGAGCTCTTCGGGTCGGTGACCGAGTGGTCTCCATAGGCGAGAAACCGTACTACGATCCTGCTGGTACTACCAGGCGTGGGGATCTGGGTCTGGCGAGCCCTACTGAAGGCTATCTGGGGGAGATATACAGAGAGGCTTTGGAAAAGGCCAAGTAGTACGGGTAGATTAGAGAAGTCCAAGAAGAAAAGAAGAAATTTGGAACAGGTTGAACAGTTTATGCCTCCAGGCTCCAGGACGTGTTCTGAACTTTTCGAATGAGACAGAGTGCCTTCACTAGAGCGGTTTCCTGCACTCTCCTGCACTTGGTCAGACAGTCCCCGGATCCTTCAAGAGCATTCCTGTCTTGACTGTCTACCATATCTCGCAAGAAGCAGGTGATAGCAGTATGCGTATAGCTTATCATTGTCTGACATACAGGTGGCTTCCGGGAGTCTCATGATGCTGCGGGCCGCTCATTCGACTGATGACGCAGAGAAAGAGTCAATAATTCACATGACGGTCATTAAGCGCGTAATAAAACAGATGGGAAAAGTCTAGTAGACAAGAAGGTTGAGGTTGAGAGGGTACAGGGGCCCAGGATTCTGTAAAGATATGAAAAAGACGTAAAAGAGAATTAGATGGAAGATTGTTGAGCTTTTGTGGAGGACTCCTTGAGGGCAAGAAGCTGCTTCGATCGGAAGGTCTCGTAATGGACTTGGGCGGTGGTCTCGATGAGATCTTGGAGGTGCGTCCTGGGCAGAGTCAGCCGCTGACGACAAACATGACACGATGAAGACTCACCTGGTAAGGAAGTTTCGCAAGTAGACAAACTCGCAGTGCGCCTCATCCTCCACATTGATGACACCCCATCTGTTCTTCCTTCCTCGGACAGGTTTACCGTCAACGATGACGCTTCGCTCAGAGCCAACAACCGCGAATGGGAGCATTTCCTAGACGTAGGTCAGCCTCTTTTCAGATGTGTATTCGGAGCACTGACCCGGACCCGCTCGTTGAGAGTAAGCTCTTCCTCGTCGAGCTCTTCAGAGTCGAAGGGGAACATTCTGATCTGATTGTATTGCATCTCGGCCATGACCTATACCGGTTAGTAGTGTTACTGTGTTACCCTGTACAACACTTACTCGCTCCTTGAAAACCGCTCGCTCCTCAAGAGTCATGGAGTCAGACTTGGCGATCACGGGGACGACATTGACAACGTCGGAAAGCTTCTTGAGGACGACAATGTCGATCTGAGTGGATTTTGAGCTTTGCTTCGGATGACGGTGCACAACATACCGGCTTCAAAGTGTGTCCTGTGGGGTTGATGAAGAAGAGACAGCAATGGATACGGGTATCGGGGATGTGTCGGTCTCGCATGGCAGTAAGCTCCTTCCTGAGATAGGCAGAGTGCTGGTCTTTGATCTGATTCGAGGTGAGCACGAGGCAAAGGCGAGAAGACAATCTAGACCAACGTATTTGATGATGGGATCCCAGCATCCTTCGTTGTTGACATTGTCACCATAGCCAGGGGTGTCGATGATGTTGAGCCGAAGCTTGACCCCGTTCTCGGTAATGACTAGAAGCTGTCAGCGTCGATGCAAAGGTGCGACTGCCAACAGAGTAGCGCACCGTGGGATTGAGCAGCGATTTCGGTAGTCGCCCGAGGTGCAATCTCTGGCTCAAAGCGACCCTTAGAGTCGACAAGATGGGAGGCAAAAAGAGTGTTGATGAGGGTGGACTTTCCGAGACCGGTTTGTCCTGCCAGATAGATCAGCAAGACATTCCCAGGCCAAAGCACGGACCACGCACCGACCACCATGACATTGAACTGGAAACCACGCTTCAAGAACTTGTGCTCGATCTGGCGAGTGATAGCTGTAGGGCGGATGGTGAAGATTTGGGGTATCTCTGATCAGCTGTGCTCGGTACGGGTCATACAGGGGAACTTTGGGCACGTACAGTCGAATCCGACATAAGAGCCAGCGGTGATCTCTTCGGCGGGGGATGCGACAGCAGCGGCCATGACGATGGGTAGGGATGGGAAGGGGTGGCTATAGGGTTGGCTGATGAGATGGCTGACGAGAGATGCAGCAGCTGGAGTGGCAGAGTTGTTGTCGAGTATCAAAGCAGTGGCCCGAGCGCGTAGACGAACGAACGCGCGCCAGGATAAATACAATAAAATGAACTCCTGGAAATCACTCTCCTCTTCATTTGGTTCCAACGGACGCTTCTTCAACACTGAGATCGCACACCTCTCCATCTCGCTGACACGTTGTCTCCTAATAGTGCGATGCAGAAACAGCATCGTCGGATTCGTGTACGGGCTCGATTGAGATACCAGAACCAGCAGCTGAAGAAACAGCTCTAGTGGTATGCTTGTCCCTTGGAGTGTTGAAATGTCACCGGGTGTGTCTACCCCAATACTACCACTCGAACCCTAGTTCCGTCTTGGCCACCATCTCAGACGTTGGGTCTTGCATGTGGTGATGATGCAAGGATCAAGTTGATTAATGTCTTTCCAAAGACTGGTTTCATAAGACTTCCTCCGAGTGCCCGTGTACAGTTATATGGCACCTCGCAGGCTATACTCGGTATGGAGGTATGTGACATCGCTGCTTGGTAAAGTTGGTATTCAAGCGCCGTGGGGGGCAAGCTGTCCAAGACCAACAGCACTGGGATAAAATGGAAAAATCAGGAAAGAAATAATAGGCGTGTGTGGTTTCGTCATAAACAACAACAAAGTGGAGTGGCGATTCTTGTTTTCTTTTTCGTTCAACCGCGAATACTAACCAACAGTCCCTGCCATGTCTGCCCCGCCCCCGGAGACATACCTGGCCCCAGGCTTCAACCCGGCAAAGCTCACAGTGAGTTACACTCAACATGTCGACTTGTTTACATCCCGCTAACAACACGTCCAGGTCCCGCAGCTTCGGCAAGTTCGGTCGATCCGTGTTCATGTCCCATACTGACCCATCACCAGATCAGTACTACTCGCTCATGGACACGGATATTCAGCTAGGATCAAGAAGGATGAGCTCGTGCGCGAATTCGAGACACACGTCGCAAGTCAAGCTCATGTGAGTCCCGAAAGCTCATGGCGAGTCACATCGATAACACGCCTTTAGGCCTTGCGACGACAAGCAGCCGCTGTCGTACCTTCTGACGCAGGCATCGTCTCGGTTTCCGATGCCGGGGAAGAGACCCCTGCTGTCCCCACCAAGCGTCCCCGTCGGTCCTCCCGACGGTCGACCGCTGAGCCCGAATCAACAGATGTTGAACTACCGGACCAGACCGAGGTAACTCCTGAACCACCCGCGAAAAGATCGCGTTCGAAAGCCAAGAACGTCCCAGTGGTGGAGATTGAGGCGACGCCCAGGCGAGGAGGCAAGAAGAACGCGCAGCCGATAATCCAGGTGGAAGACGTCGATGAAGGTGTCGATGGAGAAATTGAAGATGAGCCTCCCAAGGTTGCTCCCACGCCTGTATGTTTGTACACTCTGACTGATGGTATCGTGCTAAAACATTACAGTCCCGGCGTACGACTCGTGGCCGCTCCTCCATGACTCCTGTCACACCCGCCACCGAACCTCCCACGTCTGCTCGCACCCCCAAAGTTCCTCGAAGCGCAAGAAAGAGCGAGCCCGCTATCAAGGTCATGGAGAATCTCCACGAAGAAAGCGAAAAGGATGATACCCCCAAGAAGAAGACCGCCAGAACACCCAGAAGATCTGCCGGGGATGAGCCTGCCTTTTCTGACTTCAACCCCTTCCAAAGTGGTAGTGAGGCGGCTGCAGAGAAAGCAAGACGCAGGAGAAAGTCGTCGATTGGTTTCGCTACGTCTACCCAGAAGCCTGATCAACCACGATACTCCGAGCCAGGTGCAAATGCCGTCACTCCTCCTGGCATTCTTCGCCGAATGGGCCCCAGTAGGGAGAATCTGCGAACACCGCCTTCCGAGGTCAAACGTAGACTCGCCGAGGGTGATCTTGATGATGCTGTGGCGTATAATCATGAAGTGCAAAACAAGCTCAACCAGATCTCTCGAAACGCTCAAGAAGATGCCCAGGTGGTTGTGCATACCTCTACAGATGCAGCAACCGACACTGAGAAGTCGTTGGCAACCCGCGTCAACGACCAAATCACACACAATGTCCCTGCTCCGCGAGCTACTCTTCCTTTATCGGTTCTCTTCTTACTCCTCCTCACCTTTATCACCAACTTTAAATCTCAATCCTCCTCTATCGGCTTTTGCGACACTGCATTCAGCTCAAATGAGATTGCGCTTGCCCGACTGTCGTCCCGTACGGCAGCAGAGAAATGCCTCGAAGAACGCGCGAGGCTGGACGCGACAGATAGAGATCAGGCCAAGCATATACAATGCGACACGTCCAACCTCCCCCTTGTCCCGTTCCTTCCTGTGCCATCCGCTTGTACACCTTGCCCGGCGCATGCGCAATGCTCTAATGGAGAGATAATCGCATGTGAGCCCGAGTATCTGCTGTCACCGAGCTCCATTGCTTTCCTTTCCCCTTTGGTCGATGGTCTTCCGACCGTTGGACCGCGCGCATTCCCACCAGTGTGCAAGCCCGATACGAGGTTGAAGCGATTGATAGGCAGCATGGCGAAAGAGCTGGAGAGCTCTCTGGCGCAACACAGGGGTGATGTGATCTGCGAAGGTACTGGAGGTGGAAGTGATGGTGAAAGGTTTGGAGAGGAAGAGGAAGCGTTGAGGGAGAAATATGCCGGTATGAGGAGACAGGGAGTCAGCAGGGAGGAGTTTGATCAGATTTTCGAGGCTGCGATCAAAGATCTGGTCGAACATGAAGACTTGATCGTTTCGATCGATGTCGAGTAAGTCCCCTAGGCGTAGGAAGGATATGGAAATGACCTTGTGCTAGGAACAACGTCACTCGTTATGCCGCTGCCCGCACCGACCTGACTCTTGTATGCCGCGGCAAACTCGAAGCTGCCGATCTTCTTGACAGATGGAAGAGCCAGCTTGGATGTGAGTCTCGCCCATATGAAAGATAATGTAATCGCTAACGCTGCACAGCGACCGCTGCCGTCCTCGCTCTCATCGCCTACCTTCGCTCCGAAGTCAACCGCCGCAAAGAAGACAAGTATCGTGCCGCATCCCTGGCTTCTGTTGCTCTGAGACGCATCCAGGATCAAGAGCAACTACACTACACTGATCCCGCATCCACTCCGAACCCCTTCATTCCTCGTGACCAGCTGCGTGACCTTGTAATGCCGCACAAGGGAGCAACGCTCGGTGGAAGCAAAGCGAGAATGTGGGAGAAGGTGGTGGAGTTGGTTGAAGGCAATGCGAATGTGACTGTTCGGGAGCAAGAGGTGAAGGGCGAGATCTGGAAAACATGGGAATGGTCGGGAGTTGGGGAGAGACCAATAGCCCATGTTACTTGGGAAGAGTAATTGATTGATCTTGGTCATCCGTGTTTTGTTCTGTTGGGGGGCTACTTTTTGTTGAGGTTTTTTTGTTGGGCCTAGTTTTAATGATATGCATCGCTTCAGACTCCGAGTTGGTACACGTGAGTAGTCGTCAATAAAAGGGATTACAATAGAAAGAAGAAGACTGCAGGTATAGAAGTAGATATAAAGTCTACCAACGATGATATCGTCCATGGGGTATGAATCGTCCCTTCTCTAAAGATATGTACAACACTATGCTGTCCCTCGCGTCGACCGCCGTCGCCCTCCCTGTCGATCCTCTGTGCTGCCATTCACTGCGTGCTTTGATGCTGTCGTGATAACAACAGAAGGTACCAGAAACGACCTCTTCTTCTTCATCACTCTTTCACCTCCTTTTTCTTGCCCAATAGGCACAGGCGCAGACTTCCTCTTCCTGCCACCTCTCAGCAACCTCGCATCTCCATCTGCGCTCTCCTGCACAGCGTCATCGGTCGGCTGAACTTCGACAATGATGGGCTCTGGTGTCCTGAGAGGAACATCGTTGGACGACGTTGAGCTGCTCCTGATGAGAGACGGGGCGGAAAGAGTGGAGGCAGAAACTACCACCGTTCTTCTGGATCGAGATGCCGGGCCGAATACTGATGTAACAGGATGCAAATGTTGACGTCTACCCATTTTACCCTTCGAAGGTACAGGTTTCCCGGATCTTTGTCCGCGTTCGTGGCTTTCCGGTGCTTGTGCCCTGCTTTCTTCAGAGGCGACGGGCATCGTAGAGGATTGAGCCGGACGCCGGCCAAAGTAGCCCGTACAATTGGGTGCGCCGCACGCACAGCGAGTCTGCGAACCCAAAGGCTGAGCTGAGAAATGTTCAAAGTTATAATCGTAAAACAACTGGTAAAGTCCTGTCAGCTACAAGAGCCCAGCAGCCTGGCCATTTAAAAGAGCTTACTTCTTCCCCTTTCTTGATATCCCTCGATGCCCACATTCCCACCTCGTACTCCTCCCAGCCATCCCCTAACGTCTGATACTTTCTCACCTCCAAGTTTGGCGCGCATCCGTGGTTAATGAAGCGCGCGTCGTTGCCTCTGAGTCCTGCGTCGATGACTTCGTAGGGAGAGTATGAGAGGGCATAGTAATTCTTGGAGAGTCTGTATGTGGTGCAGATTCGATCACGGAAGGTACTAGGTGGTGTTAATGCGAATCTGAGGAAGGAAGACGAAATGCTTACTCAAGATCGATAACCTCTCCACGGTAATCCATAATAAAATCACCTTCAGACACGTCCTCAGTAATCACGATCCCGAATCCTCTCGCCCCCATCTGTCAATATCCCATTAGTGATGATCCCAGGATGAATACGAAAGGTCGCTCACATAAGTGACCTTATAACTCGGCCCCTTTCGCCTGTTCAAGCTCCTATTCTCACACCCCTCGGCGCAAGGACACCCTTTTCCACAAAGATAGCTCATAATTCTGTTGATACATTGCTCGCCGCAATTTGACGTGGAATCACACTTGCAGACAGCCTTGATATCCGAGGCCATCTTTTGTCGCTCGGGATATATATCTGCTATTCGTCAGATTCTCACGAAGCGCTACAAAACACGATTGGCTTACTCGCTCGGATCTTGGTGAAACCATCAGGCTTCTTCTTTCCATCCAGAACCCCTTTTGCGAATTCCTCTTTGATATCGTAAGGTAATTCAAAATCATGCTGCTTCCCAAAGAAGAGCGTATAGCCGAAATCATAGGGAAGGGGAGGCAGGATGGGCCGGTCAGTCTGGACTGTCACTGAGCCCTTCTTGACATTTTTCTTTGGATCGACCTCTGTGGGCATCTGGGGAGGTCGGGAACTAGACGAGAGAGAGACTCTAGCCCTCGTTGTCCTCACCCCTTCCCCCGTCGGTCTTATAGGCTCACTTCTGCGCCCCTTCGTTTTCCTTTCCTCCGCCTTTCTCAACTTATCGGCCTTGTTCTCTTCTTCCCTTGCCTTTAGGACACGGGCGACGAGGGTCTGCGATGTGATTGGTTTCTCTTCTTGGCAGTAAAGGCCCGAAGAAAGGTAGCTTTTGGTGACGCGTTGAGGTTTGGGCGCTGGCTTGGCTTCTTCGGTTGTATCTTCATCCAAGGGTGTTGCCCTCTTCTTGCCCTTCCCCTTGCTTGCCTTCTCCTCTTCATAGTCTTGCGGGTACTTTTTCAGACTCAGACCCTCCTTCTTCTCCAGCTCGCCATCCCCTAAGGCTCTCAGGATCTTCTCCATGGGCACCACAGGCGCGGGCGATCTCCCTCGTTTTGGTAGTCGAAGCGCCCGATCTTTGGATTGGCGAAAGAACTTACGTCTTGGCTTCTCCCGTTGGGAAATATGGCCAACAAGGCCTTCTGGGAATATACTGGGTCCAGAAGTAGGGTCTGGTGTGGATGGAAGCGAAGATAGCGTGTGAGAAGCTCGAGTAAGCCTGTTGACAGACGGCAGTGGAGGGGCCGCCGGGAGGGGCGAAGGAGGGAGGGAGGGAGGTGGTGAAGAGAGTGAGGAATCTGAAGATGCGCGGGGAGGCTGATCCACAGCGAGGGGAAGGGAGTCGGGGGCGACGAGTGATCTGCGGGTGCGCGCCATTGGTTCCAGGATTGCCTCTGCGGTGACCAGCTCAATCAGCATGCCATGGCAGTCAAGGGATCATAGACGCGTACTCAAATATTCTCGACGGGCAAAGGTCAGGGGTGCGCTATGAGCACCGGCGCGTCAACAATATACTCCAAGAGTGGGCCGTCGCGTAAACAAAGACGCGTACTGCAGCCTTGTTCAGGAGATGCACGTGTCGGCTCGTTCACGATCCAGTCAGTGGAAACCCGATGATGAGGAAAAGTTAGGGGAAGAGCGTTGGCGGATGGCTGACGATAGGTTGGAGTGAGGCAGAGCGAAAGACAGAGAAACAACAACAACAAATTCTCTTGGAGTCGCCACAATCGGGCGGTACCAAAATACAATGTGGCACTTCTGTATCATACTTTCAAGTGACCCGTTGTTTGATACATAAGAAGATTCATCAGGTTCGTTGCTCGTCACTCGCTCTTTTGGACTCCGGCTATGTACAGTATAGGGGAGACATGAGGATCATGTCAAGAGATATGGGCCCAAGATACACAGACTGGAACGGCTGTAATTACCCAAACCGAAAGCACAATATGATTAAGTTGTTCCAGAACCACTGTCAAACACACCACCTTGTATACACTGTCCTCCACCGGACCATGGATGCAGGGTCTTAGAGTCGATGGCCGGGCACAACTGTGAATATGACCACGAAGATCGCAGTCAACAACAGGCTCGCCACAACGATGATACCCGCCCGGATAGCCACCAACTTGCGCACATACGGCTCCTTGACGTTGATGAAGTGGAAAGGTGTGGTCTCGGAGAGATTGAGAAGGAAGAGCAAGGGGGAGAGGGAGTAGTAGGAGGAAAGGAGAAGAATGAAAGCAAAGAGGAACGGGAGGATGAGCTATAAGGAGTCAATGAGGAATCTCGACGGGCACCGCGTACGCACCCACAAACGCGTCAAGCGTGGTTTCCAATTCAAAAAGATTAGAGAGAATGCCAAAACAAAGGCTCCCCAGAGGCATAACAGCCCAGCAATGAGCCTGACGACACTGCCAAACGGTGTAAGATTGGCGAAAGCCTTGGCTCGGAGGAACCTGGGGAACGCGTCCTGTTCGAGAGCTTTGAAGACATAGATCTTTTGGGCGTGGAAGAGGTCGGGGATGAGGGGAGAGGTCTCGCCCTCAATGGATTCGGGAAAGTTGTAAACACGAAGCGAGGGACTGTAGACTGTCAGTTTGATTCATCTGATAGAGGGTGGACTGACGGCAAGTAGATTTCCCTCTCTCCGCCATCGAAGAGATATCGGTAGAAAATCCTCTCTGCGCTTTCCTGTAACGCCTGCTTCTCGATTGCCCTGTCTCTAGCAATGACAGTGGGGGCCTTGCTTCTTCGTCTCCCACTCCTAGTCCCGGCTCCCTGGCTAGGCGCCAGACTTGTCCTGCCCTCCTTCTGTGCTCTTTCTCCGAAAGCGCCTACTCCCTGGCTCGGTGTTGGTGAAGTCATCCCATGGTTGGGTCCGTGTGATTCGGTGTCCCTCCGTCCGCGGCTACCGCTTGGGTTCAGCGGCGAGTGGGAAGGATCAAAGTCTCCAGCTGGGTCGGGGGAGACGGGGTAGAGCGGGTTAGGGGACGTCGGGTTCGGAGAAGGGGGCTCGGAAGGGAGAGAGAGGAGAGGCGAGAAGTGTGAGCCGTTTGAGCGGGCGTAGTCGGCAAATTGCGGCCATTCATCCTGGACTGAGCGGCCAGAGCGGCGGAGGTCCTGCGTTGCATGAGCTCTTGTTCTTGGTGAAGACCAGATGACACACCTTGAAGTATGCTTTACAGAGATTCTCGTGTTGCTGCACATCGAGCCAGAAGTCGAGCGCGTCCTCTGACATTTCTCTCTGCAGAAAGATCTGTGTGTCCATGTTGCAGCGTGCACAGACCCGTGTTCAACGTCGCCATCAAATCACCAATAAAAATCGCCCATCCATACGTCAGTCTGTGGCTGGTCAATCCGGGCTCAAGTACGCACATAGAAGCAGAACAAGTCGAGAGGCGGTCTTGTCCTTCGGTCGAGAACCTCTTGCAGGGTTGGGAGGCGGTTCAACTTGAGGTAGCGCGTCGTGGAGGCCCGGCGCTCTGCCTTAGGATCCGCGATTTTCTCGTTGACGTCTGCCATAGTGAATGATGGGGAGGGATGGAGGGGGGGAAGGCGATGGCGGTATTCGAGTGCGAGGATAAAAGCAAATGAGAGGTAAACAGATTGTTTACTTTCGCGTCGTTGTTCAAGACAACATACATTCACCCTTACGTAATACTGCCTTTTCTCAAGGTGGAGGCAGCCGCCTGCTTACTCTTTCTTCGAGGACTTGCTTGATATCCCACCAACGAACTTTTTAAACACTCTCTCAAAGAACAACTGCATCGTTTACCGCCATGTCTGCTCAACAATCAACGCAAACGGCCCCTGCCGAAGGATCTCCCGAAAAGAAACCCGTGGTCATTCTGTGTATAGGAATGGCAGGCTCGGTACGTCTACAATCCTCCACTCCCTCCTATCTAACGTCCTTCATAGGGCAAGACAACCTTCATGCAACGCCTCAACTCTCATCTCCACTCAAAAAACACCCCTCCCTATATCCTGAATCTCGATCCCGCGGTCTCGCATATGCCTTACCAAGCAAACATCGATATTAGGGATACCGTCGACTACAAGGAGGTCATGAAACAATACAACTTGGGACCAAACGGAGGTATCCTGACGGCTCTGAATCTTTTTACGACCAAATTCGACCAGGTACTTGGTTTTGTGGAGAAACGTGCTACTACTGTAGAGTGAGTGACCTTGACTCATGGCAGACCGGGTGCTGATCCTTACAGCCACATCCTGGTTGACACCCCTGGCCAGATCGAAATCTTTACCTGGTCCGCCTCAGGCGCAATCATAACCGATGCCATCGCTTCTTCTCTCCCCACAGTTGTCGCCTACATCATCGACACCCCTCGTACCGCCTCTCCCGTCACCTTCATGTCCAATATGCTCTACGCCTGCTCCATCATGTACAAGACAAAGCTTCCCTTTATCCTTGTATTCAACAAGACCGATGTGCAACCACACGATTTTGCGCTGGAGTGGATGGCGGACTTTGAGAAGTACCAGGAGGCACTGAACGACAAGGCTAGAGATGAGCACGGAGAGGGAAGCTATGTGAATAGTTTGATGGGAAGCATGTGTCTGGTTCTGGAAGAATTCTACAACAATCTGAGAGTGAGTTCTTCCACAAGCAGTAATCGTCGTCCACTAACGATTCGTAGGCGGTCGGTGTAAGCGCAATGACAGGTGAAGGGATGCGCGACTTTTTCAACGCCGTTGAAGAGGCACGTCAAGAGTACGAGACCGACTACAAACCCGAGCTTGACCGTCTAGCCGCCGAGCGCGCTGCGCAGTCGGAAGCCGACAAAAAGACCCAGCTAGAGCGTCTCATGAAAGACATGAACGTCTCTGACAAACCCGCATCTACTTCCAACCCCTTCGGCCCCTTCCCCAGAAGCGACAGGGAAGATGCCTACTACGACGAAGACGTCAAAGAGGGCGGAGAGGTCGAGGATTGGGACGAAGAAGAACAAGAGGCAATCAGACGGCAGATGGAAGAAGAGGAGGAAGATGCGGATGCCATGGAGCTGGGTAAATTGGATGTAGACGAGCCGGAAATCGGAGGTCTGGCAGGTGGCGCGAGAGAGGGGGCGGACAGGGGAGTTTCCTGGGATGCTCCTCAATGAGCGCCGTGCAGCAGTATCGGCGCAACATCCGTATGTATAATTACAACACTCATCACATACAATTGCCAACACGGCACGACTAGGCAAGTTATCATCTGACGGAGTGCTCAAGACCCTGGGTCATGGCGCTGACAAAATTTTCTAGCAGATAGTAAACCCTTCATTCATGTATGACTGCATTGTTCTCTCCCATCTATCGACAGTCGAATCTCAATATATCTAACGCGCGTGGCTCACTATAAGGCTAGAGAAGCAGCATGGGGTTCTCCCCGGTAACTATAATACTCAAACCCAAATGTCCTTCCGAAACATAATTTGTCAACTGGTCTACAGCTGCACGGTCAGGCTCTTCATACAGATACCGCCCTCAAGAGTCCAGCCCCGCTTGCAAGCGTATGCCTCGCATCTACCGTCAGAGCAAGTAACAGAACCTCGATAGACGCCGGGGAGGGTGCTGCAGTCCAGGCCGCTAGAGTGGGTGTTGTTGAGACCTTTGATGTAGTCGCCGTAAGCACAACCGCCGCAGGTCTCGAGGTCTGACTTGGGGTCGATGCACTAGCACCAAAGGTCAGCGTTGATTGCATTGAAAAGTAGAACAACTCACCTCCCAGGTGTCTGCAGCACCCTTGACGTTACACGCTTGCATACCCTTCGGACAGTCCCAACCTCGTTCCCTGATTATCTGCGACCTCTTCATCCTCTCCTCTACCTCGAGATGCCTCTTCCTTCTGGCCAGCCCACTGGCGGCCGCAGCAGCCGGGTGGGTGTAGACATAGTATAGCCCGCTCGCACACGCCACAAAGGAGATGCTGAGCGTCGGGTCTCCACAGACACACTGGTAGGTCACACCAAGAGGAGTGAAATATGCGTTGCGGTAGGAGGCACAGAGAGATAGGCACTGCGCGGGGGCTGAGACCGCAGTGGCCGTGGCCCCAAGAATGTTCAAGGCGGCCCCAGCAGCGCAACCTTGATACGTGAAGGTGGTGTCGGTGCGATAGACCTGGAAGGGTCTCACGTGAGCTGATGACCCAAGTGGAAGATAACAGATGGTGATTGAGATACGTACGGCAGCTTGTGTGAGAGAGGCACAGGTGGTTGCAGTCGTGCTCAAGGACAGGTAGTTGATGGCAGATATGTCGTTGGAGGTGCAGAAGCAGTTGGTAGTCGGGAGTGAGGCGGCCTTGCCGATGAAAAGGGCGTAGGTGGAGCCTGAGCATTGCGTCTGCATGTCGACGTCGTAAGCTAGTATACTGATGACAGATTCTTGGAGGTAGCGAGACTCACGATGCAAGCAGCAGACGTGGCTATATTGTAGCCAGTGCCAGCAGCCCCGATCGAATTTATACAACCAAGCCAAGTCGCAGCTGACTGTACGAGGGCGGCCTGGAGCGAAAAGGCGAGGGCCACAAAAGGAATGATGTAGAAGGACAGCATCACGATTCGAGTGTTGACGGACTGCTGACGATACTAGTAGCGAACAGGCGGTGGTATGTAACGAGAGAAAATAGTGTGAGGGACACAGAGGGCGATGGGATTTCGAGGCAGGTGTGGCCGCTCTATATACCCTGCGAGGCTCGGGAAGGAGCCCTAACTGATGCCCCAAAGAAGCGCCAAAGAAGAGTGGTCCAGTCAAATAAGCAGAGGGTTTCCTTCTGCTGGCACACCGCCCGCCGTACGTCGTGTTGACTGATTCTAGAACAACGTCACGTTCGGGAGTCTTATACTCTCTCCTCCTGAGTAGAATAATTCAGGATTAGGCTGTCTGCCTTTGTCTCTGTCTCTATTCTCTCTGGTCCTCCAAGGCAATGTCAGAGAAAGCGCAAAAAAAGACGGGATGGACAAGGTCGGATGAGGCGGCCGGAAAAGGCTCAATTGCCGTCCGCTAGGGCCGCTGGCCGCTGGCATGTCGTACCCCCACGGATTGTCCCGCGCAAGCACTTGCCGAGCATTTAATCATCAGGATATATATCAACGGCCGATATCTAGGGTTCGCCTGTCTCGGACCTTAGGCAATAGACGAAGGAGGAGAAGAAGGACAATGGAAAGGAGGACGTTTTGGAAGGCTGCCTTTCCCGTTAATCGAGGCCGCATGAGGAAGGAGCACCAAGAGTACTCTCATGCAGGGCTTACACACCGGAGCAGGGAAGGCGGAGTGGCTATATGCAAAGCTTCCGCAATCTTTCTCGAGGGTCCAGCTATCTTCATGGACTGTCTTCCATGAGCTGCTTCCGCGCGTTCTGCGGCCTGCGGACGCTGGAATCTTGTGCAGCCTCTACTGTACATGTACTGCTATCGCATACTTGAGACTATCAGCTGCTTCATGCACTGGCTGCTGGCCCTGCTGTACCTGCGGCCTGCTAGGCCTGCCAGGCCTGCTACACGCTGACATGCTGGCCGGCTGCACCGGCTGCTGAAATCATGATTAATTGGTGGCGTTTTGGCGTCTGCATCCCGTGAAGATAAGCATGAAATGTTTTAGGATTGCTGCATAACGTGCATGATAAGATGCGGGGCTGCGGATTGCTAAGAATGCTCGATCAAACAGCGACTGGTACGCCTGCAAGTCGTTTGGAGGCATGAAGATTTGTATGATTCGTGGTCCTTGTACTCACTGTCGCGCCTGTTGCTTGCTTTCCTACAACACATACAGTTCAGGACGGATAGTGTCTCAATTCGGTTCGATATAGAAGGGGCATTTTGACCCTGCTGCTGTTCAACCGGTCCTCCAGATTGCAGCCGTCTGGCCGTCTGTAGCCTGATGAGCCTTTCACGGCGAGCGACGGTACGATCAGAGATGCAAACAGCCTCCCTCTCATGCCTCACGCCCGCAGTCCTATCTGCATACTGGACGTACGACGAATGAGGAGAATAGAAAGTAAGGGCACGGTGACGAGAGCCGAACACGACAGCTGGGAGGCCGTTTTGTGTCCGTAGGATCTGGCGAAGTGGCGCTCACCCGGAGGCACCGGGAGCGCCATGACTGGGAAACGTGACATGTGGGGTGCATGTGTTCATCCTCGTGTACCTGTGTTTGTGCCTGTAAGGCCGCCAAAGCTGCACATAATCAGTCTTCAGAGACTTGCCAAGCGACACTTGGGGGTAAGCAGGGAGGAAAAACTTCGGGGCGCCGAGGCAGAAAGACCTTTGCCCTCTGCCTTCTGACACATCATCCTGCGGCACTACGGAATGACATTCTGTAGACTGTGGCCGACTATAATGGGCGGAGGTCGAGAGGTCGAGAGGTCTTCTATGCTCGATCTGTCTTGCTCGGTAAAGTCGCTCTTCCGTAATCTTCCCATCCCTTCCCCGAGTGAGACCTGTCGATCCTGTCAGCGGAAAGCACAGGTGTGTCAGAACCCTGGCCAACCTCTCCTCTTGTGCCTCCTGCTCTCACTTGGAATCTCGTGAAGAAATTGAGGAGGCCGAGGAGAACGGCAGAAGAAGGTCTGAAAGAAGGCGGGCCGGAAGCGGGACGGATGATCATCCTTGAACATGTCGTACTTCAAACCGGGGCTCTGGTTGAAACTCTGTCTCGCTACAGACGGGAAACGAACAGAGTGCAGCTGTCGAGATGCCCGGCGGGCGCAGGCCGCGCTAGCCGAGGGGGCCGAGGGACACGTCTCTGATTATCACTGAAAACATGAGGGCCACTATCGCTCTTGAGAAGCTTGTATCAGTGGCGTTATGCCGATAAAGAAGCATATCCTTGTACGTGATGTCCTGTACGTAACGTGGGAGGTTGCGCGCGCTTCCCCGCACACATTGACCATGAATGGCACGTCCGGTCGACTCGGTGTGTCTACAGTACTCGTTCACTACGCCGGTGTCGAGCGAGCGCAGATGTCATCCATGCCCGCGGTGGACCCTGGATTCTGGCTGTGACCTGTAGTAACCCTTTGCAGCCCGCGGCCCTTCGGAGGATTGATGCTGTTCGGGAATGGACACACTGTGACTGCTCTGGGCACTGCCCGGGAGAGGCTTTTTCGGCGGGAGAGAAAAGTGGATGTTTTGCCGCGAACCGGCCCCCGAGAGCCGGGTTCCTCATGCACCTCATGATGGCGGTTATGGCAGGCACTGGAAGTGTCCCTGGCATGCGATCGTCATGCCCAAGGAGAAAAGCACTGCACAGCGTTCGACCATCCATCCCAAGTGACAACTCCAGTCGTACTCGTACTCGGAGTGCGTGGGTGTGGTGGTGATCGACGTATCAAACTTTCCTTTCCAGTTGAGTTCACTCGGCCGCCACACAACGTTCATTCACTCGAGGCTGCCCGTACTGTCGTCATTGACATTTCAACAGGCGCGACAGTTCATGTTATCGATTGCCGAGTCTGGCTGGGCAGCATTACTCGTCAACTAGACCAGGTGTAAGGTAAACGTGGAAGACGACCATGGATGCATGCCTATAAATACATATCAGATGTAGTAGAAGCTGCAAAAAGATCCTGTCAGACGGTCCGTGCGAGTACGAACCCGAAGGAGTCATCGTTGACAAGAGTGCATGGCAGACAGGCAGAAGAAGAAGGACTGCTGCTCATGGAAAACATCAACTACTACGATGAACCCGCGAAAGCAATTGCCAAGATACCATTAGCGGAAAAGGGATATGTGCAGAAGGAGGACGGTTGGAGAAGCTACAACCGCGCGTTTGACCAAAGAAGACAACTAGGAAACCGAGAGAGGAGGGGCTGTACCCGTTCAGCGGGGAAGAAACACCGACGCGCTTGAAAGGCCACCATAAACGTTCTGAGATACAAGCCAGCAAGGAAATAAGTTTGAGCACAAGTCTTCAAGCGTTCTTCTAGAGTCCGCTGAGTCATTTATACCTCTTGTGTATGTGAACTCAATGAAGGAAGCGGAAGTCGAGTCTGTTCTGCGTATCAGCGCCCCATTCTCAAGATCAGGGTATCCCAACTCACCTCTTATTACCCTTATCGCTAGTACTTTTCATGTACTCCTCCTTCTCCTCCGCAGTATATGTGTCCCACACCTTGGCCTTCTGCTTGTTCCTATAGATGTACCAAGCCTTGGCAGCCCAAAAATTGAAGATGGCAACCCCGGCTATGCCAGCGAGAACCTTGTTACCTTTGTGGTAGTATGGGGCATCGGTGGGCTGGTAGACGTTGGAACTGATCAAAGACGCCGATTGAACAAACTAAGGTATGCCTGTAAGTGTGATGGGGACGCAGCAAGTGGTGAGGGAGACTGACCATGTTGTAGAGACTACTGGCGACAGTACGGGTTCTGACACTGCCGGCATTCTACAAAAAAGTCAGCTTGTGATTCTTCGTACGAAAGACGGTTCTTACGCCACTGTTCATAGACACGATAATCGGATGACTCGACTACCCCTAATCAGCTCCCCTCCTTGTTCCACCGTCAAAATCCACTCACAGGGTGCGAGACAGTCAATGTGATCAACACCCACCTCACCCACCTATTCAAATCATCCGGCGCATAGATAAGTCCGATGATGAACGGCAGCATCCAAATTGGGTTGAACGAAGCGATGATTAGACGCTCGTTGACTCTCTTGGAGATGTATGCGGGGATGAGGGTGAAAATGATGGAGATGACGTTGCCGGGGATAGTCATGAGGTTGGTTTGGAAAGTTGTGAATTTGCTGATGATAGGCTTAGCGAAGAAGGCTGTAGGATAAGATGGAGACTAACAGAGCTTTGAGAGTGAGGGTATAGTAAGTGCCGATGGTGTTGGGCGCGACGAATGACGTGATACCAAGCTAGCATACATCAGTAACTTGGACTTTCCCACTTTAGCCTCGACTCACAGCGTATAGGGGCCAAAGGTCATAGTCGCACAACGATTCCCAGAAATGCTTGAGGGAAAGTCCTTCTCTATTGTGCACTGGTATCTTGTAAGTGCGCCGTTGAAAGAATATGGTGAGGGAGAGACGTACTGTCCGACTTGAAAGGGTCATCCCGAAGGACCTTGTTGACAATTATAGTCTCTTCCCGTCTACGTGATCATATATCAGCTATGCTCCCTTGAAACTGACGAGAAAAGGGACGTACTCGGTGAACCAGCCTTCTTTCCTCCACCATTTTGCGGTCTGGGTGGGACTGGCAGGCAGGTAGAAGGCAGCCCAGAGACCGACTACGAATGTGATTGTCCCTTCAATGACGAATAGCCCTAAGTGAGGTTCATTAGTATCCAGGTAGGTACGCCGGGAGGAGTAAGAGGGGACTTGCATTGCCAGCCTGCGTATCCGTGAACGCCTATGTATCATATCAGCTGCCTGGGCGGAAGATGGGATGATGGGAACGCACCTCGCATCTGTAGAAGGCCAGCAGCGAGGAAACCCGAGATGATGGTGGTCGTTGTCAATGCACACCAAAAGTATGAGAGACGGATAGTGAGTTCGGTGGCGGCTGACGAGAGGTATCAGTGTTGTCACCGGGGCGCGAGAAGCTAATGTTGACTTACTGTAGAAACTTTCGATTGGGGGGAAGAAGGAAATGATTGTTAGTACTACAGCGTGGACAAGAGGATAGGCGCAGCTCACTATGACAGACTATGCAATATCAGTATATCGTTCAACTTTCCACGCGGTGACAGGATGAACTCACTAGAGGATGGTATCGGCAATGAACCTATCCCCTTCCAGTCAGCTCACAAGATCAGAACATCCAAAGCGAGAGACCTACCCTCCCTCAATCAAACCAAGAAGCGCACGCGTAGCGTAGAAAGATTGGGGTCCGTTGATACCCATTTGGCCCATTGCGACGGCGGACCAGGACATCATCTACATGCCGTGTCAGCGTGGGAAGCGAGGATATGGAAGTGAAATTACTTGAATGGGGATCCAGACATCACTTCCGAGCTTCTTCGAGACTGGATGCACAAGTCAGTGATGGAGACGCGGTCAGTATGAGAAAGAGCTTACTCATCTGGGAAGGAAGCTCAGCGAAGAGGAAACAGAGGGAGAAGATGGTATTGCCAACGTTATCTGTAATCGAGTCAGATGGTAGTCGAAAGAGAGGCAACACAAGAGCCTCACAATTGGCAGTGGTCATACCGGCATCAGTCAACATGTCATCGGACACGGCGTTACCGAGCTAGTGGTGGTGGTGTCAGCGCTGACGCTATCACAAGCATATGTGACTCACGTTACCACGATCAAGCTGCAAGGCAAAGAAGCACAGACAAGCAAAAGACATGACCTTCCAGTCTGCAGGCAGGTCAATAACATTGTCACACAAAGCGGGTATCCACTTACCAAGTTTCCTCTTGAGCTTTGTCTCTTCCTCCTCGGTCCACTCGGCCTTGGGGTCCCATCGCTTCTTGCCTTCGTACGTGTCAGGGGGCTCATAGAACCTATAGTTGAGCTCGACCTGCGAATCAACCTCGAAGGCGCCGACAATCTCGCCGTAGAAAGACTCCTTGTCGTCGGCTTGCTTGGAGTCTGGAGACGACAGGGGCTGGTCGGTCGCCAACGGACCGTTGACGGTGAGGGTGGGGACCACTGGAGCTACAACTCGATCGCTCATGACTTGTGGATGATGCTGGGTGAGGAGAGTCCCGCGGGGCTGTGCATGCCAAGAGGGCTACATAGGCGTTGATATATGGGCTGCCAAGTGAATGTCTTGGAGATGGGACAGGGCTGATTCGCTGGTGATCACGTCTGATCACAATTCGAGGACTCTATCGTACATATCTTGCGATGTAGCCGCCGAGGAGAGATATTCCAGATAGCGGGCAGAGATGGCGCAATGTGGCACTAGAGCGCGCTCATTGCTATCTTATCGCCCGGTGTATTATGTTGACATGAAAGCTGCGGGGGACGGCGGCGATGGCCGGAGCACCCCATCGCTCGCCATATGGGACAGAGGTATAAGAAGAGGGAATTCCAGATACCCCAGCTATTCCAGATATGGCCCAGTGATCATCAGTCGCCATCTCCTCGGCCTCCCGACCACCACAGCTCTGCCACACGCAGCACGACATCTCGCCCCATACAACGTGCCATCACAGGGTATATACTGACCACGCTACCCTCCCGTCTCCCAGCCATCATGCCCGTCGCCACACCCCACGCACCCCAGCCATATCTTATAGACACCCTCAAGGCCAGCGTCGCCCACGTAGAGCACAAGGAACACAGCGAGGAGCCATTCAACCTCCGCGCATTCGCCCACTTTGACTCGGCCCCCTCCATCGGCACAGAGTTCCGCGAGTTCTCCAAGGATGGCAAGCCAGTCATCGATATCCGTGACTTGCTCGGCGACGAGACCAAGCTCCGCGCTCTTGGGCGACTCGTGTGAGTGATTCCCAACAAGTCATACTGGGCTGACGAGGACAGCTCGGAGCGAGGCGTCGTCTTCTTCCGTAACGCCATCATCACGTCCGAAGAACAGCGCGTCCTCATCGACACCCTCGGCCGTCTCGGCGGCAAGCCCAAGGACAGCGGATTGCATATTCACCCGCTTACTGCGACCGCCAGCAAGCTCGGGGACGACGTGCAAGTCATCTCGAACGAGTATTCCCACGACTTTGACAAGGGCGGTATCAAGACCAACCAGGGTGAAATCTTGAAGCGCGAATTCGGCAAGGACCTCTGGGTGAGTGCGAGCTTGTGTAACTTGAAGACGGGAGGCTCATGGAATTGCAGCACTCTGATATCACGTTCGAGCCTTACCCTTCCGACTATGCCTCTCTCACGATCAGGACGTTGCCCGAAGTCGGCGGTTAGTCCTTCCTTTCTGCCCATACTCCAATCTAACTCTTTGCAGGCGACACTCTTTGGGCATCGGCCTACGAAGCATACGATCGCCTCTCTCCCGCTTACCAAACCTTCCTCGAATCCCTCACCGCCACCCACGCTGCCAAAAAGTTCATCCCCGGCGCGATCGCCCAGCGCGGGGACGCCTTCGGCCAGCCGAGGGGTCATCCCGAGAATGTCGGCACAGAGCTGGAAGCCGTGCATCCTGTTATCAGGACCCACCCATTGACGGGATGGAAGGGCCTTTTCGTCAACAAGGAGTTTACGAAAAAGATCAACGAGCTCACCCAGCGAGAGAGCGATACGCTTTTGGATTTCTTGTTTGAACACGTCTCGTCGGTGCGTCGCGGCATCGCTTTCATACAAGACCAAGCTGACGAGTACACAGAACCACGACCTCCAAGTGCGATTCCGCTGGGAGAAAAACTCGCTCGCGATCTGGGACAACAGAATCACGTTCCATGCTGCTACCAAGGATACCGACGGGATCTTGAGAATCGGCACGAGGTCTGTCAGTGTGGGAGAGAGGCCGTACTTTGACCCCAAGTCGGTTGGGAGGAGGGAGGGGCTTGTAAAGGAAGCGGCGGGAGATGCTGTCGCCTGAGCGTGTAAAAGATGAATGGAGACATTCGAGCTGTATCTAGGACCAAAGGCCAAGGTTGTACATACCAAGCATGAATTGTAGTATTGTTGTACTTTTCACTGGGACCAACGACGGATGACGATGACTGAACATACGCCTCCAAAGTGATTGTGCAGGTGGACGACAGTGTGTCTGAGAGAGGCAGGTTGGCTGTGGATGACTACACCGGCATCGCGGAGAACCAAAGTCGGCGACTATAGTCGGTCACTTGCGTGATGACGAGCGATAGAGTGCTCTGACTGTCCATCTACTCTATTCCCGGCCATTTTCCCGTTTTGCCTGCGGATGCCCGAGCAGATACCAAGATTATGTATAATCATTCATTGCATCATTTCCTGCATGGTTAGAGTAGCCAGCGATTATCTGGAATAGATGTGATTGTTTCTCGGTATGGTGCGAAGATACGGACGTCCCCGGGTCATACATGGGGCTCGTGATCCTCGTGATGTATGCACCATGGCGGACTCTAGTAGGATCAAGATGTCATGTAACGTGATCGCCAAGAGCCAGCATGGGACAGGCAGTGCAGGCAGCCCTTGCCGACGTGGGGTCGCTTGGTAATGCGGCGCAAGTCGCGCCGAACACACCAATAATGCCAACTAAGAAGTGGGAGATCGGTACAACATGTCTCCTCAAGCTCCCATCTAGCCCTTGCAACCCCAATGTACACTTGGCCGAGCTCTTACGAATTGTGGACAGTAACAAGAAGACTTTGTTATTCATTTCGCATGCTCTTCAACAATCACATTACCAGTCCACGCTCCCTACTTCTTATCCACTCCTAATCCTGCAAAGGGTATTCATCCGGCCCGACCACATACGCGGCAGGGAACAATCCTTCCTTGCCATTACATGTCCCCTGCCACCAGTCAGGGTCGACCTTTTCAATGTCGGTGATATGGTCGCCTTCGGCGAATGAGATTTCATTGTCTTCACCGGCTTCATAGCTAGAGATATGTTAGTCGTCTTTTTTTTCAAGGAAGGGCAGACTTACTCGTAGGCCGCGACCATGTACTCTTTCTGTGCAGCTGGGGCAGGAGCAGGGGCAGCAGCAGCAGGTGGGGGAGGGGGTGGGGGAGGAGGAGGAGGAGGGGGAGGGGGAGGGGGAGCCGCAAATGACTCGGTAGTCTCTACAGCAGGTGCCTCTGTAGATTCGACAAGCTCGCAATAGTTGGCAGGGAATAGACCTGCTTTACCCGCGGGATTCACTCCAGACCACCATCCTACGCAAAGTCAGCATGCTCACCAACCCTGAGTCCAGTCACTTACCCTCATCAAGCTCTTCAACCTGAGTAATGATCTCGTCTTCGCGAAGATCAATCTCATTGTCCTCTGCAGCTTCATAGTCGTACAGCACTTTGGCCGTCTTGCCAGCCATTGCAGTCTCCTCAGCAACCTTGGGCCTCGAGTCGACAGGGATGGGTGGAGGCCCAGCTGGAGGGGCCTCTCCAAGGGTGAGATCTTGCTTGAGCCTACTGAGCTCTTCGATCTGAGGGTCCGCAACGGGTGCTGGGGGTGGGGGTGGAGGAGGAGGAGGGGGCGGGGGCGGGGCTGGAGCACTGGGGGCGCTGGGCTCATCTTCCACGACAGGTGAAGGCCTGAAAGGCACCGCAGGAGGAGGGGGAGCAGGCGCGTCCCAATCATCCTCGTCCTCTTTCTCTTCATCAGAGTCGGGAGATACAGGCCGGGGGGGCACAGCCCTTGTGGCAGGAGGTGGGACAGGTGCAGCAACCTTGGGCGCATCCCAGTCATCGTCATCCTCTGTCTTTTCCGCAGAGTCGGGCACAGCTCTTGCGGGCGGAGGAGGCGCAGGAACAGCTCGGGTGCCCGTCACCGCAGGAGAGATACCCCCTCTAGAGGCAGCAGCAGCACCAGCGGCAGCACTGGCCTTGTCCTCTTCCTCTCTCTGCTTCTTTGCCTCGGCTTGTCGCTCCGACCACGTCAGCTTCTTTCCACTGGGCTGAGGAGCAGAAGGCGCGGCAGCGCCTGCGCCCGAAAACGCAGACATCCTGTCCTTGATGCTAGGCCCCTTGGCGGGCGCCTCTTCCTCGTCGGGCTGAGATGCAGCAGGGTTCCATCGGTTGGCGAGTTTACCAGGCTGGAGCTTGATGGGAGTGTAGGCGGTACCGACAGGGGCAATACGGTCGTCCTGGGTAGGCTTAGCGGGCTCTGGCTCGGCTGGAGTATTCGCCGACATGACTGCTGTGGCGGTGGGTTTGGCCTCTTGCTTGATCACAGGAGGAGGGGATGGCTGTCGGGGGGGAGGAGCCGGGGCAGCAGGAACTCTTGCCGGAGGCGCAGGTGTCGGCCGGGCAAAGGTAGACGCGGGTGCAGGGACTGCTGCGGGCTGTATCCCAGATCAGTATGTAGTCGAGACAGTGAAGAGGTTACATACTTTACCCTGAGAGCCTCCAAGACCTTGGCTGGGTCTGTAACTCGGCGCGGCTTTGGGAATGGGCGCGGTGGTGGGCGTTGACGCATGCGAGATGTACTTGCTTCCCGAGGATTCCTGGATACGCTTTGTGATATATGCCGGGGTCACGTCAAGCTGCATAAACAATGTCAGTCAGACACACTCGAGATGGACTTGAGCCACATACATCAGACCTAGCCTGGATGACAAGGTGAGCGCCTCTGAGGAACTTGTCCTGCACCTGGGCTGCGTGGGTGACTGTCGCGCGTCGTAGGTCAGTCAACGTATATTACATGTGTTTGGTGAAGGTGCTTACAGTACAGCCCCTTCCTGAACTCGGGCACACCCTCACCACACCAGGACACGAGGACAAACTTGTCCAGCTTGCCCTGCCAGGGTGTCAGCTCGGTCACTCATTATTCACGGGGACATACGCTGGGGTCTTTCACTCGGGCAAAGGCATACTGTATACTGTTCGAGTCTCGTCAGCAAGGAGCATGACGCGAGGCTGCACGTACCGGCTATCCATAAACTCCTCTTCGAGGTCTTCGAGGCCGGATCCAGTAGCTTGGAGCTTGAGGTCGTTGCCTGACTGGTTGAAGAGGACCCAGTCGTAGTCGGCGGTGGCATCCTTGACTGCGTTGTAGGCGGGGAGGATGTCAGGGTCGTTGAAGGAGATGGACATGGCGGAGATGCAGAAGAGAGACGGAGATGCGAATTGCAGTGATACCACGACGTCACGGCGGCGGGCGCCGACTGCAACAACAACAGCTCGGGCCATCTATCGCGAGGGGACGCTTTAGTTGGCAGCAGCACCCACTGCCTGTATACTCCCCCGCCGGCTCAAACATGTCTCGAGAGTAAGTCTCAACTCGTTATTGTGCAGCACAGACTGACTCTTGCACTAGATGGGCTTTACGAGTGGCGTGAGTTAGACAGCGGACACTCGAAGCCCGCTTTACTGATCCATCATAGCCTGCTCCATGACACTTTGATACAGTCCGCCCAGGAGAAGGCGGCGGCAGCTGCCAAAAGCCATGCCAGAGCCCAATCCAACGCCTCCCTCTCAAATATATCCTCCCCTCAGTCTTCTTCCCAGCCATCATCATCTGCTCTTGGCATTGACTTCGGAGCTCTCCTCAAACGCGATGCAAAGTCACCGAGATATCCGGAGAGAATGATCAAGGGGCTTGATGGGCTCCTGCAGCGAGTTGCTATGGGAAAGGAGACAAAGTGGGTTGATTTGAGGCCACATGTATGCAATGCTGACGACTGCCTAGATATTCAGACGCACGATTCAGGCGAACGATTGCCCTCTTTTGGTCCTCCAATTGGCCCGAAAAGTCTTTCCAGAGGCAACTGAAAGAAGACAGGCGGGTCGAAGATCTCATTCTATCCTTCACATCAGTGTCCGCCAAATCATTAAAGAAGGAAGAGGGTCTTGGAGATAGCGGGTGGAAAGAAGAACTCAATGTTCAGGTATCGCTCTTTATCGATATGATCAAGGACGCTCTGAGCGCTATCAGCATCAGCTGGTCCTCTTCCGAACCCCTTCGCCAGCGACTGGAACAGTACCAGACGTCGCTGCGGTCAGCCCCGAAAGACAATGGAGATCTCTCCAGGAGCAAATCCAACAAGTCGGTGGCGAACAGCATAGGGGACAGAAGTAGCGTGGCTGCAGTGCCTGAGACGCCAAAGTACACTGAAGGAGAACTCACCAAGGTGGTGGAGGTCTTGTATAACTGGCCAAAGGATGAACTTGACCAAAAGTCGGATGAGCTCCGTCAGACTTGCACGCCCCAGGCTGCAGTCAACGACTTTAAAGTGGGTTCTGCCTTCCCCGCTTGCATCAAAGCTGACCATCTACAGACCATTTTGAAACTCCTCAATACCGAAAAGTCGTACCCGTATAATGCTTCCGACTTTTTGACCCAGGCCAAATGGCAGGCCTGGCGGGGCCAAGAAGTCTCCACCCTCTCCCAAGTCATGCTTCTCATGATGCAGGCAGACTCTTCCTCTCCCGACCAATCATCAACCTCCAGTATCGCTTCTCAATTCGAAAATCTCAACCTCGACACATTTACCCCTTCCTTCACATTCATCCCTCCAAATGCTCGCGAAACATACCAGCAGATCTTGGAGAATTGTCTCAACGCCGACCTGGATGCGTTAGAAGCGAGGCCGGATGATGAAGAAGTGCCATTGACGATCCTCTCGGAGAATCATACGTTGCTGTTGAAAGAATGTGCCGAGAGATGGCGGTTGACGCCAGAGTTTTGCTCGTGGGCGTTCATGGATGCGATGATAGGGTTGTACGAGGCAGGCGATGTGCCTGTTGATTGTGTACTGGAGGCAACTTCGATGATCAACAAGATGCAGGTGGATAAACCTAGCTCGGAGTGGGCGGCGCCCGAGGTAGGTCTTTTGCACTTGTAAGGTTCCAGGCTGATACTCGTGCAGCTGGAGGGTCTGAGTAAAGCTATCAACAGACGCGATGGCTGCTTCTTGTCATCTTTGATAACCACAGTCACCCAAGCTGGGTATCTTTCCGAAGATTTCATCTCTGCTGTCAACAACTGGACTACCGTCAGTTCGTCAGGCAACCAGCTCCCGCAAGCCAAACAAACACTCGAACATCTTTTGAGCTTGGTCAAGAGTCAGGCCTCGGATCGATATATCGATGAGGCGGTGGACAAGATTCGACACGAAGGCTCCAAGACGTATGGATTCATCATGCAGATGGCTGCTTGGGTCGAAAAAGAGACCAAGAGGAGCTGTAAAAAGTTTACCGAGTCGCTCAGCCCGTAAGTCTATCTCAAGCAGGGCGAATTTTGCTAATCGCACGCAGCGATATCGACCTTGTCGAGTACATACTTGACACGCACTGGAATCTTTGGCTCCACGACCTCAAAGACACGCTCGATCTCGTCCCTTCCGAGGCTCGTCTCGAAGCATTGGACGACGACTTTATGCTCTTCAACAAGGCTACCAAGCTCGACGAGATGAGACATGCAATGTCGGGCGGCTATGGCGGACACCCAGTGGCACCTGCCGACCCACCGATATCCTCGCTCTTCCATAACACTGTCAATCTGTGGCTTGACTCTGTAGGAACAAAGACGAGGGGATGGGTTGACTCGGCGCTCATGGCAGATAATGTGAGTATCCCGTCTGCGCGATTATGCATTGGCTGACCACCACAAGTTTGAATCTACCGTCGAGAATGGCCCATCGTCCTCTGTTGGGGATCTCTTTGACTCGCTTACCTCCGCTGCGGAATTCCTCATGGACCTCAACTGGCCAGACGAGCATCAACTCGCCGAGTACGTCACCCGCTTGTCCCGTGTCATTGGGACATGTATCAACGACTATTGCGCAACGTTGGAGCAGTACTTCAACATAGCTATGCGAGCAGTCGAAACGAGCCAAACGGAAGAGAAACAAAAGGTGTGGATGGAGAAAGCAAAGGCCACGTTAGCCTCGATGCAGGGGGAGAAGAAGATTCAGGCCTTCTTCAACTTTACTCCCGAAGTGAGTCAAATGGATTCTCCACATGCTGTGCTGACTGTTACAGTCTTGTGTCAAACTAAACAATATCGAGTCGGCTCGTCACCGTCTTGACCGCCTCTACACGCTCTTGCGCGTTGACGAGCTGTCCAAATTGACGTCTCCCGTCGTGCCTGCGAACAGAACGCAAAGGTATCTCTTCACCGTCAAGATCGTTCTGGCAGAGGGTGTCGTGTTTGACAATGGTTCCGGTGCCCGTCAGCCTGATTCATTTGTAATCTTGAGTGATGAACATGGCAAACGACACCACAAAACTCGTACTGTATACGACGACTCGAATCCTAGATGGGACGAGAGCTGTGACGTGATTGTCAACGGAACGGCGTGGTTCATGATCACCGCCAGACACCGGAACCTCACGGGAAAGCACGACCTTCTCGGCCGCGCTTACCTTCAGTTGAACCCAGCGGATTTCGAAAATGAAGTATTGAAAGACATCCTTCAGCCGCTAGACACGAGGGGCGTCGTGCTGCTCAGAATCAGTATGGAGAGCGAGAGGGATGATATGGAGTTCCACTTTGGAAAGGCGTTTAGATGTCTGAAGCGGACAGAGTCGGATATGGTGCGGTTGTTTGTCGACAGAGTAAGTCTGCATACCTTCATGTTGATCAAGAGTTGACACGATATTGCGCAGATGACTCCCGTCCTGCGGCACACCCTATCTCGTGCAGGAATCAAGTCCGTTCTCAAATCAAACAATCCCCAACCCCAAGTCTACAATGAAGCTCTAGGCAAAATCTCAGCAGTCTACAAATCTGCTATTGGTACACCCGACTACAACATACCCGCTCCTCATGATCACACTCGCGGCCGAGGCCCCTCGGACGAAGACATTGAGAGCGCCATCCATCCCTTGTTTGATTACCTGGATACCAACATTCATACGCTGGCAAGCACTCTGTCATCGAATGCGATGCAGATGGTCATGACCAAGCTGTGGAAACAGATATTGATGACGATCGAGGGGTTAATTGTGCCTCCGTTGTCGGATAAGCCTAGTTCGATGAGGCCGTTAAGAGACGCGGAGCTGGATATCACGCTGAGGTGGCTCAAGTTCTTGAAGGACTTTTTCTATGTCGGCGGTGATTCCAGTGGAGTGCCGATCAGTATCTTGCAGAGCCCCAAATTCAATGAGATACTGTCGGTGAGAATATATTACGATTGGGCTACTGATGATCTCATGGAAGTGAGTTGCAATCCTCGTCAAACAGAGACGTTATTGACCTTGATCAGGAATGTGTTCGAGGATTCCAATCGACTCTACAATATCGAGCCACGAAACGAATGAAGTCTGTCAAGGCTCAGCGTAATCTTGGCACCATCAAGGCAAGGAAGACTGCGAAACGGAAGCAGAACAAGGATGGTGGGAATGCGGAGATGATCATGCGGATTTTGAGGATGAGGTGAGTCAGAGAAAGCTTGCCATTGCATCTGAAGCTGACAATGTTCAAGACCGGGTACCCAAGAGTTCTTGGCGCAGCAGCTCCAGGCCATGTCGATTGTCAAGCTGAGAAACTCGAAAGAGATCAAATAGAGTTGCAGACCTGCAACAGATACGTCTCTTGGACTTTTGACTTTTTATCTGTAGTGTTGCATACCTATATGTATGGTTTATAATGTGGCCTGGTAGAGTGGATGATTTGCGAAGCATCTGTGCTGTAACACGCCGACGCTGGCAGAGCGACCGATTCATCCTACATCGTCGCGATAAGGATAGCACAGCATGCATAGAACAACAATGTATAGGGAGGAACGACATAAACGCATCTAATCGAGATCGGCCACCTCAAGGGCCGGAAGCTTGTCCCCACAAGTCTCCCAGTTTTCGTAACCCATCGCTACAAGCTCCAGCTTCCTCCCGGCCTCCTTCAAATCGTCGTTCACGACAACGACGTCGTGCTTGCCCTCTTGGGCGTAAGTCAGCTCGGCCTTGGCAGCATCGAGCCTCTTCCTGATAGACTGCTCAGTCTCAGTGCCCCTACCAGAGAGACGCTCCTTGAGCTGAGGGATGGTGGGGGGAGAAACAAAAAGGAACACAGGAGAGAGAGGGGGCTCTTGGAGAGGAGCTTTGGCCTTGAGCTGCAGGACGCCTTGGAGCTCAATGTCGAGGATACATCGACGGGGGTGAAGGGCAGTCAAAGCCGCAAAAGTGGTTCCGTAGCTAACCCATCGAGTCAGCACAGAGTCATGCTGACCTGTCAGTTTGCACTCACCAGTTACCACCGAACTCTGCCCACTCCAGGAACTCTCCATTGCCAACCCTGGCCAAAAAGTCCTCCCTCGTGACAAAGTAGTAGTCCTTTCCGTCTTCCTCCCCAGCTCTGGGCTGTCGGGTTGTATGCGAGATGGAGAAGCCAAACTGCCCGGGGTGATTGGCAAAGAGTGTTTTGAGGAGAGTGGACTTGCCAGTGCCGGAGGGGCCGCACATGACAAGTGGCTGTGGGAGGGTGAGTGGTGCGCTCAGGCGCGTCACGACAGACCTACGCGGTTGATGACGGCGGGGTTGATGGGCTGGGAGGACATGGTGGAGAGGCGGCGGAGGAGGGAGATGGGGCGGAGGGGGAAAATGGTGGCAAGACGGCAAGACCGGAGGCAAGAGCAAGGAGGACGTCGAAAAAACAAAGTTTGTCACCTAGACGTGTCGAGGTGTCCCGATCCAGATCTGGCCCAAAGCGTAAACAAAATTAGGTTCCGTTGCGATCGTTGTGTCCTTCTTCATTCTATTTCGACTTGTACCGGGGGCATGCCAAACCCGAACAAGTGACATAGCACGTAACCATTATTACATGGAAAGATCGCCCCTTTCTTCCACAATTTATCTCCGACCTCCCAGGCCTCGCCCGTGCCGTCTCGCCCCACCACCAAAAGAAAAATCGCGTTGAGACACGAAACTTAAACAAAAGAAATGATTCTGCTCTTGTCAAGAGTGAGAGGTCCATCGCCCCCTACCGAGCGCGATCGTAAAAAAAGCGTTTGGAGTGAAAGTAATAGTTGCAAAAGGTATAATGATGACTAAATAGTCAAATGACTGTTGGACTGATGATGTTATTGAGAAGGGTCTGATCTGTATATGTGATACTCTTTCAGTTGCCCCTCTTACCTCTAAATGTATTGTTGCTTGCGGGGAACGGCAGCCGATGAATGATGATAACTAACAGGATGATGAAAATTCCCCGCAAAGACTCCTTGAGGAGCCAATGACCTAAAAATGCTAAAATGGAAACCGGAAGATGGTGAAGGAAACAGTCATCAACATGCCATGAAATGAAAGAAATATAGAATCAGATGAAGATGATGAAAAAAGAAAATTGGTGAATGGGCATCCACAATAATGATTTTAGCGGCTCTCACGACCCAAAAAAATGAGGGATGTGATGAGGGGGGAGCGCTTCCAGCTCATGCTCAAACTCAAAGTGGTCGTCGCAAGGGCTGAAAGAATGATGGGCAGGATGGTGACTCGGGATAGGGACAATGGAAGAAAGGGCCTGGCTCTACTGGCCGCCAAAGTTGAAGCCTCCTTGGGGAGCGGCGACTATCGATAATGTCAGACAAGAGATAGATTGAAGAAAGGAAATGGACCCACCATCAGTTTGGAAAGCGTATTGCCCGGAAGCATCAACCGCAGGGGCAGCAGCCTCGGCCTCCTCCTCATCGTCATCGGGGAAGAACTCTACAGCAGTTGTCAGCAAATGTGTTTGTGTCCTAGGCTCACCACAACTTACTGTCCATGATGTAGAAGCACTTCTTGTAGATCTCGAGGTTCTCGTGGTGTTGCAAGTTGTGGATAGCAACCATACCGCCGGCTTCCTCGATGAATTGCGCATACTTGTTGACGCCTCCAGGTCCAGCGGCATCCTTGTCGACTTCGCCAACCTTCAGGATATTCTCAAGACCGTCAAGCGCGACCTGGATGATCTTGTTGTCCATGGAAGTCAAGAGGTCACACATGGGTTTGATACAACCCTGCTGGACGAGGTACCGGATCTGGTTGGGTTCTTGCAGACCACCAGAGGTGGCGTTAGAGATGGCCCAGCAAGCTTCCTTCTTGGTCTTGAAGTCAGCGTTGGCGAGAATGTTGATGAGGGGAGGAACAATGTTGCTGCGGAATGTTAGCCTGTTGCCAAAGGTGAAGACGCTGTCGACTCACGCGTCAATGATGGATTGAATCTGCATGGGAGAGCCAGCAGTGACGTTGGAGATGGTCCAGCAAGCCTCCTTTCTAATACCCTCCTTGGGAGAGGACAACAAGCTCAACAGGGCAGGGAGGGCACCGGAGGAGATGACCACCTGGGTTTGGAGGTCGTCACCAGTGACAATGTTGCCGACAGATCGGAGGGCAGGGGTCTGCACGCCGGTGGAAGGGTGCATAAGCAAGTCAACCAATCGCCTGCAAACACCAGACTCAATGACGGCCTGAATCTTGTCATTGGAACCATCAGAAAGATAAGAGATGGCCCAGCAAGCGTCGATCAAAACTTCGTCATCGAGAGAGTAGATGAGTTTTGTAAGGACGGTGAGGGCAGGAGAGATGAGGTCCCAATCGGGCTGAGGGTTCTTGCCACGGCAGAAGTTGCTCAATGTCCAGGTAGCGTTGCGGATCATGGAAAGCTTGTGGTTCTCGTTGAGAAGACCAAGTAAGGGCTGAAGAGCGCCCTGCGAGAGGACGTAGTCTCGACACTTGGGAGAGTCACCAGCAATGTTACCAAGAGCCCAAACACTGTAGATTATGAGCCTCGGATGGAGAGAGATGGGATTCGGGGCGACTCACGCTTGCTCACGGACATCGAGAACGGAAGAGCTGAGAAGGTTGATAAAGTAAGGAACGGCGCCGGCGTTGATCACAACCTGAGTGTGCTCGGAAGTACCAGAGGCGATATCTGCGGCATTGTCAGTAACAAGTTGTATTTTGTTACTGGCACCACTCACTGGTCAACGCCCAAGCAGCCTCGAATTGGAGCATAGAGTTTGTGCTTGACAAAAACTCGACAAATCGGGGGACAACGCCGCATTGGATGACTCGGTCAATCGGGGGGTTCTTCTCCTTGGAAAGCAACCTGAATCACATCAGATGTGCCCTTCATTTCCTTGCGTGCTCTCGACTCACTTCCTGAACTTCATAGTAGACTCGAGTTGAGCATCGGCGTCGTCACTGTAGACGGCCTGGAGCATGGCGGGAAGAACGTCCCCAATGGCTGTGGCGTCCATGCCGGCTTCCTCGTCAGACTCGTTACCGTCCTCGTTGACAACATGTTGGAGGTTTCGTCGCTTGGCAAGGTTCTCCTCTCGCTACAGAGCCCCATGTCAGCCTTCCGCGGCTTGTTCTTCTATCGACGCGGTTTCCCAGTGCAAGCACGCGCCGTCTGCGGCCACTCCAGAACCGATTCGTTTGCTACAATCCTTACCTTCTGACGACGGATCTCAACCTGCTGCTCCTCTCTGCGACGACGGAGCTACATTGGAGGTCAGCTTGCCACCAGGCGGTGTCCGAGTGTGGGCGCATACCTCCTGGGCGGAGAACTGGGTCTTGCCCTTGAAGTTGTTGCGCCTGTGTTCGAGATTCCTGGGCTCCATGTTGGGTGATTTTGGGAAGATAGATGGAGAAGACAAAACAAGTGCGAGAGTGCAAACATCGGGCGGCGCGTGCATAAAAGAAATAAATGGGGTGGGCAAATAACACATTACATAAGCAGACGTCACTCGTCGACTACTATTGTTACAGTAATGGCATGGAGGGACTACAAAGCATTCTTAGTACAGCATGGGGCGAGAAACATCCCCAGGTAGACACTCCAGCCGCCCCAGGGAGAGGGAACACCGCTCGAGACACGACGACAAGGAGCACCGCTCACGGCATGGCGACAGGGAACACCGCGACAAGCATCGCAAGCACCGGGACGAGACCGAGGAGGACCGGAGGGAGAGGAAGCGCCATAGGAAAGAGGAGAAGAGGCGAGATGGAAATGATGACGGGCTGGAGGTACAGGACGACGACCCAAGTATGTGGGTGGAGAAGAGCATCGATGGCACTGTAAGTACAACGTCAGTTGCGTTGATGGTCATTGACAAGATCCACAGGAGGCTGTATCCAATATCCCCACTGCCGACTCTCTCCCTCTAAAGTCTCACATATCAACCTCGGAAGCACCGCTACCACCGTCTACTGCTTCAGGATCTGCCGCTAGAGAAAGAGACTCCTGGATGCTCGAACCAACGGGCTCGTCAGCTTCTGCTCCTCGGGATAGCAGGGACATTCCTCAGAGCGCCGATTTCTTTGAATCTATGGGAACGGAGCATCTCCGAAAGGATCCCAAGGCCGACCAACCAGACCCCTCCAAGGCAAGCTGATCTTATTCATCACAACGTGCTGTAGCTGAAATCTCGTAGCTCGCTGTCCACGCAAAGTACGAACTCAATAAGCAGCTCCTTGACGGAAAGTCTGTGGACGACTACGAGACAAAAGAGACAAAGGTTCAGTTTGGCGGTCCTGGATCTCAATGGCGTATGATGAAGCTGCGACGTCTCTACGAGCAATCGGAAGAGCAGGGCAAGACTGTTGAAGAGATCGCCTTGGAGAGGTACGGCTCTTTGCAAGACTTCAATGAAGCTCTCGAAGAGCGCAAGTACTTGGACGACAAGGAAGAGAGAAGGAAATCTCGCCGTGGGCCAGGGGGTCCCGCTACTCCCACCGGTGGCTTTTCGGGTGCGCGAACGCCCGACACGGGAAAGAGGTTCATGTTTGCCAACCCTGCATCGGGCGACGAGTCTTTTGGAAGTCGCCCGAGTTCTCGAGCAGGGTTCCGCAAACCTGGAGAGGACCGCGATCAAACGCCCAATAGTCGTATCGATCTGCTCCGTCGCGAAAACAGTGGCGGTGGGACACCAGGTGCTCGTCCAGGCGCTAGCGGCATCACCAGCAGTATGGCCATGTCTACCCCGGTCCCCAGTGTTTTCACGCCGACTGCTCTTACTCGCTCTTCAACCCTTCCCGATACCGGCTCGCCGGCTCGCGACCCAACGGCATCCAAACCTCCTCTCTCGACGGAACAGCTCAACAAACTCCAAGCTGCAGTGCTTCGAGCCAAGCTCATGGATGATCCCAATGCAGAGAAGATGGAACACGAATACGAGCTTGAGCGAGAGCGGAGCGAAGCTGCTGCGAATGGCGGATTGTGGTCTGGCGCAAGTGACGGTGGTGTACAAGGGCAGATGGGGAGGATGGACGAGAAGGGGCGAAGAGTTGAAGTGCAGGTGTTGCCGACTCTGGACGGGAGAGGACAGCTTTATGATGTCGGTACGGGTCAGACCGCCGAGGCAGAACTTGGCCCAGGCAACAAAAAGAAGAAGGTCGACAAGGTAAACATTCTCTCAGCACCGACTTGGATTCATTGTTGACAGCATTAGTTTGAAACTCGTGACAAGCAAGGCAATCTTCTTCGGTACAACGCCGACGACGATAGCCAATCTCTCGGCGAGCTCGTCCGTCAGGAACGTTTCGGCGCCGGATCCAAGGATCAAAAGGATATCGACGCCGAAATGGCGAGAGCGATAGCCACGGACGGCAAGTTCCAAGATGATCTGGATTATATGGACGACAATGCGGAAAAGCTGGCGAGGAGAAAGCTGAAGAGCGATGCTCTGAAGCGAGCTTTCGCCATCAACGGTCAGTAAACTTTGTATGCTAGTAAAATTCTGGCTGATGATTTGCAGATTATGCGCGGACAAAGAAGGCTCTTGACACTTGTCCGTTCTGCTATCAGGACGATCGCCCTCCGCAGACTGCTATCGTCGCCCTCGGTACTCGCACATACTTGTGCTGCACCGAGACCGAGGAGCTTGTTCCTGGTCATTGCTTGATCGTCCCTCTGCAACACCATCTCAGCATGCTGGAGATGGAGGATGATGATTGGGAGGAAGTACGAGTAAGTCCCCTTGATCTCTGTCGTGGTGTTGAGCTCACCAGTAGCAGAACTTTATGAAGTGTCTCATGAGGATGCACGCAGACAACAATCAGGGCGTCATCTTCTTTGAAACCATCACCACTTTCAAGCAGCAAAAGCACTCCTACATCGAAGCTCTCCCCGTCCCTGCTCGGCATTTCGGCAATCTTCCCGCCTACTTCCGGGAATCCATCCTCGCTTCGGAAGGCGAGTGGACGCAGCATAAAAAGTTGATCGATTTCTCGACCAGACCGGGTGGTTTCAGGAGGATGATGGTGCCGAATATCCCGTACTTTATGGTTCAGTGGGATTATAAAGGTGAGAAGGGATACGGGCACGTGATTGAGGGCGTGAAGGAAAGTGGCAGTGGCGGTGGCGGTGGAGAAGATGAGGAGGGAGAGGGGGACATTGGTGGAGCTAGCAAAGAGGACGAGTTCCCCAAGTAGGTTGAGCCTTATCAAAGTCTTTGGCTGCCGCTGACCATGACAGATATTTCGCGCAAGAGATTATCGGCAACATATTGGGGCTGGAGCCTCGAAAATGGCGTAAACCTCAAAGAATAGCTGTAGGGGCCAACAAGGAACGGGCGAGGGCTTTGGGGACCAAGTTTCAACCATATAATTGGACTGTTGGCAATACTGTATGAGTATGCACCTCTTGAAAATTCGTTAGAAATCAAGCAGCTGCTTTGGGAAAAGTTTGGTATGAGCCACTCCACTCAGTCTGTAGGCTCAGAGGACTTATGGACAGATTGTATGGAAAGTCAATGCAATGATCTGAGAGAGTAACAATAAGACCATCCATCGGATCTCAACAAGCCCGCAATATCTCGCAATACATACGTGTACATTCTGTGAATTCCCTGTGATTGTTCTCGTTATACAACAGGCGAGCTGCCTCTCAAATGCCCTCCAAAAACGCCGAGTCATGTCCCAGGACTTCTGTCACCCTCCCCTCTGCTTCCTCATCCTCCGCATCGAGACCTGTATCCAGCCCCACATCGTCATTGACTACATCAAACATCCCCATGCCTGCATTACTCTGTCTTCTTGGGCGCTTGGCCACCGGAGTCGCAGCCCCGCCTGGAACTTCGGAAGCCATTCTTTTGCCAAGGCGGCGGGCGCGCTGAGATGAACCTTGTTTCTCAGACTCAGCCATGCCAGTAGGGGCAGAGGGAGCGGGGGGCGGTCCAGGGGTACCAGAGGGCTGGGAGGTAGAGGGGCCTGGGGAGTGGTACATCCAATTGTTGGCGGCGTCGTTTGAGAGCCCACTCGATCCCGGGGGACCGGCCAACTCAGGCCTCGGAGATTCTCCGTGAGAGTTACTTGCAAGCTGCGAAAGCGCTGCAAACGTCGTCATATACTCCCCTTCCCCCTCCAATGTGATTGGAACCGACCCTTGGCCGTTGCCGCCTGTACCAAGATAAGGCACGTATATGCCTTCGAGGTGGGAGAGGTCTATACCAGAGTTGATCTGAGCGATCTGTTCATCGTCGAGGCGCTTAGGGTACATGCGAGCTTTGGCGACGTGGAGTAGATGACGCAGACGGGTGTATGGAGGTGTAGAGAGAATCTCGGCAAGAGTTGGCAAACCCTCGTCCTCGGCAGGGATAGGAGGATTATCGTAAAGCCCTTTTGCCCACTCTGGATACATGTCAATGGCCTCCTGGCTGACATGGAACCTGAAAAGGATTAAGCCAGGCGCGCCGGACAGAGGGAGACCATTGGCATCTTTCGGGCGCAGTGCTGGGGGCTCTGTCCGCATCCAAAGCTCGGGAGGCAGATGGAACGTAGGATTTGGCTGCTTGGGCTTGCCCTTTTTCTTGGCTTGCGCAATTTGGTCTTGCGAGAACTCGTCAAGCAAAATCAAAAGATGACGGACCACAGGCGATTGCCACCATTGGTCCAAGACTTCATGAGCTTCTCCTGCCTTGGGGCCGCAAGCGAGCCGGCGATACGCATCCCAAGCTTGCAGGGAGTATTGCCTCTCTGGCTCAGGTCTGTCCGAAGTGGCGGTCGAAAAGTCGATCGTGAGGAGGGTGCGGTAGTGGGCGCGAAGACGACATGCGTTGAGGGGGGACTGGTCAAAGTTGCCAGTACGGCGCATCAGAAGTGATTGCTGACGACGGTAGGTGTTTTGTTTGCGTCGCGAGAGCTGATCTCGGTGAACTTCACCTCGTTTGAACGCTTCTTGTTCTTCCCAACGTTTCTGAACATTTGTCAACTGAGCCCAGGGTCACAAATTGGCTACTTACCATCAACCTCAGCCAGTAAATGTTCATTGCCTCCTTGATCTTGGGCTTGTCGACCTCCGCATCACCCTCCATCGCCGAAGCCTGCCATGCATCCCAGACATCCTCCACCACCTGATCCACAAATGGCCTGACGCTGTCTGCGTGCACATCTCCTTGAAAGTTGGGCCTAAACTCAGAAACGCCGTTGGGGCTCTCATCTGCAGAGAGCGGACGGGATTCCGGGTCGGGCAAAGTCCGGTGGCCTTTAGATTCGTAGTTGGAAACGGCGTACTCGACTCCAAGACGGCGATTGGCCATCTTGTGGATCAAATGCTAATCGCAGGTGTCAGCCAGACACGAGGAGACTATTGAAAGGCATACCTCAAGCTTGAGAGACCTCTTTTTCCTACCCTCACTGGTCGAATTGCCCTTCAAGGAGACACTCTTGATCGGCTCCGTACCCCCGCCCGTAAACGTCTCTGGGTCGGTGATAGCAGCAGCAGCAGCTTGGGTAGCAGCCTTGCTCGGCCTGCCTCGACGAGGTGCTGATAAACGTTTGACGGGACTTGGCTGGTGCGCTTCAACCGTATGTGACGCGCCAGAAACGGGGGCTGGGGTAGGCGCAGTGGCCGTGGATGCGACAAGCGCGTCGTGTTGAGCTTTAAGTGCCTCGTAATCGGTTCGCAGAACGACGGGAGATGGCTCAGAGTCGAGGCTGTCGGGAACTGTTGCGCGGTCAGCTAGCATACTATGACATGATGACTGCACTTCTTACATTGCCCCGACAGGTCGACACCCATCTCACTCGCCCTGATCTGGGCCGTCAATTCTTTGAGCATCTCCACCTGTCTCTTGTTTCCCTCCTTCAATGCCTTTAAATTCTGCGCCAAGTTGTGGATTGCTCCCACCCCATTGAGCTCTTCCAACAAGCCGCTGTGGGCCGTGGTAAGTTGGAAGAGCACCGAGAGGGACCTCCGGATGGCGACATTGACCACGTTGGTTCCGCTGGCGGTATACGAGTTGAGGGTCTCTACGGGATCAGCCTCGGGCGACTCGCTGATAGCGATATGATGCTCGTCGCCCGCGTCCGCGTCTGGCTGGCCCTCGTGGGTTTCGCCCTCGGCGGCGGCATGCTGGTGGTGGCCGGCGTTGTTGGGGTTATTGATGACGGCCTTGAGACTGGCGATGAGTGCCTCGGCTGTCTCGTCCTGGATGGGGCTGTCTATGTGGTCATGCTGGGCGAGGTGGAAGTGGCTGTCCTCCATGGCGGCAGTGTGCGGGGTGGACGTCCTCGGTGGAGGTAAGGAGAAGACGTTGTCGATAGTAGGCGTGCAGAGCAAGCTGATGCGTGGAATTAGGCGGTGATATCGCGTGTGGCTCTTTACGTGCCAAGTTGAAAGGATGGTGGTTGACAATGACCGTCCATCTGCTGGCCATGCCACTCGTGCAGCTGAGCGTCCATCCCGTGTTCCACTGGCCTCGCAACCCCGGGTGCATGTAAACACCTCCCAGCCCGCCGTCGAGCGAGTGATGTCACCGCAGCAGAGATGCTATTCTTGTCGTCTTGAGTCCGGGCCGACGCGATCCAATACGCCGTGCTTCTCTCATCCATCCCACCAGCAGCAGACCTCCGCAATGGCCACCACATCACCCCCTACCAATGGAAACCCTGCCAACGCCCCCGCCACCCCGGTCCCGAAGCCGACTCAACCCCTTCCCGAAGAGCTCGGTGCGCCGCTCGAGGATTCTTTGGACCATATCGTGTCCAACTCTAAACCGGTCAAGGGGTCGCACAAAGACCAGCTTGCTCGTCGGTATAGGATATCTGAAGGTGATGGCTGAGTGCTCATAAGAGACATAGCTTCCGTGATCAGGGAGGATGCTGTTCATTCGCATGGGGCTGCCGCGAAGAAATGGGTCTCCAAGTTCTTCCCATCTGAGGAAACCCTCGATCATGTGAGCCCCTTGCCATGCACTGGACTGTTGGCTGACTACGCCAGCTTTTTGCAGCGCAGCACATGGGCAATTATGTGATTGACAGGGTATCCGGAAAGAAGATCTTTGAAACCATGCCCATCTGTAAGTTGTCATGTAATTTGCTGGTCCGGGCTGATTTAGTACTACAGATGTGCGCATTGGCATGCATCTGTTGTTTGTTTCTGGTAATAGTTACATGTCCTACAAGTCTGTTGAAAAGCTTCTGCAAGACAAGTCTATCAAGCGTTGGTCATCGTTATACCATGACACACACGTGCTGATGTATCTGCAGAGGGAAAGACCTATGACCAAACCGGACCTGATGTCCGGGAGCACATCGAGGCATTCATTGCGACCTATGATCTGCCATTGAATGAGTTGTTGGTACAAAACCTCGACCAGTATCCCGTACGCCCTTTGCCATTGCGATCTCTCTCCTGAAGCACCTTTTGCTCACAGTGACGTAGACGTTCAACTCGTTCTTCTCTCGCCGACTTGTCCCCACAGCCCGTCCCATAACGGCCCCCCACGATCCCACGATCGTCATCTCTCCCGCAGACTGCCGAGTCACAGTGTATGAGACAGTCGACCTGGCGAAACAATTCTGGATCAAGGGCAAACAATTCGATATCCCCTCGCTCCTCCTGGGCGACGAAGCTGAGCAGACAAACGGCAAGGTCGGAAGTGAAGAGAGTACGGATGGTGGAGTCGGGGAGTTGGTCAGCGATAACAAGGCGTCTTTGATAATTTCCAGGTTGGCCCCGGCTGATTACCACCGCTTCCATTCGCCGGTCGAAGGCACAATCGTGGGTATCAAAGACATCGAAGGGGAGCTGTACAGTGAGTCGCCTCATCTTGCCCGCGTTCCGAGACTGAAATGGGCTTCTAGCCGTCAATCCTCAAGCTATCAACGAAGATCTCAACGTATTCACCCTCAACAAGAGATCTGTTTTGATTATCAACGCCAACCTCGGTCCGGGACGTGAAACAGTCCCTGTCGCTTTTGTAGCTATCGGCGGTATGTTTCCGTTGCCCCCCCTACACCACAGCACAACTGACGCCATTGCGATAGCTATGCTCGTAGGCAGTATCGGATGGTCCAAGACTCCTGGACAGAAGGTTGCTAAAGGCGAAGAATTGGGCTGGTTCCAGTATGGCGGTTCTACTACCATTTGCGTGCTCCCAAGCCGGGCGGGATTGGAGTTTGATGCGGATTTGAAGGAGAACAGTTTGAAGCAGATGGAGACGCTCGTACAGGTGGGAATGGAGGTTGGTAAGGTAAGACCAATTGTCCCGACAGGTGCAGCGAAAGTGTAGGCGGGATGGTGATAGTGGGATGAAGAAAGATACAACATATCATACAGTAGATCTAAATACGTTTCTGCACATGCTGTCAGCTAAGAGGGAAGAGTTTCCGATTGCACACTTACCTGCACAGGATCTGATACAATTACTCGCTCTATTTCTTTCCCTTGGCCTTGGCGCCGTCCTTGCCTTCGCCACTATACAGGGTCAGCAACGGCACTCGGGAAAGTGTGAAAGCGACATACGCGCCAGCTTCTCCAACACTACGCATGATCGTCAACTTGCCCGCCGAAGCAGCATTGACCATCTGCTTCTCGATCGAGTTGTTGATCTTGCAGGACATTTCCTTGTTCTGCGCCCTCTCTGCAAGTCTGGACTTGTCCTTGGTGGGAGCAGCAGCACGACGTCCGCGCTTGGTCTTGCCGACGTCTTTTCGAGCGGAACCGGTGGATTTTCCCTTGGATTTGATTGATTTTCCAGCGCCTTGAGCCATTTTGTGTGATTGAAGAGCGAGTAGATGGATCAAAAGCTCAATTAGAGGACTGTCTCGCCGATTTGTTGTTGCGAAAGATTTTGGAGCAGCGGTGAGCTCCACCTTTCCACGGTGCGGGGTCTCCGGCACAGATGGCTGACATCAAAAGCCTGAAAACGGTTCTTATTAAACGTTCTTCGGAAGAGATGGACCCAGTTTGCACTGACTGGCTTTATGTCATGGTATAGCACGACAGTGAGCCCTGCCTAGCCGAGAGACTAGAAGCCCTGGACCAGTTGAGTGAAGGAAAGGTCGATGTGCAGAACAAGAACCTGTGATTACAGCCGCCAGGGCGGTGTCTTACCAGCTGCCATGGAATGAATATCACACTTCTCTCTCTCATTCTGATATAAGTGAAGTGCGGGTGGCATCTGATCTACATACAGTATCATAGACTGCTACCGGCCGACCACATCGCGGCGACATCCGCCTGGCGCGTGAAGCGACACGTCCATCTCCATCATCGTGATCATCAAGCAGCATCGCCAGGCATATCTACGCCACCAACCGCGCTCAAACGCCCCCTGGGCACCCCCGACAATGAACTTCAATCCCCTCAACCTCCTCCCCCTCCCCCCCACATCTCTCGACCCGAAACCCATCCCCACAGCACTCACCGTCGACCCCTTCTCCGACGCCGTCTGGGTCGGAACATCCTCTGGCCTCGTCTCTGCTCTCTGCTCGCCCCTCGCGTTGACCAGGAATGTTCAGTTTCCAGCGCACGGGTATAAGTCTGCGAGAGGCGCGGGCTTTGGACACCCGGCGGTGAGCGCGGTAAAGGAGATACGGGTGACGGACAGGGATGTATGGACATTGACAGAGGGTGGCATCGGCGGGAGGAAGAGGGGCGGTGCGCCAAAGTGGACAGTCAGGTGAGTACTAGTCAGGAAGAGGGATGGTCAATTGGGTTGACAGGCATTGCAGCGAACCGACGCGTACGCTACAGACCATGGCGCCCAACCCGACCAATTCCCATGAACTCCTCGCAGGTGGCTCCGGCTCTCTGCTTCTTGCCAATACGGCTCGAGGCGAGATGGTCCGCACGATCGACCACTCTAGCGCCGTGGTGAAACTTGCGCCATTACATCGAACTGTGCTCGCTGCGGGTCTGTCGGGACAAGTCACGGTGCTTGATCCGAGAACTGGCTTCAAGGCGGCTCAGAACGTAAACTCGGTGCAAGCCCATGTCGGTGGACTCAGTGGGGCAGACGTGCAGGACAATATCGTTGCGACATGGGGGTGGACGCATTTGCAAGGCCACCCCATGCCCGACGCCCACATCCGTCTCTACGATGTACGAGCCCTACGACCGCTGCCCCCCATAGCGTTCCCTTCCGGCCCCGCTTTTGTTCTACTCCACCCCACATCTTCTTCACACCTCGTTGCTGCGTCTCAACAGGGTATGCTTCAGACGATCGACATGTCCCAGGGCCCATCTGCCACTGTGTTCCAACAGCTGGACATCACCTCTTACCTGACTTCCATGGCGCTGAGCTCGAGAGGCGATTATTTGACTTTTGGAGATGCGGATGGGCAGCTCCATGTGTGGACGACGCAGGAAACAGGAGAAAACGCCGCACTGGATGAGAACGGCGCGCTGGCCCTGCCGCCGTTCAATGGGTATGACGGAGTCAAACCCGACTGGCCTGACCCCGTGGAACCTCCTCCCGCCATTGATTGGACTAGCAACACCCCTCTCAATGTGGTGGGTATGCCATACTATACCGAGTCCCTTCTATCAAACTTTCCTCCCGCTTGTTACGCCACTTCAACTTCGCCGCTATACAACCCGCCCCCAACGATACCTTCTTCTGTATTGTCATCGATGAAGATGGTCGACTTTGTTGGGTACGCGCCAAATCCCAAGGAGCTCAGGGGCAAGCGATATGTCCTGCGAGCTACGCCGGGGGCCGAAAATAGAGCAAAGGGGAGAGGCCGGGGAGGTCATAGGAGAGACAGCGAGCCGAGGTTTAGAAGTGAAAAGGAAAAGAATGGGAAACACAGCCTCAAAGATGAGGAAGATGGTCTCACGGGAGACGGAGAGATACCAAAGTATTACAGAAAGGTGGAGATCAAGTATTCCAAATTCGGAGTCGAAGACTTTGATTTCGAGTAAGCCATCCCCATTCTGTACAAAGCACTGCTGACCATGGACAGGTTCTACAACCGCACTCAATACTCTGGTCTCGAGACAGATATTCTCAACTCATACACTAATTCCTTACTGCAAGCTTTGCACTACACCTTGCCTCTACGGGCAGTAGCCACTGCTCACATCTGCGTCGACTGCAAGAAGGAGCATTGTATGCTTTGTGAAGCTGGATTCTTGTTTAGAATGTTGGAAGATGCCAAGGGCCGTAATTGCCAGGCCAGCAATTTCTCGAGAGCGTTCAGTGCGACTAGTCAAGGTGAGTATGGCGTTTGTCATGGGTGCAGCGGCTGATGTATCATAGCGTACGCTCTTGGTTTGATGGACGACCGCCAAAATAACAAGTCTACCGCACCATACGGCTCCCTCATCCAGAACTTTAACCGCTGGCTTCTTTCGAGTTTCAGCACCGAGTCTGTCATTGGCGGCGAGACTTTTGACATTCGAAAGACCAACGCGGCTGGCGACAGTGAGGTTGCTGTGGAGAATCTATCAATCAAGGACAAGCCTTCTGCCATTGACCAGCTTCTCGGTGTCGAATTGACGACTACAAACATGTGCAAGAATTGCGGCTACACGACCTCTCGCCAAAATACCCTGCACGCCGTCGACCTCCTCTACCCAAAAAAGGTGAACCACCGCCTCACCTTCCCCGACCTGCTCCGATCCTCCATCCTCCGCGAATCCACCAACAAGGCCGTCTGCCCCGCCTGCAAAGCCTTTGCTCCCTTGGAATCCAAGCGTGCGTTGTCATCTGCTGCAGAAGACGACTTGCCGCCAGTCATGTCGGTTAATGCGATGATGACGACGCCGGATGTGTTTGGGTTCTGGAAGGATAGGGATAGTGAGAGGATGAAGAGGGAAGGCAAAGAAGGAGCAAGGTTTTTGCCGAGAAGATTGGTATTCAAGAATGGCGCAAGGGGGCTGGAAGTAGGGAGAGATGGAGATGGTGTGGGGTATGCGGTGAGGTCGATGGTTGTGCAGATCCAGGACTCGGCAGAGAATGCGGCGCATCTGGTATCCTATGTCAAGAGTGAGTTGATCGTGTGTGACGATGAGCCTGGCTTACGCGCGACAGTACCGGCGACGGAAAAGAATGAACCGCAATGGGTCATGTTTAATGACTTTTTGGTGCGCCCAGTGTCGGATGCAGAAGTATTTTCCTTCCCCGACCAATGGAAAGTTCCTGCGGTCATTATCTTTGAAAGGGAAGATGTGGATACGCTTCTTGATCTTGATAGACTGCCAAAGGGGCTGGACAAGGAGATATTGTTCAAGGATGTGTCCATCGCTCGGTACGTTCTTGTTCTGAAGGAGGGCAAAGCTGACCGAGAGTAGGAATCGCAAAGAAGATATTATCAAGCACAAGCTTTTGCGGCGAGACGAGATGCCTCATCGAGGATCATTGGTTGCCATCGACGCTGAGTTTGTTGCTCTGCAACAAGAAGAAATGGAGTTTCGGTCGGATGGTACCAAAAATATCTTGCGACCGTCGCACATGTCTTTGGCGCGAGTGTCAGTGCTGCGGGGAGAGGGTGAGATGGAAGGAAAGCCATTCATCGATGACTATATTCATACGAGCGAGGCTGTGGTGGATTACCTGACCGAGTTTAGTGGAATCAAGGGTGTGTTTGGTAGCTTGACGTGTGGCTGTAGCTGATTATTCTCAGCGGGCGATCTGGATCCTAGCAATTCGCCGCACACGTTGGTTCCACTAAAAGTAGCTTACAAAAAGCTGCGACTATGTGAGTGCTCTATAGGATGATTAGTGTGATGCTCACGCCACACAGTGGTCGACCTGGGATGTATATTCGTTGGACACGGACTGTCGAAAGACTTTAGAACTATCAGTGAGTCGCGCCGTGTCCCCGAAATCACGCCTGACCCCCTTCAGACATCTTTGTCCCGCCCGAGCAGGTGATGGACACTGTCCTCATCTACACAATCCCCGGTCGTCAACGTAAACTGTCTCTTCGATTCCTCGCCTGGTTCCTCCTCCACCAAGACATCCAGACAAACTCTCACGACTCGATTGAGGACGCCCATTATGCTTTGTTGCTGTGCAAGCTGTGGATGGACCACGCTTCGGAGGGCGATATCGCGTTTGAGAATCTGATGGAAGACATCTTTGCTGAAGGAAGGAGGCTTGGATTTAAGCCACCTTCGACGGTGGGGCTGTCGGCGGACCGGCCAGTGTCGCCGGGGAAAGTGGGGGCAGCGCCTAGTCTAGGGGTACAAGCTGCGATTGCTGCTGGGTTGGCCACGCCGCCGTCGAAAGAGGCGCTGGGCTTGTCGTATACACCGGCGGGCAGTCCGAGCCCGAGAAGGTGGTGAAGGGGTGTGTTTTGGGTCATCTGGGTATCATCACATGTATAACATGTCTCTGCGCCTGTACATCTTGCACAAGTTTTCGGTCTTGAGTCTTTCGGGCAGTGAAGGCGGGGAGTGTCGGCAATGGCCGCTGTTGAACGGCCAAATACCGAAAAGGTACAGGACGGAAGCAAAGAAAGCGCAGCGCTGGGACGCCCGTTTTGGCAAGTAGGGGCATTTCGGGAGGGCAATCGCTGGAGGGGGGGAGGGAGAAGGGTTAAGGGGGGCAGGGGCGGGGTGGGGGCGGGGTGGGGCAGGGCAGGGCAGGGAGAGGGGAGAGGGGGGCCGAGGGACAAGCGATGCAGATGTTGCAGCCAATGGATAGGAGCCCATTATCGCGCAAACGAGGGCCAGGGACGCACAACACTTTCGATCTCATACGGCAAACTTACACCCTTCCCCGCCGTCTCTTGGCTGCCTCTTGGAAGAGCATGTCCACAACTGCACAAAAACACAACCCTGCCCCCGTCGAGAGCACCGTCTCTGCCCCCGCCGCCGCCGCCCCCTCCGCTGTGCCCCCGCCCCCGAGCTCGTCCCAGCCGGCACACCGCCCCCGACCGCCAAGAGCAGCCTCCCATCGTGCACCCATCGCCATCAACACCGCCATCTCGGCGCCGAGCACGCGTACGCACCCGCTCAAGCGCCTGTCGATAGACCTTTCCGACCAGTCCTACTCGCATTCCACCTCCACAGACGCCTACACGCCCATCACCCCGACCCAGGAAAACGGGCACATCGGCATCACGCGCCGGCGCCAGTCCATCTCGTCTCCCAGGGCAAAGTCCAACTCGCTCGAGATACCCCAAGGCAAGGTCCGCTCGCCGGGAGCCAGCAGCGGGTTTTCGTGGTTGTCAGGAGGCAGACTCGGAATACCCCATACCGAAGACAAGGCGTCCAAGAGCGACGACGAGAGAGAGGAAGACGATATAGACACGCCCAACTGGAAGCGGCAGGCCAAGAAGGGCCCCATACATCACAAGTGGGACTGGGGAATGCCGACGCAGATGGCGAACCCGGCTGTCGATGTCACCCCAACGACGCCCCTAGAGGACGACCAATCTACGCCTCTTGTCCAGCCCACCAACCTTGCCTCGTCCTCCCACTCCCATTCCTCTGCCGGGTCGATACCCAATCCCCTACTACAACCCCTGCCGCGAGATCCCAACAACATTCTGCCTCTCTCTGTCGGGTCTTCCCCTTTCGCCTCCCCTGTCCCATCGCGCGCCCCCTCGCCGCATCGCATACAGGACTTTGCGTCCATGTCTAGCGGTGCCATCTTGTCCGGACCTTCGTCTGCCGCCCCTGGGCCGTTTACCAGCGTGTCGGGGTCTAGCCCACGCACCTCCATCTCGACCTCTTCATCGCGAATATTCAACGGCCGGTCGGGCAGTCGAAGCTCGGCAGAGGACGACGAGCTGAGCCCGCCCTATGGAAAATACAATCCCCACGCGTGGTTTGCTCGCTCACAGGCACCAGTGTCGCCCAAAGCTCCCTCAAATGCACCCCGTATCATGCGGTTGCCTTCCACTGCGCGGCTGTTGCCAACGGGCACCCGACGATGGGGGTGGTTGCTCGAGTGGGCTGGATTCGGTGCCCCGCCAGATTCGCCGAGAGTAAGCGGGGCGAGGAGAAGCGAGAGGGAGCATCTGATGGGTGGTGGTGGGATGCACACGGGCAAGAGAGGGACAAAGAAGGTGCTTGGCTCAAAGTGGATTGCGAGGGCAATGGTGTTTATACCCACAAGCCTGTGGAGTATCGTGAGTGTTTCCGTCTTTCAAAGAGGTCGGACTAACCATATTGCAGGCCCTGTTCCTCGTGGCTCTAGCCATATTTGCCGTCACGCTCACACTGACACTCAAACACATCCTGAATCCCGATAAAGAGGCCTTACCGTGGCGGCAATACTGCACCTCCTCTTACCCGACCCTCTACTCGTTACAAGACCCCTCACAAAAACCCATCTCCGTCTCCCCCGACCATGCCTCACACTCGCATCCCATTCCCACCAATTCTTTTGCCTCATCTTCCACCAAACTCACCCTTACTCCGCTCACCCCCTCCCACCCCACATGGCCGTACCGGCCGCATGCTTCGCTTCCGTACTCTCATGAGACCGCCCAGGGCGAGCTGGACTCGCTCTTGGCGCCGGTCGGCGTGTTACTCGGTGTGTTTACGACGGATGCTGGGCTGGAGAGGAGACAGATGATTAGGCAGAGTTACGGGAGTCACTGGAGAAGCAGGAGGGAGGGCACGGAGGGGGTGAGGGTGAGGTTTGTCATGGGTAGGCCGAGAAAGAAGTATGAGAAGGCTGTGCACTTGGAGATGGAGGGTGAGTCTGGTCGTCCAACTTGAGGTGTGGCTTACTGACCCAAAATAGCGTTCAACGACATTGTTGTCCTCGACATTGAAGAAAATATGAACAGCGGCAAGACTCACGCCTTCTTCTCTTGGGCTGCTGAAAACGCCACCGTTCCGGACTGGCAATATCCCCACCATCCCCGCGAACAAGACAATGACGACGGTGCATCTGACGCGGAGAGAGAACGAGGCGGTAAAGCGAATGCGCCTATATGGATGGGGGAAAAGAGGCCGGACTATGTCGTCAAGGCTGATGAGGATGCGTTCATCATGCTGGGAGAACTGGAGAAGCGGTTGAGAGTCGCCCCGAGGAGCAAAGCCTTCTGGGGATGTAAGTCTGATTCGCACTTGTCTGGGGCTTGGCTGATCACCGACAGACCTTGTCAAGAACCAATTCATGGCTGGCGAATGTTATGCCTTGACGTACGACCTTGTACAATACATTGCCGCTTCTACTGCGCTCAAGACGTTGACACGAGGCAAGGAGGACAAGCTGGTGGCCAAGTGGATGAACATGCACCCACAGAGAGAGGAGATTGTATGGGTCACGGATAGATGCTGGATCTATGATCACCCAAAAGCCGGCACCGTGTAAGTCAAGTCCATTTTCCGCGTGGGCTTTGATTGATAGGACTTTAGCTACTCGCACGGCTTCCTCTACCCATCTGTGGTGTCTGAAGTACGAACAGAAAATCGCACGGGCCTCTCCCCCCTTGTCCTCGCTCATCGCGGAGGGCATGAGGCTGCCGACGCCTACTCTACAGTTTCCAAATTTGGCGTCGCCTACCATCCTTTTACAGACGACATGTCTGCCACTGAACAAGTCGAAGCGCTCGTCGAAGGATCGCCCCTGTCACGTTTACGCGAAGAATCCCATACCTCTTCAAAACATTCCTCTCAACAGGCATACTCCAAAACAGAGTCGACTCGACACAAGATTGACAGGCTATACAAGGCCAAGTCGTCCAGGGTCGAGCGGTTCTTGGGTGATCAGGATGAGAGGGGAGGGACTGTGGTTGTGCATTACATCAAGAAGGCGGACTGGTTTGTGGAAACGATGGTGGCGTTGTTGGGGACTGCGGACGAGCAGGACGTGTGGCATAGGGGCGTTGGTATGGGGCTGAGCGCGCTGGAAAGACGGAAAGGAAGAGTAGCAAAGCCCAAGAGTGAAGGGGAGAGAAAGGCGCAGGTGGGCAAGAGCCCAGAGGGGCTGTAATTTGACATCGACTTGTAAAATCTGGCGAGTGACTGGTCTGTCAATAGCTAGACTCGTACCATCCTGTAAAGTAAGATAATGTTTGTGCCATAGCCATTGTCATGACAACTTGCATAAAATACGATCAACTTGATGTTTAGCCGGTCGAGACGAGGAACAATTGATCAATAAATGTCGTGCATTGTCAAGAATGTATAGAGTTGTGGATGAATGCCAGCGAAATTTAGTCCTCAGACACTCCACAGTAAACTGGTGCGACAAGGGTGGATTTCGAAAGGGCAGTCAGCTTCCAGTCCCCGAAAGGACTGAAAGAAGACACAGGTTGTCTAGACCTAATCCCTTGATGTTCCATTACGGCTAGTAAGATCGCTCTCGTGGTATAATCCCGAAGGATGGAGAGGACCTAGGCAAATGCGTATGGGTAGAGGAGGAGTGTTGGAATGGGAAGGTGGGGTAAGGGGGCCAAGTGGGAACGAGACGGAATTTGGAAGGCGATATAGTTACTTGCATAGCTTGAGCTAGGTGTCGAGTCGCTGATGAAGCTGAGAGAAGGATTGTACAGTTCAGAAAGAGAAATGGAGATTTATATACTCGAATGGAACAATTTGGTCAAGATGGCGTCTTACGTGGATATTGATAAGGGCTGGTTACGTACTGAACGCGTGACGCGTACTTTATGAATGCCGAGCAGCGATTACTTATGCAGTAGTGTCGTGAGGTATTACAACAGAGTCAGGCATAGATGGCAACGCAGAGCTCTCACGGAACGCCTCGACATCCTCAAAAGCGACCATATTATCAAAACGGTCACATCTTCTTTCCCGCCTTCCCGAGCCGACTTTGATCCGGCATTGCTCTTGGGCTGGACATCTTGCTGGGTTCAGCGTTACAATCGAATTTCAACTGTAAGAAGATCGAACCATAATCGTCTCAAATCTGACAATCAACTGTATAGACCCTCGAAAGTGTGTCAGATTTGTTGCAAATGGACTAGAAGCACTTGCGAAGAAGATTCCAAGGTGATACAGCAATCTCGAACCTATGATGATCGAGCTGACTTTGTGCACCTTCATAGGCCTGCTCTATCATGTCACAGTCTTTTCATTCTCAAGAGGAAGAGGAGTCGCTACAACAACCTTCCTTCAATATCCGCCCATGTGTGCCGATATCGAAACAGCTTTCAAACCACGCGCTTGATACTGTTCATGAAATGCCCCCAGGCCTGTCTACAGAGCAGCAGCCTGATCTGGAAGGGCATGTAGACCAGGGAAGGGAGTCGTTTGCTGGATCTATCAAAGCGAGCACCTTCTCTGAAACCCAAGAAAGCGCTATAGATTGGACTCAAAGGCCGAGGCCGTTGGACGAGAGTCTCAATTCTGCTCCACCTTTGCCTCCTGTCGCTGGAGAAGGTGCTTTCGAGGAAATACCGACCTCGACAAAGGCTATTGATCCCCAGCAGTCAGATGAAGCTCGGCCCACGACTGATGCCAATGACATTTCGAGAAGCGAGCCCGCGAAAGAGGCAGACGGGGCGCAAAACGACACCGTGGGTTGGTCTGCTCTAGACGTCACTGTCCGGCCCCAATCTTTGAAACCTGTTTCACCTCCCACCGAAAAGACCATGTCGATGTCCGCCCCCGCATCTGATGACCGAGAGGCGCCTGCTCTGATATCTCACCCTGTCCCTGGCTCGCCAGAGCACGAACCGGATCTCAACTTTCACGAGCTCCAGGGAGACGCAACAGACACCGAAGAACCCCCAAACGTCCCCACTCCAGAACCCTCTCAGCCTGTCGCGTCTCCAAGAAGACTGCGCGGGGCAGTCTCTGTCCCGGCCAGAGTCACGACGCCGCACCAGACAATGTCGCCCGTCTCAAAGTATTCATCTGTCAAGAGCAGATCTGGCGGGGGCGTAGGTGGACCTGGATCCAAGACCAAGGCGGTGCATTCTGCCCCGGGGTCCAGCAAGTGGTCTGGTCTAGTTGACAGGAGTGCAAGAAATACAAGAGAGCCGACACCGGAAAAGGATAGTTTTGAGGACGATTCGTTGCCCAAGAAAGAGAATCCCCAGAACTATCTGCGCACCTTCTTCAGCTCAAACTCAAAGTTCGGCGAGACGGGTGAGGGCAAGAACAGCACAAGCAAGAGGGTGGAGTTGCAAAACGCAGAGGCTGTCGGGAACGTCAGAGAAGATGAGGGTGAAGGCAGTACAGGCAAAGACGAAGACGGGGGTGATACGATCGATTGGGGGCATAGCTTGAACAGCAATCGACCTCGGGCGAGTACAGCGGACTATGATAACGCCCCTGGTTCTCCTACCCCGACTTGGGGTCCGGCATCAGGTCCTGATGAGCCCGAGTCTCCTCTGCAAGCAGGCCCAATCAATGATCTCATGTCGCGTACAAATCATCCGCCATCTTCTCCCTCGACTCAAAAGTCATCCTCCCGACAATCTACTTCTCAGCGCTCGTCTCCTCCGCAACCGACGAGACGATTTGGTTTTGCGAATACACATTCGTCCCTCAACGAATCTCAATCCCAACCCGTCGTCGAAGATGAACATCTCTTCTCGTCCCAGGTGGTCTCGCAAGAGATGGATCTGAGGGGCGAGGATGAAAACTTCAGTCAGATGTCGGCGGCTTTTCCGGCCACGCAGATGCAGGCGGCTTCTATGACCGAGAGCAACAACGATCCCAGGCCATCTTCGAATGCGAAAGAAGAGTCTCTCGAGCCTACTCTCAAGACTGATGGGAGCGAGTCGTATGAGCGACCGGAGCTGGAGGCGACCTTGAGGGATCCTCCTGATCAGCCAGAAACTCAGGCAGATGAAGCGCCTACTGTGCCCACTTCGCCCCAGCGCACTATGACTGTACCTCTGCATCGAACGCTGCAATACAACTCGCGCCGAAATACTCCTTCTGCGTCTCCTTCGGTAACGAGAGAGAGGACGCTCGAGGTACCGAGAAATCGGCTGCTTCAGCGGCGAAATAAAGGTGATGAATCTGGTACTGTGTCCGCCCACGCATCCGAAGCTTTCTCGGCACCAAAAACACCCGTTGCCGACCAAGATCTCGCCGACTCTTCTGCTGCGAGGCAGCAAATTCCTCCTGCCAATGGCCTGCTGCAGGTACCCTCGCCACAAGGGAAAGCCATCGAGCCGTCGCCGAATCAGGCGTCACAGGTTGCTGCCCTGGCGGAGCCAGAGCATGAAGCGGAAGTGCCCACTCAGGTCGAGAGCGATGGTCATCCTATGGACGTTGATGAACCTCCTGTGTCGAATCCCACTATCGCGACGGAGTATTCTCACTCGCCACCCATCTCCAACGAGGTCGCTCACGAACCTCCGAAAACGCCAGCTCGATCATCTTCCCCTGATCCTTTAGATCAACTACACACAGCTTCCAAATCCAAGTCGAAAGGCAAAGAAGCTGCTGTCGACATCTCGCCTGATCCTGGTGCCGGCTCCCATACCATCAATCACGACCATAGTGCGCATACCAACGCATCTTTCCCAACTCAACGTCCCACACCCAAGACGACTCCTAAAGCGTACAAACGCCGCGAACGTAGGGCCCCAAAGATATTTTCACCGTCAGAGCCCTCTTTTGAACGCGAGGCCGGAAAGAAAGATGAAGGGGATAGCGACAGCAGTTCAGCTCCGGAGGATACCGAGGACTTTTCATTCAGGCCGAATGTGCGAGAGATGAAGGCTGCAGAGACCAGGGCGAGGAGGAGCTTGGGGGGAATGTCTTCTACTTCTGGGGCCGGCCCGTCGAGGCTGGGACGGGCGTCTCCAGCAGGAGATTCGGACTCAGGGTCAGATCCGGAGCAGGACCGACCTGTGAAAAGGAGAAAAGCGACACCGAAATCAAGAAGCTCGTCGTCGTCGTTGACTGATGAGGAAAGCAGCTCGGCGCCGGAAGATCCTGAGGATGAAACATTCCACGTGGTAGGCAAGAAGAAGTCAAAGGGGAAACAGAGGGAGGTCAATGTGGCAAGCAATAGGGGAGCAAGAGGCAAAACCCACGCCGGCAGCGAAAAAGAAAAGGTCGTCTCTGATCTTGCACGGGTCAAGGGTGGCCGGATGACTCGAGGAGGCAAGTCTTCTGTTGGGTCATCCACTGTGTCAACCCCTGCATCTACTCCTGCTCGAGCCGAAACGGACGATTCACGCGTCCTGGCGTACTATGATCGGGCATATTACCCTGCCCGTGTTGTGGGTTACACTTCCAAAGGCTACACAGTCAAATACGACGACGGTGACTACAAGGATGGTATACAAGCTAATAGACTTCGACAATTGGTCCTCCGCAAAGGCGACGCGGTCTTACCGCATCCAGTGGATGTCACAGGGCTGCTGGAGAGGATGGAAGTGCTGTGTGACTGGAATGGTGATAAAAGAGGTGTCAAGTTGAAGGGGTACGAAAGCGATAGGGATGGGGACGGGCAGTTTCTGGGATTTGTAAAACTGAAGCTCCTACGCATCCCGGCGCGTTATGTTGAAGAGAATTTTGATGATAGGCTCTACGTGCCCAATACACCCAACGTCGGCACTCCCAACAAGGTCGTCCGCCACCCCTCTCCTAGAAAGAACAGCAAGCACAAAATCTTCACCGGGCTCGCCTTCATCTTTACTACCGGTACCGAAGAAGGTACGGAGGGGCGCAATGCCAACGAACTGAAGGAGCTTGTGGAGATGAATGGTGGGGTAGTGTACAAGTCGTGGGAGCCGCTATTTGACAAGGTCGTCCGAGAAAAATTGGTGTCGCCGTATGTGCCGTTCGTGGTCGCCAGTGCTACGAGACTGGTCATGACTTCAAAAGTGATGATTGCGCTGGCGAAGGGGATACCAATATTGTCTGACAAGTTTTTGGACGACTCTATCAGTCAATCATCGGTTCGTTGATTGGCTCCATGAGATGAACCTCATTGATGAATTGTAGCTTGCCAGATGGCAGCCCTATCTCTTGGCTACCCCTCGATCAAACCACACTGGCTCAAGGATGTCACAAGTCGTCGACCGGCAATGGGGAACGGCCAAATGGGAAAAGGACCGCGCCTTCCACGTTGAGAAGCCTTTTGGGGGCCTGAGGATACTGTATATCATCTCAGACAAGGATGACATCGACGTATGCCCACAGTTATCCTTTGCAAAACCAATGCTAACGCGTCCTAGAATCTGGCAACGACTTGTCTTCTCTGCCTCGGTACCGCCGAAGTCGAGAGTATCAAACTCCCTCGGGTGAAAGACGCCGAGAAAGCGCTCGACTTGTTGACAGATCCTAAATGGGACTATATCGTGCTGGACGACAGGAGCGTCAAGATTCCTTCGTACCTGAGCGGAAACGAAAAGATGACGAGTATCCTTTGGTTGAAAGATTGTCTTGTATGTGTCCTTCTCCCTTGTCAGATCAGAATGTCCTAATTGTTGTTTAGATCATGGGCTCGGCTCTCCCACCTTCGCTTGATAGGGGTACAGAAGAAGAAGCGAAAGAAGAAGAGTCCAGGCGGAAGAGAAAAGACGAAGGCGGTAACAAGAAGAAGAAGGGCGGTACCGCAGGGAAAAGAGAGGAGAAGGAACCCCCGAAGAAGCGACAAAAGAGAAAGTAATAGGGTGTTGTTCGCCTTTTACATCGTCTTCTCGGGGTGCGTTGTTTGTGAAAGACTATCAGTGTTGATGAAAGCTGATCTTGAATTATTTTCTCTAGTAAAGTCGTATAATGCATATGTAATGCACTCTTGCTTTTTCACATTACAGCCTCCACATTGAATCAAAGATCCTTCTTTCCTTCTTTGCCCACCCTCGCCACCCGCTCCTCCTCGTACTTATCCATAGCCGCCAATCTTTCGGGGAGAGTGGGGTGGGAGTGGTGGTACATGGAGTACAGCCAGTCGCTATGGGGGGACGAGAGATTTTTGACGTGGAGCTTGATGAGAGCTTCGGCGAGTTCGGCCTTCTTGCCAAGGCCGACGGCAAATTCATCTACCAATCAAAATCAGTTCTGTCTCATGAGGGAATAGGCGCGACGCACCAGCTTGATACTCGTATCGTCGAGTCTGAGCATTCAATAAGAACTTGACAAACGCGTCGGTCGGCTCCAGGACCAACTGGAACAAGATGAACCCGATACAGAACGGCTGGGGGGCAGTGACAGCGAGAGAGGGGTCAAAGCCGAAAGCCGAGTAGAGGGAACGGTTGTTGATGAAGATGGAGAAGATGGTGAGGGTGAGGAAGAGGTGAACCTGAGTTGCGAGGAGAAGCTTTGTGGGGTGGGTGAACTTCCAGTGACCGAGCTCATGCGCTATTTCACATGAGCAATTAGCCTATCCATTGAAAGACTGGACATACCGAGCACAGCAACGACCTCTTCAGTGGTGCTATCCTTGATCAAGGTGTCATAGATGACAATGTGCTTGGACCAAGGCAAGCCGTAGAAGTAGGCGTTGGAGTGGGAACTACGCTTGGAACCGTCGATGACGTAGAGGTGGGTGAGAGGGAAGCCAAGTTCGCCAGCGAGGGCTTCGACTTGGGTTCGGAGTTCACCCTCGGGGAGGGGCTCGAGCTTGTTGAATAAAGGTTGAACTGGACTTGTCAATACGACATATCCGTTGTTAAAAAAAGAGGGCTCACTGATGAGGGGATAGACAATTTGGAGGGTCAACTGGATACCGACCAAGAAAAGCATGAGCCAAGGAACAAAGGTCTTTCCAGTGTACTCGATGATTCTCAGGAATCCAGACAGGACGGGGAGACCCAAAGCAGCCACCAAAGCGTACGTCTTGAAAGTATCAGCGATCCAGAGACCCTTGGTGGATTTGTTGAAACCGTGCTTGGACTCGATAACGAAAGTGTAGTAGTACGACCAAGGGATACTGGGAAGGGCGGTGGTAAGGGTTAGAATGGTGACCCAGACCAAAGATCGGACAATCTACGGCCATCAGCGTGGTCTCTTTTCAGAGGATCAACTCACGACCCAATTGGTCCCGAGGCCAAAGGAGTCGACGACAGTTCCGGAGACGTCCCACAGCTTGGCATAGAGCCCAGTCTTGATCAAACCCCACCCGAGGAGCTGGTTGAAGACCACCTGGGCGAGGAGGTACCTGGTCTTGTCTTTGCTGTAGACTTGGGCCTTTCGGAAGGTTTCATCATCAAGGTGGCCCTTGAGGGCTGGAGGGGGAGCAGGGCGTTCGTAGCAAGGAAGTTGTCGCCGCCTGAGGTCTGCGTGAGCATACAGTCCTCTATTGGTTCATGAACTTGCAAGATGTAGACTTCAAAGCCGGTCTGTATCCAGGTAGAGAGGATGACCAGGGCCTTGTAGTCGATGGCGGGGGTGTCGGCCAGGTCTGACAGCCTATCTATGACCGAGTTGAGGGCAGCTACTGGAGAGAGCGACATGGTGAGCATGCGTTGTGGGAGACGAGAGAAAGTGAAGCTCTGCCAACGGACGCCAGCGCATCCATTGTTCTTTGCATCCTCCAACGTGGAACTTTGTAAAAGCTGCTGACGTAATGACTGTTTACCCCGGCTGTGGGCGCTTGCCGACGGAGGACATATGCTTGTTGCTGCCGCGGCGTATACAGGGAGTCCCGCTGTGCCCCATGGAGAACCACGCCGCTGCCGCCCTCAGCTGGCCCCTCGATCACCTGTCACCTGCCCGTGTTCTGCATTCTCCCCATGCTCTTGGCTAGGAGGGATGTTCTTTATCAGCAGCACCGAGATCGAGATCTGTTCCTCCAGGACCTTCTGACCCTCCTGCGCCTGCTGCCTAATTGGAACGGGTTTACGGGATACTTACTGTAGCTGAGAGCACGCACTCACCCACCGCTCTGCATCCCAAATATTTATGTTCGGTTTTCCGCAATAGAGTTTCTCGAGTTCTGCTGAATGGGACCCACCGGCCCGGTTAGCGGCGTTCCGGACTTTTATTGTCACTTGATTCCTGTATATCGACCGTCCTCATCAGCGCCTGTGTTCCGACATGCCCTTTTCATTTCCATCTTCATCCCCTCTTCTTCTTCCCATCTAAGCTACAGCCATGTCGCTCGACAACGAAAAAGACGCCGACAAGGGCACATTCATCGAAAGCCCGCGCGACTCGGCCACCCCCATCAAGCCCGGCATCATCACCACTGATAATGTTCCAGACGATGACCAATCCTTCGCCGATTACGTTGCAAGGATGGACCCGGATGAGCTCAAGGCATTCGAGAAGAAGCTTCTGAGGAAAGTAAGTGCATATGACTTTTGAATTTGGCTTCTACTGACTTTGCCCACCCTAGCAAGACCTCCGGCTCATTCCATGGATGACGTACGTATTGTCCTTGTGGTTGCGGCAAAGCTGACAGTGGTATAGACTTTTGTATCTGGTGGGATCACGAGTCACAGGCATATACAGGAATAGCACTGACCTCATTGCCCTCCTTAGCTGAGTTTTATCGACCGTGTCAATGTGTGTGGGGATCAACTCATCAAAAAAAGACTCTGGACTGATCAGATCACAGGTCGGAGCCGCAAAGCTGGTCGGTCTGACCGATGACCTGGGTCTCACTTCTCTTCAGTACTCTAACGCTTCCATGAGTAAGAAATTACTGCCCCTGCTCATTTCGCGACACGGACTCACTGTGCCTCAGTCTTCTTTGTCCCCTACGTTGTCTTTGAAGTGCCAAGTAACCTTCTCCTCAAGCGTCTGCGGCCCTCCATTTGGTTGCCGTCCACCATGGTCTGCTGGGCCATTTTCCAGACCACTATGGGTCTTGTGACAAACTATCATCAGCTCCTCGCTTTGCGGTTCTGCTTGGGTCTTTTTGAGGCTGGTCTCTTCCCCGGATTGAACTTTTACCTGTAAGCTGACTTGCCTAATTATGGTCCCGCGAGCTGACTGGTATCAGGACGGGATGGTACAAACGTGACGAGATCAACAAGCGAACAGCCTTCTTCTTCGGCGGTGCCGTCCTGGCCGGGGCTTTCGGTGGAGTCCTCGGCTACGGTCTTTCTCGTATGGACGGTATTGGCGGTAAAGCCGGCTGGAGCTGGATCTTCATCATTGAAGGGCTCCTTACTTTTGTGGCCTCTGTTGCGAGCTTCTGGATGATTCACGACTGGCCCGACACGGCAAAGTTCATCACTCCCTTTGAGAGAAGATTCATTCACTACAGGCTCAAGTCGGAGCAAGGGTTGGCGCAGTCGGGCACATACAACAAGAGAATCGTGAAGAAGGCTTTGTCTGATTGGAAGGTGAGTTTGAGGAACACGATTTATGACAGAGGAAAAGAGGCTGATTCGATGGCAGGTTTACTGTTTGATGTTGATGTACATTGGTGCTGCCGAACCCCTGTACAGGTAAGTCTCGCTTGTGGGTGAGGAATGGAACGCTGATGTCTCCACAGCGGTTCGCTGTTCACGCCTACCATCATCGCCAAACTGGGCACATATACTATTCCCCAATCTCTCCTTCTCAGTGTCCCTCGTAAGTCTCCATAGATTTCCGCGGACCAGATCTGACTGAGGGGTGACATAGCGTATGTGTTGATGTTTATCACTACGATGGGAACTGCTTGGCTCAGTGACAAGTACCGCCGACGAGGATTCTTCTTGATGGGATGGTGCGCTGAGTCCCACTTGACATGTGATATGAAGCTGACAGGATTAGGTCCCTCGTGGGCGCTATCGGATACTTGATGCTCTTGACCATTCCTATCCGTTATCCCGTTAGTGTTCTCCCGGTGCGAAAGACCCAGCCAGCTTACGATCGTAGGGTGCACTGTATTTTGCCGTCTTTGTATCCTCTGCAGCTGTGGGTCCTCTCATCGCCACTACCATTTCTTGGTGCCAGGGTACTTGGGGCAACCACTGTAAGTCATCTCGCTCTCTCAAGAAGCCAGATATTTACACCTGCTCTCAGACAAAAAGGCAATCTGCATGGGTATGGTCTTCTCCTGCGGTAACTCGGGCGGCATCGTCTCCTCTCAAGCATACCGCAACAAAGACGCTCCACGATTTCAACCCGGCCACGGCACTGCCATGGCTTTCTGCATGCTCAACTTCACCATGGCCACCATCCTCTACTTTGGTCTTCGCCGAGAGAACAATAGGAGACAAGCGTTGTACGGGCCACCTCCACCACCAGAGGAGGTGCACGAGTATGACAGTCAGGAAAGCTTGAAGAAGTGGGGCTTAGAAGGGATGTCGAAGGAAGAGCTGGTCGAGTTGGGTGATGACCATCCCGCTAGTCGTTATATCCTATAAGCTGTGGATACGAAAGGAAAAGTCGAGTTTGAAGGTATTATCGAGCTTTTTTAGGGGCCTCACTATTGTACATATATTATTCGATATAGGGTAGATCATCAGAATTGCGCGAATGAATGAAGTAGGTGCTCGAGGGCGACCGGACGTGGGGGTATATATTACCGAGCATTCCTTGTGACAATATATGAGGGGCAGTCCATTGATTCAATGTCCAGCTACACTCACCGATTAACAAGCTTTACGAGTACCGTCAAACTGCTCGAGTCCGACAGTCACGCAACCTCAAATCGCCACAGATGAGACATCTTCCACGTCATCAGATTATTATCTCCTCGAGTTTTTCAGAGTCTGCCTTGTGCGCTCTTACATACGCATTCTCTCAGCGTTCCAAGTGAAGACACACCACCGGCCTGACCGGAAGCACAGAATCGAGCATGAGGCTCAAAATATCCCTCCTGCCGCCATTTGAACAACAAAAATGCCTCCTGCCCGTACCAGACGACATCAAAACCATCACCCAGCTCAAAAAGCTCCTCAGCAGATCACTCTCCATCGTCGCGTACACTGCTGCCTCACCGAAGGATCTGGTTCTGGAAGTGGATGGATTTGAATTGCTGGCGGGCAGTGGGGTCGAGGTGATCGAAGCGGGGGATGTTGTTTGGTGAGTCTCATCAGAGACGTCAAGGGTACAGCTGACAAAGCTGAACAGTGTCCGCCTCGCCCCCGGCAGCTGCAAAGCAGCTGCGATTAAGAATGAGAAGAAAGAAAAGGCAAGGGAGAAAGAGAAAAAGGATAAGAAAGATAGGAAGCGAAAGCAGAGCCCCTCACTTGAAGATCGGAGGGGAGAGAAGAAGAGGAAGGTGTCGGAAACGCCCAAGGCGCAAAAGCCAGTTGTGAAGAAGACTCCTATACCAGCACCATCTCCTGCCCCCGCACCAACTGCACCTGTGCAGAGACCAAGGTCGCTTTCTATATCATCATCGTCCTCCGACAGCTCATCATCATCCTCGTCATCCTCGTCAACTTCATCGTCCTCTGGCTCGGATGCCTCCTCCTCCTCGTCTTCGTCTTCGTCGTCTTCATCATCTTCCTCCTCTTCTAGTTCCTCAGCAAGCGAGCTTCCAACAAAGAAGGCTACCAACGATCTCAATGTGTTTCTCAATGCCAGGTCCGTCCCCATATGCCTCGTCGTATTCCATTCCACAACTGACGTGACTCTGTCACTGTATAGCACTTCTACCCCCAAACAAACCATTCACCGTCCCATCGAAGACATCAAGTCCATACAAACACTATGTGTCCCTGCCGTCCCACCCGGCGAAGGCAAGCAGAGTACCCAGAGCCGCAACGCCCGCCGGCGCCTCGCCCGGCAATACAAACGCGCCGGTGAATCCCAAACCCTAATACCCAACGGCAATACCTCTGCCGCACAGTCCATCATTGGAGACAACACAAGGGGACAATCGACTTCCGGGTACATTTCCGAAGGGAGGGCCGATGAAAGTCTTGTAGCGGGGGCTGGGAGCGGGGACTTGTCGATCCCTGTGCCGGAGGGTATGGCGAACAGAAACAAGAAGAAAGGGTTCAAAAAGGAGATGGAGGGAAAGAGTGGGGTGAAGACTGTATTTGGGGAATTGGGAGGGGCACATGGTGAGGCCTCGTTAGCGGCAGGGAGTCAACCTTCGTCCCTCGTCACAAACCCAACGATCCCGGTAGCCTCTGGAAGCCGATTGGGGCACACATCTGTGACGCAGAACTCTGAGAGAGATTGGACCCAGGACGGTCTCCCATACGGTGATCCCGAGGAAACCCAAGCACAACCTAGCACCAACACTTGCAGCGCACCGCGCAAGGCTTCCTTGAACAGTCTGCCGAGTAATCTGTTCATAACGAGGAAGGAGTTTGGGACGGGGTACTACAAGCCGTTGAAGAAGGGGAGGGACTATGAGGTGCGCGGGCAAAGTGAAGGCGGTGGTGTAATGGAGACTGAGGAAAGTACTGAAGTGGAAACCGAGGAAGAAGTTCCGGGGGAACCGACTGGACTTTCTGGTGGGGAGACTTTCATAGACGAGGCGACAATGTGGGAGACTGTTGAAGTCAAATTCGATGACTACAAGGTTCTGTCAGACCCCGCGTCTCTCAAACCTGGAGACTACCTGACATACAAGGCAAGTTTTGAGCTGCCAAGCGCGATACAAGTAGCTGATCGAGAACAGGAACTCATACTCGACCCTTACACATTTTCGCCCGAGCTGCAGCTGCGCATTACCAGGGTTGTCTCAAAGCAGAATGGAAAGGTAGAAATGGAACGGCTGCAGCGGGCTGTGGAAGATGGATACGAAGAGGAAGAGGCGATGGAAGACGATGCGGGTGAAGAGTCAACGCAATTCACTCTGGATGTGGAAAACGCCAAACTCAATAGCTGGAGACTGGTGGCATGAGCTATCAACATGGCATGATATAGCATAGTATAGCATCATAATGTGTAATATGTACAAGAGACGTGTGCGCACCCAGGCGCTCTTTTGAATAGGTCGTTCCTTTGTACAGGATCTGCAGAGGTCATCGTCGGCGACGGAATAGATTTTGGAGTGGTACAAGTGTGTAGCGAGCGAAAGCTGGTGCTGCTACCAGCGACAGGCCTATTCTTGCAGGTACTAGCGCCTATGAATGACTATCAGCCCTGTACATCGAGGGAGCCTGCGACGTACCTTGACAAGCACATATGCGGCCACCGCGTCTGCGACCTTTTCAGCAGCTGTCGCCCCTCCAGTCTTTACCGAATCCACTGCAGTCTCCCCGCTGCCCTCAACCTTGTGCTCCTGCTTCTCGTATCCCAGTACACCGTACCTCCTGCCCACACGATCGACCTTTGCGACGCCTTCCTCGTACCAGTCTTTCACCCAGCGTTTCCAGCCTTCTTTCTCTTCTTCGTGGCCTACTTCAGATACCCATGCGACTAGACCAGCACCGACGCCAAAAGAGGCAAAGAGGTAGTAGAAGCCGACGACGGGGAGGATGGCGGTGAGCTCGTGCAAGGCGAGGAAAGAGAGACCGAGTGATGGCAGAGGGACGCCCGTCCGCTGGGATAGGGCTGTGAGGGAGGGGGCATAGCGGTTCAGCAGGGGTGGTTTCGTCGGGGCGGAGTATGATCGAGTGATGCGGGTGGGGGCGGGGGTGGGGGAGAGACGGGGGATGTGCCTGGGGCGGGGGCGGGACAGAGGCATCTTCTCCTGGCCACGTGGGAGGCCGTCTGAGAGATGTAGATGGAAGGCCGAATGCCGAAAGTGGAGGCACGCCCTTATCGGTGCCCGTATTTAAGCCGGGGGACGCGACGAATGGAAGGGAAATCAAAACACAACATCAACAAGATGCTACAGCTTTTCAAGTTTCCGGTCTCCATCTCCCCTCCACGCTCCTACTCCCACGCAAGAGGTATATCTCGCAGACACATAGCATCAACCTCCCTCCCACCACCACCGAGGAAGAACAAAATGGCCCTCACCGCCGACGTCAACGTTTCCAGGCCCATCAAGCATCATGCTGCTGCCCCAGCTTTCGGAGCTGGCGGAAAGCCTTTACCTCCCCCTTACAAGTATGTATCATGTAGCAAAGGTGCTTGCGTAGCTGCTGGCTAAAGCTCGTCATCATAGGTCTACTGGCAACGAAGCGCTCGATACGCTCGCCTTCTTGCACATGCTCGAGCAGCTCAAGGTGAGGCCGGTGGCTTGCTCCAAGGAACGTGTAATGATGTTTTTCTGCATAGGTCCAAAAACGTTCTGGGTGGATCCGCGAAGGCGTAAGTGTCCGAGTACCCAGTCTGCATTATACTTTGCTAATCTTGATGCAGGTTGAAGGGGCCGAAAGGTACATCTAGGTCATTTCTGCTGGGGGGCCATGGCTGACATGCTCACAGTATTTCAGACCACATGTGCCGTATGGCGCTCATGGCCATGATGGTACCCAACACTTCTGAACGGCCTCTGGACATTCCTAGATGTGTCATGGTCTGTCGCTCTGCAAAACCGACTATCCGTAGCTGACCCACAGGACAGATGGCTCTGGTGCACGATCTCGCTGAAGCTTAGTGTGTGGAACGCTCAGGCCATGGATCCTGCTGACATGTGATCATAGCGTTGGAGATATAACCCCTGTCGAAGGCGTCCCAGTCGAAGTCAAGCACCAGCTCGAGGAGCAAGCTATGGACTCGTTTTTGAACGAGATGCTTGGTAGTGAAGGGAACAAGGAGGCGAAAGAGAGGTTCAGGTCTTTGTTTGAGGTAAGTATGATTGATGTCTATCCGCACATGCTGACATCTGGCAAAGGAATATGAAGCTAGGGAGACACCAGAATCCAAGCTTGTCAAAGACCTTGACAGGCTCGAGCTTGCTCTCCAAGCGGTAGAATACGAGCGCAGTATGTGCCTCCTCCTACCTCCTCACCACCTGCTGACAATCTGTAGCCCAAGAGGTTCAAACCCTTGCTCCCTTCTTCAGGGGCTCCATCCCCAACCTCGAACACCCTGCCGTCCGGTCCTGGGCCGAGACCTTGATGGAAGAACGCAAGCAGCTGTGGGAGTCTAGGGGTCAGGGCGAGCAGGAGCAGAGAGAGTTGGAAGGTGCCGTTGTGGGGGGCAACGTGAAAGCTGCCGGTGGCGCTTAATCCAGTTCACGAGATGATGAGGGTATAGACATCATGTTGTTCTTTCTCATGTATTATAGGGCATATCTGGATTGCATGCCGTCGTTCTGTCCAACTTGCTCGTTATACAAACATGGTAAGAGATACGATACAGGCTGATCTAAAAGTACAATCTCTGTGCAGCTGATTGAGCGGTTTCTATGGGGCAGTACGGACACTTGACATCCCGCCGTCTGGTAATATATCAGTCAAGGGCGTCGGCAATGGTAAAAGTCACTCACCCTCCCTTGAGTAATCTGTCAAAGCTCTCTGACGCGACAACGTGTCCACAAGTCATCATCTTGGGAGGATTGCTCTCCGTTGCCTGCTCCTTTGACACTGGACACACGAAAACAGAGTGATATCTCCTGGAAGCTGATAGCGGCACTTCCATCTAGTCTCCTATCAGCTTGATCCTCTCAACTCTGAACAACGACTCACTGGTAGATCTGTCCATTGCCGCACATGCCCCAAATGTTCGCCCATGACCCTCCTCGCCTTCTCTATCACCATGAGGGCACCGCCCGTCGAGCCGAGGTCTACAGCGACCGAAAGAGGATCCTCTTTGGGCCATTGATGGAGTCGATGGAATTCTAGGCGGAACGAGCTGACCAGGGCTGCCAAGTCTGTAGCATCTTCATCAGAAAGAGGATTGGTGACCTTTGTTTCGCCTTTCGAATCAGCCATTTCTATGTCTTCGCTCCCTCTTGGGGACTGGTCGTATAACCGCGAAGTGATCATCTTCATGACTGGCTTTGTCGGCAGATACTCCATCATATGCTGCCTCGCATATATTATCGCTTCCTTCTTGTCTGCTATGCTTTGGAACACTGCTCGGTGGAGATAGTAGGGCAAGCTTGAAGGATGAGGAGGCGAGGCGAGGAATGGTTGGTTGGTTGCACACCATTCCAGAGCGGGAGTGAGATTGGAGGAGAGGATGGAGGCTGTGAGGGACTGGAGCTGAGAGGCCAGAGCACGCTGTTCCTCTGGAAATTTGAGGGACGTCTCCTGTCATATTGTCAGATAAATCATCGATGCAATCCTCGAGATGTTACCTTCTCCAGAGCTGCGACGGCATCCCACAGACCTCTCCGCCCGAGAGAGTCGAGCACGGCCTTGTCTAGAGCTACAGAAGCTTCTTCATCCACAAATAGATTCGGACTCTCGTATGCTTTGCTGATGACTCCCAGTGTCGGTGGGAAGGTCTGCTTCCTCATCAGCGTTGTCGCCTAAAGCAGTCTCGATATCACTTCACCTTGTCTACTGCTTTCCCAACAATCCCCAGTGCACCATACCAGCCTTTCAGGCCCTTATCTACTTCCTTCTTGCTCTTCTGCACTTGCTTCTGGAGGTCCACAATGACGGTCTTGGGGTCATCACCCGAGAGTATGCGCTCTTTGGCCTGTGCGAAATGGGTGTCGATAAGCGCGTGTAGAGGCCCGGACGAGGAGGTCGATGTCGAAGAGGACAGAGACTCGAGTGCGTCGAGTGCTGCGGCAATGTCCATGGCTGCTGAAAATGTCCGAGATGGCGTTCACGCTACCAAAAGGGTCGCCAACGCCATCAACAACTCGCTCGTCATCCGCGCCAGTTCGCCGCCGGCGAGAGCCGAGCCTTGACGTGGAATTTAATTCTGCCGCCCATCTTCTCTTGCGGCGAGATTTGTTGTTGCTCGGAATTCTTCAACCGCTGCTTCAATCGTAGCTTTGCCTCATTGTTCTCTACCACTCCTTGCTTTTCCATCCATCGCCTAGAACCTCAAATTCATCCTCTCGTTAACCTTCGCCTCCACGGAAAGACGGCAGCAAATCCGCCCACCCAGTTACTTTAACAAGATCCACAATGTCCCAGCCCCAGTCCCGCTACACCCAACAAAACCCCAACCCTCTAGTGGACAGGAGCGTCAAGGTTCCCGAGGTCATCCAGTACATCTGTGGTGGTACGTTTCCATGTTTAGACAGAGGAGGGAAAGAGAAGGGCAGAGGGTAATGGGTGGGATGCTAATGTCCATCCCAGACTGTGGTGCCCAGACAGCTATGCAGCCGTCAGAGTTTATCAGATGTAAGGAGTGTGGACACCGAGTCATGTACAAGCCCCGGACGACAAGAAGTAAGTCACGACCGAGATTATCGCTATAAGAGCGGCGCTGACCAAGAATAATCGTTCCTTCTTGTTCTCGCCATTGCAGTTGTAAGTCTCACCTTATCGTATCTCCCACGCCAGAAGAGGATTGTCGCTGACTACTCCTATAGGTTCAATTCGAGGCTCGTTGATCATCGGTCCGGGTTGCTTGTAAGAGAGGGATGATCGTATTTTTGGTCTTTGGGCGCTTCGCCCGTGTATGCATAGATTCACTGCATCTATCGCTACGTGCGGGTCAGCAACCAGTCGGCGACCTTTGGTGCCATACGGCGCACCGCATCTTCATTATCTCCTAGCAGGTTCAGAATGCAGTCGCCAGCTTACATCTCTTTTCCACAGCTTGACATGTGCCCCAATGATCATCTCTTTCAAGTGAGTTTACGGTCAACCAAGACCAACTCTCGCTATCGAGCTTCAAGCTCAAGAATGCAGGCAAAGTTGTGGAACCTTGTGTCAAGCGACTCTTACTAGACTCACGCTTGCGTTTGCGTCTCCAAACACTACCGTCGGGTTCAACAAATCGAAAGCAGAAGTGCCGATGTAGATCCTGATGGAGAGGGATTTTGAGCGCACTGTCAATCAACGGGGGTGAGGCGTATCGATTGGACGATTGGGTTTGGAACCCTGCTTGGAACCTCGCGGCCATTATATGCCACACAGGCAGCGCTTTCATGTCGTGGCTCTGATGCTCGTGTCTAGTGCTCACCTCTTCTCCTCACCAACATCCATCTCGACTACATAACATGTCTTGTTCTCCCTCCTGAATTTTCCATCACGCCACAAGCGGAGACGACACCCTCAACCACCAGGAGTACAGTCACTCCTCCTCATTTCGCCTATCATAACTCACGCTACGCATCCGCAATGCGCAGACAAAATTACCAGGATGTAGATCAGAAACACGGCTGTCTATCGATACCATAATTAGAGCTGTATGCATGACAAAAAGTGGCGTTCAAAAGCAAAAAGTAAACTGCTCCGGTGAGGGTCGAACTCACGATCTTCCGATTGAAGTGTGGAGTAAATAACAGTCGGACGCCGTAACCAACTTAGCCACAGAGCACTCGTTGAAACCTTGTTTTTGCACTCCTTATATCACTAAGTGCAGTGACGTGAGGCGGCTGGGGGGTCTACAGCAAGTAGCATATCATTTGTGCGTGATCACGTACTTACCGATACTCACGTGGAGAACACATTTGTCAAGTAGGGTTTCAGATCGAGTAATTAATGGGTGAATGCGAGTTCTTGTCGCTGTAGAGAACTTACTCTTCTCAGGCCACTCTTTCACCGGCCAGCGTCGCACGCCGGCACTGGAAGGCCCCGATATTCAACGTAAGAAATCTGATAGCAAGAGTCCAAAGCAGGGTCACATCCTCTTCTCCTCAAGCCCAGCTCGTTCTGCCTTTGGTCGCAGAGAGTGAAGGCAGAGGCGGGAACAACAACGAATAAACCCGGCGCACCGGCCTGGAGATATGCGACTGTACGTCATATTTGGTTCCTCAACTTGGCAATGAGTCAGCAAACGGTCAACGCGGTAGGCGGACAGGGGCATGAGCTGAGGAGGACCAAACACCAGGCCACGCAGGCGACGGACGGGTGGTATCGTCAGCTTCCGTGCTAAATGCCAGTCAGCTGCCAGATTCGTAAGAGCTGACAGATTCCTGCAGACCCAGAAGCAGTCCAGTTTACGTAGGGCTTGAGAGCACTAGAAGCACACGTTGCCGCGCCCACACAGCGGAGAACGAAAGCGAACAAGAAGTTCCCAGCACCTGACTGGGCGGTTCGTTGATCGTAGGGTGGCAAACTGTGTGTATCCCCTAAAAACGTTGTTCCAAAGTTTCGAGAGGAGGCCGGCACTCCGGCAGGCGGATAATCTATAAAACCCAAACGCTTTCATCTCCTTCTTTGCCACCCACCCTTTACAAGCGATCATGAGCTTCATCCCACGCTTGACCACAGGACTCAAAGTCTTTGCTTGTTTCTGGGCGTTTATCACCTTCTCGGTAGCGGCTGCCTTTATTCACAAAGCCAATAAGTTCTGTAAGCAGTCTTTTTGGCTGAGATGGGAATTGCAAACTAACACCTTCAATCACAGTTGGAAGCAGCTATGTACGGGGGTGAGCTTTTTCTAACGGCCCGTCCTCCAACACTGACATTGCCGAAGGACAAAGCTGACCGCTGGAAATGCCATCATTGCTGCTGGTGTGCTCGCCTACTTGTACTTTATTGCAGTGTAAGCACAGGCCGTTAGTGCCGTGATAAAACACTGACGATTCTGTACAGTTTGGTCTTGACAGTCGCAAGCCCCAACAACATCTTCATCTCCGTAATGCTGGACGCCGTCTTCTTGGGTGCCCTGTTCATCTTCTTCTTGGGATCTGCCGCCGCGTTGTCCACTCTGGCGGCATTGGCCCGCCGATTCGATATGTATACCTGGGCCAAGTAAGCGCAGCTCAAATCTTGCCAAGTTAGCGGCTAACACCAAAGAGATTGGGCGAAGCCACACTTGGTCTTGCTTGGGTCATGACGTTCTTGGTGAGTTCTTCTCTCGTCACTCGTACACGTCTAACATGATTGAAAAGCTCTTGGGAATCCTCGTGTTGGAAGTCGCCTACACCCTCACCCACTTTGGCGGCGGGTACGCCACCTGGCGAACGCCCTTCAATCAGCTCGTGGCGTACGGCACCGGTGCGCATACCAAACATCACACGCCTGCAGCGCCCATGGCCACCACCAGCCATGCTCCTACGGCCACTACTGGCACCCACGCTCCTGGTTCCCACATCTCACCGGGGGTCGGTACAGGCGTCAACGAGCACAACTACCAGTTGGCACCTCCACAGCCGCGAGAGGCAGGGGGTACTCATCCTGTTGCAGTAGACCCGACGGCTGCGAACCGAGTGTGAGAAGAATTTGAGAGTGAGACTGAAGTGTGACATGTAACTATAATGGATATGACATGGATAAGTAGCTTCAGGCGATCCAGTTAGTAGTGACGGAATGGATACTCTACTGGTCAATAGACTTGTGACTTCTTTGCATGCTGACTTTCGAATCCTTCTTCCTAGTGAGCGCCCTCCCAAGCAGAGGGGTCCGAGTATGGAAGGAACTGCCTGGCGTCAATGGGTGTTTGACCACCGTTCAATAACGCTCACCTTTCCGTCCAATGTGATGACAACGCGGTCGCCCTTGGGATCCTTTTTGCGCTCCAACGAGGTACGGAAGTCTGATAACGTGTCAGCTCGTTTCGAAACGATGGGATCCAAAGCACTCACCGATAGCAGACATGATGCCGTCGCCGAACTAATGCAAACATTTCTTGAGTATGCTGAGATAGACTCTGTAGTAACGAATTCACCTTCTCTTGGATCAAGGCCTTGTACGAGAAACCGTAGACAATCAAAGCCTCATACAGCCTGTAGAGCACAGGGTCCTATACGCGTGTCAGTACCCACACTCTGATTAAATGGAGGTATATTGTGATCTACCTTGGGAGGGAGGTCGATTGTAGCACCTCGCAGGATGAGCCCCGGTACTCCATAGTTTTCCTCGCCCTTTCCGGAAAGGCCTTTCAGAACCTTTTCATATATGATCTGCTCGTCTCCAATGGCCGTTCTATGATCGGACACTTGGTCAAACAGTTCCTGTCCACCTAGAGCATTGAGGATAGCGTTGGCCGTCTCCTCGTTGGTAGTAGCCTGGCCGTAAAACAGGGCGGTTGTCCAGACTTCAGGCTTGCCGATACTTTTAGCAATGTCGTCGAATGTCTTGCCAGTCTCCGACTTGGCGGCAAGGATAGCCTTGCAGTGATAGGGAAGGTCGAACATGGTGCTGTGTAGAGAGGTGTTGGAGAGATGGTTTCGATGTCACATCCGAGGTATGCCACATGATCCACTGGCCAAGAGCGTCATATCGGCTTCTTCTTCGGTGCTCCGTAAGTGCCTACGTAATCACGGAATCAAATGTCATCACGTCGGCTTTCGCCGTTCTGTTTGTTGACGAGCGATGAGCTGGAAGTTGCCCCATTTGCCTTGTCGCTTTCCACAACATTCCTCGAGTATTCTGACAGCGCAAGAGCTTCTTGATAGCTCTCTAAAGGACAATGAGAGTCTCTCCTATCATCGCCTTACCCGTCTTATTCCTCTCCCTTTCTTCCCCTGTCCTAGGAGAGCCTTCTACCAAGTCGGCTACCCAGATCGCCCAGGATGCCAACAGACTATTGGCCGAGGGATCGTACTCTGCCGCCGCTAGGGCGTATGGTGAAGCTATAGGTGAGTCAATCTATACACAGCGCGGGCACATCTGACTGTGAACTAGAGCTGGACCCTACAAGTTATGCCAACTATTACAAGCGAGCCACAGCATATCTTTCCATGGGGAGACACAACGCAGCCTTGGATGACTTTGACTCTATACTGAAGCTCAACCCGGGATTCTCTCAGGTGAATAGCTCCGCAGCCTTTTGTCTTTATTTGGAGACTAACGTAGACATAGGCGCATTTTCAGAAGGCCAAGATCCTGGCAAAAGAGGGCGAATTTACTCAAGCGCAGGCCGAGCTCAAGGTGTTTGGAAAGAGCAAGAGCGATCCGGAAGCGGATGACCTGGTGCGTTTGCCCTACATCCTGATGCGAAACGTTGCTTACTCGTTGAGTAGTTGCACCTCGCCACTGTTGGTGAAGCTGCGGAAAAGTCGGCTGTCCAGGCTTCAAAGCAGAAGAAGTGGCAAGTCTGTGTGGACCATTCTACCAAGGCGCTGGAAGTGGGGCCAAGTTCCACATCGCTGCGGCAGCTGAGGGTTGACTGTGCCACCGAGCTTGGAGATATCAACACGGTCTACGGTGATTTGACGTGAGTGAATGTCCCATGCTGGATAGCTTCGTGCTAATATCAATTATAGACGTTTAGCATCTCTCAACCCTACCACGCTGTCATATCCCGTCCAGCTTGCCTACATTGCCTACTTCCTCCGCGCCTCACCGCAAGCGACCGCCCACATCAAACAGTGTCTGCATTACGACCCCGACAACAAGCCCTGCAAGGCCGTCCACAAGATGCTCAGGCGTCTCGAAAAAGAGACTACCAAGACTCGTAACTTTGTCGAGGGTGGCAGTTTCCGACAAGCCATGAAAGTCCTCGACGGTCCCGAAGGTCTTCTCGCCCGATTTGAGGAGGAGCTCGCTGAGGCTACAAAGTCCAAAGATGGCAAACCTGCCTATCTCGTTCCTCAGCTCAACCCTGTCCCAAATAGCGATATGCGGCTTGAGCTGTACGCCTTGGCATGTAAGGCTGCTGTGGGAGCGAACGACTTTGGGAAGAAGGGCACTTTCTGGTGTGAGCAAGTGGAAAAGATGGACCCGGAGAATGCGGATGCGATGGTGCTCCGCGGTGAGAGGCTCTTGAAGGACGAAAAGTGGGAGGAGGCTGTGAGAGCGTTTGAAAAGGCGTTCGAGGCGTCAGGAAGGAGCCAGGATGTAAGTACGACTTGGTGAACAAGCGCGCGACGTCTCACACATTGTTTAGGTGCACGGTCGTCTTCAGAAGGCTCAGCGATTACTCAAGGTTTCTAAGCAGAAGGATTATTACAAGGTGCGTGCATGTTTACGGTGATCTTGGCAGATGCTGATTGAGTATAGGTTCTTGGGGTACCTAGAGACGCTGATGCAAGGCAGATCAAGAAGGCATTGTGAGTTGCTTGCTAGAATGATACGGCCTTCACTTATGACGCGATCTCAGCCGTAAAGCTGCCAAGACGAACCATCCTGATGTCGGCGGCTCTGAACAAAAGATGGCCGCATTGAACGAGGCGTACGAGGTTCTTTCCGACCCAGGTGAGTACACCCAACGTTTCGTAGACGCCCACTGACCAATCTGAACAGAACTGCGTCAGAGGTTTGACAACGGTGACGATCCCAACGACCCCACATCAGGACAACAACAGCACCACAATCCCTTCGCCCACCACGGCGGCGGCCATCAGTTTTTCCAGCAGGGTGGATTCCAGGGCTTCCCTGGCGGCGGTCAGAAGATGCACTTCCAGTGGGGATAGATGATAGATCAGGGGACTGCAGGGTTTGAATGTATATCATCGGTCATATCCGAGCTCTGAGCACATTTATCCTAGAGATGGCAGTCTCTTGACAGACATCAACGAGAGAGATTGAGATCAGAGAGGCAGTCGGCTTGTGGTACAGTCAGGATCAACATCCCGGATAGAGATTCAGGGATAGAACGCAAGTAGAGGGGTTTGGAAAGTGTCTATAACGCTGTCCCTACCAAACACACTGGGGCATTCCCAAGCTCGTTCGTGAATAGGCAAGCAACCAGACGTCTCGAGCACCCGGCAGAACGCAGCAAGGAACGCCAGCCTTGCTATTCCAACGACAGTCCCATTGGCTGTTTGGCTTTCAGCGACTCCTCACTTTGGCCAGGTACATGTCTCCAAGCACGCGCCGTATGTCCTTGTATCCCTTGTTGAGCGCAGATCGCTGTCTTGACGGTTTCTGCGGAGGTGGTTCGAGCGATGTTCCTCACCGCGCTCAGGCGTTTCCAGCAACTTCGACGTGGAAGTAGCCACAGCATATTCACTCTGCCAACTTCTGATGCAATGCATAGAGTTGGGATTTGGCTCGCGTGGCCCGCTGAAGAGGGTATGCATTGTGGGCCCAGACCTTTATATTAGACCTTTGTAGGTACGAGCACAAGATCTAATCTTTACGTAAAAAACCTGAACAATAGTAGACTAACGAAGTGCGCAGGACCACTTTGTCCCCATTCTTGTCCCATCATTTCTCTATTCTGCCCCTCCTAATGACCTCGTGGACATCGACATGAGCGGCGCGCAACACGACAACGACAGCGACTCGCACAGCGGGTGGGACGACGAGTACCAGGATGCCTGGGTTCGCGCCAGGTTTGACTTTGACGCATCAGACCGCGGTCATCTCACTTTTCGGGCAGGCGATATCATTCAGCTGCTGAGAAAGCTCGACACTGGGTGGTGGGATGGCATCCTTGAAAATACCCGTGGATGGTTTCCTTCGAATTACGTCGAGGAGATATCGGCGGACGACTTGCACCAGTACTACGACGCTGGGCTCGGCTATCCGTCACAACAAGAATACGAAGAGGGCAACCCTGGATTGGGCGGAGATAGAAGAGGAGACGTGACAAACGCGGATGATTTGCTGAGGGGGAGCTGGGGAGATGACTGGGGGGGTACAGGCCTCGATCAGCTGGCACGGGAGATGATGGAGAACGACGAAGGAGGCGAGGATGGCCTGGGGTTTATGATGGAGGCGCAGAGACGCAAGAACAGCAACAACGGCCTGGGAATTGACTTGGAAGAGTTTGGAACCGGGGCGTCTGGCAGCCGTGACGAGACCACTGTCAAGCCGACTCAGACAACCCGAGCAGCTCAGAAGGCGCCTGACACGACGCCTAGAGTGGAGCGCGAGGACGCTTGGATTCCGTCTATAACGCCTGATGGACAAGTGAGTGCAACTCTACATAGCGATGGCACAAACTGACATACGACAGGTATACTACCACAACACTCAGACGGGCGAGGACTCGTGGGAGCTGCCTATGGACGATGCGTACGAAGCAGATGATCCCTACGCCCAGACGGACGAACAATTCTTTCAGAACGTCCCATCTTCTTTGCAGGAAGATATATTCAAGAGGCCCGTGGGAGATTCTGAGTCAGGCGAATTTGCTGTGCCACACAGTCACGCCGACTTGCCCTACCCGTGGATCGCCAAGCTTAGCGACGACGGCCGTGAATGGTTCTTTCATAATCGGCTTACTGGCCAATCACAGCGCGATCAGCCACATATCGGCGACGCAGAGAGCCTTGCCGATATGGGCCTTGGCTTGTCCCGCATGTCTATGATTCAAAGACCCCCGGCGATTCGCAAATCCCTTCTTCTGCAACGCAGAACCGTCGAAGATTGGCAAGTCAAGACTTGTGATTCCCTCCGAGCAGTCACCCAGCCTCCAAATCCGCCGACACTTGGTATTCTTGTAGAAGTCATCTATGATGCTCTTCGTGAAGTACTGGAAGCCACTGTCACAGGATCGGCTGCAGAGGAAGAAATGTCTCGCGCCATTGACCTTGGATCGGAAATTGGCCTAAATGCCGCATTGGATCGCGAAGAGGGAGCCATAGAAGCTGTACAAGCGGGCTACCAGGCCACTCTGCAGTCTATCCGAGACCTTTTGGCATCTTTCGGCTATGTCGGTCCTTTGGACCCGATGGAAGAGCTCCCACGGCCAGCGTGGACAAGCGACCTCGCCCTTGTGGGTTGTGTGGGTGTACTCGGCTCTGTTGTCCATGCAGCTGTGACCTCCAAGCGTCAAGCAGAGTCTGGATTATCCGTTTGGTCCGAAGTTTTGCGGGCTGCCACCAAGCTCAAGGACGTTGTCAGCAACTACTCATCGCTGCTCTTTTCCGGACAGCTTACTGCGGCTCAAAGAGACGAAAAGGAGGGCAAGCGTGTGGAAGGCTGGCTAGGTTTCGACCCCTTAAGCTTGGGAGAAACGTTGGGAGGGAAATGGGGCTTCGGGAGAGCAGACAAGGGCTATCGGGTCCTGGATCAAGCAGCCGTTCTGGACTGTCAAAAGGCAAGGGTCGAGTTTGATGTCGCTCTCCAACACCTCGAAAACGTCTCTAGCGAAAACTTACAGACGGCGGTGCTTGAGGCTCTCAGAGTGGCGAAATCCTTTGACAAGATTGTTGCCGAGATCGACATCGCAAGCCAAGTGGATGTCGATGGAGATGTGGGAGATTGGCCCAATGGGGGTGCGACGAGGGAGGATGACCTGCAAGAGTATGCGCACCTCGTTCACCAGGCCAGGCTCGCTTTGATGGACCTGGATCAAAGCACGAGAGAAGTCAACGAGTGGTCTGTGGCTATCCTGAATGCCTTGTCCGCTCAAAGAGGTATTTCTGCGGAACTCGAGAGGCTGACAACCACTCTCACCACCGCTTTCCGCGCCCTGCCGACGCTCCTAATCATATCGCGCGAACAACATGCTGCCAACGAGCAAGGCCTCATCCGCGGCCAAATCGGCATCAGGTCTCCCAAACATATCGCCACATCTCAGCATACCCGCTCGACCTCCCTTGCTTCAACCGCTTCTCGTGGATCTCGACTGTCAGATCTGGTTCGGCGCAAAGTCAAAGGTCTGGTGGACGAGCCAGAGATTTATGGCGACGCTTATGAAGCGCGGGATCGCCCAAGCGAGATGCCATACTCCGCTTCTCAGAGTCAGGCATCTTTGAATAACAATTCTGGAACACGCCGTACAAGCGCTTCCAGTAGTCTGTCTTCCCTCACATATCAGCCCACCGAAAGCGACGGGACAAACTCGCAGAAGGGTAATCGCTCGAGTATCCTTCGTGCATTTAGACGGGGCCGGGCCGGGTCGGACGCGCTCGATGGTTCAGGAAAGCAGGCTCAGAAAGCCCCCTCGAAGAAATTGGCCAAGCTGTTGGGCGAAGACATGTCCGCGATCCCTGTCGTCTCTGTGCCTCCACCACAAGGTCAGCAACAGCAAGGAGGTGGGCCGTCTAATGTGGGCTCGCCGACTACTCAGCCAGAGACGCCGTGGTACATGATGGATGATTACGTGCCCGGAGAAATCATCTTTGATGATAAGGGGGCAGTGAAAGCGGGCACATTGAGGGCTTTGGTTGTGCGTTTAACATCGCACAGTATCACGGGTAAGTCATGTGTTTGACAAGAGAAGCTGTACTGATGATTTGTAGATACGCCATTCTTCCAGGCCTTCCTGCTCACATTCAGATCGTTCACCGATCCAACCGAGCTCTTTGAACACCTCGCAGACCGGTACTACCTTCCTACTCCAGAGTCTCTTGTACCCGAGCAGTACGACGAATGGAAGAATAAGAAGAAGTGGTACATCCAATTGAGGGTTGTCAATGCTTTGAGGCAATGGCTGGACAAGCACTTTGTCAGAGCGGCGGATGAGGAGATTCTGGACAAGGTGGAATACCTGGCGTTGAAGATGCCAGGGGAGGACACAAAGGCGGAATTGATGTCGAAGCAATTACTGCAACTTGTTGCCAAGCGCGTAAGTTTGGTTTCTCTTCAAGCCCAGACTCAGCTGATCGTATCCGCAGCGTCAAGGCGACCCAGAGCAGATATTCCCCGGCACATCCGGATCCCTTCTCTCTCCTCCGGCTCCTCTTGTCCCGCGAGTCTCTGGCCGACCGCTCCGAATTACAGACATCAACCCCATCGAGATCGCTCGCCAATTGACAATCATCGAGTTTGCCATGTTCCAGAAGATCAAGCCATCCGAATTCTTGTCGAAAGTCTATCAAGATGAGCAGAAGAGCATGCTGTTGGCGCCAAATATCCGAAAGGTCATCTTTACGGCGAATGTGTTGGCGGGATGGATATCTATGAGTATTCTGGCACACAAGGACCCGAGGGCAAGAGGGGCTGTCTGGAAGCACTGGGTGCAAATTGGTGTCGTGAGTGCACACTGAATTGTGACAAAAGAGTCGACTGACGGTGGTACAGGAATGTCGAAACCTGAACAACTTTTCGTCATTGGCAGCCATCACTGCTGGTCTCAACTCTGCGCCCATCGCGCGTCTGCGGCGGACCAGGGAGCAGGTCAGCCAGAAAGTTCTGGCTACCAAGGCGGATATCGACAGGAATATGGATTCGTCAAGAAACTTTTCCAACTACAAGGACATGTTGAAGACCGTCAACCCGCCTTGCGTACCGTTTTTGGGTAGGTCATGGGCCACAATGAAGCTGAGTGCTGCTGACTTGTATGTGCAGGTTTCTACCTTACTGCTTTGGTCTTTATCGAAGACGGTAACAAGTCGTTTATCAAACCTGGCGCTCCCACACGAGGCAACGCTGTGCCTCCCTCCAACTCGTCCTCTTCCATCTCCGCCCTGGCCAGCGGTCAACCGCCAAACGCCAACCCTACTAGCGAAGAGACCGTCATCCCCACCAAACCACTCATCAATTTTTTCAAGCGGTCCATGTCTGCCGAGATCCTGCGCGATATCGCCCAATACCAATCACAACCATACAGGCTGGCGAGGAGTAGGGTTGTGCAGGATTTCATGAACGCAGAGTTTGAGCGGGTGCATGACGCCCCAGATGCGTGGGAGCTGAGTCAGGAGCTGGAGCCAAAGGAGAAAGATGATGAGAGAATAACGAGAATGCTGCACGATTCTGTAAGTGGAGACCATTAATCCTAGGGCCGGGGGCTGTGATGGGCTGATGGCGGGCGCTAATAGGGTTTCATATAATGTACAGGGATGGTAAATGTCATTCAAACGCAATTGTCACGCATTGTCACGCTTGGTATCGCATATCATAATCTGGATAGGAGAGGAGAGGTCATCTGGGAAGGCATGGGGTACTTTTTCAATCTTTCAAAACAATCTTCACGTCGAGGTTCGTGTTCAATATGGACGCTTTGGGCTGCACCCCTATCTTTCTTTCTATCACTGCATAGGTAATTTTGGTTTCTGGTCTCGTCCCTTGTTGATTTTCTGTGTCTGTTCGGGGCCTCTCACCATGTATACGTTGTTACTAGGCCATCCGTGCGCTTTCAGCAGATCATGAGTTCATTAACATTAGATACAAAGTTTCGGAATCATCATGATACCGCTTGTCATCTCGTCCGCCCTCACCGATGCTATTGATGACTCGGATCAATCGCTTCGACCTCTTCTGGCAGCTTGGAGACATTGCTCCTCGAGTCCGACCACCCTGATCACATCGACACCACCGTCTTGCAAGATGCGCACACCCTCGCATTGGACATAGTCTGGCGGTTCTTCGACACCCTTTCACAGACAGAAGGATCAGCACTGACGGGGGAAACTAGGAGAGGAACTCACCAAGAACACTGCTTGTACATGAGACTGGACGAGCTCCAGGGCACAACTCGGTCCGCCGGATGTTCTAACAGAACAAGGCTCCATGGTGGCATAACATACCGAGTCCTTGAGAACATCTTTGAGGGCAGGGAAGTGATGTTTGGCATCATCATGCCCGTCTAACAGATGCTCCCACCTCGTTCTTAGATTCGCGAGCGCATTCGCCTCTGCATGGGTGTTTCCAGGGATCTGTCTCGACCATCCCTCGCCTAGGATCAATCCTGTCGGATCAGAGATGGTGTTATTGGGGAACGCTTGGAAGTGGTGAATAAGGTGCTCGAAGAAGGGAGACGATGAGGGGAGGAAGACGATGGAGCCGACGTTGAAGGCTGTCGGTGATGGGATGCAGTTGAAGGTGAGCTGGAGGCAATGGGACATGAGCTCCAGATGGAGACTGTCTAGCGTTTCTTGAGATGCAGCCATGGTTGCGTATGAGCTGCCACAGTATCGTCAGCCTTTACTCGCTGCGACGAACAAGAATACGTAGTGGGCGACCTCCACCTCGCGTAAGTGGGGGTACGGAAGCAAACAGATGAGTCACCAAGGGGGCCGAGGGCGACGTGCGCGCTAGGGATGTTTGTCATGCTCACCGAGAATCAGAGAAGCCAGCTGGCCACGTGGTGTATGTATGCACGAGCAGAGCAGCCAGCCAGCATGCATGCCTCAGATCAGGGCTGTGTATGCAGCTATGCAGGCGGTGTAGGAGGCGGCGGCGGCGGTCCCCGCCATGCAGCAGAGACCGAGTTGGGTTAGTGCCACAGTGAATTTGCAGCTGGCGCCCGAACTTTGCTGTGGCCGAAGGCTATCCCATTCTCATTCCCCGCTTTCTATTCCTCTTCTCTTCTCCATCCCCCGTCTTCCCCCCTGCCCCTCCCAGCGCCCCCCTCTTCTCCCTCCCCCGCCTTATAATCCCCCGCCCAGCCACCGCCCACCACCGACGCTGGGGTGACGCAGTCCCGCGGGACAAACATTGTTACATTCCACTCTCGATCTTCACTTCCATCCAGCAACAGCCACGCGAGGTGACCGCCGCCCACCATGGGTACTTCCAGCAAGAAGGCTCCCCTCATCCCGCGGTCGAAAAAGCACAACCCCAACTGGTTCGACCGCAAGATCTCAAAACCCCTCTCCACCTTATCCCCGGGCAAACTTTTTGGCCGTCGGCCCGTTGCCAGCAAACCTCGCTCGGTGTACATCAACGAGCAGCTGCCAGAAGAATGCTACGACAAGAAGGGCCGGATCTTGAAAGAATACTACTTTCCCACGAACCAGAACGTCACATCCAAATACACCATCATCACGTTCTTCCCCAAGAACCTGTTTGAGCAGTTTAGACGTGTCGCCAACTGTTTCTTCCTTGCCATCAACATCCTTCAATTCTTCCCCAAATTCTCCACCATCTCTCCCGGTCTTGTCATTCTTCCATTGATCATCGTCCTCGCGATCACCGCCCTCAAAGACGGGTACGAAGATTTCAAGCGTCATCAGGCCGATCATAAGACCAACAACGATGTCGTCCATGTCCTCAGCGGCGGAGGTTATGAAAATCGCAACCCCATTGAGGGCAAGAACAAGACGTTCATTCCGCACATCCCCCTTCCCAAGCGAAAGTCAAAGAAGGCGAAAAAGGCCGAGAAGGCGGCTGCAGAAGCGGCTGCAGGTCAGAGTAGCGAAAACTTGGCATCGGCAGCACCCGGCGCCGAGCCGCGCGGTGAGGATACCTTGCACAGGACCAGGACCCAGGTCTCGACCTGGGGTGACGATCCCGAAGCGGGAGATTCGCCCGGTGAGCTTGGATGGCATAGGACGGCATGGGAGGATGTCAAAGTGGGAGATTTCGTCAAGATCTATGAAAACGAACAGTTCCCAGCTGGTGAGTCGATCTCGTCAAGTCAGCCCGAGAGATGCTTATATTGTACAGATATCATTATTTGCGCGACCTCGGAAGAGGAAGACGTCGCCTTTATCGAGACGAAAAACCTCGATGGTGAAACCAATCTCAAGTCACGTAACGCCGTCCCAGGTCTCTCTCAGTACAACACGGTCGAAGCCTGTCTCCACGCCCATATCCGAATTGATCTCGATGCCCCCGAGAACAACATGTTCCGTCTCAACGGTGCTGTTGTAAACCTCGACGAATTCGATGACCAGGAAGAACATCCCATCCATCCCGTCACTCTTGAAACCACTCTGCTGCGAGGCTGTGTATTGAAGAACACTGCCTGGGTCATCGGAATCGTCGCCTATACGGGTCGCGAGACCAAGATCATTCAAAATGCCGGTGCTACTCCCTCCAAGCGAAGCAAGGTCGAGAGGCAGATGAACCCTCAGGTCATCATCAACTTGGTCATCCTCGCTGTTATTGCCACTGTCTGTGCGATCGTAGATCACGTCAATGAGGTGTCTTGGTACAGCGATCAGGCATATTGGATGCTGTATGCCGATACGGGCGGTGACAACCCTAGTATCAACGGTCTCGTCACGTTCGCAAACGCCTTCATCACCTTCCAGAATATCGTCCCCATCTCCCTGTATATCTCTATCGAAGCGGTCAGAACGATCCAAGCTGCGTTCATCTACTGGGACAGGGCGATCAAGTATCAGAAGGATGGTGTGACTACCAGGACCACGGCGAGGAGTTGGAATCTGTCGGATGATTTGGGGCAGATCGAATACATCTTTTCGGACAAGACTGGTGAGGTTTCGCATTTCGTCATTGACCAAGCTAATCTCGAGTAGGTACCCTCACTCAAAACGCGATGATCTTCCGTCAGTGTTCAGTCGGAGGCAAAGTCTACACCGGAGACGGTGAAGCCCCTTCTCACCCCGTCGTCGCCCACCAGCACAAGCCTCCTCCTCGTCCTAGCCAGGATGAAGGACCGTTCGCCAACACTGCCGCTTCTTCCTCTGACGAGTACGACCCCAAGAAGGAAAGCGAGGACGAGCCCAAGGTTGTGCTTCCGAAGGAGGTCCTCGCGCCTTTCCACGATGCTCAGCTCGACAAGGATCTCGAAGCGCACGATACTGAGCAGTCTAGGATTCTTCATGGATTCTTCTCTGTTCTCGGTCTTTGTCACACCGCTCTGGCTTCCGAGCCTGAGCCCGGAGTCATCGAGTACAAGGCCCAGTCTCCCGACGAAGCTGCTCTCGTTCAATCCGCTGCCGATGTCGGATTCGTCTTCCGCGGTCGTGACCACAATATCCTTCGCATGTCAACCCCCTTTGGCGACGAGCCCGACGAGTACGAGCTCCTCCACGTCCTCGAGTTCAATTCTGCTCGAAAGCGTATGTCTGTCATCTTGCGCAAGATGGACGAAGACGGCAGGATCTTTTTGCTCTGTAAGGGTGCCGACAACATCATCTTTGAGCGTTTGACGCAAGACAACAGTCAGCGGGAGATGAGGGAAAAGACGGACAAGGACTTGCAGTACTTTGCTTCTGAGGGTCTCCGTACTCTTTGTCTCGCCTACCGTGTGCTCGACCCCGGGCACTATGAGGCCTGGGCGAAAGAGTACCACAACGCCACTGTTGCTTTGGAAAACCGAGAAGCCAAGATCGAGGATGTCTCTTCGTCTATCGAAAAGGATCTCGTCTTGCTAGGTGCTACCGCTATCGAAGACAAGCTCCAGGATGGCGTGCCCGAGGCCATCTCTGATCTCAAGCGTGCTGGTATCAAGGTTTGGGTCGCCACTGGTGACAAGCTGGAGACGGCTGTCGCCATCGGTTACACCACCAATCTGCTTACCAAGGACACCAACTTGATTGTCGTGCGAGAGGGAAGGCACTCGATTGCGGATCAACTTAGAGAAGCATTGGAAAACTTTTTTGGAGAAGACGCTGGGCTCCACAGATCCATCTCCAGGTTCAGTGTACGACGATCGACCGAGGCTCCCCGGCTTACTCGTGTCAATACTGGCGTGCAAAGTTTGGTCGGAAACGACAATGGTGCTCGACCTGGAGGCTTCTCTCTTGTCATCGAGGGTCATGCCCTTGCTCACTGCTTTGACGACCAAGAGACAGAAGCTCTCCTCCTCGCGCTCTCCACCCGCTGTACCACCGTCGTTTGTTGCCGAGTGTCGCCTCTCCAGAAGGCCCAGATCGTGCACTTGATCAAGGACAATCTCGGTGTCATGTGTCTCGCTATTGGTGACGGAGCCAACGACGTCAGTATGATCCAGGCCGCCGATGTTGGTGTCGGTATCTCTGGTGAAGAGGGTCTTCAGGCTGTGAACTCCGCAGATTATGCCATCGCCCAGTTCAGATACCTCAAGAGACTCCTCCTCGTTCACGGCCACTGGTCTTACTTCCGTAACTCCAACATGATTCTCAACTTCTTTTACAAGAACATTATCGGTATTGGAGTTCTTTTCTGGTTCATGATCTACTGTGGCTGGTCAACAACATACGTCTACGCCTACGTGTACCTGCTCTTCTGGAACGTCTTCTGGACTCTCTGTCCTGTCATTGCTATCGGTCTTTTCGATCGTAACATTGACGACGAGACGCTCATGGCGCTGCCAGAGCTTTACAGTACTTCTCGCAAAGGCAACTACTTTGGTACTCGACGATTCCTCTACTACCTGATGGAGGGTGTCTACCAATCTGCTGTGGTCTACTTCTTCATCCACTACACCTACCTCACCACTACCACCAGAGGCGATGGGTACGAGGTCTTCATGTACGAAATGTCGACGACGCAGGCCGTTGCTGCTGTCATGGTGGCCAACCTGTTCTCTGGTCTCAACATCGAGGCTTGGACTGGCTGGGTTTGGTTCGGTGTGTGGGTTGGTCCATTCCTGATCTGGGTCTTCACCGCCATCTACTCTATCATTCCTCCCTCCTCCTTTGCCACTGGCGTCTATGGTAACGATGTCTTCTTGTTCCGCTCCGCGGCATACTGGTTTGGCTGGACATTTACTCTCATCATTGCTCTGATGCCGAGGTACTTGATCAAGACCATCAAGCAGAACATTGTTCCCAACGACGTCGATACCATGCGTCTTGTACGAAAGTATCACCCTGATGTCGACCTCTACAACCACCCGATGCTCGGCGGCAAGCTGTCTCCCAAGGACGAAGTAGGAGCCACTGAAGAACTTGATGATGCCAGTGACGGGCGAGAGTCTATCCAGATGAACAGCATGCGGGCACGAGATCATGGAGTGTTCGGCAAAGGTGACCGACATGGTGATATGGAGACGGGTCTGGCTAGGAAGAGTTTTGACAACCGAATGGGGGTCAGGAGCAGTATGGAAAGTTCTAGATTTGGTATCCATGGCAGTGCGAGAGGATCAACCGTCGATAGTGAGTGATGTGCTGTCGTGAAAGTGGCCCAGGCTAACATCGATCCCAGTGTCCACGGGTATGGAGCAGCCTCCTTCTAGAGGTTACGGGTTCACCATGGAAGAGAATGGCGTTGCTGTACGTGCAAATGGTATTGATACTCTCAGGGCTGACCTCTTCTCAGATTCAAAGAATGCAATCCCGACTTTCTCAAACGTCCACGACCAATTCGCGTCCTCGATGGGGACGCAAGTCCAGCGACGCCGACCCTACAGCACCTCCTTTCGCACCAAAGAACCCATCAGGCATGTCTCGTATCCGAGAACGTGCCGGTACCATCCTTTCCAGGAAGCGAGCCGACACCGGTGCTACCTCTGGCAGCGGCGATAAAATTGCTGCGAGCCCTTCGAAGAGTCGGTTCCTGTCACGGCGTAGAGGGAGCCAATCTCAGCAGGAGGGTGCTGGCATAGGATCACCACTGAAATCTGGCACTGGAAGCTCTTGGGAGGCTAGAGAAGGAGAAGAAGCGGCGTTGGGCAGAGAGCTGGGTAGCGGGCAGAACATGGCGCCGCCAGAGCTACCGCGGGTGTAAGCAGGCTGCAAAACATGTAAGATGTAGTGTTCGAGTTCATATCAGAGAACTTTTGGATTGTCATACACCCTTTGATGTGCTGTCGGTCCTAGCATGGAGATGGAGATGCTGAAGTGCGCAGTGCAGAATTCTATAACGTTTTTTATTATTAGGCATATATTTATAGATCGAGCTCAAGGCATGTACGATGTTGGAGCCAGACATTTGCTAGTGGCAAACGTGCTCTCACAGTTGCACCTGGCAAAAGCAGCATTTCATATTGCCAAAGCCAGGACTGTCCGGTTGCGAGCCCAAAGTGATGCATAGCGCAGGTATATGCTGTATAGTACATACAAAGAGAGAGAAAATATAAAGAAAACACTGTCCCAGAACACTCCCTTCTCTATAGACACAACTATCGCCTGTCGTTCGTTCCACTCTTTCTCTTTCCAGACAACATCCACTTGGGCCTGGTGATAGGGACATGTCTATCACTTTCGGACGCCTTGGCCAACCTATTGGGAAGACGCTGGGCAAAGGCTTGAAGCTCGTTGGCCTTGTCGTGTTGACCCATAGTAGAGACACCACCAGTAAGACGGTTGGTACGGGGAGCACGGGTGGTAGCAAGAGCAGCACGCCTCTTGAGTTCCTTTCTGTCTCCAGGAGCAACCTCCATCTCCACATCTCCACCATCCATCTCCACATCCATACCACCCTCCTCGGCGGCAGCCGCGTCCTCCGCTTGAGCCTTCTCCCAAGCCTGCTTCTTCTTGACGATCATCCTGGCCGCACGCTTCTCCAGAACCATGGGATCGTGGCCCGCAGCACGCATACCCTCGGTAAATTCTGTGAGGGAGACATGCTTCTTCTTTCGGGGGATGATGGGACGGTTTTGGAGGTGATTCTTCTCTTGCGAGATCTTCTTGATGGAAGCCTTCTTGGCTTTGATCTGCCTGGCGGCGTCTTGGAACTCTTCGCCTTCGGAGTCGAGCTGAAAGGTGTGAGTATATGCTGAACGTTTCTGAGAGGATAACGCACCATTTCCTCCTCGTCGGAAGCGTAGAAGCCCTGGTTCTCCAGAGCCTCCTCCTCTCGCTCGAGAGCATCGAGCTTTTCGAGAATATCGGCATCGATAAAGTCGGCAATGTTCTTGCCGTTGATGATCTCGGGCATGACATCGTACTTCCAAGAGTCGTCCGCCAACAAGTAGTTCTCTGCAGTATGGAATCAGCGACTGCCTTTGTATCATAGGATAAGGAAACTTACTCTTCATGTCGACAGAGTAAACACCTTGGCTAGAGTGGTCCAACTCTTGCTCGACGTCCCGCTCCAACACCTGCCTGTCGGGGTTCTCCTTGTCGTACTTGACCCTGCCCTTGACCGCGTCAGGAATGAAGGGCTTCCTCTCAACGTCGTCTCGCTTTTGAGGCACAGCAACGTGGATCTTGTTGGCGACCATCTCGATCCTGGAACCCTGGAGCTTGACCTCGACTCGGTGGGCGAGGAGAGCGTCACAAGCAGTGTTTCGGACGTTGATGACACCTTCCTCAGTGTAGGTGGAAGCCTCGACGACGATGACGGACTTGTCGGAGATGATGGTTTCGACGTAGGAACGGTTCTCGGGAGAAAGGTCGTCAAGTCGAACGATATCAATCTTGTTGATGACGAGAACAGTGGGCTTGTTCTGGAAAAGGGGTTTGATGGAGTGGAAAAGCTTGCACTGCAATCGATGTCAGCACAGATTGTTTACGAGATTGACCGACGTACCTGAGCCTCAATGGTGTAGCCACATTGCTCAGAAAGGTCCATAAAGTACATGACGGCACTTCGAAGGTGCGCCAAAGCAGTGATGGACTGCATTTCGATAGTGTTCATCTCCTCAAGAGGGTGGTCAAGAACACCAGGGGTGTCAATGACCTGCCATCTGAGGTACTTGTAGTCCATGTGACCAACGAAAAGGGACTTGGTGGTGAAAGCGTACTATCGAAGTGTTAGTAAAGTCGGAGAATCGACTATTAATGACTCACAGGTTGAACGTCAACATCGGCTCTGGTGATCTTGTTGACGAAACTGGACTTTCCGACATTGGGGTAACCGCAGATAAGGAGAGTTCGGGTGTTGGGGTCGATAGCGGGCAACCTGGAGATGTGCTGTCTGACCTGCTCGAGGTACGCCAAGGGGTCCTTCTGCCTCTTCATGATGGTGGCCATTCTACCCAAAGCAGCCTTCTTCAACTGCTTACATCGGTAGAGCGAGTCACCGAACTTGAGGAGACGGCAGTAGTCCTTGGAGACTTGGGAGATCAAGTGGCGGGCAGTGTTGATTTGACCAAGAGCAAGCTTGTAGTGGTTCTTGTCGTAAAGGACGTTCAAGAGGGAGGAGAGGAAAGGGTGAAGGTTGTCGAGGACGGGGAATTCAGAGACAATCTTGCCGAGCTTCTCGTCAAAGGTGTCCTGGGTGAACTTGACCTTTCGCATGTAGACTGTAGAGCGTGAGCGGGCAATGAATTTGCAGAAGATTGGGCGTACAGTTTCTGATACGAGAGATCTTGAAGTTCTTGTGGATAACGGTGGGGGTCTTCCTCATGGTGCTGTTGAGGACGACATCGATAAACTCTGCCGAGGTGGGCACGGGGGTGATCCTCTGGAGACCGGCGACGGAGGACATCTTGGGGGCTTCTTCTGCTTCGTTAGGGGGGGAGTGAGAGGTGGAGTCGCTTCCTGGACTTGTTCCGGGGAAGGTTTTGTGCAGCAGAAACCGAAAATCACAGCAGTAACAAAGCTCCCGTTCTGAAAATCTTTATATCTTACGTAACCGGGCGCGGTGACTGCCACTCACTTTCTTGCCTCCACTTCGTCGTTCTGATCTCTGCCTATGTATGTATGACCTGCTCACCATGCTGCAGTAGATGACGTACTACAAGCTCGAAGATCGTGGCTTAGCCTATGTAAATTGGGGCAGGCAAAAGCGGCGCGAATTGTCAGTCTGCATGTCATCACGCTCGTCCCTTATTGAGCATCCGGACGCCCGCTCTTTGATATGTATATGTACTCTAGCATCGGTTCGATCGGCGTGAGGCAGGGTCAGGCCTTTAACAGCTATCAGCTATAGCGAGGCAACTATTAGGGGACACGTTCGTTACCCCAGCTCGCCACCGGCCGGTCAGTTGCGTGATCTGCACAAACAACCTCCACACTGATCGCGGCGGTGGCCGCCATGTATTTGAATCTCAAGCAATGGCTGGTATCGGGCTTTCCTCTCGCGTCAGCACGTTCAAGCGTGCCCCATACCCCAACTGCCCCTGCGCTGCGCTGACATCGATCTCCCGGCCACTGTCATCACGACATCAATTGCCCCAGCTATCGGCGGTCCGTCACGGCAACCGTCCACGCCTTCCCAGTGTTCGCCTTCTATACCGCGACAGATATACTCGAAGGCTGGCATAGAGATCATCCTTCAAGCCTGAGCTTGCCTGGATTATCAACGACAGGCAGCTGCATCTTAGTGATCACACTTGTTGCTTGTCCTGCGATTGTCATCGGCATCACATCTGGCCGTGCCCCCCCTACACACCAAGCTTGGATCATCTATCGGCCCCGACAGCGAACCAGATACTGCCGCTTTACCAACTGAAAAACACATGGCGCCATTATCACCTGAAATCTCGCCATCCGTCTCTCCTCTCTCCAAGGGCGGCGTTGGGCTACCGCACGAAAGGATGGACGGGATTGACGAGAGGAACGCGAATTCGAATGAACGGAATGCAGGTGGATTGAGAAAGGGTGAGTGTTTGGCATCTTCTCCGTCTTCCATGAACCGCGAGCTCGCCTTTGGTTATCGCGCGAGATAGGCGTTGTCCTTTGTGGTTTGTTGGCTATTATCGATGAGATATCTTGGATATAAAGATAAGGCGGAGAGATACAACCTCTCGCTGTCTGTTCCAAGCTGCACCTGTCACACTTGTTGCTCGTGCCCCTGTCCCTCTAGCACACAACTTTATTCTTGTCTCTGTGCTGGTCGATCTGCTTATCAATCAATCGGAGCCCGAGTCTTTCGCCGTATATCAACTGACGATCTCAATTATTATTCCCTTATCAACATCATGTCTCTTTCCGACACTCGCATACTCCCCAATCTCTACGACGCTCTTGCATCCCCTCCCCTATCTCCCCAACCGGCTAAATCCCGTACACGTGTTTCACCTGTGACCACCCATGGGTACAACACGCCTCTCACGTCGATCTCTCCACGTCCTGGCGCCACATTCAAATCTGCCATCGCTGCGGACGATACTCATGCGTCAATCTCACGACCCGCTCTCAACGGCGTTGTTACCGACTTGGCTGCAACGACAATCACCCCAACCCCGGGCACTTTATCTATAAAATCATCTATCCCTCGCTCTTTTCAACCCACTCAACAACCCCTCGCTCTCCTCTCCGACCCTGCCAATCATACGTCTCTTGGCCAACCTCCTCGATTGATCTTGCACAACGAAGCAGACTCGTTGACCAGAGAACGCAAAGGCAAGATGCCTGTGCTTTCGCATTTGCTTAGCGTGGGGGATGGGCGTGTGCTTTGCTTGGCAGCAGATGAGAATTATGTCTATGCGGGGTGCCAAAGTAGCGATAATGAAATCACTGTGAGCAGTCCATATACTATCCTAGTCAACCGCTGATAGCATGACAGGTCTTCTCCCGTTCAAGCCTGCAACCGAAATACAGGCTGCTGGGTCATCAAGGCAGCGTCCTTGCTCTCTTGATCATACCCGAAAAGAACTGGCTCGTGAGCTCCAGTAGTGAGTCCGCACTTGCCGAGTGACTGCATCCGAAATGCATTTTGCTGATCAGTGATTGATGGTGACAGGTGCTGGTGATGTTAGGGTAAGTCACTCCTTCATCTGTTTTGCATCGTGCTGATGAGGTTCATAGATATGGTCCACGGAGAGCCTTGATCTGATCTACATCATTCATCCTTGTGATGACACTTCTGGCGATATCTACTCGCTTGCCTGGGACGAAAGAGAAGGCGGCACTTTGTACTATGGTGAGCAAGTCGTTCCTTTCTTATAATAAAGCTGACATATGGTAGGCTCTCAATCCAACTCTATCGAGTGGGTCAACTTTTCAGGCGCCGGTTCTTCTCGCCATCGCACAATATCCGCCTCTGCCGCCAGCTCCATCCAAGTCGTCAGCAACGGCGACGCTTCCCCTCGCCCTGGTCCTTCTCAACGTAGCGGCCGGTATAAGCCCCACAAGTTCTTTGACAATCCCCCCGACGGTGCTTGTAGCGGTGTCTCCACACCAGCTTCCATCTCTGTTTCTGGGTGCAATACGGGCAGGACAAGTGTCTCGCCCAAGGTTGATTTGGATATAGTGGATGATGGCTTGCTCCGGCAGACGCAAGCAGCGACAGAGATCGAAACGGCAGCCGAATCGCGCCTCGCCTTTGCGCACTATGGCTATATCTATGCTTTGCACATTGTTTCCCGACCCAACGGGCGCACGTGGCTTGTGAGTGGAAGTGGTGATTCAGATATCAAGATTTGGGAGTGTGAAGCCGGAGGAGGTATCTCTCTCGTTCGTCAATTCGACTCTCTATCCGGCGGTGTTCTCTCCTTCGCCTACCGCGACGACCTCCTCTACGCTGGTCTACAAGCCGGCGAAATAGGAGTATGGGACCTCGAAACCGGTGCCCGCATCCGTACCATTGAAGCGCACGAAGACGATGTCCTCACCATGTGCGCGCTGGGCGGTGATGTGTATACCGCAGCGGCAGACGGGAGGATCCTGAGGGTCAATGAAGAGTTTGATTGTACCGCTGCATTCAGGGTACACGGGGGACCGGTATTCGACTGTGTGGTTATACCGGCCCAGAAGGAGGCTGGGTGGCAGCTGGTAACGAGTGGATGTGATTCTTATGTCAAGGTGAGTCTTTATGGTTTCTGCTCTGATATATGCTGAAGGGGTGTTCAGATCTGGCAGATCGATGCGCCCAATGTGGGGCTCAATCATGAAGAGGTCGACATGGGGAATGAGGGCGACGTGATGCTTTACGCTTTGGCAAAGCTTGTTGCTGTCCCCACTGTTAGCGACGACTCTCACCGCGAAAGGTCAGTTCTTATCTCACGCGACTAATATCGTCGCTCATCTCTTTCACGTGCAGCTGCCGACAGGGTGCTCATCTTCTGAAGAAGATCCTCTCTCAACTTGGAGCCACATCCGAAGTCGTAAGTGCTGCTGTCAACGAGATTCTGTAATATACTGATCAGAGGACAGCTTTCCGGTGAACAAGGCCGCAACCCTCTTGTCCTTGCCACCTTCACCGGTAGAGACACTGGCAAGCCCCGCAAACGTCTCCTCTTCTATGGTCATTACGACGTCCAACCAGCTGTCGAGGAGCGCTGGGAGACCAATCCTTGGGAGCTTTCTGGGCGAAACGGATACCTCTATGGACGAGGTGTGACGGACAACAAAGGACCGATCATGGCTGTTGCCTGTGCAGCGGCAAGCTTGCGACAGAGGAGAGAATTGGACGTGGATCTGGTGATGATTATTGAAGGCGAGGAAGAGGCCGGTTCCCGTGGCTTTGCCCCTACAGTCCGCGCCCATAAAGCCGATATCGGCCACATCGATGCTGTACTCCTCTCCAATTCTACATGGATCGACGAAGAAGACCCTTGTGTGGTATTCGGTATGAGGGGAGTGGTCTATGCCAATTTGAGTGTGGAGAGCAAGGAGGAGAATCTGCATAATGGAGTGGATGGAGGTGCGACGGTAGAGCCCATGTTCGATCTGGTGAGGGTACTCGGAGGGTTGTCGGACGCGAAAGGTGTCAAAGTGCCCGGTTTCTGTAAGTTGCCCCAACCGCAAATGATATGGGCTGACACGATTGGCAGACGACTCTGTCCGACCTGAAACACCTGAAGAAATGTCTCTCCTCCGAGACGTCTCCGCTGCCTGCGGCCGACCTCTCGAGGAACTTATCCGCGTCTGGCGCCAACCGTCCTTTTCTATCGCCAGCATCAACTCTTCCGGGTCCGGCAACAAGACCGTCATTCCAAGAAAGGTGACGGCGGATATCTCAATGAGGATTGTGCCGGATCAGAGTTTGGAGAGTATTGTGCAAGGACTGAAGGAGCATTGTGAGAAGACTTTTAAGAGCTTGGGGTCGACCAACAACTTTAACGCGAGTCATTTTTGTCTAGTCTTCGAAAGCTTGCTGACGACTTTACAGGTCCAAGTCACACATACCGCCTCCTGGTGGCTCGCGTCTCTCGAGTCTCCCTACTTTAAAGCTCTCGAGTCTTCCGTTCAGGACGTATGGGGCGTCAAGCCGCTCAAGATCAGAGAAGGCGGCACCGTCCCGACAGTCTTTTGGCTGGAGAAGGAGTTTGGCGCGCCGTGTGTCCATTTGCCGCTGGGTCAGAGCTCAGATGCGGGGCATTTGGCGAATGAGAGGATGCGATTGTTGAATTTGAGGTGAGTCATGATTGCTGCGCAGTGCCCCAGGTATGAGTACTGACTCGACTCAAAGGAATGGTAAGAAGGTGGTTGAGGCCTACCTTACGAGATTGGCCAGCGTTTAAAAGTACATACGGGGATGTCGCATAGGAAACAGGTTGAATATTCTCATTGTCATACACTAGCATACTGCATGGATCTCGCCAATATGTGAAATGTTTCATTGAACATTACAACAGATACATTTTCTCATCTAACTGATTTCCCTGATCAGACTCGACACAAGCTTGGCAGCTGGATCAGGGTCCTGCCTTGCCATCTCTGCCATACTCAACAACTTCTTCACGCCCACCATCATTTCGCCCGTACCGCCTTGCCCGAACTTGACCTCTCTCAGCATGCCGACAGCCCGAGCCTGATCCTCCGCGTTATCGAACAGCTGGACTTCTCTAAGACATCTTTCGACGTGTTTGAGAGAGGTGATAGGAGCGATGGGAATGTCGGTGTCAAACGTGGACAGGACGTCCATGTCAGAAAGAATAGAGCGATTGGAGGTGGTGGCGAGGATAAGAAGACGGCGGCCCTTGGGGGGTCGCTTTCCAAAGAGGACCACAAGAGCTTGGAGGACACCGTTGGAGAATCGGGGACCGATAGGATTCCAATCTAGCAACCCGTTAGCGTAGTCCAAAAGCAACATGACGTAACGAAGGACATACCCAGCAACCTCTCTAGACTATCGACAACAATGACACTGAGAGGACTCTTGTAACTATCTGAAAAGACCTTGTGCAACTGGGCAATCTTTTGCGCTTCGTTGTATCCAACCATCGTCTCGGGAGAGATGAGTTTGATGAAGGGGAAATCGGAACCCATCGCGACAGTAGCTGCGAGAGCAGTCTTTCCTGCACCAGAAGGACCGTGCAGGAGAGCAGAAACGAGAGGGGTTCGGTCGGATTTGCGGACTTGCTCGACAAGGAGCTGACCGTCGTTGAGGATTTCCTATTATACTGTTGTCAGGGCGGAAGTCGGGAATTATGCAATTACTTACGTTGATTCTGCTGGAGTAATGAATGATGCCATTCTGAACGACCTGCTGGAGTTCCTCTTCAGAAACACCAAAGGCAGCCTGCACTTCTTCGAGAGCGTGCATAAAGTCGGACCGGCCAATCTTTATGTTTTCAATGCCCTCGAACGAAGCTACAGTTCCAACCTGTTTCCGTCAGCGCCCAATGCCTTGTCCTATACAGCAGAACTTACCTTGACATGTCGATTGAACGCAAAACTAGTCGCACTCTTGGTCAAACCACCCAACTCTGCACCCGAAAAGTTCTTGGTCAACGCCGCCAGCTCTGCCAGATCCACGTCATCATCCAACACTCCATTGTTCTTCATCTTGGTCGTGTGGATGTTCAAAATCTGCAATCGGCCATTCTCATCGGGTAACGAAATTTCGATGTGGACTTCCAATCGTCCAGGACGGAGAAGCGCCTCGTCGATCATGTCCATTCGGTTGGTCATACCGATGATGAGGACATTGTTGAGCTGGTCAACACCGTCCATTTTGGACAGCAGCTGGTTGACAACGGAGTCGCCGACGCCCGTGCCGCTGTTGGTAGATCCACGCTGTTTACAGATGGCATCCAGCTCATCAAAGATGATAATGTGGAGGCCACTCTCATCGCCCTTCTCCTTTTGCTCTTTCTCGGCATCGGCAAAGAGCTTTCGGATATTCTCCTCACTCTGACCGACGAATTTGTTCAAGATTTCGGGACCGTTCACGACTTTTGGTTCTCCCGCGTTGAGCATCTTGCCGATCTGCCTAGCCATCAAGGTTTTACCGGTACCAGGGGGACCAAATAGCAAGATACCCTTGACATGTTGGATGCCGAGCTTGTCGACGAGACCGGGAGGGAAGATTCGACTGGCAAATGCTCGTCGGAAGATGGCGGAAAATTCATTGTCGAGACCACCGATGCCCATGTCTTCAAATTTGAAGTTGGGAGTGAGGATCGCATTTGAGGGACCACTAAGCATTTGAGATCAGACAACGTACATCTAGGAGAGATGGAGACATACCGGTTGGAGCTGTTCTTCAGCTTCATGTTACTGTTCGGCTCCTTCACCCAGATGATCTCGGTCCCCTCCATGATGATACCGGCACGCCCGTCTTCCCCATCAAGCGTAGACACCTCTCTCACAGTAGCCTTCAACTCGTGTCCTCGGTAGTCAAACACGAGCGGCTGCATGGGCGTAAGAGGCAGAGAAGGGAAGGCACTGATGAAAGCGGCCGCCATTTCCTCAGAGTCAAACAGATCTTGGGTCTCCTTGCGTTTGAGCCTGAACCCGATTTCGAGCTGTGCAGAGCTAGCCCAGTCGCCGTTCCCTGGTTGGAAGGGCTCAATGTCCACTTCTTCGCCGTGAGCAGAAAGACCGACCCATTGTCGAATGTGTCTCGAGGGGCCAACAGTCCCTCTGGGAACACCATTGTCGCGGCTAGAGAAATTATTAGCAGATACAACAGTTGATGGATAGACTATACGCACCGGATGCCAAAGATGTAGCGCCCGCGAACCTTTACAAAGTCGACATCTTCCGGGAAGTCGCCCGGGTTGACGATAAGAAGATTGCTAAGAGCCAAGACCTCGGAAGGACAGGGAGCAACACCATAGCTATGAAGGGTCAGCAAGCCTTACAGTTGATACTTTGAGTACTCACACTCCTCTCCCAGAGCCTGTCGACTGTTGCTGGTAACTTCTCTGCGGTGCCGCCACCTGAGGTTGGTAGCCATACTCACCACCCGAAGGCTTCTCGCTGTATTGACTAGCTCCTCTAGGAGGGAGTCCAGGGTTCAATTGCTGGGGCGTCCTCGCCGGGGACTGCTGATACCCTCCCCCGTATGCGCCTTGCGACGGGTATTGTTGCTGAGGTGCCGGGCTCTGTCGCGCTGGCGGTTGGGACGCGTAGGAGCTGTTGTCCTGGATAGGCTGGTAAGACTGGCCGCCTTCCTGGGCCGCCCTCCTTGCTGCGGGTGCGTTTGGGTCCTGCCTCTTGAAGAAAGACATGGTGTTGTAGATGCAGATGAGAGATGGACAACTGAATGGAGCAACCGCGTCGTCATGCAGGCGGCGCCCTCCGCCCATGTAATGACCTCTGACTTTCCGGCGCATGCATGACTTTTGTGTCTACATCCACATGCCAGCACCCATCGGCCATGCGCAGCGACGAAGAAGATGATGAAGAAGAGTTCTACGATGAGAACGAGGAAGACGAGGTTGGTGCAGCGGTACAGAACATTTCGGACGGCCGCTGACATGTCCTTAGGTGAATGCAGATGGCGAGGAAGAGGGAGAAGAGTAAGTCACAATGAAGCCAATGCAAGGCTGTATCTGACAATTCTCACAGAGAAGGATCCGATGACGACGGATCCGAAGAAGATAACGCCGAAGACGAAGATGAGGATGAGGATGAGGAGGACGAAGAAGGCGAAGAGGAGGAAGAAGAAGAAGGTGGAGATGAGGAAGAAGAGGGTAGCGAAGATGAGGGCCAACCCATGGACGTCGACGCTCCTGCAGAAAATGGCGAACGACCAGTGTCCCAGCCACCACAACCAGCCAGATCAGCCACTCCGCCTCATCTCGTCCGCCGGTCTTTTCTCAAACCTGCATTCAATCTTCAGTATCCGCCCCGCTCTCTCTCAGTCGAAGTCGTCGCAGGTATCCCACTGCCCACGCCTATTCACTCGCTTGGATCCTCGAACTGCATGTCTTATCTTCTAGCAGGCGGGCAGGATGGGTTCATCAGAGCGTACGACTTCTGGGGGACCGTAAATGGGACGCAGACGATGACTGCCCAACAAAGAAGTGTAATAGGTCTCGGGGAAACCGTCAACAAGGCGGGCGTGGCCAGGGGATGGTGGACTAATGAGGTCGAGGGAATTGTCGGGGGCACGTTGGCCAAGCGACCTGAAGCAGTATACAGTATGGCTTGCGAAGGAGATGCCTTGTGGACGCTAGCGGGGACGCAGGTGAGTAGATCGCTTATATACAAGCACTACTGATGATATTCAGTCTGGACCTATAAACCTCTACACACTGCGGCATTCCCCGGGACATCTGGTCCATACTCTGAAAGGGCATACCAATGTCGTTTCTTGTATGACGTTGCTGCCGGAAGAGAAGAGCTTTATAAGTGGATCTTGGGACGGAACAGTCAAGGTGGGTGCTCTTCATGTTTATGAGACTGTGCTAAAGCCTTTCAGGAATGGGATTTGAATACGGGCCAGGCAAGCCGCTCTTACCCAAGCCACAAGGCCCAGATATCTTCCATCGCTCTCCGTCCCACCGGTCTTTCTTCCTCTCCTCCTTCCTCTCCGGCACCCCAGAAAGACGAGGATGGCGAAGAGACAGGAAATGGTCTTGCTGCCAACATCAATGTCTCGGTTGGGCCCGACTTTTTCCAAAAAAAAGACGGCCCTTCCGAAAACGAAAGTAGTTTAGACAAAGTTAACGAGGGCAAGAAACCCAATGGGGAGAGTGGTGATGTCGATATGGCATCAGCTACTACACCCAACTCTGGAGCTGTCGACTCTCTGTTCGGCGACGAAGCCTCCGAGTCTGATCAGCCACCCGCTTCAATCCTACCCACCAACGAGCCCCCTCCTTCTCTGCCTTCGCCAGACAAACCAAAAACGCTTGGCCTCGCGCTTCCGGGTCAGCGCCCAACCATCACCATTCCGCCCCAACAACCCCAAGCTCAATCCCGAGGTCAGAACCAAGTGTCGCAACAGATACCACCGGGCCCGCCTTCAGCACCGCTCTTCAAACCCCTTCTTCCCACCTCTGCCAAACAAGCTGCTGCCGATCACATCCCAGTCCTAAGCCCTGCTGGCTACAAAAACTATTCGGACGATGTATTGTTGACGAGTTCGATGGATGGGCAATTGGTATTGATTGATAGACGAGTACCCAGCTATGAAGGAGCGGGGGCCGGTGTAGGGAGATTGGTGGCGGGGGAGAAGACGCCACCTTGGTGTATGTCTGTGAGTGCCCTGTATTGCTTCTATCGACTCAAGCTCACGATATCACAGGCGACATGGCTGTCAAATGGGAACCAAGTCCTCGCAGGCAGACGTAACGGCACAGTCGAAGTATGGGACGTCCGAAAAGGCTCGAATGCTGCCAACACCAATATCCTACGGACACTCCGGACACCGGCTGGATCTGGACCTATCAGCTCTGTTGTGGCGTTCCCCGATGGACAACATATAGCCACGTACGTGTTGCCGTTGGCATAAAAGTGAACGTCGAGCTGACGGAGCACAGGGCTTCTACGGATAATCTGAGACTATGGAATGCTGCAGAGCTTTTCCAGCCTGAGGATTCAATCAAGCGTAGTAAAGGCAAAACGCCGTTTAGAATTATTGCGGGGCATCACGGTGGTACCATATCATCTATGAGTGAGTCTGATCTTACTCAACCCAAAGCCAATCAATTTGGGGAAAGCTGACAATGATCCATAGTCGTGGACTCGACGTGCAGGTTCCTAGTGACCGCTAGCGGAGACAGAGGATGGGGCGGTGAGAGCACGAAGGCAGTGCTGATCCATGAGATCAAGTGGTAGACACATCTAGGAGGGTGTTTGGTCGGAGGCGGGCAAGGTTTGACACAAGCGTTCTCTGTTTTGCATGGGTATAATTGCATGTAACTTTCTAGTAGGACATTGATTCGCAATACTCGAGTACTTTGATAGAGCTCTGTACGATTCCTCACTAGGTCCAAAGTCGACACGGCCCTGGTTCGAACCACTCTGTGGAAGCCTAATGCGCTGCCTATCATGTCATATATAGTGGCATGCCATATCCTTAACGAGACGGACCAGAATCTAACTCTACAACGGTGGAAACACGGCTGAGCGTGCTTCGGCGGCCGGGAGCGGATTCCGCTTTCCCCTCGCTGGTCGTTGGCTGGTCGTTGGACGGACAATGGAATGAGATAGTGTCTTTCACATATCATCTCTATCATCTACTCTGCGTAATGTCTCACGACGAGTTTTTCGCCCGTTTTGCTGCTCTCCGTCCCCCTGCTTCGGCTCCTTCTTCTCCGCCCCTGCATACCGTCGAAGCTCAGAGGGCGGTCGACGAGGTCGCCAAGAAAGCTCGAGAGGAAGATGAGAAGCTCGAGAGAATCGCTAGTGGAATGCCTACTACCTCTTCTTCTGATGTAAGATCAGGGAAAGACGAGGATGATGATGAGCTGGCCAAGCGGATAGCAAGGCTGCAGGGCAATGAGGCAGTGGAAGATGAGGGAGATAGTGGTGAGCAAGATGTATCGTTCTTCCGCATATGTCACTGGGCATGTCTGATGCGACTATAGATGGAATCGTTTTTGAAGGAGATATCGGCATCTCAACACCTACCCACGGCGAGCGAAGAGTCGGACGAACAGATGATTGCCCGCGCTTTTGCGAGAGTACGCCAAGACCGCCTGCGACCTCTCTCGCCAGCCAACGGCAGCGACAGTGGCCAGGAATACGATGGCCCTTCGGAGGAAGAAGTGATCAGTCGAGCTTTGGATGAAGCCAAGCTGGATAAAGACAAATCTCCCCCATCACCAGATATTGGGGAGCAAGAGGAGATGCCCGGTCTTTCATTTCCCTCGCTGCCGAGCCATGTGCCACAAGAGGAATATGACATGGATGAGGGAGCGAGACGCAGACTGGAGCTGCTTATGGGCCTGAAACCTTCACCAGCCCAGGTCGGCAACAAGTCACAGCTCCCTAGCGTACCGAAGACGAAGCCGACGTACGACCTGCCCGGCTATAGTAGTGCACGAGACGAGGACACGGATACGTGGTGTTGTGAGTGGATATCTGATTTCAGGTCTCCAAGCTAAAGATCTTCAGGTATATGCAGCAAGGATGCGACGTTGCAGTGTATTGACTGTGACGACGACCTCTACTGCGAAGAATGCTGGAGAGATGGGCACGGAGTCGCTGAAGGGCAGGAGAGGGGTCATAAAGTGAAGCGATTCAATTGGGACGGTAAACGACCTGTCGCTGTATAAAAAGATACAATCATGATAGGGGCAGTTGCATGGGAAGAATGTACAGTCGTGGTCTAGTTCTTCTTCTGCTTCTTGACTGGATACTTGTCAGCTCTCGTCTCTTCGCATACAAACAAACTCACCTCCATACTTGGACCTCGCAGAGATCCTCCCAGCGACACCGTTCAAGTCCATCGTTCCTCGCACAATCTTGTATCTGACACCGGGCAAATCCTTCGCACCACCACCCCTGACAAGCACCACACTATGTTCTTGCAAGTTGTGCCCCTCACCAGGGATATACGCCGTGGTCATCATACCGTTCGAGAGCTTGACTCGGGCAACTTTTCGAACGGCAGAGTTGGGTTTACGGGGCTTGGTAGTGTAGACTTTGGCGCAGACAGCCTTCTTTTGGAAACAGTCTTGAAGAAGAGGGACTGAGGACTTTCGCTTGGAGGACTTTCGGGCACCGCGCATCACTACGGGCGGTCAGGTTGAGTGTCTCTGCGAAGCGGGGGATTATTCACCTTGGTTGATAGTAGCTTCACAACGGGAGCTAGAAGCAAAGCCTCTCTCTGATCTCAGTAACCTGGCCGTTTGTGACGGGGCGACGGCCCTGCTTGGCAGAGAGGCGACAGAGGGAAGGGCAGGTCGGACGGCGAGGCGGGAAAAGGCCGCTGAGAGCGATAACAGCGATCTTGTGGGATTCATGTCGAGGATGGCGGTGGCTCAGGTGGGTTTATGGGAAAGAGATGGGCTTCATAGGACACGGCGGATTCGTCGAAAAGTCGCGAGTTTCAGTAAAGACAGTGTTACGTAAGATTGCCGAGTTGACCTCCACCGAAGATTTCTGAAAGTTGCGGTGAGATGGCCCTTGCCTGCAACTTTGCAACAACAGCACAAAACGCAATGGACGGCGACTTCATCCCCCTCGAGGGCACCCCGGTCCCTGCCAAGAAAGAACGCAAGGAGAAAGTCAAGTACGTCGAACAAACACAGCAGCCAGCAGTCCGCTGACATTCTCTAGCCACACCCTCTTCGTCTCCTCTCTTCCTTATACCGCCACCTCCACCGACCTTTTGACCCATTTCTCCTTCATTGGCCCTGTCCGACACGGATTTATTGCCACCGATAAGGAGTCTGGCAAGTCAAAAGGTGTTGGATATGTCACCTATTCTCTGAGGGAAGATGCCGAGCGGGCGCTTGTGGAATTGAACAACAAAAGCTTTGGTGGAGGAAACAGAAAAATCAAAATGATATTTGCTGATGAGAAGGTGAGTGCTCGGTATGCCGTGGCTCTGGTATAGCTAATGTATTCTGCAGATGTCTTTGAAAGAACGCAAAGCTGAGGTCAAGGTTTCCAAACCCATCCCCGGCCAAACCGACAACAAAGGTCCCTCCGACCCTAACGCTATTCGAACACTTGTCCTCTCCGGTCTCCCTGAAGGCATCACCAAAGCTGTGCTTTGGAAAAAGATCAGAAAGACAAACGACAAGGCCGAAGTCGTCTACCCTGTTGAAGCGGAGGAGGGCGAGGAGAAGCCCGCAGAGGATGTTGCCCAGGTCTTGTTCCCTACACACGGTGATGCTCTCAAAGCCCTTCCCAAGCTGCACGGTCATACTTACAAGGGTGCCGTTCTGAGTTGTGTACTCAAAAAGCGTTTGGAGAGGTTCTCGTCCAAGGGTGATGGAAAGGCAAACAGCCATGCCGGTCGTTTGATTGTCAGAAATTTGTCTTGGGACGTGAGTGATGCGAATTTATGTGTGTATAATTGCTGACTCTGTAAAGACCACTGTCCAGGATCTCCGAAAGTTTTTCCTCCCTTTCGGCCCCATCCACTCCATTGACCTTCCTACCCTCCCGTCCAAGCTCCCTCCCTCCGACGACCCATCCAAACCCCTTCCTCCTCCTCGTGCTCGAGGTTTCGCTTTCGTATGGTTCATGACCAAGCTCGATGCCGAGAAGGCTATTGAGGGTGTCAACGGCAAGGTGTTGAAGCAGCCTAAAGAGGGTGAAGGACGTGTGGTCGCTGTGGATTGGGCTTTGAGTAAGGAGAAGTGGCAGGAAGCGAACAAGGACGAGAAGAAGGAGGAGAAGGAGGAGTCGGGTTCCGAATCTTCCAGCTCGGGATCGGGCTCTGATGAAGAGTCTGGATCCGAGGAGGACAGCGATGAGGAAGAGTCTGGAGAAGAGTCTGGCTCTGGTAGCGAGGAGGAGGAAGAGGAGCCCGTCAAGCCTACTCTCCCTGCAGTTGACGTCGGAAGCACCCTTTTCATTCGAAATCTCCCCTTCGAGACTACTGAACAAGAACTCACCGACCTTTTCCGCTCTTTCGGTCCCCTGCGATACGCCAGGATCACTATGGACAAGATGACCGGTCGATCCAGAGGTACGGGATTCGTGTGCTTCTGGAAGACGGAGCATGCGGAAGCTGCTATCGAAGAGTCCTTGAGAGTCGCTCAGGAGACGGGTGCCAACAACATTCCTGTAAGTAAAGGCGCCGTGATACATGTTTCAAGCTAATTCAGTATAGCTCGGTGGTGGTCCTTCCAAAAACCCCTTTGCCCTCCCCTCTTTGCTCACTGTCGACCCCTCGTCCTCTCTCGCTTCCCGTCTCGTCCTTCATGGACGAACTCTCGAAATCACCCACGCTGTCACCCGTGAGACCGCCACCCAGATGAAGGAAGACGGCGAGCGCTCTCGTAACGCCGCCGACAAGCGAAACACCTACCTCATGCGAGAGGGTGTCATCTTCCCCAATTCGCCCGCGGCCGAGGGTCTGCCAGAGGCCGAGGTGGAGAAGCGTCAGGCGAGTTTCAACTCGCGAAAGACGTTGTTGAGGGGTAACCCCAGTCTTTATATCTCAAAGACACGATTGTCAATCAGGCAGTTGCCATTGTTTGCGTCGGATAGGACTTTGAAGCGATTGGCGATCCATGCGGTGAGGGAGTTTGACAAGGAGGTCGCTGAGGGTAACAGGGAAGGCCTTGCGCGAGCCGAAGAGATGGACGACACCATGAGTGCCACTCTGGAAGGCAAGGACAAGAAGAAAGGAAAGAGCAAGAAGGAGCGTGATACCGTCGTGGTCCAATCCAAGATCATCCGCCAGACCGAAAAGCTGGATGCAGTCACCGGCCAGGGCAGGTCCAAGGGTTACGGTTTCCTCGAGTTGCGCACCCACAAGGATGCCCTCAAGGTTCTTCGTTGGGCCAACAACAACCCCGAAGTGGGACCATTGATGTGGGAATGGTGGAAGATTGAGCTCAAAGACTTGAAGGAACGTGCTGAGAAGGGTTTGGTGGAGGCCAGGAACAGGGAGGAGGAGGAAAAGAAGGCGGCTTCAGATGGAAAGATGGAGAAGCAGAGCAAGAAGGTGTTGGAGTCTGCTGAAGATCTCGAGGCGAGGTTGAAGAAGCTCGACAACAGATTGCAGGAGGGTGATGACAGGAGTGGCGGGGGTATGAGGGCCGGCAAGACTCTCATCATGGAATTCAGTATCGAGAACGTTCAAGTGAGTTTGTCGTGCTTTTATTTGATGTGATGCTGACGTTTGCAAAGGTTGTCAAACGCCGTGTTGAGAAGATTGTCACTCAGAGAGGTGAAGCCAGGGATGACAGGGGCGGTAGAGAAAGAGGCGGTCGAGAGCGTGACGGCCGAGATGGCAACAAGCGAAAGCCCGGCGTCATTGCCGCCGAAGACTCTGATGACGACGAAGCCCCTCGTGCCAAGCGCTCCAAGCCCGACGACAGTTGGAAGAAAGATACGCCCGGTGGTGGCAAGTTTGCCAAGCGGGACGCGCCTACTGGCAAGTATGACAAGAAGGACAGATCGGGGGGCAAATTCGAGAAGAAGGGCGGCAAGTTTGACAGGAACGACAGGCCTGGCAAGTTTGATAAACGAGACAGGCCTGGACAGGTGCAGCCTCGCCAGGCGGGTAGGAGGGGTGAGGAGAAGAGTGTGGATCAGGTGAAGCAGGCCGTCAAGGCCAGCGAAGCCGGGGAAAAGAGGGGCATTGAGAAGCTGGGCAGTCAGCTCGGTAGTATGATTGGCAGGAAGAGGAAGTCGCGTAAGGGCGGCAAATAGAGTGTTACGTTGGATTTGTTCTCGGGGTTTCTATGCATTGTCACTATATATATAGAGCACCAACAGTCATATTCTGATCGACAACGGCTAGCGAGTAGAAGATCCACCGAACCCAGTGGCTCTTCTCATCTCGCCCGGTGGGGTTCCTCCAGCTCTTCTTGAAGGACCAACTCCTCGATCCCAATCGTAGTCGTCATCCAAAAACCTCCTCGTTCTCGTGTTCTCCACGGGTCCTCGTCCATCCCCAAAGCCCCTGTTATATCCACCCCAGGTATTCTGGTTTCGATTGGCCATATATGCGCCTAAGCCGCCGGTGGCAATGCCCGTCCAGAATCCTGGTGTCCAGGTTGTAGCTCGCGGAACCTGCGTAGAGTCTTCGGTGTACTCTTGCTTGACGTAGGGAGGTGGAGGTTGTCCAGGGTTGAATCCTGGTCCACCGCCACCGCCACCGCCACCACCTCCACCACCGCCTCCCCAAGGGTTGTATCTTGATAGAGGCGGCGGAGTATGTCGCGGAGAATACTTGGCAATAAGAGACCGGGCGATGGAGTAGAGGATGACGAATGCTATCAAGTAGAATGCGATGTTGAAGAGAGAGCTGATATGGCGGTCTGCACGAACAACGTCAGATGCGTCTACATGGTGGGGCGATCGCTTACCAAACTTTGAAGGCATATGGTCATAGGGATCATCTCCATATTCCAGCCCTCTGTTGATTTTGAATAGGTCATATGTCAAGCCACAAGAGCCTACAGCAACGAGGTCAGCTAACGCGCATCCTCGCTTTCCGTGGCTTGTTCATACCCTGCAGAACGTTGGAGTCGCCCGCTCGCGACCAGCCCTCACACGATACATCCACCTTGCCCAACCTTAGAGAGGATGGTATGTCGGTATCGCACTATCCTTAGCGTCAGCGGTGTCACTACACACTTGCACTGAATGCACCCACCTTCCACTGAACGCCACCTAGTCCATCATCTCCCATGTTTGTACACTGTACCACGTCCGGTTGGTAAACTCTGCACCCTGGTCCATTGCAAGTGAGTTGGGCTACAGTGGCGAGCGTTAGCTGGTCGGCACTCGTATGACCCAGATGCACTGACGAATCGGATCAGTCCTCCGCCCCAGTGTATAGCGATCGGCATAGAAGGTGAGTGTCTTTATGGCCTTGAGAGGCACTTTCTTGGCTGCGACCATGCTGGACTTGTCACTAGCGAACAATGCGGTTTCAAAAGTCTTTCAAGATATTCCAAGGCCGCCTCGAAGCGTCGACGTGGAATTCGCCACCCAAAAATGCGCTCCACGTCGATATCTTATCTCAGGGTCCTCGGAGCACGGCGTTTGCTGGAATCGATCACTTTTCAAAACGACAATTATTCGCGTTCACCGAGCACTGTTGAAATGTTTGCTACATCTCTGTATCACCCGCAGTATATATTATGCAATGTATATGGCGCCGATGTGGATCGTTTATATCGGTACAATGGACGTTGAAGCCCAGTTCAAGAAGAGAAATAGAATCTATGCAGATACAGTAATCTAGAGAACGTTGACTCGGGGGTAGACGAGCTTGGGTCCGATCTGGCCAACACACATCTGACCAAGCTTGTGGCCAATCTCAATAGACTCGTCAAGGGTCTTGCCCTGAGCGAGAGCACCCAGGAAACCACCAGCAAACATGTCACCAGCACCGTTGGTGTCGACGATCTGGTCGTCGGAGAGCTTGGAGACGGGGTAGGTCTTGGGGTTCTCGTCAGAGGGGCTGAGGTTACCAGCAGAGGCGGAAGGAGAGGAGGAGGCGACGAGGGTAGAGTCGGCACCCTGGGTGATGACGACGACTCGGGGTCGAGAGCTGTTGGTCTTGGGAAGGGCAGCAAGGGCGGCAGCGATTTCCTTGACGGGAGCGTCCTAATCACAGATTTAGAAGACTACGACTGAAAGGAACGATTGACTCACAGACATGCCGGTAGCGGTGGCGTAAGAAGCAGCCTCGCTTTCGTTACCAATCAAGACGTCAACGTGGGGCAAAAGGGCTTCGAGTTGGACCTTGAAGAACTGAGGGATGAAAGGAGCAGACAAGTTGAGCACGACAATCTTGCCCTTGGAAGCCGCGGTCTTGGCAATCTCGAGAGCAGACTCGACACCGTGGGTGAGGAAGAAACCACCAATGTAGAAGTACTTGGCGCCGTCGATGAGTTTGGCGACCTCAGGGGTGGAAAGGTGAGAGGGAGTGAACTCCTCGGCAGCACGGAGGGTGGTACAGAGGGAACGGTCGTGGCCGGAGAGGATGACGGCGCAAGCACCAGTCTTGGAAGTAGGCTGGACCTGGTAGGCGGACTGGACACCCTCGGCTTCGTTGACCTTCTCGAGGGTCTGCTTCAAGTCGTCGTCACCGACGGAGCCGATGTAGGCAACAGACTTGGGGGGGAGAACGTACTATGGTATATGTTAGTGGCTATCCATGCAACGTCCATAGTATCTTACAGAGGCAGCTCGGGCAGCGTTCTGGGCGGCACCACCAGCGACATAGGTGACCTTGGCGTTGGCAACGATGTCGTCGTAGCTGTTGCATCGTCAGCTGTATTAAGCCTTATCCCCGTCTAGTCACATACATGCCCATGTGCTTCTCCTCAGCGAGGATAGCGTCGTTGGCCTTGAGGTCGTACTTCTTGAGGTACGCAGGTCCCTCGTCGGGGTTGACCTGGATATCAAGCTAGACCGTGCGTCAGTCTGGTGATGAGGTGTGGCATGCTAGGGCTTACGAGGGGGTTACCAATAGCGACGACAATGGGAGAAGACATTTTTGATATGGATTGTTTTTGGAGAATTGACGATGCTGATGCTAATTATGCACGTGAACCAAAGAAGGCGCTTGTTTCTTGCACGCGCTTTTTGCATTTTATCCCGCCTCCACTTCCACCGACTTCTGACTTCTGAATCTGACTGAATGCATGCATGTCGCTCACAGAGCACACATATATGTTGACTTGACAAGCAGGATCGTCTGAGAAGGTGCATGAACCAGCATGTCGCCTTTAATGTCTCTATCTATCTACAACCACTTTTCGACTGATGCGCCGTCGTCTATGCAAGGAACCCAGACTCGATCCACGCCTTTGCCCACAACGCAACCAACTCTGGCCCAACCTTCTTCACCTGGTTCCTCATCGTCTCCGACTCTTCCCGCGTCCTCTCCACCTTGAACTCCAACTCTGGGATATTATCTCCACTGCCAAACCTCGCTTGGTAAAAGTCGAGAAGCTTGTATGCGGGGTTGACAGCGACGTCGGGGTTGGATTGAGAGAGACGGGCGACCCATTCGGTTTGTGGGACGGTGTCGAATTCGAGACCGCCAGCCGCTAAACCGGCGAGGACGTCGGACCATGATGACAAATGGGGGTTGACGATGTGGTAGACGGATGCTGAGGACGGTTTGGATGCCAAAGTCGTAGAGGACACAATCTCAATGATAGTGGAAGCGGCTTGGTCAACGGGCAGCCAAGAGGGGGCTTCGCTGATCATGGGAAGGGCATGCAGTTCGTTGACAGACTTAAACATCAATGGCCAAGACTCGGTCTCGTTCCATATGCCGCTATCATTCTATGTCAGCTCGTCCCACGTAAAGCAATACACCACTCACTTTTCAGTATCACCCGCAAGCTGCCCGATCCGCAACACCCCACACCTCGCCTTTGTCTCCTTCCCGGCCCTTTCCATGATCTTTTCCACCACCCACTTGCTCCGGCCGTATCCCATCATAGCTGTCTCAGCTTTTGCCGGGAACACTTCCGTTGCCGCCACATCCGATGCCAACTGCGCACTGACAGAGGAGGAAAAGAAGAATGCAGGTTTGACCTGACCAGGAGCCTTCAGCGTGAGGTCGATCAGATTGAAGGCGCCGCGAATGTGCTCGTCGAACGACTCGACGGAAAGGACAAAGTTGACTGGCCAGGCGTTGTGGATGACGGCAGTCGCTTCGTTCTTGAGAGACTCATACAGCTCGGGGGAAAGACCAAGGTCCTCACTGTTGACGTCGGCGGCGTAGGAGACGATCTTGGCCTCGGCAGCGGAGGTCAGAGTACGATGTCGCTGAGCAAGAGAGTCTTGGAGTCGTCGGAGAGAGTCAGCGTGGGATTTGGCGCGCGAGAGGCAGATGACTTTGCTGACGTCGGGGCGACGAGTCAACTGATCGAGCAGGTGGGCACCAAGAGAACCAGTAGCACCAGTAAGAACCACAACTTGGCCCTTGCTACTGATAGTCTCAAGTTTGCCGTTGCTGGTCGGGTTTGCAAGGCCAATCTCCCTCGCCGGACTGGCGAGTTCTATATCTCTCGCCGGACTGACAAGCTCCGCGTCTCCGTTGATCTCTTGCGCCACCAGCTGCGTGGCGTAAGGGTCGACGCTAAGTCCCTTCTTCTCGCCGATCGGAGCGAGGTCAACAACAATCTCCTCCTTGCTCAACTGTCGAGCATAATGATCCACCATATCCCACATCTTCGCGTACACCTTTTCAGGGCTCTCGTCAGCCCCATTGCCTTTCCTGGCGTTGAACAAGTACTCGGCGAGCTGTCCGACGGAGGGGTACTCGTATACGATGTTCTGCCCAATCTTGGCATTGCCGAGATCGAGAGTCTTGGTGATGACATTCTTGATCCGAGTAGCTTGCAACGAATCGATGCCAAACGAAAAGAGGTCGGTATCAACGCCAAGCTCTGCACTGACGTCTTCCTTCCCCGGCGCCTGGGTCTTCTTGTCGGAGATGGTGGAGAGGATGATGGAAGTGAGGAACGACTCGAGCTCGGGTTTGGTGGTGATGAACTTTTTGGGCTCACCGGACCCGCGCTCGAAGCGTTCATAAATAGAGTCGATCAGGTCTGCAAACTTGCGATAACATGCCGGGCGGATAATGGACATCTTGGTCGCCTGTTCATTTCTGTCAGTTCCTTCTTCTTTCTTCCCTTATTCCAGAGCGGAGGTGCGTACCACAGGGATTTCAGTACCGTAAGGTAGAATCTCGACCATCTCTGGGAGGATACGCGAATGGGTAGGGGCGTCGGCGTTGGCTCGTTCAATAACGTGCCAGACGGCGTCGAGGAAGGCCTTCGGGTCTTTGCTGAGCTCGGCGCCTTGCTCGGACGGGAGAATGAGCGCGCCAACTTGGGGTTTTCCGTCGCCGAACACGATACACTCTTGGATTAGAGGCGAGTGTCCCCTCTACGCAACCCATCAGCCTCTACACCCCCACGTTACACATATGCACTCACAATAGCCATTTCGATAGGCACAGGATTCGTCTTCTCTCCCAGAAGCATGTTCAACGTATCATCCATCCTCCCCAAATACTTGAACCAGGTCGGATGTTCCGGATGCTGCAACACAAGGTCGCTCGTACACCACGCATTGTCCGACGCCCTATTGCTTGTGACTTTACCAGGCCAACCGTCTCTGACCACGACCTCAAAGGTGTTGGAGTCTTGGGGGAGGGCTTCGAGGTATTGGGCGATTTGGCCTTCGTTTCGGAGCCAGTTCCAGCTTTTGTCGGTCTTGAAGTCTCTGAAAGAGCTCAACACTGCACCGCACTCTTCGAACTCTCATCAGTATCTTAACATAGTGGAAGATGGATGAGAGCTCACCAGTAGATCCGTAGATGGAAACGAGGTTAACCCCGCCCTCGACCAACTTATCGCCAAGGTTATCCGGGAGAGCGGCCCCGGCATAACAGACGGCAGCAAGTTTGGCGAGCGTCTGAACACCTTCATCCGTCTCGGCTAAGAGCTTGAGCACGTATGGCACGGCGTATTGCTGTACAGGAGGAGTAGGTGATTCGCGGATGACTCGGCAGATGTTGGCGGAGGTGAGGGAGATGTTTGGGGGCATGATGATGAGGGCTTTGCCGTGGTATAGACATACAAAGCTGCGATCTCGATCAGCAGGCAACCTTGTCCAATATCGAGAAACGTACGCGGCAGCATGACCAAAGGCGTGGAAGAGAGGCAGGGCCAAAAAGGTGGAGACGGGCAAGAGGCGAACAGCGTTGGCGAGGAGTGCATAGTGAGTGATTGCCACGGGTTTCGGAAAGCCGGTCGAGCCGGAGGAATGTAGAATGGCGAGTGTGCGTCCGGCCTCTTGCTGGGGCGTTAACCGGGCGGGGTAGGGCGGAATGTCTGCTTCTCGAACACCTTTAGGGCCCCAAAGTGGAAACCTGGTTTCTGGGACGAGCTGCGATGGAGGTTATGCTGTGGACGCGAGGGCGAGCTAGTGGCGAACGTACCCTTATGTCGATGCCTTCTTTCTGAAGCAAGTCTCGAGCTTCATTTGCGGTCGCCTCATACTTGTCCTCGTAGATGAAAATCTCGCTCTTGGTGATTTTGCACAAATGAACGATGGCCGCTGTCGAGTTGTTGGTGGACAGAAGCAGTCCAGCCAGCCCGAGCTTGGCAAGAGCTGTCTCGAGGAGCATCTCGTTGATCGAGCTCGTGGTGAGTACCGCCGCGATGCGCTCTGGGGGCAGGTCCCCCGTTACGACCTCTGGCTGGATCTGGAGCGAGGCGTAATGGGCTGCCAGACGATCAACTGCCTTGGAGAGATCTAAGTACCTGTAACGTGCGTGTCAGGGACACATCCTTTACCTATCAAAGGCAGTACATACGTGAGAGTCTTCAGCTCTTGGCCAAACTCTGCAGCACCGGTGTGAACAGCAGGATCATCAGGCTGGGTTTCTGGTGCTTGTCAGTGGTCATGGACGTGGGGACAAGTGGCAACCTAACTAGCTCTAAGGGCGATAAGCTCTGTGACTGACTGTGCTGCAAGGACGGGGATGGGCATGGTATAAGACGTGTGGGGGATGTAGCATGGCTGTGGGAAATCCGAGTATATATATGCGGCTGGTGATGATGTGAGTGGGATTTATCATGTTGCTCCGCGCAGCAGATGCAGCAGCCGATCCTGTGCCTGGGCGAAACCACACGCGAGGCCCGAGGCTGACATGATTGCCTTGACTTGATGATCAGCATGCGGAAAAGGAAGCAACCGAGAGTGTCGAGTGGGGTGCCCCTGCGACTAGCTCAGGGAGGAGAAGCTCCAGCGTATTCCTGGCTCCTGGCGCCCATCGCATCCCTCGATATCCACGGCGGACGACGGGTATTCTTCTGTCGATGTCATCCATCCAGATCGACTGTGTGACCGTGAGTCGGGGGTCGGCCAGCTTGACTACGAGTTACGAGCTGAACTTACCTGTAGTGCCTTCTGACCCCTGTACCCTGGTATCGTATGTCCTTTGCGGGCTCTGCGGGTGCCATCATGATGCGTACGACCCGGATCATACCTGCAGCTGCAGCATACTGCCGCCTGACAACGCTGTCTGCAGTCTGCAGGCTGCACTCAATCTATGCATCGCAGCAAAAAGGCACTCGGACCGGAAGGCCGAACAGGACTTATTCGCGCGCTCCCCCACTCCCACTACTGTCTTTGCCTCCACTTTCCTGACCACCTCTTTACTGCATCAGTATCGCAATACCATGTTGCTCGTACTCGCACGCCACGGCCAGACTGAAGAGTAAGCACACCCCCGTCCAGACACCCGCTCACCGCCTGCAGCAACTTCCAGGGCATCATCCAGGGCCACAAGGATACCCCGCTCAACGACTGGGGGCGCTTCGAGTCCGCTCGCCTGGCTAACGCTCTCAGGGAGATTGCCATCACAGAAGCATACACGTCCCCCCTTTCACGCGCGAGCGAGGTATATCACCCAATACCCCGTATAATCGTTGTGCTGATATATTCACCCAGACTGCGAGCATCGCACTCAGACACCGTCCTGAAATCACCATCCACGAGCACCCCGGGCTCAAAGAGCGAGGTCTTGGAAGCTGGGAGGGTCGGAGACCACCTCGTTCAGAACCTACGCCTGCCGATGCGGAAGGCTACGAATCGTGCGTTTCAGAGTGCGGAATCGTCGATACGTCACTGAACCCCCCCGCATCCGTAGCCTCACTCTGCGTTCCAAACTCTGGTTTGACGAGCTGCTCAGCACTCATATCCCACCACCACCCTCCGCTACTGAAAGTAAGGACCGCCGTTCCGATCAAGACGCCGACACCATCTTCGTCGTCTCCCACGGCGCCTGGCTCAGCAACTTTCTCCGCCTCCTCTTATCCCCTGCATACGACTTCAAAATAGGCAAACACTGCAACTACAAAGCTCCCTGTCTTAACACAAGCATATCAGTCGTTTATTGCGACTATGATCATGTGAAAAAGAAGTGGGCAGGGGTGGTGCAGACGTGGGCCTACGTGGAGCATCTGAGGGATGTTTTGGAGAAGGAGGAAAAGGTGGGAATTGCTGATGATGTGGGTAGATGAGAGACGGAATAGTTTTATTGCGAGCGATTGTGTAGCCCAGTCTTATGTGAGTTGCTTGGTGTCTCTCGATCTTGGCTGATTGTTCTCATAGGTAGCCTTATATGCATTGTGTGACCTGTCGCTGAGCGATTTGCAGCCGGGGTGATAGATCTGGTCTTCCGGGTATCGTTCCCTTCGCCGCACTTATGATCACCGCAGGACAGATCACTGGTCTCTCCTCGAGGCTACCCTTCCTTTGAGCCTTTGACTCTGCGTCTGCTCCCTCGTTCTTTTCTCGGCAACGAGCTCGAATCCCTCCTCACTTTGAAGTTTGCATCTACCAATTCTTTGACTTGACTTCAAGCCCCGTGAGGCCTCAATAACCATGCGTCTCAATCTAGCTCGACATGGCCAGACAGATGAGTGCGCACCATCCATACTCTTCGCAAGGGGTGCCGCTGAACCCCGTCCTGACAGTAACGTCCGAGGCATAGTCCAAGGACAAACAGATACACCTCTCAATGACCAAGGCCGCCATCAATCCGCTCAATTGTCAGAAGCTCTCAAGCGGTACCATATCACCAAAGCATACACATCGGTCTCGGGCTAGCGAGGTAAATCATCTACTATCCACCACACAGCCGGGTGCCGTACTGTTCTATATAGCAGATCGCAAAGATTGTACTGGCATACCATCCCGACGCTCCACTATACCTGCAGGACGATTTGAGAGAGCGCGGTCGGGGAAGCTTGGAAGGTCAGGTATGGATCCCGGGGACAATCATTCCGGATGATGCTGAGAGTTTTGACGAGTGGGTTATCCCCTCTCCAGTGACAAGTCAAAATGAGTAAGGCTGATGTCTGAGAACAGCTTTACTCGGCGCTCGACAGACTTCGCGAAACTCCTCGATGCTCACATTCCCCACCTTCCTTCCCCTGAGGAGGCACCTCCTATCTTACGAGACCCTTTTCCCGAATCTCATCATTCGACAGAAGACGTCATTCTCTTCATCACGCACAGTGAATGGCTTGAACAATTCAACGCAATAACCTGCTCCTCTCCATACATCTTCGGACAGACCGAGAAGTGCGACATGAAGAATTGTGTGTATGATCATCAGGAAGGTGTTTGGAAGGGGATGATTTGTCGGCGTTGTCGGCGGTGGTAGACGTGTAGATCCCGGCGTGAACATGTAGTGGTAGAAATAGGCGAAGAAGGGAAATAGGCGGGCGAGAGTTTCTCTCGCAGGTTTCATGTTATCGCTAACACGTAGTTCTTCTTCTTTATATGCAAACTAGATAGCCTAACCTTCCAACAGGTTATGAGCCTCGCCTTCCACTAGACTGAGATAAGACCTGTCACCGACCGTCCACTCTACTAGTCGAATTGCCCCTGTGGCTACCTGTTCGCTCGACCACACATACTCGGAGTCCCTGTGTCGTCCAAAATCACCCTCATCATCCGTATCTCTCTTCTAGCCCGCGCCTCTCCACAGTTGTCTTGCCGTGTGAAAGACTTCTGTCGCTCTAGAAATTGGATAACGAGCCTGTAAGCCCTAGGATTGTAAGCAAGTCGCCTGTCTGTCCGGAGTGGGGCGAGCCTGTTCACACACGAACTGCCCCACCTACCTAGGGACCGTCTGTCTCTCTGTTGGTGGTATTTGATCTAATCATCGTTCGTTAGGCCCATCACCCAACTCTATTCTCTAAATCCAAAACCTCAACGTCCCTGCCTTACTCCGCCTACCTCAGATTTGCCGCCTGCCAATCAACGTCTTGTCCTTCTTTGTGTGTGCCTGAACCGTCATGACCGATCTGTATCAGAGATTTGTCTTGGTACAGGGCTGCTTCGCCAAAGTCCCCGTGCTTGAAGGCGAAAGGAACTGGCCAGAATGGGAGGATGGAATTTATGGCGCCCTTCGACACTTCCAGGGGCTGCCCCTGCTTCATACTGCGCCTCCTCCCCCTATCGCCGTCACCTCGACCGAACAGGTGCCGACCCCTGCCCCGTCCGACTTATCTGAAGACCACAAATCTCTTGACCCCATGGTGGCTGCCGCCATCCTCCAGTGTCTCTCTCGCGCTCTGAACAAGAGCTATGCCCCTATCGTCGACGACACATCCTCCTACAAGACATACCGTATCTACTCTGCCCTCCGCGGGGTCTATGGGACCCCTGGGCTTCAGTACCTGCACTCGCAGATCCGGGATTTCCTCTCCTTCGCTCCCTCTGAATCCGACGATCTTCTTGTCTACATGGAGACTCTTCGGCAGAAACATGCCCGTCTCAGCCAGCTTGGAATGGACTGGGACAAGATGCTCGACTTTAAACTCTTGGATCTGGGCCTGTTGGGTTCTCCAGGATGGGAGAGAGCGACTAGGGTGGCCAGACAATAGTACGAGCTGTGGGCGGTTGAGGAAACGAAAAGAGTCGTGTCTGATATAGCTGGAGAAAGTGTGAGTCGCTTGGTAAATGTATCGGTAAGTGAAGGCAGTCCTGTATGCATATCATGGTCTTATCCGTATGAAAGTTCGCTGCCGTCAACAGTAGATGGGAGATCAGCAAACGAAGCACATCTAAACAACTCACCTCTCTCCAGTTGTGAGGTTGATTAACTTAATGCAGGAGTCGTGTCTGCATACGTACCCAAACAGCCCGGTGTCGACCTTTCCTCTGAACGCCCCGTCCCCGGCCCCGCCATCCTTGGCCTTCCAATCATCCGAACACGTCTATGGCACCGTTAGGAGGGCAGAGATCAAGGGTAAATTACCTACAGTATCCCCGTGGTTCACAGCCTTGAAATTCTTTCCCCCCGTGTCCTCCTCCAGCTGGCCAGCAATCCCAACAATACTCTCATGGAGGAAGGTCGATGGGTGGAGTTTTGCGAAATCATTTTTAGCCGCAATTGCTGGTCGATTTTGATTGAAACAGCCATCAAACGAGCCAACAAAATCGCTCTCCTCTGCTGGAAGATCGCCTTCGACTCGTGGCCCATAACACGGGTGACATTTGGAAGCAAGCTCTTGCATGGTTGACATTGGGAAAACCGCCTTGACGAGCTCGGCTTCTTGGTAGAGGAGGTCCCGGAAGAAGAAAAGTGCGTCTCTCAACATCTGTGCAGCCAGTTCATTAGGAAATGCTACTTTTGAATAACGATGACTCACATTGTAGACGACAGCAACAGCCAATCACGAGGCTGCAAGGAAGCGCATCGACGAAGACCCAAGCCTGAAGGCTTACTTCGAGCATATGATGGCCAACATGACTATTAGCGCACCGCCTGCACTCCCTGTCGATTCTCCCACTCCCACCCAAACGAGTTATTTGATTTATGTGTATTTAGAAAACGAAGTAATGCCTTAATTAGTTAGGGAGATCGTTTCCTTCTTCAAATTTGTTCATCTTTGTAACAAGTTTGAAGAAGGAAACGATCTCCTGAACTAATTAAGGCATTACTCCGTTTTCTAGATACACACAAATCAAATAACTCAAACTTGTTACAAGATGAACGAACACATTTGAAGAAAGACGCGATCTCCTTGATGAACCTCTTGTAGGCGTCCTTGAGTACAACGGGAAGTTTCGCTTCAACCAGGGACGGAGGTGCTTTGGTAAGGACCGTGGTTGTCTGTGCAGACGTAGGAGGAACCTCAGGCTTGTCGGGCGGCGTAGGGGTTGTCGCCGTTTGGGTGGGAGTGGGAGAATCGACAGGGAGTGCAGGCGGTGCGCTGATAGTCATGTTAGCCATCATATGCTCAAAGTAAGCCTTCAGGCTTGGGTCTTCGTCGATGCGCTTCCTTGCAACCTCGTGATTGGCTGTTGCTGTCTCGTCGAGATTCACCCCGTTCTCTCCGGTACCGGTACTACCTGTCCTTCGTCTTTGGAGCGATAGTGTGATGTGGTGGAGCACACGACTCTGAATCTGTGAAACTGAGGTCTGTCTCCGTATCTTGTCCAGTGACGACGAACGTAGGAGGAGGCGATGGATGCCGTATGTCTGAGAGAAACAAGTATGGAAGAAAGAGAGAAAAGGATTGTTTCTACTATGAGGCCCACGGGGCCCACCCACGGGCCACGTGACGCATGTGATGCGAGGATGTTTACGTAACCTTGTTATCAAACTCCCACATAGACACCATAGACAGCCGACATTGCACTCTCACATCACCCCGGCGTCCCGGTCTACCCTAGTGCCGGGTTGAAACAGCGATTTTGAGGAAACGAAAAGAGTCGTGTCTGAATTAGCTGGAGAAAGTGTGAGTCGCGTGGTAAATGTATCGATCTCAGTAAGTGAAGGCAGTCTCCTGTATGCATATCATGGTTTTATTCGTGTGAGAGTTCTCTGCCGTTCACAGTAGTGTCATGTCATGTCGCTTTACGGAGTTCACCCTTTTCCCTTCTTTCGTAACCTTCAGCAGCATGGAACACGCTAACGCTCGAGCGAGATAATGATCGTTCTTGAACATACAATGGACCGTACCTCTGACGCCTTCACAGAGGATGTGTTCTCCTGGTCTTTCCTTTGACCGAGCTCCCTTATCCTGTCTTTTGGTTGGTGACTCGCCGGTCCTCCACTTATGATAAGGCAAGCTTGAACAATGTCGAACTTTGTATAACGAACAATCCCCATGCGTCTTATTTTAGCTCGACACGGACAGACCGACGAGTGAGCAGGTTTCATGTTCACGAAAACTGTCGCTGAAATCTGTCCTCCTTCCTCCAGTAACGCCCGGGGTGTCATTCAAGGACATAAAGATACTCCCCTCAATGATTGGGGCCGTTTTGAATCGAAGCGTTTAGCAGAAGCCCTCAAGAAGTACCAGATTACCGAAGCATACACATCACCTCTTTCTCGGGCTAGCGAAGTAGGTATTCACTCTCACTTAACATCTTCAGTTCCGTGTGCTGAAACAGGGCTGTAGACTGCGCAGATCGCCCTGGCGCACCGCTCTGATATTCCAATATGTTCCCATCCGGGGTTGAAAGAGAGATGCCTGGGTACTTTGGAGGGCCGAAGACAAGAGAGAGGAGAGACTGCGCCTGCAGATGCGGAATCCAAAGACGCGTATGTCCTCGAGTTCTGGGTAGGGTTTTCCACTGCTGATGCTCCTGCGAAGCGTATCTATCCGGATGAGGCACTGGCTCGACAAGCTCCTCGCATCCCACATCCCACCGCCCTCACCCCTCGGCGCCACCGACCAGAAGGGGCACTTTAAAGATGACACTGTAATACTCGCCGTCTCGCATGCAGGCTGGTTGAGGGTCTTCCTCCGCACAGTCCTCTCATCGGCATACCACTTCAGGCCGGGGAAAGGCTGTAATCTGGATGGGCCGCTTATGAATGCGAGTGTCACGGTGATTGACTGCGAGTATGATCAGCTGGAAAAGAAGTGGAAGGGGGTCATTAATGTGTGGGCTGATGCGAGCCATCTGAAAGATGTGATGGAGAAGGAAGTCATCGAGGTTGCTGATGATGTTCGTTGAGAGGCCCGCCGCGTTCTTGGGGTGCAACTATGCGGTCCCCTTTCTCGTCTTAATGTATGATAATCAGATGCTCAGATGCGAGAAGTATGTCATTCGTTGCACATACAGCTTGTGGTAGCTTGCACAGTTCAGGTGCATGCAACGGAAGACGTAAGTACTCTCGTCCTCGAGGACTTCGAATACATACCGATGACATATATCCTTCGCGCCAGACGATCTCGTCACGTCTCTTGTGACACTTGATAGTACTCAATTAGGCTTACTGACTGACCACAAAGGAAGAAGGATATACTTGATATCCAAGCGCACGTTCAATCGTCACATATACTTTTGGTGATCGAACGTCGTCAAAATCATTGCCTTCGGGCTCCTACTGCTATATGGCCGACTGCCAATGTCCTAGACCGCCTGTGCCTTCCAAGTGCTTCTCTTCCCACTGCCCTCATTACTATCTATCACTCTACCGAGCCATCTCTTGGACTTACAAAGGAGGATTAACGGGACGATAAGACACCAGAAAGGAGTTAACGGAAGTAGATTGTCGTCGTCGAATGATGTATCCAGTAACAGCCGTATGGGAATAGTGCTGAATCCGTGCGTCTTCTGACCGGGATCTCATGCTCACGACATACTACGTAGTCCTCCATGTGCATACCTTTCATCTTTGTCTTCCATTTTCTGCCTCCTGCCCTCTGCCGTCTTCTTCGCCCATTGTATTTTATGACCATTCTATCCCATGTAAGTATCCCCCCCATTAGTTCAACTCTCCACGAATTGCCATAGATATAATATCATGAGACTCATTCTGGTTCGACACGGACAGACAGACGAGTACGTGTGAGAAAGCCGAGTGAAGACCTCTGCTCACGTCAGCTATTTGTTTGCAGCAACTCCCGGGGACTCACCCAAGGCCACAGAGATAACCCTCTCAACAGTCAAGGACGTCTAGAGGCAAAGTACCTGTCAGAAGTGCTCAAAGTTCAGCCTGTCATTACAGAGGCGCATACATCGCCTTTATCTAGAGCTACAGAGGTGACTGACAATAAGCTCAAAAAGATGCAGGTTGAGTTCGGTGCTGACAATACGAGGAACCTATAGACAGCCGACATTGCACTCTCACATCACCCCGGCGTCCCGGTCTACCCTAGTGCCGGGTTGAAACAGCGATTTTGGGGCAGTCAGGAAGGTCGAAGACGCGTACAAGGAGTAAATACACCTGCTCCTGATGACGCTGAAAGCCTGAAAGAGTATGGTATTTGTCTGTCGGAATGTCTCATACTGACTCTCTCTGTGGCCTTACTGCCCGTACAATCGACTGGTTCAACAGGCTCCTTGACGCCCATATGCCAAACCTCTTTGAGGCATATGTCCCCGGATGCGAGATCTATCTCGCTCACGCCAACCGTCGGTTCCCATCATCTGGAAACGATGCTGTCATCCTTGTCGTTACGCACGGTTCTTGGCTGCGCAACTTCCGAGACATCCTTCTCTCTCCAGCGTACCACTTTCAGGTGGGAGAAGGCTGTGATGCAACAGTGGATCTTTCAAACACTAGTGTAGTCGTGATCGACTGCGAATATGATCAGCACGAAAAGAGATGGGTGGGGGCGATCAATAGCTGGTGCGATAACAGACACCTGTTGACGTTATCCAAGGATGAGGAGAAGATTTCTGTTGAATGATAGATCATGAATAACGTGTTGTTGGTTGATCTTATTCCAAAAACGTATCTGCGCTACTGTGATCGTGAACGTTCCTACATTCAACACAATAGCGACACTGTGGCAACGACTCCTTTATATCATTTTGGAGTCCTTCTTTTTACAAGAAGGACCTTCTTGGCCACTGCCGAATAACTACGTCAGCCATGGCAAGCAATCGTCTTCATCAACAGCAGGCCGATTGCGTACTAATACGGAATCAGTCTTGGCGATGGTAGTAGGTTTGGTGATATGACCAGCTACTGTTGTCCTCATAATTTCGATAGGATGGTAGTCGTACTGAAGATAGATAGCGGATTTGCATCACAGTATGTAATCGCCCAGGCCATCGCAACAATTATCTAGCATATAGCAGCTCTATCGGACTTTCCGCTGAGATGATGATGTGCCTTCCTCGTATCACGAACTGCTTCATGCTCGTGATATCGCTGATCATTCTTCACTTCTCTTCAGGTGGCTTCGATGAAGCATTCCCAGCCGCCGCTCTTCTTCTCTCATCCCTCTCCGCATCCAGATCGCGTTGCCGAGACTGCATTTCCGAAGCCTATAGTGTGGCAGGACATCATAGTGATAGTACCATTTGGGTAAACACCTTTTCTTCATAAAGCGAGGAGATATCACCACTTACCCTCGAAGAATCCCACGCGCTTCCAGAAGGTGCCCAATTACTACTACCCCAAGTCTCACCTGGGTTCTCTGTTACAGAGGCCATAGAGGCGGCTGCCGAGTTCAGAGCAGGAGTGTTATCGTACCTGTGATTTGTGTTCGAGGCATGGGTGGAAGCATAGTCGGTGTATCCGCTAGACGCCGGTGCAGTGTTACCGCTATTGTTGGACTGGCTGGGAGACATGATGATGCGGATGTCAATTCTGGTATATCTCGAGTGGGCCATATATAGCACAAATTCGTTCCCTTCAGCGGCCTTTGATGACGACACAAAGCAAGGCTGGCGGCGGCCGCACTTCTCGTCGCGCCTATGCACAGATAGCCATGGCAGCATCGAAAAGAGGCAGAGAACAGCACCCGGTGGAACAAGATGCACTCGCTGTCGCATGACCAGTGGCCGGGCAACGTCTAGGAGCCTGGAGTCGCTCGTCTTGCGGTTGTCGAACGCAATCAAAGAAGAAGTACAGCTACATATCTGGCGGCCTTAGATCGAGACCCTCCAGCTGTATGCTCTGTAAGATGCATCCCCATGGCGCTTCATGATCATCCATCGCCGCTCCATCTCATCAGCCAGATGTTGAACGACAAAAACCGGGCCACAGCCGGACGGGATCAAATCCTCCCCTGTGCCCCGAGATCCGTCATAACAAATCTCCCTCTCCCCTCTCTTCTTCCACCTTGACTTTTGAAAACTTTGAATGCCCCCATTCATCCCCCTCCCCGACCGTCTCCCCCCAAACGCCCGCCTGCCCACCCCGCCCCCCAACTCACCGTACACCCAGCTCCCTCTGCCCACATACGGTGCCCCGGATATCGACCTGTCCATACCCCTCAGCGCTACTGCCGACTCTACTCACGCGGGAGGAAATAGGAGAATGTCTGATAATGGATATGAGAACGGGGGAGGAGATGGGGGGTATTATCCTGGGGAAGAGAGCCCGCCGACGGCGGGGGGAAGCTATACCCCTGCCGAAGAACCGAGCCGGAAAAGACCGCGGACTGAAGGGGAAGGTACCAATGGGAATGGGTCGTATGTACCCAGACAACGTGCAGCAGAGCACCCTCCACCACCACCTCATTCTAGCCAACAGGCGCCAATGCCTGGACAATCACCGCTGAGCGGCTCGATATTCAATGTATCGCCGCGGAACCCTTTTACGGCGGTTGTGGGGGACTGGTTGCTCAATGTCGCCAATGGGCATCAGAATATCGAGGTGAGGAGGACGATAGAGATGAGAATGAATGACAAAGAAGGCTGATAAGTGTATAGATCGAGATCAAGTTGGGCATGTTCCAAATTCCCTCTCAGGCAGGCCAGCCGCCTCGCCGTATCAACCTACCATCTCTCAGTGAAATGAGCAAGTCTGACCCCCATTCTCCTTGCATCTGCAAACGCTGATGATCAAGTAGTCATCCCACCTGATTACCCTATCGGCTCATTCGTCTCCACTCTCGCCCCTCAACATCACAAATCCCTCAACAACCTCCTCAACCGCGCCGTCGAATCCCAAGCTTCCCTCCCCCGCGATGCCGGCCGTATCTATTTCAAACGCTCCAGACTCGTCGACTCGTTCTACGACCTGGGAAACGAAGGAGGGGGCAAGGTTCGGGTCAGTAGGGATATGAAGACTGGGGATGTGGTGGAAAGTGTGAGGAAGAGGAGGGTGGGGGATTGTAATGTGTATTGTCCGGGGTCGGCGTATGACCTGAGGATCAGTGTGAATGTGGAAGAGCCTTGTATGTGGGATTAGACGTGGAAAGAGACATAGCTTATGATGGCATAGGTGAGGTTCCGGAGGGCCAGCCAAAGATTATAAGAGAGAAGGATAGAGCTTGTTATCAGCATCAAGTCTGTCGGGTCGACCTCACATCCGTCAACACTTTTGTAACGTCTCTTCTTCCTCAGGCGTAGCTCATTCACTGACCATTGTACAGGCCAAACCCTCGGACGCTCAATGTCAACCGACGAGCTCTTTCGAACTTGAAATTGAAGTCTTGAATTGCCGGAGATTGTTGGCAGAGGGAAAAGCGCAGAGCGATAGGTTTGACGAGATGCTGCAGAATGTGTTGGATAGCGCGAGGATGTTGGTAAAGAATGTCTAGTGTTAGCATTACATGGATTCCGCCTTTCTGTTGTCCTAGAAATTCTCAAGCTGCAGCACAAATGGAGACCGATCAAGATCGCATCTCGCTATAGAATACCCGATAACCCTACACCCAACAATCTCTTCCAACGACCTAGTAGTTGGCAGCCTTCTTGGCGGCGATGGCCAACCAAGCAGAGTGCTCGTCGTAGGGGGTGAGACCGGGGGCGATGATGGTCCAGAGGTCGGGGGACTGGAACTGGTAGGTCTTGGCGAGGGCAGCGATGGTAGCCTTCAAGAAGTTACCCTGGGTAGCGGTACAACCCTTGGACTGGGCTATGGGAGAGTAAGTTATAGGTCAGAGTGAGAGCTATGCAACGCACTGTAGCAGTCCTGGATACCAGCCATCTGGAGCATTCGCTTGGAAGCGGGGGCGGCGACGATACCGGTACCTCGGGCTGGGAGACAAGTCAGTTCAGGCACAGGACGCGAAAAAAAGCAAAAAAGGACATACGGGCAGGGATCAATCGGCACATGACGGAACCGCTCTTGCCGGAAACCTTGCAGGGAACGGTGTGAGGCTCAGCGATGTGAGAACCCCAGTAACCCCTTCGGACGGGAACGATGGCGAGCTTGGCGGCAATGATGGCACCTCGGATGGCGGTAGCGACCTCCTTGGCGGCCTTGATACCGAGACCAACGTGTCCGTCAAAGTCACCGACGGCAACAAAGGCCTTGAATCGGGTTCGCTGACCGGCAGAGGTCTGCTTCTGGACGGGCATGATCTTCATGACCTCGTCCTTGAGGGCGGGGAGGAAGATGTCGATGATCTGGAACTCCTTGACGGGGAGGGAGAAGAGGTAGATCTCCTCCATGGACTTGATCTTGCCGTCCTTTACCAATCGACCGAGCTTGGTGACAGGGACCCTACGAGAGTCAGATTGGCCCCCTTGCCATGTCGCTCACTCACCATTCCTTGTCCTCCTCCTTCTTACCGCCTCGTCGGGGACCCCTTCGGCCTCGACCACCGGCACCGCCACGACCACGTCCGAAACCGCCTCGAGATTCAGCCATGTTGATGAATGAGTTTTGTGTTTTTGAGTAGCGCTTAGGCGGGAGATTGAAGGACAACGACCCCGAAGAACGGCTGCAAAAATCCCATAGAGGGGCGAAGCGGCATTTGCCGCCCGCACGGTGTTTGGCGGGGATATGGGGGTGGCGGTGATTACGTCAGCGGGAGTGCCTCCACTCCCCAGTCCACGGATCGTTCACAGCATACCTCTAGAGTCAAAAGAGCATCAGCCAAAACAACAGCTCAAACATAGCATAGCATAGAAGGAATCACGAACGATGGCTGCAAACGGGACCAGCTCGAGCGCTGTGAGTCTTATCTACCCCGCGACAGTCTACAGCTGACATGCGCAGATACGGAGGAAGCTTGTCATTGTCGGAGACGGTGCTGCAGGAAAGACCTCCCTCCTCAACGTCTTTGCAGTCGGCCATTTCCCAGAGAGCTATGTGAGTCCACTGTCCACCGCACTCGAGATGCATCCCTCGCCTCAAGCGTCTTGGATCGTGGCTAACTTTAGAGTACATAGGAACCCACAGTCTTTGACAATTACGTGACAGAAATCGAGCTGGACGGCAAGCCGGTGCAGCTGGCTCTATGGGATACTGCGTACGTCCACCCCCGGGCCGCTCTTGCGAACCAACCTTCCCGCGTGCCGCGCGCAAGAGTCGTATGCTGACAGCGCTTCCAGGGGCCAAGAAGAATACGAACGTCTACGCCCACTTTCATATTCCAAAGCCCATGTGATTCTCATAGCCTTTTCTGTCGATACCCCCGATTCCCTGGAGAATGTTACTCAGAAGGTGAGTCTTTCCCGTCTGCGTGTGTGGATGGGGACTGATTTGCATCGCGTAGTGGATAGAAGAAGTACGGTCGATCTGTGGAAAAGCTATCCCCGTCATCTTGGTTGCTTGCAAGACAGATCTCAGAGAGAAGGCTATCGCCGATGGGACCTACACTCCTCAGAGATTTACCGATCGCCAGACTGTACGCCCTTTCCCTCATTCCTTTGCAGTCTCATCTGACATCTCATCTAGGGCCAAAAGATAGCAGACTCGATAAACGCCCGCGCCTACATCGAAACCTCTGCTCTCCTCAACCAAAATGTCGACGACGTATTCGAAGCCGCTACCCGCGCGGCTGTGCTCGTGCGCGACCAGGGGCACGGCGGTGTGGGGGCGAGCTACGACCGGTCTGGGAATGGTACTGGGGACGGGAGCGGGGGGAAGAGCAAGAGGGAGAAGGGGGAGAAGGAGAGCATGTGTGGGGGTTGTGTGATTGCTTGATTGGCTGCGGTTTACAAAATCGGCCGAGCATCCACCTAGAACCTATCCTACGATCCCCACGACCAAAAACCCCCTTGATGGGACTCTTTTGCATGATATTCACGAAGTAGTATGATTAGCTTTCCCCTTTTAGTCTTTGACAGACAAACATCTTTATTATTGATTTCTCTCATGGTTGTCTTCTCTCTCTTTCTGCATAATCTCGATTGTTTCCTTTTTCTTTTCTGATTATTTGCGTATACCACAGGTTGAAGTGGAAAGAATAAACACATGATCTGGTATAACTCCGTAAAAGCATGAATTGTAGATGACCCCTGTACATTTAGTTTGGCGGTCCTCCTTCTATCGACACTTCTGCTTAGCATCCTTACGCCCAAGAGTCCATCCCTCGACATCCCAAGGGCCAAGCAAGCTGGGGCCAAGACTGAACGGAGATAGTTGAGAGAACACAATGACGTAATCGGCGGATACCGGCGGCAATGACCGGTCGGTGCCTTTGTTGACACCTCCACTTTTTGTGACCAGCTCTGCCAGTTGCGGACTGGTTGCGGATAAGGGATGGAAACAGGCCAGACAGAGGAAAGAAATGAGGATTCGGGAGAATCTTTCCTCTTCATCTTGCTTTTCATCTTTGCGAAAGTGAAAGCTGCATTGAGCTGTCAAACTGCATACTTGGTGAGTATCAGGCATCTCTTCTTGTCGGCGGTCATTTGGATGGGTGTCAACTGACACATTGAAGAGAATACCTCCTTGCCAGCTTTCAGCACATCTACCCCCGCACCCCTTTTGGTGCAAAAAGACCGATTATGCACCCTACACCTCACAATAACGAGGTAAGGCCACCCTTCTCGCCCTCTTGTACAGTGCAGCTGACTAACGTTCGTGCACAGAGTCGCGATATCAACCCATTCAGACGAGCCCTTCGCCACCCTCCTCCTTACGTCCCCCGAAAGCCCCGTCCATCCAGCCCCCACTATATGCCCTGTTTCCCTTCTCCAGAATACCCCGAAAATCTCCTCCGGGACTGGCCTTGGGACTGGGACGATACCACGAGTCCGGATAGCAGCCCTTACATGTCCTCCCACAGCGATGAGACGTCTCATGAAGTAGACTCTACAGTCCGTCAGCAGTCCAAGCTGGAGTCCATGCTGCTGGCCGCCCTCGACGAGCTCTATGTTGTTCAGATGTTTGAAGACCTCATTTGTCAGCCAACAAGTCCTCGCAGCGAACACCGCCCGACCAAAAGCCTGCTCGACCTCCCCAACGAGCTTCTCATGATGACGTTCGACTGCCTCCCAGTGGACGAGATCGTCTCCCTGCGCTCGACGTGCAAGCTCTTCGCCGAGCTTACCAAGTCGAGCGCGCTCTACAGATCCGTCTTGGTGGACCAATTTCCGTGGGCTTCCGACGACCCTCAGGGAGTTTCAGTACCCCGCTTCTACACCGAGTACATCTTGCCCAATATCCGCCATCTCACCGTCATTCTGCCGGATAATGGTTCGAACACCATCCCCCACCGTGGCATGTTCCAAGCAATGGACTGCCAAGATGGAGTGTGCACCCCGGCATTCATCTACACCTTCCTGAATGCCATACCCTGGAATCAACTCAAAACACTCATCTTCCCCCGCTCGGGCTCTCTGGTGATTTTGGACATTTGGGCCAAGTTGCTGGCACAGCAGACGCATTTGCGGACTGTCAATCTGTCTGGTGCCTGCCTAGACACTGACTGCATGGAGCTGCTGAGCGCCATGAACCGACTCGAGCACCTCGACTTGAGCGGAGTGCTCGCAGTGGATGGGTGGGAAGACTTGACAGAGGCGTTCGTTCATAGTGAAGCGTGGAAGGCTATCCGCTACATGGACCATTCGGCTTGTGTCAATATTGACAAGCTCATGTTCAAGGAATTCCTCAAGTCCCTGCCCGTGTCTTTACGATACCTCGACCTATCCGCACTGCCTTGGGTCGATTCGGCCATGTTGGAGGGTGTCAGAGTCTGGGGTCGTAGGGATGGGGATGGGCCACGCGAAGGTCCTGTGCAGCTGAGATGGATCGGGCTGAGAGGGACAATGGTCAGCGAGGTCGACCTCTGCACGTTGAATGCTCAATGGACCAAGTCCAAACTCCAAGGAATGGAAAGTCTCTCCGGCGGTGCGATCAAGGCGCTTCAACTGAAAGAGCAAGAGATTGTCGACCGGTACAACCTCGAGCTCCTTCAGGTCGACCACGCCTTCACAGCTTTGTTCAACGGCGCACACTCGGCTTATGACATTCACCATGGGCGTAGAGACATCGGTCACTGTCTGTCCATGATAACCGCTCTCATAGAACGTATAGAACATATCGGATCATACGTAATATTGGAAGGGTTCACGGAGGAGGCTGAGCAGATGATAAGGAGCCGAGTGAAAGAAGACGCGACGCGGGACCTTCGGGTATGGACGGATAGGGGCGCCGTGCTGAATTGGAGGTATGAGAGGTGGAATTATGCGTGTCGTTTGGGTGAATTCCTGAGTAACGTGGCGAAGTTGGATTAGTAGGGAGATGGTAGGCAGCCGCTCGTATTGATGATTTGCTGGTCTGCGCGGAGGAATAGTTGTATGTTTCCTGTCTGCATCAATATTGATTATATTTTATCTTCGCCCAGTATTTATGTCTATGTATTATAACGCATTATCGAATCTCCTTGATACCCCGTATCAGATCCTTCAAACTTCGACGGCAGGGACAGCCGCGACAGGAGCCTCGGCAGAGATGGCCTCCTTTTCAGTAGTAGGCGTCGCAGGCGCCACTTCCTCGGGACGGCTGACGAGCTGGCTGAAAGAACTTCTCCAAGTAGCGTAAGAGCCGCCAAAGTTGAGAAGGGTGTATGCGACTTGGAAGATAAGGATACCGAGGATCTTCAATCATGGTTAGTAAACTGTCGATATGGTAGCGTTGCTAAACTCACGAGGAAGGTCATAACCCAAGCAATACCGAGAGTAGCTTCGCCGAGCCTGTCAAAATGTCAGTTGGATGCTCAGCGTGTTGAAAGCAAGACTCACTTTGCCCAGGTATATGTGTCATAAGCTCGTGCCAGTGACGCCAAAGTTGAGAGAGTGGCGGAAGAACCCAAGAAGAAGACGAAGAGGGCGAACAAGCAAATGGTGTCGACCATGACGGAGACACAGATGTTGCGGGGGCTGACAAAGGTCAAGACCAAGCTATCAGAGGAAACGACTGTAAGCATTCGAGTAGGGAGGCACATGAAACTGAGACTCACACCAGCATAAAGTACAGCCAGGCGAGGACACCAGCAGCGATGAGGGCGTTTCCGGCAGTGAGGTGGGTGCTATAATACGAGTCAGCCTTATGCACGAGCCACTAGTGATCACATTCAAGGACATACCTCCTGACATACTTGCTTCCGCCAAGCAGAGTGACTGATATCAGATGTCAGCTTGGATAGTCCGTTCCCACCCTATGAGACACTCACAGAAGTCATCTGTTTTGGCAATGAATGCAGCGGCCACGGAGAAAGTGAGGGCCGCCCAGAAGCAGGCGAAAGCTTTGAGACCGGTTGATACGAGAGAAGCAGAGCTCATGGCGGTACGATTTGGGAGAGATGGGTGGCAAAGAGAGGTTTGTGTCGTATCTGGACAGACCATTTTATGCCCTCCATCTCGCTTTCATCTTCCGTGCGCTCACAATCTGTTGGGGATATCAGAGGACATATGGGGAAACTTTTCATCAATTTCGCTCGTTAACGGTCGTTAAACCGTCAGCCATATGGTGCAGGCTCCCCCTCAGCAGTCGTTTAAAGAAATTATGGAGACGCCTTCCGGTGCCTGAAGCCGGTCTGACGAGAGTTGGATGTTGACGAATTTGGCGCCTTGGATGTCTTTCTGCACTCGTTACTGTGCTCTATCATATCAGTGGTGTAGTCGTATATCGGGCACCTGTCAAAGACAGCCAAATGATCAATGGGATGACATGATGATTTTCCGCTCAATTCTGCTCTTGCTCGAACAAAAGGACGACCTTTTGTGGCCTGAGGGTTCAAGTAAGGTACGAGGAGAGAATAAGCCCCTGCCCCCCCCGCATATATTCTTCGCGTCGCTCGGATGTTGTCGGGTGGGAATGGAATGGGTCATGAGCTTTGAGTCGGGAGACCGGAGACTCCACACCAGCAGTCGTAGAACAGGCTGCCTGGACCTCTCATCGTTTCATCCGGCGTCCAAAGTTTTCTCGGCTTGTTCCGCGGAACTCATGATTGAAGCTCAGCAACACTCATGATTCGAGTAGTAAAAAGCAGCGCACTGACCTCTCTCAACTATCTCAAAAGAGAGTACATAGTCCAGGGCTAGCGGCTTCGACTTGCTCTATATGAGGCAGCAGCGCCAGCAGCAGCAGTGACCAGGACCTGGCCCTACGACGCATACATAGCTCCTTGCTTACTCTCTTCGAAAATCGCCGAGAAGCATTTAAGCATCACGTTGGGAATCGTGCCTGGCATGATAGCGGCATGCAGCCACCGGGTGTCAGCCTGCTGTAACCTGTCACTTGTCAGCTGTCGAGTGGAATGCTAATTGTGACCCCATGCAAACATCAAATGTGTGTCAAATCAGCACTGCGTCCGCACGTCTGTTGATTGTAAACGAACGTAAATGAACAGAAGAAATGCGATGGTGCTGTACTTCTGTACTTCTGGCTCTCTCTTCTACGACGCTCCCGCTGGCTGGAATCATTTGCTTCATGTCAACGCCGCATATCGTCGTCTCCAGTTCATGCCAAGTACACAAGAAGTCGTAAAAATAAGACAATAATTACAAGTACAACGTCATCTTGGTTTGACCCATCTCGGTTCATTACACCCCCAGCCGGCTTTTTGTGCTCTCAGGCAAACACTCTGCTTCCACCGCTGCCACCACTAAAGCCGCTCGATGCTCGGGCCTTCTCTTCCAGCTCCTTCAACCGCTTGAGTTCCTTCTGTCTCTCCTCATAGGCATCGTAGGCATATACGATCGGCTTCACTTTGGTGAAGTCGTCTCCGAGCAGGAGAGATTCGTCCGAGTCCTCTCCGTCAGGCAGGCCATTATTGGAGGATGGGACAGTAGACCGAGGATCAGTCGATGTAGGATTGAACATGTCGTTGGGATCGAAATTGTCTATATGGATTAGCAACAGAAATGAGTGTTTGGAATTCGACTTACTGTCCTCATCGACAACAGCGCGCCTCTTCCCCAAAGCCTTTCTACTGGGCTTGAGGGGTATTTTGGGAAGATCATCGCCGTCAATCTCTTCACCATCCTTGCCGATACTCGATTTACCATTCGAGTCACCCGTTCCACTCCTTGACGGCGCACTTTGTGATCCTCCATAGGAACTGGCCGTAGCCCCCGGGGCAGGTGTCTGGCTAGGCGTGGGGACAGCTGAAGAAGGTTTGGACGGGTTGGGCAAAGGCCTAGGACCCATACGCAGTTTGGCACCCCCGAGAGGGCTGACCGTTCGTCCGGTGCTCGGCGAGTTGGTGTCTCGGGGCACATGAGGTAGATGATGTCTATCGGGTGAGGGGCTTCTGGAGCCAGCCGGGGCAGCACTGCGGAAGGGATTGTTGGACTTGAGATTTCCTCCTTGGGGCGCCGGCTGGACAGGGGGTAGAAGGGGCGCAGGCGTAGGAGATGGAGAGCGAGAGGATGATGCCGCGCCAGAGGTCGGCCCGACTGAGAGCATTTGCATCTGCTGCTGAGCACAATGTTAGCCGCGTTGCTGCTTGCGGAGGAAATACTTACACCACGATCCATCCTCGTCTCCTTCTTACTCCTTTCTCTGACCTCCCGAAGTTCCTTCTCGTCCAACGCCATCCTTTCCAAGTCATCATGCTGCTTGATGACCTCTGCCAGCATCGCATGTGTCTCAAATAACGTCGCAAGCGCGCGCTCTTCCAGTGTGGACTCTGGGCCTTGAGTGTCGGCAGGGGGGCCGTCGTGAATCACCAAAGCCCCAGACCTACTGAGCCTCTCGCGAGATTGCGAAGCCTCCGCCTGTGCCCAGTCCATTTGGTTGGTCAGGCTCGTATGAGCATGAAACACCTTTGGATAGAATTCTCTGATGACAGGCTTGTACTCCAGCTCCTCCGGCCTGGTGTAGAGAAGTGCTTCCCCAAGCAATTTGGCACTTTCCTGCGCTGCCGTGCACTCTTCTTCCAGCCTGCGGATATCTTCGGAATGGGACGGCAAGTCTTTATAGCCAGGCCCAGCTGCAAACCCAGGACCAGCATAATCACGAGGAGGGCGAGGGGGAGGCGGTAAGGGGGTTGGCTGAGAGATGTGCGAGTTGTGTGAAGAGTGGGATGCAGGGGCAGGGTGGATCTGAAGATTGGCCATTTGTGAAGTGGGTGGCTGATCCGGATTGTGAGAATAGATGGGATGATCTTGCGGCATGGGCCGGCCCTGTAGTCTTGTCAGCGCACCCCCGAATGTCGTCTAATACGACTTACAAGATCTGGCTCTTGCGGCAGCTTGACCTTTTTCCACAAATCTATCAAGCCCCCGCACTCCTTATCCATCCCATAAGCATAGGTCAGGTCCGCCAATATATCGGTGAGAAGCTTCTTGGTCGAAAGCGACACTGTAGCTTTGGCAACGGGCGCCGTAAGGATGGGTTCGAGAGCTTGGACGAACTTTTTGTTCGTAGCATGGGCTGGACTTCTGTCAGCTTAAGCCTCATGGGGTCGGGACGTAGACTCACTCTTGAACCCCTTGACCGTGGTGTTCCTCATCAACACAAACCACACCTTTCCCGCGCTTCTCCGCTGTATCTCATCACCATATTTGAACTCTTTTCTCAGCGCCCTCGCCGCTTCTTTGGCTATTGACTCTCCATGCCCAGAGTGATTTATACGATCACAAACTTCATATATAGCGGGTGGCGAAGGGTTCGGAGAGGTACACAGTATTTCTACATCGACGTAAGTCAAGGCCGCATGGTACCAAAAGACACAAACTCACGGATGGCTGAAGCCACATCATTCACTTGGGCCGCCGCCGCATTATCCCTCCTGCTGAAGTCCAACCCCAGTAATCTCCCTTGTGGTTCTTCTTCATTCTGGCTGACAGTTTGACCGTGCGTCGATGTGGACAGCGTATCTATCATGTCCAGACCTCTTCCGTCGCTGCTGCGTCTCGCCTCGTCCACCGATTGCCGCCAGTCACCAACAGCGTTAGGCTGCAGAGAGACGGACTGCATCGAGCCATGGCCTGAAGCATGGCTCTCTGCTTGCGCCTTTTTATTCTTCCTGTCTGACGATTTGACCGTAATCCCCCAAAACTTCTTCTTCCCCTCTTTCGCTTTTTCGTGATCGGGCGGCTGCTGCTCTTCTCTAGGAGGCAGTGGCAGGTCTTTGTTACCGTGCATCTGGTCGTCGACTGGGATATGAGGATTGGGGAGATCAATGGGGGTAGCCCGTTGCGATTGTTCCCTCGAAACGTGGTTGGGCTGAGTCTGGGGAGTTGGCGTAGCGGCACCACTGGCGGGTGCGTAGGGCCTGGGTGAGGGGAAAGTCGGGGGATTGTCCGTGGACGATAGCGTCGAATAAGTGTGCGCCAGTGGGGATCTCAAGTTTGCTGGTTGCTGTTTCTGTAGTTTCGCCGCCGATCCGTCTCGTGGCACGGCATGCTGTGTGGCTACACTCTCGTTCTGGTGACCGTCAACCCGTGTGGCCATCACAGGCGACGAGTAACCCCTCTCTCTGCCAGACTTTCCTTCGTTGGATTCCCCGCCCATGGCATTGGGCGTAGTAGACTGCTGCAAATTACTCTGTGAATAGCGCATATGGACGGGGTACGGCGGTCGTGATGTTGGGGGCGTTGGGGGCCGAGCACCCGGCGGAAGGAACATGGTGGTGTGAGTCGATTGGCTCGATGGAGAAGAGTTGACTGATGAGTGTGATTGCGCATAGCCTTGAGCTTGGCTCTGGTGGGAGAAGGAGGCATTGGGAATAGGTAGAGCGTGCTGGGGGTAAGTGCCTTCGTAGGCAGCGCCAGGAGCCCCTCCAGCAGCGCCGCTTGCGGTAGGGACAATAGTCCACCCATCTGGTGATGGCGAGGACTGGTACCCCCGCGACGTTCGTTGCCCAGGATGTATGGACGGGGGTTGCTGAGGTTGCCCTCGCCGTCGCGAATCTCTTGACGCCGGGTCCTCAGTCGAACGCTCCTGATCCCGGCGCTCTTGCATCTGCTTGATCTCCAGCATGCTTGGAGCACCAGGCGAGCCCTCTTTGCCCTTCTGTCCTTTCGTTGGCGGCGTCTGCGCATCCCTAGCATTGCTCGGAAAGGGCGTCACCTCCGTCTGATGGTGCATACCAAAGCCCCATTTGTTGTGGTCGTGATGTGGTGTATGCTGCTGTTGTTGCTGGGGAGAGGGGTGCTGTTGAGCATTGTCGTGATCAGGAGACTCTCTTGCGGCCCCGCCACTGAAGAAAGCAGCGATGCTCCTCCCTCCCTGGTGGGCCGGCGTCGACCTGCCCGAGGGAGGGTTTGACGGGGGCTGTGAGGACGGCGGGGGGAGGGGGTCCACGAGGGGAGCCTTCTTGAAGATGCGCTTCATGGGTGCGCTCTGTCGTTTCTGTCGTTTCTGGTCGTGGGTCGCAGGAGGACGTGGTGGCCATCTATCGAGCAGTCCCAAGCATCGTCAACAACACCGCCATAGACTGTGCCTGATTATGTAACATGACAGTTGCTGGAATTTGTATGTAAAGAAAGCCTTTCGACGACTGTTCAGAGCAGATTACCGTCCCCGTATCCCTACTCTGTGAAATCGTATCCTGCGGCCGCTACATGCGAGACGAGGAGTGTCGAAGGGTCATGGTCCTTCACTCAACATGGACTGCGCAAAAAGGTGCCGCCCTCGCCGCGCGCCTTTCTTGATCGATGCTGCGGAAAGAGATTGCTTACATAAAATGGTACAAGTGCTCTCCTTATCGTTCAACGTCAACCCCAACACTTCAGTTATGGTCATGGTGAAGCCCATGAAGCCTCCAAAGTAACCAAGCATCAAGGCGGCGATATACGCAAAGAAAGTAGTGTACTGTATGCGATGGCATGTTTCCGCTGATCGTTGGTGTCATTCCGCCGCAGGGTGTACAAGGTGGAAACAAGAGACGATTCCCATATCTCATTCCCAAACACGTATCTCATTCTTGTTTCTATCACACCTCTTACTGTTCTTAGTCTCAAAGACCCATCAATCGCATCATCGCTATCGCTTATAGACATGTCTAACCATCGTCAGCATCTCATTGCTTCGGCCGACAACGATACCCAGCCAGTCAATGCCCCAATCGGGTCGAGCGGGCTAGAGCTTGCATCATACAGGTATGTCGATGAATCCTCCCCTATTTTGAGAGCGAGTGTTGACCAAACCAACAGATACGCCTCATTAGCACCACAGGGTGTGATGATGAAAGGTTGGGAAGACGCGTCTGATCAGAAACCCACTCTCAAGTCTGAGTTGTCACTGTCAGCCCCAGAGACAGCTCTAGCCTGCAGGGTTGGGTCCCACCATCGATCAAGTTCAGCGCCCCTTCTTAGTCGAAAAATCACCAATCCATCCGTTCCTTCTTCCGAGAGGGAAGACAGCCGTTTGGTCGACCTCCCACCCGAGCTCCTGATGATCATCATGAAGCAACTTCCATTGAACGACATCATGGCTCTGCAGCAAGTGTCTTTCCGGTTTCATCAAATTGCAAAAACCGCCGGGGCACTTCTCTATACTCACATCAAACTCGAGGTCCCGAAGGCATACAAAGGCCGACACATTCCCAGATTCCTCTCAAAGCACGTCTTGACCCATGTTCGAGGACTCGACGTTCATTTTGTGGACCCCTTCAGCTATCTCGACGAACGAAGCGACAGTTCAGCACACGACAACCTCCTACGGGGTATAGAAAACGCGGTGCCGGAAAACCAGTTGAGATCCTTCTCCCTGAATACTACTCGCCATACGCTCCATTCAAATTATGTTGTGGACAATAGCGGCAACAAATGGATCCAGTACATCCACGACAAGCAGGAAGAGCTTCGGACGCTACGCCTCGGAGGCGTCGACGTTGGCTATTACGATCTTTCGCTGGTGGCCATGCTACCAAAGCTTGAAGATCTCGAATTGGGCTCTGTAAAGATTTTCTGGATCGATATCAGCGGTTTATATCTGTTTCCGTTCGCGTTCGAAGGAGGAGGGGGGCGCGAGTACTGGCCGAGCCTTCGCAGGCTGTCTCTCCTCAGACATTGTCCGAGACCACCAAAGTTTTACAGATCAGTCATCGACCACCTTCCTCCCAAACTTGAAGAGCTCGTGCTCGATGGTATCCACGTTCCTGAGGAGCTTACCATGGACGACATTGCACAGATTCAAACGGTCACCGTGGGATGGGACGGTGTTGCAAGACCAAACAGGCTACGGGTGATCAGTCTGAACGATTGTCGTCTGCATGTGGGAGAGCTCCTCAAGTTACAGTATCATTGGCTTCTGGCTCGCATCCATGCCCTCGACAAATTACCCCTGGAAGAACGACGGGGATACGATATGCCAATAATCAGCGTCGGCAGTCCTTCCGCTTTCGACGAGGTAGCGTGGTGGCAGAGGTATTACGACAACGAGAAGTTGGATTCTGCTTCCCATCGGATGCTTGCAGCACAAGCAAAGCAGGTGATGGCCTTGTCTGAAGTTGACGAAGAAGGTCTTACGGAGGAGGTTGTGCTCCAGCGCCAGCGAATACACCAGAAGATTATATTGCTGTATGGCTACGATATGCCCCCTACAGTGGTATCATGGCTCCATGCGAGAAATAAATGGCGACAGATGGTATGTGTACGCATGTAAACCGATGTGAGAATTATATTGACCTGTGTACTTCAGAGAGAGCTCGCGTAGCGAGAGGTGAACTAGATTCGCAGCAAAACAGTACCGCCGAGGCAAAGTCAGCGGGTGAGCGGTCATCAACATGAAATCAATCATAGCCGCAGAACGACATTGAGTACGCACACGACATGATAGACTCTACATGCAAATGAAACAGAACGACCTTCAATGCCACCTCATCCTCAACATCTTTCTCATCACCGCTGGCCGCGCCACCATGATTCCCGCACTCAACGCCCCCAATGTCAACAGCAACTGCGCCTTGTTGAAGCTGTCTGACAAGATGTCAAACGTCCCGGCTGGCGTCAAACCACGAGTCAAAAACAAATCTTGCCCCCATCCGAATACAAGTCCTGTCGATTCGACAAGAGCGGGGGAGGCGAGGATATTGGTGATGCCTTGGAGTGGGTAGACGTGGGAGATGACTTTCCGGGTGTCGATAGGGATGAGGGGGTCGTAGGGGATGAGGAACTCTTCCTTGTCACGCGAGGATGGTTTTCCTGTAGGACGACGAGGGTCAAGAAGACGGCGGGCGACAGATGTGATTTGATTGCGGTCATTGATAACTAGTTGGGTATTAGCACTGGATCAGTAGATATATGCAAGACTTACTGATGAGCTCTTTGGGCGTAATCCCGGCTTTGGATGTAGAAAAGCCCAGGGTTTTGATTGCGGTGGGAATGATGAAAGTCTGAGCAAACACTTGAATCTTTTGAGCTTCAAATGTCGACACGGCAGGACTACTCATGTGTCAGCTCCATACCTGACATTGATGAAGGACTCACGTAACACCCTTGTCCGCATCTTCGTAGATCTCCACACTCGCGATCCTCCATCCTCCTTCACTCAGCCACGAATACACCAGCCAGTTCTCCACCATGGCAACCTTGACTCCCCCTCGTTCCTTCACGCCCTCTATAGCTGTCTCATATACCACCTCCCCAGAGACACTGTCCACCACATATACCTTCCCCTGTCCGACTTGTTCACCCGCTTTCAGAGGGTTAAGAGCTTCAGGGGAAGAAGGCGTGAATGTAGAAACAACGAGAAGATGGGGGTTGAGGTATTTGTAAAGGGTAGACTTGTCGCCGAGGACGCGGCCAAAAGAGGCGATGGCGGAGGGCTGGAGAGGTTTCGAATCGATTATCCGCTCGTGCTCTGTGAAAGGACGAGACCACAAGAGCGTGGAGGTAAAGGCAGAAGTGCTTTCGGGAGTTCTTGGTCCAGCGAGAACATATCCCTTGAGGACGGCGCCGTCAAAGTTTGTTGAGATGGTGGTGTAGAACGGTTTTTCGCCCTCGGCGATCTGACCCACCACTGTCTTGCAGCCTGGCCAGATGGATACCTCGTCCTTCTCATTGACCAGACCCAGCACCCTGATCCCACTCCCACAGTTCTTGTAGATTGTCGCAAAGACCTCCTTGACGACTCCTTCAAACAGATAAGTTCCCTTGGGAAGGCCTGTGGTGGGATGCACATCGCCCAAGACTTTGCCGGTGTATGCTTCCACGTGGAAAGCAACGGTAAAGGAGCGCGTTTTCGTAAACTGAGTGGCAACCACGCCCAGGATCGGCGAATCTGTTTCGCCTTCTTTGACCAGGTCTACTGTTTCAACTTGAATCTCCGATCCCTCTTTGGTTATAAGCCCAAGATTCACTGACCAAACACTTTGTCCGTTGGATGAATCAAGGGCCACAAGCTTGCCATTGGCAGTGCCGACTACAAGCAGCTTTTGGAGACCAAATTGGTCGCGATGGAGTCGGTTCTTGTTGAGAGGGGTAAGATGGAGCGCAGAAGAGTAGGACGCGCCTGTGAGCCTTTTGGCAAAGTTGATCAGGTAGCCAGGAAGGTCTTTGAGCGCTTCGAGGTGCCTGACAGACCTGCCTACGAAAGACTCTTCTCCAAGGATCTCCCGTACTTCTTCAACCTCAGGTTCGCCCAAGTCGACGAATTTGGCGGCGACCACGTCTGCAAGTGCTTCTTCCCTGACCCAGAGAGGAAGCGAGTCGAATTGGGAGCGAAGGATGGCAGATGCCGAGGTGGTCAAGACGAGAGAGGGCAAATGCTTGGCGTCTAGCGAGGGAGAGACGGCGGCATGGAGGAGAACCCCATGAGAGAGGTCGTCGTAGGGGAATGTGAAGCCGGAGGTGATGACGTCGGTGGAGGTGAGGTAGGGAATGTCGATTGTCTGGGCAACAGCGATCTACAAGGCGTCAGCGAGGAATGCAAGGAAGCTTTGAGAACTCACACCCATAGAGAATGACCAGTATACCCGGTTGACGATGACGCCGTTTTCGGTGACTGTGCCAGAGTAGACAGACTCGGATCGCTCAGCCGCATCTGCTGACAGCTCAAACTCCTCAATCTTCTTCCCTTCCTTTACATCTAGCACCTCGACACCCCCGTCTTCACGCTTTCCAAGAACGATTCCCTGCTCTCGTAGCCCGACGTCGATGATGGATGCGTAATGTCTGCCATTACCAGGGAGCAAGTCTTTGACCTGCCCAAGCGACCCGTCTTCGTGCACGAGAAGGCTTCTGATTCTTCCATGCTCGAACCACACCACTTGTGCCCCTCCAGGTTCGGCAGAGGAAGCGATCATAGCTTGTTCGGGGATCTGGACGATAGAAGGCACTTGGCCAAAATCGCCTCGGGGAATGGGACTGTCCAAAGCGATAGTCGACGTGAGCAAGCTTTGGACGGCGAAAGAATAGTGCAGGGCGAGGATATGGATAGAGTTGCCGGAATGCCGGATTTGTTTGAACACCATGTTGGAACCAGCACTGGGAGAGTCCATGCTCCAGAAGATTCGACCGTTGTCATGCCTCAGTCTCGTAACGCGTCGTCCGTCGGATAGTATCACCCAGGTAGCGGGCGCGCCGTCCTCTTGTTGGGGTACAAACGCAGCATCGGTACCGAGATGAGCCGGTGTGCTCAGCTGGGAGGTGGCGGGAGGAAGGAGAGGGTAGTGCCAGAGGAGGTGGCCGGTGGAGAGGGAGAAGAGACGAGCCGAGGACGCGCTTGGGCCGGAAAGGAGTAGGATGGCTGCATGGGTAAGCGGGGCATGGCATAGCATGTGATGTTCTTACTGTCATCTTGAACGTGGAATGACACTACAGGGTCATTGTCTTCCAGCTTTTGTCTCCAAGCTACACCAGTCAGCATTATGCAGGCGACCCGAAGACTACTCACCTATGTCTCCGTTCTCGGCATTGATTGCTGCCAAAACATTGTTTTTTGTTATCAGAGCGACTCTTCCACCTGAGAATATTGTGCGCTCGATATACAGGGGCGGCGTCGGGGTCAACAATGGCTGGCCAATATAAGGCTTGTGCCAGTCAACGATGCCCGCGAGGTTGTCCTGGAGCGCGAGGGCGGCAGGAAGGGCGGCGAGGAAGAGGAAAGCGGTGAGCAGACACGATATGAAGGGGGACCCCTTTGCTCTTATCAGCATGTCGCCGGCATACGCTTCGAGGGATATATCATGGAATGAAGGAGGTGGACGGTGGAGGTCGAGCATGGCGGGGGGCACCGCCAATGTGCGCTTACGTACGCGCCATGGTATCGTGAACAAGTAAAGGATGATCGTTGAAAGCATATGCATGGGGCAAGAGTTCTCAGCAGTACATGTATAGGTCTTGGTAGTACATTACACGCAGCAGACATGTTGTTTTAGAAAAGAAAAAAACATATAGCTTCAGTCTGGCTGGCAGGGAGTGAAATCCTCCATGATAGACCCAATTCCTCCCGAATACCACACAATGCTCTCTAGAACAGTCATGTATTCTGCCTCTACATGAGCTATAGAACACTCCTGCTGCATATCCAGCCCCCCCAAGTCTGTCGAACCTGCCGAATGCGGTGGTTGAGTGATTCGGGGATTTGCGGGGTTTCCCGCCAGTGTAAGCGAGGGCTGTGGTGTGGCGGTGTGATCACGCTTTCGCTGTTGTTGCGTCCACAAGCATCCATTCACCCCATCTCCGCCATGTCGCACGCCGAGCAACTACAGACACTGCAAGCCATCTTCCCAGATTGGGACGAGCAAGACCTCCAATTCACCCTTTCCGACGCCAAGGGCAACGTCGAAGATGCCGTCCTCATGATCTCTGAAGGTAAGTCGTACGCGATGTCAGATGCGGGTGGTGTCTTGGGGTATGTCGAAAGGGCCGAAGGGAGCATATGACCAGTGAGACGACAGGGATCAGTGCGGGCAGAATCGCGCCGTAGTTTGCTGCAAGTAATCTACCGGTGCGCGCAGAGATGGAATGGTGTGGTGGAATTGAAAAGAGTCACCAGGGCGAAATCAACATTGCCTGGTACTGTGTGCAAGTGTACAGATCCCCGCAATGGCCCTCAATATCGCCCGTACTGCTGTCACGAACAACGCTGACTCAGTGTGCTCTCAGGTCGCGCCCAACAATTCACAACAGCTAGCAAGAAGAAGGCCGCCAAGCCAAAGGACAAGGTCCTCTCTAGCAGAAACGCAGACACTGGAGGCTGGGGCGATGCTACCGTAGAGACCGATTTCGGCAAGCCTTCAAGGGGCGGTAGGGGAGGTAGCAGGGGCGGGCGTGGTGGACGCGGTAGTGGTGAGTCGCTCATGAAGATCACCGCAGTGCGTGGCTGACGCATTGTAGAACCCATTCGTGGTGGCCGTGGTGGTGCTCGAGGAGGACGTGGTGGTGCCCGAGGCGGCCGAGGTGGTTTCTCCAATACCGATGGAGCCGCCCCTGCCTGGGGATCTTCCAACAACGCTGGAGGCGAGTCATCTACCACCCCCGGTGGATGGGGCGAAGCTGCTGCTGCCGAGCCTGTCCAGGCCGACGAAGGAGCTGGAGGCTGGGGCGCCGAGCCTGAGGCTCAACCTTGGGACGAAGCTCCCAAGCAAGCCGACGCTGTGCCGGGACAGAGCAAGGGCGACGACTTCGCGAGCTCTGGTGGATGGGGCGATGCCCCGGCGGCCAAGGAGGTTGAGAGCGCGGCCAAGTCAAATGGAAACGCATGGCAGGCAGAGATTGACAAGCCTGTGCCGGTCGCTCAGCCCTCAGCACCTGTGGCCAAGCCAAAGCTGACCTGGGCCCAAATCGCAAAGTACGTTGCGGAGAGTGTTCTATGAGTTTCTGCTGACTTTTCTGTAGGCCCGCTGAGAAGCCCAAGCCTGTCCCTCCTCCCGCTCCTGTCGCCCCCGAGCCCCAACCCGAACCCGAGACCGAGGCCACAATCACCTCTGATGAACCTGTCGCTCAGGACGAAGTCGCTGTCACCCCCGAAGCCCTCCAAGACACCACTCCCGAGCCTGTTGACGCCCTCGGCGATGCGCCTGCCCAAGACGAAGTAGAAGCTGAGGCTGAAGCGGCTGGTGCGTCTACCGAGGCGCCCGCCGAGGAGCAGCCCCAAGAGTTGTTGCCCGAAGAGACCGCCCCTCAGGCAGACAAGTGGGAGACCGATCCCGCCATTGCTGGTTCTTGGGCGGAAGAGCAATCCACTGCAGCCCCTGAGCCCCCTACCACCTACCAGGGTCCTCCCGGTTTCAGCGCTGTCGCTTCCAAGGCTGCTCCCGGCGTCCAAGCTGGCCCCAGGTCAAACTCCCGTGCCGCTCAGCGATACAAGGAGGCCGAGGGTCAGGGTGTCGTGCTCCCTGCCAGTGTTGGCGGCGTTGCTGGTGTCGAGATGCAATTCGGTAGCTTGAGCTTTGGTGGCCTCAATGGCGATGGTGTGGACTCTCCTGCGCCGGAACCCAAACAAGAGGCTCCCCAACAAGCTGCCCCTATTCAGGCTCAGCCCGCTGCTTCTCCCGTCGCCCACACTCAACCTCCCGCTCCCACCCAGCAACAAGCCCCTGCGTCCACCGCTTCTCAACCTCCCGCTCCCCTCTACCAACAGCAACAGCCCGGCTACTCTGCTGCCCCCACACCCCACCAGACCCTCCAACAGCAGATGCAAAACTACCAATACCTCCAGCAACAACAGGCTCCTGCCCCTGTCCACTCTGCCACCCCCGAACAACACGCGGTGCAGCAACAGCAACAGGTTCAGAACCAATTCTACCGAGGGCAGGACTACTACAGCCCGATCGGCTCTCACGGAGAGCAGGCCCAACAGCAGCAACAGGCCGCTGCCCCTCAACCCCAGCCTCAGGCTTCCAACAGCCCTTACGAGCCTTTCGGTGCTTTCGGTCAGCAATCTAGATTCGTGGGTCAACAGGCCAACCAGCACGTCGCCCAGGGTTCTGATTCCTACGGCGCTGCTCAGAGAGTAAGTCATCTGTGTCGTACGAGTCCATCGCTAATCATTTGTAGCAATCGTACGACTCTTATGGCGCATCTGGCTACCCTCGACCTCCAGTGGAAGAGCCCAAGCCTGCTGCTACTCCTTCTCACCCTACTGCTGGGCAACTGCCTCACCAACAGAGTGGTTACTACTCTGGCATGGGCAACATGGGCTACTACCAGCAGGGTCCTTACAACCCTTACTACCAATGTGCGTCTATTCAACATTGTAAGGCGTTTGCTGACATTGTATAGACGGCCAAGCCCCTCAAGCCGGTTTCCAGCAATACTACCCTATCGCCGGCCGAGGTGTCTACGGCCAGCCCGCTCCTCAGCCTGCCCCCGCTCCTATCTCTGCCAAGCCCCAGGCGACTCAGTCTCCCTACGGCGGCCCCTCCCCTTACCCCGCTTTCAACTCTGAAGACTCTGCCTTTGGTGGTCTCGGTCGATACGAAGCCAAGCCCGCTGGCGCTGCCCAGCCCAACGCCGCTGCTCAGACCCCTGTTCAGTCCGGTTCTGCCCTCGGTGGCTCTTATGGCTCCCAGGGCTTGCACGGTTTCTTGGGCATGAACAACACCCAAGCCGGTGCTGCTCGTCCCCAGGGCGCCTCTGAAGACAGCAAGTACGGCGGTGCGTCCTCCAACCAGGTTGGCACCCCCAACGTGTCTGCCGCCAACCCCTCCGCGCCCAACTCTGGTATCGCTGCTCAGCAGGCTCAGGCTGCTGCTCAAGCTCAGGCTGTTCAGCAACAGCAGCAGCAGCAACGAGGCCCCTCTGCCGCTGGTCAACAGCAACACCAGCCCCAGCAGGCGGGTCAGCAGGGTGGCTTTGGAAGCTACCCTTACGGTGGCGGCTACGGTGGTCAGGACTGGGGACAGTACGGCGGGCACTATGCCGGTAGGGGTGGCTACAGTCAGTGGCAGCAGTAGGAGGTCTTAGATCTGTGACAGTGCAGTATTGCAGTAGGTCAACCAAAGAAGAAGATAAGAAGAGGAGAGGGAGTAATTTAGTTGAAAAATATACTATGCCTCAACGTGAAAATTCATCTCGGCTGGATCTTTGATCATCAAGTTGATACTTCGTATTCTACACATCCTTTTTTCCATTCTTTTGCATCTCCTCTTTTCACAACACAAGCATCGTTTCAACCTTTTCCCCAACTCAAGGCCAGAATGGCCATTATACTTATACAGATGTAATCGTCAATCATTGATTCATTGTCTGTCATGATCGATTTTCGTTCGTCTGTCATGGGCTCACTCTCGAGCGAATGGATGACTGGGCGATTCATATAGTGACGATTACCATTCACCGAGCTTTACCTAGTATCTTGCGGACCCAGCTTTTATTCTCCGTCGTACCGTCATCAAGCGCGCTCTCCCTGGCCTCTTTCAGCCCTTTAATCTCCTTATAAGTGACGCTCATGCCTTCAAAGCCTTCCCATTCTCCACCCTCCCTAGTCTGTATTGCCATCCATCTGGCAGCTTCAGCTTCGAGCTCGCACTTGATGCTGCCCCACCAGTTGGAGCCTCTGCAGTTGGGTCGGTGAGACTTGAGATGGGCAGAGAGCTTGTCAGCAAGGGTACTTAAGCTTCTGGGTTTAGTGGTTGCTACGTTCGAGCTTGTAGAACATGACTGTTCTCCCTCTATGCCCTCTTCTTGAAGTGTCGTCGACTGACGAATGGGGGACACAGTCATGGAAGGGCGAAAAGCAAAAGTCATGAACTGGCGCCTATCTGCAGGTGTCGACGCGACGTTGGAGATATCTTCAATGTGATAGTACAGGATGCTTTTGTCCGGGTAATTGTCAGGTGTAGACGATGTGAACGCGTCATCGTCATGATGAGAAAAGAGAGAAGAAGAGCCAAGGAGAGGAGTGTCTGTAGATCTTCGCTGTGTGCGGGCCGCTTCGTGACTTGCAGACATGTTTCTGGGGGTATGAGTTGGCTATGGGTACAAGTACAAGATCATTATATATCCGAAGGCAGCTGAAAGGTTCATACTGCTCGATAAACTATACTTCTCCGTCACTCATATACGGGTACCTTCGCGGTAGAGGTTCCTTCCATGTTATTCAAGGGAAGCTTCTGCAATCATGAATGACTGTGTGCGCTAGACAGACATGCAGCTGCCCACCGCGCTTGGTCTCCGCTGGAAATGTTGCCAACTACAGAAGAAGAGACAAGTCACATGAAAGGAGCGATGTTGGGGACTGTGAGTGACCTTGTGGGTCGCACAATCCGACCGGTACTGCATGGGATACAAATGTAAAAGCGTATAAGGGCCCTAGAAACTGCTGCATCATCGAGCAGTACCAACAGTGCAGGCCCGCCGTATCGTTCAACCTGCTCACGCAAAGAATAGTGGCGGTGCGGAACCAAAATGTGTAAGGTGCATCCCCCCATTTAAGGGCCACACAATGCGTGGGTGGATTTGAATCCTCCTTCTCCATCTTCTTTCCTTCATCCCTATCTTTATTCAACAATCAACATGGCCGACAACACTGACGATCTCTACGGCGGTAGGTGATCCCGCTGGCCGCTATCACCCCACTGACTTTCACAGACTTGGACCTCGAGGACCTCGACGCCTCTCAGCTCGAAGAACTGGTAGAGCCGCCAGAGCTCGACGTTGCCCCTTCATCCACTCCCGCCCCTTCTCACACCTCCCAACCGGCCCCTGCGCAACCTCAAGCTCAGTCTTTCTCGCAACCCTCCGAACAGCCTGCTCAGCAACATCAATTCGGATACAATTCTTTCGATCAGCAACAACAGTCGGACGGCGCCGGAGATAGGATCAAGCCAAGTGATATGCCTGATGAGGGGTTAGTAGTCTACTCTTGTTCTCTATACTCTCTGTTTTATCGGTTCCGTCATCTGGGATGATGTAGCGGAGATGCGCTTGCCGTAGACGAAGTTGCGGCAGGAAAGGAACGTCGGGAACGCGCGTTTGATGTCGCGTGACGCACCCAGTTTGATAGGTCGCTATCGCGTTGCCATTAAGGCCGCTCGCGGCCATAGATAGGCCATAGCCAGAGTAGGAGTATCGTAACAGTGTAACGTACCCTCCTAGACCCTTTCCCCCTCATCTTGTGTACTTGTCGTAATAGAGCTGAACTAATAATCTGTATCCTTCATCTATAATCAATCGCTGTCCCTCTATCGTACTGGATGCCATGCACCGCACTCCTCGGCCAACCCTTGCCTCACATGATTTCTCGTGATCGTGTCTTTGACAAAACAGTAAGATGTTCATCGGTGGTCTGAACTGGGAGACCACAGAAGGTTGGTCAAATTCGTTTGTAGCTGTTCATACGGATACTGACATCATGTAAAGATAGCTTGACGACGTATATGGGGCAGTTTGGTGAAATTGACGCGTGTACCATCATGCGAGACCCTTCCGGGCGCTCCAGAGGCTTCGCGTTCTTAACCTACAAGAGCCCTACGAGCGTTACCAAGGTCATGTCTCAGCCCCACGTCCTCGACGGCAAGCAGGTAGGTCGCCTTCTCGCCCCACTGACTGGGCTGACGTCTCCTCAGATTGACCCCAAGCGTGCCATTCCCCGAGCCGAGCACGAGCGCACCGCCAAAGTCTTTGTCGGCGGTCTCGCTCCCTCCGTGACCGGAGAGTCCCTCAAATCCTTCTTGTGTCAATTCGGCCAAGTCATGGATGCCACCGTCATGTTTGACAAGGAGACTGGAAGGTCGAAGGGTTTCGCGTTTGCTACATTCCAAGATGAGGACAGCGTGGGCAGGGCTATGGCGGCGAGTGGAATCGAGTTGGAAGGAAAGGCGGTGAGTTATCCATCTTCTCAGTGATTGGAAATAGGCTGAAGTTGAATTCAGATCGAGATCAAGAAGGCCCAACCAAGAGGTACCGCTCAAGGTTCAAGATCCACCTACCAGCAGAACCGATTCGGCGGCAATCAGCCCAACGCCTTTGGCGGCGGTATGGGTGGTGGCTTTAACGGTGGCGGTGGCTTCGATCCCAACTCTATGGCCATGATGTACCAGAACATGATGAAGCCTGCAGGTGGCATGGGTCAGTGATTCCTTCCTTCTTGTCGACACACTTGGCTGACTGGTATCAGGCAACATGATGGGCGGCTTTGATCCCAGTGCCATGGCTATGATGTACCAGAACATGATGAAGTCCATGGGAGGAGGCAACGCTCCGGCTATCAACCCCAACATGGGTATGCGCTCGCCAAACGATTCTGTCTCTTCTGGAGCTGCGCCAGGCATGAACAACATGATGGGTATGGGTATGGGGAACATGGGAATGGGCGGGATGGGCATGAACATGGGCGGGATGGGTATGGGTATGGGGAACATGATGGGCGGTGGAATGAACAGAGGAGGGGTATGTCTGCTTTTTACCAACATTGTGAATACGTGCTGATACTAGTGCAGATGGCCAGCCGACCTCCTAACGCTCCTCGTGGTCCTGCAGCTATGCGAGGTCCTCAGCAGGGTGGCGTCACCCCTCAGGGCCCTGGAGCTCAGCGATACTCCACCCAGGGTAACGCCAGGGCCAGACCTTACTAAGCTTTCTAATGAAGCTGTCATTCTTTTGTCTCTTCGGTTCACTTTTCGTCTTCAAAGTAAAACTACGTGTACTGGGCAGAGATTCTGTGTAGACGAAGATTGCAGTGTAGGATGACAAGATGCACAATTTACTATATCGTTATGATCGGAGTTACATACGTCGATGTGCCGCGACCTGCTAGGATCTCTCACAGTGGCTGCGCTGGTATACATGGTCAAAATACCGTACACCGTTGAGCATGACCAGGACGTGTTTCTGATAATCGATACCCTTCTTCTCGATATCGATCAGCACCTTTCGATGAAACGCCCCGCAGGCCGTAAGCATCATCATCCCTCTGAATATGCATGTAGCTCGAGGATATGGGTCTTCTCAATTCGGATGCTTGTAAGAGTCAGCGGATGATGTAAGAGTCGAGATTTGTGTTTCTGAACATCGTTCACACCCTCATATCACAACGTAACAAACTTAACTAAATAACTCTCCGTAGTTTAGTGTGGTTTAGAGCGTCAGACTGTAATTGGTTACAATATTCACATCTGAAAGTCGTGCGTTCGACTCGCACCGGGGAGATTCTTTTTGCCTTGTCTTTTTAAGAGCCTTTCTCCTCTCCATCAACACCGATGCATATAGGCGAAGCCAAGATGTGTTTCAATGCAACCAGCACTATCCATTTTTTGGATCATTTCGCAGTCGGGAGTAACATTGGCGGTGAAGTGCAGCAGGGTTCAAAAATGAAGTTGGGGTAGATATCTTGCATATGCGCAATGGGTTCAGTCACCGTGAGTGTGCATGTCGAGCACACCAGGGCGCGCTATCAAAGGGCTATGGGACGCTCTTAGATCCATGTATTGTACAGATCGGGTCCACTATGGAAGTCAGTGTAATGTTTCATCAGAAAATCAAGCGACATGCTCACATTTGGTCGTTCATCACCTTGCCCCACCAATCGCCATCCAAGGTCTCCTCGCTCTCAGCGTCACCTGACAACCTATTCATATTGAACAGCTGGGACTCGAACGTGTTGAGCCTCTTCCACGACTCGAACAATCCTCTTTGAGCCCATTTATGGCTTGTAGAGCTCTGTTCCACCGAGACAAACCCTGAGGAAGGAGTGAAGCACATGGATTCTTCGGGACTCTTGTAATCTCCTCCACTCCCGTCTTCCAACCTTCTCGGATTCGGCGTCTCAGTCTCCTTCAAGAACTGCGCCAAAAAATCCGATACCTTTCCTCCCTGCTTCCAGATGATCTCCAACTCTCTGCTCGCTTCCAAACACGCCCTGATCCCATCTTCTGCTGCTTGCCTATCAACAGCGGTCTGCTCGACTGTGTATATGCTGACTAGAAGGATGGTCCCCGCTAGCCAGGAGGGAAGTTTGAATGATACGTCGAGGCAGTGTCCGGGTTGGCAGTCTTCTTGTCGACCACGTTGAAGGACCGCTTTGCTGATACTGCAGATGGAAAGTGCCGCGGTAACGCACGAGGCAAGGGAAGAGAGCTGGTCGATAGTAGCCACTTTGCGTTTGAGAGGGATAAAGTCTCGATGAATGAGCATCTTGACAAAGCCGTGATATCCCCATATACAGGACGCTTGCTGGAAGATTGTGAAATTGGAGCAATTCGGGTCCCAGCGTAGTGCCTCGGGGACATTATGCACCCACTCTTCAAGTGCCAGATCGAGCTCGATAGCAAAAGCCCGTCTCGTCGCTTGCCTCGAACCATCTTGTCTAGCAGAGTACAGCAGCTGGAGCACCTTGCCCAGGATCTGATCGAGCTTGAGTAGTTGGATAAACATTGCCACTTTTGACACCTTCCCCTCTGGCTGCTTGAACGACGCGCGACCATCGATGCTCCAATACTCGTCGTCCACATCTTCTGGGAAAGGAGCATCCAGGTCGTTGTCCGTCATAGCCACCGATCTCCCCACCATAGCGCAGCTAAACCTATCGAAATGATAGAGACACCAGAAAGCTCGCTTGTACAGCTCTCGCTCGGTGGGCTCAAGCCTTTCAAGTACAGTGGTGAGATGGATGCCGATCTCTTGCGACGAGCGCAGGGCCGATCCAGCAAGGTGGGCGCTCATCTGGGGTGTGGTACTGGATTGGAGAAAGTAGCATATGAGGACTTGGCTTTGAAGCTCGTGCAAATCTGGCATGTAGAGGAGATTGTGCCCCATGTGCAGCGCCATACGCAGGTACTTCCACCCCGCCGAGTAAGGCAGCCATTGCTCGTCATAGTCCCTGTTCTGACCTTGCGTCGCCGAAAGCCCTCGTGGCCAGAACGTCCCGGTCGCATTGTAGAAGCGAGCGCCGCATGCAAAGATCAGGAGGCATACACGCCCAAACCTCTGCTGGCTTTTCCACAAGCCCGAGTCGTACTCCTTCTGAAAGATATGCCGATTGAGGAGGGGAACGTTGATATTGACATGGTCAAAGTAGGCATTGATAAGCTGCTGGTCGAGACCCTTTTCGGGCCATATCGAATAGTCGAGTGCGTTCTGACCGACGTCAGAGACAAACTGCTCCCATTCTGGGACTTGCCAGAAATCCTCTCGTTTATCCTTGCTGAGCTTTTCAAATATGTTGCCGCTCTCGCCCGCATCCTGCTTCAAGTCCTGGTAGTGGCACACGAGATGAGCGCCGGAGGCTCTGCCGTGGTGCCGCCATCGGACATGCTGGCTATGGAGCCGGCGGAGAGAGTTGACGACAACGACGCTATCATCGCCCGCGTGCTCTATCTCGTCCAGGGTCTTGCCTCGGCCTGATTCCCTGATGAAGCTGACAGAGTCGATCAGAGCGTTACTGGGTTTTGGGGGCGACGGGCTAGCAGGAAGGGGTGATGGAACCGGATGGAGAGGTTTGAGAGATGGGTAGTCGGGAATGGAGAGGGCCCGGAGCTCTTCTTGGTAAGAGTCGAGGTCAAAATCCTCAAAGTCAAGAGGAGGCCCGACATAATCGTCCAAATTGACATCCGGATACACCTATGCCCTTGTCAATGAATTTGTTTCGCTATAGCACATTGTACGTACCTCTTGTAGCATCATCTCTAGCCGGCTGCATCTTTGTTCCAGCATTCTGGCGTAGCTACGTGTGCCATCAGTCAATGGGTGTACAAGGTCGTATTGTTTACCCACGATTTTGTTGGATTCTTGCGCCTAGATGCTTCTTCCAGATACGAGCATTCATAACCGAAATGGTCGCATTGAGCGCACTCTGCTCCATTTGATCAAGATCGAGCTCGGGGGCAGCACAAGTGCGGCTCACTGGCATTGGCGAGACTGTTCATAGGCCCTTCACATCGCACCTTCTTTCTTCTACAGGCGTCACAGGCTCTCTGAAATAGACTATGAGCGTATACCTCGACCAAGAGTAGACAGAATACGCACCCTCACTACGGATGGCGACTTTTTTGGGGCTCTGCGCTTGACCCGCTTGTCGCTGCCCTCGCCGCTACCCTCGGATGTGTAGCCCATGATGGTGATGTCTGGAGCTGATGGTGCTTGAAGGGATTGAGCGTTGGGGAAGAATGTCAGGAGAAGAAAGATTGCCACTGAGAAACATAAAGCCGAGCCCGCGCCAAACACGCAGATAGAGCCCGGCGCGCCGAAATCAGATACCGGCCGGCCGCAGACATCCCTCGGCAGTGGCACATGCTCCCCAGCGAAAAGATGTATGTATTGCATCTCGCTCGCACTACGAGATGCTCGAGGTTATCCCATATTCAAATGTGCATAAGGAGCCTCGAATAGCAGACTCGCACCAAGCTATCAAGAGCAACGCAATCTAGCAGTACATAATGGTGTCGAACCGATGAAGATACAAATTAGGCAAGAAGAATGCACAGCAAATCATATTTTCATATCCAAGTATTAAACAAGTCGGGTCCACTATGAGGCTCGCATCAGCGACAGGCCGCTTTTGGCGAAGTAGACTTACTTGTGATCGGCAAGCATCTTTGCCCACCATTCATCTCCTATCCCCTCTTCCTGCTCTTCTCTCTTCCGGGACGGGAGGTTCATGTCGAGCAGTTGGCTCTGAAACGTGCTCATACGCAACCACGAATTGTACAGTCCTTCTCGGGCCTCCATCGGATTACTCGTCTTCGTCCCTGGAGTTGGCCCGAAAGGAGGATACGTTGAGCCAGGATTGGATAAAGCCAGTTCCAGATCACCGTTCACGGTAGATTCTGGCTTCGATGGCTCATCAGCCATCCTCGACACCATAGAGTTTGCTTCGTTTACGGCCTGCTGCAAGAAATCTGTCACCTTGCCAGCCTTCTGCCACAACTTTTCCAATTCTTGACTCGCTCTCAAACACGATTTCAGTCCTTCTCTTGTGCGGTACAGGTCCTCTTTGCTCATATCAATCGTGTAGAGGCTGAGAAGGAGGATGATACCTGACAACCATGAAGGGATCTTGACAGTTACAGGCAGCGCATGACCAGCGGGACAATCTTCTTGCCGGCCGCGAGCAAGCAGGGCATCGGTGATGGCGCAGATGGCGTAAGCTGCTTGAACGCAAGAAGCGAGAGAATAAAGTTGTTCGAGTGTCCCGGTGTTGGGGCGAGCAGGTACAAAGCTGCGATGGATGAGGATCCTGGCATAGTGGCCATGAGCCCACATGTCGGCCGACTGGCGCAAAAGGGAATAGTTGGAGCGTTTGGGATCCCAACGGAGAGGCGGAGGGACATTGTCTGCCCATGTCCTCAGCTCTGCATCAAGCTCGTCGACCATTTGCCGTCTTGATATGTGAACATCGGCAGGTTTCTTGATGCCATAGATTTTGTTGAGCGTCTTTCCCATGATTCTATCCACCTTGGAGATCTCGATGAAGAAGGCCACCCTCGATACCTTGCCTTCGGGCTGTCTTCCTCCCCCGTCGAGATCCTCTCTTTCCCAGTATTCGTCGTCGATGTTTGCCAGCTCGGGCACGTCAAAATCAGAGTCGAGCATCGCAACAGGCCTGCCCACTGTAGAGCTGCCGTACCTATCAATATGGTACAGACACCAAAAAGCTCGATGGTACAGCGCCCTCTCGACCGGGTCCATTTGCGCGAGGACAGCGGAGATGTGGGCCCCTAGCTCTTGGATGAACCGAAGCCCTAGGAAGGAGATGGTGGTGACCAGCTGAGGAGAGGAGCTGGCGTTTATAAAGTCGCAAACGAGGACAAGTTCTTGGATGTCGTAGAGGGTAGGGAGCTGCATGATGTTGCGGCCCATGCGAAGCACCGCGCGAAAGTACTTCCAGCCCGCCGAGTATTGGGAAATAGAATTGTCTCCAGGAGAAGCGCTGTCCCACCAGACTCTTCGGTCCCTCACATATCGAGCTCCATTGGCAAAGACCAGCATGCAGATCTTTGCAAAGCCTTCACTCGTCCGCCACAGCTTTGCATCATACTGCTCTTGAAAGACAAGTCTGTTCAGGAGCGGGTTGAGTAGATCTACCTTGTCGAAATAGGTATTGATCAACAGCTGATCCAGTCCCCGCTCTGGCCATATTTTGAAATCCATCGGGGATGTCCCGTCGGCCTCGATAGACGTCTCCCACTCTGACTCCTCCCAGAAGGCCTCCCTCTTTCTCTGGCCCATGTTGGCGATGATATCAGACCTGATTCCCCTGGCCGACTTGAGATCCTGAATTTGCATGACGATGTGAGCTCCAGATGATTTCCCGTGATATCTCCAGTGTCTTTCGCGGAGGTTTCGGATTTTGAGCCAGCGCACAGAGTCAATGAGAACGACGTGAGATGGCATGTCTTTGTCGTTTTCGTCCTTGACATGGGCACTCTGGGTGCTGCTCAAGGTCGAAAGCGCCGGAGAGGGGGCATGGGATGTCGAAGGTGTGGAAAGGGAGAGTGGCTTGAGAGCCGGATAGGGAGGGATATTGCGCGAACGAAGATCTTGAATGTAAGTGTCGTAGACAAAGCCTTCAGACTCGAGACGCGGGCCGACATAGCTCTCGAGGTCTAGAGAGGGGCATAGCTGTACACAAGTCAGCAATGTTGAGGAAGAGAATGAAGCACTTGCCTGCCGCAGTATGCTTTCGAGACGGCCGACCTTCTGTTCCAGCATCGTCACATACCTGCGAGTACAAGATTCAGCAACTGCCTCGAGCTGCAAGCGTTTTGCTTACCGCTTTGACGGCCCTTTTGGTCTTTGACTGTCTTCCATATACGTACACTCATGACCACCATGTATGCAAGACGGACATTCTGTTCACATGTCAGCCACGACTTTTGACGAGTCGTGATACGTACTGCCGCCGGCGTCGTTGTTTTGAGAGCCCTCACAGCGCACTTTTCGTCTTCTGCAGGAATCGCAAGCTCTCTGCTTTAGTCATCAGCACAGATAAAGCTTAGAGAATACTCATGCTCATATGTACGCGGATTGTGTTTATGGACGTTGACCTCGGGTCGCCGCTCATGCTCGGGGTTGCCGCCGAGGCCTCGCCCGACGAGGAGTGACGGCGGTCAGTATGCGGCATCTAAGCTTCGTGAATGTTGTAAGGGGTATTCGGCAATTTGCAGAGTGGTTGGCATACCAAGCCAAAAGGTAAACGACTTGCAAGGACATGATAGCTGGCTGGTACTTTTGAAGCCCGGGCCGCCCGATGCCGGCGGCAGGGACCGAAGATGGCACTTGTCCATGATCGCTTGCCTGCTTCCCCATCGCATCCAGACAGACATACTAGATAGATACATAGACGGAAGCACCATCAAAGGTTTCTTATCATTAAAGATCGATTCGTATAGAGTTACAGTCACATTTATGCTCTGTCGCACTTTATCAGAGTCATGGCTCTATCCGCTGGCAAGCTCCGCAATAAGCTGGCAAGCCATCTCTAAGAAATGGAATGGTCCCGATACACCCCCAATCGCCTCCTTCCCCTGCCCCTGCCCCGGACCACCAGCTCCTCCGCTCGGCGCGCTCCCGCTCCCCCTCTTTTCCGAGCCGATGCTACCATGTTGACTACTCTCGTGCGAGGCAGGATCGTCCTGCCTGGAGACGTCGGGCATGAACCTATCGGCTTCGCTGACCAAGTAGTATCCCAAGTTCCGAAAGTCCACAAGGTAGTGTTGGTCGTCAACACGATACAATTGCAAGTCCATCCGAACCTATACAATGGTCAGTTGCGGTCCTTTCAATATCGATCTACTCACCATGACATTTCCATACCTCGCCCTCGTCTCGACATGGTACAGCCCCTGCGCCGCCTTCTCCTGCGCCATAGCATCCTTCTTGATTGGCGGTTTCTTGCCCATCATTGGCCTCTCCCCACCATTCTTCTCCCTCAGTTCTTCCAACACCGCCTCGACCTCCTCCGTATAACCCCCCGGCGGCGCACCGCCAATGTCCGGTAGAGGCACCTCCTTCTTCCGCCACTGCATTCCCAAGATATTCAGCGTTCTGTAGATTTCCAGCATGACCTCCATAGGCGGGGAACGCGAACGGATACCAAAGTGCCATTTGGGTTTCGACATGCTCTTGTCGGGCCGGCGAGGCTGATGGGATGTTTGGGATGATGGGGGGAAGGACGAGGTTGATGTGTTTTGGGAGGGAGAGAGGAGGGCACGGGCGGCTTCTTCGGCCGTGTTTTGGGTTTGAGGGGGCAGGTTGCTGGTAGGAGTGGATATTTGTGATGCCGTTGACGATGGGGCTGTCGTGCATCAGCGATGATCTTGACTTGTTGACTAGACTTACGAGTCATCCACCCAGGAAGACTGCTATCCAGCACATCAAAGTGCGCATTGGGAATATCTTGGATCTCCAGATCCACATCCTCCATGTCGGGTTCTTCCATCTCTTCATTTTGCGTCTGCGAAGGAGGCTACGCTTGGTCAACCATCGTCCCAATCTGAACGAGGTAACTTACAGGAATATTTGCGTTCCAGGCAGGCGGCGACGAAGCCATGAATTCCTCCATCGCCGAAGAATCCTCATCCTCATACGCATTCGAATCCTTCAAGATTCGTCTGTGGTCGCGCACCAGCTGATAAGCCACCTTGACTTGATTATCACCTGGCGATTGAAGTGCCTCCCAAACCATTGCCGCGCTATACGTCGAAATCTTGGTCAAAAGCTCCTCCACGATATCCGGGTCAATCACCCCCAGCTCGTCTGTAAACACCAGACCTTTATCCTCCGCCACTTTTCTCGGGTCCGCCTGGCCTTCGTTGATCAACAACAGTGTCGTCATGTCGTCCATCGGCAGCGCGGGGTATCGCTCCATTTCTGCGATCTCGGGTAAGGGCTGGAGGTAGCGAGGAAGGTTTTCCTCAAAGAAGGGCATTTGTCGGATCTCAAAGATAGTCGCACGCTTGAGGGGGTCGACTTCAAGCATGCGTTTGAGCAGGTGGCGGGCGGGGTCAGAGACATGGCTGGGAATGTGAAAGACGCCATCTATGAAAGTGTCAGTGACGAAAGGAGTGAAAGGGGACGAACTCACTCTCGATCTTTTTGAACAGCGTCGGGATATGTTCATCGTCGAACGGCAATTTGCCGCAGAGCAACACGTACATGATCACACCAGCACTCCAGACATCGATTTCAGGGCCGGAATACAGCTTTCCAGAGATCACTTCGGGCGCCGCATAGTTGGGACTTCCACAAGACGTCTTCAAAAAGTCACCGTCCGTCATCAGATTCGACAACCCAAAGTCTCCGATCTTGATATTTCTTCTCGAGTCGAGGAACAGACTGCCAGCATGTAAGCGGGGGACTTTTGGTTATATGTGAAGCGGGCTCACTTTTCAGGTTTTAGGTCACGGTGGACGATATGGTGTTTGTGGCAGTACTCGATAGCGCTGATCATTTGCTGGAAGAACCGCCGGGCCTCGTCCTCAGTCATCTAGCATGTCCGTCAGCACGACTCTCCCAAGTCTGCACCTCGCACGACCGCTCACGCGCCGCCGACGCCAGCCGCGGCGCCGGTTCTTTACCGGCCCCGACCGACCCTGAACACCGAGAGCCCCAAAATGGATGACACTGGAACTCACTCCATGTTTGCCCTTTTGCACGATATAGTTGAAGAGCTCTTCCCCAGCATACTCCATGACCATGATGACGTCCGTGGGGGTGGTGATGACTTCGTACCTATAAGAGTCCATGCATCAGTCATCTGCCCGCTTATAGATTCATGTGAGAGTCACCCTCTCACTAGAGAGATACAATGAAGACACTACTCACAGCTTGATGATATGGGGATGCCTCAGCACCTTGAGGTACTGTATTTCACGCTTCACCCGGGCGTTCATATCGGGGGTGGTAATCTTGGAGCGATTGATCAGTTTGAGCGCCACTTGATGCCCTGTTATAGCGTGCGTCGCCACTACCATCGCATAAACCATCAGCCATCCTCCCCCATGCATTCAATCGTCGCCACCCACGTTTGACCTTGCCGAAAGACCCCGTGCCCAGCGTTCGCTCGACAATGTACTGGCCTATTCTCGGCTTTTGTCGGGGCTGGGGGATGGGGGAGGGGTGCTGGGCGGACATGCTTGCTGAGCGGCGCTGGTGGTGGTGGGCGGGGACGTCGGGGGCTGGTCTGGATGCCATGTTGGATGATATTGCAAGGATGAAATGGGATGGACCTTATTTGGCTCTAATACACACCACCACCCCGGAGCATGACGCGTGGCGTGTTACTTTTGCTTCCGTCCGCCATAGACCGGGTGTTGAGTGAGTCCAACTTCTGTTGGCTGCATAGAGAACGAGCAGCAGATACGTGTATACAGAAACCAGTATGCGTGTACACTTGCACAAAGCCGATGCATACTTTGACACACAATAAGGATCATTAAAGATCAGATGTAGATGGAAACTAATAGGAAATCGTCGTAACGTTATATAAGATCTGTCGAGAAACTGTGGGCTACATCATTGGTTTGTCTAGCTGCGATTCGAAAGCGAAGGATTCTAACGAAAAACGAAAGAAGATGTAAAAAGTCTATGAACCCGGTTGGGGCACGGGTTCTGATTGTGGTTGTTCGGCAGCTTGCTGTTGTTCAGCAGAGGATGGTTGATCTCGGAAGAACATTGTAGTGATGTACTGCACCACATCAGCATAGTCTCTCACAGCAACAAGCTATCTCACCTTCTTTCGATACCTCGTTGTCGTACCAACACCCAGCGTCCCGTTTCTAATCGCACTCGCCGTCAAGTGATTCAAAACCACATGATTCGGCACCGCCAAAATCGAATTGTCGTCCAGTCCCGCTGGTGGATTACTCTGCCATCCCGTCTGCGCCGCCGCCTTGGGGTCATGATTGTCCCATAACCTCTTGGAGTCGTTGTTGACGATGACCTTGTCGAGGATACGGGGGAGCGTGGGAGGGGCGGGGACGTTGGGAATGTAGGGGACGGATTTGAGAAAGTTGTGAAGCTCGTCTTGTTCCATACGGAGCGGCAGCTCTTCAATGTACTGGTACATGATGAGGGATGGAGGAATTTCGCCAGTCCATTCAGACTCGTCGGCTATATCATATTAGCGTGTTTCAGTTGGTACTAGGATGTCTCACTTTGCTCCTCCTTGACTGCTGGTTTCGAGTCCATGGCCCACTCCGCCTTGAGCTCCTCGGCCGTCTTGGGCGCTTCGACCTCGATCCAATTGACCAGTGTGCCGTCGTCGTCTGTGGCAGTGGAGAGCTGTTTTGAGCAGCGCCATGATTCGTCGACGATGAATTTTACGCGGTACTGGCCCGGAGGAAGCCGAAGGGTAGTGTTGAAATCGTGCGTACTGTGGATTGTCAGCAAGAGACTTGGTTCGATGCGACTACGCACCTTTTATGCAGCTTGATCCGGTTGGCCCATCCTCCTTCCCAAGTGCCCGCAACATAAACAATCCTCCCGCCTCCATTCCACTGAATCGGCACATCCACCAGACCATCTCCCTTCTCCTCCACCGGCCCTTCCGTAAACCCTTGCTGCACCGGTGGTCCAGAATCATGCTCTGCGACCTGCGGCCGGGGGAGAGGAACCTCTTTACGCTCAGCACGCGGAGGTTCTTTCCCAGGAATAGGAATCGGGACCGCTTTCGACGCATGCGTCCCCGCCGTAGGATCCTGCACACCATAAGGATCAGGAAAGTACGGGTTCACGTCCGAGGCGCCCCCTTTCGACGTCTGGCCCGAATAAGACCCCGAAATGGGCGGTTCGAGCTTACTCATCGCGGCGAGTGTATTCTGGCCCGCCAGCGGGCTCGCCTTGCCTCCGAGGGTATCGCGCCAGCGCCGATTGTTGACGTTGGCCGTCGGGGTGATGGGTGGGCTCTCTTTGCGGACTGCAGTCGTCGACGGTGCGAGATGATGGGAGGTATGGGTGTGGGTAGTAGGCACGGGGGCGGCGGGCGAGAAGGCGGCGGGGGTGAATTGGAGCTTGTTGAGGTCTGGGAGCTCGAGGGATTTTCGTCTGCGGGGGGAGCCGGGGCGGCCCGAGGGGGAGGTGTTGCCTGAGTGGGAGGGGGAGATGTGGCGCTGGGGCATGTGAAGGCGCAGGGAGGGGTGGCGGTGGGGGGCATTGCTGGGTGGCCCCTGCCTCTGGGCGGTGTTCTGCTGGTGGGAGGGCGTGTTGCCCATGCTGATAGTGGCGGGGAGATGTATAACACTGCTGCATGGATGAATGGAATGCTAAGACCCATAGCAAGACGGAGGTCCCCGCCAGTTTGATCCCGCTCCTCGGCTTCCGACCCCCGGCCATGCCTAACGAAGGTGTTGTAGTAGAGAGCGCATCTACATTCACCTGCTGCAACTCTTGTATCTCTTGCTCGGAAGAAAGTCTATCATACGGCTACCCATGAGCACTCACAATGACCCCCGCTGACCGCAACTCCTCCTCCTGGTCGAACGCTGCCTCGGCCACCCCGGGCACGAACGACGAGTCGAGCACAAAGTCCAAGAAGACTCGTGTCCATGTAAGCATGCCCAAGCTTCAACTATGATACTAATAAAGCTATAGAGGGCTTGCGATACATGCAGAAAACGTAAAGTTCGCTGCGAAGGTCCTCAAAACAGTCAAGCCGGCGCCAGTAAGTATCCCGGCATGCTGATGGCTATAGCTGACATGTGGGCAGAATGTCCGTTCTGTATCCAGGTTGGGAAAGAATGCACATACCTGGAAGATACTAAACGGCCCAAGGGTCCTTCAAAGGGGTGAGCAACACTCTACAGTCTGGCCAGCTGTTGACGATTCGAGCAGGTATGTGACGATGCTCGAACAAAAGTGTGGTCGTATGGAGAGAATGCTATACCAGGCGAGTACTACACTAGATGTCGCATCAATGCTGACGTCTCTCCAGCTATGCCCCTCTATCGATCTCGAAAGCTACATCGGCACACATGTCAACTGTGAAGATTTCAACAACGATTCCTATCTCGACGACCTTCACTCGCGCGGAATCCCACCTTACCCCGCCCTCAAACCACTATCACTCCCATCCCCTCAATCTTCTCCAGCTTCGTACGCTCCCCCGTCGTCGAATGACACGACGAGCCCCGAAAGCACTGCCGAAGGCGAAAACGACCAAGATAGACTCACCCAAATCGCCCTCGTCAACTCGATGCACTGGCTCAAAGTCCGTGATGCCCACTGGCGCTACCACGGCAAATCCTCCGGTGCCCACCTCGTCATGCAGATCCAGGATCTCAAGTGCCAAAAGGGCATCAAGTCGGATTTCATCGCTGAAGTCGGCAAGGGGAAGAGAGAGGCGTTCTGGGAGGCGACAGAGTGGGAGCGGTTTATTGATACGGATGGGACGAAGCCGTTGGATATGAAGGCTTGGCCGGAGCGGGGGCTGGATCAGATGCTGATCAATGCTTATTTCGACAAGGTCGATTTCCACGTACCGCTCCTCAACAGGCTGATCTTTCAAGAGCAGTACGACGCAAAGCTATGGCGGACGAACGAAGGCTTTGCCAGGCTCTGCATGCTGGTCTTTGCCAACGGCTCTCGTTTCGTCCAAGACCCCCGAGTCCTATGGCAAGACGACTCTTCCACGATCGCCCCGAACAACAAGTTTTCCGGGGGCTGGATATACTTTCGAGCCGTACTCCGCATGGGCCACAACATCATGCAGCTTCCCACCCTAATCGATATCCAATGTCTCGTTCTCACCTGCTTCTTCATCCACGGCAGCTCTACCCCCCAGCGCCTCACCACCGTCGCCGCCCTCGGACTCCAATCCATCCAAGAGCTCGGCGCACACGTCTCTGCCGTCCTCGCTCAGTGGGATCCGGTGGAGAGGGCTTTGTATCATCGAGCTTTCTGGTGTCTGTATCATATCGATAGGTATGGTAGCTCTACGGTGGGTAGGCCTGTGGCGATACTGGACTCTGAATTCGACGTGCCCGAGCTGGCGGATATCGACGACGAGTATTGGGAGCGAGAAGATTCGGACGGGGGCGGGACGCAGCCGAAAGGCAAGGTGTCGAGGGTAGCCTTTTTCATCGAGATTTCCAAAGTGGATAGAATTATCGGGCGGACGTTGACGAATGTCTATGGGATACGCAAGCCTGTCCACGTGGTTGTCTCAAAACGGGCGATGGCGACAGAGCTCGACGCAGAGTTGACAGAGTGGGCAAAGAACGTGCCTCTGGCGCTCCAATGGGACCCAGACTGCTCAAACTACTCTCTCCTGTGCCAGTCTGCCGACATGTGGGCCCAGGGGCACTTTGCAAGAATCCTCATTCATCGTATCTTCGTCCCTCACCACCCCAACACTGGTACTCTCGAACAGCTCTCGTCACTCAAATCTTGTATCGAAGCGGCCTACGCCATCTGCGGTATCACCGACGCCCTCCTAGTCCGCGGTCGACAAGAAAACTGTCCCCCCGGACACGCCATCCCCGTCATCCTCAAGCTACCTTCCTGGGTCTCGGGCATCATCCTCCTCCTCGGCCTCTATACTACCGATCCCAGTAAAGACGAGGTGCACCGCGTGAGGGAAGGGCTGGTATCGTGTATGCGGGCGAGCCGGGAGCTGGAAGTGCTGTGGCAGAGGTCGGGAAAGGTGACGGACTTTTTGGAGCGGGCGGTCGCAGAGGCGGATTTATTCGCAAAGGGGATGACGCAAAAGGTGACGGGTCCAGGGGTGGAAGAAGGAGAGGGCGTTTCATTGGAAGGCGAGCTGGGCCGTTATGTCCCCAAAGCCACGCCAGCTACTCCTTCGTCGTACCTGTCACCAGATGCTGAGAAGAATGATGGCAAGAAGACACAGCAGGGGTTGTATGATTCGTGGTTGCGCATGAGCACGTTCCAATCTCAGCTGCTCAACATGGACATGCCAATGCGGGCGAGGGAGGATATGGAAGAAGGTATAGGGGATGACTGGTGGGCAAAGACGTTAGGGGAACAAAAGTTGGTCTTGTTCTCGAGAGACGCCTGTCGCTGATGTGATTCTTCATAGTGGTCCAGATCTATACAACACTTGGATATGATCTGCTTCACATGTATGTATAGACATCGAATCTGTATCACTGTAATCGTAGCCATACTGTGTATCGAATTCAAACAGGATTGCTCCTGTCTAGCCTCCGAGGAATCGAAGATAATCGGGAATAGAGGGTGATGTTACCGGTGGACGGTGATTCGCCGAGCCGGGAGTGTGATAGCCGGGTAGCCGGGTGCGCGTCGAGGTGTCATGACCCGGCCTCTATTGGAGCAAATTTGTTATATAGATGCATTAGTCGATTAGAAACCCCCATGCATGCACCATGACCACCATCCCCACCCTCACAAAGCCTCCCACCATCAACCCCAACCCCAACCCACGCCCCCCGCCCCCACACCTCCCAAAGCTCCCCATCCCGCCCCTCAGAGACTCGTGCACCAGGTATCTCACCGCACTCGAAGCACTCCAGACCCCCAGGGAGCATGCAAAGACCAAGGAGGTAGTCAGGGAGTTCCTCGAAGAGGGCGAGGGCGACCTGTGGCAGAAGAAACTCGAGGAGTATGCCAAAGACAAGGAGAGCTATATCGAAGAGTTTTGGTGTATGTTATTCTGCTGGCATCATTGCGCGGGTTCTGATGCGCTATAGATGAGAGCTATCTCTCGCACTCGGATTCTGTGGTCTTGAGCCTGAACCCCTTCTTTGTCTTGTCGTGAGTGTATACACTATACTCTCGTAGTGGTGCTCACACGACCACCAGCTCCGACGTTACACCTCGAGCCAATCCTCAGCTCTCTCGCGCAGCTGCACTCATAACGTCCACACTCTTCTTCATTCACGATCTCAGAAATGGCTTGCTCCAGCCTGACGCGATCAAAAACAAGCCCTTGGACATGAGTCAGTATGAGCGTCTCTTTGGCACTTGTCGAGTTCCCACAGACGTAAGCAGCTTCCATCGAGCAAGAGACCCAGGCTGATCAAGTATGCAGACCGGATGCAGGATGGAAGTCCATGGTGATAGTCGACACATTGCTGTCGTAAGGCGTGGCCAATTCTGTATGTCAACTCCTTGATTCTTCCCATAGTCCCGCTGACATCCTATCCTTTAGACTGGTTTGATTGCCTCGACTCCAAGAACCGACCGCTTCTCTCTGACCGTGAAATCTTCCGGAACCTCGATGCCATTGTCAAGGATGCCGAAAAGACCCCTACTGCTCAGGTGAGTCTCCTCCGCTATCATAGATGCCAAGCTGACGCTCTGTAGATTGCCGAAAACTCTCTCGGTGTCCTCACCACCGAATCCCGCAAGATCTGGTCGGGCCTCCGCTCAGACCTCATCAACTCGAACAAACTCAACCGTTCCTGCCTCGACGTCGTCGAATCCGCCCTCTTCATCATCTGCCTCGACGACACTGAACCCGTCGACACTGCCGAGCTCTGCTCCAACTTTCTCTGTGGAGGGTACAAGCTCGAAAGCGGGGTTCAAGTTGGTACGTGTACCAATAGGTGGTATGACAAGCTGCAGATCATTGTCTGTGAGAATGGCGAGGCTGGAGTCAATTTTGAGCATACGGGTGTCGATGGGCATACCGTACTGAGGTACGCGGCAGACGTCTATACCGAACTCGTCTTGCTGTTCGCAAAGACCATCAACCCCTCCACTCCCTCCTTGTTCAAAGCCAAAATGTCTCCCTTTGCCAAGTCTGGAAAAGCGCCGCCCCCTACACCAGAGGAAGAAATCGATACCACCCCCAAAAAGCTCGAATGGCAGCTCACCCCGGATTTGCGCGCGGGTATCAAGTTTGCAGAGACGCGGATCAGTGATCTCATTTGCCAGAATGACAGTCAGGCGCTCGAGTTTAAGGGGTATGGAGGGGCGTTTATCAAGAGGCATGGGTTCAGTCCGGATGCTTTCATACAGATGGCTTTCCAGGCAGCGTACTATGGGCTTTATGGTGAGTACTTTGGTTTGTTGGTGAGGCACAGGCTGACCTTGTTGAAGGACGAGTTGAGAGCACATACGAGCCGGCTATGACAAAAGCTTTCCTGCACGGTCGAACCGAGTCTATTCGTACGGTCCAGCCTGAGAGTTTCTCTTTTGTGAAGGTAAGTCTTCATACCCACTCTCATTCCACCACTGACGCCTGTCTAGACCTTCTGCTCCGACTCGGCCACCGTCCAAGAAAAAGTCAGCGCCTTGCGCAAGGCATGCAAAAGACACTCTGAGCTCACTGCAGAGTGTTCAAAAGGTCTCGGACAAGATCGGTACGTTCCCCTTCCTTCCTCTATTTCGAGATGTTGGCTGACGCGCGACACATAGCCATTTCTATGCTCTCCACTGCCTTGCTCAGAAAGAAGTTATGGCTTACGAGTCCGCCCACCCCTCTCTCTCACCTCGCGAAGCCCTCCGCCGTTTCTCCATAGCCTCCCAACAACCGTCCAGTCCTCCTACCAACAACAAGGGCAACGGCAAACCCGACATGAACAGCATCAACGGCCACGGCGCCAGCCCCCCAGGTGCCGATACCCTTAGCCCTGTCATCGACCTCGAGCGCCCTACCATTCCTGCCCTCTTCACCGACCCCGGCTATGGGCTTTTGGGGACGAGTGTCTTGAGCACGTCGAATTGCGGGAATCCCGCGTTGAGATTGTTTGGTTTCGGGCCGGTCACGCCGGAAGGCTATGGCATTGGTGAGTCTTCCAAAACAACAAAGGTCCGATAACTGACGTAATGGTCAGGATATATCATCAAAGAAGACGGTATCTCAGTCTGCATGTCCTCCAAACATCTCCAGACCCGCCGTCTCCTCTCCACCCTCCACGCATACCTCCTCGAAATCCGCAGTATGCTCATCCTCCTCTGGAAGGACGCCAACGAGCGGCCCGAGACGTCCTTCATGGACCATTTCGGTGTGCTCCGAGACTCCAAGACGGGCAAGGCGCTGCAGATGGTGGAGCAGGATGAGGCAGGGGAGGGGACAGATTTCGGGGAAGAGGGTATGGGCGGATTTGGGTTCTTTGATGTAGAGACGCAGACCCAGATGCCGCAGTCGAGGAGAAGGAGAACATTGGTGGGAAAGACGCTCAGTATTGCCGAGTACTAACTCTGTTTGCTGTGTTCTTGTACATTAGAGTTGTGCGCAACAATGTTGTACTGTGAATACCGCTGTAAAGAAGCGGTCACAAAGTCGTTATATCAAATATGAAAATAATCCGTTCATATGCCATTACATTGATATGTCGGTCTACTCTACTCGTACACTATGTCACCACCCTGTCAATTCTTGTTCATGTAATCCTTCAAACTAGCACCACTGTCAGTACGCTATTTCAATATTTGAAGAGATACTCACCTAAAGAATCCAGAAGGCAACTTTTTCTCATCTGTCACCACTTTTTCTCCGTCTTTTGGCGCAAAGCTAAACATCCCGGCAGCTGGCGGCGGCGGCGTTCCACTCGAGGCAGCGCCGGGCACATACTTGACAGCAACAGGCCTCAAGCTGTTACCTGATGACGAGCCACCTGACCTTCTCAAGCTTGACTCGTGTGATAGTCCCTCAAAGCTGGGTGACAAGTTGAACTTGATACCACCAAATGCCGAAGGGGACGAGACGGCTGGAGTGGGGGCAGATGAGGTGGCTGGAACAGGCGCGGGTTGAGCCAGAGGAGGGGAGGAGGAGAGGGTGGACAGGTAGAGGTCGGCAGCTTCAGCATTCAACTCTGGAGCAGGAGCAATGTTTGGTGAGACCGGAGGCGAGAAATGACCTGCTGGGGGTAGATCATCGATCATGACGGGACCCGCTGACACAGACTCGTGCGTAAAGCTAGCGCCTCTGACTCCCGACAACCCTTCCCCCCTAGCAACGACCGGTTTGTTGAGTTTGGCGACCTTGAGTTTGCCCAGCCTCTTCTTCTTGGTCTCGGAGGGCCCAGCAAGAACAGCGTCAACCTCGGCCATGGTGTCCTTTGTCGGCTCAAAGTTGAGTGCTCGGCGCGAGGTGAGGAGCGACCTGTTCCCGGAAGGCGAGGCGATATGGCAGGATGCGATGCGCCTGGACAGGTCATTGATGGCCTGTTGACGTTCCCTAATAGCAGCATCGACACTCCTCACAGACCTTTGGATTCTTTCCAAAGGTGGGAGACTAGAATGAACGTAAGCAATGGTCTTTGCAGGGCTAATGGCCCACTTACGAAGCATGTCCCTCATCCTGTTTTTCGTTGCGATGTCTGAGGGAAGCGATAGAGTTTTCCAGCTCTTGCAACTTGTCCTCGGTGTCCTGAGGTTGGAGATTAGCAAGAGTTGTGTCAACATCAGTAGCACCCACCTGTACTGCATTGCGCAGCTTCAATCGATACGCGGCCTGGTCTGGGTTGAGATCAAGACTCTCTCCAGAGATCTGACCTTTCTTTGCTTTCAAAAGTCTTTCCACTTGGGCCACCTTTGAATCAACTATAGGATGTCAGTACTGGACCTACCAATATCTTGAAAACGTACCTCTCAGCATCTTTGACCTCAATTCTGCAAGCCTAGCTTCCGCCTCTTCGTCAATCCTCTGCTGCTTGACGACTCGCGGGTGTAGTTCGTCGATCAAACGCTGTACTTGAGACAGCTGAGACAAGGGAAGGGTCCTCTGCTTTTCCACTACATCAACGAGGGCGTCGAAATCGACGGTGCCGGCGTTACGACGTCGAAGCTCCTGGTGGAATTTGGCGTTTGAGGCGACTACGTCCTTGAGCTGCTGTAAAGTTAGTGACGATTTGAAGCACTCGATTGTATCCACTTACTTTGAGGAGGTCCTCATCGAGGGTCTCTACGATCTTGACTGCCACGCTACCCATTGTCTTCTCGCTACTTTGAGTCACCTTTGACGGTCGTTCAGCCAAGACTGGTCTCGCGGGCGCGCTCAAGTCTGTAAAGTCCGCAGCCTTGGGGACGCTCGGTTGCGGTGTGGCCTCAGGCTTGGGGGCTGCTGGTGCAGATGCCGGTTTTGAGCTTGGCAACGGGGAAGACTGAGGCGAGGCCACCTGAGGTTCATTCGATGGCTTTGCGGAGAATGCCGACGGCGTCGAGGAACCAGAAGGCTTCCCAAGGCCAAGATTGCCAAACACAGACTTTGGCTGTGCGGCCGTCTTGGCTGCCACAGGAGCCGTAGCAGGCTGTCCAAATAAGGATCCAGCAGGAGCAGCAGGAGCAGCAGGCGCAGGAGGTTTGATAGGCTCTAGCTTGGGTTGGCCAAAGAGACCAAAACTCGGCGCTGTGGAAGCAGGCGTTTGCGATTCATTTGTGTCTGCAGAAGGTTTGGAGGCTTCTGTGGACTTCTGTCCAAATCCGCCAAACAAGGATGGCTTGGCTTCCTCGGATTTTTGCTCGCCCTCTGCTGGCTTCGTACCAAAGAACCCACCAAACCCACCGGGCTTTGACGCATCTGTCGGCTTCTGGCCAAACCCTGCGAATGCGCTTGGAGCAGCAACAGGTTTGGCCGGGGACGACTCGGGAGTTGTAGATCCCAGAGGAGGACCAGATAACGGTGAACTTGTCCTAGAGACGTGTTTGGTAAAGTTGAAAGGGAGTTTGGGGGCATCGGTAGGACTAGTCTTGGGTTCTTCGGAAGGAGTCGAGGTGGCTGGACCAAGGCGCGAGAACAAGGAGGAACCGGAGGAGGGGGAAGGAGATCTAGGTTCATTCTCTTCAGGGGGTGTCGGCGCAGAGGTCGAGCTCTTGGTTGCAAACCAAGCCGGAGGTGACCTAAGACTGCTGGGTTTGGGTTTGACCGAACTTTCCTTCTCCGCATCATCCTCTTCCTCTTCCTCTTCTCCGGCGTCGCTTCCTTCATCAAGTTCTTGTTCCTCGTCGATTGGAGACATATCAGGGGCGATGGAGGTTGACCTCCTGCGATGTCTCTCTTCATAATCCTCCTCTTCCTCATCTTCTGAATAGTCCTCCTCGTCCTCGTCTTCATCTTCTTCGTCCCCTTCCTCTTCGTCCTCTTCTTCTTCCTGTTCATCCACTTCTTCCTCTTCTCCCACAAACTCTTGATCCTCCTGATCCTCAGGTCCAGACACTTCAGCGTCCTGCTCTTCTTCCGAAAGGTCAGAAATGGAAGGCTCAGGGGAGGACGCGGTGTGTTCGTCCGCTGCAGGCTCAGCGACCTCTTCCTTCGTCTCTTCCTCGGTGCTGTCTCCGTCAGATCCAGATACAGCGGCAGCAGGCTTCTGATCTCTGCCTACTTCTTCAAAGACGCCCTGGTGTTCATTTTCAATCACATCATTTGTTCTTTGTTTCTGGGCCTCCTCCAACAGTTCGGCGACAGCATCTCCACTCGCACCCTCGCTTGACTCTAAAGCAGCCTTCTCTGCGGACACATCGCTCGCGGCTTCTAGCTCTGGATCCAGAGTCTCCACTTCATCAGGATCGACAGTCTTGTCCTTGCCATCATCAGCCTCGGACTTGGTTTCCGGTTCACTAGGTTCAGAGACAAGAGTGATGGGTGTGGTCGACTCTTCTTCATCATTGACCGGGATCTCGGGCGAGGTAGATTTGGTTGGCTCAGGAGCAGATGCGTTGGATGCTTCTTCGTCCTTGGCGGGAGTATCGGGCGGGGTAGTGGTCTCCTTGGCAGGAGTAGAGAGAGTTTCCGCGGACGCAGGGGGCGGTGATTTTGCCTCGACTGGCTGGGGAGCAGGCACATCAAAGCCTTCCAATTCCTCATCCCGCTCCTTCTCCTTCTCCAGCTTGTCCTCCCCTTGCTTCTCACCTTCTACCTCGCTGTCCTCTTCAGCAGGCGGTTTCTCCTCTTGCTTCTCCTTTATCAGAGTTGCCTCTTGCTTGATATCGTCCTTCTTTTCTTCTACAGGCGGAGCAGGTTTGGAAGTGAAGGCTGAGGTCTGTGTAGGTTTCCCAAAGAGTGACCCACTGTCCGTCTTGCCCGTATCGAACGGCGATCCGGCGCCAAACGCCGAAGTACTCTTTGGAGTTCCAAACGACGACGAAGGCTTGCTGAAGGCCGAATCTCCCTTCTGCTCGTCATCCTTCTTCTGGCCGAATAGAGACGGGCCCTTGCTGGCGAAGCCACCAAAGCCTTTCGTCTCTTTACTAGCAGCAAACCCGCCAAAGCCCCCCGTGATGGATCCAGAGGCTGAGGGAGCAGGACTGGCGGGCTTGCTCTGGCCAAAGCCGCTGGTCCCAAAGGCAGAGCCGCTTCCGATAGCAGACTGTTGTCCAAATGCTGTACCGCCACCGATAGCAGATGGTTTGCCAAATGCACTGCCCGGTGAGGGGATGGAAGAAGTCGACCCAGCGGGTGCAAAGCCTGAGCCGAAAGCGGTGGGGCCTGTAGGTTTCTTCTCCGTGGCATTGAACCCGAATGACGGGGCAGAGTTCCCGAAGGCTGTAGCAGGCTTAAAGAAGCCGGACGAAGAGGATGAAGGGGCACCGAAAGCACTGGGCGCTGGAGCGGCCGGCTTAACAGGGGGAGAGTTTGGTGGCGTGTCATCCTCCAAACCTGCGGGTTTCTTACTTGATCCTCCCACGGGAGAAGCAGGTGGTGATTCTCCCAGCCCGGGGACGGACGCGGTTGATTTAGAAGATTCCAAAGCCGAAGCGAAACCGCCGAGCCCAAAGTCGTCTTTGTTGGTATTTGGCGAGGGCGCTGGGGAAGGAGCCTTGGGCGTTTCAGTCTTGGTTTGACCGAAGCCTGCAAATGCCGATACGGGTTTGGGCGCCTCAATGGAAGGCGAAACCGCCGGCTTGCCGAACGCGCTCTGACCAAATGCACTCCCGTTCCCAGCCCCAAACGCCGACTTTTGACCAAAAGCGCTCTGTCCAAAACCGCCACCAGCTCCGAAAGCAGACCCAGTTCCTGTCGCAGGTTTCTGCCCAAAAGCGGACTGGCCAAAAGCTGGGGAAGCAGTACTAGGGGTTCCGGATTTTCCGAAACCGCTGAAAGCTGGGGCTTGGGTGGCAGAGGAACCGAAGGCTGAAGTTTGCGAGGAGGAAGATGGGGCAGGAGAAGCGGGCTTGTTTGCTTGACCGAAAGCAGATGGGGAGGACCCGAATGCAGATGGCGCGGGGCTAGCAGGTTTGCTAGACTGCCCGAACGCCGATTGACCGAACGCAGACTGACCGAACGCGGAGGGGGTGGAGCTCTGGCCGAAAGCAGATGGGGTGGTCGAACCAAAAGTAGAGGGTTTAGCAGCTTGCCCGAATGCTGATTGTCCGGATGCAGCTGGCTGGGCCGCATTGCCGAACGCCGGCGCACTTCCAAATGCTGATGCTCCACCTGAGGGTGTTGATGCGCCCGAAGCGTTGGGCGTAGGGCTCTGTCCGAAGGCAGATGTGCCGAAACCAGAGGGTTTGGCCGTGCCGAACGCCGATTGACCGAATGCAGAGCCAGCGTTGGGCGCAGCGGTGCTGGGAGGCTTTGAGCTCTGGCCGAAAGCGGGCGAAGAGCCAAAGGTAGAGGAACCGAAAGCTGCAGGTTTGGCCGCACCGAAACCAGATTGCCCAAACGCTGACCCAGAGGATGCGCCGAAAGCGAGTTTCGGGGTGGATGAGGCGGGCGTAGCAGCAGGGGCAGGTGAGGGCGCGGCTGCTGAGCCGCCAGAGACGATATCTTGAGGTGTAATCATACCAGGGTATGGCCCAGCATCGGGGTTCAGAACATCAAAAGAGATAATGACACCTTCCTGGCTGAACGTGAGGAGTCTTGGAACTGGGGCTAGATCGGGAAGGGTACCGTCAGTACTTTGCTGTACTGGCTCTTGGCTGGTAAAGTCGAATCCGAGCGCCAGAGGGGAGGTGTTGTCGCGGCCAGCTTTGGCTACTGGCATCGTACCTCTCTCTGACCCGTCAAGGAATAGTACTTCCCATTGAGGGGGTACGTTGCCTGATGGAGGATGGCCGTTCATCACCGCAATATCAGGCGCAGCCCCAGAAATGAGGAACGCCAAGTGCTTTGATTCTGAACCCCATGCAGCAAGCCCCGCATAATGCCTGTAATCCTCTGACCTTGCAGGGAAACCCATGTTATTCAGGGGGTCAAAGAATTTGACAAACGAGTGTGACCCGTTCTTGCGGCTGACAATGTATTGTTCGATGGGGTCACTGTCCATGCTTTGGGCATTCTGCACGTAGGTGACCAGCACAAGGTCATTCTCCAGCCATTGGATAGATGAAGGGCGGTGATTAAGATTGGGGGGATGGGGAATCTCGGCTTTGGCGACTCCATCGGGAGTGTATTGGACCAGTTCACCGGAAGGCTTGCCAACTAGTATTTGCTTGCCCTTTTGCGACCAGCATGCTAGAAGGTTGTGAGCTGTCACCTTGAAGAGAGACAATGAAGACTTACCAGATGAAAAGGGCCCCGCCACTGGTGGCATGAGCTTTCCTTCTTCAATGTCTGCCATCACAAGACCCTCGTTGGCCACCAGCGCCACTAAACGCCCTAGAGAGTCCGAAGATGGGTTCGGAAGCACATTGAGCAGGTGACTGGGGATATTGGTGGAGAAAGAATGGAGAGGATTGGTCTGTTGATCATCAGCCAGGTATAGAGGGTTGTGATCAGAACATACGCTGCCCGCGATGATATCTTTCAGATTCCATACAAATATCCCCGCGCCGTTCGCTGTAGCGACGACCAATCGCTCCTCGTTCATCGCCGACCTGGGGATGGTAAGATGTTGTCTTGCTCCAGATAGAGAGACCAGCTCACCTGATCCATACAGGCCTAGCTGGCAGGGACACTGTCTGCACTGGTGCAATTTCCGGCAGGGTTTTCCCTCCGGGAGGCGCCTCATTGATGACTTTGTGTACGTCTACCAAACGGTGTATCCGAATATCTAAAGATCGTCAGAGAGAGCACATATGACCTTTGGGTGTAGACATACCACTGTTACTCCCAACAATGAGGAGACCCCACTTGTTCACCACCGTCATCAAATTGCACTCATTCGGCAGCCCTTCTAATTCAATCTTTTCCGAGACTCGTACATCCACACCTCCATTCCTTTTGACAAGCTTCAGCCACTAGTAACAGGGATCAAGTCAGCTTGGGTCTCGGGTCTCTGGTATACGTACTGAAACGTCGAGCTCTTCTCCTTCGATGACTTGGGAGCTTGGTCCGGCAGCATTGGAGGCATTGCTGTCCATCGCCAGAGCCCCGAAGGCATTGTTCCCGAACATGGCGAGGGGTGGGGGAGTCTTATTGAAATGGGATTTGTTGTGGTTTGGATTCGAGAGTTGACAACAACTGAACTGAACGAAGTCGGCGAACAAATAGCTCGGGATTATTTTGCCACGCGGGCGGCCGGATCCGCGTCCATCTTCGTTTCTTCCTTCAGGTTAATAGATTTATTGTTGTGGTTATAGTAAACCATTGACCTCTTCGACCATGGCAACCCGACTCCCAGCGACACCTCCTCCCCCCGCCATCTTTCCCAAACTCCTTCCTCTCCTCATATCTCGGCTGACCACCCAGCCCGTGGATATCGCCCTCATTCCATCCATCGAAACTGCTTTCTACATCTTGCGAGTCCTGACTCTGTACCCCGACGTCGTCCAGGGTGTCCCATCAGCGTCAGCCAAGAGTCTCGTACCGCTTCAGAAGCTCTTGGAAATATCTACGTCTCATCCATCGTCAATCAAACCACCACTGGTGCTAGACGCCATCATCGCCTACCCCATACACTCTCCTGTCGTCAGGCAAGTGGTGTCCAACATTATTGCCAACTCGCCGGACATGGTCGAAGTGTACCGCATCGATGTCTTGCCCGACCTCGTCAACCGATGCCGTAAGGGCTCCCAGAAGCAAGTGCTTCTCGCTGTCAACCTGCTACTCGGGCTCATGAGGGTGCACGATGAGCTCGTCGCTCTCGTTCTGGAGGTAGCGGAGGACGTCTTGAAAGGCTTGTCGGTGGCTTATGCGAAGCTCGCAGAAGACTCTCAAGGTGTTGTCCCAGACGAGGCTATCTTTTCTGGACGAGATGACATTCTCATCATCTGCCGAGAGCTGCTGGTGCGAGTCGGGCTGGAAGGGTCAGCGAGCGAGTCCATGTTCCGATTCATGGGCGGTGGGCAAGGAGGGATGGAAGCGGTTCTTGAGGGTCGAAGTTTGAGAAAAGACTGCGAAAAGTTTGTGTCCAAGGATCAGGGCGCGTTCAACCCATCCTCATGGGTGGTCGCGAGCCTGAACAGGAGACGGGACGAACTTGCCAAGAAGGACGCCCGGGTTGCCAGCATCTTCGCGCTTTTCCCGACTATTCCAGCCCATCTCCTCCTCGCCGCTCTATCCCATCCTCAGTTTTGCTCTATCCCATCGGGATCCCGAACATCTCCTGGCGAATTGGCAGAGCCCTTGCTGGAATGTCTTTTGAACGGCGGTCAGGGGTTACCGGCAGAGCTGTCCGATTTGAAGGAACTCGCTAGCAAGCTTGGGTCTCTCCAAGCCAGCGCCGATGCACCAGAGGAAGTGCCACAGCCCAAGAAGAAGTTTGAAAGGCGGAATATCTTTAGTGCTGAGGATTTGGACATGTCGCGGTTGCGTATCAAGAATGACGAGACGTGAGTGTATCCCTATCCCATAGCATTGCAAGCTGACGCCCTTCAGTGCTCTGCCTGAGCTACAATCCGCTATCCCCTCACACCTCCGCGACTCTATCCAACGCCTTATTGCCCTCCAAATAGACGAGGAGGAAGAACGCCGCCAAGCCTTGGCCGGGGCCAACCTCTTGCCCTCTGACGACGAGTCCGACCTGGACGAATCTGGCGAGATTCCCCTCCGCGTCAAGGTTTCCGGGGGCGACTCTGAAGACACTGCCCCCATCGATTCGGACGGAGATGCCGTCAAAGTCAAGCAGCAGAAGCAAAGTGGCAATAGGCTGCCGGATAGAGATGTGCATGTGGTATTGAGGGGATTGTATCTGGATGATCCGGGGCTGTTTGATAGAGATGGCGCGACGAGGAGGAGCATTCAGAGGAAGAAGCTGAAAGAGAGGACTGGGTGGGATGATGGGCAGATTGAGGGATGGAAGGTCATGCTCGAGCGAGACGTAAGTGCTCTGGTGTCTAGAGAACCGAGCTGATCGCCTGCAGCCCAACAAGGATACAATCCTCGAAGCACACCGAGATAGCGTAGGCAGAAACTTCAGAGCTCCGTCACCCACACAATCGACAACCGCCAACCAGACGCAAGGCGGCAATCGCGGTAGAAGACCAAACAAGGGAAACAGGGGGCATTCCAACGCGGCGAGAACGAGGGGCCATGATCGCAAGATGCGACAAATGGGGGCCTAAGAGTTGTAGCATACATCATTTTCGGGAGCATGGCATTAACCATAGAACAGCATATGCATCTGTCCACAAGACAGCACGTTGTGTAAACGCCATCTACAATCTATCAAATCGAACCATATACAAGTTGACCGTCCACAATGACAGCCTTGACCTTGGCATCCAAGATCTCATCCTCCGGTACCGTCAAGAGATCACGATCCCAGACAACAGCATCGAACTTCTTGCCCTCTGTCAGGGATCCGACTCTATCTTCGCTGAACGACGCGAATGCCCCTACCCCTTCACATCAGCAATGCACACGGCAAGCGTACATAACTCACCTCCAACAGTAAGGCCTCTCAGGGCTTCCCATCTCTCCAGCTTTTGCTCCTTGTACCATCCTTCCTTTCCATGGGGCGATGTTCCATCCACCGATAACCGTGTGACCGCGGCGTAGAAGGTGTGCAGAGGGTCAATGGATTCCACGGGAAAGTCGGAGCCGAGGGTGATGATACCAGATTCGCTACAGATTATCAGCTTGAATTCAGTCAGGAAGGTGAGACGCACTTGAGGTACGAGCGCCAGGCGTAAGCGCCCTTGATACGTTCAGGACCAAGCCGGTCTTCAGCGTACCACATCTAAAAGCACACATCAGTACCGGCTACTATGCCAATTGTCAGACTCACATCACTGGTAGCATGCGTAGGTTGGACGCTAGCAATCACACCCATGTACGCTGCTCGCTTGATATCCTCCTGAGTCAAGATCTGCGAATGTTCAAGTCTGAATCTGGCGTCTCGGCGAGCAACGGGGTCGTTGGTCGAACCCGCGATAGCATCCAGCACTACTTTGCCGGCCCGGTCACCGATGGTGTGAACATTCTGCCATATATTAGCTATATCTCATAGAAAGGAGAGGGTGACTTGCAACTTGCCAGCCCTACGACAAATCAGCGCTGATCACAAACCCTGGTAGTATAGACTTACAGCATTGTACCACTTTTTAATCAGATCGTTCCAGATACTTTCATCTTTCAGCATCAAGCCCTTCCATCCCGGCTTGTCGGTATAATCATCAATCAGCGCCGCACCCCTGGAGCCGAGAGCACCGTCGCCAAAGAGCTTGACAGCGCGAAGGGTGTAGTGGTTGTCAAAGTCGTCGTAGGGTTTGATATCGTCGCCGCAATAATCGCGCCCTTCGCACGAGAGCATGTTGTAGAACCTGATAGGAAGCTTGCCTTGCTTGGCCATCCTTGACAAGAGTCAGCGGCAGACCTTGGGAAGAAGAAGAAGCTCACTTTCTCCAGAACTTTTGATCCTTCTCAAACCCTTGCGCGTCATGAACTCCAGTGAGACCACCCTTCAGAGCGTCCTTCAGCATCACATTCAGGAATCTTTCTCTGTCATTGTCCGTCCATGCAGGTCGAATGGCAGTGAGCTGGTCGATAGCATTATCAATAAAGACGCCAGTCGGCTTGCCCTTCTCATCGCGTACGACGGTGCCGCCGGAGACGTCCCTGACTTTACCCAGGCGGGTCAAGATGGCAGAGGAAACCCACTCAACATGGAAGTCGACTCTTGACAGGCTGATTGGAAGGCCTCGGAGGATGTCTGATTTGTCGAGGTCGCTCTGCAAGATAATGAGCGTTCTTCTGTTAACGACTGTGAGGTGACTTACAGCGGTAGGGAACTCCTTGTCGTCCCAGAGATTTTGGTCCCAGCCAAGACCCTCAATCCATTTGCCCTCCTTGACCTCTTCTGGGTGGGCCAGAACAAACGCCTCAACCTTCTCAATGACCTCTGCGACGGAACGAGACCCATGGAGCTGCAGTTGCCGCGAGTGCCCATAGACGAGGGGGTGGCCGTGAGAGTCGATGAAGCCCTGAAGGCGGTCAGTCATCAACAGTCAGGCCTGAAACTACCCACAGGAGTAACTGTATGTCCAGGAGGGATATCAATGATCCTCATGGCCTCGTTGATAGGTTTCGGGTACGTATCCGTAACCCACTTTCGTCTCATCTTCTCTGCAGAACTCTGTCAGCTCAGCCCACTGCTTCCCCGCACGACTTACTAAGACCACCCGCATCTACAACCTCTCCATCAATCACCACCACACAATCGGCTCTACCCACGCCTTCTTGATCACCATCACCTTCATAGTCAAAGGGCACCGTCAATACGCTGTTGCCATTTTGTTTCGAGCAAATGGCGTAGAGATCCGGTAAATCACCCCCTTCTTCTCTGAGCGCAGTATACCGGCGGGGAGGGAAAGCATTCCGGACAAGGTTTGTCTGCTTTTGAGCATAGAGGATGATGGCGCCCACTATAAAGATGGAGATGGCTAGGTGGTATCCACGGGTGGACGGGATACGTGCCGGGGGATGGCGCTCGTATGGTATGACCCCGGCTGCTGTGGGTTGATTTTGGACGCGCCGTCTCAGTTGTGGATGGGGAGGCATGGCGGGATGGATACGAATGAGAGATGAGATTGAATTGGGAAGTGCCCCTTCGTCGTTGCTTGCTGCGGACTGAGGTTGCTTGGAGATCGCCGTCGGTCACAGAAATTATCTAAGTGGGCCTGTTTCCGGACGCGACCTGCAAGCTGGACCGGATCGTGGGTCGGATCATGCAGACGTTCTACACTGTCGAGTCTTCGTCTCAGCCTGTTGTATCTCTGCGACGTGCTGCCGACGAGCTCAGCGCAGATCTGGACGTGTGGACTGAGGAGCTGCCTTCCGTATTGCATTGGGACCCCGAACGAGGCGACTATCGCATCTTCCAGCAGACGGCCGCTCTCCACACATACTTTCACTATTGCAAGATCCTCATATACCGGCCATTCATCTCCTGCCCACGCCTGGCGAGAGGAAGACCTGATAGTCTCAGCATATGCATCACAAATGGGTTCAGTAGTGGAGGCTTACATAATCAAGACTCTGCTTACGATGGCGGCCGCCGCGGAGAAGGCCTACGGTCTCGGCAAGTCAGCAGCCACGATCGATGAAAGAGAATTGGAGCAATGTCAATTCAATACAATCACCTTGACATCACCCAACATGCCCGCGAGAAGGAGAGACGGCGAGAGCGAGGAGGGCGCATCCCCACCCTCAGACGCCCCGGGAAACAAGAAGCGCAAGGTGCACGTGAGTATCGCAGCTACGGAACGCCCTTCTCGCTGACATTGTACAGAGAGCCTGCGACGCGTGTAGGAGACGAAAGATCAAGTGCAATGGGCCCATGGACAGCCGTATCAATGACAGTCAGTTACTGATTCTCGTACGAATGACCAGTACTGACTCGTGGCAGAGTGCGCTTATTGCATTAAGCTCGGGCTCGAGTGCACCTATAACAACGACACTGGCAATAAGAGGGGACCATCAAAGTCGTGAGCACTAATTCAGACGCGTGGATATTCAGCTGACCTGGGTTGATCTCGGTCAGGTATGTACAGATGCTGGAACAGAAGTGTGGCAGGTTGGAGACGCTGCTGAGCCAGGTGGGTCACAGTCTCTGGACCGAGTTCGTGACTGAGTGACCTTTAGGCATTCCCAGATGTGGACCTTCGCACCTACGTCGGACCAGAACTGGACCTCGACACATTCGAAATCACTGCGTACTCTCAAGCACTCGCATCTTATGGAATACCCCCATATCCCTCGGTCAAACCCCTCCCCGTCCCTTCGCCACGAGTCTCCGCCCCTGCGCTGAATTCTGAACCCGTCACGTCCTCTCTCATGCCTCGCGCTGGAGAAAAAGTGCGTAGGGGTAAAGACGACGATAGGCAAGACAAGCAAACAGCCGAAGAGCTCTCGCTCGCTAGATTCATGAGCCGGCTCAATGCTCGGGGTGCTCAGGGGCGGAATCACGGCAAACCTTCCCCCGCCTTCCTGGTATGCCAGCTGAAAGAGTACAGACAGAGCTGTGCGCATCACCCACAGCTTATCGAGGATCTCGAAAAGACGAGGAGGTGTCAATTCTGGGACATGCCGCAGTGGGAAACGGACATGACCGATGAGGGACTTCGTCACGCCGACTGGTCTATATGGCCCTCAAAAGGTCTAGACGAGCTCCTTATCGACGCATATTTCGACCACGTCGACCGCTTCCTCCCATTACTCAATCGCCCCCGCTTTCAGCAAGAGTATGACCGAGCGCTCTGGCGGAGTCACTATGGCTTTTCGCGCGTCTGCCTCATGGTGTTTGCGAATGGCGCCAAGTTTGTGCAGGACCCTCGGGTGAAGCTATCACAAGAAGACTTGCAGGATACGGAAAGTGCAAGCTTTACTGCTGGGTGGAGATACTTTCGCGCTTTCATCAATATGGGACAGAATCCCCTGCAGTGCCCTACCCTCTTCGACCTCCAAACCTCTGTGCTTCTTTCCCAGTTTCTCCAGGGATCGACTACTCTCCCGCACAACCTCCACAACGTCTACTCTATCGGCATCAGCTCTGCACAAGAACTTGGTATTCATATTCGCTCACTCATGGAGCACGTGAATCCTGTAGAGAGAGAACTCTACGTCCGCGCGTACTGGTGCCTATACCATATCGATAGGCACAGCAGCGTGTTCTTCGGTCGTCCGATGGCCATGCGAGACGTCGACTTTGATATCGACTATCCCAGAGATGTCGACGACGAGTACTGGGAGAGTGGAGATCAGAGCAGCCGGTTTTTACAGCCGCTGGGAAAGGTCTCTCGGGTAGCTAGGCACATTCAAATCCTCAAGCTCGACCGTATCATGGGCCAGATTTTGCACGCCATCTACACCGTCAACACCTCCCGAGATACCAACATCACCAACGCATATCAAAGTTCAGGCCAACTGCTTGATGCCTGTCTCAACCGCTGGCTGGCCGAGTTGCCTCGCGAGCTCCGCTGGGACCCTACCTGCCCGGACTTTGGCGTCCTCCAACAGACCGCCAGCATGTTGCTGTACTTTTACTATTGCAAGAGTCTCGTGTATCGCTCTTACGTGACGATCAGCTTTTCCGACCCTCCCGACCATAATAATACCCTCATGCCTCTTGCAGCTTGTCTTGCAGCGGCTCGCTCCATCTCCGAGATCATCTACACCACCCTGACTCGGGCCAGACAAGAAGGCGTCCCTCCAGGCCACGCTCTCAATGTGTCTTATATGCTACCTGCGTGGTCTGCTGGCATGATCTTTCTCTTCAGCTTGTCTCTTGTACAAGATACGAGCGACGAGAAACAAAAGATGTTGCGCGAGATGAGGCGGCTTACAGAGGGGACGAGGGATATGGAGCTGGTATGGAAACAAGCCGGCAAGATTACCGACTTTTTCGAGCACCTTACGAAAGAGGTGGAGAAGCCGATATCGACAGTGTGGCGGCCGGCCGAGGGGGGAAGTGGGGCAGAAAGGGTGGAAGACCGGCAGCTGATCCCGTTGTACATCATCAACTCGTCCCCGCGTGATCTCCCGCAAGGTCAGCCGCAGTCGCCGGATATCTTGGAGGCGTGGATGAAGATGGATGCGTTCGAGTTTCAGATGTTAGGGATGGGCGCTGGGGATGCGGGGTCGGAGCCGGATGAGGAGTGGTGGATCAAGCTGTATGATCATTATATGTGAGCCCGGTGTCACGATTTTGGATGGGGCATGTTTCTAACATCTTTACAGAGCGCCTGATATCATGAGTACCTGGTCCTGAACGTCGACTGCTCAAGATTGAGTATGCTAGACATGTTGTCTCTCCGCCGAAACTTTGAAGCAACGAATGCTCTTGTAAATCACTCGGTTCTCTACAGCATACCCACAGTCCACGCTCAGCTGGCCGTTGTTTTTGAGTGTGTCTTGTCACTAGTTGTATGTATTCATGTGCTCGGGTGTCCTCTGTGATGAGGGATCGGAGGTCGTCAAATGGTCGTCGACTGTGTTCACTCGTCAAAGAGCATGACATGATCCGACGAACCATAGGCTGCATGATCATTGTATAACACATAGAGACCGTACTACAAAGACTATATTCGTACAAGATGATCCCAGTTCATAGGCACACAACAAAACCGATTCTTTACAGTGCACGTTTGTCGGTGATGACTTTCCGTAGCTTCGATCCACCATGGCGTCTCTGCAGTGGCAGCGGCGCTATTTACTACATTGGGACCGTCCGTGCTGATGGTGAGTTTGTTACGTTTATCTGTCTCCGCGGGGTGCAAAGTGGAGAAGAGATCGGAGATCGTTGTACGTATACTCGGGCAAGACGGCGTGGCGTGATATGATGTGACGTTATCATGAGTTGCATTGTAGTATATAAGCCGTACAAAGACCCTACATACAGAGACTACATTTCCTACAAGATGATTTCCCAGCCCATGATAGATTGATATTCCAGATACACCCACAATTCCCTAAAAAAAAACACCTTTCGCAAACTCAGAGGACATACATGAAACTCGGGTTCCTGCAACTCCTGTCAGCGCCCGCAATCACGACTCTGCACAAGATGAAACTTACTCGAAGTCTGTCATGTCATCGAAAGCACCCTCATTCAGCTCCCCCTTCCCTGTTCCCGTCCCCTGCCCCCTCGCCCTCATCATCTCCTTCAACTCTGCCCTATACCTCTCCGCCTCCTCAATGTTCATAATCGACACATCCTTCAAGTTGGCCGGCATGCCCAAGGCGACACGGCGGGCTTCTTGTCGGCGGTTCAGGACTTTGAGGTAGAAGCCCATGGCGATGACGAGTAGGAAGAGGAGGCACCAGCAGGCGATGTCGACGTAGAGACCGGTGTGGTACGTGGGACTTTCGCGGTCGAGGTAGACTTGGGGGCCGACGATCTGTCATCTCTGTTTAGTGGGTGTGTATGGAGGAATGAAAGAGAGAAGGGGCGTACGTTACCGACGGTGAGACCAGCGAACATGGTGGCGGTCGTCAATACTCGTTTGGTCGTACCCGCACAATTCAGATTGCACCAGCTGACCAACAACGGTTCTGATTTTCGCCGAGCTCAATCAGCTGTCATACTCCCGTATTGCATGGATGTTGACTCACGAATAGCCGAGAAAAGATAAGCGACATAATAACTAGCCATCAAAGCCCCAGTCTTGCTGGTTTGCACTTGGGTTATGGCGCAAGCACCGGCGATGGGAAAGATGCAGATGGTAGCGAGGACAGGCCATCGCATCTTGATCTTGTTGGTGATGTAGATACCGACGAGGATGGTGATGATGCCGATAGCACCGGGGGGCATTTGAAGCAGGATAGTGGTGAATGTGTCAAAGCCAAATCCCTAACATGGATCAGCCCGTCTTCCAGAGCCAGAGATGATGAGAGACATACCTTGGTAATGAGACCTCCGAAAGCACCGATACCACCACTGGGAATAGCACACAGCAACCACATAGCAAACCACATATAAGTCTTGGGATCCTTGTACGTCTCCCAGAACTGGTCCCACTTGAACTTGGACGCTTTGGTACCAGTCCTGTTGTCCTTGAGCCGATCGATGGCGATGAGCCTATCATTACCGCCACGCAAGAACTTGGCCGTAGTGGGCGAGTTGGGCATCATGAACCATACAAACGGCACCAAAACGAGCGAAATACCGCCCATGAAGAGGAAGATGCCTTGGTAAGGCTTGACGGTGGTTGAGCCGTCGACGGCTTTACCGATAGCGTACGCCAGGAGGGGACCGAAGATGGCGGCGAAAGAGTTGGCGACTTGGTAGGCGACGGTGCGGTAAGATTGCTCGCGACGGATCCACCACATCTGGGTGATGAGGATGAAGGAGGGCATGATGGTGGCTTCGAATACGCCCAAGAACATTCGGGCGAGGAGGAGGCCGGTAAAGTTTGTGGCAGCGGCGGTGCACATGGTGACGATACTCCCTGACAACATTGTCAGTTTGACCATTGAAAGATTGAATGTACGACTCACAAGCAGTCATGTTGAAGACAACCCAGTACTTGACAGGCAGGACGATGAGCGCGTAGGAGGACAATGGTTGGCAGACAAGTTGCGCGCAGTACCTTGTCGCATTGTCAGCTCTGAGCAAAATTATCTCGGATCATACTTACACAACAGAGGAAAGCCAACTGTACTCTGAGCCGTGGAGATTGGCTTCCTTCTTCAGGTCAAAGACAGCCGCGTAGGATACCGAAGACTTGTCCAGCTACCCGTGCACGCGTCAGCATCCATCCGTCGTTTTCATTCGTCAATCACTCACCTGCTGGATAAAGTAGACTAGACACATGGGCAAGCAGACAAAGAGATCGATCTTGCGCAAGACGCGCTTGTTGTCCTCGGCAGTATAGTCGACATGACCACCTGCTTCTTCTAGCAGTCGGGCAGCATCGTCGATCTGGTTGTTGGCCGTCTTCTTCTTTTTGGCAGGCAGGCCCTTTTCGGCACCGTCATAGTTGGTGGCGTTGGGGGCGACTTCGATGTGCTCGGTAGCGAGCTTCTCATCCTCGAGAGAAAAGACGCCTTGGTTCTTTTCTGGTGTCGACATGGCGCTAGTGGGGATTGGAATGAATGGTTGAGGCGAAGAAGAAAAGAGACGGAAAGACAAGGGTTGATATAGGACAATTTGGAGGCCGAAGCTTTCGGGTCAAAGAGGGAGAGACCTGCGCCGGGCCGTTCATATGAGATGGTAAGAGGCGGGCCGTGGAGCATCGGCGAATTGATTTGTTGACAAAAGTGCTGCCGGTAGTAGGAGGACAATCATCATCCCTCTCCCGTGGCCCCAGTGGCGTACGCCTCCAGGCATGACTTCACCCCGAGTTCGATCGGGACGGGGGCAATGATCTTGCGGGCCATTTGCACAGCGCCTCTCATTGAAAACGGCCATTTGTGCGGCAAACATCATCCCTCTCACAGCCGGTCCATCAGCGCGTGACTTGTCCCCAGGCACCGTCCTCACTTTGCCCCGGCTGCCGACGCGTTTGCTTTCCTTCCAACGTCATCACATGTTTCAACACTTCTAGAGATACAACCATGTAAAGTACAGCGCATGCACTACTCATCCTCATCCTCCCCCAGCACCCCCACACTCCGAATCTCCCCTCCCGGCGCATACACCGTCGTCTCATTCGCCGCCCCTCCCTCCACATACCCCTCCACCAAACTAAACACATCCGAATGACTCTTACTTCTCGTCCTCGTAGAGGGCTGGGGCTGGTACGACAACGTGCCAGACCTGAGGCGTTTCCTGCCCAAAGATGGGGATGTCGGCTGACTAGGGTTACGGGAGGATGAAGGGGAGGGGTAGTATGTGGATGAAGATGTGGATGCTGTGGGACGATGTCGGCGGGAAAGGGTCGATGGGACTGGGGGAGGGGAGAGGGTGAATGCTGGGACGGATGTCTGAGTCCTGCGCAAGCGGGGGAGAGTGTGGGCATGGGTTACGATAGGATCTTGACGCGTAGGAGTCGCAGGAACGCGGGGGAAGGGGTATCCACTGCCCTTGTGATTCTTGGTAGGCGTCGGCGAGCCCGAATCGGATGTAGCGAGCGAATCGGTATCGACCGTTGGCTCATCATCCACCGCTTCTTGCGTCTCGTAACGCAGCGTCGACTTTTTAGGCGTCCTCTTTGCCCTCTCACTCGAGTCTTCGGGCTTGTTGACGCCAATCTCCTCCCCATTGTTCATAATGACATGCGCGCCTTCCTCTGCAATCTCTTCTTCCACACTCTCCATCACATCCAAATGCAGCCCCCCAACACCGCTCTCGCCCACCCTGCCTTCGGCCTCGCGCTTCTCCCGCTCGATACCAGGCAAGACGGTGCGCACCCACTTGCCGACATTGTAGATGGCCTTCTCCGTAGCAGGGAGGAATGAAAACATTTGGAATACGTGGACCATGTCTTCGTACAGCTCGTGTGTGACCGAGACGCCGGCGAGGGTGGCTTTGTGCGCGACGAGGATGATTTCGTCGCGCAATACTTCAGAGTCGCCGGATTGGATGAGCATGGGAGGGAGGCCGTGGAAGTCGCCAAATAAGGGAGAGGCGTATGGGTGGGTGAGGTAGGTGGAGATGCCTTTGGGTCCGAGGTAGCACCCTACAGGGTTCAAGTGGTCTATAACGTGTTAGCATGTAACAAATGTATGGTATAGGACTCACCACCAGCTTCGGGTCGTGGGACGACATCAGAACTAGCATTCTCATCCCAACTCCCACAGCTCATCGTCAAATCCACCCACGGGCTCATCAAGATCAGTCCCGCAGGGAGCTTGTACCCCTCATCTCGGAGATACATGCACAGCGCCAGACCGAGCCCACCGCCGGCAGAGTCGCCTGCGATGATGATGTTTTCTGGAGGGATCGATAGCGGCGCGGAGAGGAGGCGCAGGTAGCCATGTAGGACGTCGTGTAGTGGGAGGGGGAAAGCGTGTTCGGGGGCGAGGCGGTATGTGATAGCTATGCTGTATCAGCTTTGTTCAGTCTTGAGATTAGGGGACGCACCAAAGACTCGGGCGTTGCACGACTTGCTGACGCCAATAGTGATCAGCCGGTGGGTCGCAGCATTTCCCACATAGTACGCTCCCCCATGAATGTAGTAAATCACTCTCTCCCCTGCACCTGCTTCATTCTTGAGTTCCGTCGCTTCTGTCTCTGGGAAACGCTGCCCAGCCCTCGGGGACGCGCTCCTGCCCTTCCCTTTCCCCTGCCTGTGCCGCTGCCTTGCCCGTTTCTCTGCTTTCAGCCGTTTCCACACTTCCGTCCCCACCACCCACTCTCCCGCCAGCTCCCTATCCCCGAGTTCCAAAAGATCACACTGCCTCAAGAAACCCCTCGCCGCCTGCGCTTCGGTCCGTTTTGGGACGACGAACGTTATGGGGGTGACCACCGCGTCTCCAGGTAGCGGCATGAGAAAGTGCAATGAGATGAACCTCCTTATGAGGACGATATCAGCCAAGCTGGAATGGTCTGCAATATTGCGCATGAACGACGTTATAAACGTCATCCTATACCCCCAACTAGGGCGTTTGGGACCAAACAAGAAATGCGACACGAGCGCCACAAGCACATGTATGCCCTTGGTGAACACAAATCTTGTAAAGAGCCACCATTCTGCGAGGGACCACAGGAGCGGGCTGGAGGAAGCTGGTGGGGGCAGACGTTGTTCGAGCTTGGGGTCTATGCGGGATGAGGGGGGCAGGGGGGAGGGGGAGCGGAGTGGGTGGGAGGTGGTGTAGGTGTGGAGGAGATGCTGGAGGGGGAGAGGCTGAGGGGGGGCGTTGTGGCGGGGCATCGCATGGTGCTGTGAGTGAATGATACTGCATCTCCATCGGCCATCTACATGTCAACAGCGGCCATCACCGCTGCTGTCTGCGCACCCACTTTACACGCGACGCGTCTCATCCCCTGTCATGTTCTCTTTTTCATTTGTCCGTTTGTCCTTTTCTCATTCAACCCATACTCCCATACTCGCCATGTCCACAGCGCTGGAACGACTCAAGGAGGCGAGGAAGAAGGGCGGCAGGCTGTCTCAGTGGAAGGTATGTCGAACCCCAACGACGCGTCGGAAAGGGATCATATACGACGCGTTCACTGACCCTACCGCGTTTCATAGCCCACTGAAGAGACCGACATCTTTGATCACGTCACCGAAGACCAATACAAAGCTATCGTCGGTGATAGACTGGACCAAGATGATTTTATTGAAGATGATGGGACGGGCGACTATGTAGATGATGGGAGAGAGGATTGGGACGGGGCGGAGAGTCAGGAAGAGAGTGAGGATGAAGACGCGTTTGATGGGGAGGATGAAGAGTATCGAAAGGGTAAGCCCAATCCCAATGATAGGAGCCAAGACTGACGCGTCTATAGCGCGTAAACTGAAAAAGGCAAAGGCAAAGGCGAAGGCCGCTGCCAACCCCGACAAGGCCCCCAAAGCCAAGCCCAAAGCCAAAGCTTCCTACTCTGACTATGCCCGCCCTTCCAACAAGTCGTCAACCTCGTACCGCGCGGCCGCGCCAAGTGCACATGCGGAAGACGACTTTATGGCCAGTCTCTTATCGGGCTTCGACGCACCATCTAGCACCCGCAAACGCAAATCCTCCCCCGAAATCCCTTCGTCCGACGGTTTCCCCGAACCCAGCTCCGACAGCTCCTTCTTTTCCTCTTCACGGAAGCGATACGGAGCGGAGAGCGATGATGAGTCGATGTGGGATGCCAAAAGAGGCATCATGGGCAAGAAGCCGCGTGTTTCCGATGTGACCGTCACTGGCAGACGCGATTCGCATATGGACGTTGATCAGGAGAATGATATCCAGTGGGACGACGATTCCATGGATATCGACGAGGTCAAAGCAGAACGCGCGGACAGCGACGACGACGATATACGAGTCAAGAGTAGACCTCTGACGACATCAAAAGTCAACGGCGTCACGACGAAACGCAAGGTCGTCAATGCTTCTTCCGTCAAACACGTCCTCAAGCGCGAACCTTCACCTGTGGCATCTCCTGCCGCTGTAAAGGCGGAAAAGGCAGAGGTGGAGATGGAGGTGGAGCCGAAAGTGATCAAGCCTCGGTTGGCGGCCAAGCCCAAGGGCAAGAGCAAGCACTGGTCGGCGATCCAAGCGGACCTCGCTGCCAAGGCCGCCGAGGCCGATGTCGACGACCTCGAAGCTGCCAAGGCGCCTGTCAACAGCACGATCCATTCGGACGATGTGCTCGAGGCGGACGGCTCGCTCAAGTTTTTCTGGCTCGATCATTATGAAGAGGCTGGGCATATCCACCTTATCGGAAAGGTGTTGGATCAAAAGTCGGGCAAATATGTCAGTTGTTGTGTGTCGGTGCTCGAGATGGAACGATGCTTGTATGTCAAGCCGAGAGCAAAGAAGTTTGGTGAGTATTTCGTCTTTGCAAAGAGACCACTGCTGACATCGTGGCAGCCGACGGTCATCAAACAGATCTCGACGTCTCTCAAGACGACGTCCTCGACGAGTTTGACAATTTCCGGAGAAAGTCCAACATCAGCGAGACGCGTGTCCGTTGGGTGAGACGGCAGTACGCTTTCGAGGATCAGACTGTAGAGAGGGAAGAGAGCGACTGGCTAGAAGTCAGGTACCCTTTCCATCGTGAGTGTATATCACCTTTGAACCAAGTGTGATACTGACAATATACAGAGCCCGAGATTCCCGCCGGTTCTAGTGGTTCTACCTTCAGTCACATATTCGGTACCAACACGACTCCATTCGAGCTGTTTGCGGTCCAACAAAAGATCATGGGTCCTTCATGGCTCGAGATCAAGGACCTATCGCTTGCTGCAAACGCTGTACGTTCTTCTTATCTGCTTTTGCAACCAGCTCACACTTCACAGGCTACCTGGTGTAAAATCGAATTCTGCGTCGAAAGCCCCTCCACCATCAACCCCTTCCCCGAAACCGACAACGCCGCCCCCAAAGACACCCCCCCTCTCACCGCCATGTCCATCTCCATCCGCACCATCGTCAACCTGCGCGAAAACAAGACTGAAGTCCTCGCCATCTCGCTCCGTACATGGGACGACTACAATATCGAAGATCCCACCCCGCCAGACCAGCTCCGATCTCAGATCACCACCGTCATCCGGCCTATTGAAAAGTTTCCTGCCGGGTTTGAAGCGTTTGCCAAGAATCCGAAAGAAGGCAATTCGTTCCATACTGTCAAGAATGAGCGGTCGCTTTTGAATCTTGTCCTCACGCATATTCAGCGACATGATCCTGATGTGCTGGTGGGACACAACTTTTTGGGCACGAATTTTGAGACGATGCTTTACAGGTTTAGAGAGCTTTCTGTGGACAAGTGGTCTAGAATAGGCAGGTTTAGGAGGGGCAAAGGGATCAAGATTTCAAAGATGGGGAGTAATGTCAGGTTGTTGTCGGGCAGGTTGGTTGCCGATCTGTCTAGTGATGCCGCCAAGGTGTGTTCCTCTCGTCCCTACTTACGTGCAGTCGCTCACGTTCTGCAGGGCATGATCTCTTCGACGACTTGGTCTATTACAGAGATGTGCCTCACACACCTCAAGATCCAGCGCGAAGATATCGACCCCGAGGACACTGCTACGTATTTCGACCACAGTGCCGTCTCTCCCGACAAGTTGATCACTTTTACGCGATTGTGCGAGGTGGACGCCTTTTTCCAGATGGCTATCGCTGCTAGGGTGCAGATCTTGCCGTTGACCAAGCAGCTCACCAACTTAGCTGGTAACTCTTGGTACGTTCTGACGTGGAGGGAAGGGCATGGCTGACCTTGCACAGGAACCTCACGCTGAATGGTGGTCGTGCTGTCCGTAACGAATTCATCCTCCTGCACGAGTTCAACCGCCTCGGCTACGTCTGCCCCGACAAGGCTCCCTTCAAAGCCAAGACAAAAGCTTCCGCCGACGGCGACGAGGGCAATGAAGATCTCGGTGTCATGAAGGCCGGAAAGGGCAAGGCCAAGTATTCTGGTGGTCTGGTCTTTGAGCCCAAGAGAGGGTTGTGGGACAAGTACATCTTGGTCATGGACTTCAACTCGCTGTATCCCAGTATCATACAAGAATTCAACATTGATTTCACCACGGTTGTGAGAGGTCAGGATGGTGATGTGAGTTTCGCGACTTTTGTGGAAAGGGCTTGGCTGACGGTGTGTAGGACGAGGACAAGATCCCCGAAGTGCCCAGATCAGGCGAAGCCAGGGGTGTTCTTCCCAAGATCATTTCGACCCTCGTCAACAGGCGTAAACAAGTCAAAGGCTTGATGAAGAACAAGTCGGCCACCCCGGCGCAGATCCTCCAGTGGGATATCAAGCAATTGGCCCTCAAGCTCACTGCCAATTCGATGTACGGTTGTCTCGGTTTCGTTGGATCTCGATTCTCTTCGAGACCTCTTGCTGCTTTGACGACTTTCAAGGGTCGTGAGATTCTGGGGCAGACGAGGCAGACGGCTGAGAATGATCTTGGTCTTGATGTACGTGTTTTCACTTGCGGCAGATCGGTGCTGACTCGGTGTAGGTTGTTTACGGAGATACCGATTCCGTCTTTGTCAACTCCAACGTGACTACCTACCCTGAAGCTTTCAAGATTGCCAACGACTTTAAAAAGGCCATCAACGACAAGTATCGTCTCTTGGAGATTGATCTTGATGCCGTCTTTGAGAGAATCTTGTTGTTGAACAAGAAAAAGTATGCGGCTGTCAAGATTGATGAATCGGGAGAGAGGATCACCGAGGTGAAGGGTTTGGACATGAAGAGGAGAGAGTACAGTCAATTGTCAAAGGACTGCAGCACGTAGGTTCTCCACGCAGAAAGTAGGACTCAAACTGACGGTCAATTAGTGCGGTGTTGAAAGAGATTCTGAGTGGAGAATCCACCGAGATTGTTGTCCAGAATGTCCACGACTATCTCATCCAAGTCGGGGAAGCCGTCCGTAACAATGAGGTACCGCTCGAAGACTTCATCATTTTCAAAGTAAGCCCACCGTCCCGCAAGATGACCATGACTAATAACCATCGCAGCGACTTGGTAAAAACCCCGAAGAATATCCAGAGAAGAATGCCCTCCCCCATGTCCAGGTCGCCCTTCGCATGAAAGCCAAGGGTACATCCGCCAAGGCGCACGATGTTATTCCTTACATCATGTGTCTGGATGAGGACGGCAAAAGCGGTAAAACGCAAAGTGGTGACCGAGCCTTCCACCCTGATGATTTGAGGAGACAAGGATCAGAATTGAGAATTGGTATGTTTCGATACTCTTTTACAGTTTCCATCACTAACGGACGGCAGACTACGAGTACTATCTCGACAATCAAATCCTTGTCCCCGTCAACAGATTGTGCGAGACTATCGAAGGTACCGAGCGGGCGCGTATGGCGGAATGCCTCGGTCTCGACCCCCGACGATACGCCAACACTGCCTCAGCCGAAGCGCAAGAGCAAGAATTCGCCACATTCGACTCTCAGATCTCTGATGAGGACCGGTACAGAGACGTCGATCCTCTGAAACTGACCTGCCCTGGCTGTATGGAAGAGTTGGCGTTTGTCGGCTTGTCAGGCAAGGAGGAAGCCGAGTCCCACATCCGAGCCAACGGTATTTGCTGCGACAAGTGCAACACCCCCATTCATTCCGCGTCTCTGGGGCTGCAACTCGAGAACCAGATTCGCGCTCATATCGCGCAGTATTATCTGGGATGGATGGTATGCGACGGCGAGGGATGTGGCAGTCGGACACGGACGATGGGTGTGTATGGCAAGCGGTGCTTGGGTTTTGCGCGAGAAGATTGTCGGGGTACGATGAGGCTGGAGGTGAGTTTACTTTTCAAGTCCTTGGACAGCGCTGATGATGGGTTCAGTACACGGATATAAAGTTGTACCACCAACTACTATACTACCGCAGTCTTTTCGACGTTGACAAGATTCTTGCGCCCCTCCAGGGCAGTAAGCGGTTAGGTAAGCCACCTCAACCCCTCTTCTACGGATGTCAACTGACCCCTTCTGCAGAGGAAGTCCGACCAGTAACACTTGCCAACAAGAAACTCCTCTCAGACCTCGTCAACGTCACAGACAAGTACCTGAGCAAGAACGGGAGAAGATACGTCGACTTGGGAGGGTTGTTCAAGTTTATGGAAAAGATCAAGCTGTGACGTGTCCGATAGATGGGATGGTTTCTCTCGGTGTTTATGTTTATCTACTTTTTGCTATTTTGGTATTCTCATATTTGTATGGTATGTATGCATGGACGTTACGTTCTTGGTCAAGTCAAGATATCAGAAGTTGCATCCCAACATCATTGTCCGTAATCTATACTTTGCATTCGACCCTTCATTCCCGCAAGCACCCCGAATACAAGGATACAACATTTCCAGCAATCACGTTCTCAACGTTCCAGAAGGACCAAACTCCTATTCGACGTTCAGCACCAACCAGACATTAGGCATCGGTGACTCACTTTAGCATAGCAGTTCTTGCAGTACGGCGTACCATCTCTATCCGACACCTTTGCCGGGGCTAGTGTCGTATTACACTTGTTACATTTCAAACACCACCTATGCCACTTGTGGCCCACCGAAATCACCTACAACCCCCATCAGCTTCCCTCCTCACAAAACACCCCATCTCGAGTGGAAGAAACTCACCTGCTCAGCAGCATAAACCCTCTTCTCGCACCCCCCACAAAGATCATCCCCAGCAACGCTGATACCAACTTTCGTCCTCGGGCTCGAGCCCTTCTTCAACAACCCCCTATCATCCAGCGCCCTCGCCCCTCCCGCAAAAGGTATACTTATCGGCCTCTGATCTCTAAAGTTTGGTCTGGTGATCGGCGTCGAAGGGTCTGTCGGGGTGGCTGGTTCTGGCGGGGGCGATTGGGCGGTGGGGGGGACGTAAAAGTCTGTTGTGGGAGGAGGGAGGGGGCGGGCGGAAGAGAGGGAGCCGGCGGGGCGGTGGTATGATGGGGTTGGGATCTCGGTGGGAGGAGGTTTGGGAGGGGTGTTGGGTACGGAGGGGAGGTGGTTGGCATGGCGAAGATCTATCAGAGTGTGAGTATTGCTCTATGTTGGTGGATGAGGGTGAGAGGTACCTCTTGTACCGAATAGGACGACATGGCATCGAGAGCAATACGGCTTTACCCATGAGTGAGTCAGCTTTGGTCATTATGACCATCCGCCAAGGAAGCCGAACGCACCTGAGAATCATGCTCCACTAATCCTCCAGGGTCCAACCTCTTTCCACAGTTCAGACACTTTAAACACAGTTTATGATATATCTACCATCCATCTCTGTCAGCTCAGGGAGCAGTCTCCAGTGGCAAAAAATAAAGAAGGAGAAGACGAACCTTGCGACCAGGACCCATGACCTGCTCAGCATGATACGCCGTCTTGCTGCATCCTTCACACTTGGGTGCGCCTCCGAGCATCATCTTGTTGAGATAGTTACCGGGATAGATGCAGAAAGAGAAATGTTCAAGATGAAAGGAGAAAGTAAATAGACGCGTCGGACGCGCTCGGTGGTCAAGGCGGTGGTTCGGATATGAGCGTAGTCTGTGCACGCGAATGTGGCACTTGCATAACATCATCAATTTCTCGAAAACTATACTATATAACAGTCCTAATGTATAATCTATCAGCAGGTAATTGTCCGTGCAAACATCAACAGCATCTAGACCCAAGTATTATACAAGTCAGGTCCCCTTCCTATCATCAGCTCTTGCCTGCCAAGAGGAAAGAGGACTCACATCTGGTTCCCAAACACCCGCCCCCACCAATCGTCATCCCCTTCTCCTTGCCCCTCCCCATCTTCCCCCTGCCCCAAAGTCACCTTCTTCATCCCCTTCAACTGATTCTCAAACGTATTCATCCTCACCCAACTTTCAAACAACATTCTCTGCGCCTCCTTCTCACTCGACCCTTGGCCTTGCCCTTGTCCCTGTCCCTGCCCTTGTTCTTGGACGCCAGACTCGTGGCCCTGAGGGGCAGAATAGACCGGCTTGGTAGGTGTCCCCGATTCCTGCCTGAACGCCCGTTTCTCCGCCTCACGCTGCGTATCCAGTCCCCCGCTCTCGCGCAAAAACTGTTCCATGAAATCCGCAATCTTGCCTCCCAACTTCCAATTCACCTCCAGCTCCCTCGCTGCTCTCAGACAAGCCCTAATCCCATTCTCTGCGCGCCGACGTTCGAGGGGCGTTTGGTCGACGGCGTAGATACTGATGAGCAGCACTATCCCCGCGAGCCACGCTGGGAAAAGCGCAGAAATGTCCAGAGCCTGCCCGGGCTTGCTCCCTTCTCTCAAAGACCTCGCCAAGACAGAGTCGGATATACTGCATATCGACAGCGCCGCCGTCACACACGAAGCCAACGACGACAGCTGATCATGCGTCGCCACATTCCGCCTCGGCGGGATCAAGTTCCGGTGGATGAGCATCTTGATGTACGCGTGCAGAGTCCAGAGGGCGGCTGTTTGGCGGAAGAGGGTGTGGTTTGTGCGGTGCGGGTCCCAGCGGAGGGGAGGGGGGATGGAGGAGACCCAGGCGTCGAGGGTGGCGTCGAGCTCCATGGCTGCTGCGCGCCTCGTCGTCGGGCTGCGGGTGGTTTTGCGGGAAGCGTACAAGAGCTGGAGGACTTGGCCTAGGATCTGGTCGAGTTTGAGTACTTCGATAAAGACGCGCACGCGGGATATACGCCCGGCAGGCTGTGGGAGCATGGCCCCGCCAGCAAGACACCAGTACTCGTCGTCCAAGTCTTCAGGGAAAGGCAGGTCGTAGTCGCTATCTGCCATAGCCACCGACCGGCCCAGCATCGTACACCCCTGTCTGTCCAAATGGAACAAGCACCAGAACGCGCGCTTGTACGATTCCCTATCCGCCGGCTGGAGGCGGTCCAAGACGACTTGAGAGTGTATGCCGATATCTTGGGCGGAGCGGAGGGCGCTGCCGGCGATGGTGGCTACGCGCGCAGGCTCGGTACCTGCTTGGAGAAAGTGGCATATAAGAGCTTGGGCTTGGAGTTCGTACAGATCCGGCATGCGGACGGGGTTTTGGCCCATGTGCAGCGCCATGTGGAGATACCGCCACCCTGCAGAATACTGCAGCCACGGGGCAGAGTAGTCTTTGCCAGTCCCTTGCGTCTTTGAAAAGGCTGGGTGCCAGAATGTACCCGGATTGCTGAAGAATCGGGAACCGCAGGCAAAGATTAGGAGACAGACACGGCCGAAGCGTTGTTGTGATTTCCACAAGCGGGAGTCATAGTCGCGTTGGAATATGTGGCGGTTGAGCAAGGGGAGGTGGACATTGACGTGATCAAAGTACGCATTGATCAGCTGTTGATCCAGCCCTTCATCCGGCCAGATAGAGTACCCCAGCGGGTTCAGCCCCACATCCATGACAAACACTTCCCACTCTGGCACATGCCAGAAATCCTGCCTCTTGTGTTGACCGAGGTCTTCGAAAAAGTTGGACTGTTCTCCAGACTGGTGTTTGAGTTCTTGGAAATGGAGGATGAAATGGGAGGAGGCGGCTTTGCCGTGGTGCCGCCAGTGGATGTCGTTGTCTTTGAGACGGGTGAGGGATTTGACGACGGGGGCGCTGGACGTATCGGGGACGTAAGAGTACTCTTCCGACTCTACATCTGGGACATGCTCGGGAGAGGGCGTGTGGGACGGAAGAGAAGAGTCGGCGGGGGAAGCGACAGGGGAAGGGTCGTCGGGGATGGACAGAGCGCCAAGTTTCGCTTGGTAGACGTCCAAGTCAAAGTCTGCTGCAACGGGGGCAGGACCGACGTAATCATCGAGGTTGACTGCCGGAAATACCTACGAAATGTCAGCTTAAACATGGATTGATGAACGAGATGGACGCGCTGATTTGAGCATTGCCTCCATTCTTCGGCAGCGCTCTTCGAGGGCCTGGGTGTAGGTTGTAGCATGACTGCGGTTCCTCGTGGCAGTGGGCGGCTACACACGCAGAAGTGAGTCGAAGTGTATAGATCAGATGGAAGACTCACCTGGCTCGGCGTTGTGCTCGCCGAGGTGGACGTATCTCCTCCGTGTTTGGCGCTGGAAGAGTGCGCTCTGTGCTGAGGGTAGTGGGTCACGTGGGGGACACCGGGGGGCCTGAGGGGGAGCATTGTGGGATGGCAGACTGGGTATATGGGATAGCAGGGGATATAGGGGGCTGTTTACGCTCCCTCTCCCTCAAGCTGCAACTTTTTCGCCAGAACAGCTGGCATCCTTGGCAGCTGTATCAGCATGCCCACGTGGAGTGTGATCGAGCCTAGAACACCTCACAACCGTACACACACACCGTCCGTGCGCGATCACTTTCCTTCTCCGTCGGCCCCGTTGGAAACTCGGAACCCGAAGTGCCTCCACGGCCACCCGTGTCCGCAATCAGGAAGGCTTCCGAGTTCTGACAAAAGTATCTCCTCTTCCTCAGGCTTTTGCGCTTTTAGGAAAGGCCCCTTCACAGAAGAAGATGAGAGATTGAGAATCAAAGAATTAGTTTTGTGGACGAACTGGTTGCGCTGGATGAGCTTCGTGACGCTGAAGACTCTACGGTCTTATACCAGAAATAAAACGGGCGCTGAGGTTATTATACTGTGATTGACAGTACGCACAGTGGGACACGCCTCCGGCGACAATTTCTTGGAGGAGTTTGATACTTGCTATGCGATCAGAGAAGTCTGCTGGCTGATCCTGCCGCTTCTGATAAAAGACGGTAGAGTCTTCAGCGTCACGAAGCTCATTCGGCGCAACCAGCTCGTCCACTTCACACGACTGAATCTTTGATTCTCATCTTTGGTGAGGCCACGGCTTTGAGTTGATAAGACACGAGGCGTGCTGAGGGGATTGGTGCTTGAGGGCAGACCGTGGCTTGTTGAATCTACACGATCCTCGCCGTCGCCTGGCCTGCTACCATAAAATCAGCTCAGTCGAATACGGTGTGATGTCTCCTCATTGGCCTACGAGGCGACTGGCACTCGGCCGCCCTTGGTATGACTCTAGCCTTGATCTGACACCCTCTTGAGACCCTTCTGCGGACTGGACAGGAAGAACATAGCCAGCGTGAGTGCGCGTGGAGTTCCAAACCACAAGTTGGGGGCACATGAATGGATTAACATGGTCAAAGAATGGGGCTTTTCCTGGAAAGATCTGGGAAAAGGGGCCTTTTCCTATAAACGCGAAAGCCAGAGGAAGACGAAGAGGAAATACTTCCGTCAGAAGCCTTCCACTTGCGCTTGCCTCCACTTGAGTTGACGGCTTGCCTTGCATTCTCGAACACTCCCACTACATCCGATCAGCATACACCATGTCCAACCCCCTCGACCAGCCAGTCACAGACACCCCCCTCGCATCCCCATCCCCTCCCGCAGCCACCCCCACCCCGGCCCAGGAGCAAAAGACACCCCTCGCCATCCAAGATGGCCCCCACCAGCCTGCCGATTCTCAGGTAGTCGAAGAGGAGGAGGTGCACAGACTCGACTTGGGAGGCGGAAATGTAGTCAAGCTGGACAAATTGGGTCCTATGATTATCAACTCTGACGGTGTGCGTCCCTCTCTCCTTTACACGCGGAAGCAAGACTGACAAGAAGTAGACCTTGTCGAGAATACAAAACTGGCAAGACCTCCATCCGGTCGAACAAGAACGTACAGTGAGATTACTGGTAAAGAAACGTAACCTCGTGCGATTGAAGAACCTCAATGAGGCTGAGCAAGCCGCTGGAGGTGGTGGCGAGGAGCTGAGTGCTCTGAAAGACCAAGCGTAATGTCGAGGAATGCAGTGTTGTACAGATCACAGAATGCTTTATCTTTTCATGGCGTAACACTATTCTTTAAAGACATGATGCTCTATCAATCCCCAGTCACTATCCTTCCTAACCAAAACTCCTCAACTCGATCCCCTTCTTCTCCTTCTCCTTCCCCACCCCCTGTCCTTGCCCCTGCTTACCCCCACCAATAGCTTCCCTCACAGCCTTCTCCAGCTCTCCCCGCTCCCCTTCATTCATAGCCATCGTCGCTTCTTTAAACGCCACGGGGCTCGACTGCGCGAGACCCAGGAGGACGCCGGTGGCTACACCGTGTAATTGCGATGGGCCGGATGCAGAAGCAGGAGCACATCCGGGAGGGTCGAGCATGATACACAGCGTTGGCAAAAGCACACCATACCCCCTCGCCCTCTGTCTTTTTTCCTCCGGCAACCCAGTCCCCCAAGCGACCAAAGCTTTGACAACTTCCCTCACCCCTCCAAGCGGGGCCGCACCCCCAGCATTCGTAGCGTGCGCCACGACAGTGTCAGAGATGTAGCCGATCATGAAAGGTAAGAGGTTGAGGGTCGTATGTTGCAGGACGGATGATGGGGATGGGGGAGAGCTTGGTCCGAGGGGGGAGGGGATGGAGCGGAGGGAGGCGGAGAGGAGGGTGGAGGCGCAGTGGATCGCTGTTAATCCGAGCTGTTGTCCAGTCAGTAGTCATTCTCATGTAGACAGTGTGAGGATGTACCTCGGGACGTTCTACAGCAGCACCGAGGTTCTTGCCAACAGCACTCGCTGTCGCTTCAACGAGGTTTTTGCTGACTCTGATCGAAGACGGTAAAGCCGTCAGTATCAGAGTGATGGCGAGCAGGTTGTTTTTGATTTTGAGGTTGGCCACCGGGTTAACCCGCGATCTATTTCCCCATCAGCACCTTTTCCACGAACAAAAAGACGAAACTTACCTCATATCATCAACATTGCTCAAACACGCCGACACCACCCCATGTACCACCTTCTCCCCATTGCCCACCCCGGGCACTTGCGCCCCCACCAACCCCTCCACCAACACCTTCAAACTCCCCAAGCAACCCCCCACCAAATCCAAAACCGCCTCATCCTCCAACAATCCCATAAACAGATGCAGCCCCACAGCATACAGGTCGGCCCGCTGGGAAACGTCGATACAGTCGATGATCTGGGCGTAGGCGGAGAATGCGGAGTGGAGGAGGGCGGTTTTGGAGGGAGGAGGGTCGGCGGTGTGCCATGTGGCTTTGATTTCTTTGGAAGGCACGATCTGGCGGAGGGTGAATGCTACAACGGCCAGGGCCCGACGCGTTTGCGCCGCATCATCGACACCAGTGCCCTTCCTGCTAATCGCGAAATTGCGCACAACGCCCACCATCTCCATCTTGACGCTCGCCGGCTCACTCATCGCGATCCGATAACACACCGTACACAGTTCATCAAAGAACTGTCCTTCGAATACTGTCGTACCGCTCAAAGACGGTTTGACGAGGGATTGGAGGGCTTTGAGGTATGCTGCTGCCAGGGGGGATTGGGCGGTGTCGCCTAGGGTTTTCAGGAGGGATTCGAATGCGAGGCCGTAGATGATGTAAAAGTTTGTACAAGGTTCTGGTCTGATGGTCGGTAAAGAAGAAGGCGGGGTCGGAGAGCTGAATCGCTGGCCGTCCATCGCACCGAGGGCGAAGGGATCTTGCAGCGAAAAAGTGATGGCAACAGCATGTACCAATTTCGGCACCGCCTGCTCATAGTACGGCAGCAACACCTCCCTCCCCAACCCCGCCGCACTATCCACCCCACCACCCAGTCCACCCATTTCGGGGTCCGTCCTCAACTGCGCATAATCCCTCAGCGCCCCGATCCAGAATGGCGCCAAAAGCCAGCGGTGGGGATCAATCACGGCGGTAAGGTATGGTTGCCGGAGGGAGGCAATTTGCAGTTCGGCCCAAGCGGTGAGGATGGAGATTTTGAGCATGATGGCAGCAAAGGGGGAGAGGTCTTCGACATCGCCTAGGGAGAGCATGTCGCCGGATTTGCACTGCTCCAGAGCGCCGGTTAGGAGTTTGAGGATACGGCCCATGCGGGGTACCTCTTTGACGACACCGCTGCCGACAAAGACGGCGCATACTTGGACGGCGAGGGAGAGGACTTGAGGCGCACTGTCTGAGCTGAAGGAGGGGGTGAGCGCGGCGGCGATGGGGGCTTGGTGTTGCTCGAGAAGGAGGGAGCTGTCAAAGTCCGGGTCGGGGGAGGATGCGAATTTCTACAAAGAGATTAGTGATGGTTGGCGAAATGTGTCAAGACTTACCTCAATGACGTCCCTCAAGACAATCAGACCGGCCACTCTCACCTCCATCACGCCAGCTGCACTGGCCGAGAATGCCATCCTAATCAGATCGCCCACTCTCGACCACAACATGTGCTTGCCATTCGCACCAATCCTCCTCGCCAACACTGGATCGAAATGCTCCGGCCTATTCCCCTCACTCACCGCCTGAACAACATCATGCAAACAGTGCAAGGCAAATAGCTGCGTGCGCCATCGGGATGAAAGCGCATTACTGCCCGAGCCCGCCGAGTTGCCAGCGAATGATTCACCTTCGTCGTCGATAAAGCCTGTACCGGCAGAAGTCTGTTGAGGTCGCTTGGCAGCTGCTTTCTGGGCGGCGGTGCGAGTCATGATCTTTTGGCAGATATCAATCCAGCCAGATGGAAGAGCTGCTGCAGTCTCGCTCAGCCAGCTGGTGATCAAACGCTTGACGCCTTCAATACTGGGGTCGTCATCCAAGAGACCAAACAGGTCTTCCACCAGCTGGTTACCACCGATCTTGCTAATCAGGATGGCGTCCCTCTGGACAATCTGGTATAGAGCAGTAATGGAAGCGACCTTGAGAGGCCGTCTAGGCGAGGCGAGATGTCTCCTAAACGTCTTGACGAGCTTTGGCGTATCAATAGCAGTTGGCGCAAACATCAAGAACTGCTGAATACACTTGATAGCCTCCACCGCCAATCCCTCATCCGTCTCCTCGCCAAACTCGTGCACCAGCAAAAACACCAACGACTTGACCCTGCCCGCCTCTTGCAGCTCGGGTCCAAGTACGCCGATGAGGGCGTGCAAGATCCTGCAGATGACTTGATAGGCTGGCAAGTCGCCTCGGAGGTTGACACTTCCCAGAGATCCGCCTTCGGGCTCGAGCGTTTCCAGCAGGTAGATGTTGGCGAGCATGCCGAGGGTGGTGGGGACGAATGGCTCGTAGCTCAAGTTGGCAGCATCTACGACTCTGCCGAGTGCTTTCATGGCGTAGAAATGCACGACTGGGTGGGGGTCGGTAGCGAGGCTCATGAGGATGTTGACGATAGTCTTCAAGATGGGCCCGCCAGACAGACCGCCGACGGACGAGTAGATGGCGCTGAAAGCCAGGGCACAGCCAGCTCGGGCATCCGGCGAACGGTTGTTGACAACCTGATCAACGAGCCACTGCACTTGGTTGGAGAGGTGGTTGGGTGAAGCCAGAGATGCAAGAAGGCCGATAGCTTCCGCAGAGGTTGACCGGATACTGGGTGTCGGGTCAAATATGGAATCCTGCTCCGTGTCAGTTCGATCCAATGCCGAGTAGGTAAACTTACCTGGAGGATACTTCTGATCATCTCGCTCACTTGCCCACTCCCCACATGCCTCTTTGCTCTGGAACCCTGCCCTTCGGTCTTTTCCAAGCTCCGTCTCAAAGCCAAGAGTGTGTTGACGACAACGGCTTGCTTTCGACCCGGGTTCCTTTCCAGCTTGCTCGACTTGATATGGGAGGAAAGAGTCGCGAGCGACTGCACCTGGCCCTCTTGCGATTGATGAGGGAAGAGGATGGAGAAGAGTGATACACCGGCGTCAATGACACCTGTTTGTGCGGGGGGTGGGCTTGGAGATGTCGATAGGGGCTTGGCAGAGAACAATGAAAGAGCATCATGCTCGAGGGATCCAAGGACGGGTCTGGACAACAGTGTCTCGAGATCAACCTCCACTTTATCCCTGTTCAGCCATCCGTCCTCCTCTTCCCTTCCTTCGCCGATATCCCTGACCCCAGCAGTACTCGTCACGCCAAATGCGTACCCGTCCGCAGCGTACCAAACACCGGTAAAGTTGCCAGCCTGCGCGGCGATGGCGGCCTGGGTGTTGCTGCCCGAGTAATTCTCGGGGTCGGCAAACACAGTGACGGCTGCTTGGAGCAAAGCCGGTTGGGTGGACTCTGTAGCGGACGAAGGCCCGAGCGCTGTAAAGCAGTGCAAAACACGTCTCCTCAGAGTCGCCTCGCGGTCAACAAGAGACGGGTTGGAAGTAAAGAGAGTCGAAGGGTTGGGAGAAGTCGCTTGTTCCCGGAGAGCCTCGGCATATGCCGTAGCAAACCCATTGACAAAGTTCAAAGTGTTTGTAAACAGCGTAGCAAGACGTCGGGCGACGTCGATATTGACCAACGACTCGTTGTGGGTCAAAAAGTTGAGCACCGCAGACAGTGTACACTCGCGCACTTGCAAGAGATAACTCCACTCGGCCTCGCCTCTTTCTCCCACGGACGTGTCCTTGCTAGCAGGTTTCGGCAGGGCGTTTCGCCACAGGACGAGCAATTGGGGCAAGTGAATCTTGACAAAGCTCGGGCCTAGACTCATCAAACCAGCCACAAGGTTCCAAGCCACTTGCACCTCTATACTCGCCCTCGGGATCTCGTGATCACTCGATTGTTTCAGCAACGACACCGCCATGTCAAACACTTTTGTAGGCACATCATGCGACACATACAAGGGCCGAGCAGCGCTGACGGCAATCAAGGCGGAAAGACCAAGCGATTTGCCAATAAGTCGCTGAGAGAGGTCTTTTGGCGCAGTGGGAGATGGGAGGTAGCCGAGGTCTTTTTGGATATCCGAAACAAGGACATTCAGCAGGCGAGGCAGCTGGGAGGGGTTGATATGGCAGAACCTGCGAAGAGTGTAGGAGGCGGCGAGTCGGACAGAGTAAGACTCGTGGCCCAACAAACGTACGACGGGCTCTGCCAGCAGTTCGATGATTTGCGCAGGAGCATTACCGAGCTGCTCGAGAAGTCCGGCGATTTCGCGAAGGGCAATGATGAGCACATTCTTGTCGATTTTGGGTTGTCCGGGGGGAAGGGTTGGCTGCCATTTCTTGAGGTAGGAGCTGATGAGTTCGCGAATGGCGTTGACTTGCCCCGGCTCTGACAACAAGCGCTCCCCAATCAGATCACGTAGCAAGAGATCCGCCACTGCTCTTGTCGCCAGCTCTTCGTATCTCGTGCTCGGCCCCTTTTGAGGGGTGACGATCTCAGTCATGATGTGCTTGACAATCTCGGCATAGTTTGCCTCTACATATTCCGCCCCGAGGGTCGAGAAGAGCGTCGAGTAGACGTCGGCGAGAGCGTTGCGCAATTTGCGAGGAGATTGGGGGCGGTTGTATGGTACAGAGATGTATTTGAGCATCTCTTGTACTGAATACAATGTTCTCGCGCTCTTGTCTTCTGGCGCCGACGTGATGACTGTTGGTTCACCACTATTGTCCTCCTCTGCCTTCTTCCTTCCATTATCCACCTGAACCACCCCACTGCCAGGTGTCTGCGTAGCCGCCAAAAAGTGGGCCAGCATCCGGCTTAAAGCGCGTCTCGTGGTATGGTCCGCAGTCTCAAGACTCTTGTAGGCCAAGGGCGCGATGATGTCGAGGGTTTGTTGCAAGTGAAGGACAGGCGAGTAGAGGTGGAGGGAGACGAATGTTTCGGCAGTGGCGCGTTGGACAGGTAAAGCTTTGTCTTGAAGACCCCAACGAAGGGATTTGAGGAGGTCTTTCAGGAGAGCGTCGGGCAGGGCTCGGCCGGCAGAGTAGAGGGATTTGGAAAAGGCAACGAGGGATTGGGTACGCAAGAGAACGGACTGGTACATGTCAGCTGAAATTCAGATGCGCTGACAATACATACCAAGTTTGTGTTCCTCAGGACCTTTTGCGATGAAGTACAGATCTCGGCCATGAAAGACATCATCTGATTTCGTCAGTCTGGCCCTCGCTTTCATCTCTATACTTACGTTCTTTCCATGTTCCTTGATGACCTCCCCTATAGCATACCAGCAGGCCACTCTCGACACATTCTCCGCCGCGCTCATACCCTTTGACCCTCCATCGCTAATCGCCCTCACAAGCGACTGCACGAAATCAAAGAGCGTCCGCGATTCGACTCGCTTATGCAAGTTGACCAGGCATCTTGTCACAAGATGCCTTATCGGCCTGCCAGGTTTGGGTAGTGTCGGATTAGGGGAGGGGAGTAGGAGTTTGAGGAAGAAGGCGTGCAAGGGCTGGATTTGAGGGGAGAGTTGCTGAGGGTCGAGTTGTTCTATGGCTTGTTCCGCCTGCCGCAGCCAATGCAGGAGAGATAGTTCGGAGCCTTCTCCTGTGAAGCGGTTCTATGCATGGTGAGCGGGCTATATGGCAAGTCCCGGAAGACTCACCTCGTCGACCTTGAGGGCTTCGACTGTGAGCTCTGACATGGCCGTCGCTAAGCTGTGTCGAGAGGAGGTAGAGAAGGAGATGTGAATGCCAGGAGTATAGGGTACGTCTCTTGCACTCTCCCCCTGGATATGGTCGTGGTGAATGGTATAGCCAGGGGATATCTCATGACGGGGAAGCGCGGGAGCAAACGGGGGCAGATAGCGGCATCAAATTCGGGCAGAATTCATTATTGTCCTCTTGCAAAATCGGCCACTACGAAATCCCTATATCTTGACACCCGAAAAAGTCACCCAAAATGTCCCTCACCACTTCCTCCTCCGCTATCCACCTCTCCCTCCCCCCTACCTCTTCCACGTCCGTCTTTTCCCGCCCAAAACCGTCCACGTTTGACTGACTTTCAATCCTCAGCCGCCCTCCTTCTCAAATCACCGTCCACCCCTCCGTCGTCGCCTCCATCCTCACCCACCACTCCCGCCGCCCCACCGACTCTGAGTCTACGAGAGTGATTGGTGCCCTCATGGGCACCCGCTCCGACAACGGCCAGGAAGTAGACATCCGCTCATGCTTTGCCGTCCCCCACACCGAGCAGGGCCAGCAAATCTCCGTCGACCAACCGTTCCAACAAGAAATGCTCCAGTTTCTCTCCAAAAACGGCACCAAAGAGGTCCTCGTCGGGTGGTACGCTTCCTCCAAGCACATCGACTCGAACTCTGCCATCATCCAAGAATACTTTACCTCCCAAACCAACAACCAGCCCGCTGTGCACCTCACCGTGGACACTGATCTCCAAGAGAATGGACAGGGTCTGGAAGTGAAGGGATGGGTGTCGGCGCTTTTGGGTTTGTCTGCCAAGTCGGAGAGTGCGGTATTCGTGCCCGTACCCGTTTCTGTCAAGTATGCCGATTCTGAGCGTCCTGCTTGTACGTCCTTCTCCTGCAAGTGTTGGTTGCTATGCTCACTTTTCCTCCAGTGGATCTCCTTACCTCCAACCCCACCCCTTCCCCCTCTCTCCCCCCTCTCCCCACCCTCTCCTCCTCCCTCGCCCAGCTCTCCTCCCTCATCGACCAATGTCTCGCCTACGTCCAAGGCGTCAACGCCGGCACCACCCCCGCCGACGTCCAAGTCGGCAAGTACCTCCTCGAAGGTCTCGGCCGATGGGCCGCCAACGGCGAGAAGGAAGATGAGGGCGGTGTCAAGGCTGGTTTGCAGGACACTTTGACTGTGGAGTACTTGTCGAGCTTGGTGAGGAGTCAGGTCGAGTTGGCTGGAAGGTTGTCGCTTTTGCAGCAGCAGCCTTCGCAGTAAGTGGTGGATGGGTCGTTTGTGAATAGATGAGGTTCATGCACTCTGATCGATTGGATAGAGGGCGGCTCACGTCTTTACACAACAATTCATGATCATGCTAATCATTTCTGTACTGGCTCAGGCTGCGGTTCAAGCACTCCCCGCCCTTGTTTGAGCGCCCTACTATACTCTCCCATATCAAGCCTCTCCAGCCTATCCCCCGTAATCTTTTCAAACTCTGCCGCCGAAACGCACTTTAATCCAACCCTTTCCTTACCTTCAAACCCTCCATACACACTCTCAGCCACCTCCGTCCCATGCTCCTTCAGCGTCCGGGCAAATGTTTTGGTGACATAGCTCATGGCTGCACTCCGATCGCCATAAGTTGGCGGGGCGAATGACCCTTTCAAGAACGGGTCCAGCTGATGTCCAGTCCTCGAACATCGCTCATACCGTTCTTTGAGAATACTCTCCAACTCTTGAGCTTTTGAGACGCTTGCGGCATCCGGTTGAGCCGTATCATCATCCACCTTCCAAACCACACTATGTCTCCCCGCAGGAGGGACAAATCGATCAAACATCGTCAACCCGTCCCCAGCTGTCGTGGGCAGTACGGACGCGCCACGGGTCAGGTAGGAGGTAGCGTACAGCGTGATGGGACTATCATTCTGGCTGCTGGGCGGGGGGTCGACAGAAGTACGAGGAGGTGGTTCTAGGTCGGATGAGCTGGCGGAAGAAGAGGCTGGGCTGGCGCGGAGGTGGAGGACGAGTTCTTGGGGGTCGTGGCTTGATGGGTGGGTGCTGCGCGCCAGGGTTGTGGCGGAGGAGGTGCTTGGTGTTGCCATTTTGCAAAGCCCCGCTGGGTATCCGAAGTTTGGTAGTCGAGTTGGGGTTTGTTGAGAAGATGGCTCTACCTATATATGTAGAGTGGCTCGGTACATGGATTGCAGTGGACGGCCTCATTCGTATCTACAACCCACATGAACGAACCTTTCATACCGTCTTCCAAACCACTCTCCACCTGTACACCAAACGAAGCTCACCTGCCCTTTGTCACCCCCAAGCCCTCCGCTCGCTTTTCCTTTCTCTCCCTCATCCTTCCTTTCACCCACGCGAATCTATAGAAGGGACGCTAGAGCAGCTAGCGAGGTGGAGTGTGAAGAAGACGGGACCGGAGCTGGATAGGTCTCGTCATATGAGGGTTGTTGGGGCCGTGCCTTCTATGATATATGAGATTCCCCTCTGAGAAGGACCAAGGAATTTATTCTTTTCGGCCTTCTAAAGGTGAACATATTGTGGAAAACTATTCAGACGGAGAGCGTATGTAAGTTTACCTTAGAGTGGCTGCTGAAGACGTCTTTTCATGATCGCTGCGATAGCCAGCTGCAATGACAACCCTCCTATTTTTACGCTCAGCCTTAATCACATATGACCTTTATGGAGTAGAAATTGCGCAGTGCACTCCGCATACTCTCATCAGGTGCCCATGCAGTCTACCAGTTGTCTTCTCCTTCGACATACGTTTGACTTTTGAAAAGATCGCCGCGAGAGCGGATGTTTGTTGACGGAGCAAACAACATGTTTCTCCTATCTTGTCCCTATACTCTGTTTGAGTCTCCGATGTGGATCCAAAGATAGGCGAGAGAGTATATGGCGAAAACATTGATCAGAACAACAGATGCCGAGCGCGGACTCGTGTTTGGGCGCTCGACGAGCGACCCCACTCATCCCGACGAGTCGGGTGGTATAATCAAGCGCCTGCGAGTGTCCTTTTGCCATGCAGCGAATGAGACCTCCTCCATGTCACCCGTCTCTCTCTCTGGAATATGCCCCCTCCCATTCGTCCTCCGCAACCCCCGAGAAGTGGCCGACAATATTTAAGGCAAAGAGCGCGTCAACAGATGAACCGGCAGTGACATCACCCCCGCAATCGGTCACCAGTCCGACGCGGAGAACGCCTTCGATGAGCTGTAAACAACTGCCCCCCATTCTGTACATTCTCTTTCTCTCGTACTTGTGCTTGCCTCTCAGCATATACAAGATGAGCATGCATACCCCCCTCGTCGGCGTGATGCCCAGCATGCACGCACAAGCTGACTCGACTGGACAGAAAACACCCCCCACGGCGGGGTAATTCTGGCGTTTCTCAGGGTTCGCCCGGAATCCCGATATCGGACCCCACGTGAGTCACCGTCTCTCATCCACTTTTCACTTCTTGCGGCTGCCTCTTGCAGCTTGCTATCGGTTTCCGGCCCGGGAATCGTGTTTGAGAGAAAAGCTGGATGATGCACTACATGAGGGCCGACTCGGCATCCCATCCTATATAACCCCACCGCCACTCTTCCATCCACCCAACAGCCACCACAATGCACGCCCCCGAACTTACCGACTACATCAAAGACCAAGCCGCCAAGCTCGACGAAGTGTCCGACGAGATTGACGAAGTCAACGTGCTCAAGCTCAAGTCCCAGGCCAAGGACAAGGCTACCTACGACAAGGCTGCTGCTGCCGCCGACAAGGCGGAAGCTGCGCGGCTCGAGGCGCTTTACGATGGGGAGAGCCAGTTTGATGCGGAGAAGGATAAGACGGCGTTCAGGCAGTATGAGGATGCTTGTGATAGGGTCAAGAACTTTTACGCTGTAAGCCCCCCCTCCCCTTTCTTTCTTTAGGACAAGGACAAAAGCTGACGTCGGATGGACAGGAGCAACACTTGAAGCAGACGTACGCGTACAACGTCAAGATGCGCGAAGAGTTCCGCAACACCACCCGCGCCCGCATGTCCGTCTGGGAAGCCATGGAGCTCCTCGACAACCTCGTCGACGAGTCCGACCCCGACACCTCCGTCGGCCAGATCGAGCACCTCCTCCAAACCGCCGAGGCCATCCGCCGAGACGGCAAGCCAGAGTGGATGCAGGTCGTGGGCCTGATCCATGATCTCGGCAAGCTGCTCTGTTTCTTTGGGGCGGATGGGCAGTGGGATGTGGTGGGGGATACGTTTGTGGTGGGGTGCCAGTTTAGCGACAAGATCATCTACCCCGAGACGTTCAAGGTCAACCCCGACTACAACAATCCGAAGCTCAACACAAAGTATGGCGTTTATGAGCCGAACTGTGGGTTGGAGAATGTGTTGCTGTCGTGGGGGCATGATGAGTACATGTACGATATCTGCAAGAACCAGTCTACCCGTGGGTCCTCTCTTCTTTCCCCGCTTTTTGACCCTGGACTTTGGAGCTGATTCTTGACTAGTCCCGAAAGAAGGCCTCGCCATGATCCGATACCACTCCTTCTACCCCTGGCACCGCGAAGGCGCCTACCAACACCTCATGGTCGCAGACGACTGGGAACAGCTCAAGGCCGTCAAAGCTTTCAACCGTGAGCCTTCTCCCTCTCCCTCCTCCTCTCTATCTGTGAAAAATCGACTGATAAATGGGATAGCCTACGACCTCTACTCCAAATCGGACGACCCTCCCAAGAAGGAAGAGCTCGGTCCATACTACCGTTCTTTGATCGACAAGTTCTTCCCTGAAGAGGTTCAGTGGTAGTTCCATCAGAGAAGAGGGGTGGCCGAGGCGTCCGGCTGGGTTTATTTAGTGTATATCTTTTCGCTTCTTGTATTTCCAAAATGTCCTTTTTCCAAGAGGCCTCTTTTCCCTGCCGGCGGGGGGTGGGCTGTACGTTATGATAGTGAGAAGGTAGAAAGCATACTATGAATAGAAGTTGTTGCTCAACAATTGATGTATCGAGCCTCTCGACCAGCTTCGTGCCACGAGTCAAGTGTTGCTGATCGCGCGCTATCAAGAGCAACAGGTATACATGAAGGGCATCTACAACAATCATCAAGAGATAGAGATACAAAAGAACCGACAAGATGGCAACGGAATCATACAAAGCAAACACAAAACCCCAGTCACCAGCGCGCACCCCGCTACCACTTGTTCTCTTTCACAACCTTTGCCATCTCCAAAATATACCTCCCTACCCACCACCCCACGCATCAGTCCCTCTCCCTAGGGTACCATTTCACAGACAGACGGAACGCACCTTCTTTATACCGCTGCTCGCCGTTGGGCGCTTTGATATACATCCACCCGAGAGATGACTGGCATGTGGCGCAGATGAGGTCGGCGACTGTGTGTGTGCCGGTCCTAGGCGCCGAGTGTCAGTCTACGTGCGTTCAGATGGGATGTGGGGGGATGTACAGGAGTTTGCGGGTCTCGGTCTTGCCTAGGGACGTGTTGATGGTCGAGTTCATCAAGCTGAATAGTGGGGTCAGTATTCAAGAGAGGTGATTGGTAGACTCGGGTCGGTCGCTTCGTTTCGAGGAATTGATCGCCCAAGGTCCAGATGCACCATGTCGAGATTATCGCGAGGGATAGTGCGGGGCTAGTGGAGGAGGCTGGCTGCGAGAGAGCATGCTCACTATGCGCGTCCTGATCGTCCATTGAACGCCTTTGACACGAGCTCATCTTGCAGCGCCTTCACTCCATCAGCTCGGACCACATGTTCAACCTACGAGAGGTGGCTCACGACGGCCTCGGAGCAGGAGTGGCACGAGTAGACAGGCTTGTCGTCTGGGAGATAGTGGCGGTCTTGGGAGGCGGTGGTTGGCTGGGTGGGTGGGGGTGGAGACGGGGGCGGCTTGCGGAATGAGATGGGCATGATTCAGTGATGACGCAGAGAACAGTGAGCTACTACCACACTACTCTTCGCTACCCTTCTAGTGCATCCCCGCCGAATAAGATGCACCGCCAAATACCGGGAACGCGCTTGGCTTACGGGACCCCACCGCGTGGTTACGTAATTGCTCGGCTAGGAGGGGGAAGCGATGGCCGAAATCCCCAGTGGACTCTTAATTGCACGCTGAATCTCTCATCTCTCTTCTCTCCACCGCCATGTCCATCCCCCGCTCACTCCGCCCCGCCCTCAAGCACGCCACCGCCCCCGCCGCCACCAGGGGGCACGCCGTCGCCGTAGACCCCCCCTTCCTGCCCCCCACCCCCCACGTACAGCAGCCCCAACGCAGACGCTGGGTCGATGGCGACGTCAGACACGACTGGCGCAGGAGCGAGATCCAAAAGATCTTTGACGGCCCCCTCATGGAGACCATCTTCCGTGCTGCCTCCGTTCACAGGATGCACCAGGACGCCTCCAGGATCCAGCTGTGCACGCTCATGAACATCAAGAGTGCGTTCCTTTTGCTTGATTAGTCGAGTCGTACGCTGATTACAGTGCAGCTGGTGGATGTACCGAGAACTGCAAATACTGCTCCCAATCATCGTCATACAAGACCGAGACAAAAGCTACCCGGTTGGTCCAGCTCGACCCCGTCATCATCGCTGCCCGCGAAGCCAAGAAGAACGGCTCGACTCGGTTCTGTATGGGTGCCGCCTGGAGGGATCTCGCGGGAAAGAGGTCGGGCTTTGACAGGATCCTGGAGATGGTGCGTGAGGTGAGAGGTATGGGTATGGAAGGTGAGTCCTTTTCAACTCGAGTTGGTAGCTCAAGCTGATGTGATGGGCCCAGTCTGCACGACTCTGGGTATGCTCTCTCCCGACCAGGCTCGCCGACTCAAAGAAGCCGGTTTGAGCGCGTACAACCACAACCTGGACACTTCCCGAGAGTACTATCCCGAAGTCGTCACCTCCCGTTCCTACGACGACCGTTTGTCCACCATTGAGAATGTGCGACAGGCTGGTATCTCGGTGTGTTCGGGTGGTATCTTGGGTTTGGGCGAAAAGGATGAGGACAGAGTGGGCTTGATCCACGAGATCTCCAGGTGTGTACATCCTGCTATGAAGTGAACAAGGCTGATAAAAGAGCTAGAATGGCCGAGCACCCCGAGTCTTTCCCCGTCAACACCCTCGTCCCCATCCCCGGTACCCCCCTCGAAGGCAACGACCCCGTCAAAGTCCACACCGTCCTCCGCACCATCGCCACCGCCCGTATCGTCCTCCCCAAGACCATCATCCGCCTCGCCGCCGGCCGCCACATCTTCAACGAGACCGAGCAGATGATGGCATTCATGGCTGGCGCCAACGCCGTGTTTACTGGTGAAAAGATGTTGACTACGCCTTGTTCTGGGTGGGATGAGGATAAGAAGATGTTGGACCGATGGGGTTTGCGGGGTCAGAGGAGTTTTGAGGATAGTGAGAACATTGATGTTCCTCACCACCACCACATCCACGAGGAGACTGGGACCGGTGCCATGCTCTAGAGCTGAAGAGTGATTCGGACCTGTCCCCGCTCTGCTTTTGGCGGGGCAAGTCTTGGGACGATTGGACAAGGTAGAAATGTGGATACGATTATAGAAGTCTTTTTCGAAATACAAAAAAGGAAGGTTGAACGACCCCGAAACAAGAAGAAAAGGTGTGCTGTGCAAGGGACGATTTGTATGGTAGATTTTGGAGATGCGATTATTTGTAAGCAGTGTCTTTTTGAGACTACCTCTTGACTCGCTTCCCTCCAGCCTTGACTCTGGTGGTACATTCTGGATGCGATGGGTCGATTCTGACATCACAGGCGAACCATTCATCGGGCAAATCGGCCGCAAACGCAAGAGACGAATGAGAGACTGATGTTTCGTCACCCTTTTACCCCTTCCTTTCATGAATGTCCCCTTTGACATGGTGTTTTGACATGGTGGTAGAAGCAATATATTCCTGAGATTCGGCGTGCTCGCCGTGCGATGCGGTGTAAGGGGCGGTACTGCTTGAGACGTTCGATTCGGGGAAGAAGGGTATATATTTGAGGGGTGAGAATCTTCATCGCTGAAATCTCTCAACATAGTGATGATTGACTCCTAATAGCGCTTTTCATCAGTACCTTTGCCACTCTCCCTGCCCTTCCATCTCGCAACGTTGTATCCAGAGCACTCGAGCCCGACATTATGCTCAGCCATCTCCGCCGCGCCTTATCTCGCCACCACGACGACGACCTCCTCCAACCTCCATACCCACTCGACCTAGCATCCTCGTACTCTCCCTCTCCTTCTTTCCAGGACGGATCCCGATCCCGAACGGGACATGGTCGTTCGAGGATCACACCCTTCCCTCCTGGTCGCTTCTCCACCCCTTCCCCGGGGTCTTCTCATGACCGAGTCCAAGTCCAAGTCCAAGGATCGTCAGAGGGTGAAGATGAGAGAGACGAACAACTGCAAGCGCTCGAAGCCCTCTACGCCGCCGACGACGACACCCACAGCCACCCCGGCGAATTCAGGACGGCAGTGAGGGAACTTGTGCGGAGGGAGGTGGAGGGGCAGAGGAGGATGTGGCGGCGGACCGAGTTGGGGCTGGACGACGAGCTTGGGGATGAACTCTTCCTCTCCGAACAGAGCGAACGGCGACAGCGTGATGAAAGAGACACGGGGGACGGGGGGGACGGAGGGTGGGATGGGGGAGAGGGGGGTGGGGTGGAGAGTGTCTTTGCGACGAGGTCGTCGGGGACGGAGGTGGGGAGCTTGGATGGGACGCTCGCGAGCGAAGTATGGCGAGCGCGCGAGAGCTTATCGGGCTCTGAGCGAGGGGTGAGCGAATATTCAGAGGCTCCGCCGCCTTATCGTTCGCACCAAGTTTCGGCTTACAGTCAGCCTCTGGTCTTTCAACCATCACCTGTTGAGGGCTTGGGAGCAGGGGGTGTCCCGTCGTATCGATCTGCGGGGTTTGCTCTTCCGGCGCTGAGAGTACACGGGCTCGAAGAGGAACACCAACCTCTCTCCCCCGCGCCGGACTACATCTCCAGCGAGGGGATCAACCTCCCGCATGCTCGGCACTCTTTCAGCTCATCCCGCCAATCCCAGCATTCATCATCACACCCTTCCAGCTCGCCAGCATTGACAACCCTCAGCTCTAGCTCGGGACATTCGCCGGTACAGTACGACAGAGCTCCGACGCCATGGTTGCCTGCTGTGCTGTCTTCTGCAAGTTCAGTGGGAAGCTCTCGTGAGGGATCGCCTGGGATCGTGGGTGATGGGTATGTTTCTGAGACGTCTTCTGGCCAAGAGTCGCCCTCACCCAGGCCTACAAGCTCGGTATCAGATAGTCATGGCAGTTATTAGCCAGGATTTTTTTTTTTTTCTGCGGTTCAGTATAAGCTTCAGAGGGGATCTAAGGGTACCCCCATTGGACACATATAATTCATGGATATATCTTATTACATGCACGAGCTTATATCTCCCAGCGCAAAGTTCTCGGGTCGGATCAATCAACTCTCTCATAGAGGGTTGGGTGACAATGTATGTGGAAGGAGGACAGACGTTTGTGATTCGCGTGACCTTCGTTGTTCTCGAGAGAGGGGACGGGGCTACCACGTTCACTGATACGGACATCGCGTCAGGCGTAGGCTCACTTCACAACAACCATGCCAACTATACGCTGATCAGACGACTCGCATATCCTCATCGCCCGCCATCAAGACTCAATCCATAGACGTCCCCCTCCCTTCTTCCATTCACTGTACTTTTCCGCGGTCGAGCTGTCTTGCCCGAAAGCCTTGAAAGCCTTGGAAAGGTTCTGTATCTGAAGGGTGATTGCTTCGCTATCGACGATAGTGCTGGTCGACTTGGGAGACTTGGGGCATGTTTGAGCGCCGAAACCGCTGATGATTGGTGCTCGAGGTATGTTCCTGTAAATAAATCAGTTAAGGAGCGACATATCACGACAAGCAACTTACTCGGCAAGAAAGTACTCTTCGCTAAACATCCATCTAAACCACCCCGATATCCAATCTGCGTGCTCTTCCCCAGGAGGCAATGTCCCCCCTTCCATCCTGAGCACCAACAACGACATTTCCCTCGTGATTATCATGTGAGAAAAAGAAGGGAGATAGACATTCGCGAGCCTAAGCTTGCACCGCCGACGAGCTTCGAAATAGAGCATAGCGATATTAAGGTGTTGCTGAGTCACAAACCCTTCCCGATTCGGTAGCTCGACATCCAAAAGCACATGCTCTTCCGCTGCACATGTCATCATACTCACGACTTGAGGCCAATCGTCCTCGCGGAGATAAAGACCCTCAATGACAGACTGGCCTACTCCGAGACTTTGCAGAGCCGGAAAGAAACGTTTGGATGTGTTTGGAGAGTGCCATTCGACAGCGAAATAGCCGTTACAGAACTGCCGTGGCAGGCGCTTGCACGTCACTTCGAAAGCCTCGCGGAGGAACCTCTGTTTGGCTTTGATCGTCCTTCTGATCGCCATGGCCGAGTTGACGATGAGGTGGCGGCAAGACTGGAAGAGCAGCGCTTTGCGGGCAGTGGGGTGGGTGTCGAAAGGGATTTGAGTTGGGGCGGCGTACTGACCCTTGTCGGAGAGGAGGTGGGAGAAGACTTGGAAGCATGTCTTTGCGTCCCACTCGGCGGAGAGGTATTGGTAAGGGAGCAAAAGGCCTTCGGACGGTTGGCGGGAGAAAAGTATATCGGAGCGTTTCTGCCAGGCAGCCATACCGCCTTCGCGCAGACCCACGTCTTCGAGAGGGATAGCATTGACCCGCTCGCGGAAGACCTCGAGGTTTTCGTTGGGGTCGCAGAAGAAGACGGGCTCGAGCGGCTCGTCGTCAACTTCTTCGCTACCTTGACCTCCCTCTCGAGCTCTGAGATGTCGATCCTTGAGGATCCTTCTGTTCCGCCCCATCGTGGCGATAATGTCCCTCTCCACCTCTTCATACACGACCCCATCAATAGCCGACATCCAATCACCATAGAACCGAATATAGTTGGAGTCGTCAAGCTGGACCGTCTCGTATAGCCTCGCGACGTTTGCAGAGTAGACCTGGCGTGATACGCATAGGAGGTTGATGAAGTGGGTGTTGCAGCAGATGGTGGAGTGGAGGTGGGTGAAGATGAGGTTTGTGACCTCGGGCGGGAGGGGGGCGAGGGTAGTGATCTCTGGGGCGAGGGCGGCGGGGCAGTACATGGTGGGGTGATGGGCAGGGGGATTCATCGAGTATGGATGAGAGGTTATATAGGAGAAAGAGATCAATTCCCATGATCAGTCAGCAACAACAACCCCGAGCCGGAGTACGTAATACCATACCTATGTCCGTCGGGCTTGACCTTGCACCGACTGTATCTGTGGACACGAGCACCTCCGTCAACCCTCCTCGTGATCCTTCGTCCCAGCACGAGCAACAGCCGCAGCTGCTGTTGGCGTTGGTGAGGCGACTGCGGTTGTTGCTCGTGCTGGGACGAAGGATCACGAGGGGGGTTGATAGAGGTGCTCGTGTCCACAGATGCCGGCCTGGTGAGATGGTCGCGTGTGGACTGGGGAGGGGCCGGCTGTCGCTTGGAGGGCTGATGAGAAGAGGGAGACCGGGAAGAGGACGGATGGGGTGAGGAAGAACCAGGAGGAGGAGGGTAGGTTTGCGACGCTGCTGGCTCGTCCGATGCCGATGCCGACTCGGTGCGACGTGGTGCGGACATGCTGTCTGGAGTGGATTGGAGGAGTGGAAGTGTCTGATTGAAAGAAGGGAAGGGGGGTGGGGGTAAGTTTGTAGCAATAGAGTTGCGATAGAGAAGAGAGACGTGAATAGGTGAGGGTTTAGACAGAGGGTATGTGAGAGTCAGGCCTAGACCAAAGGAGGTTGTGCGAGCCCCTGAGGAGACGATGGATTGTCGAGGCAACGCAGAGCTTGGGCATCAGGGAGCACTAGCATGGCTCATGGGGCATGAGGCATGTGTCGGCGGGACTCTCATTGGAGATATTGAGAGAATCAGAAAGTTGACCGGCAGGCCGAACATATAGGGATAAAGAGGAACGTCGCTCTGCTGACGTGAAGCCGTAGTCGGCGGCCTGCGAGGGTAACGTAAGGCGCACAGAGCGACTAAGCCTGCTAGCAGAGGCCATGAGCTATATGGTACTGCTTGGCCATACCCCGTTATTGTAGCTTTTTGGGAGATCTAATAACCAATCTCGCACCCAGGCGCGACTGTAGCCGCACAAACAAACAAACAAACTTACGTTACTCGACTGTATCGAGGGACGACAGAGCTGTATCAGAACGCCAACACTTGACTTGCACGTACAGCTCGCGAGAGAAACATGCTAGGACATCATGCATGGTACAAATATGAGGGATGAGATATCAACCCAACTCGAGCAACAAGCCTTAACTCTTCCACCCAGCACCTTTCGCCACCCAGCCCCAAATCCCCCTAAACGTATACCCCTGCCACCTCATCCAAATCGCCAACACAACACTAATCCCCCCGACCGCCGCGCCCCACCCAGCCACCATCCTCACCCTCTGCGCCGGGGACATGGCCGAACTCGGGCCCCGGGGTGTATTGGACGTGGGGTTGAGGGCTACGCGCGTGATGGCGACCCAGAGGTTTGGTAAAGGCCCGGAGCGGGCAGAGACGGCCATGGGTGGGAGGAGGTTGAGGCGGCGGCAGTAGGAGTCGGGTTGGACTTCGTGTCGCTGTTGGGCGAGGTCGAGGTCGGATTTTGTGGCGACAAACACTGCTGGGATGTTGTCGAGAGAGTATTGTTGCTATTCCTTGAGATCAGATTTGCACAGAAAGCGGGGTGAGAGGGGGACGTACTCTGAGGTTGGAGATGTATGAGAAGGAGTTAGTGTCGCTCGAATCGTGCACATAGATGATGATGTCGGCCATATCCAGTCGTTTACTGTTTCGTAATGTTTCGCTCTCGTACTTGGACCCAAACTCTTGCAGCTGCAGATCCGTCAGCCAGGATAAACAACACTGGCTTTGAAACTCACAACAAGGTACTTCTCCACACCTTCCATTTCCACAGTATTCACAACACTCAAAACCTTCGTCGTAGGCTCATACCCCCCAAACCCATCCTCCCCACCCCAGAACGGCTTATTCACAAACGACCTCAACAACGACGTCTTGCCCGAGCCCGTCGCACCCAGGACGTAGCACAAAAACACATTACGCGTGACCTTGCGTTGACGGCGGTCTTGTTTACGCGGGCGGGTGATGTGGAGGGCGGAAGGTGACGGCAAGTCTGTTGCTGGGGATGAAGAGTAGCCCAGGTGGGCGAGGTAGGCGAGGGTGGTGCGGTGGTCGAGTAGCGTAGTCATACTGCCCGAATTAGCGCGGCTTTGCGTGGAATGAAAGAAAGCAGCTTACCTCCATTGCGCGAGCCAGCCCTGCAACGTGACGCGTCCCATATCATCCGTAATCGTCGTATCCGGGAACCCCTGCGATATCCACGGATTTCCCGGTGACGTCGAGAACAAATCATCCAACTCGCTCTGCGACAACGCCCCATCTTGATCCTTATCATACGCCTCAAAGATGTCTGTCAAGAACTGGTTTCCTAACGGACTCAGTTCCACCGAACAATCATACGGCACATCAAACCTCGGCGCCAAAAAGTCTTCTCTCAAATCCAGACTCTCTCCATACCCGAATTTGCGCAGGACCGTCCAAGTAGTTTCCATGCGGCCTTGTTGGATAAACATGGTGTGGAGGTAGAGGAAACCGAGTTCGGTGATGCCTTCTTGGGGCGGAGAGGGGGGGTGGTTGATATAGCCGAATTGAGGATCGCGGGGGAGGGGAGTGGTGGGGACGGAGGATGAGGAGGAGGAGGGGATGGATTGGACGGCGTAGGGGTCGTAGGAGCGGACGATGTCGAGGATGCCTTCCAGTTCTTGGGATTGTAGAGGGGCAGAGAAGCATTTTTGCTGCACGAGGTCAGTCAAGGGAATGCGGGTATATGAATGGGCGCACTTGGAACTGATTCAGCTCATGGGCGTTCAAGAGTCCGTCCTTGTCGATATCAGAAATGTTGAAGATTCGCTTCAGAGCTTCCAGGCATTTCGGTTTGAGAGTCTACAGACGTCAGCTTATCGTTTGTAATCGAGCAAGTCACTCACATGTTCTCTCGAATCATAAAGAGGAGCCGTGGGGTGCAATACCGCCTTCTGAGCAAAGTAGAACACCTCCGACACGTTGAGCGGTAGTAACGCCGAACATTCCACGACCGTCTCGACTTCCTTGAATTCACGCATAATCGGCGCGCTCTCATCCTCCAACCCCTGGTTCGTCACCCTCCCACCCCTCATATCAATCTTGTTCCCAACCAAGATGACCGGGACCTGCATGACCCATTTAGCGGTGCACGGTCTCCTTAGCAACGCCCCGCCCTGCGAAAAACTCACATTGATGCCTTCTCTTCGGAAGAGCGGGAGCCAGTACTCTGCTACGCGGTCGAACGAGCTAGGGTCGGCGATGGAGTAGACGAGGCAGATTACGTGGGCTCGGGAGATTGCGTTGAGGAGGTGTGGTCTCGAGCGAGGGGCGGCTGTGCGAGGGATTAGTATTGAGCGACCGATGAAGGGATCGTCGTGGATGGATTGCGTACAGGATGTATCAACAATAGAGGTTGTAAAGTTCTCAGGGGTGATCTCTGGGGGGATGGTGACCTCTGGGACGACATGAGGGACCTGCAGCAGGGTCAGTAATTGGCGACGGGATACAGACGTAGTCGACCGACATTGGTAACGAAGGATTCCTTGATAAGTGAAGTGATAATTGAAGACTTTCCCACGCCGTCTGTTCACAATACCCATATCAGAAATCTGTCTCATGGAATATGCCCAGACTCACCATCTCCCACGAGCACAATGCGGACCAAGTCACGTCGGGGCATACCGGGCAGTCGGGTACCGATTTTTTGAAGATACCGGGTTGTCTAAGGAGTGTGGGGTATGGATCAGGAGCGGAAAGCGAGCCGGTGTTGATGATCCGTCCAGTATTATACAGCGTTGTGCGTGTCGAGGGAGGGAGGGAGGACAGGGGAAGAGGGGAAAAGTGCGAGGGAAATAAGACGGCGTGCGCGACCGTGGTGGCTGCCGCATTTGATCCCGTCCATTCACTGACCTCCCATTAATTTCGGGCGTCGCTTTATCTACAACAAAAGCACGATACATCTATGGACCCCAACGCAGAGGACAAGCCCAAGTCGGTGCAGGTCGTAGAGCTCGACGTGGAGCCTGCCCATGATATACCCCAGGAGCCCGTTCGAAGGGCTGATTTCGGTCGAACAGTGAGTTAGATCGCTTCGAAGAGATTCTGTAAGCTGACAGAGTATGTAGGAGAATCCTATAGTGCCGCCTCCTATACAGGCTCCCCTGGCAAGCTCCATTTTCAGACAGGCATTGGAGCCGAATACACCCCCTCCAACCGGCCCTGCACTTGCAGCAGAGCGTAAGTTGTAAAAAGTCGTAATGGCCAGCAGAATCTGACGTGTTGTAGCTATAACAGAAGACCCAGAGAAGATCAAGCAATGGCAAGAGGAGGAGTTCCATCGGAGACTTCGTGGCGAGTACGAACAGGCTCAAAGACGCGTGGGTGATGTGGTAAGTCGATTCAAGGCATGACATTGGCCGAGCTCATGTACTTTAGGTGACGGACAACATGGAGCGTCCCCTCCGTCTGACATCCATACGCCTCTCCCCTCCCCCTCCCACCACCCGCGCCTCATTCACATCGTCTCTGTTATCCCCATTCATATCTCGACCCAACCCGAACCTTCCATCATGGCTCAACCCTGCCCCGCCGCCTCCGACGACGCTGCACGAGATCCTGCTGTCTACGAGGGCGTTGGTGGGCCATGTGGGACAATTTGGAGTATACGATATGGACCGGGTGAATGTAAAGCTGGAGCCTAGACGAGGTGGAGATCCGGATGAAGTCGAGATGGTCCTGGCTTTGAGGGAAAAGGGACGGTTATTCTTGAAGGCTGGTACCGAGGTTGGTGGAGGCGAGGGTGGTGGTGTAGGTCAAGTTCTTTCCCTCCTGATTCAGAGCTGACTCTAGGGCAGAACGTCACTGCTAGAATACGGAACGTCTTTGGCGGAGCCGAATCCCTCGAAGGAACTGCTTCTCTCGGCACCAAAACCAAACACGCCTATCAACTCTCCCTCTCCTCCCCCCTCTTTGCCTCTCCTCTCCTAAACTTTGCACTCTCTGCATTCTCCCTGGATCGAGACAATTCGGCTTTTGCGTCGCATAGAGAAAGGTCGCAGGGTGGGCGAGCGAATTTGAGCATGATCGCGCCTTGGGGTACGCATGATTTGCAGTATGAGCTCATCAGCCGAGAGGTCGACCGGCTCTCTCATGATGCTTCCGTCTCGTACGTCGCTCAACATCACCAACAGAATCACACTGACGCGCTTTTAGGGTCCGTGAGCTTGCTCAGCCATCTACGAAATCATCCATCTCCCACACATACACCTCCGATACCCGAGACGACCCCTGGATGGGCACAGCCGGCCGCCTACTCAAAGTAACCCACGAATACGCCGGACTCCCAGGCTCCGACAGATTCGCCCATTTCCTCAAAACCGTCACCCAAACCCAACTCTCACGAGAACTCTTCGCCGGGTCCGGCGTACACTTCTCCCTCGCCTCTCTGACTACTTTCCTCTACCCTCTTTTCCCGCACTCGCCCACTTCACAATCGACCACGTATCTTTCCGACCGGACGTTCTTGGGCGGGCCGAATTCGATTAGGGGTTGGAAAGTCGGCGGGATGGGCAGGAGGGATGGGCCGGATAGTTTGGGCGGGGATATGAGCTGGGGCATGGGTCTGTCGTTGTTGGGGCCGATACCGGGGAAACCGAACTGGCCGGTCAAGTGGCACGGGTTCATCAACGGTGGAAAAGTCTCAGCTTATGACACTTGTGCGTATACACCTCTCTCTCCCGTCTTGACTGCTCTGACGCTGATACCATAACAGCCAGGTCATTCGTCGACAACATTACCAAAATGTACTCTTCTCCCTCCCTCTCTGTCGGACTCGGTCTCGTTTACAGGCTTGATCCTTTGCGAGTCGAGGTCAATTTTGCTGTTCCTCTCATTGGGCGAAAGGGAGAGGCGTTCAGTAGGGGATTGGGAGTCGGCGTCGGGATCGACTTTTTGTAGGAAGGGGTCCGAGGAAGGTAGAATGCCACTATTCAAGGCTAGAATAGTCAAAAGGACACTCGACGATGTCCATGATGCATTGCATAGCGCTGATATGGAACAAGTTGAGAGGCCGGGCCTCTCTCTATCAACATCTAGGTCTATAGATACCAAGATAAACACAAGCTCATTGCTCTGACAGGAGTTACAGTCCTCTGAGCCCATTGTTAGTAACGACGAACCTACGCAGATAAATATATCTTACAGGGATAGTCAAGCATGGCCTTCATACTGGCAGATTTCACACATCTTTGATGGGCCCAGGGTCAGTGTTCCTCTTGAGTCTCCCGCCCAAGCCGAATAACCCGGCAGGCCCTCCAGAAATTGTTGAAATTGTTCGTAAGAACCATCGACAACGTCTTCATGTTGCTCAGCAGCATATCCGAAAGACACTGAATGAGAGGTAAAGCTGGTAATGTCAACATGAGTAGGGAAACCGCTGAATCAGAGTCAGCTGGTGGTCTCAACACATGAAGAGAAGGATTCACAATGGTCTTTCGTCAGAGATTTTGTGGAAGAAGCCTTTACACCACTGTTTGACCTGCTCCATCTTCACCCCTTCTGACTCGCGCCGTAGCTCGCCACCAATTCCATGTATCAGGTCTAATGCGAACGACGAAGTCCGGAAAACCCGTGTCTTCCAATCAGCGGCATGTACGTCATGGAAGACCAGACGTGAAGGCAGAGAATGCGAAAGGGCGACAATGTCGTAGATGACCATGTTGAAGCGGGTGCGTTTAGCCCATAGCATATCGCGGCGCTCATCCTCGTCCACGATTTCTTCGTACCCTTTGGCCGTGTCTGGCATTCGCATGCAGACTGCAGCGCCACATTTCAGTCGGCTCATGAGAGCAGACATGGCAGACCTGATACTGATCTTGCCTGTAGCTGCAGACGCCTCGGGGATCTGTTCTGGGTGATGATATAGTTCTTGCATGATAGGTAAGGCGAAAGATATACGCTTGAGAGAGGGGAAGAGGGGGTGAGTGTCACTTGGGATGGTGAATCCTGTGTATAGGTAGTAGTCTAGGTCTTCTTCATTGAGAGGACAGCGTTCGGTTCTGAACTTTCTCCACTCGGTGTCCAGGCGGTCAGAGGCGAGGGCGGCCATCCGAACTGCCGTGACCGATAGTAGTCGCAGAGAACGACAGTACCGCCATAGCAGGACTCTTCGAGAGGCTGAATGAAGATTGAGGAGGATGATGCCGGTGGGAGGATCGGGCTCATTGTGGTGCTGGAATGTCTGGGAGCAGGTCGCAATGTCCCAGCTATCGATATCAAGCTCGGACCCCTCGCCTCCTGCCCCTTCCCAGCCACCAAAGAACGCTTTGCAGTTATGATCGTCAAGAGAGACGATATCATACAAGCGCCAGATATTGTTGACGTAGAACTCTTTGGAGGTGCGTAAGAGATTGGCGAAATGCTTGGGACAGCAAAAATGAGTGTCGAACACGAGGGCGTAGATGGGGGCGATTAGCTCTGGTGGAAGAGACTGGAACGTATCGATGGGAATGGGAGGTGACTGGAGGGAGCAGGCCATGGCGGAGGCGAGCAAGGTAGTAATGAGAGTCAGCGATGGAACCCAACAACAGGGTGATCAGTCGGTGAAGCCAATCGGCGTTACGCGGCGGATGTGACCGTGCCATGCAGATGTGGCATCAGCATTGCGCTGCATCATTCAACATCCACATGAATGGCCTCTGTTCATGTTTATAAGCCAATCAAATTCACTTGCATTCACGATCTCAGTTTTTCTCCCTATTGCTTGCACCCTCTGCTCTACAGAAGTCGTCGCCCATGCCTTGTTGATTGTGGTCACCCTGATTGGAAACCTTTCAGATCAAGAAGTCAGCATAGCTTTGATTTAGATCGAAGCTGATATCCATGGAAGAAGTGTTGTAGAGCTCACATTTGATCCAGACTGCTGGGTCTGACTGGCAGAACCAGTACGTGCTGAGGCATATGACAGGAAGTCCTCGATGTAATTTCCGGTCTCTTGAGGGACCTGAATGGTTGGTAAAGTCAGCGTCAAGACATCGCTGGTGCATTCGTCATAGTGGAGACCGCATTTTCGTCGAAAGGAAATTCTTAAAGAGACTCACATCTGTTCCAACATAATGGGTGTGGGCTGCAGAAGTCTCGTCTCGGGTAGGGGCTGAACGTTCTGAAGCGTAGCTCAGGAAATCATTCTTGTAGTCGTTGGTCAGTTTAGGGACCTGGAGGGAGCAAGTACCATAGTAAGCCAGTCATCATTGAGGCGTCGCGAACGCAGTGATGAGTAGGAGGGAGGATCTGACACGTACGTCAGTGTCAGGCCACATTAGTGGGTTCATGTTGTCTGTTCTTTTGCGCGACGGTGGTGGTTTGATGATATATCGATCAGAACAATATGGCCGGACAGACTTCTGTTTTATATGTGCTCATCTGGCACCTGGCCTAATCCGGCCTTACCCTTTGTCTGAGCTGGCTAACGTGAGATATAAACATGTGCGAGGAATCACATGTCTGAGTTCTCTTTCGTGAGATATTCGCACACACAGTCACTATCCTCTTTTCACCGCCTGCTGCCGACATAACGGTGCTACTGCTATTTCGAAACTGTCAATAAATAGCATAAAGCACCCACTAAAAAAAACTCCATACAATAAAGTGGTTTGATGATATATCGATCAGAACAATATGGGCGGACAGACTTCTGTTTTATATGTGCTCATCTGGCACCTGGCCTAATTCGGCCTTACCCTTTGTCTGAGCTGGCTAATGTGAGATATGGCTCCGCCTGGAACATGTGCGATGAATCACATGTCTGAGCTCTCTCTCGTGAGTCCTTCGCACATACAGTCACTATCCTCTTTTCACCGCCTGCTGCCGACATAAGGGTGCCACTGCTATTTAGAAACTGTCAATAAATAGCATAAAGCACCGCGAGAATATCGCATGCCGATGAATGGAAGAAAGTTTCAACGCTTTCCCATTAGCAACCCTCCCTTGTCCACGTTCGCGGGTGTACCCGTACTCTACTCGTATAGCACATACCAGCGCGACATCGGGTCATGTCATTTGGGAAAGAAGAGGAGGTGCTGTGGGAACCTTTCAGATCAAGAAGTCAGCAAAATTTTGATTTAGATCAAAGCTGATATCCATGGAAGAAGTATTGTAGAGCTCACATTTGATCCAGAGGGACCTGAAAGGATGGTACAGTCAGCGTCAAGACATCGCTGGTGCATTCGTCACAGTGGAGACCGCATTCTCGTCGAAAGGAAATTTTGAAAGAGACTCACATCTGTTCCAACATAATGCGTGTGGACTACAGAAGTCTCGTCTCGGGTAGGGGCTGAACGTTTGAGAGCGTAGCTCAGGAAGTCCTCGATGTAATTTCCGGTCTCTTGAGGGACCTGAAAGGATAGTACAGTCAGCGTCAAGACATCGCTGGTGCATTCGTCATAGTGGAGACCGCATTTTCGTCGAAAGGAAATTCTCAAAGAGACTCACATCTGTTCCAACATAATGCGTGTGGACTAGAGAAGTCTCGTCTCGGGTAGGGGCTGAACGTTCGGCAGCGTGGCTCAGGAAGTCCTCGATGTAATTTCCGGTCTCTTGAGGGACCTGAATGGTTGGTACAGTCAGCGTCAAGACATCGCTGGTGCATTCGTCATAGTGGAGACCGCATTTTCGTCGAAAGGAAATTCTCAAAGAGACTCACATCTGTTCCAACATAATGCGTGTGGACTAGAGAAGTCTCGTCTCGGGTAGGGGCTGAACGTACGGCAGCGTGGTTCAGGGAGTCCTCGATGTAATTTCCGCTCACTTGAGGGACCTGGAGGGAGCAAGTAGCATAGTAAACCAGTAATCAGTAAGGCGTCGCGAACGCAGTGATGAGTAGGAGGGAGGACCTGACACCTACGTCAGTGCCAGGCCACTTTGGTGGGTTCATGCTTCTGTTCTTTTGCGCGACGGTGGTGGTTTGATGTATATCGATCAGAACAATATGGGCGGACAGACTTCTGTTTTATATGTGCTCATCTGGCACCTGGCCTAATTCGGCCTTACCCTTTGTCTGAGCTGGCTAATGTGAGATATGGCTCCGCCTGGAAACATGTGCGATGAATCATATGTCTGAGCTCTCTCTCGTGAGAAATTCGCACACACAGTCAATATGCTCTTTTCATCGCCTGCTGCCGACATAAGGGTGCTACTGCGAGAATATCGCATGCCGATGAATGGAAGAAAGTTTCAACGCTTTCCCATTAGCAACCCTCCCTTGTCCACGTCCGCGGGTGTACCCGTACTCTACTCGTATAGCACATACCGCGACATCGGGTCATGTCAGTTGGGAAGAAGAGGAGGTGCTGTGGGCGGGACTCGATGCTTCAATTCCTAGTTCATCCGATCAATGTGCGATTGAACATTCAATTTCACGGTCGTTCAACCTTCCCAAGACGCAGAAGACAAGGAATGCGTGATAGAAGTCCTCTAGCGAGACTTGTTGATGATCATCTACTTGGTCAAAGGACATGCATATCACGGTACCAGTGTTGTTGCCTCGAGAGGCACTCTTTCAATGACCTGTGATTGTTGGACATACGCACACTTGAAGATCAAATTTCTCCTTCTTCCACCTCCTCGGGCCTATCCTTCTTTGCAGCTGGGGCAGCCGCCGATGAAACGGAAGACAGCCTCCTCCTCTGTCGACAGCGTCAGCGACTGGCAATATGAGGGATGAGATTGACGTACCTTTGGATCCCGATCATCATCCTCAAGACCTACCCTCTTATCCCTCGCCTTCTCCCGACCATACTCCCTATCCCTCCTCTCCCTATCATCCCGCTCCCTATCCCTTCCTCCCCTATCCCTCCTGTCCCTATCTCTATCCCTGTCATCCCTCCTCGCCCCTCGGGATCCATCATCCCTCTCACGAGGATCAACGTCCATACGATCGCTTTTGTAGTATGCTCTATCGCGGTCGGAGCGGTAGTCGCGATCTCGGTCTCTGCGGTCTCGATGATCACGGTCAGAGCGATGATGAGTAGAAGACTCGCCTTCCGCAAGCTTTTCCTGCTCCCATATCAGCACATCTTCACACATATTGAAGGGACTGGACGTACCTTCTGACGCCTGACAAACTTTTCCCAACCCAACTGTTTCTCCTCTTCAGACTCCATCGCCTTGAACTCGGCAACATCCTTGATATGGGGAAGAGCTTGCTCGTAAGACATGTCGACATTGATGGCGTCGACTTTCCGGAGGGCGTAGCGGAGGTCGTCGATTCTGTGACGCTGGCGTCGCTCGGCTTTACGATGTTCTTCTTCTTCCTGCTGCTTTGCGCGAGATTGAAGCTACATGACGTCAGCGCCGTAATGGAATATGAAGCGCAGCACCACTTACAAGTGAAAAGACCTCTTTCCGGAGCCTTTCCGAGATTTGTTGGTCCATATGCGTCTCATGGCACCATCCCTCGAGCTCCTCCCACGTCGTCTCCTTCTTAAACTCTTTCCCAGCCTTACCGAGCGCATACTCAATCTTCTCAGTAGCCCTCGAGACTTCCTCCGACAAGTCATCAATAGCGTCCATCCAAAGCTCCAAAGGCGACGACCCCGGAAGCCCCAAGAGCGCTTCATACCTCGGATCCCCCTTGACAATCCCATACGTCTCCCTCCACTTCGACGTCCTCTTCAAATCCCCCCTCTCCTCCATCTCCTTCAACAACGCCTTAAACCCCTCCCTAGCCTTCCTCGCCCGGCGCACATCTTCAATACGCAATTTCCGGCTTTCTTCCTTGTGCTCCTGCTCGAGCTTGTAGGCGTAGTCTTCGTAGGCTTTGATCATGTCGAGGACGGAGGCTTGTTGCAGGCTGGGGTCGGCGCGGAAGGCGGGGGAGGAGATGATGAGGTCGTGCGCGGCGCGCCAGCGGGTGGAGACTGTGATGGAGAGGGTGGGGATGAGGGATTTGAGGGTGCGGATGTTGTACTCTTTGAGCTCCCTTTCGGCGACCTACACACGAAATTAGTCTAAAAAATAATAGGAAGCAAGAACCAACACCCACCTCTTCCTCGCGTCGCAGCTTATCCGTGTACTCTTCCAAGATCAATCGCTTCTCCTCCGGCAGCGCCTCCTTCCAGTATTTGTCCTTTGCAAACACTCTGTCGGCAGTCTTCAATGTGGAATACGACTTGATGGCGTTGGACTTGGTGAACAGCTTGGTGAAGATGGGGCGGAATCGTGAGATACGAGCTTCCTTGGCTGCTCGGCGTTCTTCGAGGATACCGTTGGTAAACTGCAACATCAGCCTGTGGGCCCTTACACACAAAAGACATGTGCTCACCTTTTCAAAGACACCTTTCTTTTCGGCCAGTGTTTCCAAAGCGTTGTAAAGAGGATCCAGGACAATCTTCCTCATGACCTGATCCCAAGTCCAAGTCTCATTCACGCCCTCGCGCTTCAAAAGGTACGTGAAGGCGATCTCAGCCTCATGTTTCGTCTGGAAACCACCAGTAGGCATGACGATAGGGAGCAAGTCTTCTTGGGGTTTCGTGGCAATAGGCGTGTCGACCTTGGCGGCAGGCGAGGCTGTCTGAGGGGTGTCCTGCTTGTAGATGGCGATGGCGCTCGCCGCGGACGCTCGCAACTCCCGGATGTCTTCAGGAGTCGGCGACCTCGACATCCTTCTGGGACTGGGCGAAGGACTCAAAGACTCTCCCTTCTCCCTCCTAGTCTCCCTCTCATTCTTCCTAGCCTCTTCCGCTTCGACTTGTGCTTTCAGCGTAACCAGCTCTGCCGGTAGATCCCACTTTGTTTCTTTCGTCGCCGAATTGACATAGTAAGGTCGGTTTTTGGAAGTGTATTGCTTCCATTGAGTTTTGGCGAGGGCTTTTTCGAAAGGTGTTTTGAGTTCGTCGGGCTTTTCCCAGACGGATTGCTTGGTGGTGGCATGGGACCAATAGACACGGCCCTCCGCGTTCTTGTACTCGCTCTGTGCCAATCGTTAGCTACGACTCAGCCATATCATATTCAAGACGTACCCAGGGCGACCTGTTGTCAGACATGCCGGGTATAGGTGAATGTCCAGAAAGCAGAGAAGTGACAATTGAATAGTTACCGGTACTCGAGGAATGCTTCGATGAATTGCTTCCATGATTTGATCCCGTTCGGATGCCCTCCCCATCATTCTGTCGCCGCCGAGATGTCAACTTCATAAATCTTATTTCTATCTCCAATGTCCTCCAACGGCCGACCATCGTCTGTAAGGGGCCTGTACACCCCGCCCGCCGAGGAATGGGTTTTCCTCCCCCCCACAGTCTCCCCGCCGAACCCCTCCTCGTCCTCGCCCCCAGCCCATCTCCCCACTCCCTTCCACGACGCGTCCACCAGCTCTTCCTCCTTCCTCGATGCTGCAAACGACGCAGATCTCGTCATTCCAGCCATGGGGAGGCCATTTAACCTCTTTCTCTCGGAATATCTGGCCACTGCTATGGGAATGCCGTTCGAAGTCGGAAAGACTCTGCTTCAGGTGGAATACCGACCCAGGAGACAATTTGAGGCGCTCGAAGGGGCTGGAGAAGGTGTGAGGATTTCTGAAGAGGAGACTGTCACGGAGCTTCAAGATGAAGACGAGGTGCGTACATTGCTCGTGCGTGAGATCAGACACTAACCCAATATAGCTAAGCAACCCGGACGAGGCCGACATGTACTTTACCGACCGGCTTAACAAGTCTGCCGACCCACTGGTCTCCAACGAAGAACCGGTAGCGCTCCAAGCGGATGCCTCTGGCTACCTTCCGGACTGTAAGCGTGCTGCTCTTCAAGAGGACAAAGCTGATCAGTCACAGTGCATCCCACGTGGTTGCTAAAAGACGACCCCGACATTTCGCGAGGCAACGGCGTCTGGGGCATGATCCGCCGTATCCGCTACACCCCATCCGAGGGCCTTCCTGCTCTCTGGAAGTCTCAACTAGTGTCCACCCTCCACGCCTTCCTCACCACCACACTCCAGCCCACCGTCCACTCTTGTCTCCTCCTCCTCACACCCTATCCCGCGCTCGCCCTCGATACACCGCTCGCGGCTCTGCCGAACCCTGCTCTACCACTCGGTCTGCAGATCGCCAGTCATCTCCTGACCCACCTCGTGCTCTCACCGCTCGAGATCATCCGAACGCGACTGATCGTCATGCCCGCATCGCATCCCTCCACCCCGAGCAGCGTCAAGATCTTCCGAGATATGGTCTCGGACGAAGGCGGTTTCACCAGCATGATCTTCCACCCCAACCTCCTCCTCCCTGCTGTCCTCGAACACACCCTCCGCCCCCTCTTCGCCCTCTCCACACCTCTCATCCTTGAGCGATACCTCGGCATCTCGCCCGACCTCTCACCCATCACCTATTCCCTCCTCGACCTCTCCCTCGGTCTCACCCACTTGCTCGTGCTTTTGCCCATAGAGACTGTCAGGAGACGATTGCAGTTGCAGCACCGAGGCAAGGGCGGGAAGAGGATGAAGACTGTCGTGAGAGTCAGGGAGAGGGATTATGTTGGGATTGTGGAGGGATTGTGGAGGATTGTCAGCGAAGAGACGAGTGTGAGGAGGACCAAGCTGGATAAAGGTGAAGAGGGAGGGTGGTTTGCTGGTGTCAGGCAACTCTACCGAGGCGTGAGTACCCCACACAGATGTCGTTTGATTTGTGCTAATGGTTATACAGTTTGGTATGGCTGCCACCGCTCATGCCACTGTGTTCAGTCTTGGCCTTGTCAGCGCTACATTGTCTGGTGGAGACGGTGGATGGAAGGAGATCTGAGCATGGATGGACGATAGTTGAGTGTTTATATGAGAGTGTTTACAATTACAGGTGTACGATTGTCGGATGTATTCCTTATCCTACTCATCTGATCCATGAGGGAACGGCGTACTGCATCTGACTTGTCTGGTTCGAAGGACCAGGCATTCTATCAGCTGAAAGGATACGTACAGTATAGGACCCTTTCAAGAGCCAGGCTGGGATCGTGTGCACTTAGAAGTCAGATGAGCGCGCTGAGTACCCAAATTGGGGTTATATTCTAATAGTATATACAGATATATAGACCGGTAGACAGGGGTGATGCTAGGGTCCAGGAATGGGTGATCCCGCGTCTCACATGCAGTAGATCCTGACGTTGATTTTTGAGTCCCAGGATCACCTCTATACCGAGATCCTGAACGCACTTCATGCATGCGGCGTCGACGGCGTATGCACCGCCGGCCAGCGCCGTTCGCCTGCTTGCGGCTTCGTTGGGTCGTCGTTTGATTCGGCTTCTACCCTATATACAGGCTTCTCCCTTTATTCGATGCGTATCTACGCTTAGACAGCTCTCTTCACTGCCTTCCCATATATCCCCTCGACCTTCCCTCCCGACTTCCTCGTCCAGAATCTTCGCGCAAAATACCCCCACGCCGCCGCCCCTTTACCTTTGCCCGCCCCATCGCCCTTCCTTGCTTCCGCCCTCCTCGCCCATGGCTTCATCCACTTTGCCTTCGTCTTCGGACTCTGGGTCTGCGGTTGGCCAGAAGTAGCGGTGACATAAACCTAAAAGGCGATCAAAGGATCGACCGATCGTCCCTTCTTAACACCCATCTATGATATGAGTCAACCGCTCCAAGATTTGCTCGGTATTCGCAATACGAAGAAAGTCATTGTTACAATGATAGTCTTTCGTACTGAAAGACTTCTGTGCATGACGGAAATGACACACTCATGTTCAAATCGTCTACTACTCACATTTCCTTTCACCGACCTCCTTGTGGCAGTCATGATGGCAGCCGGATGTTAAAGGATCATACGACTGCCGGAGTGTGAGGATGTTAAAGGACCATACGACTGCCGGAGTGTGAAAAACAAACGTGGATGTAAGGATGTTGAACAAGGCCTAGCTCCGTTCACGATGATTTCCATTGGGGACCCCCAAAATGATATTTAAGACGGGCTACAAGCCAGCAACAGGTTTCATTCTACCACACAATACTCATTACTCCTCACGTCATTTTCCTGTCAACTGTCATCTTTCAAAACTCCAGATCGCCCCACTGAATCATTCTTTTGCCCTTCTTCCTCTACGTGATCTCAAAACAACAATCCGACTTACGAATCCTGAAAAATTCATCTCGAGTTACAGACATGTCATCGACAGCTACTGCTCCCTCTCGACGTTCCTCCACGGAGATGCCAACAAGAGGCGATCTGTTTGAATTCATCTCTGCTCATGGTGAACGATTTGTAGCGTCACATGTCAGGCAATCTCGGGAGAAAGGGCTTCTGCAAATAATCCCTATGGAAAAGACAGACGAAGATGGAAGGATCCAACGGGGTATCAAAGTCCAGGGATCTAAAAAGGTGATATCGGTCATGAGTGCGCTGGAAGGAGTTACCATGGCGGCACAAAAGCACAGGCAAGATTGGATCAGCACTGTCCGTTCCTACAATGAATCTCAAGCCGATCTCGAGTCTGCGTTGAAGGAGGCCGGTGTCGATGAGAACCACAAAAACGAATTACTGGACAACATTGGCTACGGCGTACTGTATCCTATGAACGCTGATATTCAACCAATCCAAAAGCTCATTTCCACTCGCTGTACTTCCGAAACAGGGTCCAGAGCTAGCGAGTTTTTGTCGAATCTACAATCGTTCATGGATCAAGGCAGCCGTATCTTGACACAATCATTGATCATGACAGGACGAACGGACCCTGGGGATATCCTGACCGGGGCATCGAAGATCACTAAAGCCAAGGCCAGGAATACCAAGGGGAGTCAAGCAAGAGCGAGTGGGCTGTACAGGACGAACGACGACCATACCGATTCTAGTACTGTGAAGAACTATAGGCGGATGCCCAGCATGGGCTTCGTCCTCCAGCCGCGCAAACGGCCCGGGGCTGCACCTCCCTCGAAAGCTGCTAAATCTGCTCTGGGATACTGGCCTTCCTCTTCTTCAGCATGTAGATCGTCCAAGGTGCCCTCTGACGCTCCATACTACCCGTCAGCGCCGTCAATCTCCGGAGGGCTTGACCGCAGTATCGGATATATGCCATCGGCCCCTTCGCTCAATGCTGTCGCGACCACCGGTCAGGATACTCCTCGGGACTACTATCCTTCTGCCCCTTCAACCCGTAGGCCTTCGCCCAATTTCGTTGCAGAGGAGCTGAATGAGGATATCAGTCCTTCGACTGCCAGCGATGGGTCTTGGGACACCGTTTCGGAAGCCCCCAGTAGTCCTGCTTATACGGAAGTGACGATGGGAAAGGCCGAAGACGTGGTGTCATCAGCAACAAGTGGGCCGGTCATTGAAGTCGGTTCATGGCATCCGGCCTGGAGGCCCGAGTGAAGTACAGGAGCTGGAAAGATGGTGGCGAGTTGTAGATATGGGTTGGAAGGACGCTGTCTGGCAGCAGGCGTATCTTAAAACGAACAGTACACGTATTGTATCCGAAGGATATGCATTGGCATAGAAGCACGCACTCACTCTCCATACTTCTTCACATGTACCACATTGATTTCACCGTATCGCCTGGTCCTGATCATCCAACGTGTGCAGGCTCAGTCGTCGGCAAAGCAAGGTTGCCAGAGTGATACAGGGTTCAGAGCCTGAGAGGTGGGGGTATGCGATGCTTGTGTGAGTGTACTAAATGTGGTTGGTGATCGGTGGATCTAGGCGTAAATCGCTAGCAATGCATATTTCCTCTAATACGAGTGCATCACAAACCAAGAAAGACCCCCTCCAACCTTCTATCTCTCTATTCCGCCTTCCTCTTCTTCTTCTTATCCTTCCCGTCCCTATCCTTCTTTTCCTTCCTCTCCTTGCCGTGCCCACTCGAGCTGACCTTGCCCAGCTTTCGGTCCACGACTCTTTGCAACGCGCGACGGGTTTCAGAATTGGCAGGGAACGATTCGGGGTCAAAGTATTCGGCGGCGTATTCAAGGAGCCACTCGGGTCGGACTTCGGTGACCGTTCGGATAAACTTAGAGAGTCATCAGCACGAGAAGATTAAGGTGGGGAGGAGAACGTACGTTGGCAGTGGTAAGGACAAACTCATTGTACAGCACCCACTCGGGGGTAGTGTCCATTCCACAAGAAAGATGTAACCGCACAACCTACAGCAAATCAGCACCATCCAAAATGATCGTTGGCAAGACTTACCTGGTTATCCTTTACAGTCATATAGCTTCCCTTCTCACCCTCCTTGTGCGCAACTTGCATGAAGAACCCGCAGGTCAACGCTTGTCGGATATTGTTCCAATAATTCCTGTCCTCCCAAGCCGTTGAGCAAAGCTCCAAGTCAAACTTTTCCATCGCGCGCTTCAGCTGCGTACGGACATTGTCGGCTTGGGCGAGCGAACGCTGGTTGAGGTAATTTTGCCAACACCAGTTCTTAGCATCATCCTCATTCGACTTGTACGCATGGTACACATTCAACAATGTCAGATGGTCACCGTCCGGGTGGCTGAACTGCGCCTTGGCCAGATCGGCCTCCTTCCTCTGCGATGCGGGGCGCATGAAGACGTTGGGGACGGAGAGCATAGCGGTGAGGGAGAGGACTTCGTTGGAACAGCCGAATTCGGGAGAGACGATGAGCATCTTGGCGAGCTGGGGGTCCAGAGGGAATTCAGCCATGATGGCGCCCAAGGGGGTGAGGTTGCCTTCGTCGTCGAGCGCAGCGAGGTAGTGGAGTAATTCCAGGGCACGCATGATGGTTTCGGGCGCGGGCGCATCTGTGAACAGTCAGCCGGTGGTTGATAAGAAGAAAAATGAACGCACCCATGTAGTCAAAGTGGACGAGATCCTTGATACCCAACTTGATCAACTCGAGCACCGTATTCGACAAGTTGCTCCTCAAAATCTCCGGGTGAGTCTGCTCCTCCAACTCCTTCACAAAGTCCCTCTCTGTATACAGCCTGAAACACTTTCCAGGCCTCGTTCGGCCCGCACGACCAGCACGCTGCATCGCCGAAGCCTTGGAAATCGGGGTGACCAACAGCGACTCGAGTCGGACTCGGGGGTTGTACACCTTTTGCTTACAGAACCCAGGGTCAACGACGTACACGATACCGTCGATGGTAAGGGAGGTTTCGGCGATGTTGGTGGAGATGACGACTTTACGTCCTGGCAGGCCGTCTTTGCCGGCAGGAGGGGCGTTGTCGAAGATACGTTGTTGTTGATGGGGAGGGAGGGAGGAGTACAGAGGTACGGCGAGAATGGGACCTGCCATTCCCTTGTTTGCGAGCTCCTCGCCCTCCGCTCTAATCTTTCTACACGCATCTTCAATCTCTTCTTCACCAGTCAAGAACAGCAACACGTCTCCTTCGTCTTCTGCTTGGTGTATAAACAGGACCGTACGGATAGCCGCTTCAACATAGTCATTCTCGGGTTCTTGGGTGAAGAACGTTTCGACGGGGAAAGTTCGGCCAGAGACTTTGACGACGGGGGCGAGACCGGTGGGGTTGGTGTCACCAAAGTATTTTTGAAATTTGGCAACATCGAGAGTGGCAGACATGACGATGATCTTGAGGTCGGGGCGTCTTTTGGCAATCTAAGAATATTCAGATGTATCCAAAACTGGCGAAGGGATACTCACGTCTTTGAGAAGACCCATCAAAATATCGGTAGCCAAAGTCCTTTCGTGCGCCTCGTCCAGGATAACGGTCGAGTATCGTTCAAGTAGAGGGTCGTTCATGGCTTCTCGCAAGAGCATACCATCTGTCATGTACTTGAGGAAGGTGGTACCTTGTTCTGTCATGTCTTCGAATCGGATAGAGTAACCGACTTGCTTTCCGAGTTGCACTGCTAGGTGTCAGCATTTGAGCCCGGGCACAAAGACGATACTGACCGTCCATTTCATCGGCCACACGCTTCGCCACACTCATAGCAGCCACACGTCTCGGTTGCGTACAAGCCACCATCTTGCCCCTCAGCATTGGCAAGTCGGAGTAGCACACAAATTGGGGAATCTGGGTGGTCTTTCCGGAACCGGTCTGACCTTCCATAACCACGATCTGGTTCTCGTTGAAGATCGACAGGAATTCCTGCATTTTCTGGTACACCGGGAGGCCCTTACGCTGCTCGAGAATCTTCTTGTAGTTGTTGGACCAAGGGGAAAGGTTCTTGAAGGGGTTCACGCCACCATCCTGCACGAAATGAGCACTTCAAGTATCGACGCTTTGAGGAACCTACCATGATCTTCTTGGCTTGGTCAACAGTAACCTTTCTGGGAACCATTCCGTTCAAAGGGTGTTCCTTCCTGTCCACAGATCCAGTCACACCAGAAGCACCGTTGCTCAGTCCATTGCCGTTCTGGTACTCTTGACGGTGGGCGCTGATTTCGATGTCAGCTGGGCGGTTTTCCTAGCTGGAAGCGGGCACGCACAGGTAGGGGTTGGTTTCGGGGGCGGTGTTGGACTCCATCTTGGATCTTTTGGCAGGAGGCTCAGACATTGTAGCTTTGAAGAGTTGGAGAGCAATCTATGGCGGCGAACGCTGAAAATCGACAAAAACATGCTTAAGTGGGCGCTCGACGCGAAGTGATGGCCGACGGTGCGTCAGCGACAGCGATTCAGTGAACGCTGTGGAACTCGGATTCTTTCTTCAATTCCCTTTATTATCACGACCCGCCATGGCTCAGCCGACGAAAGAAGGTGGGTGAACAGCTAAGGACAAGTATAGAGCTCATGCATGGCAGATATCGACAACTTTGTCGCCGTCACCCAGGCGTCCAAGGACGACGCTCTCCACTTTCTCCAGGCGGGCGGCGGCCTCGAGGTGTGTACGCTGCATCAGTAGATGGCCACTTGCTAATGAAATCAGACTGCTGTAGAGAACTACTTTGTGGCTCAGAACGCAGGTGGCGTGCCCCAAAGCGGCGACCAGGAAATGCAAGATGCCGCTACCGCCTCGAATTCCGCGGCACCCACAGAAGGCAGCGGCGGTGGTGGTGGTGGATTCACCCTTTCTGGTCAACGCGTGGACGACACGCTTCCCGCAGGATGGGGAAAGAAGCCCAAGTCGAGGTTTGGCGGTCTGAATAAGCAGGAAGAGAGTGACGACGAGCACGCTGGGCACGACCATGGTGATGATAGTGATAGCGAGGAAGAGCTCTTCACGGGTGGTGGCAAGAAGTGAGTCCTTTTACCCTGCTTTGGGCATAAGCTGATACGGTTGAAGCTCTGGTCTCGCTGTGCTTGGTCCGGACAAGAAGAAGGGCAAGAGCGACTCTCTCGTTGACAACATTCTGCGCACTGCTGGTGAGAATGGCCCCGCGGCGCCTCCTGCCGGCCGGGCTCACCCCGCCGCCCCTGGCCCTTCTGGCCCTTCGAGGGTCTTTCAAGGCGGTGGAAACACCCTCGGTGGTGATGGTACTCCATCCACACAAGTCCCCGCTCACGGCACCCACGACCACGACGACGAGGACGAAGAGACGGATGAGGAGGAGGGAAAGTCCCATCTCCAAGCTCTCAGGGACATGATGTCCCAAGCTGGAGTCAACTTTGGTACGATGGGGTCGGGCGGGTTTGACCAGATTCTGAGCCGTATGGGCGAAGGTCAACAACCCCAGGCTGGCGGCTCCAACTTTCGAGGCCAAGGCAACGTCCTCGGCTCTGAAGCCAGCCCTGCTGCTTCCGCTGCCGAAAGTGCCACTCCTACCCGTTCAGCCATCTCTCCTGGTCCTTCTGGTTTAGCCCACATTCCCGAAGAAGATATCTCTACCGATCCCGAGACTGGCGAGCGCGTCGTCAACCGCAGACTCACTTTCTGGCGCAACGGCTTTTCCATCGCCGACGGGCCACTTCTCGACTATGAAGAGCCTGCCAACCGTGCTCTCCTCGAAGCTCTCGACTCTGGGCGTGCTCCGAGTGTTGCTTTCGGCGTTCCTTTCGATCAACGAGTCAATATTATGGTAGCGCAGAGGAGGCGGGAGGATTACGAGCCGCCAGCGAAGGTGCTCAAGCCGTTCGAAGGGGGTGGACAGAGGTTGGGGAATGTGGCGCCTAGTACTGAGACGAGGAGTATGCCTGGGGCGTTGCCTGCCGCCCAGGAGAATACGGGTCGAGGTGCGGGAGGGCAGGTTGATTTCAAGGTTGACTCCGACAAGCCTACGACGAGCTTGCAGCTCCGTTTCGGCGATGGTTCTCGGTATGTCCTTCCCTTCTACGTCTTTTGCAGATACTGATATACATCACTAGCCAAGTGGCCCGATTCAACACCACCCATACCGTCGGCGATATCTACTCCTTCTACCGTTCCGCCAACCCTACCCAGCGAGAATTCGTGCTCCAGACTACCTTCCCGAGCAAGGAGCTGAAGGAGATGGACAAAACCGTGGAGGAGGAGAAGCTTGGTGGTGGTGTCGTCGTGCAGAGGTTTATTTGAGCGGGGCAGAAATTATAGAATATGGCAAGAGAAGTTTATGTAAAGTATGAAATCATGTTTTCAGCTCTTCTGGTATGAAGGGCCTGGTGGATCATCATGCCCTGCTTGGGCTACTATTTTCTCTGCCCATCAGGTAGACTTGGCTCTCTGTGTTGTAACTCAACGGCCACCTGCAAGATTTACGTAACGCTTCCCGTCCATGACCTCCACCATCGAGCTCCGCTTGTTCGCTGGATCGTATTCTTGTCTCCATCCACGCAAATGTCCTTCTATCGCGCACGTTCACTTCTCTCCCTCTCGTTCTCCACCATTCCCTCCCTCCGGATGTCCTTCTCCGCCACCTCCTTCAAGCCCCAGAAAGATGCCCACTGTTCGAGGTATCTCTTCCGACAGCCCAGCCCCGCTGCTTCGAGAGAGAGCCCATGGCCTGTCGTTTTTCTGAGAGCGAAGGGGCTTGGTGAAGAGTCCGGAGAGTGAGTCACAGATCTACTGATGACCGCCAGAGCTGACGAGATGTCTAGATGGGCGGACTGGTCAGGCATGTTTGCCGAAAAAGGCTACACAGCCATCGAGATCGACATCACCGCCCCAACCCCTCTCGAAGACGCCGAATCACCTTTCGGTCAAATGTCAAACTCTCTCTCTTCCCAGATCCGGCTCTCCGCTATCCCCTTCCCTCCTATCATCATCGCCCGCGGCCTCTCCACCCTGCTCGCCCAGACATTCATCTCCGACTTTCCCGCCTCGGCTTTGGTGCTCGTCGACCCTGTGCCGGATGAAGACCCTCGGCCAGAAGGTTTTGGTACAGCTCTTGACGGCTCGTCCAAGGGTCAAGGCTGGGCCTGGCCGAAATTCGACTTTGAACCCCACTTCCCCATCCTCCTCATCTCTTCTCAGCCCCAGCTGAACGGACTTTCCGTATCCAACCGCCTCTTGCGCACCCATACCGGCATTGACCCCAACAAGAAGGGGTTTCTTGGGCGTTTGGGTGGGGGCGGTGGTAAGGGCGTGGAAGTGGTCGCGGCGGATGGGCTGGAGGGTGGTCAGTTGGGAGAGGGGGCGAGAGTGGAGGTGGAGCGGTGGATGGACCGATGTGGTTTCTAGGGTCGGAAGGAGTAAGAAAATACGAAAGAAGTTAGACGTTCTGCACCATCCCATAACTGCATGAATGTCGCATATGCAGAGAGCTAGCGTTCTAGTGCTTAAACGTATCTTCACTCCAGTATTGGGACAGTCCGAGTAGCGCGGATATGTCCTATCCAAGCATTCATTGCTGCCCATAGCATCGTCTAGCCCAGATCCCAGATAGCAAGAATTACCCAACGCCAATGAGTTCCTCCCCGCGTCTCTCCAGCTCGATTAGCATAAGCTTGATTGAGGGTTGACCACAAGCTCCTCAAGGATGCTCAGCATGCACGAGTCGCTTTGTATGAGTGTCAGGTGTCAGGAAGATCGAGATGCCGCCTTTGCAGAGATCTGAGTCTGGCCAGTGAAGCTGGCGGCTGGTAGAGATATTGTATGGCGCGACGTTTACCGAGAACATACGGCAATCTCTTTTCGTGAGGGATCCTCCTATCATTTTAAAATCCTCCGTTCGTGTACCGAGAGAGGGCCTTTGAAGCCCTTTTCGAACCTGCAGATGTGGTCCTGGATTTTAGAGCTGCACCTAGCATGTCGCCGGCCCCTACGCAAAACTCTTATCTTCATTTCTTCATTCCCTTGAAGCCACACGTAGCAAATCCCTGAAGTGTTTGGCCTGGCTCCGGCTGCTGCTTGCGTCACCATCCAAGGGGTGAATCAAGATCGATCCCCGAGGTTTTTCCTTCTTCAACTTGTCCTAGCGCTCATCTGTATGTATGTCTGGAGAGTAGATCGTTGTTGACGACCAAGAGTACATGGGACACACTCTGCAATCAGCTGTCGTTCAACGATGAATTGTTATCCTTCTCAATGCATAGTTTAGTCTTCATGATGATCCTTCTTGACTCTATCTATGGGCTCTATGTGATCCTCTCATTCCTCGTACGTACTCCGGACGGCAGTAGGAAGGAAGGGCATGGTGCAGTCATAAACGGAGGCTGATGATAGCGGCAAGTGTCATTCAACGCGACACGCTGTCGGGTGATGTCAACTGTGTGTTTTGGCCTCCTTTCGTCTTTGGCATCATCATGCTTGCCTCTTACAATCCCATTTCCTGTATTTCACGTTTCTCTCTCAACACACACCCGCCTCATACTATGATCCTGATCATCTCGTAGTACAGCCTTCAACGGGTGTCATCGCCGCGCTGTCCGGTTGGATGCACCAACACACGTCGCCCTCTCTCACACCGGATTGTCCTCTCGCCTAAATATTCGTCGTTGGACGCGCTCTTCGTCACCGTCTCCGACTTGGCGCCTCGCCCACTCCTGAGAGCAGAGCTTGTTAAGGGTGTCATGTTGAATGATACGCGAGGTTGTTGTTGCTGAATGTTGACCTTTGAAGACTGCGGTAAGTTCATCCATGGCATGTAGTACTGGCAAGCATCTCAGCTGACGTGGATGGTAGAAGATGAACCAGTCAAGGATTATGAGACGCTGCTCGTCCTGTCAATGAACACGTCGCACAGTGTTGATCCGTCGCCTTCTCCAGAAGTCAACACCTTTCCGCCGAAACACTGCCTGCTATGCCCAGCGTCATTCAGCGACACCCAGATTTGCCCAAGGGCACGCAGCCTCCTCAACGAATGTCAAGATGCCACCAACTACCGGCGAGCAGAGAGGGGAAGCCCGATTACAGCCATGGGCATAAGAAGGCATGATGACGAAGGGCATCGCATGCTTTTGGATGTTCCACTATCCGCATGGAGCGTGGCAGCGGCCGAAAGTGGTCGACCAACGAGGCCAACGAACGACTTCTTCTCAGAAGTGTATTGGCTTCAGAGCATGCACGAGCTTGACAAGACGATTAAGCATGACCCCGTGGGCCCTTGGATCTCCCCGGCCCCGACTATCAGCCCTATGATCTGCGAGAGACGTCGTCCAGTTTGTTTACGTGCATGCGCATGCCCAAATCTTGAATCTGTCTCGGTAGAATCAGCAGATGACGAGCTGATTAGCTGATGGAAGCAGATGCCCCGCCGACCTCCACAGATGCCTCCACCGGGCCTCCACCGATTCGGGAATCGTGTCTCAAATTACCGAGTCTTCGGCAGGCCCGCCTTCACGTCATGGCTGCTATGCATCTCTTGCGGATGTTTGGCAAGCCACAGTCCATGGTCGGGTAGTGGCCATCTGGTCAAGCGATGGGGAACGGGGAATGGCAGGGGCAGTGTCGAGGGACTGCCCCAAGTCTGAGGCGGGTGTACAGGGGTGTAAACCGGGTTTGCGTTTGGCGAGCGGCAATTGGCCCTAGATAGTCGCCGACGCCTGTGCCTCGCGGCGGTGGGTGATATATTACTCATCTCTCTGCGACTCTCGGCAGGGTGAAGGGTTAGCGAAGGCTAGCATGGGCGGGAGCAAATGATCAAGCCACCATGCACGGCAAATGGAGCAATAGATTAACCGCAGAGTCCGGTTGTGCGGTTGCCGGACCGATGTTGCCGAGATCTCATTGGCCCAGTGATCATTACCGGGAGTCCCCATAAAACCGATGGCGCTCGATATAAAGTCAGCTTCCTGCCGTGCTTTTCTTCCCTCACAATCCATTTCTCATCATCACCACCATGGCTCCCACTTTCACCCACGAGTTCAACCACCCCGGCTACAAGGGCAAGGTCGAGATCCCCACCGGCGTCTTCATCAACAACGAGTGGAACACCTCTCTCGACAAGAGCGCAGAGACCATCGAGTGCGTACCCTTCCGCCTCAGCCAGCTTCCGCTGACCCCGCTGCAGCGTCTTCAACCCCTCCACTGGCGAGATCCTCACCAGCATCCCCGAGGCCAGGGAGGCTGACGTCAACAAGGCCGTCGAGGACGCCCACACCGCGTTCAACACGACATGGGGTCTCAACACTCCTGGTTTCAAGCGTGGCGAGTACCTCATCAAGATCGCCGAGCTCATGGAGCGTGACCTCGATATCCTCGCTTCCATTGAGGCCCTCGACAACGGCAAGACCTTCGGTGCCGCCAAGGGCTTCGACGTCCCAGAGGCCGCTAGAACGTTCAGGTACTACGGTGGATGGGCCGACAAGATCCAGGGCAAGGTGATCGAGGTATGTACTCTTTTTATTTCTGTTTGCGTACCATCGCTGACAATGCACGCAGACCTCCAACGCCAAGCTTGCCTACACTCTCCACGAGCCCGTCGGTGTTTGTGGCCAGATCATCCCCTGGAACTTCCCCCTCCTCATGTTTGCCTGGAAGGTCGCTCCCGCTATCTGTACCGGCTGTACCGTCATCATCAAGCCTTCCGAGCTTACTCCTTTGACTGCTCTCTACATGACCAAGCTCTTTGTTGAGGCTGGTCTTCCCGCCGGTGTCGTCAATGTCATCATCGGGTACGTCTTTCTCCCGCCCGTTCGCCTTCCTGCGCTGACCATGCTGCAGCTACGGACACACCGTCGGTAACGCCATCGCTGGCCACGACAACATTGACAAGGTCGCTTTCACCGGTTCCACCGCCGTTGGCCGAAAGGTCATGGAGGAGGCTTCCAAGTCCAACATTAAGAAGGTCTCTCTCGAGCTCGGTGGTAAGGGATCGAACGTCATCTTCGCCGACGCCGACTTTGACGAGGCCGTCAAGTATGCTGCTCAGGGTATCTTGTGAGTGCACCGTCGCCCTGGGAGGGCAAGGGCTGATTGTTGAAATGTAGCTTCAACCACGGCCAGACTTGCTGTGCCGGTTCCAGGATCTACGTCGAGAAGCCCATCTACGACAAGTTCATCAAGGCTTTCAAGGAGACCACCCAGAAGCTCCAAGTCGGGTACGACCTCATCATTCGTTCCAATGACTTCAAGCTGACATGCCGCGCAGTGACCCCTTCGCGCCCACCACCTACCAGGGCCCTCAAGTCTCCAAGACCCAGGCCGAACGTATTATGTCATATGTCGAGTCTGGTAAGGAGGAAGGCGCGACTGTCATCACTGGTGGTGCCCGTCACGGTGACAAGGGCTACTTTATCCAACCCGTAAGTCCTCATGACTTCATCTCCCGGATTGCCGATCGGTGCCTGGCTGTCGGGCGGTTCTTTTCCCGACCGATTGCCGAGCTTCCGAACTTCCGACTATTCTCCTCTTTGGTTTCATACGCTGACACCTCCATGCAGACCATCTTTGGCGACGTCAAGCAAAACATGAAGATTGTCAAGGAAGAAATCTTTGGTCCCGTCGTTGTCGTCTCCCCCTTCGAGACTGAAGAAGAAGTTATCTCCCACGCCAACGACTCTGTCTACGGTCTCGCCTCTGCCGTCTTCACCTCCAACATCTCGCGCGCTACCCGAGTATCGCAAAAGATCAAGGCTGGTACCGTCTGGATCAACTGTTACAACGAGTTGCACCCCCAGATTCCCTTCGGTGGTTTCAAGCAGTCTGGTGAGTCTTACTTGTTACGAGTGTCGGTGGATGAAGGCTGATGGGGTGAAATAGGTCTTGGTCGTGAACTTGGTGAATATGCTCTCGAGTCTTACACCGAAATCAAGTCTGTACAGATCAACATCTCTGCCAAGTGTGGTATCCCCGCTTAAGCGGATTACCTCGTTGTAAAGTTGTAAAAGGGAAAAGGAGAAAAGGGGAAAGAAGAATGCGTGAGAAGTCAAGGAGAAGCAAAGTTGTCAGAAGTCCATATTTCATCTTTTTTTGCTGGGTGTGTTTGGCGAAACGACCCTTTGATTGTATTATGCCGATCTAGCTTTTGATACTTGTGTATGCAGTAAACGATGAGATCATATCTCGTGCGGCTGACATGGGGTGCATACTCGAGAACCACGTTACACATCATACTTGATCGCTCCGCACTCACAGATACCCTCTTTGACGCCCTTGTTGCCGCTTACCCATATATGCACATTCATGATTATATGGGCGGGGACGTCCGCCTGCCTCCACCCCGGGCCCGAGGTCCACCAATTCCGACGGAACGAATGGCCACTAGCTTAATCACCAACCGTCATATGCTGCCTATAAGAACCCCCGGGAAGAGACTATTCCCCCTCTGTAAAATATAAATCATCATGGTGTTCAAAGTCGTTGTCTTTACCGCTACTGGAGACCAAGGTTCTAGCGTCTGCAAGTATGCCCTCGAGGCTGGTTTCGAGGTTTATGGCATTACCCGCAACCCCACCTCCGACAGCGCTCAAGGTGTGTCCTCCTCACATCCCTCAGGGAGCTCATAATAAAACCAAATAGCTCTCGCCGCCCAAGGCGTCCATCTAATCCAAGGCGACATGTCCTCCCCATCCTCCTACTCTTCCTCCCTCAAAGGCCTCGACGCTGCATTCATCAACGCCGATTTCTGGGCCAAGTACATGTCCAACGGCGGTGATGCTGACGCTGCCCGAGAGGCCGAGATGGCAGACTCTAAAGGCGCGGCTGATGCGTGCGTCGAGGCGGGTATCAAGCATATCGTCTATTCTACGCTGGATGCGGTGGAGAAGGGCGCTTCGCCGCCTCACTTTGCGTCGAAAGCTGCTGGTATGTATTCTCAGTCTCCTGGATTTTGGCTCGTGCTTATGTATGATCAGTTTCGGCGTATCTGAAGGAGAAAAAGTATCCCTACACCAACCTCTACACCTGCATATATTTCTCCAACCTCTACAGATTCGGGCTCCTCAAACAATCGCCCGACGACAAGCGATGGGTGCTCAATTTTACCGTGCCAGACGACACCAAATTGCCTTCTTTCCCCGCGGAACAGACGGGTAAATGGGTGGTTGCTGCTTGGAAAGCGCCCGACGAGTGGATCGGTGAGTTTTCAGCTATCTGTCTCTTGTAGTGAGGATACCTTGCTGAGAATTTGTATCAGGCAAAGACATGACGGCTTGCACCAATGTTCTCACCCTCACCGAGATGGCCGCCTCCCTCTCCAACATCGCCGGCTTCAAAGTCGACACCCCCCACGTCTCTCGTGAAGTCTTCTTCAGCGAGGCGTACAAAGAATCTGCGGGAAAAGATGTCTGGTTGGCGATGAGGATTCTCCTCGAAGGGTGGGTCTCCTTTCATTCATTATCATCGAAGGGGGAAAGAAGCTGATGGAGAGTGTAGTGGGATGGATAGAGATGTGGAAGCGAGTAAGAAGGTTGTGCCCGACCAGCTCGATTTTGAAGCTTGGGCTCGAAACAGTTCTGATTTGAAGACTTTGCTCGGGATCTGAAGACTGTAGTGTCCGGCTGTAGATTACACTACATAAAAGAATGCATCGATTCATTGCTTATGGTCGATTGGTTTAGAGTCGACTTCTGCTAGTCGATACGGGATGTTCATTGCGAGCCTATGTAGGAGCGTCCGTACTTGCTGCCTGTCACACTAGATGCCTATAAGGAGTATGCCCATGGTCAGTGTGAGATAAATGCTGTGGTTGCTACGGCCTGAGCGGGGGTGGCTACACATGTGCATGAGTGTGAGTCAGGTGTATGGTACAACAATGAGCATGAAATGTGTATGAATGATTGATCGATTATTATTCCGCTTCGTCCTCCAGCGCCTGCAGCTAGAGCAGTGTCAGTGAACTAATCACATCGCAAGAGACCAAAAGACTCACTTTGTACTCTAGTAATCCACGGTGTCCACCGATATCATCTCCTTCTGCCACCATGATCTGCGCATTCAGGACCCCCTCGTCGTCTATCTGTAGACAAATCTTGATAGAGCCTTGAAGAGCTTTGGCGAGGTGCGCAAAGTGTACCGAGTGGTAGCTGAATTTGATCAGTCCCTGTACCTTTCCTTTTACAGAAGGATTCTCACCTAAAGGTCATCCCACCCTCTACACAAGCGAACGACTGCATGATATCCCGATCATTCGGGTGCTCCAACTCCACAGTCCCCAGATCACCTTCCGCCTTGATAATGAACTGCCCTTGCTCTTGCCTGACCTTTCGCGTTCGCCGCGCGTTGGCATCAGACTCGTCGGCGTCGGCGTCGGCTGCTCGGTCGTCGTCGTCCTCGGAGTCTTGGCCGTTGTAAGGCGGTTTGGCGGTTATGGTGATACGGTTGGAGGATGGGGGTAGGTCGAGGAGAGCGTTGCGGAAGGATTCGGATTGCATGATCATGTTGAGGTTGCTGGCGTGGGCAATGTCAACTCCAGTCTTGAGAGCAGGTAGAGGGGGCTTACAGATCTTCGAGGTGGAATGGAGGATTGAGGATCTCTTCTGGTTCGAGCGTCCGCAGCGAGCAAGTCGTTGTCGGGCCTTTGTGTTCATCTTGTCTAACACTGATGTCAGCTCCCTCTCCATAAACCAAGCCGTGATCGTATCGAAACGTACAAGAGCAAAGTAAGCTCATACCCCGGACCCATCCACTCCATCCTCATACCCGTCATCCCCCTCTTATCCCTCGTAAACCGCCTATCATCTTCCCTCTCTTCCCCTCCGAGATTCAGACCATCACCCTCTCCAGCCCATCTCTTCTTGGCTTTGATGCTGAAATCTTTGCCAGAAGACCCGGCGTTGCCAAAGATGTTGAGACATTGAAGCATGGCATCGAGGGAGAATTCAAACATCGGGGGATCGTCTGTGGGCTGGTGGAATGTCCAGGTGCTGAATATGGATGTCGGGATGTATGATAACGCTGGGAGATGTTTCAGTCTCTGATACAACGGAGCAGTAAACGCTTACCGCAGAGCGTCCGTGAATCTTCGACGGTCACGATCATCATGCTTTCCTGGACTTCCATTATGGCGTTCTGGAACTATCAGCGATCCCATAATCTCCCGAGGTGGGTCGAACGCACATGCTTCAGTCCGACCCCTCGCAATAACCTCGCAAACTCTCGGACATCCTCTGTCTCAGCCACAAAGACCTAGCAGCGCTCCTCTGTCAGCTGCGATTCGAGAAATTTCGAATTTCGGCCGGCAGTGCTCACCGGGCGCCCATCATTCCGGTCATCTCTTGGAGCAGACATTGTCTAGGATCCGCCCGGGGATGGCGTTGTTTGAAAGAGACGTGATGGAAAGAGGACATGAGTTGTGCGCGTCGCGTCGCGTACCCGGCGCGGGCGGTGATATTTCCGACGGCTTCTGATACTCGATTGTTTTGGCTTGTATGTCGTAACCGTTCTTCTTTCTTCTTTATATCTCCTCGGACCTTCATCGCCCTCTCTCCTCTACAACACCAGGTGTGCATGTCTTGCCTCGCATCCACAGTCTCTCAAGCCCAGCCCAGCCTCGCCATGCTTAGGGACAACCCATCACCGACACACGACACTCGGCCTTCCCACTCAGTCCTTCCAAACACGTCCAATCCATCACACGTCTGTCCCTTTGCTGTGCCACTGTTGACTGATACTTCGGCCTATGGGCTCGAGTCGCCATTCTGTCCGACACCTCGGCAGCAAGACCCTGCAACCAGGCAAAGCTCGACAACATACATACGCGTGTCATGCGCGCTTCAACTGTCTTTGGGCGGCTGCGACGGTATACTGTAGGATCTCGCATTTATACCCCCGGTGGAAAGCCGTGAGGATAGGGCATTTCGTGTGTGTACATCAAGGAAGAACGGCCTGACACGCCGAAAGGTGAGGAGGAGTACTGTCCGTGTAGGATGTGGACGATGTACACAGATGGCTAAGAGATGCGGGATGACCGAGGCAAGTGATTCAAATCTCTCCTGCATCTCACATCTACTTGTCTTACACTGATACTCCTACTAGATCTATAATTTCAGAACCCAGTCACCCGGTGCACCCGGTCTTCCTCGCAATCTCACCACCACCTGCTGCTCTGTGCTATCCTTCTAGCGGCTGTCCATTCCAAACCCCATCAAATATCTCTCCCTTCGACTCTTCACCTCTCTCACACCATGCTCGCCGCCTTATCAGTCCTCCTGACATTCATACCTCTTGTCCTCGCTGTCAACGTGCCGACTCTGGCTTCAGGCTGGGAATACGTCGGATGTCTTTATGAAGGAGAGGGGCAACGTATCTTGAACTGGACTAGTAAGTGATACTCGGGCTTGCCGTTCGGAAAACATGATGACTGATCATACTACAGTCTATCCAAGTAGTGGCATGACGCCCGCCGTCTGCGTCACCTATTGCAACAATCAAGGGCTCCCTTTCGCCGGCCTCGGTACGTGGACCCATCCCATGCCACATATGACCTTTTGCTAACACACTCACAAGCCGACGCCGACCAATGCATGTGCGGCTCCAAGCTCTCCAACTTTCAACGCGTCGACGAAAAGAACTGCAACTCCACCTGCGCCGGCAACGCCCAATACGAATGCGGCGGCTGGGGATACATCTCCTTCTACTCCCTCGCCTCCAAGAACCCCGATCCCGACGCCACCTCTTCCACCATCGTCGCCACTTCCTCCGCCAAGGCTGTGCAGACGAGCACTGTTGTGGCTAGCGCAGGGGCGGGGGCGGGGACGACGACGACGGTGAAGGAGGAGGCACAGACGCAGACGGTGGTGGTCACTTCGGTGGCTACGGATGGGGAAGCGAGTGGACAGGTTGTCACTTCCACTATGGTCGTTTCATCTGCAGAAACTACTAGTGAGGTCGTAGCTGCGGCCGAGGCCTCTACAACGCCTACCTCGACAGACGGTGCCAGCACTGCTGAAGCGCCGTCGGGCTCTTCACAAGATTCTTCATCGGCCGCATCATCGGCTACTGGAGGACCCACTTTCTCCTCCGCCTCTTCTTCATCTCTCTCAACGACATCGGCATCGTCTTCAAGCAACCTCCTCCCTACCTACCACGCCTCTTCGACCCTTTTTCCCTCCGGAACGCCGAGACTCAAGACACCATCTGTCATCTTCGGTCTCGTGAGTCTTTTCCCTATCTTCCTCTGTGTCTTCTTTTGGACTATCAGATGCTGATGATGGATATGATGATACAGACTACTTCATCAGCAAGCAAAAAGCACGCGTTACCAGTAAAGAGTGTTGCATGCTTAGGCGGTCTGATGGGCGTTTGGATGTTGCTCTAGTAGGTGCTATGAGGGGTGGAGCTGTTTACTATCTTTGGACAATCTCATTACTCTAGATCTATAATGCGGTTTATATGCCAATATTCCATACGATCGGGATTACCTGGCTTTCTCTTTCTCGATACACTCGGTGATCCGGTGCACTTGAGCCTTGCGCCCTTGAACGTCGTACGGGCCGAGGCTCCTTTGCGCCCGCCGGCGATCGCTGGGATCATCAGAGGCTCCACTAGCTCGTCCATCATCCATCACATCACAAGCCCCTCGCCCATCCCTCGCCCTACCCCTCGCGACCCCAGCGCGGCGATGGCCGGTTGAGTCATCTCCGCTTGGACCACTGGGATGCGCCCTTCTCCCACATTCTCCCCACCGATTTTGATCTTTTTCTCTTTCTTTCTTATCACTTCTTCCAACAATCCACCCATAACAATCAGACAAGCGTCAGTCTCTCAGTGTCATTCCAAGGTCGTGCTGACTAGAACCCATTAGCTCAAAGGTCGGGTCACCCCCACCCCCTCCTCTGCGGCTTCCCAGTCATCCTCCTCAAGCCTGCCCGAAGCACCCGCCGACAAAAACGCCAAGAGAGTTGGCCACTTCCTCCTTGGAAGCACACGGCGTACGTTCCGGAAGCCCCTTTGCCCCAGACATCGCTGACAAGCCAAAAGTCAACCGCCAAAAAGTCGAGAGTGGGAACGAGTATCGTAGGTCGTTTCGCCTCGTCAGTGAAACATAAGCTGACCCGCCTCCATCAGAATCATCCCGCACCCGAAGCAGCCCGACGTCCCCCCATCGCCTCGGCCCAAAACGAGCCTGACCCCAACGACGAAGACGACTCCGACGACATCTCGTCAGACACGGATGACGACGACGACGACGCCGACCCCGACGACGGCCAGTCAGGCGAGCTGGACGACGGCTATGCGAGGTGCTTGAAGGGGGAAGAGATGCCCTCTACGAGCCTGCCAGTCACGGGAGACGACTTCTTGGATGGCTTATCTCATCAAGCCCCTCGTACTTCGACTCCTTCTCATGGCTTGGCCTAACCGTCGTGCTGGCCACGCCCCTCGAGGTAGATGTGTTGCTCGCGCGGGCAGCCAAATTTGGCTGGGCTGGGGCGCTGGATCTCGTCAAGCCCCTCGAGAAGCACGCATCTCGCCTGGGCTTAGAGCCAACCCCCTTGCCCGATGTGACACGCGAGCGCCTGGCGGAGCTTCTGGACTTCGTCCTTGGGAGCAAGCGCCTGAACTACTTTTGGACTGTCTACCCCATGTCCAAAGAAGTTCGGAAGCGGCTGCTCAAGCTGTGGGGGCTCTTCATGCCGACCAACTTCCAAGAGCTCCTAGCAGGCCCAGAGCCCCCATCCGGCACCCAGATCCGTTCCCTGATTGAAGCCAACGGTGTCTACTGCAACAATCACGGGGTCCGACTGGACAAGCTTGAGGGCCGTGGCGAGGTGCAGAGACGCTGTCTTGGTGTGTACTGGAAGGTGGCGTTGCCAAGAGAAGACGCCGACGATGACGATGCCGACGACGAAGATGCCGACTGTGACCCCAACCCGCCCCTGCCTGTGCTCCTATACACGGGACAAACGGCGTTCATGGTACCCTCCGGCAAGTCGATGGGGTTCAGAGTGCGATGGAGGGCTCATGCGAGGTATGTGTACGATCGCGAGAGAATGGATGCTCCAGACAGGTGAGTTCAATGACGCTCTAGCCTCGATATGAACGATCTAACAGGCATGCAGTCTCTCCACGGCAAGATTCCTCCGGAGCAAAGAATCTTATCAGATGGCGTCCTGGACCTCGCTGCTCGGCCTGATCCGGATCCGGACGCGGAGAGGGAGAAGATCCAAGTGACCACCTCGACCAAGCTTGGCATCGAACGCAAGTTCCACATTACGCTCAGGGACCTGTTTGTGCTCTTCTACGTCCTCTTGCTCGGTCAGATCAAGGTCAACGTCAACCCCTTGGACGGACGGCTTGCCCGCCCTCGTCGCTGTTCCCGTACATTCCGTTTCGCAACGCCATGAAATTCTTCGCTAGGCTGAGCGAGGCGGTTTGTCACGAGGCGTTCGACACCGTGTACTTGCCCAACACTCTTCTTCAGCTGGCCACCCACACTCCAGACCGCTACCGTTGCCTGCATCCGTGTCATCGATGCCTACACAGCAGCTCAAGCCCACCCGCGATAAGACTCCGGTACCCGTTGCCATGACCCAAGACGAGCTCGACTCTGATTCCGACTCCGACTCCGACATCTCGTCAGACGAGGATGACGACGACATCCCAGAAGACGACGACATCTCCGCGAACAACCTCAACGACGGTTATGCGAAGTGTGTGGAAGCGGGAGAGATGGATCAGAGCAGTCTTCCCGCCCAAAAAGACGAATTCTGGTCGGCCTACCTTCTCGAACCCCTCGAAAACCACGCATCTCGCCTGGCCCTAAAGACAACCCCCTTGCCCGATGTGACTCGCGAGCGCCTGGCTGAGCTTCTGGACTTCGTCTTTGGGAGTAAACGCCTCAACTATTTTTGGACTGTCTACCCCATATCCAAAAGAGTTCGAAAGCGGCTGCTCGGGCTTTGGGCCATATACATGCCAGTGAACGTGCAAGCGCTCCTGGCAGGCCAAGAGCCCCCATCCATCGATGAAATCCGTGCAATCGTCGATGCAAATGGCATGTGTTGCAATGAGGACGGAGACCGGTTAGACGAGCTGGAGGGCCGCGGCGAGGCGCAACATCGTTCTCTTGGGGCGTACTGGAAGGTGGCATTCACAGTAGCAGCCGACGACGAAGACGATGCCGAGGACGAAGAGGAAGACGTCGGAGCTGTTGAGCCCCTGCCTGTACTCCTGTACACGGGGCAGACGGCGACGGTGAAGCCCACTGGCAAGTCGATGGGGTTCCGCAGCCGATGGAGGGCGCATGCGAAGTATGTGTACGATCGCGAGAGAATGGCTGCTCAAGACAGGTGAGTTCAATGACGCTCTAGCCTTGATGTGACCGATCTAACAGGCGTGCAGCATCTACACGGCAAGATTCCTCCAGAAAAAGGAATCATATCGGATGGCTTTCGCCGCCATCGTCACAGTTCCAGTACCTGTCGGCACCAAGCTCGACATCCCCTTCCGGAACGCCGTGAAGTTCTTCGCTCGGCTGAGCGAGGCCGTCTGTCACGGGGCATTTACCACCATCTACCACGCTCCGAACTCTCGACGGACCCGCGAACACAGGACGTTCTGGCTCGACGGCCCACGTGATTACGTGGGAATCAACGCACATCCGCCCCTTCAAGAGACGTTTTCCAGCACGTAGTCCCGTGGACCATCGACCCAGAATGTCCTGTGTTCGCGGGTCCGTCGAGAGTTCGGAGCGTGATATATGGTGTCACACGCCTCGTGACAAACCGCTTTGCTCAGCCTAGCGAAGAATTTCATGGCGTTGCGAAACGGAATATCGAGCTCGGTACCTTTCAGTACCGGAACAGCGACCGCCCCCACCCGCCCCTGCCTGTACTCTGACAAACGGCGGCCGTGGAACCCTCCGGCAAGACGATGGGGTTCCGAGTGCGATGGTGAACACATGCAAGGGATGTGTACGATCGCGAGAGAGTGCATGCTCCAGACAGGTGAGTTCAATGACGCTCTAGCCTTGATATGAACGATCTAACAGGTGTGCAGTCTCTTCACGACAAAATTCATGAAGTCGCAACGAGTATATCGCATGGCATTCGCCGCCGTCGTCGCTGGAGGAATGGCGACGAGAGTTCAAGAAAGAAGCCCTGGCCCCTCATTGGCAGTCGGACACGCGAAGAGAGTGGGAGGATCTGAGGTGTCAAGGTAGAACGTTGGCAGCATGGAGGACGTTTGTGGTGAAGGCTGGCGAATACCAGATGATTTTGTATGACAGCAACAGAACCATCAGCGATGATACCATGCGGCACAAGCTTCTTTATGGTCTCCCCCCCGCATCCTCGGCCGTGTTGAGGCTCGTCTGGTCGACCGTGGCATTGCCGAGACCGATGACATTCCCCTCCCAGCCCTTAAGTCCTTGATCGAAGTGGAGTTCCGGAACGAAACTCCCAGTTCTCCCTCTACGGCGTTCCCCTCCACTATGCGCCACCCTCGTCCCGCACCACCTCAGTCATCTGCTGCTCCTCGTCCCTCTGCGCAACCTGCCGCCCTTGCCTCCTCCCCGACCACTCATCTTAATGGTCGTCTTCTCACGGAGGAAGAACAAGGGTGGATGTCAAAGAAACTTCCGGAGCGAAAGTCTTTCAACCCCTCCGACCGCCGTTTGTCAGAGTACAGGCAGGGGCGGGTGGGGGTGGTCGCTGTTCCGGTACCGAAAGGTACCGAGCTCGATATTCCGTTTCGCAACGCCGCGAAATTCTTCGCTCGGCTGAGCGAGGCCGTCTGTCACGAGGCGTGTGACACCATCTACCACGCTCCCAACTCTCGACGGACCCGCGAACACAGGACGTTCTGGCTTGACCGCCCACGTGACTACGTGGGAATGAACGCTCGAGATCCCCTTCGAGAGTCTTTTGGCTTCTGGGAGCTAGAAAAGCCCCAGCGTCCCAGTCCCAAGTGTCCTATCTGTGACAAGCTCTTTTCGACGAAGCGGATCCTGAATGGTCACGTACGTACGGGTTGGTGAAGTGCCCAGTCATAACGCTAAAGGAAAGTCATAGGAGGCTGAAGTCCATGGACCCAAGACGTTTGTATGTGAATATGATGGTTGTGTGAATAGGTATGGGAGTGAAAAGAGGTTGAAGCTGCATGTACGTATCGGCCGGTGGATTTCCCATCAAAACGCTAATGGAAAGCACAGAAGAAGCAGGTTCACGGGGAGAAAACGGTGCCATGTAAGAGAGGGGTGTATAAGACTATGTTTGCGATCAACGCACAAATGAACAAACGCGTACGTATCGGCCGGTGGACTGCCCATCAATACGCTAATGGAAAGCACAGTTGAGGATGGGGCGCAAGTACTAGTTTAGAAGCCGATGCGTCGTTGGTGGGAAGTTGGAGAGGGGCGGTATATTCGATAGATCGGAGAGCGTTGGTGTCGCGGCAATATAACAGCTTTAGAGGCTTTAGAGGGAACAATGGCTGTACATCGATGGGCGTAGCGATATGTTGCATGTATGGCGTCGCGCACTTAGGCAAGAATAGACAAAACAACTGAATCGACGGACAGACTGGATCAACATCATCGGCGGAAAGGCATCTTCGGCGACATCCGCCTATTGACCGACCACTGAACGCTTGCACATTACCCAGATAATTACCGTTCTTGACCACTCTTTCCATATTCCAAAATCTCAAGCGACTCAAGAATGTTCCCCAGAGCAACGATTGGCTTGGGCCATACCCTCAAGAGGTGTCAACATCTTCCCACCAACGCCAGACTGGCCCAGAGCATCTCCACCACCGCCCTCTCTCGCTCCTTTATGCCCAGCAGACCGCTCTTGAGCCCTTCGCCCATCTCTCGTCTTCTCGCCAGCCCACAGTCATCTCTATCCATCTCAAAGCGTTTGATCTCCTCATCTCCAACATCGGCTATCAGAGATAGATACTACAAACGGTCCAGCGGCGGCTCTTATGGTGGTGGAAATGGTGGCGGTAGCAATTGGTGGTCTCGGGTCAAGCGGCGCCTCGACAGAATACCGCCGATGACGCTAGTGTATGCCTTGATAGGCATCAACGGAGGTGTCTACCTGCTCTGGCAGTATGCACTTCAATCGGCTGTGAGTGGAGTCCAGACGAGTCAAGTATCAGAAGCTGACGCCTTGACTTGCAGCAACGCTTTCGCGATCCAACGCTGCTCTACTTTTTGAGAAACAACTTTATCCTGAACGAGGCAAACGTTTTCGCTGGTAGAATGTGAGCCTTGACGTCTGAGGGAATTCATGAGCGCCACTGACTTGTATCTGCAGATGGACCCTCGTCACCAGCGCCTTCTCCCATAGCTCCGGAACCCACATTCTCGTCAACTGCTTGGGTCTCTACTTTGTTGCCCCTGCTGCTGCCGGGTAAGTCCTTCACGCATCCCACCTCCCCAAGCTCATCCATATTCAGTCTTCTCGGTACCGCCAACTTCCTCGGCCTTTACCTCGGTGGTACGTCTCTGTCCAACCCTCCTTTCCTCATATCCTTATACTGACATTCCAATAAGCCGGTGCTTTCTCCTCTCTCGTCTCTCTCGGCTACCACCGCATGTCCAAGCACCAATGGTGGGGCTCTGAAGGCGCTTCCGGCGCCATCTACGCTTGCTTGGCATACTACGGTGCCATGTTCCCCCAGAGCACCGTGCTCATGTTTTTCATCGTCCCCATGCCTGTATGGCTCGCCATCTCTGGAATGTTTGCTGTGAGTTTTTTCATGTCCCTGGGTCTAGTTTGGTGAGCTGGTTGAGCGGGGGCTGATGGAAAGAACAGTGGGATTTCTATGGAGCGCTCTTCAGGCCCAACTCTGGGACGGACTCGGCTGGTCATATTGGAGGGATCATGTATGGTCTGCTGGGGGCTTTAGCCACTCGACGAGGAGGTCTTTTGAGGATGTTCCAGGGTGGCAGTAGACGGAGGTGGTAGTCTGTCACATGTAGACGGTCAACTCGCACCTCTCTTATAATGCATCGCAACTTCGCAAGTCGTGTGACCATGGATCAAACTAGAAACATGCGGTGCGCGACATGTGACGACCATGCATGAGAAGGCCTTGTATTGCTTCGATGCTACAAACTAGGTATATCGGTATAATGAGGTATATGGCTCTTTTGTACAGGGGGGTTGTTGGTTGTTCTAATCTGACAACAGGGTGATTTGAGCCTCGCAGGGCTGCCTGGGTAACGCGGTATAAGGGAAATCGGTGGGGAATTGAAACTGAATGTCCTTGGACCTTGACCATCTTCTTCTTCTTCAGGCTCTCTCATCTTCTCCACTAGCGGCAGAGCCATCAAGTTTAGACAACCATCATATCCTCAAACTTTTGTTGCAGCCCTCCCTCGGCATGTTGCAGCGTCAGGTCGTCCGACCCGCCGTTGGAGACAAAGTCGAGGAGGATGTTGGGTACCGTGCGGCGATCGGTAAAGTGGTTGAGAAGTGTTTGGATAGAGTTCATATCGGCTACATCAGGGGTCAGTCAGCCATGAGGGTTGTCGGATGATGGGACGGGGGAGTGACTTACATCGATGGTCGAGCTCGATGAAGAAGGGTGCGGGGGAGAGGTGGTATTGAGCGAGGATGGCTTTGGCGTTTCGCGAGTATGGGCAGTAAGACTAGCATTCTGTCAGTTGGACGCTCCACACGAGAAGGAGAAGAGAGCTCACCTTGGAGAAGACAACGATCTTGTACCGCCTATTGGCAAAGTCTGCCCATCCATCCTCAAAGATCTCCTGCTCCTCATCACCATGATCAATCTCCGTCAACAGCTTTTCAAATCCCTTGCTCCCCATCTTCTTCAGCTGGGCTTTGGTGGGCACTTCCCAGTTGTTGGGGAGGATACCGCCCTCGGCGAGCCACCAGACCAGGGCTCGGAGAGACTCGGCCGTGTTGTGCGCAAAGACGTCGGCACGGTGGGCTTGGAGCTCTGCCTCGGCAGCAGCCTCTTCCGCCGACAGCGGCTCCGCCTCCGTGTACGAATCCCAGAAGAGATCATCCTCCGCAATCAACTCGTCCTCATTCACCAGAATGCCCACACCATTGTCCATATGCCTATCCGGCACATGCTCTTCATGCGCCGCAACCTCCTTGGCAAGCTCGCTGCGCTCTTGGCTTCGGGATTGGAGAGAGAGTTTGGAGGTGGCTTGGAAGCGGGTGTATTCAGAGTCGGGGCGGGTGTAGACGAAGAAGAAGATGGCGAGGGTGATGAAAGTGCCGATGGAGAGGGGGATGGAGTAGTGCGATGCGCGGCTTTTGATACCGTATGACAGTCTCCTGGCATTCATGCGTGTGGGCACGGGAGAGTAGGGGGAGGAGTTGGATAGAGGGAGGATGGGGGAGTGCTGTTTGGAGTTGTAGAACGGCATGGCGACGGAGGGGAGGCTGAAAGCTCTTCGTGGTTCGACTTCAAATTGGCGGTTGGTGGTGGGAGGGGAGAGGCGACCATACATTGTAGAGAGGCGGAAGAGAGATTGGTGAAAAAGTGCTGGTGGGTGGGGGGTGTGACCGGGGTGACTCGTGAGGAGTGGATAAAAGGAGAGTGGACTGATCTAGGACCGCCCAAGTACGCTTGGATTGAACGGGAAGATATCCCTGGCCAAGACGTGGAGACTACTTCGGTTGCCCCAAAAAGGAGAGGAGTATGCGTGCTGCCTGGAGGGGAGTATGACGCCCTTGGTGGGAGCACGGCGTCAGACCAGATCTGGGCAAGTTGAGACGGCGCGAGATCACTTTCAAGTCGAGTGTTGCGGCCGTGCGACGCCTGGGTGACGGGTGGGGGATGGAGGGGGGCAGACGAGGCAGGCGATGGAGGGCCAAGGTCTTTTGTAGACTGGAAAATAGTGAGCTGTCGCGGCAGGCCAATTTGTTCACGTACATACCGGGACGGGAGGTCGAGGAAAGAACTAGCGTAGGGCAACGAATTACTACTACCGGCGGGCTTCTTTTACGTGACGCTGCAAGTCACGCCGTTTGGCTGGGCGAATCGAGTTTGAGATCTGTTCAGATGGTAAAGAGCGACGGGCAGTGTATGGGCAGAGAGAGATGTTGAGCGAGCAGGGGGACGCAGGCAAACAAGACCTACCCCCTATTAATACATGTGGGCGGTGCGCTAGAGAGTCTTTAGCATTTGTATTTCAGCTCGTCCCATTACAAACACAGCCGGGGGCTCATTACAAAAATGTTGCAAAAATTAGCAGTGGTTCTTTTCTTTTGTGAATTCTCAGGAGCTTCAAGACCAGGTCCGTGTCATTTCAAGCCAGGGTCCAGTACCGAACACCCGGGTCGCCGCAAAGCCTATTTGCCATATTCTCCTTTTCTCCTTGCATCCTTGTTTGCTCCTCTTTCTTTGCTCTCACACTTTGGTTCAGTTTGTCGCGGCTCTTGGAGGAGGTAGTAGATAGGAGGCAGTAGAGCCTGGTATGTACCCACTGACCTCCGGGCGCTGCTTGGCGGTTTGTCGCAAGTCGCGTTAGCCTGGACGGCAGACATGAGCACAAAAATGCCACGATCAACAATGTTGGAAGAGATCTTGGCCTGGTTGTTTGTGCGATCTTTGTCTTGCCCATGAAGCCAAACATGCTCTGCTGTCGAACCGTCGATCACTATTATAAATTGCGCCGCACTCCTACAACTCCTACATCCTGTTTGTATGAGCAATCTGTGTCTCTTCTTCTCATGGCGCCGAGTTCTAATGTTCGAGATAATGACCGTCCATTGCGAGTCTCACAACCGCCTACCAGACAAGATCAAAATGGAAGACCAGCAAATCAAGAAGCCTGTTGGGCCTGTTGGCAACACGAGGTCCACGAGGCCCACGAGGGATGGTGTTGAATCCTCTCTCATTCATGATTCATTTAGCGCTATTCCACCAGGGTTCCAGTAGTCGAAACTAAAAGCTTCCCTCGTAAGACGATGAACGATGAAAAATGATGTTCCCGGTGGGTAGAACCAAACAAAAGGTCATCTTGTGCATCAATTCACATACGCAAACTACAAATACGGACCCGCCGTACATACCCCCCTGCAGCGTCATGATTTATCTGTCTTCATGTCCTCGATCATCTCAGCAGCCTCCGCTCCTCACTACATATTAAAAGTCGCTATTCAGAGTTCAGACCTCAAACACGCGTCAGAGCTGTAAACGCGTCAACACGTGAAATGAAGAAAGACGGCCATGGACGGACAGAGGGCACGGGCCACGGGAAGAAGATGCGGGAGGCGGAGGTGTGTGTCACGCGTTCGCGCAAGTATGTATGTTCAGATGCAGATGCAGCAGATGTACGCAGAAGACGGAGCCAAGACGAGCAAACCCATGTGAGATAAAACAGAAAACGGGAAGAATGTCTCGGACCGAGGGGTGACACCTGAGGCCTGGGACCTTGATCCCATCTTATCAAAAGGGATCAGAAGGTGGTCTGGCAATCTAAAGATTTCGATTATCCACCAAAGATCGATACGATGCTCTCGATACATACGACATTCCTACTTACCACAAATCATCCAATGCATGCCTATCTATCACCAACATGCACACGTGCATAGAATAAAGAGACACAAACAAAAAGAAGAATGAAACAAGGTTTCATCCATGCGGCTCCAGCGGCATCTCCCAGGACACCCAGGAATTAACCGCAAAGAAGGTTGAACGCCTCCCGGCGATTGCTTATCAGCCTCAGCAGCCCCCCCCTCCCCCCTCCCCTAATCAGCCCCTATCGCTTTTTGTAATAGGATTTTTCGTTCTTCTTTCTTGTCTACGTAGCTTGTTGTTCTTATTGCCTGATGCGGCGGCTATGCAGTTCCGGTTTGTGAGGAGTGAGGACAAGGTATGGGTGGCGTCTTGTAAGCACTGAGCTGACGCTATGGGCTTCCGAGTGCTATGGGCTTCCTTGGATCTCGGATTTTGGACATTCTGGCATGGGCTCTGGGCGGCTGTCGGCTCGATGAGGATGGCCGGCACCGTGAAGGCGTGAATGACTCCTCCGGCCTCCATAGCCTTCATGGCCTCCAAAGGACCAAAGCTGTTATAGCCGCCCATGTGCTTCATCCTCTTTCATCCCTGTTCTGTTATCCGCCCGGCTGCCGGTTGTTGTTCTCCCAAACTCAAGACTCCAATGAAAGAAAGAGACTCGAGGGCTGGTAGAGGGCTGGTAGAGGGCTGGAGACTGGTAGATGCAAAAGAGGGTCATACACTATATGCCATATGTACTCATGGCGAATGGAGACACAGCGGTTTGTAATCTGTGGTAAACGTGGTGTCGCGGAAGAACATCAACACTAGTGATTTAGGAGCTGTGGCGCTTTGGGCAGTCGCCAATCTCTGATTTCTGGTCTGCAATGGCGTGCAGCTATCCATTATTCTTCTGGAGAAAGGTTGGATCTGGTTGTAGACGTTTCGGGGCCTTCGGGGCCACCGCTGGGCCTGGGGATGTGAGCTCTGGGAGGTGGGAGCAGCTGGCATGGTGGAAGGTCGGAAGCTGCAGACCTGGCTGTCATTCTGGAGATCTTTTCTCTTTCATCTGTCATCCATCCGAATTGGTACGTTGTGCGTATTGTCATGTATGCAGTCCACAGCCTTCATGATGACGCGAGGAAGTGGGGATATGTATATGTGTGTAGAGGTACGCGGACGACTAGATGCTGGCATCACGATCCGAGTGACTTCGTCTTCTTCGTGCCAAAAACATCCGAGTATAGTCATTCACGTAACGTACAGTCAAAGAAGTTTTATCGACGATTACGAGATGCCACTAACTAGGCATGATACAGTCCAACAGGGCCATCATTGCGCAATCGCTAATCAATACATCGCGACAGACACTGTAATAGACATAGACATCTCAGCTTCAGGCATCCGCGTCGCAGATACCTGCCTACATACAGATGCCACCACCGGCTACAGGGTGCCAGAATATGATATCGAATCCCGCCTGGGGATGGTGCGAAGAACAGTCTGTAGGTCGTGGGTGCAGATACTTGCTAGTCTTTAACACCCATGCACCTCATCAACGTGACGCACATTGGCACAATACGTCGTGATGTGTGATGTTTGACTCGTCGCGAAATTGAACGCGACTTTAGACTTTCTTGTCGATCACTGCTTGTTTTTCGATCACTTCATTCAATCATCGAGCAATTGTGATGTTCAAGATCCGGACTAAGGAAGATCGCTGTGAAATAGTCCTACGTATATAACAATGGAGTTCAGAAGCATCCTTGAGACATGTATTACTTCATTTGATTTTCATGCGCGCAGCGATGAATGGATGATGACGTGAACACATCGGAGCCTAGTCGATACGACCACTATATTACTTCATCGTCTCTCTTTTGTACTGGTGCCCTGTGAAATAGTCCTACATATATAACAATGGATTTCAGAAGCATCCTTGAGACATGTATTACTTCATTTGATTTCCATGCGCGCAGCGATGAACGGATGATGACGTGAACACATCAGAGCCTAGTCGATACGACCACTATATTACTTCATCGTCTTTCTTTTGTACTGGTGACCTGTGAAATAGTCCTACATATATAACAATGGATTTCAGAAGCCTCCTTGAGACATGTATTACTTCATTTGATTTTCATGCGCCAGCGATGAATGGATGATGACGTGAATACATCGGAGCCTAGTCGATACGACCACTATATTACTTCTTCGTCTCTCTTTTGTACTGGTGCCATGTTGCTATTGGGAGATACTGCATGTACGTATATAATTCACTCAAAATGAGTTGTTCCACTGCAGAATATACCTATCCAACAATCAAGAACATGTCCGCTCAACAGCCTACAGTTATTTTCTGGACGGAGACCCGTCCTGATCGTTCAGCTTCTTTGATCCCCAACAAACACCGCACTGACTATTGTTCTTATCCCTGGGAGAGAGTCAGTCTCAGAGCTGTGTCTAAGGATGGGAAGGTGTACGACAGGAACAGCGAAATCATGTTCAAAGACAATACTGACCCTTCTATTGATACCAACTTCCCTGGAAGTGGGGTTAGGGAGCATTTTGCAACGTAAGTCCGAGGAAGAATCTGGAAGAATGGTTACTGATAAGAACCCTGTGAAGCCTCTACGGGGCAAATAGCCCTGATGATGTAACGTTCACCCTTTTGTCGCGCTATGTGCCCGATCCAGACCGCCAAACATGGACTGTGGAGCACTACGACGCAGCACAGGATCGTACGCTCGGACGCCGAGACGACAGACTCTGCTCGTGCACCGAAGGGGGATGCGTCCTCCAGAGCGTACCCACCGAACTGTAAGCCAAGAAGTCTTCTTCTTTCTACCAACCCACGTATAGGAGTTAACCCTGGTGGTAAGGGCGGACAATCTCATTTGGGCCATCAATAGTGAATACTCATAAGTACCAGAGAAGAGGACCGGAAGTGGTATGACGTGCAGTGACGGTGGGCTAAGAAGAAGCAGAAAAAGAGTACTCTGAGTAGAGTCAATTCGGTAGCATAGGTATATAGCCTATGGTATGAAGTGACACTCTACCATTGTTAGACCCAGAATCCATAAGCGTAGGTGTATTGGTAGCTCTTGCTCATTGGAATCATGGGTAATGAAGTTGTGGCGGTGGTTCAACGTTGAACGGCTGTCGGCGGCCGGTGTGCCGGTGCACTACGTCAAGGCCTGGGCATCGGCGCCTCCACTTGATTTTGTCCACTCCATCTCCTTTTTGCATCTCTTCTTTCGTCTCGAAATGCTCATTTCCCGCCCCTATATCCGGCACGCTCTACCCAGGGGCATTCGCCCTTTTGCCTCTCAGCCACTGCCCCCTCCATCGCCAGCATCCTCGAGGCCGAATAATCGGCGGTCGCGTGGGCAAGTCTGGGGGCGAAGACTACTGATAGCAGGGGCACTGGGAGGTACTCTGTATGTGTATGACAAGGAGTACAATGCCAGTGCTGTTGGAAGAAGCTTGAGAACTGCTTATATCGGGTAAATCATTGCAGCCGAAAGCAGAGACACACGATGGATGGAGGCTGACCAATGAATGTAGAATTGTGTGCACGCTGGATTGTGAGCCCGATTCACCTCCAGAAGAGAGTTCAGACGACTGACTGCACTATAGACAAGATCAACTTTGCTCCCTCGAAAGCCGATCAGATAGAAGCTCTCCATTCTCGAGTCGCCAATCGCCTTCGATGGGTCATCGACACCAATCAAGGCCTCTACCTCAAACTCGGCCAAGCTCTCGGCCTCCAAGCAGCCCTCCTGCCAAAGCCATATCGTGAAGCGTTTGGCCATGTCTTTGATCGTGCCCCTGCAGTGCCGTATGAAGAGGTAGTAGGAGTCTTCATAAAGGACCTGGGGGTCAGGCCGGAGGATATCTTTGAGACCTTTTCGGAGGAAGCTATGGCGACAGCTAGTATAGCCCAGGTGCACCAGGCGACCCTCAAACCGGGTGTGGGGAACGAGAAAGACAGCAAGCCTGTAGCTGTCAAGGTACAAAAGCCAGAAATATCTCTTCAAATGGAGTGGGATCTGTTCAGCTACCGGTACGCACAGAGTGATAATATCTGTCCATACTACTACTGACTGTACCATAGTGCCTTGATGTGGCTCTCCGAGAAACTATTCGACATGCCGAGTGAGTCCCTCCTATCTCTCTGAGATCATCGCTGATATTTCCCAGTGTACTTTGTGTGAGTCCGATATGATCGTCTCTTTCCGCGACATAACTAATCGTTCCCCAGCGCCAAATACGTATCCGACCAAATGCGATACGAAACCTCCTTCATCCACGAAGCCGGCAACGCACGTCGCTGCGCCGATCTGCTAGCACAGACCCCGGAACTTCGGGATGACGTCTACGTACCCAGAGTCTATGGCAAAGACGAAGGCTGTCAGGAGAGCGATCGGGTTATGGTCATGGAATGGGTGGACGGGTGCCGGTGAGTCCGCTTCATTCTCGGGTAGACTGATTGCTGACCGAGTGGTCAGGCTTAATGATAAGAAGCAGATTGAGGACTGGGGTCTGAATGTACGCGAAGTGATGGATCTCACAATCTCCACCATGTCCGCCATGACCTTTTCCTGGGGATTTGTACACTGCGATCCTCATCCAGGCAACATCCTCGTCAGACCGCATCCCACCAAAAAGGGCAAGCCTCAAATTGTTCGTTCGAATATCCCTTTGCACTCATCGACACATTAACGAGCTGACGGAAAACAGATCTTGATAGACCACGGCCTGTATATCGATCTGCCCCGGCAATTTAGGGAAGATTATTGTACGCTGTGGAGATCGTTGTTTGTGCTTGATGTTCCAAAGATAGAGACGATAGCGAGGAAATGGGGTATCGCCCTGGATCCTAACCTGTAAGCTCGGCAACAGCCACACATGCCTTGCGTAGCGTGACCTATACTAAGCGATACCGACAGGTTTGCATCCGCCATCCTCCTCCGACCTTTCCAAGTCAACAACCGTGACAAGAAAGCTGCCCCAAAGCCCGAGCCCCAAGGCGACGTGTTTCACCATGGCAAGCAATCATCTGCATCTCCAGCACCCGGAAGCACGGCGGAGCAAGACCAGTATGCTCAGCAGGTGGAGCTGAAGAGAAGGTTGAAGACTATGTTGGAGAACGAGCAGCTCATCCCTCGTGTACGTCTCCCCACTCAGCAGTCGTGTCCACCCACTGATAGTGACTCTAGGAACTCATCTTCCTCACCCGCTGTCAACGCATGATGCAAGCCGCCAACCAACTCCTCGGCTCGCCTTCCTCCCGTATCAACATTACCGCTAAATGGGCTTCCATTGGGTACACCCGATCCCTGACTGGCTCAAGGTCATTGCAGAATGTGGGGTGGTGGGTCTGGATGAGGGAAAGAGTGGAAGATGTGATCTTTCGAGTGACGGTGGGGTTCTTTGATTTGGCTTTCTGGGCGAATGCTCTCAAGCAGCGTCAGTCCCTTATCTGCTACTGTGGTGGAGGATACTGATACATGTCATAGGAATCATGCCGAGGGAAAAGGGTGACTGGGAGGAAAGACTCCAGGCGCAATTCGAGACCATGGCCAAGGAGGAGTTTGGTATTGAAATCGACGATGATGTCTTCCTGGGCTAGACTGATCTGAACGTGACTATACTCTTTTATAATCGAGTCTGTCAATGCTGTTGTCAAAATCCCATATAGATGTATGTATGCATAGTGCCTTCTGATCTCCACTCCCAAAAACTGTCCCGCCTTACCAAGAGGCGCCCTTACAATGTGATAAGATCACCGTCACAAGCAGGGCAACAGAACATGATCTCTTCTCCAAACTGGATCCTCTGCTGCACGTGTACCCTCTCAGCTCCCGTCTCACTTCCTCTACGCCCTTCTCCCTCTGCACTCTCTGGTACCAAGTTCATCTTTGAAGGGGTTGACGCCTTCGGAGACGATACCTCCATCCTCGCCTTCAATGCCGTGAGCGAGACTTGTCTTTTATGGCGGACCGCAGCAGGAAGAATAGCATCAACAGGATTGAGCCTCTTCCTCGGCGTCCCCGGTGACACAACCGCCGAACCAGGCGACCCAGGTCGCTCTTCAGCCGGTGAGATAAAGTATCCCCTCGCTCCCGCTGTTCTCGAGGACGAAGCAGAAGCAGGCTGCAAATACGTGACCTGTCTCGACAATTCGTGCACTTTCGACATTTGCGAGTGGAGCTGTGCTTCTATCGTGCGGATGTGCGAGGTCAAGTCGGATACTTCGAGGGCGTGGGCAGCTTGGATGGCCGCGATGCTTTCGGGGTCGTCGATGGCTTCGTCTCTGCCGTTTGAAGTAGCGGGGAGAGTGGCGTGTGTGTGGACGAGGGGAGAGACGGGGAGGGGGATGGCAGCTCGGGCAGAGGCAATGTCGGCGCGGAGAGTTTGCACCAAGGATTTTTGAGAAGAGTGGGTGGACTGAAGGGAGGTGTGTTCCTCTTGCAGAGTCGAGATCTGAGAGGACAGAGTACTATTCTCCTCGGCTAATGATGTGACTTGTTCGTGAATGTCCTGTCTATTGTCAGCTTACATTCAGGTGATATTAGGCGATACGCACATGACTCTCAGCAGTCCGAGTTTCTAATTGATGCTCCAGCTCGCCTTTTTGCTTCTCCCAGGCCGCCTCCTTCCTCTCCAAGCTCTCGACCTGCTCCGCCATCCCAGCCTTCTCCTCCATAGCCGTCACCACTTTCCCTCTAACCTCTTCAAGCTGCTTCACCAGCTCCTCATTATCGTTCTGCAAAGCGTCTTTTCGTTTCTCGGTCTGTTCTTGCTTCTTGGTCGCAGCACCAAGTCTGGACTTGGCAGTCTCGAGTTCGGATTGAAGAGATGAATGGGTGGACTGGAGGGAAGAGAGCTGAGTGGACAATTCCGAGCTTGATTTGGTGAGGTCGGAGTGTTTCCCGTCGAGTTCAGAGTGCGTTCCCTTCAGAGTGGTGTGCTCTGATGACAGGGATTCGTGCGTCGACGTCAGGGTCTCGTGGGCGACTTGGAGGTCGGCAAGAGTTTGAGAAGTGACAGAAGAAGAAGTCTTCAAGGTATCGAGGTCGGCGGTGATGGTGGCAAGTGAAGAGGAAAGCTCGTTGTTGGTCTATACTCTGTCAGCGCCGGCCATGGGCTATAAGGGACTACTAACCTGCCGTAACCGTGTGACCTCGGCCTCGAGTCCACCTTCTCGTTCTCTCGATCTCTCCAGAGACTTTTCCAGCTCTGCCACCTTTTCTTTCCCTTCTTGTTCTCTCACTCTCAACTCTTCTTCCAGCTGTGCCTGTCTCTCTTCCAGATCCGCCTTCTCACCCTTCAAGCTCTCAAGATCACTCGTAGCACGAGCAGCATCCTTCTCCAAATCCTCCACCTTTCCAGCATCACTCTCTGCCTTTCCTAACCGCTCTTCCAAGCTCTTCTTCTCCTCTTCCAGGCGCGCTACGAGCGCTCGCCCTTCTTCCAGCAGTTGGCTATCTCCCTGAGCAGTCGCCAGCTCTTTCTTGACAGAGGCGAGCTGCCCTTGGAGATCCGATCGTTCGGCGATCAGAAGGGAGACTGTTTCTTGAAGGTTTGCGAGGGATGAGCTGTCAGGCGAAGGCTTTGACGGAGATGCCGGTTCAGCAGGCTGAGGGGATTCTGTGGATTTCGGGGTAGGGGTGGTCTCTGTTGTCTCGGGCAGAGCGTTTTTCGGCTCTTCTATCGTCTCGGGGGCGAGTTCCACGGGCTCAGGCTCCTCCGGCAGCTCCGTTTTGGCACCACCTTCATCCTCCTCATCCTCAGCCTCGTCACGCTCAGCCGCCTTTGCTGCTTCCGCCTCTTTCTCCTTCTTCGCCTTCTTCTTGCTCTTTTTGGATTCTTTGGGGGCTTCTGACGTCTCGGCTGAGGGCTCGGCGGGGGTTTCGGTAGGTGTATCGTCGGCTGCGGGCGTGGGCGATGGTGTAGATTCGGGAGCAGTGGCAGCCGGTTCTTCCACCTTCGCTTCCGTCTCGGTCTTCTCCACGTGCTCTTCCCTCTCATCCACGACCACCTTCTCAGCCGCTTCCCCATCCTTCCCCTCGTTCCCTTGTCCCTCAGTCACGTTCTTCTCTCCCTTCTCCACCTCCGCCCTCGCGGAATCATCCAAGCTCAGACTCGTCCTTGCCGAGGGCACAGTTGCTGTGTCTATACCAGAGGCTGGTGATCCCGGGGTAGCTGTACCGGCAGCAGCCTTCTTCTTCTTCCGCTGCACCAGCTGTGCACCATGTCAGCCCACGCGGATTCTGGGAATAGAGGAGACGTACAAGTTTGCGAGCTCTTTCAGCCTGCTTGGCTCTTTCCGCTGCCTTGTCTGCTTCGGCCATGCCTGCTGATGACAAGAATATTATAGAGAGGCAGAATGAGCTGGGACATGCATCCTCCACAGATTTCGCGCGACGGACGTGTCAACTGTCAGAGTAACGGAAGCAAATTGCTAGGCACCACGTCGGGTCCAAGTTGACTGATGATGGCGGCGCAGACTTTACGTGGTGTGATACGTCAGACGGATGGAAGGCAACGCTGGGAAAGGCGTCCAAGAGAGAGGTGAAAAGGACGTTGGAGTCGTACATAGAGGCGGAAAGGGCTGATGCGGGCGAGTGTAGGTCAAGACGGCAACTGCCTGCCATGTAGCCATCCTGTTACAGATGTGTAGATAGCTCGGAAAGCGGTCGTAGAGGGGAAAGACGATGTATGAGGGAAGGCGAGGGATTGCGATATGTCCATGCGGCATGTTCAAGATATATGCTTCCGGGTATGAGGCACGATTACAATATTACAATACTGAAGATGATATACTGGGTATAGAAGACAAGCTCAAAAGAGTGTCAGCTGCATCAGAGCATAGAACATAACGACTTACCTGCGCTCGGCAAGATCCATCAACCGCTGAGTGGCATCTCGAGGGCTCAGATGGGAACGAGCCACCGAGTCCTTGTCCCCCAGTCTGTCTTCAAGCTCCCTTCCCTTCATGATATACTTTACAGACATCCGCTCCTCAATCGACGCCCACGGCAGGTCCCGAGGTACCGCGCAGTCAAGCACGAGAAGCTCGAAGCCAGCTTTCTCTTGCCACTTGAGATACTCCGACATGGCTCTAACCACCCCACGATCCAGAGGCTCCTTCGGTACTTGGAGGGAGACAGAATCAGTGCTGACCCATCGCCAAAGACCTGTGGATAGACTTCCAAAGTTCGGCCAGAGCCCGTGATCACTGGACGATTGACGCAGGGAAGGGGCTAGAAAAGATACCCTCGAAAGTTGGAGGAAGATCTTGCCGGGAGAGACATGTGGGGAGGATAGTCGAGCTTTACACCAGATAGATGTCTGCCAGTCATGGTAGAACTGAAGAGTTGTGGTCAGGGAGGTGGTGTCGGCGAAGGTGAGGTGCCGGATGGGGGTGTTGGCGAGGAAGGAGCGGATGTGACACATATCGCTCGGCACAGGGCGGCGAAAGTTCCATGGTTCCGGTGGTCCCAAAGCCTTCCCATACCATTCCCTCCACGGCCGAAAGAATGCCTCCACATTCCTTGAACTCAAGGTGACATCCTCATAGAGACCGCTGATCTTTTTCGCGAAAGTCGTTCGGTCGAGACAGAGGAGATCGGTGTACTCGCGGCTACCGGGAAGTGGGACATCGGTGTAGTAGTCGTATATGAGAAGAGTGACCTCAGGAGGGAAGGGGAGGTGCGTGATGTCGCAAGCTGTGGATATCAGACCGGAAGCTGGCCAGGAGTTAGCGTTGCGCAGAGCTCTTTCCTTCAATTCGCTAACCTTCGGGTCTTTCATGCTCGCAGACAGACACCATTCACGGGACCGCAGTCGATTGATATCTGGGTGGCTGGGGGCCGGTATGCTATATGTATGTTGAGAATGGAGGCAACGAAGCTCTTGCTGGATCCAGGCTGGATACTCGTCAACAAACTTTTTCTGCCACGTCACGACTTTGTTCCACTGGCCAGCCTTGACCGGGAAGCGATCGAAGATACTGCAGACTTGTTAGCCGCCAGAATGGCCCAGCTTCAGCGGAACAAGGAAGACTTACGCAAAGCAGCAGAGAGAGTCAGACAGACGAGAGGGGCTAGTGTCGATTACCATAACTCTCGAGCAGAGCAACGACAGCGAGATAGGGACTTCGAGCCCGGTGACCTAGTACTCCTTCGCATGGTCCTCGCCACCGGTCTTCTCGGCGCACCGAGTGACTGTTGTCTTGTTGGCTGTTACGAAGGAGTACTAGGTCACCGGGCTCGAAGTCCCTGTCTCGCTGTCGTTGCTCTGCTCGAGAGTTATGGTAATCGACACTAGCCCCTCTCGTCTGTCTGACTCTCTCTGCTGCTTTGCGTAAGTCTTCCTTGTTCCGCTGAAGCTGGGCCATTCTGGCGGCTAACAAGTCTGCAGTATCTTCGATCGCTTCCCAATTACACAACAGCGATGTATCATGTTCCAAGTCAATGGGGAGAACACATCCCTGGCCAAACATCATGAAGTACGGAGTGTAGCCTGTTGAGCGGCGTACGGTTGTTCGGTCAGCCCAAAGCGCATACTCTAGGTGCTCAGCCCATCGAGTGGGGTCGTCCCGGCATCTCTTGAATATAGCTTCTTTGATCTGGCGATTCCCTCGTTCAACTACTCCATTGGCGGCTGGGTTATACCCACTCGTGCGTATCTGATGGATACCAAAGTGCCTGAGCTGATTCTTAAACTCCCCTAGAAATTCGTTACCACCATCTGAAGTCACATACTTCATGAGGCCGTATCTTGTCACTATATTTTTGTAGAAGAAGCTTGCTGCTTCTTTTGCGTTGGGTCGTTTGATCACCGCTGCTTCTACCCATCCGCACAGGTTATCACGAGCAACAACTATGGCTTGGTTTTCGTTGGATCCCTTTTGCTGACCCATGTAGATGCAATCAATGTCCCACTTCCACATAAGCGTAGGGGGAGTTGAGCTGATTCTCGGTGACTCATAATGTCGATAATCTCTGTGCTGACAAGGCTCGCAGGTGCGCACGAACGCTTGGATATCTTTGCCCATTCCAGGCCAGAAGAATCGCTCCCGTACTCGAAGGTAGGTTCCTCTCTCACCTCTGTGCCCGCCTCCTTCATGGACTTCATCAAGGATTCTTTCTCGTTCAAGCGGGCTGACAATGACTTCGGCTGGTAGCGACCATCCTTTGTGTCCTCTTCGGTACAGACGTCCTTTCCGGAGGAAGTAGTGGACACTTTCTCGCCCCAGCTATACTTCAGATTAGATAGATACAGGAAGTAGAGAACCGAAGCGAGGTATCTCCAACATGTTCATGAATAGTCGGTGATGATCGACCAGGGCGAAATGCTCTTCCCCTGCGCCTCTGTGAATCTGAGGACGGCCTGTAGAAGGTCTGATAGGCTCGCAATGAACATCCGGTAGCGACTAGCAAAAGTCGACTCTGAACCAATCTACCACAAGCAATGAATCGATTCATTCTTTTATGTAGTGTAATCTACAGCTGGACACTACAGTCTTCAGATCCCGAGCAAAGTCTTCAAACCAGCACTATTCCGAGCCCAAGTTTCAAAATCGTACTGGTCGGGCACAACCTTCTTACTCGCTTCCACATCTCTATTCGTCCCACTACACTCTCCATCAGCTTTTCCCCCTTTCGATGAATGAATAAATGAAAGGTAAACCCACTTTTCGATGAGAACCTTCATAGACAACCAAAGTTCTTCTCCTACAGATTCTTTGTGCGCCTCGGTGTAGAAGTCTTCACGCGAGGTGTGGGGGGTGTCGATTTTGAAGCCGGCGAGGTTGGAGAGGAAGGCGGCCATCTCGACGACGGTGAGGATATCGGTACAAGCCGTCATGTCTTTGCCTGATACAAATTCTCAGCAAGGTATCCTCACTACAAGAGACAGATATCTGAAAACTCACCGATCCACTCGTCAGGCGCTTTCCAAGCAGCAACCACCCATTTACCCGTCTGTTCCACGGGGAAAAAAGGCAGTTTGGTGTCGTCCAGCCCGTCAAGATTGAGCACCCATCGCTTGTCGTCGGGCAATTGTTTGAGCTGCCCGAATCTGTAGAGGTTGGCGAAATAGAAGCAGGTGTAGAGGTTGGTGTAGGGATACTTTTTCTCCTTCAGATACGCCGAAACTGGATCATGCATAAGCAACGAAGCCAAAACCCAAGAGACCTGAGAATACATACCAGCAGCTTTCGAATCAAAGTGAGGCACAGCGCCCTTCTCCCCCGCATCCAGCGTAGAATAGACGATATGCTTGATACCCGCCTCGACGCACGCATCAGCCGCGCCTATAGAGTCTGCCGTCTCGCCGTCTCGGGCAGCGTCAGCATCACCGCCGGTGGACATGTACCTGGCCCAGAAATCGGCGTTGACGAATGCAGCGTCGAGGCCTTTGAGGGAGGAAGAGTAGGAGGATGGGGAGGACAGGTCGCCTTGGATTAGATGGACGCCTTGGGCGGCGAGAGCTGTTTGGTTTTTAGTATGAGCTCCCTGAGGGATGTGAGGAGGACACACCTTGAGCGCTGTCGGAGGTGGGGTTGCGGGTAATGCCATAAACCTCGAAACCAGCCTCGAGGGCATACTTGCAGACGCTAGAACCCTGGTCTCCAGTAGCGGTAAAGACAACGACTTTGAACACCATGATGGTTTATATTTTACAGAGGGGGAGTAGTCTCTTCCCGGGGGTTCTTATACGCAGCATCATATGACGATTATTACTTCAGCTACGTACGTAGTGGCCATTCCCCGGGTCATTGCCCATTGGTGGACCTCGGGTGGAGGCCGGTGGACGTCCCCGCCGAAGTTCGTGTCTCGATTCGGTCCTTGCAACATCAGCCTGCCACGACGCAGCTCGAAGCCCATGCCCACCCGCCCGCAGTATCTCCCATGCTCGCTGGAACCCTTGATACAACCACACATATCCACGTCGGATCATTTACTTCATAAACAAACAGCGATATCAGATTAGATAGATACAGTAAGTAGAGAACCGAAGCGAGGTATCTCCAGCATGTTGATGAATAGTCGGTGATGATCGACCAGGGCGAAATGCGCGGTTTAGTAACCGTGGCTATACACTCAATCAGCTCTACCCTCTCAGTATCGCAGGCCAAAACTTACACCACGATAGTGACCTTTGCATCCTTGGCCGACACAATCCCACTGTCAATCAAGAACTGCTTGGCGCCCATCCTCTGGTCGCCCTGGAGCTGCAAGACATCTCCGTGGTTGACCTTGGCACCAGGGGCAGGGGACGCCTCCTCATCCGAGTCGACCTCGGGCTTGTGGACGGTACCGTTGCAAGCGAATTCCTTCTTCATGGCTTTGAGGATCTTGGTGTGGTTAAACTTGGAGGGGATACCTTGGATGGTGGTAAGGGTCTTTCGACCGTTACGCTGCTGGAGACCTGGGCTCCGAGGTCAGCGCCGGTGCCGCCGAGTTACATCAGAGCTGGCTGGGGGGAAGGAAGGGAACGCACGGATGTGAATCTTGTCATTCTTGTTACCAACGGCCTTTTCAATAGAGGGAGTGTCGTTCAAGTCATCAACGGGAGCAAACGGGTCTATGTTGATATTCAGCACACGAGCATTAAAGATCTGGCGAGGAAACGCACCAAAAGCGGGACCGAGGTTCTCAACCCCAGTCTGGGCCGCGGGGGCCTTGGTCTTCTTGGTAGTGGCGTCCACCTTGTTTTGGGTTGTAGCTGCAGACTCCCGGTCAGCTTGCCACGCTTCCATGATACACCCGCCCCGGTCGCGTTCGAAAAGTCGGTCGGTGGCTCAAGTGGCGTGGCGGGATGGAATGTGGTGGGACTGACTAGTAGTGCTCATTCAAAAAGTAGCAGGGGAGCTGGGTAGGGCAGTAGCTGGGGGTGGGGAGGGGGCTGAGTGGTGAGTGTGAGAGAGAGTGAGTAGTCGATGCATGTCTGGCAGGGTGATAAAGGAGAGTGCTACAGTGGACGGCGTTTACGGGATTACCCATGTGGCGCTGCTTTTGCCACCCAACGCGTCTGATTTTTGGCCAAGCCTAACATTCTAAAATTTCAACTGATCCACACCACGCCATGCCCCGAGTCACCCGCAAAGAGAAGGAAGCTGGTAAAGCACCAAGACCGAAAGCCAGGAGCTCGGTCCAGAAGCCGAGCTATGGTGGTTTCAAGACTGGCCCCGCCAGAGCTGGCAAGGATGCCTACATGGGCAAAGGCGAGTCTTATCTATATCTGATATATATATATATATATATACTCAAGCTGACGACATGTACAGCAAAGAAGATGAAAGACGACCTCATTGAACGCGCCAAAGTCAAGAAACAGTTTGCCAAAGTCCTCAAGAAAGAAGGCATGGACTCTGAACGGTTGGGCGACGGTACGAGGAGACGGCAAGAGCGCGAGCCCCGCGAGGCAGGGTCTGGGAAGAAGGAGTGGAAGGACAAAGGCAAGCCTAGAGAGGGAAAGCCCAGAGAGGGCAAGCCTCGAGAAGGACAACGTCAAGAGAGGCGCGGACCGCGAGGAGGCAGGGAAGATGAAGATATGGCGCGCATCCTCGCCCGCGCTGGTCCTTCAAAACCCTCCCCTTCCTCCAAACCATTCAAATCCTCCAAACCATACCCCAACCCGAAGCCATACCCCAAACGTCCCCGCGACTCTTCCCCCTCTTCATCATTCTCTGCGCCTGCCCCTCCTACCACCCCCGCCAAACCCCGGGCTCTCTCCCCCGAACGCCTCGCCCTCCCCGAGCCGCCCAAAGTAGACGGGAAAGAAGCGTCATTGAGGACGTTGAAGAAGGAAGGCTTCAGCAAGTTCCATCGGGCGCGGGATGCGCCCGCTGCTGGTGCTGGTGCTGGTGCTGGTGCTGGTGCGCCGAGAGGCAAGGGCACGAGGGGTCAGCCGAATATGGGCTCGAGGATGGATGTGCTGTTGGAGAAGATCAGGAGGGATACGACAAGGAAGGCTTGAGTGCTCTGAATGCTCTGCGTAGTGGACTAGGGGGTGGGAATGTAAGATAGTGGGCACTGGCTAAACGCTTATAATGCACATGTTGTATCTGTCGTTCTTCACCCAGGATAGGATGCCTTCATTCCGATTTCATTTTCATCGTATATATCTCGCCCTTGACTCAATATCTACCTAAAGCCCAGCCAACTCCCTCACATCCTTCAGCGTATGCTCCAACACCTCAACCTCCCATCTCGGAACCTCATCCCCCTTCATCTCGTACATCTTTTGCCTCCAAAGTCCAAACCGCCTGCCACCATCGCAAAGCGACCTCTTGTCTTTTCGTTCATATCCACTGCAGCTCCGCTTCATCTTTCGTGCTTTCCTTCCCTTCATATTCCACAAGAGTCTCCAGGTTTTCCAAAGATGTCAGCGTCACAGCCGTCCTCGTCTTCCGTTCGTCTTCTTCGATGGTTTGTAGGAAAGCGGGCCGTATGCGCGGGCGGGCGAGGACGGCTGTGATGAGCCCGCTGACCTCGGATGGGGGTGGCGGGGGGGGGGGGGGGGGGGGGGGGGTGACCAACCTCTCCTTCTTGAGTGGTGGTAAACATATCCCTGAAAAGACAAAGACGAAAGTAGGCTCGCGCCCTTGGATACTGTCGTTAGATCTACACCTCTTCGCGAGACCCACCCTGGCAAGGTAAGAAGAAGAAGAAGAAGTACCTTCACACAGACTGCCGCAGCGCCTTCGATAGCTTCAGCTTCAGCTTCCATCCACTGCAGTTCTCGGTTTGCCTCGATAACCGTAACCGTCTGCGTGGAGGGCTTTAGAATGATTTCTTTCTTGCAGTCTTCGACCTGATCGAGCGGGCCAGTCAGATATATTATACTATACTATACTAAGATTCTGGGAACGATGTATCAGAACGCACGCTTACGGTGATAGCCAGAACGCTACTAGCTACTACCGGCGGCATCCTTCTTCTATCCTTACCGTCTTTTCGCAGTAGTGCCGTTCTCAGTCTTTCCCGCTCTATCATTCACGAGACATCAGATCAGCCCCCTTGCGACCAAGAAGGCCTTACAGAACCAAACACAACGTAAAAAGCCCACTGCGGACAGAACAAAAGGCCCGGGGATCAGATCAGTCAACGCAACGGGCGTTCGGCGTTCGGCATTCGGCCCGTCTTGCGCACCATGCGTCCGTTATCGGTATATCTTCTCTCCTCCTTTTCCCAGCTCGTGGGTGAGCCGAAGTGTCTGCCGAGCCGCCCGACGGTGTTCTCGTTTACCCGAAAGGCCAGAAGCCAGAAGATCATTCCTTGCCCTCGTGATTGATTGATTGATGCGAGCCAACTCTCGCGGGACCAAATACTCCCCAAGCCCGGGCTGGGTCGTTGATTCGTACACGTTAACCGCAGAGGTATCATCTCTTGTCGTTATGGTTTACAACATAATTTGCAGCATCTGGGATCACCAGCATACCTCCAGCCAGCCCTATTGACTCGACGCCAACTCAACCTCATCATCAACCAACAATCCATCCAACGCCCACCTCACTCCACCTCCCCCTCCCCTTCTCCCTGCCTCCCTCCCATCCTCTCAGCTTCGCCCATCTTCTCAGCCTTCTTCGCCCTCGCCCGCAGCTTCGCCTTCTCCCGCCTGACCCTCTTCCGCTCTTCCTTCGCCGCCGACTTGGCCTGGTCGGCAGCAGCTTTTTGTTGGCGGTTGGCGGATCTCTGGGAGAGGGATGATGCTCTTCGGGCTAATTCTGTGTTTTTGTCAGTCAAAAGCTTTCAAAGCTCTCGCGGTTCGCGTGGGAGAAAGGCGATGAGGGGAGGGGGGGGGGGATACGGACCTGCTTTGGAAACGTGGGGTCTTAGAGTGGGATCGGCTCTGGGGATGACCGACGTGTAGATATCTGTACGCGAGGGTCTTTCTGGGCGGTCGGAAAGGCATTTCAAGCGATGGGATAGTACTGCAGCCAAACATCAGCACCAAGGCCCAAGACAGAGCTATGAAAGGGGCCTACAATCTGGTCCGGGCTGGGTGTACATGGTGCGTAATCTGGCATTGGCTTTTGTGGCCTCACTAATGAAATGAAGGAATGTCAGCGCGGACCTACGGGGAAGGACGCAATACCCACGCTCGAGCACTAGGCAGCATAGCAGCCACCTCAAGCACATCCCCCCACCCCAACGTCCCCAGATCCTTCCTAGCCTTGGCCACCCTCGCCGGTCTTACGCCCGCGAGCATTGTCAACACCTCTCTCACCATCTGTTCTGACGACTCGATCAGATTGGGCGGGAGCAGGGGGTTTGAGAGGTCTTGAGCCGGTAGATTGGGTAGAGTGAGGGATTGTGTTCGGATATAGGCAGTAGCGAAGGAGGTTATGGCTTCCGAGAAGCTTGGCGGTTCGGGCAGTTCTGTCAACCCTACGGGCCAGCGCGTCTCTCCACTTCCTTGCTGCCTCTTTCTCTTTCCCTTTCCCCCCACCCTCGCCCCCACATATTCATCCCCGACCACAGTGGGTCTCCCACTCGCCTCCCTGCTCAGTCTACTCTCCCAGTCGCTCTCATCCGACAAGACGATATCCTCATCTGCCCATCTGTGGGCGAGCTGCTGCGAAATGTCGGTCTGTTGTTCGTGCTGGAGATGCTCGAGGAAGGATGCGTATGCTGCAAACTGCGAGCGCTGGAGGGGCGGCGGGGGGGAGGCTGGCGGGGAGGACATGGATGGTGTATTTGTGTCGAAATTTGTTGACATCGGGTTTGCATCGGGCGGTCGGCAGGTGATTGGCGGGCGGCGCCCCCCGCCGGGATCTGCCGCTGTTTTCCCCGAGCGTGATTCGGGATCTCTCCTTCTCTTCCATCCCCCCTCGGCATCCCTTTTTCCGTCTCCGGCCATTCCCCGAGTATCAGATAAGATAAATGGACTACCCCGGCTACACCTCCGCACGCGAGCAGGAGCAGCGCCAGAGGGAGGAAGGGCGCGACTACGACCACAGGTATCCCCCGCAAGAACAACAACAGCAGCGGTATGACCCTGACTTGACCGCGTCTCCGCGCAAGAGGGCGGCAGAGGAGGACGAGTCGACCGCTCAGGCTGGGGCTGCTAGGGCCAAGCCGAAAGCGAAAGCATCGAATGGTGCGGGAAAGAGCAAGAAGGAGAAAGAGGGGGACGCGCCGGGACCAAGGAGGGCAGCGCAAGCATGTCTCCGATGCCGACGCCAGAAACTCAAATGTATCGGCGGCTGGCCATGCGACAGGTGCCAGAAAAGCAAGAACGAGTGCGACTTTGGGAGACCGGGGATGATGCCGCCGAGGGAGGGCCATCAGCCTGCACCGGGGAGCAGTGAAGCGAATGCGAGGCTAGAGCAGCTTGAGAGTAGCGTCGCGAATCTGCTTGCTGGGCTTGCTTCTGCGCCTCAGACGAGTTACCCCAAGAGCGAGGCGCTTCATGCGCTTGAAGCTGTGAGGCGAGAGTCGCAGTCTGCGAACCTTGATAGGAAACCCTCGTTCCCTCCCCCTCCTGAGCCGTCTTTCAATCCCAACATCCCGCCTCCTACGCATACGCGCCATCTCGACCACCCCCGTATGGGCGTGGGAATCGGGTACCCCTCGACGTCTGCCTCTCCCGACGATATCCCGCAACACCACGTCCGATTCACGTCTTCGCCGCATCAGACGTTTGCGCAGCATGGGTACTCGCCGTCCAACTTTTCGTCGAATGGGACGGGACCGAGTCCGGCGAGCACGGAAGCGTTTCCGCGGGAAGAGAAGAAGCGGCCTCATAGCAGAATGAGGCAGAGGGCGGAAGAGAGGCTGGCGACGGCTACCGAAGCCGACTATGATGAGCCGCCTTTCAAGCCGCTTGTGTATCAGGCAAGTCTTTGTTTTGATCGTTGTTGATTTTTGCTGACGTGTCGTAGCCGGCGGTGTGGGACAATCGTGAGGCCTCCCGACGCAATTCTCCCCAGCCCAGCCAGTCGTCGCAGAGTAGGGACGATGGTCTTCCTGGCACCTACACTCGACAGTACATGCGTGCTCGAGATGACCCAGTCAACACTGAAATCATCTCTAGATCTACTGCTATCGTCATGTTTGACTTGCAAGTCTATTCCTTCTGCTACCTGACTCTACTGACTAGAAGAGTAGCTATGTCCAACACTGTCACCCGTTCTTGCCGGTTGTCAACGTCTCTCTCGAGAACGCGTTTGATACCATCTCCCAGTCACCTTTCCTGATCTCCTCCATGATCGCCATCGCCGGCCGATTCTACATCAAGTACACCAACAAAAACCCCTCAACATCCCTCCCACCCATCGACTCTTCCGTCCCTCACCGCCTCGCCAACCTCGCAGAAGCCCACCTCGGCGCAACCCTCTTGCGAAAGCAACACGCCCTCTCCGACGTCCAGGCCGTCCTCCTCCTCTCTGCATGGGGCCTCCACTCCGGCGGCCGCGGTCCAGACGCATGGCTCATCACCGGCCACGCAGCGCGTATCGCCCGTCGTCTCGGCGTCCACAAAAACCTCGCCACCGCTGCCGAGCTGTCGCGCACCGTCCGGCCGGGCGGAGAAGGCTGGGACAAGCTGGAAGCTTACATGCCGCAATGGCGCACGTGGCTCGCTTGGTTTACGTTTGATGGGTTTTTGAGCTTGGGCTTTGGGAGGCCGCAGAGTACGCAGTTTGAGACGGTGGATGAATCGGGGTTCCTCCAGATCCGGCTGAACCAAAGCCCACCGAGGCCGGGGACGACACATTCCATGTCGTTGTATGGCGACGTGTACATTGCTGGGCAAGTGCAGCTTACACAGGTCGGAAGGGATCTGATCAGTTGGGGTGAGATGCTGGCGGACCCGAGGAGGGCGGCAGAGGCGGAGAAGGAGAGAGAGGCCGGGGGGAGGGATATGAGTGTGAGGGGCATGTTTAAGGAATTGAATGGGAGGTTGGACGAATGGTGCAAACTCTGGGTCTATGGTGAGTTCCCCTGCCTCTAACGGATTGGGGGGGAGAGCTGACAGCAATTAGCCAACTCTCCGAATGGCCTCTACCTCGGCTCTTCCGCCCGTATCGCCCGCCTTCAAGCCGACCACATGCGTCTCTGCCTCAACTCTTTCGCACTCAAGTCGTCTCCCGAGAAGGACGAGTTTGTGAGCGAGTGTCTGAGAAAGGCGTTGAATGCTGCTATGGCGACGATACAGACGCATCATGAGAGCAGTGTAACGGATATGGCGCTGAGTTTTGCTACAGATGTGAGTCCTTTGTGTAACTCGGAGGGACGTTGAGCTGATGGACACGTCTAGTACTTGACGATTACGTTGGCGCAATCGGCCATCTTTCTCGTGCGAATCGCCAAATCGTCTACCACCATCCAACAGATTCTCAACATTGATCCGTCCGTCATTGCGCACTATCTCAAGCTCTCCACTACGCTCCTCGAGGATGGAGAACTTTCCGAGACTCGCGTCGGCACGTATCTCGCCAAGACGATCCGAGATATTGCCCGGGCAGGCGGGATTACCGGGTTGGGCGGTAAATGGGATGAATGGGTCGAGAGCCGACCTGCTTCTCGAGCAGTCTCTCCCCGCGCCCGCGCATCAGCATCCACAAGCGCCCACCCCCCAAACTCGGCCGACCCGACCACCCCCGCCCATCCCTTATCCAACTCCCACCAACCCCCACCACTCACCGACCCGACCCAGCCTCCGGACTTGGCGTTCGAGATGAACAACCTCCTCGCATTCGAGAGCCAGTTCAACCTCGACAACTTGTTGGGCCTGCCGGGTGATGATATGGCGTCGGCGTCGTTGGGAGGGATGCCGATTGGGATGGGGGCGTCGGTGCAGATGGGGTTGGGCGGGGTGCCGCCTTCGGCTTCGCCCTCGACCGGAGGGGCGGGAGGCGGGGGGATGATGTATGCCCCGCCGGGGATGGCACATATGGGTGAAGGATTTGATTTCGGAGGGGCAGGGTTTAATGAGTTTGGGTTTGGCATGGGAGGAGTGGCTATGGGGTATGGTGGGGGCGGCGACGGGTGGCCGCCCAATGACGGGCAATAGTTTATAGATGGACTTTCGAGCGAATCACGATCGGGTTTTGGTAGGCATAATAGATCATATAGCGGTACTAGGGTTAATGCATGGCATGTTACATCACAGTATATACTTGGCAAGCTACGTCGGGCAAATGTTTACGAGGAAGGGGCAGCGTGTCAGGCGAATCACAATGATATCGTGGGAACTCTCTTTGATGAGAGTGCTTCTGTACTTTATCTTGTGCTTTGATAGCAGCTGATTGCTGGCAGAGCTGTAAGAGTGCCCACCAGGGTTCGACCGCATCTCGACTTTGGCTCATCTTTACCCTCCATTTCCCTATCGTTCAGGATCGGATCAAGAGCATTTTCTTTGATGGACCGCCGCTAGATCTTGCACAAGTGGGCGAGAGGGTCATTTTTTTGCATCATGAACTATACTACACAACGACTCTTCTCCATCAGACCTCTTTCTCTCCGACATTCCGTGAGAAAAAAGAGGCTCTAGAAAAGATAATATACACAACGAGAATCTCTGCGCCACCATTTTTTGTAAAGATATCTATAGTTCAACAGAGGACATGTAAAAGTAAAGGTAAAAAGCGACCAGGCTTGCTATAGCACACAGCCCTATTGTAGAGAGGAAAGAAAGAAAAAAAGGGAATGGTGGGAAAAGACATGATTTTTCGATGGGAGAGAACGTGATATGATGATGCGTGAAAAAAAAAAAAATGGTGATAATTGGCGAATGATGTCTCCCCTCTCCTCTCCTCTCCTCTCGCCACACTACTTGACGCCAAGGGGGTACAGGCGCAAAAAAGCAGCTCAGTACCCCCCAAAATCTCTCGTGACACTACTAAACTCTCCAAACGGATTCTTCTCCAGATCATACGGGCTCAGCAACGCCTGCCCACTCTTCTTCCCCAGACTGCCACTGCCACTGCCACTAGCAGCACTCGAATGCTGTCCTCCATTTGTGGGAGCGGAGCCGGATCCGGAGCCGGAGCCGTCGGTGCTCACCGCGAGGCTCGCGACGCTCCCTGCTAGACTCGTATCGCCCCCCGCTTGACTGCTCGTCGATGAGGAAGCAAGTGCCGTAGGGAGCGTGGGTTGGAGTTCTTTCGGCGTGAGCATGCCTGGAGTGCTTCCGCCGAATACCGAGGGGTTCCCCGCTTGTGCATGGATGATATCCGCCGTCTATCCAAAGCCATCAGCATCTTTGAAATTTCGATAGGGATTGTATCAAAAAACACGCACCAGCTCATCTTTATCAAAGTCCAAACTCTTACTCTCCCTCAACGGCCTAAAATTGATCGTATCAACCCCATTCGACTCTTCCGGTATAATCGGCGGCGTCATATTCCTCAACAGTCCCCAGCTCAGATTGCCAAACCACTTGTGCTGCTTGACCTCGCTCGCGCCGCTCTGCGACCCGAGTCTCTTGTTCTCGTCCTTGATGAGCAGTTTGCGGATGCAGCTTTTACAGGAGGAGGAGATGGGGGTGGTGGAGCTGGAGCTCGGGGAGGGGTCGGGGAAGAGGACGTCGTTTCGCATGACGTTTGCAAAAGTGGCGTTTCGGTTCGGGCCTTTGAATGGGGTGGTAGCGAACTGTTCAGAGGTGTCAGCCTTTGCCCTCTTCACGCGACAACGCGACATGAGGGTGTAAACCTACAATCATCTCGTATACCAAAATCCCCAAAGTCCACCAATCAACAGCCGACGAATGACTGTTCCCCTTGATGACTTCTGGCGCAATGTACTCTTCTGTACCGACGAAAGAGTTGGTTCGAAAGTCGGCGATGCAAGAGCGGGTATCCACCAGGATCGTTTGCTGTCAACGTAACGAGTTTCAGCGAAAAGAGCGACAAGAGAAAAAGAAGATGGATGAAAAAGACGTACGCCGTTGGGACCACCATGCCTGATTGTAGCAGGCGCACCACCAGCTTCACCAGACTGCTTTGACAAGTCGAAATCTGAAAGCATGATATGCCCCGACTGATGCAACAGAATATCTTTTCCCCTCATCAGCTCCCTTCCCCGTGCCCACAAACCACAAAGAAGAAGAAGAAGGGACTCACTCTCAGGCTTCAAATCCCTATAGATATACCCATTCAAATGCAAATACTCCAACGCCGCCGTCACCTCCGCCGCATAAAACTTGGCATGCTCCTCGCTCAAACACTTGCCCGGCCTCGTCTGCAGCGCCCTAAAAAACTCGCCGCCCATGCAATAGTCGAGTACGAAGAAGAGGTACTCCTGGGACTGGAATGAGTGGAAGAGGGTGACGATGAAGGGGTGGTTCGCTGTCGCGAGGATCTCTTGTTCGGCGAGGGCGCGTTTGATCTTGTTGCGTTTGATCATTTCTTTTTTGGATAAGACTGCGGGCAGGTGTTAGGGCCTCGGGAGGGAGGAGGGGGGAGGGGGGGGGGGGGGGGGGGCGTACCTTTCATAGCAAAGAGTTTGTCGGATTTCTTCTCGCGGACGAGGTAGACTTTACCGACGTCGCCTTTGCCGAGCAACTTGATCTTTTGGAACGACGATGCCGTCACTTCGGCCTGGGTTGGGTGATTTGTCAGCATTCAGAGTCGGAGGAATACAGACAACCAGACACAACAGGTAGAGTTCGACCGCCTCGAGAAGAGGTTACAGAGACAAAGGAGGCCGACGATCAAACAAGATTCAACGGACTCCTCCCACACCCAACCCCCGTCGATCACGAAAGACAAAAAAAAAACTCACAGTCCTAGTCTTGATAGAATTACTCGAATACGTCCTCCTAAACGCCGCCTTATGCTTACTCTCCCCCCCTCCTCCTCCACCGCCTCCGCCGATGCCGCCGCCGGGGGCACCAACACCCAACTGCCCCTGCTGCAGTTCCCTCACATTCTTCGGTATACCGCTCGTACCCGTCGTCTTGGCCCGGCTCGCCCTCGTGCCCAGTACCGTCAGCCCGCCCCCGCCCCCTCCTCCAGCGGAAGGAGAGGGGGAGGGGTACGTTTGAGCGTGGGAGGGGGACGGGGATGTAGGCGAAAGATGGTGGTTGGGGTTGTTTTTGGTGGATCTGAAAGGTGAGGGGGTAGGCGTCGTACCCGGCGTAGGACCGAATGGGGAGCCGGAAGGAAGGTGTTCGTTCATCGGGGATGCTGAGAGATCCACCTGTCCGCCCAGAATCACCACCGGCCCCTGCGCTTGCTTGCCACTACCACCACCAGAGCTATTGGGCAAAGGCGGTACTTCCGGCGCATCCTGGAACAGCCCGTTATTCCCAAAGAGCGCTTTCGTATTCGGCGCCGACACCACCCTCCTCAAAAAGCGCGACATGCTGCCGCTGCCGCTGCCATTCGACTTTTCCTTTTCCGAAGAATGGTTGTTGCGTTTCGAGCTGGACGAATGGCTGTGGCTGGAGGGGTCGCGTTTCTTGCCTCCTGGTGTTGCTGGTGTTGCTGGGGTGGCGGGTGTAGCGGGGGTATGGGGAGAGGTTGTAGTGGAATGTGAGTGGGAGTGGGAGGAGGCGAAGGAGGACATTGTGGTGCTCGAATGGCCGTCCGGGGTTTTACCCAGCCCGCGGTACTTTTCCGACTTGTCCTTCTTCCCACCACCCGTAGACTTGGACGTAGACGTGGAAGTGGAAGTGGAGATGGGGGTGGTGAAGAACCGGCTCTTAAAGCTGCCCATACCGAAATTCCCACTCGCGGAGCGGGACGAGGGCGTGCCGTACCCCTGTGTCGTCGAGATCCCAGCACCAGCAGCAGCAGCATCAGGCGATAAAGCGTGAGAGGCGGACGAATGCGATGTCCTGTCTGCTGTGGAGACGGAGGCGGTGTCAGAGTAGTTTCTGGGGCCGTCGTTGGCGTGCTGCTTGCACATAAATCAGCTTCCCAGCTTTTCGCGGTGGGAAGAGGTTACTCACAGCGAGACAAGTACCATTACGCTCCACCGAGGCTACAGACGTCGCATCCGTCGTACCCAAATACGACCCCTCCATATCCGAGTTTGTCGTCGACGCCGACGGCGGGGTCTGGCCAGAGTCTACGCCGAGATTCACCGAGATGCTCTCCGTCGACCCGTCTTCCCTCCCCCCCTCCCCCGCCCCTGAGGGTTCGGCGTTCTTGGAAGGATATGGTTCTGTATAGGCTCGCATTTGCTGCAACTGCGCGCCTCTAGGATCTCGCGCCGCAGTGTCCTGCGCCGGCGCGTCTCCAAGAGTCGGAGGCGGCGGCGGCATTGCGAGCGGTAACGCCGGGCGGTTCTCCTTCCCCCTCCCTACCGAGGACGAGGCGCCCTTGCCAAGCTTGAAGACGTTCTTCCACTTGCCGGATACTGATGCGCTCGAGACTGGGCCGGGGGAGGGGAGGGGGGAGGGTTGGTCAGCGTGGGGGTGGGGGTGGGAGGTGGTGATGGCGAGGGGGTAGGAGGGGGGGGAGGTGATGGAGGCCATGGTGGGTGGTGGAGGGAGAGAGAAGAGGTGGGTGTTATATAGGGAAGGGACAATAGAAAGAATAGAAAGGACAAGAAAAGATGGACGCTGTTTCGAGGTTGTTGTGGTGTGTGGTCCAAGGAACACGGGGCGGCGGGGGGCGCTGATCTATTCTTCTCTATGTATGCTGTGGGGGGGGGCAAGAGGGGTAAGAGATGCAAAAGATATCCCAATGCATTTCCTCGAGAAGCACAAGTCCAGGCCCTCCCTGACTGCCTCCACCGCCACACAGAACCGCCTTCGCGCGAATGGTAGCACTCGTCGGCATCCAGCGCCGTCTCGGCATCCTCAGAATGATACCTCATACTCGTTACATATCCCACCATACTCCACTACTATACTAATCAATCAATGTGAAAAGAATCGAGAAAAGTCGCGTCAATCCACTCCTCCTTCATATCTCCTCTCAGCCCCTCACGAGTCTTCACATGCAACCCCAGTCATATAGTACAATTTTACACTTCTCGACGATTCAAAAAACAATCAACACAACTTAGGCAGTAGCAGTCTGCGCACCCGTTGTCGATACGTTGATCACCTCGGGCTATATCATTCGTCAGTCTTCTGCCACATAATAGAAACAAGAAACAAAAAAAAACAGAAAAACGTACAGTGACGACGCGCTTGTTTCGCTTGGACTGGTAGTCCTTGATGGCCGATTTGATGGCATCCTCAGCGAGGAGAGAGCAGTGCACTAAATCCACCCCATCAGCACCACCCCTTCCCCTCAAGAAGGAAAAAAGACGTACACTTGACAGGAGGCAAACAGAGCTCCTTCGCAATCTCCGTATTCTTCACCATCCCCGCCTGCTCCAACGTCATCCCCTTCACATGCTCCGTCATGAACGACGACGAGGCAATGGCGGAACCGCAGCCAAACGTCTTGAATTTGACTTCGGAGATGATGCCGTCGTCGCCGACTCGGATTTGGAGCTTCATCACGCTGTGGTAGTTTGTTAGTTGTTTGCTTTTGGAAGAGGGGAGGAAGGGGGGGAAGGGGGGACGTACTCGCCACAAGCGGGGGCACCAACAAGACCCGTACCCACATCCTGATCACCCTTGGGCATATTACCCACCTAAATCCAATCCTATCAGCATTCGCTCCAACAATCCAATCACCACCATCCTTCGCCACTAAAAACTCCCAAGGGAAGAAACGCACGTTACGAGGGTTCTCATAATGGTCAATAACCTTTGCGTGATACCCCCTGCTCTGCCCAGGCATCGTCGCACGGGGAGCGGCGAGAATAGCACCAACGGCAGGCCTTGCGCCGGCGCCGGCGCGTAAGGCGGGGCGGAGGGAGGAGGAACCGACGCGAGCGGTAGATCGCAGGATGGTAGAGCGCATCATTCTTGTTGCTTCTGATTCTTCTTTGCTGGTGTTGTTTTGCTGTATTACTTGAGGGGGTGGATGGGAATGTGGATAAGGATAAAGAGAAGGGGGATGATGTAATTTAAAAGAGGCGAATTCTAATTCGTCTATTCGGCGTTCGGCGAAAATGACATGTCGGCGAGCACCGACCGCCGACCGCCGAGGTGTTTTTGTAATCAGATTACAATAAACCACGTGGGGGGGGGTTGGAAAGGCCGAAGATGCCGGGAATGTGGCAGCGCTTAATGGTTGTTGCAGTGAAGAGGGCCCCGGCACTGTGTTGTTCTTCGCTGGCCGCCGGTATGGAAGATGGCCCCTGCCCCTGCTGCAGGAATGAGGAGAAGCTGTATACCAGTGACGCCTTGCATTCTATCCATCCCCTCACGTTTCAATCAAGTATATCTATTCGCCCGGTGGCACCAGCTCATCTTTACACGCTGACAAATCTCCGGCCCGCATTTGCGAGAGAGAGAAGATAGATGACTTGATTTGTCCAAGAATATAATAATCTAATAATGGGTAGAGTTATGCATCGATTGGTGGAGATTGAGAGATATGGGTAATCGGGGAATGAAAAGGTGCTGGCTGAGTGCTGGCTGATACGACGACGATATACGTAGATCTGGATCTGGATCTGGTTGGTTGATTTTTGCCGCACGACGACGACGAACATCATCGCATCGTGGACGTCGCCGAGGGGCTCTCTGTCGACCTTGCCCTCTAACGTGCGCTACAACATGATCCAAACCAAGGAACCATGGCCTACTGACTAGGTTCGTGTAGTGCATGTGTCAAGGAACTTTCCAAATCCTAGACAGTCTTGGCTGCTAGTCCCCTCTTGGCTTATATACCATTACTACCCAGAGACCAAAGACCACCAGTTCGTCACTAGTAATAAAAAAAGAGATCTCGATCTCGTCCATCGACAACAACAGGAAACAGCAACCACATCAAAAACCTAAACCTATCGTCAACGTGACCGTCACCGGTAACCAACCCCTCCTTTTCTTGTCACTTTACACCCAGAAGAGTCCATGGAGGTCAACAGGTGTACCAAGCTTTAGCTCTGCAACCGTCCGTTCTCAAAAGCCAAAAGCCGGCCAAGAAGAGGGCCTGGTTATGCGATCGTGCCAGTCCTGACGACAGTCGGCTTTGGATTCTCTGGCCGTATCTCAACGACAATAACACGATAACAGATATCTACGATACGCTGGCCTCATGTGGCTTTGGTTCCTACCCCCTCCCTCTCTACCGTCATACACGCCCAGCTCGAGCAAGAAAGACGTATATATCTCCCCCATCCGCAGTCTTTCCCTCCTCCTCAATCCTTTCCTTCCTTCTCTCCCTCTCTTCTCTACTCCAAACTTTACGAGACCCCGGCTTTCAAGGCGAACTGTGTTCCCTTCCCTCTTTCTTTTTCTTCTGTCTACATACTACCAGGCTGAGCCTTTCCATCTTTTCAAAAACCCTTCTCCGGATTAGTTCACCTCGCTCTCTTTTTGCTCGACTACTTTCCTACGATCTGTGATCGCCCCCTCCGTCTTTTTCCTTTTCTTCACTTCACTAGTACGCTCTGAGAGCTCTCCCCTCGCCTTTCCTCCTTTATACACCAACACCAACCATCAACATCAGCAAGATGATCGCCACCAAGCTCTTCCTCTTCTCCCTCCTCTCTTCGCTCGCCATCGCAGCTCCTTCGCCGTACCCGGGGGACAAGTCCGAATCTAGCATGGCCTCCGAGGCTTCCGCTTCCGCTTCCGGCAAGTCTAGTGACAAAGCTGCCGCCTCTGCTTCGGGGTACAACGCCTACGGCGACTCTAGCTCTTCCTCTTCTTCTGGAGACTCTTCATCATACGACCAGTCGTCTTCCGACTCTTCGTCTTACGACTCTGGGTCTTACGAAGCCGGATCGAGCTCTTCTTCTGCTGCTTATGAGGAATCTACTAGCAAGGCATCGTATGACTCTGTACGTTCTTCTTTTTCGCTTGTTTTTTTTGGGATGTTGGCTGATGAGATGGGATAGGGGTGTGGTGATTCGGGTTGTAAGGGGACTACTAAAGTGACTGAAAGGACTACCGTACGTCCACTTTTTTGTTTCCATTTTTGAAACCTCAAGCTGATACTGGTTCTAGACGTTAACCGCCGACAAGTCTTACGAGACTCCAAAGTACGGCTCTGGTTCTTCATACACCGGTGACTTGGACAGTTGTTTGAACGTGCGTCCCACCTTCCTTTCCCTCTTTTTGCCATAGGGTGGGAATACTGATGAAGAATGTAGATGTGCCAAATGCAATTTGGTGGTGCCTCTTACAGCTCTTCCGAGTCTGCCACATCCACCTCCGCCTCGTACGAGTCTTCCGAAACCTCTGCCTCCTCCTCCTCCTCCCAAAACGCCACTTCCACCTCTTCCGCCAACGGGACAACCCACACCGTCATCGTCGCGCCCACCATGGGCGTCCTCCGCTTCGTGCCCTTTGCCGTCACCGCCGCGCAAGGCGATCAGATCATGTTCAAGTGGGGTGCGGGGCCGCACACGGCGACGTTGAGTCAGGGGGAGAATGTGTGTAATAAGAGTACTACGGAGAATGCTTTCGACTCTGGTAAATGTGAGTACTCCTTCTCAAGTCTGAAGAGAAGAGGAGGGCTGATGGTGGGATAGTAAATGCTACAGAGACGTTTATGACTAGCGTCACCGCCACCACACCCCAGTTCCACTACTGCACTGTCGGTATGCACTGTACGATGGGCATGTTTGGTCTGATCAACCCGCCTTCCGCCGACGATGCCGCCGCTTCCTCTGCTTCCAACTCTTCGTCTGCTTCCAACTCTTCGTCCGCCGCTTCCAATTCGTCCTCTGCGTCGGACAGTGCGAGCGAGGAAGCCACGAAGACGTCTTCGGCACCCAAGGAGAGTTCTACCGCTGGTAATGGAGAAGGGAAGGATGCTTGCAACACGATCGACTGTTGGGTTGGCTCTTGGTCCAAGTCTGTACGTAATTCTCCCGTGCTTGCTTTTCAGGACGACAGCTGATGTGATGATAGGGCGCCGAACCTGCCAAGACCGCCGCCGCCGTCCAAGCCGCTTGCAACTCGACTCCCGAAGCTTGGGCATGGGGCGGTAACTGGGACATGTCTTCTCTTCTGAGCGCGTCTGTCACCAAGGACAACGTCGTCGAGAATGTCCTGTACGTCTTCCCCCCGACCTCTCTATACACATTCAGAGAAGCTGATGTAAAGCGATCAGGTACTCTCGATTGATGATCTCCATGAACCCCGACATGCTCACCCCAGGCGCTTCCATGGACAAATTTATCGCCGCTCCCAACCTCAACGACTTTGCCGCTTCCAACCCCGCCCCTACCTCCTCTGATGCCGCGGAGGCTACGCCCGACTCTATCGCGGGATCGGCTTCGAGCAAGGGAGCTTCGGCGACGGCGAGTGCTAGTGGGAGTGCGAGCGCGGAGGGTGCACAAGGAGCGTCTACGAGTGGAGCTGGTACGCCATTCTTCTTTCTCATTGGTAGTGCACGACTGATCACTTGTTTAGGCCGGATTGGCACAACGATGTTGACCGCGCTCGCCCCCTTGTTCGCCGGCGCCCTCTTCAGCCTTTTCTAATCACCCCCACATTGTCAGCCCTTGCTTCCTTTTGGTCCGTGTTATAATACCAGCAGCCCGACGCCCTTGTACAGTGAACGAAGAAAAGAAAAAGAAGATCTTGGCGAAGAAGCAGAGATGATGACGATATAGTTGGAGCCGGGGCTGGGCCTTGCGGACGCTTACGTCTGAGTCTTTTTGTCTAGTTATAATACCTTTTGGCAAAATGATGTATACACTTTTGCCATATCTGCTGAATAATCCATCACTGGCTTCGTGCGTGGATTGCCAAACCACAACGGCCCTGATTAAAGCAACAATTCAACGTAAAAAGCAAACAATGAAAGACACAACAAGACCAATGTGAGGTTTCAGACCTCACACCGCATACCTTGTGATGAGGCTTCGAAAATGATTGATTACATGCATTGCATGGCTACCAGAAGGTGGACAGAAAGAAAGTGACGAGGAAGGCAAAAAGTAAGAGCCTCCGACGGGGCTCGAACCCGTGACCTTACGATGAATCCCTAAATACGCTTAAGAAGGCAGTAATTAAAAGTCGTACGCTGTAACCAACTCAGCTACGGAGGCATCGATGTCTCAGGGGAATTACATAGGATATGATCGTTGATAGGACTGATGTTGACTGATGTTTATGGCGGTGTTGATGGGCGTGCACTGGCGACAAATCAACGTGGCGGTACTGCCTGGAACAAAACTCTTGAATGTGAATTTGGCTAGATATTCCGCTCGTAGACACAGCACAGCCTGGACTCACTGCTGGTTTGCTTGGAGCTAATAGATGTTGAAGGCGGGAGTAACGTAATCATAATTGCTCTGGTTTTCATGCTCTTCCCAACGGAAGACTACTGCTGACAAGACTCACACCAATGCGGATCTGACTAAGCGATAGCTTAGTCTATTGAACCCTGGCCCGAAGAAACCAGCTGCAGCAAGCCTGACTTTGAGACCACGACTCCGCCGGGCACTCACTGTCCTAGAGCACTTCCGTCGGAACGCCAATTTTGTAATCCATCGTTGTTTATGTAGCTCCTTGGCTACTTTCAAGCTTCCAAGCGATTCCATGACCCCTGGATATATAAGAAAGCCGCCCTCCGCTTCATCGATGCATCTCCTCAGTCATCACTTCACCCGACGTTGCAACTAAAATGAAGGTCTTCGTATTCACCGCCACGGGAGCACAGGGATTTGGCGTCTGCAAGTACGCTTTGGATGAGGGCTATGAAGTATACGGTCTCACCAGAAATCCATCATCTGCCAAGGCCCAAGGGGGGTGATACCCTTGCCGCGCAGAAGGGTGAGGCTGAAGAGGGCATCGCCGCTGCAGATGCCTGTATCGCGGCGGGTGTCAAGCACATCATCTACTCGACCTTGGACGAAGTGGCTGAAGGTGCTTGTGCACACTTCGAGTCCAAGGCTGCCGGTGTGTACTTTTCTCCTGTTCCCTCTCGGCAGACATGCTAATCTTTCTTACAGTACCCAATTATATCCAGGAGAAAAAGTACCCTTACACCAACCTCGGCATGCTCCACCGCATCTACCGAGGATAGGGGCCAGAGATAGGTTGTCGACTTTTCCTCGCCGGATGATACCAAGATCGCGTCTTATGCGGACGAGGAGACGGGACTGTGGGTCTTGGAGGCGTGGAAGAAGCCTGAGAAATGGATCGGTGAGTCTCTCGTCGCTTCCCCACCTTTCATGAAAAGCTGATGTCATGAGCTATGCAAAGACATGCACGCCTGCTCCGCGGTCTTGACGATCGCCGAAATGGCCGACATTCTCACTCGAGTTACTGGCGTCCCCGTCGGCACTCCCCAGATCACCAAAGAATTCTTCTACAGCGACGCACACAAGCCCTGGGTGAAGATTACTGGGCCTCTACAACCGAAGTATGTTTTCTTCAAAGATATTTTGATCGAGACTGAGGAGATTGGGGTATTGGGTAGGGTGCTGGCGATGTAGCGGCGAAAGATCTTGCGGGTGATATTGGCTGGCAAGGGGAGCTTCCCTCTGACGTTAAGAGTGGTCCCGCCGTCTAGATAATCCGTCAGCTGGGGTGCGATGCATCGGTCTATACCATCAACCATCTTGCGCTGGTTGTCCCCCGTTCATGTCCAAGTATCGAAATATCGTAAGGAGAGATGTAAGATTAGAGGACGACGACCTCCAGGCACTCTGCGGCCGCGGCCTCCACTTTTCATCTCCGAATACAATTGCGTGAGTAGAGTCTTCAGCTATCCCCATTTCCCCAATCCTCTTCTATACAATCAATCAGCACCATGTCAGACACCTGCACAGACTGCGAAAAGCCCCCCCAGCCCGTCCCCGCCCCCGCCCAGGAGTCTGCTGCCCCAGAGCAAGCCGCCCCCGCCCCTGCTCCTGCTCCTACTCCTGCTTCGAGTGGCAACACCGCCGAAGGGCCCTTCATTGCACCTGATTTGAACCAGGTCAAGCCCAGTGTGGTCATAGAGTTCTGCGACCGCTGCCGATGGTACGCCTCCCAGTCTCCAGGAGAAGGCGTAAAAGCTGACAAAGCCGTAGGGCACCAAGAGCGACATGGATTCAGACTGAGCTGTTCCTCACCTTTCCTACTCCCCTACTGAGAACCATTACTCTCATGCCCGGGAATACGCCTGAGACTGGAGGAAGGTTTAGGGTATGGGTTGATAACGGGGATGGGAGGGGCGACCAGCTTGCTTGGGACCGAAAGGTGAGCGCCACCGAAACGAGAGCTTGGGATTGGTGCTGATATCCCTATAGACAGAAGGAGGCTTCCCAGAGCTCAAGGTATTGAAGCAAAGAATCAGAAATATCATCCAACCCGATCTAGGTCTGGGCCACTCAGACGTCCACGGAAAGCAAGAAACCAAATGAAAGCCGTGGCATGCATGGTGTACACTATTGAAACATCTACTCGTCCTCTACTTTCGCCTGAAAGCATTCTTCGAAGCGCTCCTATCCGGTCTCCTCCTCTGTGTCCTTCCTCCCCTGTCTTCAAACTCTTCATCCTCCCTCCCACCCTTCTCCATCCCCGCACCAAACCTCTCCACCCTATCCTTCCTCCTCGTCCCCCCAGAATATTCATCCTGATCATCTCCATCCTCATCTCCGCCGTTCCTGCTTCTAGAGTTGGTAGAAGGAATGAAGGACATTTCCATACCACCGTCCGCCGCCTTGCGCATAGCAAGGATAGAGGGGTCGTGTGCCGGGGCAGAGGATTTGGAAGATTTGGAAGCTTGGGAGTGGAGGCGTTGGCCGAATGTGGGGAGGGTGGAGGATTGGACGTCGCCGGAGATGAGGGTGGGTTTGTGACGGGGCATGGGGCGGCGCTCGGCGGCTTTGACTGTACGGGGGTCGTACAGCAAGTCTGACAGATGATCAGTCTACCGTAGCGCGATGAGATGTAACACTTACTGCCGTCGTCACTTTCTTCACTGTCGCTTCCCGCTTCCTCTTGCTCAGGCTCAGACCCTTCCTCACTCTCCTCATCAGCTTCCAAGTCTGATGAGAACTTGTCGCTCTCTTCATCTTCATCCTCAACAGCAGTCTTGGCTCGCTTGGCCTGTGACAAGTCAGCATACGTTTCCATCAAAGCTCAACACAACTTACATTGTTGTTGGCAGTGGCGGGGTTGATGAGAGCAAACTCTCGACTCTCCTCATCCACTTCAAAGTCGGGGTTGTCCCACAATTCCTTGAATCGAGGATCAGACAACAAGCCAGCCGCACCACCCGCCTTTTCTTCTCCTTCAACCTCTTCCTCCTCTTCTTCTTCCTCTTCTGCCTCTCCCTCTCCCTCAGCCAACCCCCTCGCTTCCCTCCTCTCCCTCCTCTTCTTCTCCACAGCCTTCTCCCTCTCCTCCACCTTCCTGATCCTCTCCGCCAACGCCTTGTTGACCTTGGGCTGCTCCTTCCTCGCCCTGATACGCGACTCGCTCTTCGCCTTGAGCTTTTCGTTGACGACCCTGTCGCGGTGCTCGTCGTATGACTGCGGGTTGGCGATAAGTCGGGCGGTGGTGTATAATTTGAGGGAGAGGAAGTAGCCATGCATGTATGGCTTGAGAGCGGGGGTACCGATGAGGTGGGTGAGTCCGAGGCTGCTACAAGTCAGTAAAGCTCATGGAGAAGAAGAAGAAGAAGATGGAGGGGACGTACGTCTCGAGTTCGGGCTTGTCGATAAACTTGTAATCCGCATAAGCACTCTTCCCCGCACCACCCGTGAAGTCATCCCCAAGCTCCTCCGTAACAGAATCCAAGAAACTCGCCCACTTTGGCGCCGGCCCAAGATCAGGGATGTAGTAAGACGACAGCTGCGGCGCATCGCACGCTACAAACATCAGACCCGACTGCGGGACAGGATGCAGGTCCACCATGGGCGCAGGGGGGTGGAGGGAGAGTTGGTTGTCTGCGGGAGCGTTCTTGTCCCAGATTTTGATGACTTTGCTGTCGGAGCTGACGACGCGGCCGCCGTCTTCGTGCGCACCGCCGCCTCGGAGCCAGTCGACTTTACGGATGGGCTCGCTGTAACCCTGGTCCTTGACGGCAAAGGGCGTGGGGCTTCGGAGGTCGTATAGCAAAGTGTGGCCGGTGGAGGTACCGACGGCAAAGGAGAGACCGTCTGTGGGGTGGGAGGCGAGGGCGGAGACGGAGAGTTTTTGATATGGAGCGGGGATGTAGGCGTTGGGGTCGTGTGATTGTGCGGGGAGGAGGTCTTTAGCTGGAAGGACAAGGCGGGTAAGCGCAGAGCGGGATCGGGGATCCCAGAACTCGACGACACCTCCTCCTCCATCCAGTCCAAAACTCCAGAGACCATGTCTCGGGTTTACATCGACAACATTCACACCTTCCACATCGTCCTCGTTTCCGTCACCCCAGTTTTGCGCTATTCTCAGAGGAGTCATGTATCGGCCTTCTTCGAGGTTGAAGCGGAAGACTTCGTTGCCGGTGGCACCGATGATGGCGTCGGCGGAGGGGGAGTGGTAGCCGAGGGCACGGCCATAGATGGGTAGGCGGACAGTGTGGTGGAGTCCCATTTGGGTGTGTAGTTGCAGGGAACGATCTCTTTGGAGATGCAAACTCTTTGTCCAGTCTTGTGACAGAATCTACGCCGTGTCAATATCAATCTGCCTCAAGAGGCATGCAACTCACCACAAAATCCACATTCTCCGCATCCGTAACCCTCTCAAACTTGACAGTCAAAGCCTCCAGATCCCACACCTTCATCATGGGCTTGTACGTCCCCGTCGCAATCGCATGCAACCCATCTTCGGTCGTCTTGATCTTGATCGCCTGGCCGGGGAATTTAAAGTCTTGGATGAGCTCGAGGTCGCCGACAGTGTGCTGGGTTTTTGTGCGTTTCTTGTGCTTGCCGGTAGGCTTGGATTTGACGGCAAGCCAGGAGGGGAGGGCAGAAGCGGAGGTGGAGGAGGGGCCGTTGACGGTGTAGACTTTGGGGAAGGCGGACATGTCGAATTTGAGCTCGCTGTGGAGCAATCTTTGGGGCTAAAGAGGCGAAACACTTGTCGAGTAATGAAAATGAGCCGGACTTTCGTGGTGATCCTGTTTCTGACACAATCTTGCTCGTTCGAGCTGCTGCCTGAGGAATGTTGACAATCTTCAAAAATTCTTTGATGGAAGACCGGCGGCGGCAGCTCGGCGGCGATCTCCGCTGCCTCGTATGTGGTTCCCATTCTTATGCAGGAGTTACGTCTGTATTACCCTCGGCCGTCTAGCCCCGCGTCCGAGCGTACCAACACCACCTAGAGTTACGGCAACAAACGGACGGAACCGGAGAGATGCCGACAAAGAGAGATCAAGAGAGTTCCAGAACAATCCATGCCACCGGGTCGAAAGATGTAGAAGGTTCGCGAGTAAGGGATCTATGGGAAGATGCGTCCGCAAGCTTGAGGTGCGAGGTATATAAGCAGTAGACTCCATAGCCCGTAGAGTCCTCGTCGATCCACTATTGTTGTCTTGCACCTGCTACACCCCTCTTGAACACCGAGATCATCTTCTTCCGGCATTGGACTGGCTACCTTACTTCGAGGTCCTCAGCCCATTCGAGCCCCTAACTCGTGACCAAGTGAAGGCATAAGCCACAAGGAGGTGACACCCTTGACAGTATAGTGGAAGTATAGTGGATCGTCCTTACTTCATTTGGTCACTACTCCCCACCACCCAACACCAACGCCCACCACCACCCACTACTCCACCTTACCCTTACAGCCCACCCACCCATCCCTATGTCCACACTTCCTCCTGCGGGTCCTAGGACTCGCTCTCGCTTCACTGCTCCTCCTCCTGAGGAGTCTGGCAGTACTCAAGACGCCGTGAATGCTCTTGCTCTGTCAGTTCCCCTCCCGGAGGATGACGAAAACCAGGCTCGGCCGACCGAAGGCCCTAAGCAGTCTATCCTTTCCCCTCAACCACCCATTACTACTAGCGGCCCTGCGGGAGCTCATACGCCCAATGGTCCCATTCCTACCTCCCCTAGTCAACATCCATCTCCTCTTGCTTCATCCCCTCCCCACCGCGGTCACGACACAGCAGCTCCCTCCCTTACCCCAGACGACGATCTCATCGAGCTCCGAATGCTCGAGAGCCCTGAGCGTTTGTCTACCCAAGCTACGCCACCCCCTCCTCCTGCCCAGTCCATCGTCTCTACCTCTACGCCTGAGACTACTACTAGGGAGCGCGCCAAGCTTGCGAGGGAGCCTGACCCGTTCTCGGGAGACCGAACCAAGCTGGAAGGGTTCCTTGCCACCACTCGTCTTTACTTTATGGCATACCCTTCCTCTTTCCCTACCGACCAAGCCAAGATCACCTTCATCTTGACCAATCTTCGCGGTCCTGTACTGGCATCATTTCAACCCTACATCTGCCAAGACCCCCAGCCCTTCCTCCTTCAAGACTATCACACTTTCATCTCTCATCTTGAGCGCAACTGGGGTACCGCCGATGCGAAGGGTCATGCTCTTGCTCGGTCAGTTCCCCTCCCCCACCCTCCCCTTTTCCCCAATCAATCCAATCATCCCTCTCCTCCCCCTCCGCGGCGGGCGAGACCCTCCGCATCGGTGGTACCCCAGTTGCGCTCAAGATGAGAGATGAAAGTGTGATAGTCTTGAAGGAGGAAGGGCTGGGGGTCTTGGCAGATGTCTGGTTGAAATGATGCCAGTACCGGTTCAGCTTCCTTTCAGAGCCATCCACGATAGCTTCATGTACTCGAGTGCGTATTAAGAGGGGGACTCAAGATGAGTCCAGATGAGTGGATTGGGACATGCCCAGTGCAAGAAGTTGTGTGAAAGATAAAGTATCGTTTCGCCGCCATGGGGCGGCGTGAAATTGTGGTTGTAATGCTAAATATGAAGATAACGTTTTACTCGAGTAAACTGGGTTCGTTCAGATTCACGCAAGCATGCGATGGTTTACTGGGAATAAGCTATGCGACCATATGGGGTAGAAGAAGAAGATGCATGCTTCAGCAACAGCCCGGTCGTCTCAGGTCTTCATAGCCATCCTTCACGAATCAGTCTTGCCCTCACATTCTCAACCCTCTTCTTGGGGGTCTCGGTATCCGAAACAGGCATGTGGTTCATTGACGTGGACAAAGACCGACGTTCTCTAGCAGTCAACTAGTACTCTAGTAGATAGTAACATTTATGATAACCTTCCATCATTAATCAGTCTTGCCCTCACACTCTCAACCCTCTTCTTGTCTCTATCATCCAGCCGAGCCAGCTGCTCTTTCAATTCCTCGATGTCCGTTATACGTGTGGCCTTTCGTGAACCAAAAGTGCGCTCGTTGATTTTGGCCATCAACAAGTCTTTTTCGTGTTGGTTGCTGGCAGTCTTTGCTCGTTCTATTTGAGCAGCCACCCATGTGTAAGTAAGTCACACGCGATCTCGCTGTGAAGTATTATCAAGTAGAGAAAGGCTCACCTTTAGCATTAAATTGGTCGAGTGCCTTTCTGCGCCTTGATTCCTTGTCTCCAGCTGTGAAGATGGTCAGTATGTTAGTAATGATTCTCACACGTTAAGAAATGACAACACGTACACCATCTCCTGCTTTCCATACGGCCGGGCATGGACTTGTTTTCAGATGTAGCCTCCTCTGATTTGGTAGCATCGGTTCCCGGCAAAGATATTGTTGTCCCTGACAGTAAGCTTGCTGTTATCTGTGCCTCTATCTCCGCGTCGTATTCGTCCAGCTTTTGTAATTGATGCTTCAGATCCGTCATTGTCACATGCGCGGCGGACGACCAGAAGCGCTCAGTGCGCCGGTTGATATCGTCCAACACGTTTTGCTTGCGCTTTATCGCATTCCGAGCGTTCCGAGCTTCTGTTGGATTCAAGAGTCACCTATCGGTCACAAGCTTGTACACTCGCATGCCTCTGACTTACTACGCGCTTTTCGCTTCTCATCTGCCTCGCGCTTGGCTTCTTCATCGTCCCCGGCTGATGAACGAGGAAATCACGGTGAGCAAACATCTCAACCTTTTGGGCATCCTACAGTACGCACGTGCTTCCTCTTCTTCCAACGACTTACCAGTCTCCGTCACGTCCTCGGCATCATCCTTGAAATCATCAAGGTCAAGATCTTCCGGTCCGACAGAAAAGTTATAGTCCAAGTTAGTCTCAGTAACATCTTCTTCATCTTCCTGCCAAAGCAACAATGTCTGGTCTATGTCGCGGCGAACGGCATCCCAATCATCCGTATAGCAGGACCCCTGTAGGAAATTTTGCTTAGAGTCAGCGATGTGTATACGGTGAAATATAGTAGTAGGAGCATCAAATGCTCACTTCTCCAGCATTGGACGCGTCGTAGTAGCTACTAGATTCAGAGGGGCGGTCGTTCATGTCGTCGCTTTTTTTGTGGTTTGCAGCTGTGCTTGTGCGGGCATTTTTTCGAATATCTCGACATTTATATATGTAATCGTAAGCCTCATCTATTCGACGCCCGCTCCTCGACTTCGTCATCGGAGTTTGCATATCCATTGTCTCGATGTGTTGAGGCTTCCGATGATAGGAAATTACCCTATCAATCCACTAAGCAGCTAAGCTCTTTTGTCTGTGATATTTCCTCTATGTGTATGTAGAGCACAGTGTGCCAAACCTGGGTATGGGCAGACTTCTGGCCACAGGAAGAAATAACATTTTGAGAGAAAATAGAACTTTTTCACAAGGGGGTGCCAGATACCCATGCATGTTGTACGGCGCTTGTGGACAATCAACAAAGGGCAGGAGCTAATTTGAGGATTCAGGATGGGCGTGGCGTGGCGTTGTCGAGGAGCCTATGACTGTGTAGTGCAACAAGTGCCCCCACGCCCTACCTGCCTTTCATCTCTGTGCTCATCCCTCGTTTGTGCAAACATAAGAGCATTGACACTAATAATGCATTGCAGATGTTTTGTCTGACATGATCATACTTCTCTTTCAGCGCAGCGACCAGTATCTGCTGCAGTGATTCTGTGGCTGCTTACGAGGCTTATACACAACTATACATATGGTTCTCGATATAGCCCTCTCGTACTATTAGGCGCATCAAAGCATGGGGATGACCACATCCATCAGCCTTCCATGAGGGTGCTTCACCGATGACTGCGTCAGCCAAATGCAATGCTGCCAGAAGGGACGGGCTCTGCATGAGAGACTCCATGACTGACATCAGGGGTGGAGAGCTGGCTGCCACAGTGCGCAATGGTGTCCTTGTTGTGACTGTCCTGCTTGGCGCCCTTCTTGCTGTTGCCCTTCTTCTCCTTGTGGTGCTCTCAGATGCTACCCATATAATCAGTCACTGCTCTCAGTATGACATAAGACTACTCACTAGTCCCACTCCCAGACGCCTGACTTGCTCCCTCGGGTCGATACCCAATAGGTCCCCTAGCAGCGATATCATTGGCTTTCTCTTCAGATCTTTCGACTTTCTTCGGATAGTGCTTCGCACGCTGAGTCTGCTGTCCGCCTGCGCCTGTCTTAGTCAAACTGAGAAGTGTCAAACAAATGTACCCACACCTCCCTCACTTCCGCTCCCATCTCAAGAGCTAAAGCGAGCACTCAGTCTTGCAGTTTCTTTCCGAATGGCTGCTGCATGTCTGAAGAGCTGGGAAGGGGTGATTGTGGGTGTGGAAGATGCAGATGAAGAGGAAAATGAGAAATCGATGGATGATTTGCATCATATAAGCGGGGCGTCGTTGAGGACCGTGCGCTTCCGGCCACCCCCGCAACTGGCCAATTCATGACCGGTGTCCTCTTGTGTATCTGGCAAATTGATGGTGGGGCGTATCTTGTTATTCTTGTCCAGCTGGCGCTCAGAGGGCCCATGCATGACAAAAGCGGCTTCCATGCGATCACCCCCCAGTTGGCCTACTGAAGAGGATGAAAGCTACCCGACGCAACATCAATCACCTCGGGACTATTCTTCTTCGTCCCCGTAGCTTCCACCAGTTTTCTCGAAGCAATAGACAACTCTTCCTCCTCCAGCATCTCCATCATCCTCCCTTGCTTCTCCCAACACTCCTCAAGCTCATCTCCAACGGGAAATGTATCTCGAGAGAGCGATAGAGACCTCTCGCGGTACTTTGACGTCAGCTGTTCCAGTTTTCTCTTCATTTCCACTTGGAATCGTTGTTCTCTCTTGGCATATTCGATGTCGTACAGCCGCTGCGTTGAATTAGCTACTACATTTGCATGTAAGATCGAGACATGGGGACTGAGCTTACATAGAAGCCAAGAAGATGATCGTTGAACACCACAGCTTGAGCATTGACAGCGTCGGCATTCATCTTATCGACTGGGGGAGTCTCGTATTCTTCTGCAAGCATTTTCAGACTCTCATAGTCTTGTATGAGTAAGCTACCATCATCATTAGCTCGCAGTCATAAGAATATCATGAAAGCAGTGACTCACCCTTTTGTGAGCATCAACGCCGCGTGCCGAGAGGGTGCCATGTATCCCCCGTTATTGTCGTAGGAGAGGCGCATATCTTCTTCGAGTTCGAGGTAGGAGGTGGTGATATCTTGGATCTGATTGCCAAAGTGGTGACGGTGATGTGGGTGGTAGCAATGACAGTGTGAGTCACAAATCCAGGGGTGGTTTCAAGGAGCAGGCCAAGTGAGAGTCGGAACATACCAAATGAGTCCTATGGTATTCCGTACTCATCAAACCCGTCAAAATCTCCAACACCCCTCTAAAGACAGCTGCAACGCTGCCTGTCCCCCCCGAGAGCGGTTTCCCAAACTCCTCCTCCAATACCTCCTCGGCAGTCCGATCTTCTTCTTCCCAATCTCTATCGATCTCTGCGACCTCTGGGTCATGCTGGGGGACGATGGATGGGAGCTGTGAGATACTGCCCATTGCTTGCTTTGCTGTCTGTTTCCTGTTTTGCTTTACCGTCTGTGGTATGTCGGCAAATGAGTGAGGGATGAGTGGCGACTACGTGCTATCAGAAGACCTCAAAGACAGACGACAGTGGTCATACTTATACCCCCAAACGCCGACTAGCAGAAAGCCTCATGCTCTCGTCATGTGCATGCTATTCGCGAGGCTGACGGCGACCATGCTTTTGCAGATTGCAGATCGCGCGCTGACGGAAGAGCAAGATCTGGGTGGGTGCGTGTGTATGTATGGAAGATTGAGAGGTGAGGCCGCGATTTTCCTCCTTGCCGATCATTGCGTGCGTAGTTGAAGCCCCCGCGTATCGGATCCTGTAGTAACCGTTGAGAGGATTTTAAGAGTCGGACGATCGCCCAGCTTCCTTCGCGGGATACACCCCCAGTAGACCGTGACAAGAAGCGATGCAAGTCGAATGGTGTAAAATGCATGCTCATGATATCGTCTACAACCCTCCCTTAGCACCTCTCCTAGCCATCTACCAAACCCATCAGCTGTATCCCCATTCACATTTGCGCTTAAACTCACCTCCACAACCTTCCACCCTCCCGTCAGCTCATTCTCCAACTCCGTCTCCAACCTCGTCACCACCATCGCATACCTGCACTGCTCCACATCGTCCTCTGACCCGACCACGACCTGGCCTGTACGGGCTGAACGGAAGAGGAGCTGTTCTTGGGTGGCGAAGGTGATGACGAATACGGGAATGTCGTTCTCGAGCATCTTGCCGTTGGCAACGTCGACGTGCTTGATGTCGAGGATCTTGCTGTCCGAGACGAGGCCTTGCTTGATGTACTGGCCCATGGTTGCCCAGAGGACGTTGAAAGTCTTGTCAAAGTATTAGTCGAGATCGGAATGAATGTGAAGCACTTACAGCCTCGCCACACCACTGTTTTAAGCTCTCTCTGTCCGCCGACAGGTAAGCGTCAACCACTTCCGGCACAATATACTCTCTGAGCTCTCCTGTCCATCGGTCCATGTTGAAGTTCGGGTCCATAGCCTTGAGCGTTCGAATGACCTGGGCGGTCTCGTTCTCCTCAAAGAGCGAGCCCACCTTGGTACCGACAGTTCGGATGGCAGAGATGAAGGGTGATTCAGACTCGTAGTAGGTCTCAGCCCATCGCTGGTACGTGGCAGACTCTTTGATGAATGCAAGTCGAGACGGTGTCTCGGGCTTGTCTGAAAGCACCAAAGCCTCGCCCGCCTCCGGGTTCTCCTCCACCCGCTTCACAGCCGTCCTCCCAGCCTTCTTCGCCCTCATCTCCCTCTTCTTCCTCCTCGCCTCCTTCTCCTGGTACCCGCCGTACCTGCTTCCCACACCCGTCTCATCGTCGAAAGCCTCCTCGATCGACTCGGCCATGAGCTTGTAAGCCTTGGTGTCGCGGATGGGGGCGGTGGCGTCGTAGGTGGCAGAGACGAAGCGGTTGGAAGCGGCCGAGATGGCCTTGAGCACTTCAGAGTCACGGAGGGCGTGTTGGACGGCGTCTTGCACAGAGATACCGGCTTTTTGCAGGTCGGTGACGGCTGATTGGATTCGGGGGTTGTTTTTGATCAAGTTGGCGAGCTAGTACATGTCAGCACCAAACCCCCCCTGTGATACATGCAATGACTCACCCTGGCTTTTTCGTAGCTCTCTCGCATCTTCTTCATCGCCGCCGAGTCGGCCATCTTGTCCACATCACCCTGCAGCTGCTTCACATTGTCCTGCCATCCCTTATTCTTGTTAATCTCTTCCTTCAGCACCTGGGTAAACACAGCCCAGGGAGACCGGGGAGGACCATTGTCTTCAGGTTGTTGGCGCTTCTTTTCAGACTTTTTGTCGTCGAGGAGGCGGGCGGTGGAGGAGATGGGGCGGAGGGACTGGGGGCGGATGGGGAGGAGGCGGGGCTGGAGGGGGGCTTGTCGTAGTCTGAGGGCGCGGAGGAAGACGGGGCGGGAGTGCATCCTGGTGCTTTTGGGGGGAATAGGTGAATAGGTGGGAGAGAAAGTCGCAGAAAGCACAGAGTCGACTTTGGCGCGGACAGGGCCGCCGCCGCGGGATCAATTTCAGCCTTTCCGTTGGCTGTCATTCGCCCGTATATCATATCGGACGGAACTTTGCTTCGTCAAAACAACATTGCTGGATCCGCAGTGGTGCATCAAGATAGTGACTCGAGTACTGTACTTCTTCTTTCGTTCCCTCAACACGCCTGCTCATCTCCCCGTCTTCAAAACCTTCACACACTCCTTATTCTCCCTCTCCAAATTCCCAACCTTATCCACCAAATCACCCATCTTATCCAACAACCACCGTCCCCTGTCCCTAATCGCCCTATTCCCACCCAACCCCAAACTCAGCCATCCGCCAGAGATACCCAGAGCCTCGGAACCGCCGTCGGAGGTGATGTTCTTGAGCTGTTGGAGCTCTTGCTCGTACTTTTGGATGTCCGATTCGGATTTGGCGATGACGGCGGTGTTGTACTCGATCTGGGATGAAGCTTTGAACACCGGGTCTGCTTGTATGTCAGCTATGCTATGCAAAGTGTTTGATGAGGACTCACCATTGACAAGAGCCTGGAAGGCATATCGGAACACGGGCTTGCCAGGCTTCACCATCGATGCCCGACCGTCCACATACGAAACCGATACCAGCTCATGCTCTTCCAACGCCTTCAAGCTCTGCTCGCTCCCCTTGAACGGGAACTCTTGCAACAAGTTGGCATACGGAATCTACCTCCCGTCAGCAAACACCACCGTTCAAACCAGTAAAACGACTCACCTCGCCCTTCTTTGCGAGCTCATTCACAACCTTCCAAGCCTGCGCCCTCGTCCACGCCAACCCCTTCGCATCAACACTATCATCCCCAAACGCCGCCTTTCTCAGCTCCACCACATTCCTCAAAATGATATCGTCCACCGCATCTTGGATCTTGAGCCCTGCCGAGCGGACTTTGTAGACGAGCGTCTCGAGGTCGACCATACGTCCGCCGAGCTTGGCTATCTGGGCGCTATCCTCGGCGGAGAGGGTGTTGACGCTCTTGTCGTCGGAAGAGGAGGATCTGGGGGAGGAGGAGTGGTGCCGGAGTTTTTCAGAGACGTATGCGAGCGCATTGGTCTCGTCCGCATCTGCCAACCCTACGAGGTTCAACGGCTTGGCCGGCAACGACTTTGTCAGTGCCTTTGTCGCTGTCGGTCCTTCCGTAACAACAATCACATGCGCAATCTTGTTTTCGACAAGACTGGCTCCCCATTCGGCGAGCACGTTCCAGAGATCGCCCTTGGCTGTCTTTTGGGCAAAGTTTTTGAGGACGATGATGGGGAGAGACTTGATGGCGTCTGATTCGGGGTCGAGCTCGTTGGAGAGTTTGGTCTCGGAGGCTGGTTGGGGCATGATGGGGCGAGAAGGCGTGGGACCAAGAGACTCGGTAGTCACAGCCACCGTCTCCCCTTCAATCGGCGCCACATTCCCTCCAATCTCCTTCACCACCACCTTCTCCTGCTCCACCTCATCCATATCATCCTCCCATAACGGCTCTTCCCCACCCCCAAGTTCACTCAGTCCATTCCCAGCCACACAATCCAACCTCCCATCATGCCACCCCCTCCTGATCATCTCCCTTCTCTTGTCCTTGAGTTTTTCGAGCTCGAGGTTGCTTTTTTGGGACTGCACGTCGTCGGCGTGGGATTTGAGGGCGTGGGCGGTGACGTCTTTGAGGGCGGAGCCGACGGTTTCGAGGATCTGGCGGAGCTGTTGGTCGGTGGGGGTTGAGAAGCCTGCTTTTTGGCCGATCAGGCCGACCGCGGCGAGGTCGATCAAGCCAGAGATGGAGGACATGAAGGAAAACACTGGGTAATAGCCTGTACTTTATCAGCCCATGCCATCGCTCAAGAAAAAAGAGGACTGACCAGTCTGTTCTGCCAAAGCGCTCACAAGCCCCGCATCATTCTTCGCCTTTGCAATAGCTTCACAGTCAATAACCATCGCCGGCTTGTCCTGCTGCTTCAACACTCTCTGCACCAGACTACCTTTCCCAGATCCTGGAGGACCGGTGATGGCGATAAACGTGCTAGGATACTCGGCGAGCCAGGATTCGACACCCTTTTCAGCTTCGATACGGTCTTTCCAGGCATTGCGGCCGAGACCCTCTTCGTCTGAAGAGTCGGGAGAGGAGGAGGGGTTCAGGAAGGAGAAGGAGGTCGGGAGGGAGAATTTGGAGCGGAGCGCTGGGACATGTTAGTATGGCTTTGAGGGAAAGATGGGGGAGGACGTACTCTTGATCAAGGAATACTTTTCGATATCCCAGACGCCTTCCAACTTGGACCTTACAAAGAATTCTCGGATGGGGTCGAAGAACTTGACAAGTCAACACATACCACCCTGAGTAAGTGATTCACTTACAGTGTAACTCAGAGTACCAATCAAGAAAGCTACCACCGGCAACACCAACCTCGGATGCGAGCTCACCCAATCCCTCATCGCATGCGCCTTCAACGGTCTTTCATAATACAGCCTCAGCCGACTCATCGGTATCGGCTTCTTCTCCTCCCCCTCCCCTTGTGTTCTGGCAGAAGATGCCCTAAGGGAAAAGTCGGCGCTGTTGGTGGCGGTAGAATAGCCGTGGAGCGAGTTGATGGCGATGGCGGCGGGGGTGAGGCCGGAGTAGGATACGACGGCGTATCGGAGGGAGCCAGAGGGGACGGGGGAAGGGGGGGTTATGTCTGCGAGGCGGCCGTAGGGTCTGAAGAGGGTGTAGAGCATCTCTTGAGAGACGTCGGGGCCTTCAAACTCGACCCGTAGTCTATTCGAGGCGAACCTGTTCATATCCTTATACAAGTCAGCATGGCAACAAAGAATTGAGGGATTGCTTACCTCTGTCCATTGCTTGCCCTTGACCACCCATACTCTTCCGCCACCAGCAGCAGCCTGCAGCCCCCTAACGCCCCCCACACTTCCCTTTCTCAAGCCGCCACCTTCCTCAACCGTCCCATCCACATCCTCTTCCACAGCCGAGTACAGCGTATGCCCCGGTACTTCTCTATTCCTATCACTCCACTGCCTGCTTGCCCAGTACTTACCCAACCAGCTCGGCCATCCCCCGTGCGCTTTGGCGCTCTCCTCGAGGTGCGGGATGAACAGCCGTCCGGGGAGGTTCTTCGTCCAGCTCGCGAGTCCGGGTTCCACACCTAGTCTGGCGACTTTTTCCTCAGCAGCCTCAGCATCTGCTGTTGGCGTCACGTCCTCTGCTGGAGGCACGTAAGAGTAGTGCATGAATACACCTCCATCTTTCCAGCTGACCTCAAAACTCTCCACCGTAAACCCATGCGCGTGTACGCCACTCGCTATGGCATGCAGCTTGTCCAGTAATGTCTCTTGCTCTAGAGAAGCGAGGACAGGGCGGGGGTCGAAGCGGCCGAATTTGATGGGAAAGACATTGGAGATGTAGAAGGAGCCGGTGGATCTGGGGGTGGGGGGGGTGGAGAGGAGGCGGCGGGCGAGGGGGTGGGGCGGTATGTGGGTCGTGAGAGGGGAGTGCGGGCGAGGGAGCGGAGTGGGAGGTGTCTTGGGCGGAGCATGATAGTTGTAGCGAAATAAGAAGAAGAAGAAAGGAGAATGCAATTCACAATTCGCTTGGTGGTTCTCGGAGGGGCGATGATGTCAAAGGGCAAGTCACCAGGCACCATCAGAGAGCCAAACTTGTGGATGGAGTGGTACAATATGCATTACATCTAGCCTATTGCCCCGGCAGATTACTCTGGTCCTTCTTCACATGCGTAAACGTGCCCCCCGCAAACCACCTATCATTCGCCGCCTTCACCCTTTGCGCCGCCGACAGACTCGGCGTCACAATCTCGAGACCCTGCACAGGGGTGAACGAGAGCGATGTAGACATACCCGAGGCGGCATCGTTGGATGCTTGGGATCGACCGAGCAGTTGAGTACGGAGTTTATTTGCTCTAGACAGCTTGGCTGTATGCGGCGTTAGCAGAGCACAGAAAAGATGGAGGACAGATACGCACCTTTACTTCTCGAGTCTGCCATCTCGCCACGGACTTTTCCAGCAGAGCCAATCATACCCAGACCAACAGTCTCGTCGTCCACCCCAATCTCCTCTTCCGCCTTGCCAAACTCCATTCTGTTTTGCAGCTTGCGCAGCTCGGTCTGGGCATACGCTTCTTTTTGTTTTCGTGCTCTGTCCCGACTCGTCAGCTCAACACTTCAGAGTTGAATGCAAGGACCGACCTTTTACCACCTCGCTTCTTCCTGTTGGTTTCTTGCGGGATCGGCAAAGCCTTGATAAGCTTATTGGGTGGCGGCTCCGCCATCTTTTCAATCTTCTTCTGCAATTGCGCCAACGTCGTCTTTCCAAACGACCCATCCCTACTCCCCTTCCCCGCATCAATCCTCGCCGCCAACACCACCTTGGCAGCTACAGCCCTCTGCGCCCGGCGTCTATCCTCGGGCTGGGCGCTCTGCACGATCGCGCTTTGAAAAATGAATCCCGTGTGCCTTTGCTGAGAAGCAGCTGACAAGTGGCTCGTAGCTAGATTCTTCTTCATAGCGCCAAAGAGCATGACGTTGCAGGAAGGCTGCCTGCTGATAGCTGCGAGACCGCCAGCAAGACCGAGCAGCTTGGCGGCGATACCCGTACCCACCAATATGGACAGGTTGGGCGCCACAGCAGCCATACGCGATTCCACAAAGTTGAAGATCTTCTCCCTCGCATCCCGCAAGTCCTGCGCGACCGTAATAGCCCGCTGCACAGTTTCATACTCTGCACCGCTCAACATCCTCCCCCTCGACGTCGTAGCCGTCAAAGTGATAGACAACATCGTAGCAGGCAAAAGCGTCTTTGAAAAGTCGACTTTCGTCACATCCTCGTTCTGGCCGATCGCGTTGACAGCGGCAATGTAGGTCCATGGTTCGGCGATGAGCTGCTCGAGCTCGGGGAATCGAGGGGCGTAGTGGTCGCGGATGAATTTGTGGACGATGAGGATTTCGTTGTCGACCTCCACAGACATGTTGTTGGCGGTCACGACGAGGTGGTACTCGGGGTTTTCTTCCAAGGGTCCAGAGGCTGTTGACATGTCTGTAGGCGATTCCGTAAATCGCGCAATATCCTACTCAAACATCAGCTTTCATCCCATCATCCTTCATCTCTTCACCCCCAAAGCTCCAACCTCTGGACTTACCTTGATAACATCCTGCAACTTCCGACTCCCCGCCAACTTTGCAACCTTGCCAACATCTTCAAACCCCATCATATCCGTCCGCTCCACATCCTCCACGTCCAGCTCTTCTGCAGGCTTCACACCGCCTTCGGGCACGTACCCCACGGCGCTGGTACCATCTTCTAATGTCAGTCCGTCCCCGTCCCCTTCCCCTTCCCCTCCATCCCCTTCCCCGCCTTTATTGATACCGTCCTCTTCACCTACGGTGTCGAGGTCCATAGCGCTAGCCGGCCTCTTATTGGTCCCAGAGCCAGGGAAAGACAGATCGGGAGGCGCGGCGGAAGAGGATGAGGATTGCTCCGGGGCGGGGGAAGGGGAGCGTTCTTCTTCATCGGAAAAGTCGGCCAGGAGGGCGTCTGCTAAGGACATGGCGAGTGATTCCCCCTGGGATATAATTCGGGGAGGGAAGTGGAGGTTTGGGAACGCTGTGGAAATGGAATTCAATAGCTGAATAGTAGTTGCATCGGCATGTGGGAGCGCGGTTTTGATCCCGCTTTGACCTGACGCTTTTGGCCCCGTTTGGGTGGCGCCGACGATGGAAAGCGGTTCGTAATGACTTGAGTCTCGCAGAATTCATGTATGATGCGACCTGGATGCGACCATACTTCAACGATGCAACTATTCAACTATTTGATCCTCGGTCCTGATGGGTAGAGTCGTCCTCCTCCTCGTCATGAGATCTGCTGTCCAGGGTCTCAGTATCCGGAGCAGGCATGTGATCCATTGACGTGGACAAAGACCGACGTTCTCTCGCAGTCGACTAGATTGTAACATTCATAGCCTTCCTTCACTAATCAGTCTTGCCCTCACACTCTCAACCCTTTTCTTGTCTCTATCATCCAGCCGAGCCAGCTGCTCTTTCAATTCCTCGATGTTCGTTTTATGTGTGGCCTTTCGTGAACCACAAGTGCGCTCGTTGATTTTGGCCATCAACAAGTCTTTTTCGTGTTGGTTATAGCTGGCAGCCCTTGGTCGTTCTATTTGAGCAGACACCCATGTGTAAGTCACACACGTATCTCGCTGTGAGTATTACCAAGTAGAAAAAGGCTCACCTTTAGCATTAAATCGGTCGAGCGCCTTTCTGCGCCTTGATTCCTTGTCTCCAGCTGTGAAGATGGTAAACACGTTTGCAATGATTCTCACACGTTGAGAAATGACAACACTTACACAGTCTACTTCTTGTTATACGGCCGGGCATGGACTTGTTTTCAGATGTAGCCTCCTCTGATTTGGTAGCATCGGTTCCCGGCAAAGATATTGTTGCCCCTGACAGTAAGCTTGCTGTTATCTGTGCCTCCATCTCCGCGTCGTATTCGTCCAGCTTTTGTATTTGATGCTTCAGATCCGTCATTGTCACATGCGCGGCGGTCGACCTGGAGCGCTCAGTGCGCCGGTTGATATCGTCCATCACGTCTTGCCTACGCTTTACCGCATTCCGAGTGTTCTGAGCTCCTGTTGGATTCAAGAGTCATCTATCAGTCCCAAGCTTGTACACTCACATGCCTCTGACTTACTACGCTCTTTTCGCTCCTCATCTGCCTCGCGCTTGGCTCCTTCATCGTCCTCGGCTGATGAACGAGGAAATCACGGTGAGCAAACATCTCAACCTTTTGGGCATCCTACAGTACGCACGTGCTTCCTCTTCTTCCAACGACTTACCAGTCTCCGTCACGTCCTCGGCATCATCCTTGAGATCATCAAAGTCAAGATCTTCCGCTCCGACAGAAAAAATAAAGTCCAAGTCAGTCTTGGTATTATATTCTTCATCTTCCTGCCAAAGCCCCGCTTCCAACATTGTCTGGTTTATGTCGCGGCGAACGGCATCCCAATCATCCGTATAGCTGGACACCTGTAGAATTTTTTGCTTGGAGTCAGCGATGTGTATACGGTGGAATATAGTAGTAGGAATATCAAATGCTCACTTCTCCAGCATTGGACGCGTAGTAGTAGCTACTAGATTCAGGGGGGCGGTCGCTCCTGTCGCTTTTCTGTGGTTTGCAGCTGTGCTTGTGCGTACATTTTTTCGAATATCTCGGCATTTATATATGTAATCGTAAGCCTGATCTATTCGACGCTCGCCCCTCGACGTCGTTATCGGAGTTGTGCATATCCATTGACTCGATGTGTTGAGGCTTCCGAGGATAGGAAATTACCCTATAAATACACCAAGCAGCTAAGCTCTGACTGTGATATTTCCTCTATGTGTATGTAGAGCACAGTGTGCCAAACCTGGGTACTCCTTCTCGTCATGAGATCTGCTGTCCGGGGTCTCGGTATCCGGAGCAGGCATGTGGTCCATTGACGTGGACAAAGACCGACGTTCTCTCGCAGTCAACTAAGCCAGATCTATTTGACGCCCACCGCTCGACGTGGTCATTGGAGTTGTGCATATCCATTGTCTCGATGTGTTGAGGCTTCCGATGATAGGAAATTACCCTATAAATACACTAGGCTTTGTCTGCGATGATGTACCGGTTCAGCTTCCTTTCAGAGCTATCCACGATAGCTTCATGTACTCAAGTACGTATTGAATGGGTGACTCAAGATGAGTCCAGATGAGTGGATTGGGACATGCCCAGTGCAAGAAGTTGTGTGAAAGATAAAGTATCGTGCGGGGTGAAATTGTGGGTGTAACGCTAAATATGAAGATAACGTTTTACTCGAGTAAACTGCGGTCGTTCAGATTCACGCAAGCATGAGATGGTTCACTGGGAATAAGCTATGCGACCATATTGGGTAGAAGAAGAAGATGCATGCTTCAGCCGCAGGTCATCTCAGGTCCAGTGGACGCGACGACCGACGTTCTCTCGCAGTCGACTAGATTGTAACATTCATAGCCTTCCGTCACTAATCAGTCTTGCCCTCACACTCTCAACCCTCTTCTTGTCTCTATCATCCAGCCGAGCCAGCTGCTCTTTTAATTCCTCGATGTCCGTTTTATATGTGGCCTTTCGTGAACCACAAGTGCGCTCGTTGATTTTGGCCATCAAGAAGTCTTTTTCGTGTCGGTTGCTGGCAGTCTTTGCTCGTTCTAATTGAGCAGTCACCCATGTGTAAGTCACACACGTATCTCGCTGTGAGTATTACCAAGTGGAAAAAGGCTCACCTTTAGCATTAAATCGGTCGAGCGCCTTTCTGCGCCTTGATTCCTTGTCTCCAGCTGTGAAGATGGTAAGTATGTTTGTAATGATTCTCACACGTTGAGAAATGACAACACTTACACAGTCTACTTCTTGTCATACGGCCGGGTATGGACTTGTTTTCAGATGTAGCCTCCTCTGATTGGGTAGCATCTGTTCCCGGCAAAGATATCGTTGCCCCTGACAGTAAGCTTGCTGTTATCTGTGCCTCCATCTCCGCGTCGTATTCGTCCAGCTTTTGTATTTGATGCTGCAGATCCGTCATTTTCACATGCGCGGCGGTCGACCAGGAGCGCTCAGTGCGCCGGTTGATATCGTCCAACACGTTTTGCCTGCGCTTTACCTCATTCCGAGCGTTCCGAGCTTCTGTTGGATTCAAGAGTCACCTATCAGTCCCAAGCTTGTACACTCACATGTCTCTGACTTACTACGCGGTTTTCGCTTCTCATCTGCCTCGCGCTTGGCTTCTTCATCGTCCCCGGCTGATGAACGAGGAAATCACGGTGAGCAAACATCTCAACCTTTTGGGCATCCTACAGTACGCACGTGCTTCCTCTTCTTCCAACGACTTACCAGTCTCCGTCACGTCCTCGGCATCATCCTTGAGATCATCAAAGTCAAGATCTTCCGCTCCGACAGAAAAGATAAAGTCCAAGTCAGTCTTGGTATTAACTTCTTCATCTTCCTGCCAAAGCCCCGCTTCCAACATTGTCTGGTTTATGTCGTGGCGAACGGCATCCCAATCATCCGTATAGCTGTACCCCTGTAGGAAATTTTGCTTAGAGTCAGCGATGTGTATACGGTGGAATATAGTAGTAGGAACATCAAATGCTCACTTCTCCAGCATTGGACGCGTAGTAGTAGCTACTAGATTCAGAGGGGCGGTCGCTCATGTCGTCGCTTTTTGTGTGGTTGCAGTTGTGCTTGTGCGTGCATCTTTTCGAATATCTCGACATTTATATATGTAATCGTAAGCCTAATCTATTCGACGCCCACCCCTCAACGTCGTCATCGGAGTTGTGCATATCCATTGTCTCGATGTGTTGAGGCTTCCGAGGATAGGAAATTACCCTATAAATACACTAAGCAGCTAAGCTCTCTATGTGTATGTAGAGCACAGTGTGCCAAACCTGGGTATGGGCAGAGTTCAGGCCACAGGAAGAAATAACATTTTGAGAGAAAATAGAACTGTTTCACAAGGGGTGCCAGATACCCATGCATGTTGTACAGCGCTTGTGGACAATCAACAAAGGACAGGAGCTAATTTGAGGATTCAGGATGGGCGTGGCGTGGCGTTGTCGAGGAGCCTATGACTGTGTAGTGCAACAAGTGTCCCCACGCCCTACCTGCCTTTCATGTCTATGCCCATCCTTAGTTTGTGCAAACATAATAGTATTGACACCAAAAATGCGTTGCAGATGTTTTGTCTGACATAATCAGACTTCTCTTTCAGCGCAGCGACCAGTGTATCTGATGCAGTGATTCTGTGGTTGCTACTGTATCCTTGACGTCGCGAGTACAACATATATACCACTGTCATTGAAACACACCAAATTCATGCAGAAGAGGGGGAACAAGAGAAAATAAGGAAAAACCAGCCAACGGACTACTTCTTCTTGCCCTTCTTGGGCTTTGGCGCAGCGCCGTTGGCAGGTGGTGACTCCGGCTCGTCTGTAGCGCTTGATCAGCTTGGGCACCAATACGCTCAGGCAAAGAAAACTGACCGTCACCAACAGCAAGCTCCTTGACCTTCTCCACAAGTCCCTCCACATTCTCCTTTACAATCTCGCCCACATTGCCGGCGGCCTCAACAGCAGCAACTGGCACCGGCTCGGGCACGCTAAACAATTCCCCGTCCACCCCCGGCTCCGCAATCTTCTCCACAACCTTCCCCCTCCCATCCTTCTCAAGCTCCTCCTTCCAGCTCTTCACCGCCCCATCCATCTCTGTCGGAGCATACGACCTCGCAAACAACGCCGCCTCGGCCCAACGACCCGTCTTGCCGAGGATGGCAATACACTTGGCCGTGTTTCCGATGGAGAGGTAGGCGGAGAAGGCGAGGTTGGAGAGACCCTTGGCTTCTGCTCTTTGGGCGAGAGACTCGAGGCCGGCACGGTCCGAGATGGAAGTGTAGAGAAGTAGCAAAGCGGGCAAATCGCCTGCCCGCTCAAACGCCTCCTTGGCGAGATCCATCTCCCAGCTCTTCAGAGCTTCGTCGCCGACGACCTTCCACTTGCTCACGCTCGTCGCCGAGTCTTCCTGCGCGCGGACGATGGAGAGCGCGGTTTGGAGGTCGGAAAGAGCGATGGCGAGGTCGAATTTGTGGTCGGGGTCGCTAGTCAGGTTGAGAGCGAGCTCCTTCTGATCCTGACTCTCCAAAAACCTCGCCAACCGGTTCTTCTGCTCCTGAGGGACACTCTCCAGAAGCGCTTCCGCAGCCTCATAGTCTTCTCTCAGAATAGCAGTCTGGTACTCGACAACGGCCACAGACAGGCTGTAGCTAAAGACCGCAAGACTCTTGTCGGCGACGTAGATGCGGTTGTGGGCGGGGAGGTAGCCGAGGAGGTAGACGGGCTTGTCAAAGTGGTTGATGGTGTGGGGCTGTTCGCCGACGAGATAATTGAGACGGTTTGTAGAGTTGGTGTAGATGAAGCAGTCGCCGACCCACTTGGAGGTCTTGACGCTGCAAGATATCAGCTTGATTCGAATGGACTAGGAAATCACTCACGTCTCGCTGATCTCGGCAATCACGTCGAAAGCCTCCTCGACACCCTCATCTCCCACATCTTCTCCACTGGCAATCCTCGCCTCGTAAGCATCCCTGTCAAACGCCAAGACATAGAACCCCTCCTCAGCAGTAATCACCACTCTCTCCCCACTGGTGCTCCAGCTGACAGCAGTAGCATCCACCTCAATCCTCCTTACCACCTGTCCCGTCTCCCAGTCCCAGAACATCACAAACCCATCGCCCCTAGCCGACAAGAGCGTACCACCATGGATACCCTCAATGGCATAGTTGCCGGCAGAGTGCAAAAAGTTGGGACGTTCCTTGAAGGAACGGAAGACCTTTATTTTCGACTTGCCTTCTTGCACGGCATAGGTATTTGAGTCGCCCGCCCAGGCAAAGGAAGTACCCGACCCGTAGGCCTTGTTCCTCCATGCGAGTGACGTATATATGATGTACTCTCCGTCTCCGCAGACGGTGACGAAGCGGCCGTTGGGAGAGTGCTGGAGCGACGTGGGGTAAACTTCAGTGGTGCCGAGGTCACGGAGGGAAAGAGGGAGCCGGGAGCCGTCCTCGGGTATTTCGGAGGGAGAGAGGGCAGAAAGGTTGGCGGTGAGGATTTCAGTGTTGCGGGCGTAGACGACTTTACCGGAAGTGTCCATGGACACGGCGGGCTCGTCCCGGCCGAGTTTGAGCACGACGGCGCCTTCGTCGAAACCGACTGCAACCTCATTCCCGCTCTTCCTGTATGCGACACACCAAGCACGCTCCAAGCCATAGCTTAGTGTGTTTTCCAGGCGGTAAGTGGAAGAGTGCCAGATCTTGATGGTACCGTCCTCGGAGCCAGAGATGATGATGGGAAGCGAGGGGTGGAAGATGGCGAATGAGACGTTGGCAGAGTGGGATTCGAGGGTTTGGACGCAGGACTTGGAGTGGTAGTCCCAGATCTTTACCAGACTGTGAATCGTCAGGCAAGGTCTTTACAGCGAAACAAGACTTACCGATCATCACCTGTAGTCACAATGTAAGGCCTGTCTCCACCATGGTAGTAGTCGACATAGTTGACACCCTTCTCGTGGGCTTCCAAGCTAAAGTTCGGCACGGGGTTCCCCAGACTCCACACCTTGACAGTGTGGTCCAGACACGCCGATGCAAACGTCTGAGGGTCTTTCGGGTTGATAGCCAACGCCATGATATAATGTGTGTGCCCTTCAAAGATCTGGACACATCGCCATCCCTTGTCCCAGTCCCAGCACTTGATCGTCATGTCGTCGGATCCTGTAAGGACGAGGGGAAGAGTGGGGTGGACGGTGAGGCATCGGATGTAGTCGGGGTGAGCTTCGAAAGAAGTAATCTTTTCGCCGGTGGAGATGTTGTAGACTCGGAGTTGAAAGTCGTCGCTGCCAGAGACAAACTGCAAGATGTCAGCGCGTCCCGTCAGAGTCTCTGCTGTCATGAATCTGCCGCCATCCGTCTTCTATCCAACAAGCCCTCTCCACCACTCTCCTATCGCCTGCCGCATACGTCCTCACCCCCTCCCACCTCGCGCACGCTCTCAGCCCCATGGAAAGATGCACTCACCCAGTTCTTCCTCGCAATATACTTTACGCATCGCACCGGAACATCCGTCACCTCAAACGTCTTTACATCCGTTCCAGACTCATAGTCCCAGATCTTGACCTGGCCGTTGTAGAGACCGCAGATGACATGCGGCTCGGTCGGGTGAAAGTCGACGCTCTTGACGCGGTCGGAGCGGGCCAAGAGCTTCCTCTGCAGAATCAAACGGGGTAAGCACTGCCCCTTGGTCTTACTGCAGCTGGGATGAAGCTTACGGTGATATCGAGTAGCATGGGCTGCGAATTGGGATTAGCTATCGCGCCCTACGTGGAACCCTTGAAGCGAGACGTACCATCTTGAGCCCACTTATTTCTGCTGTATTCCTTTTACGCGCTTTGAGGAGGCCGTTGGGGGTGGGGGAGGGGGGCCAGCGGGGGGATAGTGGGCGGGGGAGAGATGGGGAGGGATGGATGGATGGGATATGGGGGTCGAACGTCCACTGCGCGTCGATGACAGCGAAGAGGGGGCGCGAATAATAATGCCACGTCAGGGGCGTCAATCAACCTTCTCTCGCCATCGATTGTTGGGGTCTGATCTCTAGCTTTTCTATTCTCTCCATACACTCAGAGCACACCAGAAGTGCAGCTACCGCAGTACTCGAGGTATTCAACAGCAACAAAAGCATGAATGATATAATCAGAGCGATACCATCGAGCATCCACCTCGCACAATCACTCGATCAACGACGCCGGTCAACGATTTATCGTGCATACAGTATATTGATACATATCCACAGCTTTCCCCTCCACAGGATATAACAGCTACAGACACCATGCTTACAAATCGCTCAACACAAAGGCTAATCAACATGCGCCACACCCCACTCCACCCCAGCACCACTAACAACAACTCTCGGCGTCTCAAACGACGCCGTCAACAGCCCACCGCCGCTCTGTACCCCTGTCGCTGTTACAGGTGGATCCGATGCGGGTAAGAGGGTATACACTTCGTCGTCGTCCCTCATACGGAGGTCGACTCTGCTCATACTTTTGACGATCCCCATCCCCATTTTTACCTCCGACTCGGTCAAGGGAGCGGGGACAGGGGAGATATCGGCATAATCGTCTGCAAAGACAAGGCTCATGGGGGAAGGTGACGGCACGGGCGAGATACCGGACGAAGACCATGATGGAGAAGGGGTGACAGGGCTGGGGGAAGGGTATGGCGTAAGGATCCGTACACGCGCTACCCGCGCTTGGTTGAGCTTGGGTAAGAAAAGCGGTTCGGGCCTCTTCTCCTCCTTCTTCCTCCCCTTCCCCTTCTCCCCTCTTCTCTCCGCCCCCCCAAACCTTTCGCTCTTCCTACCCGTCCGAAAATCCACACCCTCATTCGGAGCATAAGAAGGCAGCGTAGTCCGGCGCTTCATCAGCATCCTCGGGGGTACGGGCGAAAGGGGCAGACGGCGGGTGTTGAAGGATGATGAGGGGGAGAGGGAGGAGAGCTTGGACATTCTGAGGGTTGGGGGGAGGGTGGTGTTGAGGGGGATTCGGACGGGGGCCTTGGGGGGTATCAGTAAAGGTTCACATTAGTATAGATGAATGGGGACAGAGACATACAGAGACCCTTGTCGCGCCAGTTGTTCGCTCATCCCGTTCCAGATCACTGCCTTCATCCTCATCTTCTTCCTCCTCCTCTCCGTCCCCACCCTCAAAACTCATCCCCACAGCACTAAGAGGCGACGAAGCCCTCACCACAACAGGCGACCCCAGAGACACCCCGCTCACCCCCGTCTGCGGCGAAGACAGCGGCGAGTACGAGAACCGAGTCGGGTAAGGCGTCAAACACCTCGGCATCTTTATCGTCTAAAAACCCCACATCAATACCTCTTTCTCTCTTCTTTCTGCAAGAGCGTAAGACAAGATGAGTGAGGGGGGACTTACGGAGGCGGATGAGCAGGGGGATGATGAGAGGCTGGTGTGGTGGAGTGTGTGGGGACTGGGGATGAGGAAATGGGGGTGGGGGGTATCGGGCAGTTTGAGCGTTTGTGACATCTTGTTTGTTGTAGGCTCTCTTGACTCTTCAGTGAGGCAGTTGGTGGGGCGAAAATCAGTCCAGCTGGTTCTTATATATGCGTTAATTGTAGGTTGTTTATCAAGGACTGTATCTCAGATGTCGAGTCCATACGAATGGCGGATTCCCTTCGAGGGCACGGTGCTCGTAATTATTCCGGGTGGATAGCGGGGGATACAAGATGATTACCGCAGACCGCAGAAACGCGCAGCTTGTCTTGGCAGAGACAGACTCTAGGATTCTCCTGTTTCAAGTCCAGCGTATACCTCGGATTGTGGATCTTGGAGGCAGATGGATAGTGCTGCGAAGGGGATTATCGATAAGGGCACTGAGCTATGAGCGGTCGCTGATCAACAGCTTGATGCGGCGTGGGCGTTGCTATGAAGAAAGGGTACCGGGTTACGGGCGTTGCTGTTTTGTTTTGTTTTCTTGTTCTTGTTATGTTTCTGGTACGCGTTTTGACCCGAGATATTGATGAGACAGACCTGCTGTCAGAGATTGAGAGAATGAGCAAAAAGAAAACGTAGGGCGAAAGATGGAAGATGGAATAAAAGATTGCGATGGAAAGGAACAAACCAAACATCAAGTTCAAACCACTATATCGCCTGCCCATTGTAATCAGCTCTTCCCTTCACTTTGTTACAGACTACGGCTCGGTCATGACATCACCATCCAGCATACCTCTCCCACCTTTCCTGCGCCATTCAAAGGACACCAAGCCGGTGGGGCGGGGAAAGACCTTTCATGCGCGAGATGCCAAACAAACGGTCGTTTCCATTGACTCTGGAATGATGCCTTTCCCTTCCCCATCAGAGCAGCAGCATCAGAAAGCAAGGGCAAAAGATCTGCAAGGGAGCATGTCGGTGCGGGGAGCGGCCTTAGGCCGAAGAGGTTGTGAAAGGGGAGAGAGATCCTTTCTGGAGATGAGACGGGATACGGCATAAGGGGCGAGAGATGGATGGGATGAAAGGAAAGGAAGGGGGGATGCAGTCACGCGTGGGGTGGGCTACGAGTGCGGAGGGAAAGTGCTCGCGAGGGTGATGAAAGTAGACGACGGTAACCAAACAACGCGCAGCCACTCGCTGCGTAATTACTACCCGCCGCATCCATCGGCGATAACCCAAGCCCTCCCTGATTTGATCCCGTCCGGGACGCGCTCTTGTCCTCTTTCATCTTCTCCCAAGCCCCTGTGCACACCACCCCCAACCCCAAAAACATCATCAACAATGTCCGCTGACCTCACTTGGCTCCTTATCCGAAACTACAACTCTTTCCAGGTCAAGGGTGGCCACGGTCCCACTTTCTCCAAGGAGAAGGTAAGTTTTGGAATACTTGGTCGGAGGGATGGGGGCTGGAATTTTGAGGGCGGTTTATGGGGGACGTGTAGGCTTAGGGAAGGGGCGGGGGGTGAGGGGTATTGAGCGTAGGACTGGATGATGGAGAGAATGGAGTAGTTCTGAAGACGGGCGGAGGAAATCTGGCGGATTCTGGAGAGAAGCGTGGAGCTAGCCTTTGGTGGTCGCGCCAAAACCTCGAATCGCCCTCCATCCCTTGCCCCTGTCCACCAACCCAATCACATACCCCAGGCATTAAACTGACACTGTCCCCAGGGAAACCTCCTCAACAAGTCTTCCCAGAAGTACTCTGGCCTCGCCAACTCCAAGGTCGTCGCCGTCGCTGCTTCCCCCAACGGTGGTGTGACCGTCACCAAGATCAAGGCCGACGCCAAGCCCAACCAGGTGCGTCTCCTCCCCCCCGTGTATCTCGGGTGTGAAGGCGGAGCTGATGGATGTGAATAGGTCGCTTCTGCCCGATCCCACGTCGCCCTCAAGCGATCCACCGGTCCCCGACGAGCCAACAAGATCGTTGCCGGTGAGACCGCCGGTAAGGGTTACCGAGCCGACCTCCGAGCTGTACGTGTCCTCTAAACCATCCATGTTTTCGCATATCTTTTGTATCTCTTGGAGTGCTCGAGAGCTCTCCAATTCACCTGTCCCTCCCCTCCCCCGCCTTTCCCGAACCGACGCAGCTGCTAGAACTCCCCGGAATCTCCTCCATCATTCAATGTTGGAGCGGTATGAAGGGCCGAGCGTATTATGCTTGCCATATAAACCATTTCAACCTTTTCCTTCTACCACCTATCTCTCCCGTGGTGGGCGATTCTCTGTGCTGGTTGTGTACATCCCTCTGCTTTCCTTACCTTTCCTTGCTTTTTGCTTTTATTTCATTTTGATTTGAAAACAAGAATGTGAAACAAGAAGGACGTCAGCTGACCCTTGCGGTTTTTACAGGTCGCCGTCGCCCGAACTTCCGCCCTCCTCCTCGCCCAACGCCGAACCGCCAACCCCCCCAAGACCATCCAGCGTGGCCGCAAGCAGGCTCCTTCCGCCGTCGGCAAGGCTGCCGCCGAGGAGGAGGTTGAGGAGATTGCCGTTGACGTCGAGTAAATTACTCTTGCAGAGTGATCTATGAGAGGGAGATGGGGTGCATTTGGGATAATCTAGGTCTCGGATGTATGGTGTTATGACGCTTGTTGGGGTTTCGTGCGAAGGTTGGCCAGAGATGGTTTACAGGGTGGACTGCATCTGGCACGCCAAAAGCGGCCGTGTCCTGATCGTGTCGCAACGTACTTGCTGCAATTCACGATACATGTTCCACCAGTCGTTGTGGAGGGATTCCAACAACGGCCATGTCAGATATTGTATATCTCTTCGTCTGGTTAGCACCAGGCCCCTTTTGCAAGTAATCCAGATGTAGTGTCAGAAAGACGTACTATAGGGAGGTGTTGAGCGACGCCGCGTCGTTTAGAGTCAGCCCGCCTTGGGACAGAGGCTTACCCATGATGCACCTTTGAATTTTCAGCAAATAGAAATCAATGCCATGAGCTCTAAAGCGGCCAGTAGTATGACGGACAAGATGTTGACTTGCCCACGATGAATTGTCTTCCGGTCCGCAAGCGACGTATGTTCATCGTGAGTCGGACATGCTGCATTGCGATGTATCATATGAACTATAAAAGAGTTCTTTTGCGCATGTATCTCCACTCCTGCCCTCCTCTTGAATGACTCGAGTCTATGCATGCAACCGATAAACATCGTTGAATACCCCCAAAGCCCCTTCTGTGATACGAGCGCCGACCGCCGACTTTGAACTTTTGGTGCGCGACTTTTTCCCTCGCCCACCACCGATCTCTCCACCTTCGCCTCTATCCAAAACCCATTTCTCCCTCTTCCCCCCTCTCCCCAACCCACCATGCCCCCTCCGAGGCTCCACCAAATATTTCCCCCCTCCTCCCTCGCGCACCATGTCTTCCGGCTCGTGTCGAACGGGTACATTGGCGAATCATCTGCTCAAGGGGCGACGGCGGCTTTGAGAGAATGTGCTATGCGTCGGCAGGGGCGTGTGGGGATATGTGAACGTCCGATTGGGTCTGTGATATCCCCTGTAAGTTTCTGATATACAAGCTTTGGATGGCGGGAGCTGACAATCTTGAAAGAGTGCCAACCGGCCGATGCGATCGTACTCCAATACTGCTCGTCCTGCTCTAAGTGGCCAGTGGTCTCTCGGAGGGAGTATCATGAGACGGAGAGGAGTCATACGAAGTCTAGAGCCAAGGATGGGATCTATGGCATTGCCCGTGAGTCTGAAGAGGTCAAAATTCACCTGAATATGGACTGAGGATCATGCAGAAGGATCGCATACGGCTATACTCTTCTAGTGCTGCCCAGACAGTCGATAATCTGCCGCCCTCTCAATCCGAGGATTTAGACCAGCAGGGCGAAGAGCCGGAATTGGAACGATTCATTGCCTCAGCCTCCGAAGTCGAAGACAACTCCCTTCCCCCGCCCTTGCACGCCGCTCTCGCCTCTGGTTCCCTCACCAGCGCTTCAGAATTCGTTCACTTGTTCGAAGAGTACGACGCAGGCGATTCGCCTGCTGGCAAAGTGAAAAAGGGAGGAAAAAAGGGTGCTTCGAGCACGTCAGATATGGGAGGGGTCAAACAGCTAGGTCTGATATTCGACCTCTTTCGCAAAACGGCCGAGGACGCGCAGTGGGCATGGCTGGAAAGAAGGATGAGAAAGGTGCTGGATTCCAATTACACGCCGTCTCAAGGTATCGCAACCGCCATCAGAGGCTATGCCCTCTTTGAGCTCGGTACCCCCGGACCCCAAGTCATCGACGTCCTCCAAGGCGTCCTCCCCTCCAACAACTCCCTGCCACATGCCATCGCCGGCCTGCTATACGCCCAATTGGAAGAATGGGATCTGGCAAGAGAAGAGATGTCGCGGAATCTGAAGACTGTCTTTGCCCTCATTATGGGCGAAGACATGCAGATCGAGCCGTATCCTGCTATCGACCGGAGACTGCTGTATCTGTACGAATCTGCAGTGCTCAAGGCGGGTAGGAATCATGATCTCGTCGATATCATACTCCACTCTGCGTCGCCGCGTATGCGGTATCATCTTCTCGGCCAAGCTCGATTCGATAATAGGATATCTGCTTTACAGGTCGTCGACATTTTTGGCCGGGCGGTATCTCGTATCACGAACCCTGCGCAGTGGTGGATCGACGAATACATTACGACGCCTACCAAAGACATGGAGTGGATGGGTTCTTTTATCGTCTCGGCTCTATCTCAGGATAAGACCAGGCTCGGAGAAGCACTCGCTCTGCACGACGAAATCATCTCGCGCCAGATCCACATCACTCCCAGTATCTCCTTCTTCATCTGCCAACAAATGGCCATCTACCGCATCCCCTCTGCCCGCGCCACGTTCCATCGCATGTTGGAGCTTCATCCCAACCCGCCCCGCACATCCCTCCGCCGCATCATGCACTTTGCCGCTAGAGTGGGCTGGGAGGAGGAAGAAGCGAACGCTTGGGATTTGTTGAGCGAAAAGGGTGTGCCGACGGTTTGGGAAAAGACGATTTTGGCGAGTGTGTATGCTTTCCAGGGGAGGGTGGAGTTGGTGAAGAAGGTGTTGGGGGAGAGGTTCCCGGGATGGAGAGATAATGCCGAGGGATTACAAGTGCTCTTTACGGCGTATATCAACAACAACGAGGATGCTCTGGCAGAGGAGACTCTTTTCCAGATCGATACCCTCTCCCCACGTCTTTACGTCTACAACGCCCTCCTCCAACTGTACGCCGACCAGGCCAACCTCATACCCGCCCTCGAGCTCTTCGACCGCCTCCTCGAACACCCCACCCTCCGCCCCACCAAACACTCCTACACCGCCCTCATCACCCTCTTTGCCAACCGCCGCGACCCGACGAATGCGCACAATGTGTTTGAGAGTATGGCCGACGCAGGGATCCAGCCGGACGCATTGGCGTACGCCGCGGTGATCAATGCGGAGGTGGAGGCTGGGGACTGGTCGGAAGCTGCGAGGTCGTGGACGAAGGCGCCTGTGAAGGTTAGGGAACATCGGACGGTGCTTTCGGCAGTGCTGAAAGCGCTTGTTTGGTTACCTGCTCCGACAGAGCATGTGGTTGGGATATTCCGCAGGATTCGGAATCCGTCAAAACATGCTTGGGCGCTGGTCATCCAGTCTGCGTGTGATTCTGGGGATATGGATCTTGCGAGAGAGCTTTATAATGAGATGGACGTCGCTTCTCACAGGGGTGCGAGCCCCGCGCCGGACGTTTATACGTTCTCCATCCTCTTACATGGGTATATGCGCGCGGACGACTCGGCCTCTGCCAGAGCTGTCTATGATGAGATGACCGAGAGGGGCATCTTGCCATCGTCTGTCACGTACGGTATCGTCATACAAAGCTTTGCCGACACCCGTGGCGCGCGTTCTTTGGAACAAGCGCACGATTTCGCCACGTCCGTCTATCGCGAAGTGCAAAAAGGCAAAATCGCAGATGTCCGATCAGACAAATTCAACACGCGACGCAACATCTTTACACCCCTCGCCATCGCACACGGTAAATTACAAAACTGGGAACGCGCCCAGTCCTACTTTGACCTCATCGACCCCGCCGAAGACCCGCTCGAGCCAGAGACAGACAACTTTTTGGCGGCGTCGCCTCAGCAAAAGATCATCACTTGGTCTCAGCTCATGGACGTGCACCGTCGTGCCGGCGATGTCGAGCAGGTCCTCAAGATCTGGGGCGACCTCTTCCGTTTCGCCATCGATGCTATTCCGCTTGTCGCGAGGAATGAACGCGAAGAGGCTGCTATGAATCGGGCCTTTGCTGGGAGTAATATCAATGTACCCGGCGGCGGGAAAAATTCGCGCAAACGCATACCCGAGTCTATACTCTGTATTCCCCTCTCCATCGCGCTCGACTCCGTATCGTCCGTCGGCGATGGCAAAGCCGTTCGCAAACTGTGGGCGAGCGTTTCCCATTATCACTTTGGGTTTGACGCTGCGAATTATAACCACTATGCGATAGCACTGGCGAGGACGGGGGATGTGGAAGGGGCTTTCAGGATCACAGAGAAGGTCTTGATGCGGCGGTACGCGAGGATCAAGTTCCGCGGCGATGCTGCTATGCGCGAGAAGAAGAGGGATCTGCGCCGTCTTTCTCGAGGTGAATTCATTCGTCCTGCCGTCTCATCCATGTACGGCTTGCAACACGATGTAGAGAAAATCCCAGAAGAGGAGGAAGAGGAGGAAGAGGACTACGAGTTTGAAGAAGGGGAGAATGAAGATCTTCGGAGTGACCCTGAAGAAATGTCGGCCGTGCTCGACCTCAAAATCGACCCCATCCTCGGCCCACCCAACAGGCGACACCAATTCCAGTCGTCCTCCCCCCCCTTCCGCCCCCCTCACCTTCCTTCCTCTTCTGTGCACGACGCGCAAGAGTCGGTATTGGGCATGGTGGACAAGGTGGGCGGAGAGGACCCGGTGCCGAAGACGGCTGCTTTGCTGCATAGGTGGAGACCGAGGGATACGCTCTGGCGGCCGAGTATATTGTTGATGAACGTGCTGGATAGTGTCTTTGGGCAGGTGGAGGATTATGGCGCTTCCCGCGGTTGGGTCTCGCTTCAAGAAAAAGCCCCCACCACTCCTCAGCTTGAAGATCCCGAGCAGAGTCCCAGCCAGCCTCGTAAGAAAGATGGCTTCCAAGGCACCGTCCTGCCTCTCTACGGCAACACCCCCATCAAGGATTATCAGACGGGCAAGCCTTTGCCCATCAGTCCGAGGGCGTTCAGGGTGAGGTTGGAGGATAAGTACGCGAAAGCTGTAGAGTTGGTGAGGCATTTCAGGCGGAGAAAGGAGGAGAGGAGGAGTCATTGATGTGAGTACGGGTTTGCGACGGTTGGTCATGTGGCTGACGAGCAGAAGCAGGCTTGAGCGTTTCGTATCGCATCTTGATCTTTGTCAACGGAGGGGTTCATTCTTCCACAGGTACGTTCTATACCCCTGCGCGTACTGGCCGTGACTGACTCGACTCGCAGCACAGCGTCTGCCAACATATAATGAGAGGACGAGAAGTCACGCTCAAATTGCATTCTTGGATATCCAGCATATAGTTTCCCATATACCAAATCATTTCAATCTCACACATAGCATGTAACACCCCCTTTCATTGACCTTTGCATTGCGAAAAATGATTCATTATCTACAACTCCTATCCTTCTACCACAGGTCTTTCTACTCTTGCATCTGAACATCTTCCCCTTGCTGTCCTTCTCCCTCCCCAGCCGCAGGAGCAGCCCCTTCAGCCCCTTCACCCGCCGCCGCCTCCTCCGGCTCCTCACTAGGCCCATCCTCCGGCTCCCCCCTGCTCCTCCTCCACGCCCTCAAAAACCCATCCACGCCCTCATTCTCCCACACCCTAAAGTTGCCCTTCTGCGCCGCAGCAGAAGCGCGCACGTCTTCAAGGTTTGCGCTCTCGTCGGAAGCGGGGCCGATGATGGCGATGGAGGTGTTGAGGACGGAGAGGTGTTTGTCTTGTTGGAGGGTGTCGTGGAGGGCGGAGAGACCGTGGTTGATCAGTTCGGGAAGAGAAGCTGTCATCCTCTTTGTCAACTCCAATCTTCCATGCGACATGCAATACCAAGTAGGGGAATGGGAGGAGACTGACCATCTTCAAACTTGTCAAAGTTCTTCTCGAGATACGTCTTGGCACTTTGGCTCCTCGCCCCGATAGAGTGGGCGTAGTATTCGAATGCCGTGCCGGAGGGGGAGAATTCAAAGAGGTGGGGCCCGGTCTCGTCGGTACCGATGACGAGGAAGCCGACACCGTAGGGGCGACGACCGTACTCTTGGGTGTTGGTTTGAGCTCCTGTTGTAGTGTTAGCAGTGCTCCTGTAGATTGTCTGCGCTCTCTCCAAGCGCCTCGCTCCTTCCCCCGACCTCCAGCTAAACCCAGAGAAGAGAAACAACTCACGATCCGCAATACTCTGCACCAACCTCGCAACCGGCGTAGCCCTCCCATACGTCATCCTCGACTGCATAGCCTTCTGCCTCAAAAAGTTGCTCAACACTCGCGCATCACTTGTCAGGCCGGCGATAGCGACACCGACGTGGTCGTCAATGCGGATCAGCTTCTTTTGGTAGGTTGCGAGTTCGCCTGTGGATCGCTATACAGAGGCTTGGGGTCAGCTCAGGACGGGGAAGGAAGGGGAGGGGAGGAAGGGGACGGACTTTGAGAGTGAGCAAGACGGCGTGGGTCTTGGAGCGGAGACCGATAGCGGCGGAACCTTGCTTTACGGCTTCGAGCGCATATTCCACTTGGAAGAGCTTTCCCTGGGGCGACTGTTACACCGTGTCAGCTTTCATCACCAACCTCGCAAACGAAAGTGGACTGACGAAAGTGGTGTTGTCGGAATCGTAGGAATTTCGGAACTGTCCCCGTAATCAGCTACGCCCCCTCTGCCCCCCTCGCATGCACTCACCATGGCTGCCGAGTAGAAATACTGAAATGATAGAGGAGATGCTTCAAAGCGAGGCGTGCGCGTCGATGGGCTCGCTCCTCTCTCAGGGGGTTACGTAAGCGAGTGGAGGTTGCCCAAAGATTTCCGGATTGTCTCTGACTTTTGTTGTCGAATTGATACATCTATACCATCCCACAATGCGGCCCTTAACAGAAGAAGAAACAAAGTCCGTCTTTGAGAGTGCGTACCCCTCTTGAATAGCTGTGGAAAGGGGCTAATGATTGATGCTAGAGCTCGCCAACTACATCGGCAAAAACCTCGTGCACCTCATCGACCGCGACGAAGACGACGAGTACTGCTTCCGTCTCCACAAAGACCGTGTTTACTACCTCCCCCTCCCCATGCTTCACTTTGCCACCTCTGTCGCCCGGCCCAACCTCGTCTCCCTCGGCACGTGCTTTGGCAAGTTTTCAAAGACTGGCAAGTTCAAGTTGGGTATTGCGAGTTTGGATTATCTGGCAAAGTATGCCAAGTACAAGGTGTGTACCTATCCGTGGTTGGGTGTGTATAGGGGGGTATGCTGATGGGTAACAGGTGTGGATCAAACCCTCCGGAGAACTTCCTTTCTTGTACGGCAACCACGTCGCCAAAGCCCACCTCGGTCGTATAACAGAAGACACCCCCGAACACCAAGGTGTTGTAGTGTACAACATGTCCGATGTGCCATTAGTACGTCCACCCCCTCTTACCCTGCAGTGGCCTTGACTTGGTAGGATGAAGAGCTAATCAAGGGGATAGGGCTTTGGTGTGACTGCCCGATCGACACTGGATACCCGAAAACTCGACCCTACTGGTATCATCGTGTTCCACCAGGCGGATGTTGGAGAGTTCTTGCGTGATGAGGATACCATGTTCTAAGCTGGATAGAGGATAGCGCGTTGAGGGGGTGGAGATGAGAGCAAGGGGGATGGGGATATTTTGGTTTCTTAGGGACAATTCTGCCTCGAATTGCGAGGGAGGGTCTCGTGTAACTTCGTATGTACACTAATTTGCATGGACATGGGCCGTCTCAGGGGTCGTTGTGTCCTGCTGGGATGAGTCGGCGCGCTGCTGCGCCATCGTTGAAGGGGAGAGTGGCTGCCTGCGCGATCCTGTAAATGCGTACATGTCACCCTCTCCTTATCTACAAATCAATACAAACAACTCTTCTTTCCCTCCGCTATCTATACATCTATACAAGGCCAGTCAAAAGAGCTCATGCAAACCCCATGACTTCTTCCACAACATTTGAGAAGGCATGTGTGTTTCTCTCGGGGAATGTCTTGAGAGCATCGGTCTTTTGGAGAAAGAGGGGTATTTGTTCTTGTAGTTCGCTATAGCCCCATCAGCCTCTAGTCTCAAGTTTCCCACACCCGCTCCAAATCCTCTCTCCAACCAGAGCCTCAACTTGTCCTCGAGATAAACGTCAACAAGATGTACAAAGAAAGACGTACCTGACCGCCGCAACCGCACAAAACCCATCCCTCCCCAACGCCTCCGCAAGCTCGACTTGATGATTATCCATGAGCCCCGTGTTGGGGACTATCATGAGTCGTTTGGGGGGACGGGAGCGGAGGGTGGTGAGGATCGAGCCTGAGCCTGCATCTTTCTTTTTAGCTTTCGGCTTTCACTGCTTTCGGCTTTTCACTGCCTTCATGCAGGGATTCACAGAAGAAAACATTGGGGGAGAAGGTAAAGCAGGAAAGGGGAGGGGAGGGGAGAGGGGGAACGCTTACCAGCATGACTGATCACAGCTTCCACGCTACCTACCAACCCCTCAAAATCATCTGTATACCGCATCACCTCGACTTGCACATCTCCTATCTTTCCCTTGCCTTTTCCTTGAGCATCCACCCCTCGCCGGTGGTCTTCATTATGAGATGGTGATGGTGATGGTGATCGTGATCGTGACTGGGGTTGGATCGCATGCAGGAACTCGAGCGGTAACTCCGCACCCCCATACTGCACCACAACCCTCCCGACGCCCAACGCTGAAAGCGAAGACAGAAAATAGGGTGAGAGGAGGGGGTCGGTGAGGGCTGGGAAGAGGGTGGAGCCGACTGTTATTAGGAGGGAAGATGGGGGCATGGTTGCTTGATGGTTTGAGACTTGAGAGTGCTAAAGGGGAGAGTGAAAGGGGCAGGTGGAGGGGGGCGGAGGGGAGCGCTCTTGTTTGTTTGTTCTTGTTATGGTCTTGTGTCTTTTGAACATCGATACAAGACGTCCAGCCTAGCAAATAGATGACCATCTCGCCAGGACAGACCAGCTCGATACGGAAACTGGACCCTTAGATGCAGAGAAAGAAGTAACAGGGGAGTAATGCAATATTCATGCCCGAGAACCAAAGAAGCCTATGCCAATATATGTTTTTTCTGTTCGTCTTTCTCGAGCTCCTCCTAGCCTAGCACCCTAGAGTGAAAACCTAGTAAGGTCGGGCAGCAGCCTGACAAGCCTCTACAGAGTACATCAATCAGCTCCACCATCTCGAAAGCAAAGGAGAGAATGAGGACGTACTGAGGGCTTCGAGGTAGTAGCCACAAGATTGCATGTCACCGCCAGTAGCCTCAAGACACTTGGTAAAGTCTATTCCCAAGTCAGCACCACATTCAAGAGAGAAAGCAGAACGCACCCTTAGCCTGGATATCACAGCTCATACCAGCCTGCTGCTGGTTGACAGGCGCCTGCGCCTGCTCAACAGGTGCCGCCTGCTGTCCCCCACCCCCGCCAAAGAGCATGTTGCTGATACCGTGCCCGACGACAGAACCAGCCATGGCACCGCCCATGGTGGACGCGGCCTGGGCGAGCATGCCGGGCTGGCGCTGCTGCTGCACACCGGCGTGCTGGGCGGCGGGAGGGGGGGCGTGCTGGGCGGGGTAGGCGGCGGTGTGGGCGCCTCGGGATTGTTGGGAGGAGGGGGCGGAGGGGCGGGCGGCGGGGCGGGCGGAGGAACGGGACTGTGGGTGGGGGGTGGCAAGGTTAGTATGGAAATGTGGCGTTTTTTCGATCTCTTCTTTTCCTCCCCCTCCCCCCCACTCTTCTCTCCCAACCCTCCCCCCTTGAAGCATGAATGGCACTCACAGATCGGGCCATTTTGTTCAATTTATCTGCAGTAGTCGACGGATAGAGATGAAAGAGATGGATGAAAATGACCGACGTCGATTGGAGAACATCCCAGCAAACATTGACGGGATCAAATCACCTCCACTCTTCCGTCCGGTGCTTGCCGGACCGCTGTCGTAAGCCTTTTCTGGAAGCCGAGCAAGGCCGATAAGGGGTGGCCGACGGCGTTGGGTGTGTATGAGATGTGGACAAGTTGGTGAGGGTGATGGTGGGAGGAGACATCGTCGTGGTGGTAAGAGGAGGGTTTGGGATGTGCAGTACGAGTGGATGCGCGCGCGATGGCTTCTTTGAATGGTGTCTTCTTCATTCAACGATCAGTTGTTGCGAATGGTACTGACACAGGACCATCCAGTGTAAGTCTCGATGAAGGAGAAGTATGATTAGGGGCATTCAATAGCATGGTTCGAATGGGAGGAAAGGCCACAACGACATTGTCAGTGCCTTGAGAGTCTTTGCGCAGGAGTCGGGGCGCAGCCAAAAGTACCGTCAAATTCAGTGAAGACCCAAGACGCATGGGTGCTCATAAAGGAGTATAGGATGTATCTGCAGCGATGCAAGCACATGTCATATGAGTTGCATCTTCTCCTTTTCCCCTCTTTCCCATTTCCACACATAAAGAATATTACCGCTTACTGCTTGGCAACAGCAATAAACTCGACCTCCACAAGCACATCCTTAGGCAACCTAGCCACCTCAACACAGCTCCTAGCAGGCTTGCTCTCGCCAAAGAAGTCCGCGTAGATCTTGTTGAACTCGACAAAGTCGCCCATGTCTTTGAGGAAACAGGTGGTCTTGAGGACTTGGGCGGGGGTGATGTTGGAGGCTTCGAGGAGGGCGGAGATGTTGGCGAAGACTTGTTTCTGTTCATCTATTAGTGGGCTGTGGGGGAAAGGGGAGAGGAGGGGAGGTACGTACGGATTGGACGGAGATGTCGCCCTCGACGACCTGCATAGACTTGGGGTCAAGAGGGATAGAACCGGAAGAGTAGATAACCTGCCACAAGCCATAAGCTCTTCGCACCACATCACACGGAAAGTTGACATACACCGTTGTGCTGCACAGCCTGGGCGTAAGGACCAATAGCAGCGGGAGCCTCTACAAGTCATATCAGCCACCGTCCTCCCATATTTCGACAAGAGTCACACTCACTGTCGGTAGCGATGGTGGTGTAGGACATTTTTCGGGTAGTACTTTGGATGGGTCTGAGAGAACGAGAAAGAAGAGGCGTAAGACGTCTTGTGAGCATTGACAAGACAAAAAGAGAAATTGGAAAACGGAAGTTGGCAGCAGGTTGTGACTCGGCGCGGATGCTAAGGCGGGCCGAGGGGTTATGTAAACCCACGTGGAAGATGTGGAGGTCGACACCTGTTCCTGCGATCTGCGTCATGGCGCTCGCTGGTCCTCACCTTTGCCACCCTTCTCTCTATACATAGCCTTGCCTTCTTCTCCTCTTCCTAATCCCCACCTTATTGCAAGAAGGATACGCTGCTGTTATGTGTCAATTGGAAACTGCAAAGTGGGTACAAACAACATCCGTGAGGAGAGCCGATGACCGACGGCGGACGACGTATGCAGGGCTTTGATTTTTGACTGTTATGGAGTGGGTGGTTATCATGATTGCCAGAACATATGCTGGGGTGCTGACTTGCACGATTGTATCTTAGACGCTCATCGTCAGTACCCTTTCCGCCAGACCGCTCGACCGACAGTCGTACTGTGCCAGTCGACGTCTTTCTTCTCAGACACCCAAGCACAGATAGCTGACATCCATACTCTAGGACTGGGAACGAGGCAAGTACGAAGCTCTGGAAGAATCAATCTTCTCCCAAAAGACATGCCCCGAGCCCGAAAAGATCTTGCGCTCCCTGGGCGTCATCGAGAACAGGATCCAGCAAGAAGACAAGGATCGGATCTATCCTGAAGTGTACGTACCCCTCCACTCCAGTCTCTCTCATTCCGTGCTGATGCGTATGCAGGCTCGAGCTGAGCTATAAAGAACTCACCGCCGAACACCGTCTCTGGTACGACCCCGCCTCAGCCCAAGCTTTCGGCGACTCTGTAGGCTCATGGCCCCCTTTCCCCGACTCTGCCAAAGCCCTCAAACGACTCAAAGAAATGGGGCTGAAGCTGTTTGTGTTGAGTAATGTCGATAACGAGAGTTTTGCGGTGACGAGGAAGAAGTTGGAAGTGGGTGGATTCGAGTTTGATGGGGTTTGGACGGCGGAGGATAGTGAGTTGTCTTTTGTTCCTTGTTGTGTAATGTATGAGGGTGAAAGCTGATGGATGGGGATAGTTGGGAGCTACAAGCCGGATTTGCGCAATTTCCGGTATGCACTCGGAAAGCTGGAAGAAGAGTTTGGTATCGAGCCGCATGAGGTGCTCGCCGTTGCAAACTCCAAGTTGGGCGACATACGCCCGTACGTCTCCTTCCCCTCCCCCCTTCTTTCCCTCTCTCCTCCCCCTTTCTAAGTTCATTCACATATCCAAAAACGCTGACTCTGGGCGGACAGCGCGCACAAAATGAACCTCAAAGCCGTCTGGATCAACCGCCCCCACGCCATCATCGGTGTACAAGGGCAGGAAGACGTCAAGCCGGAGTGGGAGTTTGAGAGTATGGAGGCGTTTGCGGATGGGGTGAAGGAGGCTATGGAGGAGGAGGGGTATTAGGAGTTTGAGGAGTGGGGTCTTGGGGTCTTGGGGGTCAGGAGGAAGGATGAAGGGAGGGATGTGGTTTTGGGGTTGGTTTATTGGAGGCCTGTTGTGCAGTATTTCCATGATTGATGGTGTGAGTCGTTTTAGGAGTCTGATGTCCATTGTCTGTGAGCTATTGATGCATTTCTTTGCGCATATCAGTACGAGTACTGTACGAGTACACCGAGCAGTCGCTACATCTCATCGAAGGCTCATATAAGGATATTGTCAAGCCGCTTACACTCAAAGGAGGTGCTGAGTGCGGTATTGATCGGCCACTGAGACATGGTGAGAGGGCGCACGGACCTCCTTTTGAGTGCAAAAGGGGCGCATCATTCTCTATCTCTTTCATTTCTCTTTCCATTCCATCTCCCATCCAACCGCCCACCGACAACATGTCAGTTTCTTCCCACCACAGCAGCGCTGCCTCTGCGCATAGCATGCAGGTGCACAACTCCACCCCGACCCCGACCCCTTCCGCCACCGTCACTATCGGGGTTAAAGTTGGGGTCGGGGTGGAGTTGTGCACCTGCATGCTATGCGCGGAGGCAGCGCTGCTGTGGTGGGAAGAAACTGACATGTTGTCGGTGGGCGGTTGGATGGGAGATGGAATGGAAAGAGAAATGAAAGAGATAGAGAATGATGCGCCCCTTTTGTACTCGAAAGGAGGTCCGCCACAACAGGGTTCGTGCCCATGTCACACCATAACCATTACATGTATGTATGCAGCACATTTCACCATGTCCCAGTGGTCGATCATTACCACACTCATCTCCCCCAAGTTGCTGCATGGGCTTACAGCCGCTATGATCGAACGGGGACTGATGTCACACGGGTCCATGACCTCTAGCGAGGTCCTTGTAGTAGTCGAGGTGAGTCGAAATGACTTGAGGGCCATGAGAGGTAGCCAAGCCAATGCTGGAGGACATGGACGCCTGTGTTCGTGCTGGAGAGACAACAATATTTGATCGACAGAGTATCTAAAAGCTATGAAAGAGTGTAGGTTTTTATATCCAGCCTCAAGCCTACGTATCCCTTTTGCAAATACAATAGTAGCGAAGAAGGCGGCAGCGAATAAGACACCTGGTGATTGAATGCATGATAAGTATGTGACAGACTTGAACAACTCTATCCAATTCCACTTCGGCGCTCACTCACTCAGTTGTTTGGTTCCTACAAGGGAAGGGTCGAATAAGGCGGCGAAGGCCGCCCCGATCTTTCTTTCGACAACTGTAATCAATTGTCGAATTCTAATGCATCTCCACTTTCGACCACAATGGACCCCCTCGCCCCTCTGCCAGCCCTCGCCCTCCCCCCTCAGACCCTGATTCTCCTCGTGGGACTCCCTGGTAGCGGTAAATCCACCTTCGCCTCCTCTCTCTGCCAATCTTCGGCCTCTCTCCTCACTTCCGACCCGTCCAACCCATATCAACCCCTGCACGCTTCGACACAAGGAGGCATTAGACCGTGGATAAGAGCTTCGCAAGATGATGCGCCGAGTCGGAGAAGGCAGGAGGTGGAAGCACTTGTGGGATGGGGATTGAGGGAGGGGTGTAATGTGGTTGTGGACCGTTGTGGATTCGATCCTGTGTAAGATATCTGCATGATGTGTACAACTAGGTAGCTGACATACCGCTGTAGACAAAGAAGCCACTTCATATCGATAGCGGAAGGCATCAACCCCCAAATCCGGATATACGCCCTCGTCCTCGCCGTCTCTGAACAGACCCTCAAAACACGACTCACGTCTCGTGAATCTCACCCCACCATCACCGGCGGCGAAGAAGGTCTTCGAGTGCTTGGGCAGATGGGTAAAGTCTGGCAACCGCCTACTTCCCAATCCGGCGAGGGGTTCCACAAGATCCTGATATTGGACGAGAAAGATCAACCGAATGGAGCCGAGGGATGGACAGAAGACTTGGCACGGGAAGTGGTAGCGAAGATAGAGAGAGAAGGGGAGCAGGAGGTAGGGGAGAGGAAGGATTACAAGCCAAAGCCGAGAGAGTTTGGAGATGGAAGAGGACGGGGCAGAGGTGGTTATCGAGGGAGCTGGGAGAATGGGCGTGGAAGGGGAGGCTGGGGAGGAGATCGAGGAAGAGGAGGATATGCCAGAGGAGGTGGTGATGGGTGGAGAGGAGGCTATGGTCGAGGTGGGTACCATCAATCCGACAGTACTGCTTCGGTGCCGCCTTCGTGATGCATTCAAGGTACTACACTATGCATGAAAAGACGTATCAGTCTCACCCCTCCTCGGATGCTCGTCCATCCGCATGCATATAAGACGATCCTCTTGCTCCTGCTGGCTGGGAGGCGGAGACCGGAGTCACCGTCTTACGGCTTATGGTGTGGGCTGGAAGTGTGTGAGGCGGAGCCGTGGCAGAGATGAGACGTGAAGGTGGCAGGGAAGGTATCTCGATTGTGCTGTGACCCGTGATACGGTACAATATATGCATACAAATGCTCAAGACGAACGCGCCCTGCGACGACCCATACGCCCCCTCCATCCCGACCCTCGCCCTCACCCTAGCTTATACACCCAACAGCGTCCCCACAGCCCACCCAATCATCGGCAATATAAGATTATCGTTCTGCGCCGAGAACGCCTCGAGAAGGGTGACAAACGCTACAGTGATCGTATACGGTACAAGCTGGTAAGTGTCAGCTGTTGGTCTTTAGACTTAGGGAGGGAGGGAGGGAGAGAGAGCGAGATGGAAGCAGGCAGGGGGCGAGACAGGGAGATGAAGGGGAGCTCACATTGAAAGAATCAACGGCCCCAACAGCCCACATAACAACTGAGCTAACCAACACCGACAAGAAGAATGCCAAACTGCCTTCGACCGTCTTGCCGAATGCTGGACACCATCGGAGTCTTCCGATTCGTCTTCCTACTATCGATGCCTGGGAGAGAAAGGGTGTCAGCTTTGAGATATGATGAATAAAGTGGTTAGGGACGTACGAGAGCATCGCCTATGCCGAGGGAGAGGATACCAAAGTAGGATAGCAATTCGCTTGGCCTTTTCTCAAACTCATCAGCTCTCTCTCTTCCTCTCTTCAAGAATAGGAGCAACTCACCCTTCAAACCACAAAGGCGACGCACACCCCGCCAACAAATAGAAATGACTCAGAATCGCCGTTCCCGAATCTTTCGCATCCAAAAACTCGTTCAAAAACAAGTGCACCTTGACGCCAAAAGGCCAGAGGGCGAAATAGCGAATGTATTCTGCAAAGTTGAAGGCGGCGAAAGCGACGGAGAATGAGAGGTGGGTGAATGCTGGCTGTTTGGAGCGTCAGTAAGTAAGTTGGGGGATAAGAATGTGAAGGGGACGTACGTCGACGGCGATACCGGGGATAAACATGATAACCGCCAGTGCATGAAACGATTTCCTCCTCGCATTCACAGACAATGTCGGCATCCGCTGATCGGCCGCATCCATCATCTGTGTCGCTGCTCCGGAGAAACCTGCTTGTCCTCTTGCTTCTACCTGTCCTGCTGTTTGTCCGGGGTGGCCGGGTGCGGATGGGACGTTTGGGAGGGTTGAGGTTGAGGTCGAGGTCGAGGTTGAGACGGACGGGTGGGTATGGTTGGAGTTGGAGTTCGAGTTCGAGGAAGACGGAGTGTCGCCTCTGCTGGCTGCTGTACCAGGGACGGTATACCTCCTATGCCTCCTAGCGCGATTAAGCTGCCTCTCCCATCCCGCCACCGAAACAACAGCCAGCCCAACCCAGTACCCCACCAGCCCCAACCTCGTCCACATATGCCTCCCCCCAAACACAAACCAAAACACCCAGCTATACGGATTCCGCCCGCCCAAACACCACCACGTCCACCCGCCCACCAATCCCCCACAAACAACCGCCGAACCACCATAGAAGCCGAGAGCGAGCAAGCGGCGGTGGATGGGTTTTTCGTGTGGGAGGCGGAGGCGGTGCGCTGGTTTTTGGGCGAGGTTGCGGGAGAGGTAGAGGAGTGGGGAGAGGAGGAAGCCGGCGAGGAGGGAGCCTGGGATGAGGGCGAGTTGGAATGTGAGGAGAGGGGTGGGGAGACGGTATGTTTTGATGTAGGGGGTGCGGAAGATTGCGATCTGGTAGAGATCAAATTATCTCAGCACAAGCGTTTGAGGGAAGAGGGAGGGAGGAAGCGACGGACCTTCATACGGGTCAAATTGACGACCTCCATAAACATTGCCGTCGCCGCACTACACACCGAAGCCAGTTCCCCCAACGTCAACCCCTTCCGGGCGAGCCTGACACAGACGTAGATACTGAATTGGTAGAAGAGGGTAGCGATGACGATATCGGAGGGCGACATATCTGCCATCCCATCAGTACCATGCCTTATCCCTCATCCACCCCCAGACAGAAAGAGGAAAAGGAAGGAGAAGGGGAGGGGAAGGAAAGGGAAGAATAAGAAGAGACGTACCACTCCAAACCCCTCTTCCGACATACGCAGTAACAGCCTTAACCCCCAAACACCCCGCACTAACCAACCCCGAAAACCCCACCACGCTCCCCGTCCTCCTCCATTCACCCTTCCTTAACCAAAAAGTACCAAAGCCGGCTTGTTGGGCGCTGAACCTGCCGCCAACGCTACCAGGACCGCCACCGCCACCGCCATGACCACTCGGGATACCGGGAGGGACCTCCCCGAGCTCTGAGACGCTTGGGTCGTTAGGAGGGGGGCAGAGGAGACGCATTTGTTTGATCTCGAGATGCAACGACCTTGCAAGATGCACGAGAAGGACGAATGAACACAACGTGAAGAGTTGTACAAGGTTCCGGCGTGAAGTTGCAAGTGCTGAGAGGGCGCGGATCGTCTCAATAGGTCCCCTTGTAGGGTCGACATCCCGCCTCAACGGGGTTGTGGGCAGCACAAGAGGATTCTCAATCTTCCAATTCCCATGCGGCAATGGAGAAGAGGGGTACGAGAATAGTTGGGAGAGGGAGGCGTGCAAGAGGGCGGAAGCTACAAGGGGGCCTAGGAGGAGGGCGTAGTATATGCCGTCGTCGAGGCAGTCTCTGTGTTTGTGATCGTTAGTGAGGGAGATGGAAAGGGAGAGGTAGAGGGAGGAAGGGGCTTACCGATATTCACGTTCTTCCGTCCCCCATATACTCCCCTTATGTCCAATCCCTATATACCCATCTTCGTCCGGCAACAACATCCTCGCCCGAGGATCATCCTTTGGCAGCGCAGGGGACGTCTGCCCCCCGCCCCCAGCTCCAGAGTACCCGGCGTACCCTGCATGACCGCCAGCAAGGAAAAGAGAAGTATGGCCGACGCTGGATCGAGCAGACCTTTCGCGTGCAGAATATGTGCCCCCCCAGGTGGAGGGTGGGAGGGGGGAGGGGGACAGGGGTCGGGTTGGGGGGAGGTATGTGGATAAGACGCGGGCTGGGGTGGGTCGGAATCGGAGGGCGGAGTAGAGGATCGTCAGGCCTACTAATAAACCGATTTCTAGAGTACGTTTTAGCAGAGTTTATGGGAGGTGAGAGGGGAGGGAGGGACACACCACCGGCAATAGCTTGTTCGCCCCATCTATACCCCAGCACCCAGATACCCCAACACACTGCTGACAATACCAAAAGATTCTCGCATTTGCGTCGTGTCATCAAGATAGAAAGTCCTATGCGCCGGGTTTTACCGCCTAATCTGAAAGCGATGACATGGTTGAGACCGATCATGAATGGGAGTAGGGTATAGGGAGGCGGCGAGGGCGGTGCCGAGTTTTGCCGTCGGGCTGAGTTGGAGGTACGGGCAGAGGCGAGCGGTGTTGGTCTGTCAACAAGATCAGCTGCAAGTAAAGGGTAAATTGACGAAGGAAACCTTACGTCCGATCAACAGGCTCCTCTATCTGTTTCTTCCAGTTCACTCTACTAGCCCTCTCCACCTCCGTCTCATCCCCCCTCAGATACTCTCTCTCGCTCCCGCTGCCCGCGCCGGCGACGCTACTCGCGGAAGCACCGTATTGCGTCGAAAATCCGACGTCGGTCGTTTCGTGGTCTTGCTGGTCTTCTAGTGTTGGGTGGGATGCTAGTGGGGAGGAGGGAAGGTCGGAGGGGGGGTTGTAAGAGGGAGGGAGGGGGCTGCGGCTTGGGGCACGTGTGCGATGACTGTTATGACTATGGCCGTGGTTATGGCCGACTGATCCGGTAGCAGAAGACCGAGGTGAATTGAAGCTTTTCCGCTTTTCTCTACTATTATGCAGTGGCGTGCTTGTTCTTGGCGGGTGGCCGTGGACAGACAGAGAGGAAGGCGGGGGCGGAGAAGGCGAAGAAGATGAGCGTGATACGGAGCGGTGACGAGTGTTCCTGTGAGTATGGTGCGATCTTGCGGGCTGGAGGGTCATCCTGACCGCTGAGCTGGGGTGCTCTTTTGGGGTGCTGTTGAAGCTTGAGATATGGAAATGTAGACAGAATCGAAATGTCAGAGGAGATGGTGATTTGTTGACGACGTCGCCAAAGTGGAGGCCACGGTGGAGGCACACCGAGGAACGTTGGCCCAGGCTGCAGAGATGAGGATGGGAGGGCTCTCTTTGCTTTGCATGCAGTTGGGCCATGGGCAGGCCACTCCAGGGAGTACCCAAGTATTCTTATGCATCCTTATGCATTCCCTTGCATCCTCTTCGCATAGCCAGGAGTTACCGAGATACGTAGAGAAGCCCCCCGCGCCCACCCCATTTGATCCCGCTCAAAAATTATGGAACGCAGATTTCCCAAAAGCCTGTTATATATCTTTGAACCCTCTATATATATCCTTCTCCCCTATCCAACCCCCTTCAAAAGCAAGATAGGAGGTCCACAATGTCCACCGAAGACTCCCCCCTCTCCGCCCCCGCGCCCACAGTGCTCGGCGAGCTCGCAACAGAGCTCGAAGAACGACCATGGGCCTTGGCTTCAGAAAACGACGAGAGCGTTAGAGCGAAGAGTTTGAAGGCTGCTAAGGCTCTTTTTGACCTCAGTAAGTGTTTGGTCCAAGCTTGGGCATGTAGAAGAGTGGTATAGGGCTGACAGAGTGGGTAGGCGTAAAGTGCGAACAACTGTCGCACCCGCATATCCAACCATTCCTCGTATCCATCCTCGAACCCCCCTCCATCGAAACCCGCTCCAAATCCCAATCCAATTCTGCTCAAGCAGACAAGACGCCGATGGACCCTAACGAAACCTTCCCCTACACCCCGCTCGACCTTTTGACCGTTGAGGGTTTTGACCCGGACCAGATCTGGGCGCAATTGGAGTTGAAGAATGAGGGACTTGTACCAGTTTTGTCCAAGATGGGGGAGCAAGAGCAAGTGCCTGAGGGTATTGAAGAGCTTTCGGACGCTTCTTCTGACGACATGACGCTGGAAGAGTTCAGGGAGATGTTGAAAGAAGCGGGCTACGAAGGGATCGACGAGATGTCTGACGACGAAGTGGAAGAACTCAAAGAAGAGATGGAGGGGGATGATGGAGAAGATGGGAAGATGTCGCTGGATGAGTTTAGGGAGATGTATAGGGAGGCGGGGGAAGATGTGGATAGTATGACGGAAGAAGAGTTGAGGGAGAGGATGGAAGAGATGGAGGGAGGGTCTGACTCTGACTCTGATAGTGAAGAGAGTGGGAGCGAAGATGATGAGGAGGAGAGCGACAGCGAAGAGGGAGAGGAAGGAGAGGATGAAGATGAGGAGATGCTTTCTGGTGAAGACGACGAGCTCTCTGCTTCCGCTTCCGGCTCTGCCTCTGAAGAAGAGGACAACGAAGAAGCAGGCCTCTCTGCCTCAGACGACGAAGACGACTCCTCCGCCCTTCTCTCCGGCTCCGCCCCCTCTTCTTCCACCCCCGGCCCCTCCAAAGCCCGCAAATCAAAATCCAAACACCCAACTCTCGACGACGACTTCTTCTCCATAGACGATTTCAACCGTCAGACAGAAGAACTCGAAGCTGGCCGTCTTACCTCTGGCGGTTTGGGGGGTGACGACGAAGAGGAGGAGGAGGAGTTGCAAGATTTTGGGAGTTTGATGTTGGGTGGAGCTGGGGATGATGATGGTACGTCCCTTCTTCCTTGTGTGTGTGGTGGGGATGGAGCTGATTTGAGGGGTAGAATTCACTTATGCCGACTTTTTCGAACCGCCAAAAGGTGGGGCCAAGAAACCTTCTTCCTCCGGCTCGAAGGAGAAGAAGGGGAAAGGCAAGAGAAGCAAGAAGCCCAAGTATGACGAAGACGAGGATATGGACGAAGAGGAGGAGGAGGAGGAGGAAGTGGATGATGATGAAGAGGCGTTTGGTATTATGGGACGTGTTAAGGGCGATTTGTTTGATAGTGATGACGAGGGAGAAGCCGAGGAACAAGGTATCTTTCTCATCCCACATACTTCATCCCATAGTATCAAGCCTGACCCCGTCATAGTCCTCTCCGCACACGAAAAACGTCAAAAAGCACTCGCTCTCCAAATCGCCGAGCTCGAAGACCAAGCCGTCGGTCCCAAAGAATGGACCCTCCTCGGTGAAGCCTCTAGTAAAGCCCGGCCTGAAAACTCATTGTTGGAGGAAGATTTGGATTTCGAGCAGGTTGGGAAAGTTGTGCCTGTTGTGACGGAGGATTCGGTGAAGAGTATGGAAGAGTTGATTAAGCAGAGGATTTTGGATGTGAATTTTCTCTTTCCACTGGGAAGGGTGGGAGCTGATGCAAAGTAGAACAATTTCGACTCGCCCGTCCGCGTGCGTGCATACGAACCCACACCCTTCCTTCCCTCCCGCTTCTTCGACCTCCAAGACACCCAATCCGCCAAATCCCTCGCACAAATCTACGAAGAAGACTACCAAGCTGCCGCGTCGGGTGAAAAGGTCAAGGATGCGAGGGATGAAAAGCTCAATAAGGCGCATGAGGAGATTGATGGGTTGTGGAATGATATTTGTTATAAGCTTGATGCGTTGAGTAGTTTGAACTTTGTGCCCAAGGCTGTAAGTCCTTTCTTCTTATCGATGTGGTGTGGGCTGATACAGTACACAGCCAAAGGCGAATATCTCGACAATCTCGGATTTACCGACGACGTCGATGGAATCTGCCCTCCCCCCAACATCCGCCGCTTCCACAATGCTCGCCCCTCAAGAACTCTTTGCCGCCCCCACCTCTTCCTCTCTCGTCGCCCGCTCCGAGCTCACATCCGAAGACGCCCAAGCGCTGCGCACCAAACACCGCAGGCACAAAAAGGCCGACAGGAAGAAGCTCGGCGAGATGGAAGAGTTGTATGGGAAGAAGAAGCAGAGTGTCAAGGAGCAGAAGGAGGAGGCGTTGAAGGGGTTGGTGAAGAGTGGAAAGGGGGTGACGATTGTGGGGAAGGGAGGGAAGGAGCAGGGGAAGGCGGTGAAGAGGGGTGGGGAGGGGCAGGGAGAGCAGCAGGATGGGAAGCGGTTGAAGCTGTAGTCTTTGGATCTTGTCTTTATGTATGGTCTGCAATGTCTATCCTTTACATGTCGTACTCGAGTATACTTGTCAGGGTATCGTATGTGGGCATCAAAGAGTCCAAGACTGATTGGGCGATGGCCAAGGTTCTCCCACCAAATCAGGTAGTAGCTGAGATTGACCATTGTTGTTGATGGTTTAGAATGTACCTGAATCAATTATGGTGCTGGTGCAGGTTTGGGATGACATCAAAGGTTGAGAGACAGGCGAAGAGAGAATCATAGAGCAGTCATAGAGGCAAGAACGCATCCATGTTGACAGGCGGGACATGCCGCCCGGACCGGCTTCTTGCGTGCCTGTGACGTTTTCTGATTCTGGGTCGGATGTTGACTCCGCTTTTTTCCGTTCTTTAGCAAAGTCATTTCTGCGATTCTTGCACTGAAATCACTATCTCATCACTAAATCTATATCCAGTCTATCACACTCAGGACTGAGAACCATCACACCCTATCACACTTTCACAAATCTAAGCGTATAAACAACAAACCACATCATCATGGTACGTTCTTTCATCTTCCAATCTACTTTCGCAAAGCTGATTTCGTTCGCGTAGGGTCTTTGTAACTCTAAACGCGCTCACGGGCAACAAGGCGGCTACGGCGGCGGCGGATATGGCGGGCAACAGATGGGTATGGGCGGAGGCGGCATGGGCGGAGGCGGCATGGGAGGAGGCGGCATGGGAGGAGGCGGCATGGGCGGTGGACCGATGATGGGCGGTGGGGGTAGACACGGAGGGCATCATGGTGGCGGCATGGGCGGAGGTATGGGAGGAGGGGGTATGGGTGGGGGTATGGGAGGTGGCGGTATGGGCGGTGGCGGTATGGGCGGGGGAGGATTTGGAGGGCCTGGGGGAGGTATGGGAGGCGGGGGAATGGGTGGAGGGGGAATGGGTGGGCCTGGAGGTGGGATGGGCGGTGGTGGTATGGGTGGTGGTGGTATGGGTGGTGGGCCTGGAGGGGGAGGTGGTGGACGTTGGTAATGGAGGGAGGGTGAGAAAGGAATACGAAGATAGCAAAGTATATTTAATGCAATTAATCAAACACGATGGCAGTAGTGTTTGGTTCGACAGGCTTGTGTGTGCTGGTTCTGGTTTGTGAGCTATCGCCTGACGCCTGGGTTCTCTGCTGGTCGTATACTCTTAATTTTGTATAAACAGCATAGCTCTGAAAAGGTCATAGACGACTGTCTGGTCAGCTGTATCCTGTATGCGATGGCAAGAAAGGCGGCAGCAAGTGAAGATAAGGTGGGCGTACGCCGCCAAATGACTCACATCTCGTACATCATATCAGCATCTCATTTTTGCGGCAAATCACTCCAACAAATAGCTCATGGTACTCTCAACCGTCATGAGAAACATAAGTAGTATTGATATATCACCCAGGTCGTACTCAAAACTGTAGCAACGGCCAGTCATCTGATCGCTCACTCAACACGCGTACAACAAGGCCCACATCACGCCCACATTACATTATCGGTACAAGACGCAAAGCAGGGAGCATTACAAAATGGTACATCTCCAAACTTCCCCCTCTACGAGCTAACCACCCGCCAGGGCATATGCACCTCCCAAACCCGCTCCCACCCCGCCGACTCAACCCACGCAGCCCACTACCACCCATTCGAACCTTCTCCTGTCGTCTTCTCCCGTCCGCGCCAGCGAAAGAGTCTCGTAGGGGGGCATAAGTTTGGACCGGGTGATGGGGAGGTGTATCATGGGGGGCATAGACCGATGGGAGGGAGCGAGAGGATCCAGGGGGCGGTGGTGCGAGGTGGTGGGGGGCGTGAGCTGGGGACGGGGAGAAGACAAGCGGGGAGGAGATAGTACTAGACGTACTTTCGAGAGTTTAGATGTGGATACAAGGACTGGTGACTCGTGGTTCTGCTTTCATCGCGTAGGGCTGGTGGGTGTCGGGCGAGTACTGTATTGATGAGATTACTGCTTTGGGGGCAATATGAATGCGAGTGCCTAAGCGTCTACCATCAACACGCACCGTAGACCGTAGCAATCTAACGGAAAACCCGTAGTTCAATGAAATCATCAGGTTACTGGTTGCATACATAATTTTGAACAGCCTATCGATCCCCGGAACTTGAAAATGCAGTACTTGTACTTGGAGAATTATCTTCACTTCTTGCTTTTGCAACTGGTCTTCTCTCGAACACCAGTGGAGTTTGTCTAGCTGGAGGGTCGAAGCAAAGCTCTGTGCAGGCGCAAGTAACAAGGCCAGTGGTAAACATCTGAAACGGTCTGCGTAACTTGTCCTTCAGCCAGCCTGTCCAAGAGCTTTCGTGACGATCCATCATCACCTCAGCTCTTGCGCGTCTCGTTCAACATTTTCAACCCTTTTCGAGATGCCCCATTTTCATCTCAAAGGGCGAAGCGTCTTTTGTCGTCCTTCTATGTTTCTTTCTCATCCTTCCCTCATACCTACACTCGAACGACCAACTCGCCCTCCTATAGTAGCTCCTCCAAAGCCACAATCACAGCCCGCCGGCAAAAAGCTACGTCCGGTCATGGGCACTTCTTCCACTTCTGGGAAAAGGTCGCGAGGACGACACATCATGCCTACTAGATCATCCAAGGCTCAGCGTCGACAAGGACAAGGCCCCGTGCCGAGCCTCTCGAGGAGTTCTGAACTTGGCTCTATCAGTGAGCTGACCAAGTGCTTCTTAGAAGCAGAGCGGGCCCAATAAGAGATGGAAGACAGCCTTAGGAGACAAGGATGCACTTCGTATCGCCGAAGGCCCGTCCTTGTGGTCCATCAGGGCCATAGGCCCCGATAGACGATTTCGTTCTTTCCCGTTCTCCCTAGCTCTCTCATGTTTATTGCTGACCACTCTGAATGCATGGATCATGCGTATCGCGTGATATTATATTCTTTTATCTCTCTCTTTTCATCATACACATCCAGTCCTTCGCCCCGCTTCGACGTCTTGTTCTTCTCGCCTGGTCAGAGACTTGTGAATAGATTGCTGACGGCGATGGTCAGCGCAAATCTCGAGGAGATGTTATGGCTTCTAGCAATGATGAAGTATAGCCCCGCCTCACAACACCGCCCAGCGACACCCTATCCCTCGCACTTCTCTCCAGCGTTTCGTCATCCTCGTCATACACTCTCCTTCCCAACGTCTCGTCCACGTTATACACGCCAATGCCCGCTCGATACTCGACCTTTCCCACATCTCCTGCTTTCTTTGTAGGGCAGGTTGTTGATTAAAGGCGAGGAGAGGGCGACGAGGAGAACGTGGATATGGTGGGTACGGTGGAGGTGGGGGAGTACTGTGTTGTGGCCGATAAGATGTATGATAGTGGGAGAAGATGTTTGGCATTGTGAGAGTGAGTACGGCGGAGATGGATCAACAAAAAGTAACTCTTAGAAATGTAACGAGTCGGCGATGTAGTGTTCATGTCATGAGATTGTGTTTTGCTGCTGTCTCTGAGTGACGCAACGTTGTGTGATGAACGATTGGTGTAGGTAGGTCTGGACACGACATCGGTGGCCTTAGTGGCTTGTAAATGGGGTAGAAGTGAGAGTGAAGGCGATGTTGAGTGATGAACAGCAATCAGTCTGGCGGTGTCAGAGATCTCGCTTGCGTTCATGTCTCTCATGATGCGATTCTTGAACCACTATTCCGCGGATTCTGTTCACAACTGTATTCGAAAGCTACTTCCTGCGTTGCATGGATCTCAACCCCCAGCAACAATCACTGCAGCAATCATTGCCAAAGAGCGGCTAAATCGTCCCACAGGAGTTTGAAAGATTGTATAACGGAATCGCCGCAGTCTAGACAACGAACAGATCGCCGGATTGACTTGTCGATTTCAGACCACAGACTATCGTCGTCGTGGCCCAAATACTGCGAAGCAAGATTGCGTCGGAAAACCTTCCCACCCGACTTACTGGCGGTTGCCCACCAAAATCCAGTTTTCTTGCACCTACACTCCTCCCCACCGCACTCCACTAATCTCTTGTCCTTAAAATCGGCTTGTGACTTTTTCAGGAAGTCATGGTTGGCTGCAGAGGACGACAAGAGGGAATAGGGCTTTTTGTACAAGGAGAATGGGCTTCGTCGGTGTATATCCCTCAAAAGCGCGGCATATGGGGCGTGGTGCTTGTCGAGGACGGGAAATAAGCGCTGTGGACATAACTCCGTAAGGTCCCAAAGCAGAGTCGATTTTGCAATGTCTTTAGCAACCGTTTCGTCGGCCTCGAACGCGGCGTAGAGGTATTGGAACCAAGGAGACATTTTGGGGGTGCTCAAGCGAGCCTGGGCTGAGAATCTGGCGAAGCCGTACTGGTTGGCGATTCTGAAAGCAAGCGCCAGGTCCTCTTGATCGTACTCCCAAAAGTGCTGGGAGCGGAATACTTTTCGCTTCGTGTCATAGCCGTCAGGCCAGGATAATGTCTCTTTGACCTTGAGCAACACCACCCGCAAGCCGTTTGACAGCGCCCCCGGCATATCTCTTCGCACGGCTTGGGTACGACCTTTCACAGCATCGTCGTCTTGTCTGATGTCTGATTCCATCTCTTCAAAGTCGCGGAAGAAATCAGAGTGCTCTACGAGGAAATCCCTGTTGACATAGAAGCCAACGTCGTCGTCGGTGACTAGCAGAAAGTCGTTGCTGGTCTGGACGGAGAAATCGGGATGTATGGACGAGGGAAGCGGATCGGGGGATCGCTCGGAGGGAGGCGACGAGGCAGCGTTGCTAGCGGCGGCCTCTGATCACTGTCAGCGCTCGCTTATAAATGAATGTGATAAGAGGAGAAACAATTCTGGGATGACTCACCATCACCCGTGAGCGTGTATTCCGCACCCGTAAAGCTGGCATTCGAAGTTGGGAGCGGTACTGGATGGTCGCCAACGTCGCTACCAGTACGAGTACTCGAAATGTCGGTAGCTGCTTCGTGATATTAGTCACTGTTGAATATGTGTCCTCAAAAGCCCGACACACCTCGAGCGTCCTTCACGTCGAGCAGATCCCGCGATTCGATCAATTCTCTGTCGTCGACTGACATGTCGTCGCGTTGCGAGGAATTCAGATTATATCTGCTGACGGGAGGAAGGTGGTGGACTAGGGAAGTGAGGTGGATATCTGGAACGATCAGTTGACGAAAATACAGCGAGAGAGAGATGGCTAGAATCTGGGAAAGTATATGGTACGAGCGGGAACGATAGATAAGTGTCGCACTACTACTTCGCGGAACATCCCGTTGATAGACGACCACCCAGTCGAGCTGGAACCCGAAAATAGTGGGCGTCCTGATGCACAGTACGTGCCTTACGCCTTCGTCAAGTCTGTATGTGCTGTAAATCAACGCCGTTGAGTGATGAAGAGCAGCCTGCGGGGGCGTCTTTTTCCACGAGGCTGGTGGTGTCAAAAGCCCTCTTCAACGAGAGTCTGTCACGTTCGCATTTGAAGGCGACTACGAATACATGGGAACACTGCATAGACTCATGAAAGACCTCATCGTCTGTGACTGCCAGTGCACTGACGAACTGTACCACAACGTCTTGAAATTCCTATAAAACCTATAAAACCTTACAACATGTTGAACGATTGGTGGAGGTAGGTCTGGACACGACATCGGTGATGTTAGTGGCTTGTAAATGGGTCAGAAGTGAGAGTGAAGGAGATGTTGAGTGATGAACAGCTATGAGTCTGGCTGTGTCAGAGATCTCGCATACGTTCATGTCTCTCATGATGCGATTCTTGAACCACTGTTCCGCGGATTCTGTTCACAACTGTATTCGAAAGCTACTTACTGCGTTGTATGGATCTCAACCCCCAGCAACAATCACTGCAACAATCACTGCCAAAGAGCGGCTAAATCGTCCCACAGGCGTTTGAACGATTGTTCAACAGAATCTCTGCAGTCTAGACATTCAACAGAGAGCCGGATTGACGTGTCGATAACAAACCACAGGCTATCGTCATTGTGTCCCGAATACTGCCATTCGAGATTGCATCGGAGAACCCTCCCACCCGACTGACTGGCGGTCGCCCACCAAAATCCAGATCTTTTGCAACTACACTCCTCCCCACCGCACTCCACTAATCTTTTATCCTTAAAATCGGCTTGTGACTTTTTCAGGAAATCATAGTTGGCTGCAGAGGACGACGAGAGGTAATAGGGGTCTTTAGACATGGAGAATGGGTTTCGTCGGTGTATATCCCTCAAAAGCGCGGCATATGGGGCGTGGTGCTTGTCGAGGACGGGAAGTAAGCGCTGTGGACACTTCGTAAGGTCCCAACGCAGAGTTGATTTTGCAATGGCTTTAGCAACCGTTTCGTCGGCCTCGAACACGGCGTAGAGGTATTGGAACCAAGCAGACCTTTTGGGGATGCTCCAACGAGCCTGGGCTGAGAATCTGGTGAAGCCGTACTGGTTGGCGATCCTGAAAGCAAGCGCCAGGTCCTCAAGATCGTACTTCCATTTTTGCCGGGAGCGGAATATTTTTCGCGTCCAGTCATAGACGTCAGGCAAGTATTTTGTCTGTCTGACCTTGAGCAACACCACCCGCAAGCCCTTTGACAGCGCCCCCGGCATATCTCTTCGCACGGCTTGGGTACGACCTTCCCCAGCATCGTTGTCTTTTCTGATATCTGCATCCATCTCTTCAAAGTCGCGGAAGAAATCAGAGTGCTCTAGGAGGAAATCTCTGTTGACATAAAAGCCAACGTCGTCGTCGGTGACTAGCAGAAAGTCGTCGCTGGTCTGGACGGAGAAATCGGGGTGTATGGACGAGGGAAGAGGATCGGGGGATCGCTCGGAAGGAGGCGATGAGGCAGCGTTGCTTGCGGCGGTTTCTGATCACTGTCAGCGCTCGCTTTTAGATGAATGTGAAAGGGGGAGAAACAATTCTGGGATCACTCACCATCACCCGTGAGCGTTTTTTCCGCACCCGTAAAGCTGGCATTGGAAGTGGGGAGCGGTACTGGATGGTCGCCAACGTCGCTACCAGTACTCGAAATGTCCGAATCTGCTTTGTGACATTAGTCACGGTCGAATATGTGTCCTCAAATGTCCGACACACCTCGAGCGTCCTTCACGTCGAGCAGATCCCGCGATTCGATCAATTCTCTGTCGTCGACTGACATGTCGTAGCGTTGCGTGAAATCCAAGGTCTCATATGCCGATGGGAGGGATGTGATGAATCTGGTATCCGAGACAAATTTCTGAACCGATAACTATAGGTGTACTAGTTGAGAGAGATCATATGAATCTCTGGGATTATATGGCGAGCGGGGAAGATCCGCAGGTGTCGCACTCTGCGGAATCGCTCGTTGAATGACGATCAGACTATGGATGTTGATAACTCGACAGTCGTCGTCCGACGTGAGTAATGATACTGCTTGCACGATTGTCGTTTGCTGATTCGCGAAATGGTTGAAAATCATTGAAAGGGCTGTGGTACTCGTACTGATTTAGACAATGTATGGCATGTTGTGACGAGTGAGAGTGGAGTATTGGTACTCGAGCCGAGTAGTCATCAGAAGGATTCTAAAAGAATGCATAAGATCAAATCAATCCACAACCTAAAGAAAAGAAGAAATGAAAAGAAATGAAGAGAAAAGAAAAAGAAAGACCACGGCTACGGAGTTACAGGCATTATCACAACTCTTTGTTTTAGATCTCAAAAAACGGTCGAGAGGATAGATATATAAAAAGAGAGAAGAAGAGAGAAGAGGAGAGGGGAAAGAAGCGATACAGATTTTGGGTGGACGAGGATAGACTATAGTTGTGTTGCAGAACGCGAAAAGATACCAGACCAGACGACGGGACCGGGGGACAGGACAGAAGAACAAGAAGTCAAAGAAGAACAAAAAGCTCAACGCAACCTCCCCCCCACATGCCCATGCCCATGCCCCCCCGGATGTCCCCCAAAGCCCGTCGGCATCCCCAACCCACAATCCCGATGCTGCATCAATATCGCCGTCAGCCTCCCCACCTCCTCATGCATCTGCTGCACAGTCTGCTGGAGGCGCTCGTTGTCGATGGTGAGGGTTTCGACTTTGGATTGGAGTTCGGTGAGCCAGGCCTTTTTGCGTTGGCGGCATTTGAGCGCGGCTGGATGGTTACATGAAATTAGTATTGAGCTGCAAGAAGAAGAAAAAGAAGAAAAAGGGAGCGTACCTTGTCTGTTTCGTTCTAAAAAGTTCTTTCTCTTATCCTCCTCCGTCTCAAACTTGCCCCCCTCCCCGCCCCGTCCCTGACTCCCCCCATCATCCGAATCCTCACTCGCCGTCTCCTTCTCCACAACCTGCGCTTTCCCCCCCTTCTTCCCCTTCTTCGCCCTCCCATTCCCATTCCCGTTCGTCGCGGGCGCCGCCTCAGGCTTCCTCTTCTGCCCCGCAACACTCCCCGGCGCAGCCTGCGATACAGCCCTGCCTCCTCCCCGGCGGGTGTTGTTGGCGCTAGAGGGGGAGTGGGAGCCCTCGGCTTCTTCCCGCTTTGACAGTTCTTGGTGCGCTTGGCTGAGGAGGAAGAGACCGTTCGCGGCTTGGGACGCTGCATTGGCGTTGTGCTGTGCGTAGTCGACGTACGGCGGCATACCCGGTTGGCCCGGATGGCCCTGGCCCGGGATTGGCGCGGGGAAGAAGCCCGGGGGCGGTTGCCCGTGTGCCCCAGGTGGAGCGCGGGACATGTCGCCGAATACGCCAGACAGGGCGTTGAGGGTATTCGGCGTGATGGTCTCTTGCACCCCCGGGGGCTGGGAGGGGTGGTTCGGAGGGGTGGAGTGGTGTGCGTTATGATGGGGCGGAGCGTGTTGTTGCATATGCGGCGGGATGGCGGACGGGGGATGGGGGTGGTCGTGCGTGGGGTTGGTGGTGGAAGCAGCAGCAGCTTGGGCGGCTTGGGCGACTTCGGAACCTTCCCCGAGAGGGGTGACGTTGGTGATGGAATTCAGGAATGCGGCGGTGTTTGGCGAAGGGATGGGGAGAGAACTGAGGGACGAGTTGATGAATGAGTTGTACCCCGGGGTGAAGCCTGTCCCTGTACCAGGGGTGAAGCCGGTACGGAACGAACCCTGCTCGAAAGCGCCTTCGGAAGGCTGGTTGGACTCGTCGGCAGGGCGCTGGGGGTTCGGTTGGTTCTGCCCCTGGGGGCCGGTGAGCATAGCAGGGCTCAGAGGGCCGGCGCGGAGGGACTGGTTGGCAAGCCAGGGGAACTGGGCGGGGTCGGCCGCGGCGGGGCTGGTGAGGGATGAGAGCGGGGGCAGCGCGTTGTGGCGGGTGGATGTGGCGTCGGTGCCCCTTGGGGGGGTGTTGTCGTCGGGCGCGGGGTGGGAGAAAGATTGTTCGAACGGGTTGGGTTCTTGGTCGAATCGGGAGCGGACGCCTTGTGGGCGGATGGGCGGTCTCTGGGTGTCGCCCTCTTCGGCTGAACCAGTGTAAGCGGGGGTTGTAATAGACGTGGGGTACTTACGAGCGTCCTTTTCGGCGGCCTCGTCTCCAGGGGTGGGCTCCTCGACGGTAACAGCAGCGGGTTCTTTATTGTCGCTGGATGCAGGTGCAGTCTCCTTTTGCTGTGGATTCGACGCGGCGGACGATGGACGGGGGGCTGGTAGGCAGTTCAGCATGATGTCATCGGCTGTGGCAATGTTGACTCACCACTGTCTATGGATGGTTGCGGGATCGCAGACGGTGCTTGGGCGACGGCGGCCATCGTACTGCAAGTGTTGTGGCGGACCTTTGTGGAGTTGCTTGGTAAGCACGCGTAGACGATCGCGAAGTATAAGAGTAGCGAGTCGGGCGGGTCGAAGTGAGTCGAGGGCTACCCGTTTTGTGGATTGGTTGGGTAGACTAGGGTGTCTGGGGTGGTATTATTTACAACAGCAGCGGGTAAGACTGCAGGTAGGGCTACAGGCGGGGTTTGAAAATAAAAAAGCGCGGTGGGTTGACTGTATACGAAGAGAGATGTGGTCAGCCATGGTTCATCGTTCAACATGCAGTATCAAGGTTCATCCGCAAGGTTCATCTGCCCAGCAAGTGGAGGTGTGGGTGTTGTGGAGCGGGGCGTAAACACGGGTGGGCAGGGGTTGCCACCCAAGACCCCCCTCTAGCCACCCCTCATTCAACTGTGGCAGAATACTCACCTGGTAGTTGGTTGAGTGGGACCTGGCTGTTTGCTGGAATCTGCGTCAGAGGCTGGAAAGGAGGAGATGATGAAAGAGAGGATGACAAATGACGTACAGAGCCTATGACGACAGGAAAAAAAACCTTCCGTCGTATTTATTCATTCGTGCCTCAGTTTGTCACTTTTCTCCCGCCCGCATGCCTTCCCCCGCGGGCCTATCTCACATGCCTAGCTGTGGACGCCTATCCACGCGTCGGCCAGCGCGACTTGGCTTCACCTTCGAGTGTTCTCCTTGCATCTCCATCCATCATGGTAAGCCCCCCCCCTCCGCCTATACCCACCCCATCTAACACACCCACAGTCAAATCTCTCCCTCTACACCGTCACCGCGCTTCTCATCCTCGACTCGGACGGCCAGCGCGTCCTCGCGAAATACTACCAGCCCCCGCACCAGCAGGCGCAGGGGCAGGGGGTGGTGGTGGATTTGGGGGTAGGGCAGGGGGGGCCGGGGATGGGGGGGCTGGGGGGGGCGAAGGAGCAGAAGGTGTTTGAGAGGGGGATATGGGAGAAGATTAGGAGGGGGGGGGGTAAGTCCATTCATTGGGAAGGGGGTGGGATGGGGGCCTGCGAGCGCAGCGAGCAGTATATCCTTGGGTGAAGCGAGAAATCTTGCTGCCCGAGCGAGCAAAGCGAGAGAGCTATCATTGGGAAGGGGGTGGGACGGGGGCCTGCGAGCGCAGCGAGCAGTATATCCCTCGATATCCCTCTATATCCCTCGAGCGAGCACCGCGAGCGAGTAGTGTCAGCCCAAACCCCATTCTTCCCCTTCCAACTCTCCCCACCCTAAATACCGCCACTAACCCACCCTAGGCGAGATCCACCCCCTCCCCCCGCACCTCCTCCTAACCCGGCAAATCGTCGACCTCACCTTCATCATCATCGGTCCCCTGTCCACCTCCAACGAGCTCATGCTCTTTTCCACCCTGAACGCCTTTGTCGATAGTGTGAATCTCTTATTGCGCGGGTCGGTGGAGAAGAGGAATGTGTTGGAGAGTCTGGATTTGGTCATGCTTGCGGCGGATGAGACTGTCGACGATGGGTACCTCCCCCCTTTTCTTTCTTGAGTTTTAAAGCTGATGAGAGGTAAGGGTCATCCTCGAGACGGACGCAGCCGCCATCGCCTCGCGCGTCTCCCGGCCAAGACCCGATACCACCGATATCGTCATCAACGAGCAGACCTTGATGAGCGCTTGTGCGTCCCTCCTTTTCTATTCTCTATTCTGGGGGTTGATGCTGATGGGGTGGTAGATACGTCGATCAGGGACAGGGTGTCGCAGAAGATTCAGCAGTTTTAGAGAAGGCGTTGTACTATCAGAAAGGTTATGCAGTTGCATAGATTGTTTGTCGTTGCGATGTTGAGAGTTGATGTGTAGACTTGCGCAGATTTCGATTGTCTTGGAAGAGCAATCCTGTAGCCCCTACCTGAGCATAGACATAGACATATGTGATTTGAGCGAAGATCAAGAGGTGTATGGCCAAGTTGTGCGCGGAGGAAGGATATAAGCGCGTCGCGTCGCGTCGCGAGATTGTCCGTAGCTCCGTTCCACAAATATTACAATCCCCTGCCGTAGATCGTATCTTCAAGGCCCAGCCTGCGCGATGTTATGGCAAATAAACTTTTATTTCTGGGTCTCTTCGGTTTGTTCCGTGTTGATTGGGATGGTGTGTTTGGTGAGGGGTAACGAAGTGCATTCGAGGATTTATGCTGATGTCCTTGCAGAAATCAATCTTGAAACGATGCCATTTGGATATCCCTCTCTCCATCTCTTGCCTTGTACAGTACGTCTGCTTCGAATACATAAAGAGCTAGGTTAATGCGGATCCAGCGCCAAGAACAACAAAAGACTCGAAGGACAACCGGCCGTTCACGAAATCCAAAACGCGTAGAGTGGAAAAAGTTTGACAAGCCTCGGTCTCAAGTTGACTGGGAAATACACCTGGAGGTCTGATCTTGCTGTGAAGCAGAACAAGGCGGCGCGGGAGTGTGATACTGTGGCAGGGGACTTTTGTTTCTGGGAGAATATGGTTTGGGTCGTGTTGAGAGGGGTGGGGGACGGTATGGTGTGGTTGTGGGTCAGTGACTTGGCGATGAGCAGGGGAATGAGCTCTGGTAAACTTGCAGAGTCAATCTCAGACATATTCGACAGCAATCACTTGGGCTCATGTCAACCATGGCGCCCTTACTCCGACGACATCGTCAAAACACCTTGATCCAGTCGTCGTGATGGTCTGGTACTTTTCGGCTCTATACAATAAAGCTGTGAGTTCCTCCGCCACCATGCCATATCGAGGCTATCCTGCATCCATACGATCTGGTCTCAGTCTCTCACAAACAGCACGACATCATTCATTTCAACTTCAACCGAGCGGACGACGCCGCGAGACCTTTCGCCAACATCCTCTTTCGTTGTCATCTTTCTATGATGACCGCCTTATTGGCATGAAACCATGTACACATTAAGACATCGCCAAGTTCGACTTTCAGTATGCATCGTATCATCGCTCGTAAGTGCCTGGCCGATTCCGAGGCCGAAAAGTCAACAAAGAATGGATCGTACGATACGACGCGACTGTTCATATATATCTTGGCATCCCTACAATCATTCTCTCGCATCTCCTCTTTACTTTTTTATTGCGTGACAGAATATGGTTTCCGCTCAGAAATCCAATAGCGGTGCTCCGGCGGCACAAGCATACGTTCTCAAATGGGGTCGACGCGGGCTTATTCTAGCGCTGGGTTGGGTTTTGTACTCGGTTGCCTGTTCTTACAACGTATCTCCGTCCCCCGTATACTAGAAGTGACATTTCTCATCTGCTCTTAGCACATTTTCTACCGATTAGACCCCGCCGAACTGAACAAAACCGTCCAATCCGCCCTCGCCTCAGCATCCGCCCTCACCCCCGCCGGATCCCCTTCCAACGCCACTCTCATCATCGACACCCTCGTCCACAGGCTCGCTGAGGACCATCCGCAGATCAAGTGGAGGACGGACTGGCAGAATAGAGATGATTGGGTTTTCAACAATGCGGGAGGGGCTATGGGGAGTATGTATTTGTTGCATTCTAGTCTTACCGAGTACGTCCCACCCTCTTTGAATTGTCTGCTGATAAGAGACAGGTACCTGATCATATTCGGCTCTGCTATTGGTACAGAAGGTCATTCCGGACGACACCCCGCAGACGACTGGTTCCACATCCTCACCGGCCGTCAACACGCATACGAAGCAGGCGCGCTCAAACGAGAAGTATACAACCCGGGAGATGTGAATTGGATGAAGAGGGGGGTGGTGAAGCAGTATGGTATGGAGCCGGAGACTTGGGCGCTGGAGTATGCGAGAGGTGAGTACGCGTTTTTGTCCCGGCCTTGGGAAGGCGGGCGATGGGAGGCTGATGGAAGGATTGGTAGGTTGGATCCCTCTGATGTTGCCGTTTGGGTTTGCGGATATGGTGTTCTCGACGATGGACGTTCTCACCATGTTGCACACGGTCAGAATCACTGGGAAGGAGATGATCTTGAATCTGCTCAGAGGGAAGATATAGGAGATGCTCTTTTATAGAACGTAATGGCAACAGCTGGCCATCTCGCAAAAGTGGTAATATGCAGACCTGCACTCCCAATATGCATGCCGTACGCAACTCACCAGCCACGTATACGCCCGATAAAATCAACCAACTTGATCGTCGATATCGTGACGTGTGCTTTACGTAACCCTCGGCATGCTGCGGCTTCGGCTTTGCTGCCAACGCGACGAGGTCTCTTTCTCTATCATTTCACTTTCCATCTTCTTTTCCATCTACCCCTGAAGAGGACGCCCCCGCCATGCGCCTCCCCTCCCTCGCCATCCTTGGCACAGCCCTCAGCGCCATCACCGCCCTCGCAGCCCAAGACCCCGTCCAAAAATGGTCCCAGCTCGCAGCCAAGTCTCGCGACGGCATCATCAAGCTCGACTCGGAGAGTTATCAGGATCTGTTGGCGCTGGATAGGGAGTATAGTGTGACGGTGTTGTTGACGGCTTTGCCGGCGCAGTTCAAGTGTCAGCCTTGCCAGTGAGTACCCCTTGTGCAAGTGGGAGAGGCAGGGCTGATGGGGTGGATAGCAATTTCGACCCGTCGTTCTCCCAAGTAGCAGACTCCTGGGCCCGTCTTCCCAAATCCAAGCGTGACCAACACTTTTTCGCGAAACTCGACTTTGCAGATGGTCAGGCCGTGTACAGCCAGCTCGGCCTGACGTCGGCGCCGACCGTCATGTTCCACCCGCCCCTTGCTGGGGAGAGGAGGAACAATAAGCTGGGTGTGATTAATTATGATATGAACAGGAAGTGAGTCTCTTTGCTTTGCTGGGATGGGAGTGGGGGGGATGGAAGCTGATGATTGGGGTGTAGTGGTTTGAGCGTACAGCCGTTCTACTCTTGGGCCAAGAACCTTACTCCTCAATCGTTCGACCTCCACGTCCCCCTCAACCCCTGGCCCTTCATCCTGATCCCCCTCGCCCTCGCATTCACCGCCATATCCCTCTACACCCTCTCCCCCATCCTCATCCCTCTCATCCAATCCCGCATCGTCTGGGGCACATTCTCAATCATCCTCATCTTGACCTTTACTTCGGGGTACATGTGGAACAAGATCAAGGGGGCGCCGTATGTGGCGGTGGGGAAGGGTGGGGGGGTTAGCTGGATTGCGGGGGGATATCAGAATCAGTTGGGGTTGGAGAGTCAGGTTGTTGGTGGTATTTGTGAGTCTACCGAGAAGAGTGGAGGGCAAGGCTTACTTGGGGTTTAGACGGTCTTCTTGCGTTTTCTATCGTCGCCCTCACTGTATTCGTCCCCGCCCAATCATCCCCCGCCAAGCAGCGTATCGGCGTCTACCTCTGGCTCGGCATGCTCGTCGTCGTTTTTAGCTTGCTCATGAAGTTGTTCAAGATGAAGAATGGCGGATATCCCTTCTCTCTGCTCTTCTAAAGGTAGAGCCGAGGGAGGGTTGAGATAGATGAGAAGAAGAGTAGAAAAAAATGCATCGCCTGCAAATGTTTGTTTGGTAAATCAAATCGAATATATATGAAAAGGTGGTTTATTAAGCCTCGTCGGGCTTGGCCTTCTTCGCAGCAGGCTCCTCACCACCTTCCGCCGCCCTCTTCTCACCACCAACCACCGGCGCGTCCGCAGCAGGAGCAGGAGCAGGAGCAGGTCGAGCAGGCGCCGCCTTGGGCTTCTTCTTCTTCACCATCCCCGTCAAATCATTCACCGGCCCATTATCCACCTTGACCCCCCCACCTTCGCTCTGCCCCATCAATAAATTGATCGACTCGTGCACCTCCTGCGCGGCTTCGGGCGTGGATTTGAGTTCTTCCACTTTGGCTTCCAGATCGCCTATCAACAGCTCCACCTCCTCCAGCTCATTCTTCTTTTCCTTTTCAGACAACTTGCCGACTTCGGCGGGTTGGTCCGAGGTGGGGGGGCCGGAGAGTTGGGCTTTGCGGAGTTGGAAAGCGTGGATAGCGGCTTGGACGTGGGAGAGGGCGGAGGTGCGTTTGGAGGGGATGTTTTCGAGGGCGGTGGCGATTTGGTAGTGGAGGGAGGCTAACGCGCGGGAAGAAGGGGGGAGGAGGGCGGACTTGATAGTGAGGGCGGTTGTAAAGTCTTCGACTGCTTGGGGGAACTTTTCTACCACCCTTCATCAGCTCCAACCTTGATGATTCTCTCAAGGACTCACCAGTCTCACAGCTGACATCTCCAAGAGTTTGATGACAGTCTGCCAAAGCAAGCCTCTCTTTCTCACCCTCGCCTTCTTTGAGAGTGGAGACGATCTCTTCGTAGATCTTGCGCGCGACGTCGAGGACTTCCCACGCGGCGTTGTAGTCGTCTTCGAGCTCGCCAATGTCATCGGCAGCCTCGCCTTCTGCCGCCTCTGCCGAAGGGTCAGAAGGGCCGGGGGCAGAGCCGGATGCTTCGGGTTCAGGGTCAGCGGCGTCGTCGCCTTCATCATCCGAAGCAGGGTCGGCAGAAAAGACAAAGTTGGGGTTTTGCTCGCCCGAGGGACCTACCCCTACGTCAGTCTCATCCTTTGTCGCACAAAGGGCATGAAGAACGTACCGGCTTCATCAGCTACTGGAGTAGGCTCTTCACGGCCCATAACGCCCGCTTGGCTTGATGCGAGTTCGTAAAGCGCGCGGCCGTAGGAGAGGAGGAGAGGTGCCATTTGGGGGTCTTTGTCGCCTACGAGTTCTTGCCTTCTTTAAGTCAGTCGTGTCCACAAAAGGAGAGAGGGAGAGAGGAGGTGGACGCACTGGAGCTCGAGAGCCTCGCCGTACCGCTCGACGGCTTCTTCCCATTGACTCAGCGCGATAGCTTTCTTGCCCTCATCGACGAGCTTGTCGATGGATGCGCGGATGGCGGCGGGGTCGGAGGAGGCGGAGGCGTCGGGGGTATCTGTGGACGACCTGCATAGCGTGTCAGCAGAGTAGGGGCCAGAGGGTGTACGCACATGGTGGCTGGAGAAACGCGTGGATGAAAGAGGTAATGAGCAATTGTACGCGTTTCTTGGACGCGTTTTTATCATCTTCATGTGTTTACGTAAGAGGAATTTATGACTGCAATCATTTTGAGTGACGTTTGGCTGTATCCCATCTGCTTTCTTTACAATCTATCTCTGTCAAAATGAGTACAGCAGCAAACCCCCCGACAGAGACCCCCGGCGCCGTCAACGGCAACGCTACAGACGTCTTTAAGAGGCTCCACCCGGCGCAATATCTGTCCCGCTTTTTGGCTTCTGGATACCGGCCCGATGGGAGAAGCGTATCTGCCTGGAGGGATGTCAGTATCAACGTCGGTGAGTCATCTGTTTCCTGGTAATGGGCAGAGGGGATGCTGAGCGAATAAAAAGGATCGATATCGACGGCACATGGATCAGCGTTGGTGAGAATAGGCGATACGACGATGGTTTGTGGTATCAAAGGCGAGATCTCGGAGCCTTTGACGAATGCGCCCAATGATGGGTTTGTCGGTGAGTACCCATTCTCCTTGACTTGAAAAAGGGGCGGTGGGCTGATAGGGGGGATAGTACCGAATATCGATCTACCAGCACTGAGTTCCCCGCATTTCAAACCAGGACCTCCGGGCGATGAGGCGCAGACGTTCTCAAATTGGCTGAACGACCTTCTTGTTTCGTATGTCCCATCCCTCGCTCCTAGACTACAGAGGTGGTGCTCATAAGGCTTGTAGATCAAAGACGATCCCTCAAAACAAACTCCTCATCTCCCCCGGCAAAGCTGCTTGGGTCCTCTACATTGATGTGGTGTGTATCAACTATGATGGGAATGCGTTTGATGCTGCTGTGCTGGCTGTTATGGCTGCTCTTCGTAACAGTACGTCCTCCCCCCTCCCTTGCCTTGTGTATCTTGTGATGAGAAGGGAAGCTGATATAGCGGGTGTAGCGAGATTACCACAAGCTCGGTACGACGACGATTCTGGCCGGACGATCTGTTCGAGGGAGGAGACTTTCCCGTTGACTTTGGGGCGGATACCACTGTCGGCGTCGTTTGGGATATTCCAATCGTACGTCCCCTTTCCATTCCATTCCCCTTCTCACCCCTCCCTTCCTTCTTGTACTAAAAGTGGATAAACAGCAAATACATTCTCCCCGACCCAACATCATTCGAAACGCCCCTCCTCCCCACGTCGATCACCATCGCTCTGGACGAACAGTCGCAAGCGTGTTTGGTCAGGCAGGAGGGGCTGGGAGGTGTGGGGGGGAAGGGCGGGGAAGGGGTGTTGGATGATGTTTGGGAGGTGGCGGAGGGAAGGGTGGGGGAGTTGAGAAGGATTTTGGAGGAGAGTTGCTGAGTGATTGTAATTGGGGATGGGGAATTTAGGGGGGAGAGAGAGGTGGTATGTATACGTTTAGTAACAGGAAATTGGAAGGTCTGCGGCGTCGCTCAACGTAGGATTGGTGTTCAAGCCGGCGGGCGGCCATCAGCGATCATTTCACGCGTCAACCACTTTCTTCATCCTCGTCCTTTCGCCTCTCAACATCTCCAAATTCGGCTTCATCATTGCAATGCAGCGACCCGACGCACCTCTCCATCGCCTCCCTCTCCCACCCGAGCTCGCTCTCGAAATCTTTGACACCTACACCGCCATCACCCTCCCCGGCACACCCGAGTTCCTCACGCTCCTCACTCTTTCCCGATATCACTATTGCCTCAACATTCGCAGACTTTACCGGGACGTCAAGCTAAAGGAGAGCATGGCGGATCGGTTTGTGGATACGTGGAAGGATTGGGCTTTCCATGCGATGCAGCTCTTGGCTGCTGAGCGCATCATGGGACAGGTTGCGGATGAGCTCGAGATTGTCGACAACCTCCTTTGCCCCATCAAATTCATTCCAACAGGCTCCAACATCAACACCCTCGCATTCCAGAACGCCATCTGCTTCGACAAGATCTCAGAGCTCTTCAACATCCCCGGGTCTTACTGCTGGTACTTGTGGGAACACCATCCTTCCTTGCCTCATCCTATCCGGCTCTTGCACGGCGCCAAGACGGTTGTGTTTGAAGAACCGACGCTTGGGGGAGGGGAGGTAAAGATGGGGCGGTATGTGATGTATGGGCCGAGGAATGGGTATACGCATTATGGGGCGGAGAGGCTGGTGATCGTCATGCCGTCGAGGCCTTTTCATTGTATCTCACCTCTGGCACTGAACTGGCTCGCGGGGCTTGGCAAGAGGCTGCCGAATGTGGAGCATGTGACGTTGGAGTATAGGACAGCGGTGGTAGGGGAGGGAGCTACACTTTTCAGGAAGAGGAGGCATAGGATGGAGCAGATTGATCAGGTTGAGAGCAAGATCAAGAGGTGCGTATTGAGTGAAAGAGTCGAGAAGAAGGATGGGCGGCTGACGAGTCATGTACTGATAGCTGGGATAACTCGTCACTTCAAGTTTCTGTTGTTGAGCCTAGCGAGTTATGATGTTTGAGCTACAGGGATAGGCAGGGTACGAATGGAGGTGTATGTTGGGGCCTCCACGTGTGAGCAAGGAAATGTCGGTTGAGTGATTGCATGGTATTTGTTGTGATATGTCTGGGAAGAAAGGATTGCGGACGGAGATGATTGTAGCGTGCTAGGCGCCTGCACGCCCCTTGGACTATCTTTAGCTGTACTCGCCTTCGTCTTCGTCTCCGTCTTCGTACCTTTACTCGTTCTCGTCCTCTTCCTCTCTTCTTAGTAAGGCTGTCCGACGTACGTCGACACGCCCCTATTCGTCACCCTGATCGTCTTCCACCCGTCTGCCCTTTCTTATTGTCCTTAGCCTCTTCGTACACTTCGCTGGTCGACTTGTACCCTTATTCGCTCCGTGTCGTAGTCGTATCACGTAGTCGCTCCGTCTATCGTCTCGTCACTCATTCATGTATATAAGAAAGGCTGGGTGTGGGGACAGAGATCTAACAAACTCTTTGACTCTCTCCTCTCCCCTCCTTGTCTTCCTTAACCTCTACTCCTCCAACCAAGACCTAAACCAAGCACACCTGCGTCTTCCTCTTCACGGTACTTGGGCTCAACCCTCCAACTACACGTGTTGATTACTTCCTGTCCCCCCAGAGCAGGCCTGATCACCACAATGATGTTGAGTGATGAACAGCTATCAGTCTGGCGATGATCGAGATCTCGCTTGCGTTCATGTCTCTCATGGTGCGATTTTTGAACCACTGTTCCGCGGATTCCGTTCACAACTGTATTCGAAAGCTACTTACTGCGCTGCATGGATCTCAACCCCCAGAAACAATCACTGCAAAATTCACTGCCAAAGAGCGGCTAAATCGTCCCACAGGAGTTTGAAAGATTGTTCAACTGAATCTCTGCAGTCTAGACATTCAACAGAGAGCCGGATTGACCTGCCGATTTCTGACCACATGATATCGTCATCGTAGGCCGGCCGCGAAGCGAGATTGATTCGGAGAACCTTCCCACCCGACTGACTGGCGGTCGCCCACCAAAATCCAGATTTCTTACAACTACACTCCTCCCCACCGCACTCCACTAATCTCTTATCCTCGAAATCGGCTTGTGACTTTTTCAGGAAGTCATGGTTGGCTGCAGAGGACGACGAGAGGGAATAGGGATTTTTGTACCTGGAGAATGGGCTTCGTCGGTGTATATCCCTCAAAAGCGCAGCATATGGTGCGTGGTGCTTGTCGAGGACGGGAAATAAGCGCTGTGGACACCACTCCGTAAGGTCCCAAGGCAGAGTCGATTTTGCAATGGCTTTAGCAACCGTTTCTTCGGCCTCGAACGCGGCGTAGAGGTAATGGAACCAAGTAGACATTTTGGGGATGCTCAAACGAGCCTGAGCTGAGAATCTGGTGAAGCCGTACTGGTTGGCGATTCTGAAAGCAAGCCCCAGGTCCTCAACATCGTACTCCCAAATCCACGGGGAGAGGATTATTTTTCGCTTCCTGTCATAGCGGTCAGGCCAGTGTTTTGTCTCTTTGACCCTGAGCAACACCACCCGCAAGCCGTTTGACAGCGCTCCCGGCATATCTCTTCGCACGGCTTGGGTACGACCTTTCCCAGCATCGCTGTCTCGTCTGATATCTGAATCCATCTCTTCAAAGTCGCGGAAGAAATCAGAGTGCTCTAGGAGGAAATCTCTGTTGACATAGAAGCCAACGTCGTCATCGGTGACTAGCAGAAAGTCGTCGCTGGTCTGGACGGCGAAATCGGGATGTATGGACGAGGGAAAAGGATCGGGGGATCGCTCGGAGGGAGGACATGAGGCAGCGTTGCTAGCGGCGGTCTCTGATCACTGTCAGCGCTCGCTTATAGATGAATGTGATAGGAGGAGAAACAATTCTGGGATGACTCACCATCACCCGTGAGCGTGTTTTCCGCACCCGTAAAGCTGGCATTGGAAGTGGGGAGCGGTACTGGATGGTCGCCAGCCTCGCTACCAGTACGAGTACTCGAAATGGCCGTATCTGCTTTGTGACATAAGTCACGGTCGAATATGTGCCCTCAAATGCCCGACACACCTTGAGCGTCCTTCACGTCGAGCGGATCCCGCGATTCGATCAATTCTCTGTCGTCGACTGACATGTCGTCGCGTTGCGTGGAATTCGGATTATATCTGTTGCCTGGAATAAGGCGGCGGACTAGGGAAGCGAAATCCATATCTGGATCGATCGGTTGACGAAAATACAACGAGAGTCAAATCTGTGAACGTATATGGTACGAGCGGGAACGATAGATAAGTGTCGCACTACTACTACGCGGAACTTCCCGTTGGAAGACGACTAGCCAGTCGAGCTGGATTCCGGACGTAGCGGGCGTCCTGCTGCACAGTACGTACCTTCAGCCTTCGTCAAGTCTGTATGTGCTGTAAATCAACGACGTTGAGTGATGAAGAGCAGCCTTCGGGAGCGTTTTTTTTCACGAGGCTGGTGGTGTCAAAAGCCCTCTTCAAAGAGCCTCTGTCACGTTCGCAATTGAAGTCGACCACGAATACATGCGAAGACTTCATACACTCATGAAAGACCTGGTCATTTGTTACCGCCAGTGCGCCGACAAACTGTACCACAACGTCTTGAAAGACCTATAAACCCTATTAAACCTTACAACATGTTGAACCATTGGTGGAGGTAGGTCTGGATACGACATCGGTGATGTTAGTGGCTTGTAAATGGGGTAGAAGTGAGAGATAGGAGAAGTTGAGTGATGAACAGTCTGGCGGTGTACAAGATCTCGCTTGCGTTCATGTCTCTCATGATGTGATTTTTGAACCACTATTCCGCGGATTCTGTGTACAACTGTATTCAAAAGCTACTTACTGTGTTGCATGGATCTCAACTCCCAGCAACAATCACTGCGACAATCACTGCGACAATCACTGCCAAAGAGCGGCTAAATCGTCCCACAGGGGTTTGAAAGATCGTAAAACGGAATCTCTGCAGTCTGGACAATCAACAGAGACCCGGATTGAAATGCTGATTTCAAACCACAGGTCATCGTCATCGTGGCTCGAATACTGCGAATCGAAAATGCGTCGGAGTTCCGTCCCACCCGACTGACTGGCGGTCGCCCACCAAAGTCCAGATTTCTTGCAACTACACTCCTCCCCACCGCACTCCCCTAATCTCTTATCCCTGAAATCGACTTGTGACTTTTTCAGGAAGTCATGGTTGGCTGCAGACGACGACGAGAGGGTATAGGGGTATGTGTACATGGAGAATGGGCTTTTGAACATGGTGAATGGGCTTCGTCGGTGTATATCCCTCAGAAGCGCGGCATATGGGGCGTGGTGCTTGTCGAGGACGGGAAGTATGGGCTGTGGACACGACTCTGTAAGGTCCCAACGCAGAGTTGATTTTGCAATGGCTTTAGCAACCGTTTCGTCGGCCTCAAACGCAGCGTAGAGGTATCGGAACCAAGGAGACGTTTTGGGGATGCTCAAGCGAGCCTGGGCTGAGAATCTGGTGAAGCCGTACTGGTTGGCGATTCTGAAAGCAAGCGCCAGGTCCTCATGATCGTACTCCCAAATTCGCTGGGAGAGGAATATTTTTCGCTTCCTGTCATAGCGGTCAGGCCAGGATTTTGTCTCTTGGACTTTGAGCAACACCACCCGCAAGCCGTTTGACAGCGCCCCCGGCATATCTCTTCGCACGGCTTGGGTACGACCTTTCCCAGCATCGTCGTCTTGTCTGATATCTGAATCCATCTCTTCAAAGTCGCGGAAGAATTCAGAGTGCTCTAGGAGGAAATCTCTGTTGACATAGAAGCCAACGTCGTCGTCGGTGACTAGCAGAAAGTCGTCGCTGGTCTGGACGGAGAAATCGGGATGTATGGACGAGGGAAAAGGATCGGGGGATCGCTCGGATGGAGGAGATGAGGCAGCGTTACTAGCGGCAGTTTCTGATCACTGTCAGCGCTCGCTTTTAGATGAATGTGATAGGAGGAGAAACAATTCTGGGATGACTCACCATCACCCGTGAGCGTGTTTTCCGCACCCGTAAAGATGACATTGGAAATGGGGAGCGGTAATGGATGGTCGCCAACGTCGCTACCAGTACGAGTACTCGAAATGGCCGTATCTGCTTTGTGACATTAGTCACGGTCGAATATGTGTCCTCAAATTCCCGACACACCTCGAGCGTCCTTCATGTTGAGCATATCCCGCGATTCGATCAATTCTCTGTTGTCGACTGACATGTCGTGGCGATGTGTCGAATCCAAGGTTTCATATGCCGATGGGAGGAGGGATGCGATGAATTTGGTATCCGAGACAATTTTCTGAACCGATAGCTATAGGTGTACTATTGTAAGGTTTATACGTTTCGTAGATGAAGAAGTAGAAGACATATTTCAACTACAATTGGAGCGTTCCAGCGTGGACGTACGGCGGCCATCTCCGCCACCCTCAGTTCCTCCAACGTATCACAACATCCTTTCTTCCAATGTACCACAACATGTACTAGTTGAGAGAGATCATATGAATCTTTGGGATTATATGGCGAGCGGGGAAGATACAAAGGTGTCGCACTCTGCGGAATCGCTCGTTGAATGGCGACCATATCTCAGGGGTGTTGTAGCGAGCTTGCCGCCACACTCCATAAGCTGCCACACCTCGTATCGCCGAAGGCCCATGAGGACGCTTTCTTTCCAGTTCTCCCTAGTTCTCTCTTGCTTATTGCTTACCACTCTGAATGCATATAAGACAGAGTCATGGGGGAATCCCCTTCTTCATCTTCTCTTGATCATCTACGCGTCAATCGTCACTTTTTGGGCTGTCTCTTCTCAGCAGCTATGACGTTTACTTCATCGTAGTCATTCCGAAGCAATACATCGACCCCCTCCATCACCTTCCTCTCCCACCCCAGCTCATTCTAGATGTCTTTGTCTTTGACGCCTATGCCGACATCGCTACGCCCGGCACGCCAGAGTTTCTACTCTCCTCACTCTCTCCCGCCACCATTAGCTCTTAATATCTCAAAGCTCTGCAAGAGCTTGAAGCTGAAGCAAATCACAGTCGAAATGTTTGTGGAGGTGTGGACAATATGGATGGATATATGGGGCCTCTCCTGGACGGAGAAGAGTGGCCCCCCGCCTCCCCAGCTGCAAGACCAACTGGAGTGCCCTATCAGGACCGCTGCATCCTCAGCGGTCAAAGTCGAGACTCTCACATTCCAGGACGTCCCCTCCTTCCACAAGGCCGCTTCCGGTCTCTTCAACGCCCGGGCACATGAGTGCAACTGGTGAGTATACGACTGCCACCTGGTATGGGATCGATACCCCCCAATTTCCCCATCCTTTTCGGGCTTGCACTATGTAAAGACGATCGTTTTTGGGGGAAAGGTTTTTCTGGGGCGAGTGACGAGATGGTGGGGACGTATGTGCTGCAAGACCTCGGGGCTGTGGACTGGCATTATGCGGCGAAACGTCTTGTTGTTGTCATGCCGTCTCGTTCCCTGTACTGCATCGGCTCCTTCGTTCTTTGTTAGCTGGCTCGTCTGGACAAGCGGCTTCCTAATGTAAAGCATGTGTATCTGAAATATGATACTGCAGCTCCAGATGGAGGGGAGACAGGCTACAAGATGAGAAAGAATATGATAAAGCAGATCGAGCTGGTTGCAAGCAGACTGAAGAAATGCGTTTGATTCCTCTGCGGGAGTAAAGGGTCGAGAGCTGACGCATAATGTTGATAGCTGGGACCGCCCATCACTTCGGATTGATACTGCCGAGCCTAAAGAGTTATAATCTCGCGTTTGAAGATGGGAAATAGTACGGATAGTGTTTGTCCAGCGGGTGTTTGGGAAGGTGCGAGGAGCGATGGTTCAGCGTCTTCTCGGTGTATGGAACAAGGTCTTCTGTAGAGTTTCGTAGTATTCGATGATGGTTTATGTATGATCAATCATGCAGATCCCCTAATAGAGACTTCGTGCAGGTGTACACAGCCCTTGGCAGACGCCGACGTGTCGTCTCTAATCAATTTCAACGATATCCCTCGAGTGCGGTACTCGATACTCCGTCAAGCCTAAGCATACATCGCGGCCAATCGCGTGCAGTTTTTTTTTGGCACTTGGCCCCTAGCACTATTTCTGCTGCAAGTCTATCCCGATCACAACGACGAGAACTAGCGGAGACGGGTTGACTAGATTTCTTACAAGCAACAAGAACGCGAGCACCGTACCATCGTCGTCGTACTCTCATCATTCTATTCCGCGTGGGAAACATTCAGTCTTGCCGCCTCATCTTCTCCCTTCATTTAAGAGCCCACAGAAAGACGACTCGAGATCATGGTCATCAGAACAACCATAATCATCCTGGCTATAGCCTTCTTCGTCGCATTCGACCTCTTTGTCGTACATTGCAAGGCACTCTACGCCGTCGGGCGCTTCCTTCTGAGGATTTCAGTCAGGATTGCGGCAATATCTATAGATCTGGCGCTTCTCCCCGTCATGATTGTCCTTCTTATAACATTGCTGGGCTCTGCTTTAGCATTGATTGCCGTGTTTACGGTGTGGCTTATCCCGGCGTTGATATCCGAAGGGATGCGTGAGATGTTGAGAGCTCTGGGGATGGCGGCGCTACCACCGGACATGTATGACGGTAAGCCCTGGGGTATCTCCTACGGCTCATTGAAGTCGTTTTCTTTGGAAGATGAGGCAGCAGAGGATGAGTCATGATCACTGTGGTGCAGGATCGTCGGCTTGGAGGTTCTCGTGAGTACCCTTTGTTTCTGGATTTGTATCGTGTGGCAGACTGCTGACAGTTATGTCCTGCTGTGTGACAGCTGTATGATATGTGTAGGATTCATTGAGCCTATAAGCATGCAGGAGCGTTCCACAATACCTCAAGAAGGCGATTCCGTAAATCATAGCAAAATAGTAATCATGTCAAGCAACCCAAAGCCCAAATACGACGTGAAGGCCGGTCCGGTCAAATGCTATTCGTACCTTCATCAGCACATCTCTCAGACGGAGCGCCCGAGGAAGGAGATAAGAGACAAGCAGGTGAATGGTGGAAGACTTACCTCATGACCGATATCAGCCTGAACTCCTTCCCACCCTTCGGATCTTTCGTCTCATTCAGATGCTCGCACGTCAAGATGTGTTTACCCGGCGAGAGCCCGGTTTTGATCGTCGTCGCCCTGTCCACACAGTCAGCTCGAAGATCGCAGCAGAAGAGGACGGATGGAAAGCGACGTACCGTCCAATATTAAACACTTCATTCCAATACCCATCCAGCCTCACCCCCCCTCCCTCCTCCCCATCCCCATCCCCATCAACCCAACACCTCACACTCCCCAACCCAAAAACCTTTGACCGCAAATAATGCATCTCGATCCTGCCCAAGCGCGTTTCCAACTCGAAAGAAACCCTCGCGCCTGGTGTGGTGGAGACGAGGTATTTCTTGTCTGCCCATGCCCAGGGGTGCCAGCCGTCGAGGCCGAGGGTTGAGGAGGAGGGGATGGGGGAGAGGGGGTGGTGGAGGGCGGTGGCGGAGAAACATTGGGGGGTGATTTTGGGGAGGTTGGTGGTGTTGTCGTATCTTTGGTTCAATTGCATCTATGTTGCACTTAAACATCTGTTTTTTTGCTCGGAGCAGAGAAGAGAGGAGGAGAGGCTTACCCGGGGAAGAGGGGCAATAGGATACAACTCGTCCAGCGACAATTGTTCAGGCTGATGCAAGTTGGCTTCGTGCTTTTCCATCTCGCACACTTGAGAGTCGACGTATGCTGCGCCAATCCGACCGAGGAGGTTGTGCCCCTTCACGCCGAGCTGTGGCTTCTCGTCAGTGATATCCGAAGACTCCTGGGTGATAGAGAAAGAGGGGAGATGTCGAAACTTACGTGTCGTGTATCAACTTCACCATCCTCCTTGATGATAAACAGCTCGGAGATGAGAGAAGCGTTGGCGAGGACTTGGTGGTAGAGGGCGTTTCGGAGAGAGACGGTAGGGATGTCGTAGAATTGGGCGATACCAGAGTGCTATAAACGATGGGTCAACTCTCGTCTTTTTCGTCTTTGGAGCGGTGATGATCAAGGTGGGAAACGTACCAAGTCGCCGCCGTTTGTCACTGTCTTGAACATTAGGGCAAAGACGCTATGAAGAATTGATCAGCTTATGTACTGGATACGTGATGAAGTCGAGAGAGGAAGCGTACTCCATATTCAAAATAGCAGGTTTGTTTGGTAGGTCAAGAAGACTTCGAACAAGAAGCTCGTATGAGTCGATATTCTTGACCAGTCTTCCTGTCGTCAGTGCTGCCTTGCTACATTAAGAAATTGATGGGGATCTCACGCTTCATCGTTGATAGCCAGATCGACAAAGACAACATCCACGTCCTCGGGTATGTGTTCCCCGTAGCAGAGAGAAAAGTAATCAGATCCTTTACGCCCGTCAGCTCTGCCGAAATTCAACCAGCATAGCAAGAGTACTCACCAACGCCGCCTTGAGCACCATTGATATACGAGTTCTTCCCCTCTTCCCGACCACTCTTGTCATTAACTACACCGTTCGGCGCCGGGAAAAGATAGTTGAGGCGGTCAAAGACGATACGGTTGAGATTGGTGGATTGGTCGGGGCCGTAGGATGGTAAGCTGTTTATGCCATGACCCTTGGATACTATGCAGTCACATGAGCTCGAGGAGAAGAATGAGAAGAAGTTGAGGCAGGTTGGCTTACCAGAACCCCCGATGACACCGGCTACCAGCCGTTCGCCCCGTTTGAGTTTTGAGAGCATTCGCTGGAAACGCGTGCCGGTCCCAGAGAAGAGAAGCGAGCGTTCGAGATTCGTCCTTCTACCACAGATATCATCAGTCAATACCTTAGCTTGGGGAACTGATAGGAAGAGGACATACCCAAGCTCTTGGCACAAGACAGGATCCATCGCGCACATTTCGCAGCCACTCCCGGCCGCCGCGCGGTCGACCAAATCGCTTCCTGCTTCCTGCTCATGCTCCCCTTGCCACTGTTCCTTCTCGGCATGTTGATACTCAAGCTTCTTTGAATACGCTTCCCCTACACCCCATTTCCTCTCCCAAACGTCGTATGTCGGTGCCCCGTCTGGCGTATCGCCGCGGTAGAAGAAGAACCAGATGAGGAGGGCGATGTTGATGGCTATGGATAGCTCGAGTAGGCGGCGGGGGATGTTGCGTATGATGGACATTGCTGAGATGGAAGGTGAAGAGCAAAAGAGCAAAAGATGGGTGCATTGCTTTTTTGTTTCACGCATGGAGCCCAACAAAAGACGGAGTGTGTGTTGATGGTGCGAGGAACAACGTCCGTGCGTCGCATCGTTGTTGTTGCAGGCGGAAAGGAAAGTGCTGCGAGTAGATATCCACCTATGCTCCTAAACGCCTTTCCCCTTGCTATGAATACATTGGGATAGCTGCCATTCAGTCTCGAGAGGCAATGTGCCAAAGAAAGTCGATTGTTGGTGAATTGTTTGAGTGAAACTCTGAAACACAAGCCTGCCGGATCTGAAACCTGTTGTCCTTACTTGAGTTGCCGTTCTCACCTTCAACGGAGTGACGGAATCGCAGCACATTTACAATGAGATAGTGATCAATGTAAGCAGTATTCATGTAATTCTACAGCTATGAAACAAGTTATATATATCGTACAACATTCCAAGGCGAACCCAGTCCCCTAGGATATGAAGAGATGAAAACCAAACGCGTCGCGTGTATAATATGACCGCCGATCAGATGCTAGTGGACCAATATCAGCACCATTGCACTAAAATCTGGCAGTGTATCACCGCCCGAGGGCAGAAAAGACGAAAGTAGATTAAGAGAGAAACGTAAACTCACCTCATGGCCGAGATCAACCTAAACTCCTTCCCACCCTTTGGATCTCTCGTCTCGTTCAAATGCTCGCACGTCAAGATGTGTTTGCCGATAGAAAGTCCATCCTTGATCGTTGTCGTCCTATTGACATACATCAGCTGGTATCCCTTGGTGAAAAGAAGAACGAGGCGTAAAATGAACGTACTGCCCGATATTAAACGTCTTCTCCCAATACCCATCCAACCTCACCCCCTCCTCCTCCCTCCCATCAACCCAACACCTAACACTCCCCAACCCAAAACTCTCCGATCTCAAATAATGCAAATCAACCCTCCCCAAGCCCGTGTGCATCTCAAATTCCACCCTCGCGCCGGGGGTGGTGGAGATGAGGTATTTCTTGTTGGACCTTTCCCAGGGATGCCAGCCGTTGTCGCCGACGGTGGAGGAGGGGAGGGGGAGGAGGGGGTGTTTGAGGCCGTTTGTGGAGAAGCATTGGGGGGAGATTTGGGGGAGGTGGGTTGTGGAGTCGTATGGTTGGTTGAGGCGCAGCTATGTTAATTGTCACTATGGGTCATTTTGCAGTCGTAGCCGGAGATGGGAGCTGAGAGAGAGGAGGAGAGGGAGACATACACGAGGAAGAGGCGCGAGGGGATACAGCTCATCGAGGCTCATACCCTCAGCACGATCAAACGTATCCTCATACCTTTCCATCTCACACACCTGCGAATCCACATACGCCGCGCCCATCCTCCCAAGGAGATTATGTCCTTTCAAATTGATCTACCCCAGTCCATCAGCACCGTCCAACTCCATAGAACTCCAGAAGGGAAGAAGGGAAGGAAGGGAGGGGAGAAGGGAGACGTACATGCCGCAGATCAAGCTCGCCATGCCTGTCGATACTGAATAGCTCGGGGATGATGGATGAGTTGGCGAGGACTTGTTCGTAGAGGGCGTTGCGGAGGGAGATGGTGGGGAGGTCGTAGTATTGGGAGATACCAGAGTGCTACGTTATCATACATTAGCGTGGGGTAAGACAGCGGGTAGGGAGGGGACATACGAGATCACCGCCGTTTGCGACTGTTTTGAACATCAGGGCAAAGACGCTACGTAGATCGAATCAGCTTCAAGTCTCAAAGAGAGGGAAGAGATGGGGGGAAGGGACGTACTCCAAGGTCAGGATGGCGGGTTTGTTGGGGAGATCGAGAAGGCTTCGGATGAGAATCTCGTACGAGTCCATGTTGCTCAGCAGCCTGTAGATCATCAGTGCTCGGCTTGGGACGGATATGAGAGAAGGGGTGCTTACACTTCGTCGTTGATAGCTAGCTCCACAAACACGACATCCATATCCTCCGGTAGATGTTCGCGGTAGCATAGAGAAAAGTATTGTGATCCTGCAAAACCATCAGCCATCTCAGCAGAGGGGAAATACAGAAGAGAGAGTATTGACCAGAAGCACCCTGAGCACCATTCACATACGAATTCATCCCCTCCTCCCGCCCGTTCTTCCCAGTGACAGCTCCGTTGGGGGCGGGGTAGAGATGGTCGATACGGTCGAATATGATGCGGTGGAGGTTTGTGGATTGGTCGGGTTTCCAGCCGGGTAAAAGGTCGATACCGTGGCCGCTTGATACTGTGATCTGCGTGAGCTACCGTAGGGAAGAAGAAGGCTGTTGATGGAGGGAAGGGGAGAGCCTTACCGGAACCGCCGATGACGCCTGCTACGAGGCGTTCGCCTCTTTTGAGCTTTGAGAGCATACGCCTGAAGCGCATACCTGTACCAGCAAAAGAAAGCGCCTTTTCGAGGTTCTCCTTTCTATCACAAGGGTTAGCATGGGAGCTCGATAAGGATGAGAGAAAGAGAGAGAGAGAGCTTACCCGAGTTCTCGACACAGAGCAGGATCCATCTCACACAAACTACATCCTCCTTGCGATTCCTCACTCGTGGGAACGTCCACCTCCACCACCTGCTCCTCGACTCCCGCTTCCCATGCATGCTCCGGCTCGATGGGTTTCCGCCCGAGCTTCTCAAGTACGCTCTTGGGTATCCTCCACCATCGCCCTTCCTCCATATTCTGTCCCAGCGCACCTTCGGCCGAGTCGTGCGGGAGAAAGATGAAGATGAAGAGAAAGATGTTGATGGCTATCGACATTTCGAGCAGGCGGCGGGGGACGTTGCGCATGATTGACATCATGGGTGACAATAGCGATATTAGCTATACTCGTGAATCGTATGTGATAGAGAGTGGGGATGGGTAGATGGAAGAGAGATGAAAGAGGGAAGATGAAACACGGCATTGAAGCAGGGCGTTTCTGTCTTTCGTGCTAGCGCCAAAAACAGGGGTGTTTGTTTGCGTGGCCTCGATGGACTTTTGTGAGATGAAGCAATGAAACAGAGAGCCTTCTTGCTTGCTCAAATACCATATCTCTCTTCGCCCTCGCTTCCTCACCAGCGAGACAGTCACCAGCCGACCTCCACTTCTATAGAGTACGACGCGTACGGCGCGTACGTGCTCAGAGTATCTGGGAAGGCTGGGCGAGGATCTTGATCGCGAGGTACGAAATGGTCGGAAACTCTGATATGCGCGGGAGGACCACATATAGATAGTTAGGAACATTCCGACCGGGAGCAAATCCTTCGTGAGCGGTATCACCGACCACTGGGGCCACTGGCTCGCAACACGAGCATCTTCATGGGTCTTTGGAGCGCGGAGAGTGACGATGATCATGCAGGCTAAGCAGGGCAAGTGTATCTTTGGGGGCCTTGAGTGAAAGAAGAAGAGCCAGACGATTTGAGTTCGCGCTATCTGATGAAAATATCTCAGGGAAGCCCGCTGATAACGTGGAAATGGTGACTGGTGAGTAACCACTGGTTTCTGTCGACATCTACAGTCTCCAGTTGCCAAAATCTCCAGGTCGATGGACAAGCTTGCTACCAACTACCAAGCTGCTGAGACAGCTGAGATAGTAGAAATGCAAGATGTGCGGCTGAGATGCTGAGGGACTGATGCCTACCTCGTGGTTCCGAGCGTCCTCGACTGAAGAAGCAGAGAAGTGTGTACGTTGATGGACAAATGCAGACGGGTGAAAACAAAGATGATCATAGCCCGTCTTGTGGACAGGCCCGCCCCGAGACGATGCCCGTGAAGGAGGAGATATATACGTTAAATCTCGCGAGAAAGGCAGGGTTAATACACGAGCTGGCAGCACTTGTAATGCTCTCTCACCGTAGGTCGATCCTATTCCATCTAGCATAGACTCGTCGATGACAGGTTGATGCACCACTGCCGCCCGGGTGTGGGGTACCAGTACTCGTACTCGTACTGTATACATATGTCGCAACGACCCCGGCTGCGCTGACGTTACCTGTTGGTGCTACCAATTTCCACTGTCTCATCATCACATTCACTCCCAAGGTCTACAAGGCGGTATGAAAGATAATTCTACATACAGCCCTCTTACCCACTGACACGAGGTCAAAGCTGCGGGAAACCCATCAGAGCGGGAGGAAAGACTGTAGTCGATCATACGCGTATATTTTGGACCAAGATCACAGATGTCAGAAGGTCACACCAGCCCTCCTTATGGCCTCCCTTCTTCTGCAATACCATTTCACCAACGGCGCGAGATCAACCGACGAGTCACCAAAGACCGAAGTTCATAAGTTTAGTTATGACCGATAATTTGCCTCGCCGTATCGGATTTAATGAAACAAACAAGCCAGCAAGCGGTCTCTATGCAAGACTATACCATCAACGGTGCTCGATGATGCTGGCTTTGTTGAATGTGCTATGCGCTGCAACATCTGACGGCTGGCGGCATGTCCCTGATATCAACGTCAGCGTTTACAGACACTGCCATGACACAAAGAAGAATGTTACTGATAAGAACTTCACCCGTGATTCCTATGCACTTCTATGTACGGGGATCTGCATACGGCCGTATAGATACTCACCCATCACGGGTGATCACGTCGCCCAGGCACTGCCGGGCTGGCGAAGCTGCCGAAGAAAGCTTCAAACGCTGGTCCTCTGATTGGATCGGTGTTCGCCGCCTCAATTCCTTCCGGTGTCCTTGTCGGCACAAGTCGCGAGTTTCTCCTTCGTCCTCTCTTCGCTTGCACAGTTGATTTGGCTTTTTACGCGTGGCATCTACAAATCCATGTAGCAACATCAGACCCCGCCTTGTCGAATTCAACTGCGCGCGGCTGAATCATGGACTGACTATCGGCTCAGGTCGGAGTCGGTGTTGATGGCTGATGGCTTTGCACTCTAAAAAAGTTACTGATAACGTGATCGATAGTAGGAGCCGATGATATATAAGACATCCTGTTCGTCGACGTCTTGACCACATACTTATCGACACCAACACCAAGCACCAAACAACATCAATGGCCGTGACTAAAACTACTACAGAAGCTGCGCCTCAATGCCCCTTCAGTGGCCAAGCCGCCGCCGGCGCTACTGGCTGCCCCTTCAGTGCCCAAAAGTGAGTCTTCTCTTATAGCCTAGAAAGATCAGTACTGACGAATTGGAAGATCCGCAGCTTTGCCTGTGCCATCCCACCGATGTGACCCCGCGGCTCTTCAGGACGAGCTCAAGATCCCAGAGGTCCCTCCCCTCTCCGATAACCAGAAGGCGATCATCACTGCCACTGTCCCTATCTTGGCCGAGCATGGGTTGGCTATTACTTCCCACTTCTGTGAGTCTGCAAGAACTGTCCGATTGAGCGGAGCTAATGCTGCGGTTATAGACAAAAACATGATTTTGGCTCATCCCGAGCTGAAGGACGTTTTCTCTATCAGCTCTCAAGAGGTATGTCCCCTTTTCTAAAGTGGTTGGACCTAGCTAACGCTTTGTCATAGCTCGGCCACCAGCCCCAGGCCCTGGCTGCTGCCGTCTACGCCTACGCCGCCAACATCAACGATCTCACTCCTCTCCTCCCCACCGTCGACCGTATCGCCCATAAACACACTTCGCTCCACATCACCCCCGAGCAGTATGGTATCGTCGGCAAGCACCTCATCCAGTCTATCGTCGATATCCTCGGGGATGCTGTGACGCCCGAGATCGGTGACGCTTGGTACAACGGTTACTGGAATTTGGCTCATGTGCGTCTTCCCTCCCATCTCATATCAGAACACTGCTGACTTGGTGATAGGTCTTTATCGACCGCGAGAAGGCTATCTACTCCGAGGCTGTCCAAGCTGGTGGATGGGAAGGCTGGAGGTCGTTCAAGGTCGTCAAGCGCGTCAAGGAGAGCGAGGAGATCACTTCGTTCTATCTCAAGCCTGCCGACGGCTCCCCCAAGCCTCTTCCCAAGTTCAACCCCGGACAGTACACCGCGGTGTCGATGCATGTACCCGCTCTTGGGCACAAACAAGCCAGGCAGTGAGTTTTCTCCATGTTCAAGTGGTCAAGGAGGTGCTGACTGAGGGATAGGTACTCGCTTTCGGACGCGCCGAATGGCGACTACTACCGTATCTCCGTGAAGCGTGAAGATGGTGTTCGTGTGCCCACTCCTTCCAACCCTACCGTCCCCGCCCACCCTGGATGGTACGTTTTTCCTCCCCCTCTCCTTTTCCGCTGCTGACATACTCTGTAGGATGTCCAACCTTCTTCACAAAGACCTCCAAGTCGGCTCCCTCATCGACGTCGCATCCCCCTACGGCGACTTCTTCCACCTCCCCGACCCTGCCAAGCCCACCTCCCCCCTGGTGCTCCTCTCTGCCGGTGTCGGCCAGACTCCCCTTATGTCGATCCTCAACTCTGAAATCGCCGCGTCTTGCAAGAGGCCCATTACTTATGTGACGGTGGCGAAGAACCAGGAGGCGCATGCGTGGAAGGACTACCTGAAGCAAGTGAGCGTCGAGCACAAGAATGTGCTTTCGAAGGTGTTCTACTCTGCGCCTGGGTGGGGAAGCTGGGCTTGGGGCGACTATGATCTCAAGGGCAGGATGAATTTGGACCTTATCAAGGACGATCTTTACCTCAATGACAACACGACCCAATACTTGTGAGTTTCTCTCGCGCCGGAAAGGAGGTATGGGAAGCTGATACTTAGTAGCTTGTGTGGTCCTGCGCAGTTTATGGTCTCGCAATCCAAGGTTCTGCAAGGTATGGGTGTCGATGAGAAGAGGATCCACTTTGAGTTGTTCGAGGCTGGAGAGCTCCCCGTCCCGGCGACTTAGATCATAAGAGTCGGTAGACAAGTATCTTCCTTCTCGTATTTCGTATAGCATCTTTCATAGTCATCACTTCCATCACTTCATACATTAAGATCATTTCTATAGTCGGTCACTTTTGGGTATTCTAGCATGTACTACACTTTCGTTACGGGTTTCGAGTTCGACAGCTACCGATGAATGCTCAGGGAAAGGACTCTGCTAGCACGATGTGACATATGCTCGTTCTTCTATATACATCACAAAACTACCCTACTGCACCACACACCAGTCAAATATACTTGTCCCAGGTGGCTTATCCATGTTCAGCATGTTAACAGCATCAAGCGCTTGCAGTGCAGACATCTCTTCTTCCCAATGAAGACCACGATCATGGATCCTCCCATGAAGATACTACTCGAGTTCATCAGCCAACTTCCCTGAAATCTGAAAGATGCGAGCTCGAAGCAGGAACAGGTACGACTGGAGAGAACGGGAAAGCGTACAATGGACTGGTCGGCAAACGCGTAAAGCCATCGCCACTGTGACTCCCGCAAATACTGTGACACTTTTGCCAATCACGACTTCTTACAGCAGGCGCAAGCCGTTTTCGAAGACGAAAAAAGAGCAGAGCTATTGTAAGGTTGTATAGTTTTCATAGATGAAGAAGAAGAAGACATATGTAAACTATTCTGGAGCGTTCCAGCGTGGACGTCCGGTTTACATATGTCTACTTCTTCTTAAAACTATACAACCTTGCAACAAGAGCTAGGCGGGGTAAAGTGTTCTTGTAAGAGAAGCGCAGGCTATTGGCGAGAGACTGCTGGCAGGTCAGGCGGGGATGTTATTCGACACTGTCTCACCCGCAGGGGCACGATGGCAGAGACGAGCTGTTGTGGGACGAATTCGAAGCCGAAATCAGCATCGATGTAAAGTGTGTTGAGTGCCGCCAATCCGTCTTACGATCTTTCAAGACGTTGTGGCACACTTTGTCAGTGCACTGGCAGTAACAGATGATGAGGTCTTTCATGAGTGTATGCAGTCGTCGAATGTATTCGTAGTCGACTTGAATTGCGAACGTGGCAGAGGCTCGTTGAGGAGGGCTTTTGACACCACCAGCCTCGTGAAAAAAGACGCCCCCGAAGGCTGCTCTTCATCACTCAACGTCGTTGATTTACAGCACATACAGACTTGACGAAGGCGTAAGGTACGTCCTGTGCAACAGGACGCCCACAACGTTCGGGCTCCAGCTCTACTGGGTGGCCGTCTTCCAACGGGAAGTTCCGCGTAGTAGTAGTGCGACACTTGTTTATCGTTCCCGCTCGTACCATATACTTTCACAGATTTGAACCATCTCTCTCTCGCTGTATTTTCGTCAACCGATCGATCCAGATATCTATCTCATTTCCCTAGTCCACCGCCTTCCTCCCGTCAGCAGATATAATCCGATTCCTCGCAACGCGACGACATGCCAGTCGACGACAGAGAATTGATCGAATCGCGGGATCTGCTCGACGTGAAGGACGCTCGAGGTGTGTCGCGCATTTGAGGACATATATTCGACCGTGACTAATGTCACAAAGCAGATACGGACATTTCGCGTACTCGTACTGGTAGCGACGTTGACGACCATCCAGTACCGCTCCCCACTTCCAATGTCATCTTTACGGGTGCGGAAAAAATGCTCACGGATGATGGTGAGTCATCCCAGAATTGTTTCTCCTCCTTTCACATTCATCCATAAGCGAGCGCTGACAGTGGTCAGAGGCCGCCGCTAGCAACGATGCCTCATCTGCTCCCTCCGAGCGATCCCCCGATCCTCTTCCCTCGTCCATACATCCCGATTTCTCCGTCCAGACCAGCAACGACTTTCTGCTAGTCACCGACGACGACGTTGGCTTCTATGTCAGCAGAGATTTCCTCCTAGAGCACTCTGATTTCTTCCGCGACTTCGAAGAGATGGATTCAGATATCAGACAAGACAACGATGCTGGGAAAGGTCTTACCCATGTGGTGCGAAGGGATATGCCGGGGGCGCTGTCAAACGGCTTGCGAGTGGTGTTGCTCAAGGTCAAAGAGACAAAATCCTGGCCTGACCGCTATACCAGCAAGCGAAAAGTATTCCGCTCCCAGCAATTTTGGGAGTACGATCATGAGGGCCTGGCGCTTGCTTTCAGAATCGCCAACCAGTACGGCTTCACCAAATTCTCAGCCCAGGCTCACTTGAGCATTCCCAAAACGTCTGTTTGGTTCCGATACCTCTACGCCGCGTTTGAGGCCGACGAAACGGTTGCTAAAGCCATTGCAAAATCAACTCTGCGTTGGGACCTTACGAAGTGTCCACAGCGCTTACTTCCCGTCCTCGACAAGCACCACGCCCCATATGCCGCGCTTTTGAGGGATATACACCGACGAAGCCCGTTCTCCATGTACAAAAACCCCTATTCCCTCTCGTCGCTCTTTGCAGCCAACCATGACTTCCTGAAAAAGTCACAAGCCGATTTCGAGGATAAGAGATTAGTGGAGTGCGGTGGGAAGGAGTGTAGTTGCAAAAAATCTGGATCTTGGTGGGTGATCGCCAGTCAGTCGGGTGGGAAGGTTCTCCGAATCAATCTCGATTCGCGGCCGGACCGCGATGACGATAACCTGTGGATTGAAATCGGCATGTCAATCCGGCACTCTGTTGCTTGTCTAGACTGCAAGGATTCCGTCATACGATCTTTCAAACGCCTGTGGGGCGATTTAGCCGCTCTTTGGCAGTGATTGTTGCTGGGGGTTGAGATCCATGCAACGCAGTAAGTAGCTTTCGAATACAGTTGTGAACAGAATCCGCGGAATAGTGATTCAAGAATCGCATCATGAGAGACATGAACGCAAGCGAGATCTCTGACATCGCCAGACTGATTGCTATTCATCACCCAACATCTCCTTCATTCTCACCTCTGTTGTGGTACATTGGAAGAAAGGACGTTTGATAGTACGTTGGAGGAAAGGGTGGCGGAGATGGCCGCCGGACGTCCACGCTGTAACGCTCCAATTGTAGTTTACATATGTCTTCTTCTTCTTCATCTATGAAACCTATAAACCTTACAACAACTTCTACCCCATTTACAAGCCACGCACTAACATCACCGACGTCGTGTCCAGACCTATCTCCACCATTCGTTCATCACACAACGTTGCGTCGCTTAGAGACAACATCAAAAACACAATCTCATGACATGGATATTACATCGCCGATTCGTTACATTTCTAAGATTTACTATTTGTTGATCCATCCCCGCCGTACTCACTTCCACAATGCCCAACATCTTCTTCCACTAGCATACATGTTCTCGGCCACAACACAGTACTCCCCCACCTCTACCGTACCCACCATATCCACGCTCTCCTCGTCGCCCTCTCCTCGCCTTTGATCAACAACCTGCCCTACAAAGAAAGCAGGACAAGTGGGAAAAGGTCGAATATCGAGCCGGGCATTGGCGTGTATGACGAGGACGAGACCTTGGGAAGGAGACTGTATGATGAGGATGGCGAAACGCTGGAGAGAAGTGTGATGGATAGGGTGTGGCTGGGCGGTGTTGTGAGGCGAGGCTATACTTCATCATCGCTAGAAGCCATAACATCTCCTCCAGATTTACGCTAACCATCGCCGTGAGCAATCTATGTCTTTGGGCAGGCGAAAAGAACAAGACGTCGAAGCGGGGCGAACGACTGAAAGTGTATGATGCAAAGAAAGAGAGCAAAGAATAGAATATCACGCGATACGCATGATCGATGCATTCAGAGTGGTAAGCAATAAACAAGATATCGGGGCCTATGGCCCTGATGGGCCTTCGGGGATACGAGGTGTGGCAGCTCATGGAGTATGTGGCGGCAGGCTCGCTACAATACTCCTGAGATGTGGTCGTCATTCAACGAGCGATTCCGCAGAGTGCGACACCTTCGGATCTCCCCGCTCGCCACATAATCCCAAAGATTCATATGATCTCTCTCAACTAGTACACCTATAGTTATCGGTTCATAAATCTGTCTCGGATACTGTCACAGTATCTGCGGGAGTCACAGTGGCGATGCTCCGGGGGAAGCACTCGTTCACAAGGTACCAATGATGTCTGACACGAGGCAAGCCGCATGGGACCGACCTGTGTGCATGGAAGGAGACTGTGCGCTTGGAGGACGTTTGAGAGATAGCTTTGTTCTTTCTTCTTCTTCTTAACAACCAGTCAATGCACGTCCGAGGTCCTCATACCTAGGCAAGGGCAACTCTAGACACTACAGACTATAGATACCCCAACCACTACAGAACCAAAGACTCTACAGCAACTACGCCCTCGCCCTCCACCTAGCCCGCCCTACACCACCTAGCTCGCCCCACCCTTGCCGTGACAATTTGACTGGTTGTCAACGTGTACAACGGGCTAGGAATTTATACCAAAGAAAAAGCTACTTCCCCCGCCCCCTCTCCAACAGCACTACTATACTCGCGCCCATTCTACTCCTCCGGCGGCGCCCTTTCCCACCATCCTCCCTCTCCGTAACAACCCCATCACGACCCCCACCACACACGACACCAGTGCTATCATGCCACCCAAGACCATTGACGAGATCATCGCCGAGATGGAGGAGCTGCAGCTGGCTGAGCATGAGCCTATGTTCGCCATCTACCAAGATCTGGTGACGGCGAGAAAGGCAGATATTGAGAAGAGAGCGGAGGAGGAGCTTGAGAAGAAGAAATGGGAGGACGAGGTTATCAGTCTTCGAGAAGAGAAGGAGAGGATGGAGAAGGAGAGGATGGAGAAGGAGAGCGAGGAACAGCGGAAGCAGGAAGAGTTGACAAGGAAGAAGGAGGAACTTGCGTTGCAAGCGACGGAAATTTTGAATACCAACAACAAATTCATCTCATCCCTCCTCCCATCGGCATATGAAACCTTGGATTCCACGCAACGCTACGACATGTCAGTCGACGACAGAAAATTGATTGAATCGCTGGATCTTCTCGACGTGAAGGACGCTCAAGGTGTGTCGGGCATTTGAGGACATATATTCGACCGTGACTAATGTTACAAAGCAGATACCGACACTTCGAGTACTCGTACTGGTAGCGACGTTGGCGACCATCCAGTACCGCTCCCCACTGCCAATGCCAGCTTTACGGGTGCAGAAAAAACGCTCACGGGCGATGGTGAGTCATCCCCGAATTGTTTCTCCTCCTTTCACATTCATCTAAAAGCGAGCGCTGACAGTGATCAGATGCCGCCGCTAGCAACGCTGCCTCATTGCCTCCCTCCGAGCGATACCCCGATCCTTTTCCCTCGTCCATACATCCCGATTTCTCCGTCCAGACCAGCGACGACTTTCTGCTAGTCACCAACGACGACGTTGGCTTCTATGTCAACAGAGATCTCCTCCTAGAGCACTCTGATTTCTTCCGCGACTTTGAAGAGATGGCTTCAGATATGAGACAAGACGACGATGCTGGGAAAGGTCGTACCCAAGCCGTGCGAAGAGATATGCCGGGGGCGCTGTCAAACGGGTTGCGGGTGGTGTTGCGCAAGGTCAAAGAGACAAAATACTGGCAGGACTTCTATGACTGGGAGCGAAAAGTATTCCGCTCCCAGCAAATTTGGGAGGACGATGATGAGGATTCGGGGCTTGTTTTCATCTCCCCGCGAGTTTGGGAGTACGATCTTGAGGACCTGGCGCTTGCTTTCAGAATCGCCGACCAGTACGGCTTCACCGAATTCTCAGCCCAGGCTCGCAGGGCCATCCCTCAAGAGTCTCCTTGGTTCCGATACCTCTACGCCGCGTTTGAGGCCGACGAAACGGTTGCTAAAGCCATTGCAAAATCAACTCTGCGTTGGGAGCTTAGGCAGTTTCCACAGCACATACTTTCCGTCCTCGACAAGCACCACGCCCCATATGCCGCGCTTTTGAGAGATATACACCGACTCAGCCCATTCCACATGCTCGAAAACCCCTATTCCCCCCCGTCGTCCCCTGCAGCCAACCATGACTTCCTGAAAAAGTCACAAGCCGATTTTATGGCTAAGAGATTAGTGGAGTGCGGTGGGGAGGAGTGTAGTTGCAAGAAATCTGAATTATGGTGGGCGACCGCCAGTGTGTCGGGTGGGAGGGGTCTCCAAAGTAATCTCATTTCGCGGCGGGACGGCGATGACGATAACCTGTGGATTGAAATCGGCATGTCAATCCGGCGTTCTGTTGCTTGTCTAGACTGCAAAGATTCCGTTATACGATCTTTCAAACCCCTGTGGGACGATTTAGCCGCTCTTTGGCAGTGATTGTCGCAGTGATTGTTGCTGGGGGTCGAGATACATGCAACGCAGTAAGCAGCTCTCGAATACAGTTGTGAACAGAATCCGCGGAACAGTGGTTCAAGAATCGCATCATGAGAGACATGAACGCAAGCGAGATCTCTGCTTGAAGACTCGCCCGCCCCCCGTCTCACCCCCTTCCCGATATGTACTTGCTCGCTCTACCCACTCGCCTACTGGAAATCTACATCGTCCAGCTCCTTCCCTCCCACTTCCACCTTCCTCGCCTCTATCACCACCGTAACCACCCTCGCCCCTTCCTCTCCTGCTTCCCACCCATGCAATGTCCCCGTCTGCACCACCAATTCTCCCGCCTTCACCTCTTCCCTCTTCTCCCCTCCTTGGCCATCTGGGACGATGAGAAAGATGGAGCCTTGGACGACGACGTTGTAGTCGACGGAGGACGTGCGGTGGACGGGTACGCTAGCGTGTGGGGCGTAGTGGGTGACTTGGGCGTCTGTACCGCCTGGGAGGACGACGCCTTTGACGTTGGATACAGCGCCGGATATGTGTTCTGTGGAGACGATGTGGGGGTTGTAAGTGGGGAGGCCGGGGGAGGAGTAGAGGGGAGAGATGTGGAGGCCCGGGAGGACGGGGTGGAGAGGGAGGGTGTCGTCGTGGTATGTGACGTTGTCGCCGGTGGTGTCTGAGGGGTGGTGGGAGGTGACGATGCGGCGGAAAGTAGGGGTAGACATGGTGCTGCTGAAGTCGAGATGAAATGATAGAGAAGAATGGATCCGTCCACGAGCGGAGGCCGGCCGCCGGCCCGGAAAATGATTGGCCGAAATGCGATCGGCTTGTTGTTTGTCCGGTCCCTCCGGACCGTTGCCTCCACTTTCACCGCCCACCGTACAAAGCTGCATCTATCTCCTCTTTCTCTCCATCGCAAGCACCATGGTCACTCCTCAAGAGCAGCAGGTATGTCCCTTCCTCTCTTCATGGCTGCGCTGACCGCCTAGCAGACTATCAACGCCCTCCAGCAGAACTGGGTCTGGCTCCCCAACTGGATCGACTCGCCCACTCCCCCCTCCACCTCTGCCGCCCGCCTCGTCTCTTTCCGCCGCTCCCTCACCCTCACCTCCATCCCCACATCAGCCATCCTGCACTTCTCCGCCGACACGCGCTACAAACTCTTCATCAACGGCCAACGCGTTGCTGTCGGACCGACGAAAGGGCACGCGGCTATATGGTACTACGACACCCTGGACATTGCTCCGTATGTGAGAGAGGGAGAGAATGAGATGGAGTTCCGGGTGATCAGGTATTTTGCGGGGTCGCGCGGGGGGATGCCGTTTGAACGTACGGCTTTCCCCGGGTTGACCGTCGTCGGCTCTGTCGGTGGGACGGATGTTGGGAGTAAAGAAGGGTGGGTGGGGTATGTCGATGAGGGGACAGAGTTTCCGACTGGCTTGGTAGATGATGTCTTCCTACACGTATGTTTTCTTTGAACAAAAATACGCGAATAGAGCTGACTTTTGGGCCAGATCAACGAACGTACATCCCCTCCCCCTGCTCCCGAGCCTCAAACTCCAGTGGCATACGGCTTCAAGCTCGTCAACGGCGAGCTCCCTCCATGGCGTCTCCTCCCTCGCCCCATCCCCCTTCCCGAATCTACCCCAGTCAACGTTCAAACTATCCATGCTTGCAACAGCGACAAGGCGTCTTCCGAATGGGCGTCTTTCCTCGACGGCTCTTTGTCTTTGACGCTACCAGGAGAGAGTGAGCACGAGCTTGATATCCAAGCGGACGTGCATTCTACCGCTTTTCTGCGCCTCTCTCTCGTCGCACCTGAGGATACAAAGGTCAAGCTCAAGATCAACTATTCGGAAGGGTACGAACTCGACCCCAGGCAATACCCTTGGCTGCGTACCAAAGGTGATAGGCTCGACCCATCGGGGCATCTCCTCGGGCCTTATGACGAGGTAGAGCTGGAGCTGTCAGCCGGGAAAGAGTTTGTCTGGGAACCGTTCTGGTTTAGGACGTTCATGCTGCTTCGCTTCCATATCACCACCTCCTCCTCGCCTATCACTTTACTCTCATTGAAAGCTGATCAAGTCAACTACCCTATGAACACCAAAGCGAGCTGGAAGGAAGACGGGATAGAGGGAAAGGAGAGGGAGAAGATGTGGGAGGTTTCAGAGAGGACGTTGAGGAATTGTATGTTTGATGGGTATTCGGATTGTCCGTTCTATGAGCAGCTCCAGTACGTCCCTCTCCCCGTCCTTCTCGCTCGGATTCATACTGATGAAGAAGCAGGTATTCTGGCGACTCTCGCTCGGTCGCTCTATTCCACTACCTCCTCTCCGGCGACGACCGTCTCATGCGTCAAGCCATCACCAACTTCTCCACCTCCACCACCTCCGAAGGCCTCACCCAATCCCGCTTCCCATCCCACGTCCCCCAAGTCATCGCTGCCTTCTCCCTCTACTGGGTCTTGACAGTAGCGGACCATCATCTTTGGTTTGGAGATACGCCGTTTGCGAGGGGTTTTTTACCGAAGGTGGATGGGGTGTTGGAGTATTTTGAGAGGCATGTGGATGGGAGGGGGTTGGTGGGGGGGATAGAGGAGGATGTGTGGCAGTATTGCGATTGGGTGACGACTTGGTCTGCTACGGCGGAGCATCCGGATAAGGGCGTGCCCACTTCCGGCCGCAAGTCTAATCGACACACTTACCTCTCTCTTCTCTATGTTTATGTGCTGCAAGAAGCTGCGAAGCTTTTGCGGGACGTTGGAAGGCCGGGTAATGCGGGAGAGTACGAGGAAAGGGCGGAGAGGGTGAGAGCGGCTGTCAATCAACATTGTTTTGATGGAGAGTTTTATACGGACTCGACGGCGGATATAGCGGACGACCTGGCATACTCTCAGCACTGCCAGATATTCGCCATCCTCTCCAACACCTGCCCCTCCTCCTCTGCCGCCCCCCTCCTCTCCCGCACCTTCGACAACCCAAAGAGGCACTTTAGCAAGTGCTCTTACGTCATGATCTTCTACGCCCTCCGCGCCCACGCTCAAGCCGGCCCCGAGAGCTATGAGCGATATTGGAAAGAGGTGTGGGGGCCGTGGAAGAAGATGTTGGGGAGCAGTTTGACGACGTGGGAGGAGGATGATGTGAGGCAGAGGAGCGATTGTCATGCGTGGGGGGCGGTGCCGGTGTGGGAGTTTTGTACCGAGCTAGCGGGGGTCAGGCCGGTCGCGCCGGGGTGTCGGGAGATACGGTGGGAGCCGAGGGTGGGGTTGAGTGAGGGGTTGGAAGCGAAGGTTTGTTTGGGGAAGGGGAATGTGGCGAGGGTGATTTTTAGGACGGAGGGGGAGGGGAGGGTTGTTAGGTTGGAGTTGGAGAAGACGGTGAAGGTGAGGAGTGTGATTGAGGGGGTGGAGAGGGAGCATGGGGTTGTCAAAGAGCTCGAGTTTAGAGTGGCTGTTTGAGATCTGAGAGAGTGGTTTGAAAAAGAGTAACCTATGAATAACTTGTCTGTTTGAACATTGAATATGGGGTCGGGCGGGGACCAGGTAGTGACTTTAGCTTTGACGTCGGATGATCATTTTGGTGGCAATATGTAGAAACGGCAAGAAATGGGCATAGAACGAAAAGATACAAGAAAGAGTGGCCTGATGGTGTCGAATACAGTGACAGTGCCGGACGCTCTCTGGGCTGGGGAGAGGGTGGATTTGACAAAGGATTGGACCTTAGTCACAGAGATGTTATCCTTGGGCCCGGGTAATGATACGGAAAGGGCTGAGGACATAGTAGCGACTTCACGTACCCGGTCAACGGAAGGACGTCGTCGTTTTACAAGCTGTCGAGAGCGCATATCTGTTCGCTACTTTTATATGTGAGAAAGTCCAGGCAAGGGTCGAGCAGTACGATGGGCGAGTGACGGGAGGTCTTGATACATGTACTCGCCTGAAGGCTCATTGCAGACCTTGTAAACATCCACGCATCTCCGATCCTCGCCTGGCCGCGACCGTGTCTTCCTTCTCTTGTTGGATCTCCACAAAGGAATAACAAGAGTAGTTGAACGAGCTCGGAGACGAGGGGCTATATTACGAACATTGTTCTCAACTAAATCTGCATGTTGCTGACTTGAATTACGATTTCAACAGATGTCCCCGGCTATACTGGAGACTGGGCTGCCGATCGCAGCGCCATGGACCGGACAAATGTTGGAAGCAGGGCTTATGAAGAAGAGAGAAGAGGGTTCAGTTGCCGATACTGACTGTGACTATGACTTCTCCATCGGATCAGATCGGCGATACGTGGTGTGGCAGCTTATGGAGTGTGGCGGCAGGCTCTCCACAACACCCCTGAGATGTGGTCGTCATTCAACGAGCGATTCCGCAGAGTGCGACATCTTCGGATGTTCCCCGCTCGCCATATATTCCCAATAATTCATATGATCTCTCTCAACTAGTACACCTATAGCTATCGGTTCAGAGATTTGTCTCGGAGACCAGATTCATCACATCCCTCCCATCGGCATAGGAGACCTTGGATTCCACGCAACGCTACGACATGTCAGTCGACGACAGAAAATTGATCGAATCGCGGGATCTGCTCGACGTGAAGGACGCTCGAGGTGTGTCGGGCATTTGAGGACACATATTCGACCGTGACTAATGTCACAAAGCAGATACAGACATTTCGAGTACTGGTAGCGACGTTGGCGACCATCCAGTACCGCTCCCCGCTTCCAATGCCAGCTTTGAGGGTGCGGAAAAAACGCTCACGGGTGATGGTGAGTCATCCCAGAATTATTTCTCCTCCTATCACATTTCAATCATAAGCGAGCGCTGACAGTGCTCAGAGACCGCCGCTAGCCACGCTACCTCACCGCCTCCCTCCGAGCGATCCCCCGATCCTTTTCCCTCGTCCATACATCCCGATTTCTCCGTCCAGACCAGCAACGACTTTCTGCTAGTCACCGACGACGACGTTGGCTTCTATGTCAACAGAGCTTTCCTCCTGGAGCACTCTGATTTCTTCCGCGACTTTGAAGAAGCGGATTCATATATCAGACAAGAGGACGATGCTGGGAAAGGTCATAACCAAGCGGTGCGAAGAGATATGCCGGGGGCGCTGTCACACGGCTTGCGGGTGGTGTTGCTCAAGGTCCAACAGACATATGACGGGCCTGACGTCTTTGACTGGAAGCGAAAAGTATTCCGCTCCCAGCGGATTTGGGAATACGATCATGAGGACCTGGCGCTTGCTTTCCGAATCGCCGACCAGTACGGCTTCACCAGATTCTCAGCCCAGGCTCGCTTGAGCATCCCAAAAACTTCTACTTGGTTCCAATACCTCTACGCCGCGTTTGAGGCCGACGAACCGGTTGCTAAAGCCAATGCAAAATTGACTCTGAGGGGGGACCTTACGGAAGAGTATCCACAGTACATACTTTCCGTCCTCGACAAGCACCACGCCCCATATGCCGCGCTTTTGAGGGATATACACCGACGAAACCCATTCACCATGGAGGAAAGTCCCTTTTCCCTCTCGTCGTCCCCTGCAGCCAACCATGACTTCCTGAAAAAGTCACAAGCCGATTTCAAGGAAAAGAGATTAGTGGAGTGCGGTGGGGAGGAGTGTGGTTGCCCAAATTCTAGACTTTCGTGGTTGATGGCCAGTCTGTCGGGTGGCCATGTTCTCCAAATCAATATCGATTCGCGGTCGGACCGCGATGACGATAACCTGTGGATTGACATCGGCATGTCAATCCGGCAATCAGGTAATTGTCTAGACTGCAGCGATTCCGTTATACGATTTTTCAAACCCCTGTGGGACGATTTAGCCGCTCTTTGGCAGTGATTGTTGCAGTGATTGTTGCTGGGGGTTGAGATCCATGCAACGCAGGAAGTAGCTTTTGAATACAGTTGTGAACAGGATCCGCGGAATAGTGGTTGAAGAATCGCGTCATGAGAGACATGAACGCAAGCGAGATCTCTGACACCACCAGACTCATAGATGTTCATCACTCAACATCTCCTTCACTATTACTTCTGACCCATCTACCAGCCACTACCATCACCGATGTCGTGTCCAGACCTACCTCCACCAATCGCTCAACATATTGTAAGGTTTTATAGGTCTATAGGTCTTTCAAGACGTTGTGGCACACTCTGTCAGTGAACTGGCAGTAACAGATGATGAGGTCTTTCATGAGTGTATGCAGTCTTCCAATGTACTCGTAGTCGACTTCAAATGCGAACGTGATTGAGTCTCGTTGAAGAGGGCCTTTGACACCACCAGCCTCGTGGAAAAAGACGAAGGCTGCTCTTTATCAATCAACGTCGCTGATTTACAGCACATACAGACTTGACGAAGGCTTAAGGTACGTACTGTGCAACAGGACGCCCACTACGTCCGGGTTCCAGCTCGACTGGCTGGTCGTCTTCCATCGGGAAGTTCCGCGTAGTAGTAGTGCGACACTTTTCTATCGTTCCCGCTCGTGCCATATACTTTCACAGATTTGAACCATCTCTCTCTCGCTGTATTTTGGTCAACCGATCGATCCAGATATCGATATCACTTCCCTGGTCCACCACCTTCCTCCCGTCAGCAGATATAATCCGAATTCCTCGCAACGCGACGACATGTCAGTCGACGACAGAGAATTGATCGAATCGCTGGATCTGCTCGACGTGAAGGACGCTCGAGGTGTGTCGGGCATTTGAGGACACATATTCGACCGTGACTAATGTCACAAAGCAGATACGGAGATTTCGAGTAATCGTAATGGTAGCGACGTTGGCGACCATCCAGTACCGCTCCCCACTTCCAGCTTTACGGGTGCGGAAAAGACTCTCACGGGTGATGGTAAGTTATCCCAGAATTCTTTCTCCTCCTATCACAATCATCTATAAGCTACCGCTGACAGTGATCAGAGACCGCCGCTAGCAACAATGCCTCATCGCCTCCCTCCGAGCTATCCCCCGACCCCTTTCCTTCGTCCATACACCCCGATTTCTCCGTCCAGACCAGCAACGACTTCCTGCTAGTCACCGACGACGACGTTGGCTTCTATGTCAACAGAGATTTCCTCCTAGAGCACTCTGATTTCTTCCGCGACTTTGAAGAGATGGATTCAGATATCAGACAAGACGACGATGTTGGGAAAGGTCGTACCCAAGCCGTGCGAAGAGATATGCCGGGGGCGCTGTCAAAGGGCTTGCGGGTGGTGTTGCTCAAGGTCAAAGAGACAAAATTCTGGCCTGACGCCTATGACAGTAAGCGAAACGTATTCCGCTCCCAGCGAATGTGGGTGTACGATCATGAGGACCTGGCGCTTGCTTTCAGAATCGCCGACCAGTACGGCTTCACCAGATTCTCAGCCCTCGCTTGAGCATCCCCAAAATGTCTACTTGGTTTGAATACCTCTACGCCGCGTTCGAGGCCGACGAAACGGCGGCTAAAGCCATTGCCCAATCAACTCTGATTTGGGACCTTACGGAGTCGTCTGCACAGCCCATACTTTCCGTCCTCGACAAGCACCACGCCCCATATGCCGCACCTTTGAGGGATATACACCGACGAAACCCATTCTCCATGGAGAAAAGTCCCAACGCAAGCGAGATCTCTGACACCGCCAGACTCATAGCTGTTCATCACTCAACATCTCCTTCACTCTCACTTCTACTATAAATGATAATTCCCAGACCATATATCAAGAATGCATCACATCTTCATACTCAGATGTGTAAACTAAAAGTGGAAAGAAGAGTCGGTGTTTGAGCCCAGCTGCTTCGACGAGGCAAGGTATGCGACAGCCTGCGCAACGAGTGGATATAACAGGCGGAAGATCGAGCCGCCGGTGGTGGTATCGGACCGGCATACAGGGCGTTAAGGTGTAGTCCATGCTGCCGTACATGCGCGCTTGGATAGGTCTCGACGTATGACCACGGTAAGGCGACTCGTCGAGTTGATCGATCGATCAAGAACAAGCCGACGCCGCTGAACGACCAGGGCTTCGGTGACGTGAAGAACGTACTCCAATCCCCAACGCCACCTTCCCCTTCTCTCTCTCAAGCCCGAACGCCTTGCATAGCCGCATGCAGATAACCGGGAGAGATGCCCTGGTGATGAATAGAGAGGCAAATAGAGTCCGCCTGCGCAAAGAGACACCGGCGCAAACATGTCCCGCGCGTCGTTCGGAGTAATCTACCCGGACTTGTACCGATTACCGTCCTTCCGATCCCTATGTTTGGCACGTCCTGCATCAAAATTATTTTGTGATCAGCTGCTGCTACATGCAGATATATATGCTGCCTATGATTTCATCTTTACAACTTCACCCCCTACTCTACCAGCTGTCATGTCTCCTCTCGAGAAACCCCATACCACTCTCGACTCCGCCGAGAAAGACCTCGAGATCACCCACGCCGAACACCCACTCCACCATGACGGTCCCGACCACCTCCACTCCCCCGAAGATATCCGGAATGATCTCTCGAAAGGCGGGGTGGTGCAGATGAGGAGCAAGTATGCCGACTTGGGGTTTGTGGATTCCATCAAGAGGTTTAAGCTGCTGGGCGGGGTGGCTATGGCTGCTGCTTTTAGTGCTAGTTTGGATGGGTATCGTGAGTGCTTGAAACAGTATGTTGGCAGGGGATGGAGCTGACGGGGTGTAGAGATCAATTTGAATGGAGGGATAGTGTCCAATGCGGGGTTTATCAGGCAGATGGCGTCGCCGGGGACGACAGTCATCAAGGGTTCATATGTCTCGGCTTGGGGCGGTGTCCAATCTGCCGGCCAAACGCTCGGTCAAATAGTACATCTCCTTCTCTCCTCTCCTCGTATCAAGCCGACCTTGTATAGTTTCTGCAATACGCCACCGAAGCGCTCGGCCGTAAGATGGCGCTCTACATCCTCTGGGTCTTTCTCGTGGCTTCGATCTTTGCAGAGACGTTTGCGTCGCATTGGTGGCATTGGTTACTCGCCAAGCTGTTCTCGGGTATTGGAGTGGGGATGCTGCAAGCTACGCTGCCTGTGTATCTGAGCGAGTACGTCTTTCTTCCGGAGGTGCGAGGGCGAGTAACTGACTGGTGATTAGGATCTCGCCGACGCAGGTTCGAGGATTCTTCATCAACGCTTACTCTTTGTGCGTTGTTCTCTTCCTCCCGTCTATGAAGGAGAGTACTGACTCGTTTGGATAGCTGGTTCTGTCTCGGTCAACTATTCGCCTCGGTAGCGCTCAACGAACTCAAAGCTATGGACCCTTACAACTACAAAATCGCCATCTACTCTCAAGTACGTTCTCCCCTCTCTCTCCATTTCCCTCTCCCCTTCTCTTTCCGCAGGAATAAAAGCTGATAAATGGGATAGTGGCCGATGATCGCGATTATGGGCGTCATCTTTGTTCTTCTACCCGAATCGCCATGGTGGCTCGCATCAAAGGGGAAACTCGATCAAGCCGCCAAGATGCTTGAACGATATCAAGGACATTTGGAGGGGTTCAACGTCGCTGATGAAGTCGTACGTCCCTTTTTCACCTTCATCCCCTCTTCCATGTATAGCGACGAAAAGAAGGCGGCTGATGAAATGGGATAGGCGATCATGACGGCGACGCTGGAAGAGTCCAAGTTGATTGCGCAGAGGACGGGTCAGCAGGGGACGTGGGCGGTGTTCAAGGGGAGTAATCTGTTTAGGCTTTTCATCGCTTCTTGGCCAAAGATGATTCAACAATTCGTCGGGTACATCACTCCCCCCTTCTCCCCTCCCCACTAGTCGCACGTACTGACTCGCGCATAGGTTGACAGTATTCAACACCTACGCCACCTATTTCTTCCAACTCGCCGGCAACTCCAACCCTTTCCTCGTCACCGTCATCCTCTCTTGCGTGCAGCTGTTGTCCATGTTGATTACTTGTTCGCTTACAGACAATCTGGGGCGCCGGCCGTTGACTGTCTATCCGTATGCGGTGACGGTGGGGAGTATGTTGGCGTTGGGGATTATTGGGTGTTTCGATTATTCAAGCAAGTCGCTGGGGTCTCTTCTTGCAAGTCTTTTCGTCTTCTTTCGCCCTCCTCTTACCCATCCCCCCTTTGAGTTGGCTAATGCCGGGATAGATCTTCTTCGCCTGCCTCGCAACATTCTCCACTACGGGCGCCTCCGCCATCGGCTACGCCTACGCCGCCGAAGTACCCACCCAGCGACTCCGGGCGCAGACGGCAGGGTGGGGATTGGCGTTGAGTAATCTGATTGCGATCATGTTTAGCTTTTGTACGCCGTTGATGTTGAATGGGGATGCGCATTGGAATGTGAAGACTGGGTTCTTGTGAGTACCTCTTGCTGGGGATGAGATGAAAAGACAAGGGGAGAGGCTGATGGGGATGTAGCTTTGCGGGAACGGGGAGTGTGGCTACTGTTGTGGGGTGGTTTATCTTGCCTGAAGTTGCGCGACGGACGCCCGCTGAACTGGATGAGATGTAAGTCGTTTGCCCTTCCCCTTTTTCCCTTGCGCTTCTTTCTCGAAGGGAGTAGGGCTGATAGGTGTGTAGGTTTGAGAAGAAGGTGAACCCGAGAAAGTTCAAGGGATATGTGACGGAGGTGGAGATGCAGTCGAGAGAGGTAGAAGGCGAAGGGGTGCGTAATGAGCTATGAGTGAGGTATCTTCTGTGTATATGGTCTTGCTGTGGTTTCTCTCTTTGCCTGGTGTACTTTTTATAGGGATGTTGATCAGCAATGCATGTATTACAACTCCAAACGCATCACGAGAAAAGTCTCGACGATAAGGATAAGCATACGCAAGAGGCTTAAATAAAAAAGCGATCGAGGGCGGGCCGATTTGCCGGCATTTGCCGGCTGCCGGCTGAGGGGCACAGTTGGGGCCCACGGGGCCACGTGAACAACATCTCCCGCCATTGTCCGAGTCTTCTTTCTTTTGATCTGTCTTGCTTTTGGAGGGGTATATTCGACCACCTTTCTCTTCACGCTCCTCACAGGTACTGCGCCGGAAGACATCGGCCAGCGGAACGAAAATCGGCTTCGGAGTACGAGAAGACTAGACGCCAAGACAGTTGACCACCTCTGTCTGACCGACCATCTTTTGCCCTATTACCCCTACCCGATAAACACCCGCCCCATCACTTCTCTCACTTTTGCACGATGCCAAAAATCCCCTCTTCCCGCTCCCAGTCCTTCTCAGACACCAAACTGAATATCGCCAACCCGCCCGCTCTCTCCATTACTTGCGCCCCTTGCCGCTCTAAAAAGATCAGTACGTCCCGCCTCTCTTGTCCTACTTGTAGCGCGCTGATGGTACTGGCGTGGAGAGTAGAGTGTGATTCGATAAAGCCGACGTGCGCGAATTGTTTGAAGGATCCAGAGCGGTGTTATTATCCTGCAAAGCTGAAGCCGGGGTTGAGGCCGGGGACGGGGTTGGAGATGATGAAGCGTGTTGGTGAGTCTCCCGCCTCTTTAATACTCATGAGGGTGAAGCTGACGTCTTGCTAGAGATGTTGGAAGAAAAGATGGAGCTCTATGGTTCGCAGCTGGCAGAGCACGAAAGCCGCCTCTCCTCTATGCCCTATTCCGTCGCCGGGCCCTCTTTTTCGTACGACAACAACACCCCCCTCTCCGATCCGAATCAACAAGCCCAGCAGCAGCAATACCAAATTCAACACGCCTACACGACGGGCGTCTCTCCAGGGATGAGCTCGAGAGGCCAAATGCCCCCGCCACTCCATGCGATCTCTACCAACCTACCGCCAAGTTCCCAGCCGTTCGCCTACCCGCCCAACCCTTCGCCGAGCTCGGCAGGAGGACCAGTATATGACCGACAGTCCTTTGCTTTGTCATCAGCATCGCCCCATTTGAACAACAGCGTCGCATCCCCAGGCTCATTCCTCGACCCTCAAATCCTCCCGCCAGACGATATAGTCCGCGACCTCATCACCCTCTTCTTCACCCACATCCACCCCTGGTGCCCCATCCTCTCTCCCTCCCCCTCCGACTTCCAGCCCCCCTGGGGGATAGTGCACCACGCCATCGTCGTCGTCTCCCTCCGCTTCTCGCGCGATCCGCGTATGACGACGTCCAAAAGCTCGATCAAGCAAAAGGCGAAGCAGCATGTGTTGGCGCATGCGGTGGAGTCGACGAGTATTGCGTCGTTGCAGGCGTTGGCGCTGTTGGCTGTGGATTTGATAGGGAGCGATCAGGGGCCGAGTAGTTGGGGGATCCTTGCGCTTCTTACCCGTTCTGCCGTCCATCTCGGTCTTTCGCGCGAAGACGACCCCCCTCCTGCCTCCTCTTCCACCTCCTCTTCCAACCATGCGCACGCTCCAAGAGCCCCAGCACTGTCGAGGACGAGTATCCTCCCGCCCCCCGGGTCTTGGCACGAAGATGAATCTCGGAGGCGCCTGTTTTGGTGGGTGTTTGTGTTGGATCGGTATGTGTGTTGTTCGACGGGGTGGGATTTTGCGGTGCCGGATGGGGATGTGGGGAGGAGGATGCCTTGTCCGGAAGAGTTGTGGACGCAGCCTGTGAGTAATCTCCTCCTTGTCCTTCGGTATCGGGAGAATTGAGGGTGGAAGGGTAAGGGCTGATGAGATGTAGGAATGGCACCGAACCCCAACATTCTCCTCCCCCCTCTCTTCCCTCTCCTCCTCTTCGCACCACCATCCCCTCACACCCCTCCCCCTAACGTCCGTCTCCCCCCTAGCATACCTCGTCGAAGCGCTCGACCTCCTCGGCCGCGCCCACACCCTCCAAGGGGAAAAGATCAACCTCGGCGATCGGGGGGAGGTGGAGGGGAGGCGGGAGATGGCGTTGGGTGTTACGAGGGTTGTGAGGGGGTGGTGGGAGGGGAGGGATGTTGCGGGGATTGGGGAGGTGGGGATGAGGTTGATGATTGTATGTCCCCCTCCTTGTTAGAATGGTTGAATGGGATGGGACTGACGATTGAAAAAAAGCAAGCGATCCACCACGCCACCCTCCTGAAACTGAACGCCTCCCACGCCTACCCCGCCCTCCTGCCCGCCACAAGATCAGCACAAGAACCCTTCCTCTCCACGTGCCTCAGCTCGGCGAGGGCGATGGCGAGGTTGGTGGAGGAAGGGAGGGAGGCGGGGTGGGAGAGGGGAGGGGCGTTGTTTGTTTGGGGGTGTTGGGTTGCTGCGAGGGTGCTTTTTGGTATGTCTTTTTCCAACTCTTTTCTGTGGGGGGGTGGGTAAGGGGAAGGGGAAGGGGAGAGGGGGAAGGGAAGAGGGAAGAGGGAAGAAGCTGATGAGGTGGGGTTGTAGTGCATGCGTTTTTGAATAATCATAAGAGGCTGGATGATGATTTCGAGGTGATTGTGGGGGGGTTGAAGGAACAAGCAGAATACTGGGGCTTGGCGAGTACGTCTTTTTTTCTTCATGTTTCTCAACTCTGCATACTGACGAGGAAATAGCACAATATGTGAAGCTACTCGAAAGGGCCAAACGCAAGATGCTCAACTCCCGCCAGTCCCACCCTTCCACCTCCTCATCCACCACCACCTCTCACCCTCATACCTCCAATTCAAAACACGCTCCACCCGAAGGCGGCCCCTCATCCGCCCTCCCAGACGCCATCCACGTCCTCCTCGACCTCCGCCGCACAGCTTACAACGCAGTGGGCACGAATATACAAGAGACGCCGCACACGACGCCGCCGCCAGAGGGCCCGGGCCCGGAGGGGGGGCTGGGGTTTGTGCCGGGGTATGAGCCGGGGCATGGGCATGGGATGGAGGGTGTTATGGGTGCGGGGGCTGGGGGAGGGGTGGGTCAAGGGCAAGCGCAAGCGCAAGGAGGGCAAGGACAAGGACAAGGACAGGGGATGCAAGGGGTGGAAGGTATGGATCTGGGGCTGGATATGGTTCCTGCTTGGGCGGTACAGCCGGGGTTGGAAGATTTGTATAGCTGGTTTGATTTACCGGCGGGGTTGTTCCAGGGGGAGGGGATGTGAAGAGATTAAAAAAAAGAAGGATTCATAATAACGAAAGCAAGTACGAGTACTGGATTGTATCAAATAAAGAGATTACTATAAGGAATGTATCGTTCTGGCAATGTTGATCCACCTGGGTATCGCTTGAGGGAAAACACAAACAAAGAGTGACAGTGAGATGACGAATTGGCGGCAGGGTGTCACCGGATAGTGGGACAATGAGGCACAGGCGTGATCGGATCGAGAGGTTGAGCGATGTGGTACTCATGCACGGCGTCGCTCCTCTCATCCGATGCACTGGCTGGTAGATACCTATACAAACCCCACAAGGTATATCTCCCCCTCGATGCATGCCCCAGTATCTATGCACCCGTGGCCCAACAAGACCCGAGCAAGAAGGTGGAGGTGACGGTGCCTGAGGGTTTCAGGATCAGTTGTGTAGTTTAGTGTCTTTTGTAAACACGCGACCATTTTCGTAGCATGCTTTTACGCTCATGTATATATGTACCCTTGACTTCTCATTCTCTTCCCCATCTCTCTCCATTCTCTCCTTCTCTCCAGGCCATACACGCGCCTACCAAGTCACTCTTTCACCCCATCAACCGAGAATGAAGCCCTCCACCATCTCCCTCCTCCTCCTTCCCACCCTCGCCCTCGCAGCCCCCTCAGAGAACCGTGCGTTAGAGCAGGAGCGCGCTGTGGGCAATTCGACGTCGGTTGTCAGTCTGAACGATGATTCGTATGTCCCCCTCCCTCCCCTTTCCTTCCTTCTTGGTGCGTTGCGGGGCATGTACTGATCTTGGGGTAGGTCGACGCTTTCCTCGCTTGTAGTATTCAACCCATCTTCCTCCGCTGCCGCCGCTGCTGCTTCAGGCTCCGGCGCCGGCTCCTCAGCGTCGTCGGCGGCTGGATCCGCCAAGACCATCACATCCGGTGAATCCCTCGCATTCACCCCGTCTAGCACTTCAACACTGTCTTTTATCGGTAATGTGTCTACCGCGACTGGGGCTACGAGCGCGCAGGGAAGTGGGAGTGGGAGTAAGGTGTCGGCTGCGGCTGCGGCGGGGACGACGACGGGGAGTGCGGGTTCGAGTTCTGGTGCTGTGGTAGGGAGGGGTATGGCGTGGGGGTGGGGCGGGGTTGTGGGTGTGTGGGTTGCTGGGTTGATGCTGTTTTGAGGTTTTGCAGTTTGATGCCCTTGTGTGGGGTTTTTTCTGTAGCGAGTACATTCTCCTATCGTTCCCTTCAGTCTCTTCCTCGTCTTTCCGTCCGTCGTTCGGGCGTAATCCACATTCATTTGTCTTTCCATCTCTGCGAAAGTATATAGTTCTTGAGCTCCTTTTCTGTATCATACTTCTCGACTCTTGACTCGGTGTGCTGGAATAAATGTATCTCAATCTGCATCCACATGCTCAATCTTCCTTTTGCGGCACCAAGAGCGTTGACAGGCGACAGGCGAGAGGCGACAGGGAAGGTAGGGTGGTGCGGCCGAGAAGAGGGTTGAAATAGGAAGTGGGAAGTATTATATGTCAAGTACATGCTGTGTTTATGTCGTGAGAGGTCATTAATCATCGCCCTCCCCTCTCCCCAACATTGTCCCGTACACTGTCCCATCTATATCTTCACCAAATCCCCGTCATATACGCCCTCTTTTTTCTTCCCATACTGCGCCATGTCCAAGCCTCGATTGATATGAGGGGAAAAGCGCATCGAGTGAAGTAAGTGGTGGGGGAGGGTCATGAAGATCGAATAGCATACGCGACGACGTAGAAAATGAGTGTATCCTATAGATCTTGTCAGTGTCACATCATTGTCAATCACAGGGGATAGGGCGAGTAGGAGAAGAAGGAATAGGTGGAAGGGGTAGGAGACGTACGTTACTAAACATCTCTTGCACAGCCAGATCGCCTTCTTCCCAGTGACAGGCCATATCGCCTCTATATGATGAGGGCTGTTAGCTGCTGCAGCTTCTTCTGCAGAAGGATACGGGGGAGGAGAATGAGAAGGGGGAGAGGCGGCGGGAGGAGAAGGGCAAGGATAAGGGGGGGTGAGGAGGGGAAGGAGGAGGAGAAGGGACGTACCGACCACCTTGTCCGAGATTCTCTGTTAACGTCGATTGGACCTATTGTTCCTTTCCTGTTAGCCGGCTGTTTTTGGGACTTGAATGACTTCCTCCCTTCCTCAGTCGTTGGCTATCAGACGAAGAGATTGATTGAGGGGAGAAGGGAAAACAGGGAAGGGGGACGTACGATATACTTGAAACCATTCGGCTCGAGCTCGACCATCCGGGATTTTATCTTCTACTCTCCACTTGTCAGCCTCATTATCCCTTGCTCTTCTTCCTCCGGCTTCCTTCCTCGGCGGCAGATCGCTTTTGGCAATACAAAAGACAGACGCCACAGAGGAAGGGGGACGTACATCCGATAAACCTTTTCCGACTTCACGCATCTTGGTCTTGTTTTCGGGGTCCCATGATGTATTTGTCAGACTCGATGCTAGGAGCTATATTTGAGCAGCATATATTTGAGGAGAGGTGGTATGGGTCCAGTGTGGGGTTTGAAGGAGAGACGAAGTGAGATGGAGGAGGAGCAGATGGAATAGGTCGTTAGCTTGATGCGACTTGAGTGATTGGGAGAAGAAGAGAAGGATGTACGTTCTTGGTCCAAGATCGCAGACTGTCCACTGGGAACCTAGGGTGTCGTCAGCATACACCTCTCTTCCGAATGATACCTGTCCCGAGATGGCAGAGGACGAGGAGACAGGAAAGGAGAGGGGGAGCATACCTTGGTCTGGGGGTTGCGCTGCGGGAACCCTGGAGGGGCGGGGAGAGAGCGCCGTTGAGTCTTGAGGCTGGCATTGAAAGTATGGGGGAGGATAGGAGAGTACGTAAGGGGAGAGAGGTTGTTGTGACACCGCGGCGCGTCGAACGGAGTCAGATTCATCCCACCAAAATCCATCTTGTCATTGTTTGTTTTTGCTTTTTATTCCACCCCATCTACCCATGTCCCACCTCCCAACACCCCCCTCCACGACCCCCCACTCCCCACCCGCCTCCTCATCCTCCTCCAGCTCATCCACATCAAGCTCAGCATCAAGACGCAGACAGGAAAGGGAAGAAGAAGCAGCAAAGCACGCGCAAGAAGCTTGGTCCGCGTCGTCGTCTTTTCATTCGGTGTTTGGGAAGAAGGGGATGAACCTCAGTATTGGGAGTGTTAGTGCGCTGGAGGGGTCGTGGAGGGATGGGGCGCCGCAGGCGCAGGTGTCGAGTGCTTCTATTGGACGGGGTGAGGAGGCGCCAGTCATTCTGGGAAAGGAGCAAGAGAGGAAGGGTTCAGGGGTGGATGAGACGGGGGACGATGGGGACTGCCTGGGAAGGGTAGATCTGGAGGGCAGCAAAGGTATCTCAAAGTCGATGGTCAAGGATGAAAGCCGAGAGTTGCTGGCTATACAAGTGCTGGCGCGGATGATGGATAGCAGCAAAGGTCGTGATAAAGTGCTCGTACGTCCTCCCTCCTCTGCACCTTTCCATCCACAAAACGACAGGGATGGAAGTTGATGGAAAGAGTATAGAAATGTATACAGTACACGCTCAAGACGTATCTGTATTTGATGAGCTTGTTTGTAAGAGTCCGACCGCTCTCGCCGTGGTTCAGGGCGAATCGGAAACGGATGGCTATCGCTGTATCAGGTCTTTCCCTCACCCGGTATGTCCCCTTTCCCCTCCCCTCTTTGCCCTTTTGTCTTTGACCCAAACTTGAAAACTGAAACTGGAAGCTGATCGAAGGCGCGCAGAAAATGTCTCCTCCTCCTAACACCCCTCCACCCCCTATCCGACCTTCTCTCCCCAGCACCCGTATCAGCGCGCACCCTTCTACTGCATTTGGTGGATCTGGCGGGGGCGGTGGCGGATGATGTGTTTTGTTTGAGCAAGTTGGGGGTTTTGGGGCGGGGGAAGGGGGAGGTTGGGGGGCGGTGGGCTGAGTGAGTTTCCTTCTTCTTCTTCTTCATTCTTCTTTTCTTTCATTTTTGCTTGTTCTTGTTGTTGTTCTCTTTTCTTTTGGTTTGTGTTTGGGAAAATGGGCAAGAAGCTGAACAAAAGATGACTAGCCGGATCTGGTTCCTAACAACCCTCATCGGCCTATACAAACTCCACACTCAAACCATCCCCAGCCTCCCACCCCTGCCAAAACCAGTATCAGGACCCGCCGAAAGGTTGGTCTCCCCGCAAGACGTCGCAAAGGAGAGGGAAGAGGGGAGGAAGAGGGAGAAGGAGTGGGGTGATGCGAGGTGGACGGGGAGAAAGTTGGGGGCGGATTTGTGTTTTGTTTGTGAGTCCTTCCTCCTCCTCTCCCCTTCCTCCTCCTCCTCCGACGACGACTCTCTTCCCTCCATCTTTTGCTGGTGCTGGTGGTTGGGTTCGGAGAGGGTAAAAGACGAGGGGCTGGGGCTGATGGGTGACATTTTTAGCGTATGATGTGTTGGGTCTCAATTTCCCGTTGGTTGGGGAACCGATGCAGTGCGTGGCGGGGTTGGTTTCTGGGTTTATCAGGTATGTCCCCTCTCTCTGTTATCTCGTTCTCGTTCTCTCCTTCTTTCGTCCTTTCTCTTCTTTCTTTCGTTCTTTCTCTTTCTCTTTCTCTTTCTCTTTCTCTTTCTCTTTCTCTTTCTCTTTCTCTTTCTCTTTCTCTTTCTCTTTCTCTTTCTCTTTCTCTTTCTCTTTCTCTTTCTCTTTCTCTTTCTCTTTCTCTTTCTCTTTCTCTTTCTCTTTCTCTTTCTCTTTCTCTTTCTTCTTTCTCTTTCTCTTTCTCTTTCTCTTTCTCTTTCTCTTTCTCTTTCTCTTTCTCTTTCTCTTTCTCTTTCTCTTTCTCTTTCTCTTTCTCTTTCTCTTTCTCTTTCTCTTTCTCTTTCTCTTTCTCTTTCTCTTTCTCTTTCTCTGTCTCTTTCTTTCGTTCTTTCTTTCTTTCTTTCTCTTTCTTTCTTTCTCTTTCGCTTTCTTTCTCTTTCTTTCATTCGATTCAGTCACCCTTGAGGGAGGCTCCGGGACGAGCCCAAATGTGTGAATTCTTCCCCTCCACTTCTTCTGCCTTCTGCCTTCCGTCTCCCTTTTTTTCAGACGCATTTTCTTGAAATTGTTGAGAAGAGAAGGGTTAGAAAGGGAAAGGAAAAGCTGACTTGACTTTGGGTGATAGTGCGACAAAGCTGTATAACCAGCATTGGGATGCTAGTCTTGGCAAATAGGCCAAATAAATCTAATCTAATCTGATCCACCCCCACTTACATTTACATTCCTCGGATCTCTTTCCCTAGTCCCGTCCCACTCGACTCTATTTCCTCGGGCTTGTTGGACTTTCTTGACTTATCGTCGATCATTCGGCGTTTGACCTTTGACCTTTTGGGGGTTCTTGGGCGAAGGGCGTAGGGCGTAGGGCGAAGGGCGTGGGCGTAGGGCGTAGAGGGCAGTGGTGTGACTCGGGGTGATGGGAGAGAGAGAGAGAGAGAGAGCTGGGGAGGATGTACGTTAGCGTTTTGGCGTTTTGGCGTTTTTGGCGTATTGGCGTATTGGCGTGCAGATGGATATATCTGGATTACTTGTACGAGTATAGTGTACTCTAGTATGAAACGACGAATTCATGATATGATTATCCCGGATCCCGGGGTACCACTTCTTGCGCTCTTGGAAAACCAACCCTTTTTTCTCTCTACGTTCCGTGGAGGTGTATCTATGAATTCCCGCTCCCACTCGTCGAGCTGATTGATGCCTTTTGTTTTGAGATCGGTGAGTCGGTTGGTGGTTGGTGGTTGTGGTTGTGGTGTGATGTTTGGCGTGGATGGAAGAATTGGGATTCGTGGAGTTTGGAGCTACGGGAGAGGATGAGGGGCGAAGTGGAGAGATGGAAGAGATGGGAGCAAAGGCGCGAGTTCGTTCGTGTTTGATCAGTCGGATCAAGCTGACGCTTGCTGTCTTTCGACGCTTGTTCTGTTAAACGACATTTCGTCCTGGTTTTGGAACAGGAAGAGTGTTTCAGAGGTCAGGCCGCGTTCGATCTGTGGAAAGAAAAGCGAGCGAGTGAGTGAGGTGAGGGGAGCAATGTGATGGGCTGTGTTCGAGTGAAAACGTGAAACGTGAAAAGTAGCAAGGTATGAGCAGATGCTCGTATAGTGTGTAGACGATTCGTTAATACGGGTTGGATTGTGTTTTTGAAAAAGAGGTCACTCAACGTGCTAGCCTTCCCGACCGATTCAAACACGACATGTCCTGGTCCCCTGGTCCAGGCATTCAGCCCCATCATTGACATCGAGATCTCTTATGGACCCTGGCCTGCCCCCGTTGTGTTTTGGCGCTTTGGTGTTTGAAGTGGTAGTTCAGGGATCAGGGTAGGGGTGTGTTGAGTGATGGATGGGGTAGGTGATGGGCTGCTACCGTGGTTTTCATCCGTGGCGGTGCAAGAGCTAGAGTAAAGCACCATGATATAACGAGAGATGAGGGTATGCTGCTGTGCATCTCCCACCTCGATAAGCAGTACATACATACACCCTGCAGACTGCCATGCGAATGATAGACAAAGACGCACTCCGGCAACACGGCGCTGGATCCGGTTTCGAGGGGGGACGGGACAACAGGGCCCATGCGGTGCCTGGACGCCTCCCTTTGAGCAGCGACGCACGGTTCGTGTAGGTGCTTCTTTTTGTTTGCTTTTGCGCGCTGATCACGGGTATTGTGGGTGATCGGGGCGAAGATGGGATGGGCATGCAGGCATAGGGGGAGAGGGAGAGGGGCGATGGAAGAGGAGATGGGCGCGGGGGGAGGAGTGGCGGGGGGCGATCATCCAACACACCCACGGGGCCGGACGGTGCACCCAGAAAAACGGTTGCGTCCCCTCACGACACCCCCCGACGGCCCGTGCGCTGGTGACTCTCTTACTATTTTCCAATTCACATCTCATCCCTCATCCGCATCTCCATCTCCCTCCCCCTCCCCCAGATGATCAACAACTCGCGCCGGAGCAAGTCCCAGATCACACGGGCCACCCCGTCCAACTCGTCCACGAACCCCTTCCCCCACATCCACCCCCCGCCGCAGGGGCGTGTGCCGGTATACGACCCGCAGGATATCTATCGGGCGTACCCCCAGCCGGCGTATCATCCGTATCAGGTGCCGTACCCGCCGCAGTATCAAGGACAAGGACAGCAGGGGCAGGGGGCGATACATCCTCCGCGGCGTGAGCGGAATAGGCCGCAGGGGGCGCCGGTGCCGCTGGAACCGCCGAGAGAGGAGACGCCGGCGTACCCGGCGGTATCGATGAGCGTCTTCTCAACAAGCCTCAACGCCGCCCAACCGCCGCCCCCGCCCGCCGGCCCGGTATCCAACAACAACCCCGGCGCGACGTATCTCTCCGGCTTCCAAGTCGACTACCCGCGCGTCGACGCGGGGCGCGCCGTCCGCCGGCCGAGGGTGGTGGTGGAGGAGGACGAGAAGGATGAAGGGTCGGGGGTGAGGAAGGTGTTGGTGGGGAGGCGGAGGGTGGTGGTCAGGCCTGGGGTGGGGCTCGATGGGCTGGATGGGGAGGATGTGGGGGAGGTGTTTCCGCCGCCGGCAGAGGCGTATATCGTACTACGGCCGCATCGCGTGCCGAGAGAGTTGTGGGATGATGGGGAGTTTGGGGACTTTACGGATGCGGAGGACTGGTGAGTCGCTTTTTTGGTTTTGGGTGCTTGTTTTGGATAAGGGTGATGGAATAGGTCGTATGCTGTTGATATACTTCAAAGTCCTTCGAGAGGGAAAGCTCTCGGGCTGCAAGCTCAGCCTCGCGTACGTCTTTGTTGTCTATGCCGACATTATCTGACAGATTTGTAGGGTTTTCCGGCTCTCAGCTCGCCCCTCATCGTTCAACTAACAGTCTACGACTCGCAAGGCCACGTCGTTCCCGTCGAGTACGTCCCTCTCTCCTTCTTTCTCTCCTTCTTTCTCTCCTTCTTTCTCTCCTTTTTTCTCTCCTTCTTCCCCACCTTCTTTCCCACCTTCTTTCCCACCTTCTTTCCCACCTTCTTCCACCTCGTCTCTCACTTCGGCAAAGCTGACTTTTAAGAATAGCTCGCCCGTACTGAGCCGCAGGCTAGTGCATACGATCATGGTTGTCGATCTTGTGTCGCCGGATGGGAAGGAACAGAGGTCTAGTATCAAGCTCAAGCCGAATAGTGATCTGCGTACGTCCTCTTCTCTCTCTTCTCTCTCTTCTCTCTCTTCTCTTCTCTCTCGTTCTCGTTCTCGTTCTCTTTGTTGTTCTCCTGTTTCTTCTCATCACTTCCACTAGTCAGCACGCAAGCTAACCCCAACCCCAGTCGACTCCTCATCCCCCGAATCAGCCCCCGCGCCCCCGATCTGCAGGCGCAACCTCCTAGGCGCCACCGTCCGCGCCTCCTCCGTCCTCAGCCGCTGCACGGGCGGCGGCGGCGGGAGACATCCAGGAAGACGGCCGGAGGGGGAGAGGGGGGTGTATTTCGTGTTTTCAGAGTTGGTGGTGAGGAATTTTGGGGTGTTTGCGTTGAGGATGCGGGTTGCTGATTTGGCTGGGTGGGTTTTTTCTTTCTTTCTTTTCTTCTTCTTCTTCTTCTTCTTCTTCTGTGGGGGATGAGAGGGGGTAGTGGGGAGGGATGGAGAGTCGAGGAGGGGAGGAAGGGGGGGGGAGGAAGGGGGAGGAAGGGGGAGGAAGGGGGGAAGGGGAGGAAGGGGGGAGGGGCAACAGCTGATAAGGGTGACAGGCCAGCGCATCTTGGGACTTCGATCGGTGTAACGCGGACGTTGGTGGAGGGGTTGACCCCGCCCTTTGAAGTATTGTAAGTGCTTTCCTTCCCTCCTCCCCCTCCTTCTCCATTCTTTTACTCAGGACTCGGGAGGGGATGTAGCTGATTGAGGGGAATAGTCATCCGACAAAGTATCCGGGGCCGATACCTGTGACGGAGCTTTCGCAAGAGTTTACGAGGCAGGGGGAACGGCATCTTGGGGTGAGTTTTTCTCTCTCTCTTTTTTTTTCCTTTTTTTTTGCGGTTTCGCTCTTTCGTTTGCTTCGTTTGTTCCTCGTATCTTGTGTGTCGCAAGGTAGTTCCTTCACCCCGCTTCGGCGCCTTGTTCTTCTCGCCTGGCCAGAGACTTGAGAATATATTGCTGACGGCGATGGTTAGCGCAAATCTCGAGGAGATGTTATGGCTTCTAGCGATGATGAAGTATAGCCCCCGCGTCACAACACCGCACACCGCCCAGCCACATCCCACATCCTATCCCGCGCACTTGTCTTGTCTCCAGCGTTTTCGCCATCCTCGTCATACCATACACTCTCCTTCACCAACGTCTCGACCTTTTACGCTTCTCCTGCGGTCTTTGTAGGGCAGGGTATTGATTGGAGGCGAAGGGAGGGCGACGAGGAGAGTGTGGATATGGTGGGGTACGGTGGAGGTGGAGGTGGGGAGTACAGTGTTGTGGGCCGAGAGGATGTATGTTTGTGGGATGAGATGGTTGGTATTGTGGGAGTGAGTACGGCGGGTGGATCAACAAAAAGTAACGCTTGGGAATGTAACGAATCGGCGATGTAGTATTCATGTCATGAGATTGGGTTTTTGTCTGTTGTCTCTGAGCGATGCAACGTTGTGTGATGAACGATTGGTGGAGGTAGGTCTGGACACGACGTCGGTGATGTTGATGGCTTGTAAATGGGGTAGAAGTGAGAGTGGAGGAGATGTTGAGTGATAAACAGCTATGAGTCTGGCGGTGTCAGAGATCTCGCTTGCGTTCATGTCTCTCATGATGCGATTCTTGAACCACTGTTCCGCGGATTCTGTTCACAACTGTATTCGAAAGCTGGTTACTGCGTTGCATGGATCTCAACCCCCAGCAACAATCACTGCAACAATCACTGCCAAAGAGCGGCTAAATCGTCCCACAGGGGTTTGAAAGATCGTATAACGGACTCGCTGCAGTCTAGACCAGCAACAGAGAGCCAGATTGACACGCGGATGGCAATCCACAGGTTATCGTCATCGCGGTCCGGCCGCGAATCAAGATTGCGTCGGAGAACCTGCCCACCCGTCTTACTGGCGAGCGCCCACCAATATCCAGATTTCGAGCAACTACACTCCTCCCCACCGCACTCCACTAATCTCTTAGCCATAAAATCGGCTTTTGACTTTTTCAGGAAGTCATGGTTGGCTTGAAAGGTCGACGAGAGGTAATAGGGGCAGCTGTACATGGAGAATGGGTTTCGTCGGTGTATATCCCTCAAAAGCGCGGCATATGGGGCGTGGTGCTTGTCGAGGACGGAAAGTATGTCCTGTGGACACTTGGTAAGGTCCTCAAGCAGACTTGATTTTGCAATGGCTTTAGCAACAGTTTCGTCGGCCTCAAAAGCGGCGTAGAGGTATCGGAACCAAGGAGACCTTTGGGGGATGGTCCTGTGAGCCTGGGCTGAGAATCTGGTGAAGCCGTACTGGTCGGCGATTGGGAAAGCAAGCGCCAGGTCCTCAAGATCGTACTCCCAACGTTGCTGGGAGCGGAATACTTTTTGCTTACTGTCATAGACGTCAGGCCTGTCATCTGTATGTTTGACCTTGAGCAACACCACCCGCAAGCCGTTTGACAGCGCCCCCGGCATATCTCTTCGCACCGCTTGGGTACGACCTTTCCCAGCATCGTCGTCTTGTCTGATATCTGAATCCATCTCTTCAAAGTCGCGGAAGAAATCAGAGTGCTCTAGGAGGAAATCTCTGTTGACATAGAAACCAACGTCGTCGTCGGTGACTAGCAGAAAGTCGTCGCTGGTCTGGCGGGAGAAATCGGGATGTATGGACGAGGGAAGGGGATCGGGGGATCGCTCGGAGGGTGGAGGTGAGGCAGCGTTGCTAGCGGCGGCCTCTGATCACTGTCAGCGCTCGCATGTAGATGAATGTGATAGGAGGAGAAACAATTCTGGGATGACTCACCATCACCCGTGAGCGTGTTTTCCGCACCCGTAAAGCTGGCATTGGAAGTGGGGAGCGGTACTGGATGGTCGCCAACGTCGCTACCAGTACGAGTACTCGAAATGTCCGTATCTGCTTTGTGACATTAGTCACGGTCGAATATGTGTCCTCAAATGCCCGACACACCTCGAGCGTCCTTCACGTGGAGCAGATCCAGCGATTTGATCAATTCTCTGTCGTCGACTGACATGTCGTCGCGTTGTGAGGAGTTCGGGTTATATCTGCTGACGGGAGGATGGTGGCGGACTAGGGAAGCGAAATCCATATCTGGATCGATCGGTTGACGAAAATACAACGAGAGTCAAATCTGTGAAGATATATGGTACGAGCGGGAACGATAGATAAGTGTCGTACTACTACTATGCGGAACTTCCCGCTGGAAGACCACCACCCAGTCGAGCTGGAACCCGAACATAGTGGGAGTCCCGTTGCACAGTACGTACCTTACGCCTTCGTCAAGTCTGTATGTGCTGTAAATCAACGACGTTGAGTGATGAAGAGCAGCCTTCGGGGCTTCTTTTTTTACGAGGCTGGTGGTGTCAAAAGCCCTCTTCAACGAGACTCTCACGTTCGCAGTTGGAGTCGACTACGAACAGATTCGAAGACTGCATACAACCATGAAAGACCTCCTCATCTGTTACTGCCAGTGCGCTGACAAACTGTACCACAACGTCTTAAAAGACCTATAAAACCTATAAAACCTTACAACATGTTGAACGGTTGGTGGAGGTAGGTCTCGACACGACATCGGTGATGTGAGTGGGTTGTAAATGGGGTAGAAGTGAAAGTGGAGGAGATGTTGAGTGATGAACAGCTATGAGTCTGGCGGTGTCCAATATCTCGCTTGCGTTCATGTCTCTCATGATGCTATTCCTGAACGACTGTTCCGCGGATTCTGTTCACAACTGTATTCGGAAGCTACTTACTGCGTTGCATGGATCTCAGCCCCCAGCAACAATCACTGCAACAATCACTGCAACAATCACTGCCAAAGAGCGGCTAAATCGTCCCACAGGCGTTCGAAAGATTGTATAACGGAATCGGTGCAGTCTGGACAATCAACAAATTGCCGGATTGACTTGTCGATTGCAAACCACAGGATATCGTCATCGCGGCCCGGCCGCTCAGCGAGATTGAGTTGGAGAACCATCCCACCCAACTGACTGGCGGTCGCCCACCACATTCCAGATTTCTTGCAACTACACACCTTCCCACCGCACTCCACTAATCTCTTAGCCATAAAATCGGCTTTTGACTTTTTCAGGAAGTCATGGTTGGCTTGAAAGGTCGACGAGAGGTAATAGGGGCAGCTGTACATGGAGAATGGGTTTCGTCGGTGTATATCCCTCAAAAGCGCGGCATATGGGGCGTGGTGCTTGTCGAGGACGGCAAGTATGGGCTGTGGACACTCCTCCGTAAGGTCCCAAAACAGAGTTGATTTTGCAATGGCTTTAGCAACCGTTTCGTCGGCCACGAACGCGGCGTAGAGGTAATCGAACCATGGAGACCTTTGGGGGATGGTCCAGCGAGACTGGTCTGTGAATCTGGCGAAGCCGTACTGGTCGGCGATTTTGAAAGCAAGCGCCACGTCCTCAAGATCATACTTCCGATTTCCCTGGGAGAGGAAAGCAAGCCCCAGGTCCTCAGCATCGTACTCCCACCAGTGCTGGAAGCGGTCAGGCCTGTAATACCTCTGTTTGATCTTGAACAACACCACCCGCAAGCCATTTGACAGCGCCCCCGGCATATCTCTTCGCACCGCTTCGGTACGACCTTTCCCAGCATCCTCGTCTTGTCTGATATCTGAATCCATCTCTTCAAAGTCGCGGAAGAAATCAGAGTTCTCTAGGAGGAAATCTCTGTTGACATAGAAACCAACGTCGTCGTCGGTGACTAGCAGAAAGTCGTCGCTGGTCTGGACGGAGAAATCGGGATGTATGGACGAGGGAAGAGGATCGGGGGATTGCTCGGAGGGAGAAGATGAGGCATTGTTGCTAGCGGCGGTCTCTGATCACTGTCAGCTCTCTGAATGTGATAGGAGGAGAAACAATTCTGGGATGACTCACCATCACCCGTGAGCGTTTTTTCCGCACCCGTAAAGCTGGCATTGGAAGTGGGGAGCGGTACTGGATGGTAGCCAACGTCGCTACTAGTACGAGTACTCGAAATGCCCGTATCTGCTTCGTGACATTAGTCACGGTCGAATATGTGTCCTCAAATGCCCGACACACCTTGATCGTCCTTCACGTCGAGCAGATCCAGCGATTCGATCAATTCTCTGTTGTCGACTGACATGTCGTCGCGTTGCGAGGAATTCGTATTATATCTGCTGACGGGAGGAAGGTGGTGGACTAGGGAAGTGAGATGGATATTCGGATCGATCGGTTGACGTAAATACAGCGAGAGAGAGATGGTTCAAATCTGTGAAAGTATATGGTACGAGCGGGAACGATAGATAAGTGTCGTACTACTACTACGCGGAACTTCCCGTTGGAAGACGGCCAGTCGAGCTGGATTCCGGACGTAGTGGGCGTCCTGTTGCACAGTACGTACCTTCAGCCTTCGTCAAGTCTGTATGTGCTGTAAATCAACGACGTTGAGTGATGAAGAGCAGCCTTCGGGGCGTCTTTTTCACGAGGCTGGTGGTGTCAAAAGCCCTCCCACGTTCGCATTTGAAGTCGACTACGAATACATTCGAAGACTGCATACACTCATGAAAGACCTCATCATCTGTTACTACCAGTGGGCTGAAAACTGTACCAGTAATACGGATTGGCGGCACTCAACACAATTTTACATCGCTGCTGATTTCGGCTTCGATCTCGTCCCACAACAACTCATCTCTGCCATCATCCGGGCACCTGCAGGTGAGACAGTGTCGAAATACATCCCCCGCCCGACCTGGCAGCAGTCTCCCACCTAACCAACAATAGCCTGCCTTTCTCTTACAAGAACACTTTTTCCCGCCTAGCTCTGCTCTTCGTTCGTCTTTGAAGGCGGCCTGGTCCTTGCTGTAAGGAAGAAGGTCGTGATTGGCAAAAGGGAGAGATGACGAGTATCTGGGTCTGGGTCGTGAGGATGGAAGGAAAGGAAGGGACAGAGTCGGTGTATGTCTCTGAGAAGGGTAGCGTCGGTATGGGGTGTTGTGTTGTTTTGGTCGAGAATGGACAGGAGGGCCAGTGGACAAACACGTGTCGGTGTTGAAGTACAAGGACGGCTTTGCGATCGCGTTTTCGCATCTCTTTCGGCCGTTTCGAATGCTGCGAGGAGACCCCGCACGTCTCGCTGGCGTCGGTGAATGATGAGAACCCACGGCCTTGTTACACTTGTACACAAACCTGAATATGTAGACCAGGAGCATAAAACTGAAACTACTGACTCGGTATAAGACCTCGGAAACATGAGGACTGCAGTCGTAGACCGACGTTGGGGAGTGCATTCTGCATCTTTAACTTCCGGTGGGTCGATCCGCGAAGACGAGAAGGCGGTTCGGTTGCGTCTCGTCTCGTCTCGTCGTACGTATCGAATGCCACAAAATCCTCTCGGGATACGAGTACGAGTATGGTACAATAAAATCGTCGTGCACATCGTAGTCAGTCAGGCTCGTATTTACCCCTGTAGATTTGCTTGACTGTCTATTTCGTGATCCCTTTGAAAGGTGTTCCTTGCAGAAGCCATTACTACTCTGCAGTGCTTTCAGTGTAGCTTATTGGTCTGTGATGGCCTTTCAGTATCTCAGTGTCTTTGGAAAACGCATTGGGGGTGAAGGTCTATAGCCCAGTGTCAGATGGATGAGATGTACTTTGATGTCTCTGAAGAAGGAACAACCGGTAATGCGATGTAGCGTTAGACGACAGGGAACGAAAGGCAACAAGCAATGCGCAATGTACATTACACTATCCTACATCCCCGTCCTCCCTCCTCCCTCCTCCCTCTCCTCTCTCCCCTAATTCTTCTATCTACTGCAAAGAGATAGCCATCCCCCCATCCACAAGCACGCTCGCGCCCGTACAATACCCGCTCAGGTCACTCGCGAAAAACAGGGCGGGGCCGACGAGATCTTCGGGCTGGCCGAGACGTGAGAGGGGGATACGGCGGAGCTGGTCGGCGCGTTTGGAAGGGTTTGCGAGGTCGGCTTTGTTGATGTTGGTTTCGATTGTACCCGGGAGGACGGAATTACACCTGATGCCCATCGGTCCCAGCGCAATCGCACAACTCTCCATCAAACTCTTCACCCCCGCCTTTGTCGGTGTATAATGACACTGCTCCCCGCCGCCCATCAATGCGGATATACTGCTGACGGCGACGATGGAGCCGCCTTTGGGGGACTGGGAGGCCATCTGGTTGGCGGCGGCTTGGACGGCGTAGAATGCGCCGTTGAGGTTTACGTTTTGGGTGCGGTGCCAGAGGGGGTGGGGGAGGTCGAGGAAGGAGTGGAAGGGGCAGATGCCGGCGTTGGAGATGAGGATGTCGAGGCGGGAGAAGGAGGAGACGGAGGCGGAGACGATCTAGTCTTTGGTCAGTATGGGGCGAGAAGGGGAGATGGGAGATGGGGGGCGTACGGCTGAGGCTGTTTGGGCGTCTGAGATGTCACCGGGGACGATGACGGTCTTTGCGCCGAGGTCGTGGCAGGCGGATTCGACTTGGGCGATGTCGGAACGTGTTTCGTCGTCGCCCAAGTGGTGGAGGACGAGGTTTGCGCCATTCCTAGCGGCGCCGATTGCGATTGCACGGCCGATGCCAGTGGAGCAGCCTGTGACGGCGACCACCTTGCCCTTGAGCAGACCGAACGACATGGGAGATGGGGGGAGGTCCGTGCATGTCCGATGGCTGGTACTTGAACGCGTCGCGCTCGGGGCACGGCACATGATCCCCCCGGCCGCACCTCGGCTAGCCGGCACGCGTATTCACCGGTACCCGGCCCGGCGTATCTTTCATCTCCCGTCCGAAATATATCGTACAAGTATATATGGTCCATCGCGCCATGGGCTATCTACTTTTCCCCCTATACCCCCGCAGACATATTACCCAGCATGCCTAAACAGTGGCCCACCATCGTCAGTATTACTCTCTCCATCTCCCTCACTGCTCATAGCGCGTAGGTCAAGCTCGAGACGTTCATCCCCAGCGCCAATGGCTCTGGGGGCGACTATCACAGGTGAGTTCTTCCTTTTCCGTGCTGTACTCCTTGCTGACCATCTTGTAGACAGAATACCGACCACTGGAGTAAGCCATCCCCAATCCACTCCACCACGTCCATCGCGCTGATCTTCCGTCCATCACAGTCGTCCAAGGCAACATCTCATGCCCCATGCACAAGTACGAAGAGTACAAGGTCTCGCGCACGTCCTGGGGTATCGGCGTCCTCGGTAGTATCTTTGGCAAGTCCCCCCCCCCAACCAAACCCAAACCCGAGCTAAGGCCACCTGCTGATACGTGCCACAGTCAAAGTCCACGCGTCTGACGGTACCGTCGGCTATGCGACGGGTTTCGGCGGTCCGCCTGCGTGCTGGCTTATTGAAGAGCATTTCAAGCGATTTGTCATTGGTCAAGACCCGAGGGATACGAATAAGATGTGGGATATGATGTTTAGGGCTTCCATGTTTTACGGTCGTAAAGGTTCGTCTCTCCCTTCTCCCTTCTGCTTCTGCTTCTTTCAACTGACGATTTGACCCAGGTCTTCCCCTCGCCGCCATATCCGTCGTCGACCTCGCCATCTGGGACCTCATCGGCAAAATCCGCAACGAACCCATCTACAAGATGATCGGCGGGCGCACCAAGCCCGACATCCCCCTCTACCTCACTGGCCCGCGCCCCGAAGTCGCAAAGGAGCTCGGGTTCTGGGGGAGCAAGGTTGCGCTGCCGCATGGGCCGGCGGACGGGCACGAGGGGATCAGGGAGAATGTAAAGTATTTGAAGGAGTGTAAGGAGAAGGTGGGGGAGGATTATCCGGTGCAGGTAGATTGTTATATGAGTTTGGATGTGCCGTATACCATCTCCCTCATCAAGGTGAGTTCTCTCCTTCTCTTCTATCCATCTTTGTTTTGTGGGAGGGATGGTGGCTGATGGGGTGGTAGGCGTGTGAGAAGGCAGGGGTGGAGATGAATTGGTGGGAAGAGGTGCTCCATCCCGACGACTTTGATGGGCATGTCAAGCTCAAGGAGGCTTTGCCGCATATCAAGTTTACCACCGGCGAGCACGAGTATTCCAAGTGAGTCTTTTTCTTTTTCTTCTTCTTCTTGTTCTTCTTCTTCCCTCTTCCTCTACCTTTTGAAACGTCGTCTTCCGAGTGGAGAGGGGTATACTGATGAGCGAGTGTAGGTATGGGTTCCGAAAACTTATCGAGAACCGTGCGGTGGATATCATCCAGCCGGACGTCATGTGGCTCGGAGGACTGACCGAGCTGATCAAAGTCGCTTCGTGAGTCCCCCTCTTTCCTCTTCCCCTTCCCCTTCCTCTTCCCCGTGCCCTCCCCTTTCCCCTTGCCCTCCCCCCCCCCTTTCCCCCTCCCCGCCCCGACCCAGCCCCTTTTGTTGGAATATATGATACGCAGCACGTAGAGGGCGGTGGGCAGTGCTGATACGAAACCCGGGTAGGATGGCGGCAGCGTACGATATCCCGGTGGTGCCGCATGGTTCGGGGCCGTATTCGTTCCAGGCTATCATGACGTTTCCAAACTCGGACTTTTGCGAGTATATTGTGAGTCTTCTTCCTCTCGCTTTGCCTCTTCCCTCTTCTCTCCCTTTCCTTCCCCTCTTCCCTTCCCCTCGCCCCCCGCCCCTTCCCCTCGCCCTCGAGTACACATAGCTAACGCGAAAACTCAAAGGCAAACTCCCCCGACGGCAAATCCATCCACCCCTCCTTCGGCAACCTCTTTACGAACGAAGTGCTGCCGCACAACGGCAGGGTGGATCTCGGGGACGAGCCGGGGTGGGGGCTGGAGCTGAACCCGGAGGCGGAGTTGGTGCCGTATGGGAGCTTTTTTGGGGGGGTTGGGAGGGGGTTGGGGGCGGCGGGGGAGGAGGAGGGGAAAGGGAAGGGGGAGGGGAAGGTCAATGGGAAGGGGAAGCATTAGACGTTGGGGAAAGAGGGAAGAGGGGTAGGACTTTGGATAGTGGAAAATGTATGGTTCATGTTCTTGTAACGTCCTGGTGCATTATCGCAAACGTCTTTTACTCGTACACTTGAACTATCATATCCAACATCAAGCTCTATACTTGCACAGCACTGGCACCCTCCCACCCCCCCCCTCTTCTCTTCGCTCCCTCTCTCCCTCGCACCATCACACCATTGCTCGTACATTACTCGTACACCTCCCGCCTCGCGCCAGTCTTGAACCCCAAAGCTTCCACCTGATCCACGTTAACGGGCGTGAGCGGTAGACCGAAGGCGGAGGCGGAGGGAGATTGGGGAGATTGGGGAGATTGGGGAGATTGGAGGTAGTGGATGATGTTTTCGAGGACTTCGGCGTTGAGGGCGGGGCCCATGGCGTCGGGGGCGGGGGCTACGTGGGGGGAGAGGGTCTGTGTCATGTTAGTTTTGCGGTTCCGGGGAGGGGAGAGGGGAAGGGGGGTGAGGAGGAATGGGATGAGGGAGAGATGGGAGGGGAAGGTTAGAGGGACGTACGACGTTGGGGTTGGAGAGAAGACCGGGGTGGACTTTGGGTTCGTTCTCGAATACGTCCAAAGCCGCTCGAAGCACTAATGGTTGTTAGCTATCACATACATATACACAGCAGAGTGAGTCCTAGCACGATAACGAAAGACGAAGAGATTAGGGGGTAGATGAAGACATGGAGAGGAAGCAGATGGGAACGAGACATACCTTTACCGCTCTCCAGAGCTTTGACCAGCTCGTCTTCGACGATGACCTTGCCCCGCGACACATTCACGACGATGACGCCATCTTTCATCTGCTGGAACGCTTCCTTCCCTATGATGCCTTCTGTCGCTTGCGTCAACGGGCACGTGAGGAGGAGAATGTCGACGACGGGGAGGAGGCTGGAGAGGGTGGGGTGATAGGTGTAGGACGGGGGGAGGGGGGAGGATGAGGGGTGGCGGGAGTGGTAGTGGATTTGGAGGGTGGAGGAGAGGGATGTGAGGAGGGTGGAGAGGCGGTGACCGATAGCGCCGAGCCCGACGATACCGATCTGCGTTTTTCGTCAGTCAACGTTGTCTAGGGCATTGAGAGAGAACGTACGTGTGCATTACGCCAATCAACACTCTTCACACCCACGTCCCTCCACCCCCCTGATCGCACACCGATATCGTAGCGTACGATGCCCCTCGCTGCGGCTAGGACGAGACCCAGCGCCCCGTCGGCGGTGCGTTCGCCGACGGCACGGGGGGAGTTGGCGTAGAGGGCGCCGTGGGAGGAGAGGTAGGGAATGTCGACTTTGTCGTAGCCTGCGCCGGGGCCGACGAAGAGTCTGCATGCGGGGAGGAGGGGGGAGAGGAGGCCGGCATCCCAGAGTGAGGGAAAGTCGTCGGTGATCACAAAGAGGCCCTATACGAGTGTCAGCGCAGGTTACGAAAAGAGGGTCATGGACGTGCACCAAAAGCGACAAAGTCTCCTTCCTCTTCGACCTTTTGTTTGATAAGCGCTGCAGTCTCGGTATAACCGCATCGGGGCATAGTGTGGACGTCTGCAATCTCGCGAATGAGGTTGTCATATTTGGGGATACCGCAAAAGTCGCCGATGAGGAGGACTTTTGGTTTCGGAGAAAGTAGAGGTGAGGCGAGAGAAGAGGCGGGGGTGGTGAATTGAGAGTTTTCCGAGGATGTCGAGGGGCTGGACATGGCGTTATTGTATAGTCAGTAGCGATGAGATGAACGAGTAGGCGGAATGGGCGACGCTATATATACATAACTTGACGGAGAGCACGCAAGTGGGCGCTCATATCCACTGACCAAGATCCAGGGCATATCCGAAAGTAACGCAAGCTGAGAGCGAGATGGACAGCGCTGGTGGAGGCGCCCGGGCGGAGCTTGCAATCCGGCCGGAGCTTACCATAGGGGCGGAGATGGCCGATAAGTGGAGGCCGAAGCTTGGTCCGTGTTGCGCTCATGTCCTCTTTCATTCCTCGACATCTACCATGCTTCTGTTACCTATCGTAGCTGCGCTGGCAGTCGGGGCGAGCGCGAAGCCTCAGCTTGACGCTCAGACACACCAGCGGCTGCTGCATCAGGGACGTCCACAGGTAGCGCTTTGGCAGGCGTTGTTACGGGAGCAGCACGACGCAGATCACTCGTACGTGCCTCCAATATCGCCTCAGCTCTTACTGACCAGGATCATAGCGCACAAGCCTCATTCAGGCCTACTAGTCCCCTCGCCAGATCCCACTGCTTCCCACAGAAGATTAGCCATTTCGACGAGAGCATCAACGGTACTTTCTGCCAGCGGTATTGGCTCGATGCCAGTCATTACAAGCCTGGGGGACCTGTCTACCTTCTGGATGGCGGCGAGACTAGCGGTGAGAACAGGTATGCTCTCATCCGTCAATGTTTACAAAGCTAATCGGTATATAGGATTCCGTTCTTGGAAACTGGCATTTTGGAAATTCTGGGCAATGCGACTGACGGACTTTCCATCGTCCTCGAGCATAGGTGAGGAGCTGCGCTGAGACGTAGGATCGAGCTGACAAGCGATAGGTATTACGGAGACTCGGTACCGGTCGAGTCTTTCTCCACTGACGACCTTCGTTTCCTCAACAACGCCGAAGCCCTTGAAGACTCTGCCTACGTCCGTCCCCTCTTTCTCCTCTTGTCCCTCGTCACTGACTCGGGCATAGTTTATTGAGAATTTCAAACCCCCCTCTTCCCCCGACCTGGACGAATACTCTTTCCATCCCAACAACACCCCCTGGATCTACTATGGCGGGTCATACGCTGGGGCGAGGGCGGCGCATATGAGGGTGCAGTACCCGGATCTGGTATGGGGTGCTATAGCGTCTTCCGGTATGTCGCTCTTTTACCTTCGCGCGCGCTATTCGGCCAAGCTGACACCCACTCAGGCGTGACCCACGCTCAAGTCGTCTTTCCCGAATACTACGACCCCATCCAGCAATACGCTCCCCCAGAATGCATCTCCACCCTCCAATCGGCCGTAGCCTTCATCGACACTATTCTTGAGCACCCCAAGGTTATGAAAGATGCGTTGAAGGGACTGTTTGGGCTTGGAGTGTTGGGGGATGGTGATTTTGCGGATGTTATTAGTTCGCCGTTGGGGTATTGGCAGGCGAAGCATTGGGATGATGAGGGTATGTTGATCTGCTTACCCGAGACTGACGAATGCTGACGCGGGGCGTAGTTGGGTCGATGGAGTTTTACGAGTTTTGCGATGCCCTTACCGCTGGCGGCGCTGGTAGCAAGATTGGGCTTGTCAGCGTGTATGTCCTCTCCTTTCATCCCCCTATCTATCACTTGGTTGATGATATTTGCTGACTCGATGTAGGCCCGCGTCGGTGCTGAACTATGCCAAGTATATCAAAGAAGTACGTTCGTTCGTCATGTCTTTTTCGGGCTTGCGCTGATGTCTGAACGTAGACTGTCGTTGCGGAATGTCCCTCGGACGATGTCGACGATGTACGTTGACTCTTATCATTCTCGCCCCTCTCCTCTCCTTTCAGCCCTCGTCTCTAACCTCAGGTCGGACGCTGACGATTTTTGGCCTAGTGTTTCGGCAGCGACGACGTGGAAAAGTTTAGATACACGGACTTGAGCCAGACATGGAGGCTGTGGATCTTCCAAGGTGAGTCCTATTGCATGTCTCGTCTTCTCGTATCCACTTGTAACCCCCCAACCGTACACATTCTCTAGTTTCTCGCCAAAGATGAAAGAAATGTCACTGACATTTCAACAGTCTGCACCCAATGGGGCTACTTTATGCCCGCTCCCCCCGTCCCTCTCCCCACCATAGTCTCCCGCCACCTCACCCTCGCCCACACCCAACAAATCTGCCCCGCCGCCTTCCCCCCCGGCAACTTCTTCTCCATCCCCAACGTGCCCGATGTGGAGGAAGTGAACAGGAGGGGTGATTATGGGATTGAAGCGGATAGGCTGGCGTTTGTTGATGGGGATAGGGATCCGTGGAGGGTTGTTACGCCGCAGAGTGATTTGGCGGGGAGGAGGAAGAGTTCGGTGAATAGGCCTGTGCATATTATATTTGGTGAGTCGCTATCCCCTTTCTCATTCTTTTGATTCCCCTGCCTCTCTCCCCACTCCATCATGTTCGACGTTGTTCTAGAAGAGGAAGAGCGCTAATACACCAGTAGACGGAGTCCATCACTATGACGAAAACGGTCTAACCGACCACTCGAAAGAACCAGCACGGATCAGGGATGTGCACGAGTTTGAAAAGCTGTTTGTGAGCGAGTGGCTTGCGCAGTGGAAGGAGGAGAAGCTTGGGCGGGGGAAAGATCTGGTTTGAGAAGAACGTGCTGGGATGTGTACTTGGATGTTGTCGTCTTGGATCTTGGATGGTATTATGCATATCTACAATACTGTACAGTACTCGACGCACGTTACGAGCAGGGCAAAAGCGGTCGTCGAAAGTGGAGGCTTCCGGCGATGACCGATACCGCGTTCCGAGCTTCCGAGTCTGCGCGCGTATCCATTCTTGCTTTTGAGTCAGCAACCGTATCCACCCCCGTCAAATCCATTATCCCCCTTTTCCCCTTCCAAAACACCAAAAACACATACAGGCAAGATGCCGCTCCAGTCGCCCATCAACTTTCCGAAATGGATCGAAGAGAACAAGCATTTACTGAAACCGCCTGTTGGTACGTCATTTTCTGTTCTTTTGGTGGAAAAGTCTTGAGCTGACTTTTTCTCCACCCCCCCCCCCTCTCGATCTATGACGAATTACGCGAAAAAGGCAACAAATGTCTCTACAAAGGCGAAAACTTTATCACCATGATCGTCGGCGGGCCCAACACCCGGGTCGACTTCCACATCAACACGACGGAGGAATGGTTCTATCAGTACAAAGGGGCGATGGTGTTGAAGGTGGTGGATGGGGGGGAGATTAGGGATATTGTCATTGGGGAGGGGGATATGTTTTTGTTGCCTGGTGCGTCTTTCTTCTTCTTGTAGGGGTCCGGAGAGGGGAGGGGAGGGGAGGTGAGATGGGGGAGCTGATGTGGGGGTGTAGCGAATACGCCGCATTCGCCTAGGAGGGTTGCGGATACGATTGGGGTTGTGATGGAGCTTGTCCGTCCGGGAGATGCTATCGGTACGCTTTCTTTTTTCCCGTTTCACCTATGTAACTCTGATGAAAGACCTCACGCTGACTCTATAACAGACAAGATGCGATGGTACTGCCCCAACCCCACGCACACCGCCCTCACGCCCATCCGCGAGGTCACATTCCACTGCTCGGATCTGGATACGCAGCTCAAGCCGGTGATTGAGAGATGGATGGGGGATGAAGAGTGGAGGAGGTGTGGGGAGTGTGGGGAGGTTGCGCCGGGCAAGTGAGCTGGGGAGTGATATTTGCATGAATACAAAGTCGTTACTATGCTCGCTCGAAGGATACACTGCCCCCTTCCCAATAAGCTCGAGGATATACTGCTCGCTTCGCTCGCAGACCCCATCCCACCCCCTTCCCAATAAGCTCGCTCGCTCGCTCGCAGCTAGATTACCCTCTCCTCCTCCTCCCCCCCCACCACCCCCACCCTCTGCAACACCCTCTCCACCACCATCGGCAACATCCTCTCCCTCTCCCTCTTCTCCCTCCACCTCTGCCTCCTCTGCTCCCTTCTCAACTCTTGCAATTCCAGCTCCAGCTCTGATATGCGCGTCTCGGACTGGGCGAGAGAGTACGAGTGGGAGAGGTAGGTGCGGAGGAGAGAGAGGGAGAGAAAGATGGTGGTGGAGAGGACGAATATGGGGAGCATGGCTAGAGGGGGGTCAGTATAGCGCTCGAGGGTTATAGTGCCACCACCGCCAATGATTACTCGCTAGGCTCGAGGATATACTCCCCCATCCCACTGATATCGAAGGATATACTGCTCGCTGCACTCGTAGGCCCGCCCACCACCCCCACCACCGCCAATGACTACTCGCTCGCGGTGCTCGCTCGAGGGACATACTGCTCGCTGCGCTCGCAGGCCCCCATCCCACCCCCTTCCCAATAACTAGATCAATCGCTTCGCTCGGGACTTACCAGGCACAATCTCTCGATACCAATTAGCATGTGCATTAGGCGGCTTATTCTGCCTCTGGGCCTGGTGTGTGTGATTCGACAGCTGGTGGTTCCCGCCGGTAGTGGGCGATTTTGCGATGGACGCGGAGTGTATTGGGCGGCGGAGGGGAAGGGTATGAAGCGGATGCAGCCCCAGGGAACGTGCGACGCGGGCAGACATGGCGATAGTGTATAGGGTATAGCAGGAGCAGCGAGTAGGGCAAAGAGAGCCGGAGGTGTTCCGTGGCGGCACCCCCCGCCTTGACTTACGTAAACACGCCTGGCTCGAAACCGACTTTTCACGACTCGTTCACTTTAAGCCCCAGTTGATGCTCCCCCGGCTCGCCCCAGTCACACGAGCACTCACACGACAACTGCACACCATGGCCGCCACCGACGCAAACATCCTCGCCCGCCTCGCCGACCTCAAAATCGCCCACCCCGAGGTCATCAACCACGCCCCCGTCAAGAACGCGAGCGAATGGCGCGCACAGCTCCTCATCCACGACCCCTCCCTCGCCAACACCCTCCTCACAAAGACCCTCCTCTTCAAGCCCAAGACTGCAAAGTCCGCCGTCCCCACCCCCGTCCTCGTCCTCGCCTCCGAGGCCTCCGAGACTCCTTCCGGCGCCTTGGGCAAAGTCCTCGACCTGAAGGAGCTCCGACTCGCTTCTGAAGACCTCATCAAGGAGGTCCTTCCTTCCGCCGGGTCCAAGGACGACGTCTCTGCCCTCGCTGTCCCCGCTCCCAAGGCCGAGACCCTCCACCTCTTGCTCGATGCTGCGCTCGCGCAGTCCGAGGACGCGTTCGCCCTGCACTTGACGACTTCTGCTACTACCGTCCTTATCAAGGGCAGCGAGATCAAAAAGTACCTCGACAATGTTGCTGGCGGCGAGGGTGTCAAGGTTGTGGACTTTGCAGAGCTCAAGGCTGCTGCCCCTGCGCCTGTCGAGAAGAAGGCCCCTGCGTGAGTCTTACTTTTTTTCGTTCGACTTGGGCGTGGCTGACGATGGTATAGTCCCAAGGAGCCCAAGGCTGTTGTTCCCTCTGGTCCCGCCGACGACAAGTACGAGATGGCTATCCAGTACAAGAAGGACGAGGACTTTTCCGGCTGGTACACCGACGTGAGTTATCTTGTCGTGCGTTCTCGACTTGGGCTGACTCGTTCGTAGGTCCTCATCAAGGGTCAGATGCTCGACTACTACGACATCTCTGGTTGCTACATCCTCCGACCTTGGTCTTACTCCATCTGGCAGACTATCCAGAGTACGTCCCACCCCCTCGTCGCGTAGACTTGTGCTGATTCGACGTAGACTGGTTTGACGACGAGATCAAGAAGCTCGGTGTGCAGGACTGTTATTTCCCCATGTTTGTCTCCAACGCTCGTCTCGAAAAGGAGAAGGATCATATCGAAGGTTTTGCTCCCGAAGTCGCCTGGGTCACCCGAGCGTACGTCTTGCCCCTTTCTCCCCCTCCCTTCCATTATTGACTCTACTTTAGCGGCAAGTCCGACCTCGAAGAGCCCATCGCCATCCGACCCACCTCGGAAACCGTCATGTACCCCTACTACGCCAAGTGGATCAACTCCCACCGCGACCTCCCCCTCAAACTGAACCAGTGGAACTCGGTCGTCCGCTGGGAGTTCAAAAACCCGCAGCCCTTCCTCCGTACCCGCGAGTTCCTCTGGCAGGAGGGCCACACTGCATTCTTGCACAAGGCCGAGGCGGACAGGGAGGTGCTGGATATTCTGGGCTTGTATCAGAAGGTGTATGAGGATATCTTGGCGGTGCCGGTGATTCCGGGGAAAAAGTCGGAGAATGAAAAGTTTGCGGGGGGCGACTATACGACTACTGTCGAGGGCTTCATCCCCACTACTGGACGAGGTATCCAAGGCGCCACGTCCCACCACCTCGGCCAGAACTTTTCCAAGATGTTTGATATTACCGTCGAGAACCCCGACCGCTCCCCCGGCGCGCCCGACCGTCTCTTTGCGCACCAAAACTCGTGGGGCCTCTCCACCCGATCGATTGGGGTGATGGTGATGGTCCATGGGGACGACCAGGGGCTTGTGCTGCCCCCGAGGTGTGCGTTGCAGCAGGTGGTGATTGTGCCCGTGGGGCTGAGCAAGCAGGAGGGGAAGAATGAGGGGATCTATGATGCGTGTAAGGAGTTGGAGAGGACGTTGGGGAAGGCTGGGATTAGGGCGAAGGCGGATTTGAGGGAGGGGTATACCCCTGGGTGGAAGTTTAACGACTGGGAGATGCGAGTGAGTCTTCTTTTTTCGTCTTTTTTTTCACGGGGGGAAGAGCTGATGGAGATGTAGGGCGTTCCCCTTCGACTCGAGCTCGGTCCCCGTGATATCGCCGCCAAGACCACCCTCTCCGTCCGCCGATACGACAACCACAAGACCGCCTTCCCCCTCGCCGACATTGCCAACACCGTCACCTCGTACCTCTCCGACATCCAGGCGTCCATGCTCGCGCGCGCAAGCAAGACTTTTGAGGAGAGGTTGAAGGTGGTGAGCAGGTGGGAGGAGGTGGTGCCGGTGTTGGATGGGAAGAATGTGTTGGTTTTGCCGTGGTGTGAGGGGAGCGAGTGTGAGGATGAGATTAAGGAGAGGAGTAAGAGCCAGTACGTCCCCCCCCCCTTCCCCTCCTTCCCTCCTTTCCTTCATTCCGTCCTTCTATTGCCCCCCTTGTTTCTGAGCTTGGCTGACACCTCGATAGGTCCACCGCGGGTGCCGCCGAAGACTCCAAAGCCCCCTCCGCCGGCGCCAAGTCCCTCTGTATCCCCTTTGACCAGGAACGCTTTGGCGCGTTCCCTGATGGGGAGAAGCAGAAGTGTGTGCAGTGTGGGGAGAAGGCGAAGAGCTGGACGTTGTTTGGGAGGAGTTATTAGGGAGCGTCTTGGGGCTTTTTGGGAGGGGAGGGGGGGGGAGGGGGGGAAGGGGGTGGGGGGTTGGGTGGGGGTTTTGGCATGTGGGGGAGGGGGGGGGGGGGGAGTGTTTGGGCGTTTTTGGAGAGGGTATACGTTTATACGGATTATGAGATGAGACAAGTGTAGATAGGAGCATGGAATGAAAATGATGTATCTACTTGGACAACGTCTTATGGTTGCATATGGCTTACTCCCAAGCTCTTCAAGATGCGTGTAGGCTTGATGGCATGTTGGGGGGGATGACGATGTTGACGAGGCGAACGGAGCCATTTTTGTCGAGCAACATCTCCCCTAGGGTGAAGAGAGATACATGAAGATTGTAGAGCTCATAGAGGATAGATATAGGTAAGTTGGTTTGTACAAGAGTACATCGGTGGGTAAAAGGTTAGACACGAGAGTGGAGGAGAAAAGAACGGGGGGCGCTTTGGAGGATGTGACAATGTCTTTGGTTGCGATTGACTTGAGGATAACGAGGTTACAGCTCTGGGTAAGATGGTGGGAAAATGGATAAAGGGAGATATATATGTAGATGTGTCTACCCAGGTATAGAGAATGGGTGCAAGGAAGGGAACATACAAGACATATACGGGACTGTGAATGTACATGATTTTGTTACGCAGTTGCTCGAATTATGGGAATTGGTGATTTGTGTCTAGCATGATTCCATTGCCTTTCTCGATTTAGATTTCTCATCATCAGCAACATCTCCCTAAAGAGCGGGCGGACTGTAATGCATAACAATGGGTACACCGATGGGGACGTACAACATCCTCCAACAACTCTGCTTCTCCGAATGGAAGGCGCCACAAAGGAAACTTCAAACGCCGCGATTTCAGTGGGCCCGGCAGACCTGCGTCTTCTGTGTAGTTGTACAGTATAAAAAGCACATGTTTCTTGGTCAGTCTAAGACTAGCCTCTTAACAAGTTACATGAGCAACATGAGCAATTCTTCCGAAATTGAGCTTTCCGACATCATCGAAGAACAAAGCTCCCCCCGCGAAGATGTTTCTTCCTCTCCTGGATTGGACGCCGGAGCATCGTCATCTGCTGCGCCCCCTTCTAAAAGACAAGCCAGCTTCAAATCATTCATGAAGAGCATCGATACACAGTTCACAAAGCTGAAAAGATCAAAGTCTGCCGGGTCTTCATCAGCAGACTCTAAAGTCATGGGTCCTGTTTCCGGGGAGGAGAGAGAGCCGGTCTCGTTATACTCTGAGAGAGCTCTCGAAGAGGCGATTGACGATGTCACCGGGGAGATCCAGGTGAACCTCGCATATCAACGTCTGGGCCAGGCTTGCTTCTTTGATCCAGCAACAAGAAACGCACTTACGTCGATTGAGCACGTGCATACCGCATACCGAGATATCATGGACAATGCCACTCTGCATGACACTATTCACAGCTTTGTCTCTGAAAAGATGGCGCTGGAGCGCAACTTGGCTCTGGAGGCTGTAAATGAGGAGGAAATTGGAGACTTGGAGTTTGCTCACTGTTTTCACCCGGAGGTGGATACCACTCCTGGTGCTTGGGGACTGAGTATGTCCATCTCACCAGACTGGGGAGGTGATAATCTCGTGCACATTGCTCCCGTGGAAGGGATCAAATTCGAAAACGAAGAAGTTAGAAGTTGGTTTGCAGAAGGCGAAAAATCTGTGATGGCTGCGACGGGTAAGAGGCTGGCTACAGAAGGCACCAAGCTTGTTAGCAACATGAAGGGGTATCCGGACCCCCAGGTGTCGCCGATGACTGTGTGGGACAAAATGAATGAGAGGATCGAGGAATACGATTGGCACGGAATTGGCAAAAGCATCAAGGAGACGCTTGCCAGGACAATTGATGAGACCATCGCCTCCAACGGCAAGCAACGAGAGGAAGGAGGGTTCAGCGGGCAAGGTGAACAGCGAAACATCTGGCTACAGCCCATCACCGCTCTCACCGAAGACCGGCTGAGCGCTTCTCTCAGGTGGAGATCAAAGGATGGGTTCTTTGATGGGACAGGCAAGCCAGACGAGATTGATATTGGTTTGCTGGTGGAAGGCGGTTTGGAAGCTTGGCGGGACATCAAGGGAAAGAAGGTGGTGAGGGATTGATGACGGAGTATATGTTCTAAAGTTGTATAGGTTTCCTAGATGAAACCTATAAAACCTATAAAACCTTACAACATGATGAACGATTGATGTGGACACGTCATCGGTGATGTTGGTGGCTTATAAATGGGGTAGAAGTGAGAGTGAAGGAGATGTTGAGTGATGAACAGCTATGAGTCTGGCGGTGTCCAAGATCTCGCTTGCGTTCATGTCTCTCGTGATGCGATTCTTGAACCACTGTTCCGCGAATTCTGTTCACAACTGTATTCGAAAGCCAGTTACTGCGTTGCATAGATCTCAACCCCCAGCAACAATCACTGCAACAATCACTGCCAAAGAGCGGCTAAATCGTCCCACAGGGTTTCGAAAGATCGTATAACGGAATCGCAGCAGTCTAGACAATCAACAGAGAGCCGGATTGACATGTCGATTTCTGCCCACAGGCTATCGTCATCGTGAACCGGTGACGGAGTGAGAATTTGTCGGAGAACCTGCCCACCTGACTGACTGGCGGTCGCCCACCAAAATCTAGGTTTCTTGCAACGACACTCCTCCTCCCCACCGCACTCCACTAACCTCTTGTATTCAAAATCGGCTTGTGACTGTTTAAGGAAGTCATGGTTGGCTGCAGAGGACGACGAGAGGTGATAGGGGTCTTTGTTCATGGAGAATGGGCTTCGTCGGTGTATATCCCTCAAAAGCGCAGCATATGGGGCGTGGTGCTTGTCGAGGACGGGAAGTATGGGCTGTGGACACTCCGTGAGGTCCCAACGCAGAGTTGATTTCGCAATGGCTTTAGCAACCGTTTCGTCGGCCTCGAACGCGGCGTAGAGGTATCGGAACCAAATAGACTTTTGGGGGATGGTCCAGCAAGCCTGGGCTGAGAATTGGGTGAAGCCGTACTGGTTGGCGATTCTGAAAGCAAGCGCCAGGTCCTCATGATCGTACTCCCAAGTTCCCTGGGAGGAGAATACTTTTCGCTTCCAGTCATAGAAGTCAGGCGAGGAGTTTGTCTCTTTGACCTTGAGCAACACCACCCGCAAGCCGTTTGACAGCGCCCCCGGCATATCTCTTCGCACCGCTTGGGTACGACCTTTCCGGGGTGAAGAGAGTTACATAAAGATTTTGGAACTCATCGTTGCTATGTACAGGGCTCTATGTAAGACGATGTCGAAATGAGGGAAAAAGACTTAACGGCCCGACTCGCCAAGTCAATAAAAAACCCTCTCGCCTCTAACTACTCCCTGCTCCCTCCCTACATCCACAGCGTCCTCGCCCTCGCCTTCACTAATTCCATCCCCACCCTACTCTGCAATCCGTGCCAAACCTCCTTCTCCATTCCCTTCCTCCAACTCCTCCATTCGACCGCCGTTTCCTCGCTCATTAGGCCACCCGCAGAAAGAACAAGGGGGCGGAACGCCCCCCCGTAGATTCTCGGCGCCTTCTCCACAACCTCTGCGTCCCGCTTTGACAGCCACGCCACCATCCTTCCCCTAACCCAGTCGATCCACTCCATCTCCCTCGGCTTCCCTCCTTGGACCACGTACACGTGCTTGTCCTCGAGCCCGTAGACCTTCAAGTCGTAGTCAACGTTCCTCAACTGCCCTCCCCCTCCTCGGACTCGCAAGTCATTCCTCCTTCGCCCTTCTTGTGTCGAGGGTTCGAGCGAGACGACGGCGCCGGCGACACGAGAGAGGTAGCTTTGGAGAACTCTGTTGATAGAGTCGTGACGGCGGGTGGACCACGTCTGGCGCTGGCGGCAGACCTCGTCGTGGGCGAGGCCCGAGTCTTCGGCACAGGCGGCGCAGGTGGGGGAGGAGGCGGGGGTAAGAAGGCGGTAGTGTAGACCGGCGGCAACCTCGTGGTTCGATAGGCGAAGAGGTTCGATGTAGGGGATCTGTCGAAGCCAGGAGCGCCCGATCTTCGAGGCGTTCTCTGCGAGGTGCTTTCGCTCGGGCTGGGAAGCCGTCTCCATGAAGGAGGACAGCTGGTCCGACCAGAGCTTGGCGCAGCGAACACGTTGGGGGGTGGGGTTGGGAGGTGGGTCGAGAAGGTGGATAAGGTCGATGTTGGCAAGGAAAGAATCGGCGGACTCCTGTGCTGACTTGTAAGCCAGAGGTGCGATTTTTGTGAATGATAAGAGTCCGAGTCCTCCAAACCTAGCCGGTAGGCTCGACAACAACCTCCCCTTCGCCTCTTCCACCTGCGAGTTCCCTCTCTGCCTCATCTGCAGCCTCTGCACTTCCTCCCATAGCCGCTCGTCCATCTTCTTCCACTCTTCGCCAAAATCGTCCGTCTTCAAGCTGCGCTGGAGGTGGCGGAGGTTCTGCTGTAGGCATAGTTGAAGGAGGAGGAGGGCGTGTTGGTGGGGGAGGTCGACGAGGTTGTCAAGCTTGCCGAACTCTTTTCTCAATTTCTCCTGCAAGAAGTTCAGCCGCGCGTCTCGACTACCCACCATGGTTCCCAGCATCTTCATCCCTTCCCCTCTGATCTCTTCGAACGTCTTCACGGAACACTTGCTGGCGTTTAGTTTGATGATGTTTTCCTTGTCGGAAAGGAAGCAAGTGGTCTTGGCGAGGACGTCGGCGTCGTTGGTGAAGAGGTATATATCATCGAGGTAGGCGAGGGGGGTGGTGGATGGGCCGAGGGATTGAGAAAGGGCGTGGAGGGTGGGGCGGAGGGCTAGAGAAAAGAACAGTGGACCGAAGGGATCTCCTTGACGGACGCCTTGGGAAGAAGAAAGGACGTTACCGTTGCAAACCAACATCGAAGCCTCTCCGTATGCCCACTTGCAAGCTCTCCACATCGTCGGCGCAAACTTCCTCACTGCATCCGCCATCTCCTTCCTGTCGACTCGGTTGAACGCGTTGGATGCGTCTAAAGAGGCAAGGTGAGTGTACCCGCTGTCGTCCTCGCCCGCCAAAACTCTCTCCGCCATACGCACGATGGGCTCGACGCCGCCGGGAGACTTGACGCCGAGTTGGTACGGGAGGAGAAAGTCGGGTTGAAAGTGAGTGGCGATTATGACTTTGGCGCAAAGGCGGTAGATGATCTCCCCAACGGCGATGGGGCGGATGCCACCGTCGGGTTTGGCGAGGGGGATCAGACGAGAGACGCGCAGCATGTGACGACCTTTGCAGGTGCCGCCGGCGATAGTGGTGGCGAGGAGGAGGAGGAACTTCTTGACGGTGGGGCGTTGTGCTGCGCCGCGGAGGAGGGGGACGGTCCAGCCAGAGATGCCGGCGGCGGTACCAGAGTCGAAGCTACGGAGGGCAGTGTCGAGGGCCTCCGGCTCGGGCGCTCTGCCTTGGCCGGGACCGGGGATGTTTCTGAAGGGACTCACGGGACCTGTGGGGTGAAGGCTCCGTAGCTTCTCCAGCTCTGCCTCTCCTACTTCTGCCACGGACGACCTTCCCTCCAGAATCCTCGCCGCCGCGCCAAGACGTCCTCCTTCCACTAGCTTCTTCACCTTCTTGACCTTGTCTGGCTGGGAGTCGGCGGGTGGGGGAGGGGGAGGGGCGTAGTCGGGCCAGGGGACGTTGGGATAGGCCTTGATAGCTGCGGTGGCGGACCTAGGGTTTTGGTCGGAGAGGGCGTAGACGGTACCAATCTTGGGCAGAGCTAAGAAGTCAAGGAGCGCTGCATCCGACGGTTGCGCT